>JAECXH010000016.1:1375994-2751989 GCA_018152175.1 Drosophila jambulina
ATTCACTTGTCATTTTACCATCGAAAGTATTTATTAAATTAAGGCTTTTTTTCCTGATTAGCAAACGCTGTATATTTACAAACATAAGATAAGAGTTGACATTAGGCGAAGTTATAAAAAAAATATCAGAGTTTTAGAATTTAGTCGAATGTCTCTTTTTTTTAGACGTTGTGCTGCAGCTTAAACTTATTTTCAGCTGGTAACTAGAGGAAATTTTTTTTATTTTTATAAATAATAAAATTTTAAATAAAAAATATTATTAAGCAATTTTTAGTTATATTTTTTGAGGGTTCTTTATTTTTTTTTAAGCTTGGCATCCCTGCCTAACAGGCTATGTATGGCGTCATCGCCAGTGGCAGGAGAGGCAAGGGGAGATAAGCTTCAGACAGAAGAGAGATGCAGGAGAAAGGAGAAGGAGCCGGAGAAGGCAACGGCAAAGGAGAACTGCAGAGAGCGTAGAAGGAGCAGGAGATGAAGGAAATGAAGGAGACGAAGGAGGCCAGCGGCGGTCAGCGGAGCTCAGAGGCCAAGAGCTGGAATTGATTCATGGCCAATGAGTCATCGCTGGCTTTATCAGTCGAGCGGCCGCTGCCGCTGCCGCAGCATCCCAATTTGTCGCTGCTGCTGCTCTTTCCCTGTCTCACCTTTATCTCCTGCTCAAGAGAGCGACTCTCTCTCTCTCTCTTTCTCTTTCCCTCTAAAGCAGCGACGCGGCTGCGTGGGTCGAAGATCGTCTGCTGTTGCAGCTTCTTCTTTCCTCTGTTACTCTAACAGAAGGTACTTAACATTTTTGGACAATGTTAAGAAAACCGTGAATAATTATATAATTATTTAAAAGCAGCATTTTAATAAATTATTTATCAGTTCATAAGTTTTACTAACAATAAAACCTGCACATCAAACAAAACATTATCAATGTTTGGGAAGACTTGGTTGGTCTTTTAAAAATTCCACCAAGAAGTGAATATGTATATATATAATTTTTGATGTTTTTTTTTTTTATTTATTTTAATAATATATATCAGAAATTACGGTTGATTTTAATTTAATTTAATAATAAATGTTTTTAAAAGTATACAACATTGATTTTTGAGGAACAAAATTCAGCGAGAGTTATATAAATATACATAAAAATACATATAGTATGTATACATTTATATAATTTACGTAGAATATAAATATAAATATCTATATATTTATTAAATTTACGCTGAATATATATATTTTTATATATGTGATTATTTTTTACACCTCTTTAAAGGATTTCAAAACCCGACTGGTCTGTCCAAGTAGTACCCCCGTATACATACAGAATTAGTTAAACCTTAATAAGTTAATATCTATAATTAATGAAATTTATAAAAATAATCCCCTAATCTGGTAAGATTTCCATTAATTTGTATAATATATTTAATATTATATAATATATATTTTATAATATAATATTAATATTATATAATGTAATATATATTTTAAATAAAACAAAGAGTATTTTACTCTTCGATACCAAAATATCAGTCTTTCTGTTATTCTTCATTAATGCAGTTAGATAGATCATTTTCTTTTTCTGCTTTTTTTTTTTGACTCGACATCGACATCGTCATCGTTTTTCCATTGATTTTTCTAACGACTTTTTAACGATTATTGCAAATGTCTGAGCCAAGTCAGCGACTAGCGACTGCTAAAGCGGCCCACGCGACAGCCGGCTACAGTAAGGCAACCCCATAAATGACCCAATTTGGTCAGGTTGAACTGGGTGACGGACTGACTGACTGACTAACCGTGGATATATGGTCGGTTGTCCGGACTCCTCTCTGGCCAGTTCTCGAACCAAGCCCAGGGCTTTAAAGGTAATTCCACTGGTACTTGGGCTTTGGAAAAGGGGGACACAGGTTCATCAAGGAGTCAATGAACTAACTGATCCATTATAATAAATTTAAATAAAATCTTAAATACTTTGGTTTAAAGTCATTGCTGAACTTAAAAAATTTATTGAAAGCTTTTAATATTTTTTAAGGATATTATGTAAATTTTTATATATTTCAAATTATTTAAAAAGCTGTCTAAAGGTATGCAAAGAATTATAAAATCACAAAATTGTTTACATTAGGCAGCAATTTAAGAGAATTCCAACCCAATATATATATGAAATGCTTAAAGAATATTTTTAAATATTTTTATATATTATATATTTAGTTTTTAATTAAATATATATTAATTTCAACTTGCTGACTTACCATTTTCCTCAACAATTCCTCATTCTGAATATCTCCCAAATCACATTCCACCTCCATGGCAAAAGAGTCTGAAAAAAAAATTAAGGAAAATAAATTAAGCCTTTTGTTAATACCAAATACTAATTAGATAATCAGAGATTTCAGTTTTCTACCGATGATGCAACTTGTTTCGCTGCACATTATTCCCATGCTGATTTATTTGATAATTTGTCGCTGGTGTTGAGTAATAATGTATATGTATATATAGCTGTCTGCCATCGATCATGATCAGTGTTATGGGCACTGCGAACGAGGCGAGCCAGAATCGGCTAGAGGCTATAGAGCCTATAGAGTCTGGTCCGGGCCAGAATCGGTAAGAATCGGCCAGCGAGTTGTGACATTTCCCCCGTAAATGGCTACAATCGAACATGGACAGTGTGAGCTGCATGTACAGTAAATGAAAAACTTGAGAAAAGTGCAGCAATGCTGATTTGCACTGAGAAAAAATGTCTATTATAAGAGGGTTTCCTTGAAATAGGAATGCTCTCTTTATAAGTAATTAAAGTTAATAGATTATTATATGTTTTATAAATAAATTTCCTAGAGAAATAGTGCATTTTGTATTGTTTATTTTTGTATAGTTGATTGTCTTATTTTTGTCTATTAAGTATTATTTTATTTATTTATTTAGGTATTATTTTGGTTTCATAGTTTACGGAATCAAGACATTAAATAATAATGGTTTATAAAAAATTTCTAATAAAAATCTTCTTAAAAACTGTCTACAAGTATCCAACATAATATTTCCAGAACGGATTCTTTGGTTTTTGTATTATTTATATTTATTATAATATTGTTATTATAAAAACTATTAAGTATAATAAAAAACTCTGTTCAGGGTTATAGGTAAAACAGAAGTGTACAGAAATCGTTATGCTATGAAAATCGTATTTAAAAATGGGTCTACAATTATTAGAGCCAGTTAGTAAAACACTTTTAATATAATAATACTTTTAATATAATACAATATGTAAAAAAAACAAGTACTTTATTAATAAAACTTACAATTTTTTATATACTGACTTTCTGTTTATAATTACACAATTTTTTAGCATACTCTTGAACCACATTTTGAATACCGAAAAGAGTTTTTATTTTTTAGGTTTCCAGGAATATGCAATAACTCATTTTAATAAGACACTAAAGCCAGTGAAATTTTGTTTAAACTTTTCCCAGAATTTTTATTTATAAATATTTTGTATAAGTATATTTTTATTCAAATTTTAAATTTTTTAATTATTTTTTGCATTATATTTTTAAACCCTTGCGGGCTTAAATTTATTTTATATATATTATATTATTTTTATATATTATTTTTTATAAATTTTTTTTTATTTTTTGCAAGTGCCCTGATTTTTGCACAGTGCACCCGTTGCTGCTGCTCATTGAGCTGGCTTCGCTTTTGGTTAACATCAACGGACTGGGGCTCGGTCAATTGGCAATAAATCTGGCGAATCCGTCGGAGGTGAGGCCGGTAAGGCCGGTGAGCAGCCGCCCGGCCAAAAGCCAAACAAGTTCAAAACCACAATTGGGCAAACACAATCACGCTGGCAGGCCGATCAGCAATTGAACTTGAAGCCAAGTTAACAGCAACTGCCAACAGTCTCTCCTGGACAGGCGCAATAAGTGTCTGAACGCATTTGCATCCAGCCTTAGATTTCCACAGCTAGTGAGCTGTAACTCTATTTCTTTAATATATATTTACTTAAATCATATATATATTTAGCTATAAAGCCACCTACATACATGTTTTCCTGTTGTAGTGCTCAATGAACTAATTGAAATGACAGCAATTCGTTTCAATAAATTCCCCCAAAATGGCTTCCACTTCCCACTAACATATTCAGATCATAATTCCCTTAATCCGGATAACAGTTTGCCGGACAATATCGAATATAAATCAAAGCCTTCGCAGAGATCCATTTAACGCATTTATGGGTCATCCATCAAATAAAAATGAAATAAAGATGTACGCTTTGTGCTTCATATATCGTATATAGTATCGTATACCTTATAGAAATCGCGTGGGCTGGCGTGTGGCCAATGCCCTAAGAACGCCGCCATGGATGACCGAAAACGGCCAACGAAACCGTCACATTTCGCTGTTGGCCAATTAAAAACCGTTTTATTACCGAAAATCACTCGGTTTTGGTCAGTCAAGATTTATGGATGGACATAAAAATAAGCATAGGATGCAAATGGACTTGGGAGTTATCTATAAAAGATATAAACATTAAAATTGTGTTTATAAAAAATTATAGATAACTCTAAATGCAATTTATAATAACTAAATTCAAGATCTGAATTGGTTTTTATAATCTCTGTTTATACCATACCAAATATTGACTCGATGTGACAAGTATTAGAGATCAATATTACCTCTCTAAAAATATTTATGAAAACAAAGCTCTCGATCTGCTTTAAATACAAAAACCTTATCTACCTTTTTCTGAGACTGGAAAAAACGTACAAGATTTAACTTTGAAATTTTAACTCTTGGTAATATTTATAAAAAAATTAATTAGATCTTCTTGATGTTCGAAATGTAATAACCTTAAAAACCTCTTTCTCAGTCTGAAAAAACTGTATGGATTTGATTTCAGCTTATCAAAATATGAATAATTATATTTTATTTTATTTTATTATTTATTTGAGCATTTTTCATTTTATTTATTATTTTTAATATTTCCTTGAAATGTCTTCGATTTTTTCTGTATTTCCTAGAATTTCTTACCTAAAATGCTTTCCAATACTTTAAACACTTTTTAAGTGTTTTTCTTTATTTTAATATAGCTATTTTATATTAAAACTAACGTTTTTTGGCGTCAAGCAGCAGGAAAACCGCAGAAATCACCGCAAAACTGTTAGAATTCCCAACTAACATTGTAGGTAACAGACCTCTATACCTCTCTCTCTTGCTCTCGCTCTAATGCTCACCCTCTCTCTCTGTAGTATCTTTCTCTATTTCTCTCTCTAGTATTCAGTGGCTTGGAAGAGGGTTTTATGTGAAGTTATAATATAATAATCATTTTAAGGAAACCTCATTTTCGATCAAGCAAAAGCAGTAAAAATAATAAAATCTATTAGTTACAGTCTAATAATAAAACAAAATATATAAAATATACACAAACAATAAAAAAGTTCCTTCCCCTGCAAATGTTATATTATTTATATTAATTTATTAAAAATAAATGCAATGCTAAGAAACCCTTTTTTTTGTAAAAAAAAACAAAAAAAAATAATATAAAAAAAAAAAAAAATATTTGTTACATGATAAAATAATAATATAAAATATATACATATATATATTAAATAATAAAGTTCTACCCCCTCCGAAAAAAACCCCACGCCCATGGCATGTACTCACCTGCTGCTGCGACTGCGGCTGCTGGCTGATTTTTTTCTGCTTCTTATCAGAGACGTCGCCTTCGGGGGGAGCTTTCGTAACTCGAGACGGAGATGATCGCAGAGGCAACGGCACAAGTTGGCAAGTTGGCAAATATTTGAGCAGTTTATATAGTTTTTTTTTTATTGTTTTATTGTTTATTGTTGTTTATAATTTTACGGGAAGATCAAGTTGCGGCTGCCGCGGCGCTTCTGCGTAAAGTCACTTGTCGCTTTTTTTCAGCGACTTGAGCGGGGTTTTAAACGCGTTTCGGATTGATTTGCGGTCTGCGGCCTATTGTTATTATTATTGTTATTAAATGTTCACCGAAATAACAGAAAAAAACACACAAGAAACACTATTTTTTTAAACACAAATTTTTGTCAATAAAAATTTTGAAAAATTTTCAATTACACTTTAACACTTAAAAAAACAATAAACAAATGTAGATTTTCTGTTTTTGGTTTAGGGAAACGAATGCGGATACGGATACGGATGTGGATATGGATATGGATGCAGCTGATGCGGTTGGCACGAGCGGAGGCTCTGGACTGATTGCAGGCCGCCGTTGCTGCCGCATTTAGTTCCCTCGAGCTGGGGCCCCGGCTTGCTCTCCATCTCTCTCTGTGTTGGAGTTGCCACCGCAGCAGCAGCGCTCTTTTGCACTGAAAGAAAAATGTCTATGCCACACGGATAACACTAAAAGGAAGTCAGAGATTTTAAATAAATTTAAAAATTGCCCAGAGGTATGTTTCAGGACTCGAATTCAGTTTTTTACATTTTGTATCATGCTTTTGGGCATTGTTTTTACGTGATTTTAAATCTCCTTGGTTTTAAGTGTTGTGTTTTGTGTTTTTAGAAATGCTAAGAAATGTCTGAAACGGTAAAAATTGCTTAAAGTATGGCAAGAGTCACACTGAACAAGAAGGGAGCAATCTTTGGAAAGCCGAAGTTTGTATACCCTTTAAGCAAAGACGATCTAATATGAACTGTCTTTGCTTTAAGATTGTAATTTATTATTGAAATCATTCAAAATTTTGTCAGAAGAGCATTAATTTCATTTCGGAAATAAATGTTAGTTTTAATTACCTTTAAGATATGGCATTTTAAATTTTTTTTATCAATTTTTGACAATTTTAAGGACTCCTTACAAAATTCTGAAAAAATTAAATAAACTTCTTATCAACTTTAATTCAACTGTTTGATCAAACCTATGTACCATCCTTTATATTACATTAATTGAAAAGCTTTTTGAAAATATTTAAAAATAATAAATTACATTTATTGAAAATTTTTTTTTAAATATTTTAAAATGGGCAATGAAAACTGTTTATAAAATACTGGCTTTAGCTTCGGAAATATAAGCAAAGAATGCTTTAATTGGTTTTAAAAATTATTATTCTTTAAGGAATTAACATTTTTGCTAATAAACTAGACCTAAACTTCCAGTGTATATGGATGTGTCTCTGCCAACGCCTTTACCCCAGCTGATCCTGAAAGATAAGGAAAGTGAGAGCCGACTGAAAGAGATAGAGAGAGAGAGAGAGAGAGAGAGAGAGGAGAGCGCCGCTCCAGAACCCGATAATCCCAGCATGACTAATGATACTTTGAAATTAAAAAAAAAAAAAAACAAACCCAAAAGAACCCGAAGTCAAAGGCCTGCCAAACCCTTTGCATATTTTTCTTATGACACCTTTCGAGAGTCGCGTGTTTATATAAAATTCTTAACACATTCCCTGGACAAATATTTTTGTTCAGAAATTGAAGCTAAGATAGATGTGGCTAAGACCTTCAGCATAACCATTTGACTGCCAAAAGTAATGAGAGTTGTTATAAGCACATTAAACCAACTATTTAAAATGGATAAATTATAAATAAATTAAGTTTGGAGTGAATTCATCTTAATTTGTCAACTACAATGGCTTACTTTTGTTCTAAAATTACGCTTTGAATATTTATCTATTTAAATAATTATTTATTTAGTAGATGAACAAGAAAGTAAAAATGCTTGAACTAAATAAATACAACCAAACATTTTCCAAGATTTCTTAATAAATATTTTCGGATTAGTTTGAGAGACAAGATCTACCTGAAAGCTGGAGATAGAGGATGGCCTTATCGCCCAGTTTTTTTTATCGCAATATCAAAAAATGGCCGGGACGAGGCTGAGGCCGAAAAAATAAACAACTCGAGCTGTCAACAGGGTCAGTGGCTGTTTTTTTTTTTTGGCCAAAACCACCTTATTAGCGAACATCATCGCAACGCAATGCACTATGCACTACCTCTCTTACTACCCCTCCCAGCCCTCCTCTCTCTTTCTACGCACACCACCGGCCAGTGAGTGTGCGTGTGTTGAATGCCAATGAGCATCAGCGATCGGTGATTTTGCAGTGGCATTAAAATTGCATGAAATACTGTGTAAATTCTAGGAAAACATTTGCTTATGCAAGTGGCCCAAGGATAACGCCAGCATCCAGAAAGTAAAAAATAAAAAACAAACAGAAAATATAAAGAAAGATATAGGTGTAGAAGTAGCTACTTGTAAACTACCATTAAATATTCCTAAATACGCCCCAAAAATCTGCTTGAGAGGATAAAATATTCAAAAGATACAAGGATATTTTTTAGAGAACATTTCAGAATTTTCTCGAGTGATTTAACATTTTCTAGCCATTTCTACGGCAACCTTGAATAATACTAATAATAAAATCCAGAAATTTTGAATGAAGATCTTTTTAATATAATAAGACGACTAATGAAATTAAAATATTTTAATAAATTGAAACGACTAATAACCATTTAATAATCTAGTTTGAAGTATTTCTTTTGAAGATTTCGAATCTCCAGAGATTTCTGTGACAGAAGGACAACTAGTAACATGTTTAAAACAAAAGTTTAGACAAATCCAACGAATTTAAGGCAAATTTAAAACTTTTAGCACATGGATTATACAAAAATCAAGGCTAATAACCCTCTAATGGTCGAAGGCGGCAACAGCTGCCAGAGCCAAGGCCCTTGGAGGAGCTTTCACTCGGCCAGTGGCATTACCAGCCCCGGTCCAAGCCAAGTTGTCCCCTTTTGGACACTGTCCTTGTGCGCGCCTGTCTGACGTCAGGGTACGTAGGCAGCTGAAGAGGCGACGACGACCATGCACACGTCTCTGCAACATGTTGCCGCCGCCGCTGCTGGCACTGCTGCTGCCTCTGCCTCTGCCTCTGCTGTGCCTTAAATGGTCGGGGCAACTTTACCAACATCACGCACAATGCATCTTATTTATTTACTTTTTTCTTCTTTTATTAATTTATTTTAAGTGATTCACTGAAATCGAAAACTGCACAGCAGCAAACGAAATCGAACCTTGGCAGTCCCAAAATTGTCAACACTGATTGATTTGAATTGCACTGCAGAAAAGCGCACCCATACAAAAAAGATTTCAGCTGGAATTTCACCTCATTCTAGACTAAATTAAGCATTTAATTACTTTGCAATGCGGTTTAATTTGCTTTATGTTCAATTAAGAGCAGGAAACCAAAACACTGGAGGCTGTACTTGAGCGGCGGAAATGTAGCTAGGCAAATGTACCTATGCAAATGTTGCAAGGGACTTGATTGCAAACATCAATGGTGCTGCAACATATCGGACAAGGTTGATGGCGGAAAATGTAGCTAGACAAATGTAACTATGCAAATGTTTCCTGGGATAATATGACTAGCAACCTTTGGTGCTGCTGCAACAAATCGGACAATGTTGATGACAGAAAATGTAGCTACCCAAATGTTGCTAAAGACATATTGAAAAAACCCCGTGCTCCTATCAACATGTCGATGTTGCACAAGTTCAACATAAACAATACAATTTATTTACCACATTTATCCCCATATTGTTTATCAAATAGTAATACCAAATTCAAAAGCTTTTTTCCCAGGCTTAAATATTTCAGATATATCTTATAATGAAGCTCAGGGGGCTTTAATACAGCCGTCAAAATAGTTTAAAAATTTTCAAATTAATTTTTAAGGCTTAATTCTAAAATAATTTTGATCGTCCGTAAGTCCATAAGCTCTGCTAGTCTTATAAATCGTTTTTTTTTTTTTGACTAACTGAGAAACGGATAGACGGACAAAGCTAAAGCGATCGGCCAGGAGTTTCTGATCAAAAATATATGCAGATATATATTTTAAGCGATCGGACAAACCTCTTAAAATTTTTTAATAAATATTTTAAATATCATAAGCCCCCATATTAAACGGTCGATATTTGAATGTTGTGGTAAATCGGTATTATGTTTGACATCGGACCAATATGATCGGAAAAACAGACAAAGAAATTTGATATATTAGAAAATGCGAAGTTTTTACATTCAAAAATTCAATATTTCAAAATTTAAGGATATATTTGATATATTAACCGCGGATTCCCTCTCGCTATAGATCCCTAGGAAAAAGTACTCTGTTTTTAAGTGATAATGATATTTATTGTTGGTGGAATTAACAGATATATTCGCGATGAACACTAAAAACTAATCAGTGCTAAATACAACTCTTAGTTCGAAAATCATATCAGATATGGTTGGAGGCGGACGAGACCCGCTAGCTGTCCGTGTACGGTTACTACAGGCTATATGTTATATGCTATATATATGTATATGTATGTATATATTGGCGATGTATACGATGTTCGATGATATCAATATGAAAGCAACAATTTCATAAAAAAATGTGTGCAAAAATGAATTAAATTATTAAAAAAAATATATATGTATATAAACGAGTGTGTGATAAATGTATATGCTGTATATATGTATATATATAGTGGAATATCTGGCTGATCTTATAAGTAAGCAGGATCTGAATAATTCAAATTATAAAATCACATCAATGGAAGAGTTCGAATGGCCAAGATGGAAGCTGCATCTGCGTCTGCGTTCCTAAAATACTCTCTAAAATACGGTTATGACACCTTACCAAAGACCTTATAATAACAAGATGCATAAGGCCCAAGGAATTTCTCTGCTAGCACAAAGTTGAATGTAGGAATCGGACAATAAAATAGAATCAAGCAAGTACGAATGTGTGCGTACAGATTTGGAATGGTTGAGAGTACGAGAGAGCGGCTTAGTCTAGATCGAGCTCTCTTTAGCCCTAGCTTTTAAGCAAAATTTCAAGAGCCATCTCTAGAGGCAGCACAAAAAGGTCGAGTGCAAAAAAACTTGTATGGCGTTACTTACATTGCTATTATAAGGACTTTGACCTTAGCTTACCTTACATATAGCAGCGCATTCGGCGGATCCTTGAAACCGAAGTAGATGGGCTTTATATATCAACAATGTACAATACATTTCCAGCGTAGTGGAGAGCGCCGCGATTTTTGGCACTTGGATTGAATTGGATCCAGGAATCAGGTCTACAATGCCTAATACTATAGGTGTCTTTCTTGGGGCAACTACAACTATGAACTAAAGCTAAGGCTACTCCTACATACTGTTACGAAACACCTTATATATCGGTTTGGAAGAGCGGCGGGAAAAGGAAGCTACTGCAATTGCCATTTGTTTTAGGGTTCGAGCAGCTCGAACGCGCTATACACAAATAAATCTAGCGAAAAAAATATGTAAACGAGGATTGCACACACACTGAGATTATGTAGGAAACTTAACGACTTATGGAAGAGTCTGATCAGGGAAGATATATATATGTTTCGGTGGGTTTCGGAAGCGGGGGCGTCCTTAATAGCCCTCAATCCGTCACGCCCAGATGCACCAGCTGTTGCATGGTCCTTTGCAAATATGTGGGATCCGGAAACATATTAAATTGTGTCTTGTGATCGACACTATTCCAGATCACAACATCCTCGCGTCCGGTGGTCACCGAACGTCCAATGGAGAACAGCAAGCGGCGATCAAAGGCGATCTTGAGGAAGCGCAACACCTTGCGTCCCAGCGGGCAATCGGGCAAATAGCATATCCTGGGAAAGCCCACGGCAAAGAAGGCACGACCCGGATGTGGATGCTCGGAGGTTTGCAAACCAGACGCAATGCTGTCAGAGAGAGATGCAGGTATAATTATGTTTCCAGCAGAGGAAATTCTTTATCTTACTCGTAGACAATCTGTATGGTGTTCTGACCCTCATGGCCCGGCAAATTCTTGCTTATAATGCTCCAGGACATGCTGCCAATGGGCTGGTTGCCCACCTTTTCGCCGTAAACGATGCCGCATACCGGGCACTCGATAAAGAGGTTCTGGAAGATACACATATTGCAATTACTAGAGGGATCGGATTAAAGAGAGACAGACAGCTCTACCGTACCTTGTTCAGTTCATTTTGCTGGGCAATTATCATCCCATTGAGGCACTGCAGATGCATCAGATGCTGGCAACGACTCAGCGATATGGCCGGATTCTGGGCGGAATGAACAAGCTCCTCCATGCACATGGGACAGGGCTGGGCATTGGGCCATAGCGGTGGCTCCACCACCTTGACAAAACGCGATATCATATCGCTGGCGGGGTCAATGCCCACAATCGAACCGGCGATTGATTGTTGCTGCTGTTGGAGCTGCAATTGTTGCTGTTGCTGCTGTTGTTGCCGCTGCTGCTGCTGCTGTTGCTGCTGCTGCTGTTGTTGCTGCTGCTGCTGCTGCCTCGGATGCAATGGCAGGGGCGGCGGCACTGGCGCCCTTTCACCCAACGACGACAAAGGCAGCGATGGCACAAACACCTCGTCACTGCCCAGCGAACAGTCCAACAGATCATTCACCGAAATGGCAAAATTGCGGCTACGCAGACTCTCCTTGCTCTCATGACTGAGGTAGGTGGACACCGTGTCCACACTGGGTCGCCGTCGATGCGATTTCACGCTGTTCGTATCGGTGTCCGAGGCGCGCGTCCGTGAACGCGATCGATGCGAGCCCATGCGGCTGCTGCGCTGCGATTGCAATGATCCCTCCGAGCAGCGGCTGTGGTGGCTGTTCATGGAGGCCGTCAGCATGTTCTTGGCATGCGAGAAGTGGGCATGCGACAGGTGGTTGCCATGATGGTGGTTGTGCTGGTGCAGGGAGGCCGTTGAAGATGATGAACTGGCGCTGGCGGCCGCTGCCATATTCGAGTGCTTGGTGCTGCTGCTGCTGCTGAAGATGTTTAGGTTATTGAGTATCTGGCGGAGATTGGTGGTCGAGATCTCGCTATGCTTCTTTGGCGGCTTTCTAGGCGCCGTCTGATGGTGTTGCTGCTGATGATGATGGTGTTGCTGCTGCTGCTGCTGATGGTGATGATGCTGCAACTGATGAAGCTGCTGCTGCTGGTGATGATGTTGCTGCTGCTGCTGATGATGATGCTGCTGCACCTGGTGGCTGGGGGGCAGTGGATGCTGCTGCCTAGTCATGGGCACCCTGTGCAAACTGCCCTTGCTGCTGTCACCCCCCAGCTTGGGCATAGTGTTGTAGCCTCCCCCGCTGCCCGAGGACGAGCTGCTGCTGTTGCTACTGTTGGATTTCAATTGGTTGGCCTGCTGTGGGGTTAATTTCACCAGCGGATAGGGCGCCTGCTGGGTGCGACGGATGCTGCGCATGGGACCGCTGGGCTGACGCAGCTGGGTGAGATTGCAAAAGTTGATGGTGTAGGGCAGGCCAATGTGGCTGTTGCACAAGTCCAACGTTTGCTCGCCCTGCAAGAAAATAAATACATAAAAGTGAGTTAGGGATCTCCAGGGATTCCCTGATCTTGCTTACCCTCGCCCAGGCATCCTCGATGATGCATTGTACATGCATATTGTAGGGCCGCCAGTCACTGTTGCTGTCCGCACTGCCGCCGGACCACTCCCACTTGGTGCCCTTGCCCGCCGGCGAGCTGGGCGCGTAGAACATCCGTCGCACACCGATGACCGTCAGCAGGCCCGTCTCCGGTGAGTCCGCCTCCGATTCTTGGGTCATGGTGCGCACATTCACGTAGTATTGCTCCAAACTCGGATCGGCATCGCTCAGCATGACGCGTGTTAGCTTCTTGGCGTGCGCACGCTCCAAATGCTGCGACACCGCCGGCGAATAGGGCAGCCACTTGCCGCCTCGCGACTCAAACTCCCAGACGCATACGGCGTGGGTGTGGTTAACGGGCGGCGTGGTGGCGGCGGTGCCCGTTCCAGATGCGCCAGCGCCAGCAACCGTTCCAGGACCGGAACCGGGACAGGGAACATTTCCCCCCGTTCCCGCGGCAGCGCTGCTGGCCATCATCGCTGCACTTTGTATTTCTTCTGGTATTCACTTCATTTCCATTTCCATTTCGATTTCCAATTCAATTTCCATTTCCAGCTTTTCGGTCTCCAGGTCTCCCCGTCTCTGTCGCTCTCGGCTCTCCGCGAAGATGGGCACAAAATAAACAAAGAAATTAAAAATGGTGGCCTGCTGCTGGTGCTGCCTGCGGTGGCAAGTGCATTTCGCCTAGCTGCGTTTTCCCCCGCCAAACATTTTCGCGCCCGTTAATCCGCCACGCACTAGTCACTTCGTTTAAGTCAGGATTAGCTTAGCACTCGCGTTTAACAGGCACAAATCGGTTTATTTAGCATTAAGCGCAGGCGCAGGAGAAACTTTTATTTTTTTGTTTGCCAAATGGCGTTTTTCTAAACTGCAACAGACATGTCGGATTTTTCCCTCCTGGGCACCTGGGCACACTTGCGCAAACAGGTGGACCGGAAAATATACCGTATAATTTTTTAGGAAAATACTAGAAGTTGAGGTATTTATGCCAGCGATAGTGGTGGCCAAAATAATAATAGGGAAACGGTTCGTGCATTATATCTATAGTTTGGCCTAGTCTCTGCATGAAAAACTATATGAAAATTATATTAAGTCTTAATTTTATAATTCACATTCGATGGTTGTTATATAGTATTTTTAGGCCGAGGCTAGGCCAAACTATCGACAAAATTAAACATTTGCGCTTGAACTGCTCCGGAAGCCTTCCTTTCCCGGCTACTGCTTCCACAATGTCCTGTGTTAAGCACTCCGCCAGCTTTTTCCGTATCATTGGGATAGCGTAGCGCTCATCCAGTGGGTAAACACAGGAATAGTCTTTGATGTGGCAAACGGCTCGTCCAATGCCTTCATGCTGATATTCTCATAGAATTCGTTGCCGGAGCTGGGATCCAGAACGGCTCCGCCGTGGTCATCAGCTAAGTTCAATCCCTCAAAGAGCTTGTTTAAATCCTTGGATTGAGAAATGACAATATTATTTTCTTTTATTAAATTATAAATATTGTTGTCGTGTCTTTTTGTTCATGGTTTCTTAAGGTTTAGTATTGGTATTAGATCTGGGTTTTTCATAAATTTCATGGATAGTTTTTTGTCAAATTGTGCTATGCATATGTAAATGAATGAATTCTGTTTTCGGAAGAAGCATCTATATATTTATATTATTTTGAGTTATTGTTATTATAAATCCTGTCCCTTGGTCAATTAAAAATTAAAATTATAAAGGCATAAAAAAGTATCCACATTTTGCAAGCAAATATTTTATGACAACTAATTATTATTTCAATCAAGTTCATCCACTTAGCTCTTACAATTTTAATTAAAATAAGAAAATATATTTTTTTATAGCTATTTCCAATGGCCATATTTTGGTACATTGCCCCATCCGATAGTTGGCAGCGCCGCATGCAACCGTGCGCCCAGAGCAACCCTGAGCGGCGCTGCCAAGCAGGCCACTTCCGCCGCTGTCACCATTCCTTTACCTTTTTGACAGGCAGACGCAAAAGCTGGTCTTTCTCGCGACCCGCACGAATCTGCTTTTTTCGGTAGCATCTTTTGATAAAACTGCGTGACAATGGTTGTTAAGAAGGTAAATGACGTTACCGAATCAATGGACTAAACATTTTTAAGCCGAAAACTGTGCAAACGCGAGTGTTTTTGTGTTTTGTTTGGATTACGCCGAGATGGCGATGGTGTTGTTTTTGTTATTGTGCGAACAGTCAGTGAGAATGAAACTAATGGCGTTGTTTGTGGTTATTGCAGCCCAGGCCAAAGAAGAAGCCAGTGACCAAGAAGGTGGCCCCCGCTCCTCTGGCCGTGAAGAAGCCAGTGGTCAAGAAGGTTGTCAACCAGCTCTTCGAGAAGCGTCCCAAGAACTTTGGCATCGGTAAGTTGCTCGGAGAGAGAGCCGAGTAGAGTTGTACATTAATTTCCCTTTATCTGCAGGCCAGAATGTGCAGCCCAAGCGCGATCTGTCCCGCTTCGTCCGCTGGCCAAAATACATCCGTGTTCAGCGCCAGAAGGCCGTGCTCCAGAAGCGTCTGAAGGTGCCGCCTCCAATTCACCAGTTCAGCCAGACCCTGGACAAGACCACCGCCGTCAAGCTGTTCAAGCTGCTGGAGAAGTACCGCCCGGAGTCTCCTTTGGCCAAGAAGCAGCGCCTGAAGAAGTTGGCTGAGGCCAAGGCCAAGGGCAAGGATGTTGAGCCCAAGAAGAAGCCCAGCTATGTGTCGGCCGGCACCAATACCGTGACGAAGCTCATTGAGCAGAAGAAAGCCCAGCTGGTTGTCATCGCCCACGATGTCGATCCCCTTGAGGTGAGTTGTATTGCCATGCCACCAGTTGGGGTTGCTACCTCCAGTTATTCTCCGCTCTTGCAATGATGTAAAACTTTGAATTTCTTCAACCGAAGGGCATATCCCGCTCTTTATTGGGCGAGGAGGCTGCCCATGTGGCAAATTGACAGCTGATTTTAATTTCCCAAAAGCCAGGTACTTGCTGGAAGCTCTATACCAAGCACAGCTTAGAGCAAGTACCTAGAATTGGTGGAACATTTTGCAACCAAAACACGTGCTTTTTTTTGGTCCAGTACTAATGCCTTTACTATTTTGTTGGCCTATATTTTCAGCTGGTTCTCTTCCTGCCCGCCCTGTGCCGCAAAATGGGCGTGCCCTACTGCATTGTGAAGGGCAAGGCCCGTCTGGGTCGCCTGGTCCGTCGCAAGACCTGCACCACCCTGGCCCTGACCACCGTCGATAACAACGACAAGGCCAACTTCGGCAAGGTTCTGGAGGCCGTCAAGACCAACTTCAATGAGCGCCACGAGGAGATCCGTCGCCACTGGGGCGGTGGTATCCTTGGCTCGAAGAGTCTGGCCCGCATCGCCAAGCTGGAGCGCGCCAAGGCCCGCGAGCTGGCCCAGAAGCAGGGTTAAGCACAGCCGGAGGCTCGAGGAAGGTGGAGAGACTTTAAGTACACATTGGATGGAAATGATTTGAGCGCTTGTCGTTCACTGAGTTTGAAAACAACAAATAAACATTTAAGTGTACAACTTTTTTTGTTTTTTTTTTCTACGTGTGTGTGAGAGTGTGCCTTGGACGATCTGATTTCGGTTCGGATCGGCGTTCAATAAATCTAAGTTGTATATCCTATATATGACACGTGTTTTCCCCGTTGGATGGGAAATAGCCAGCAGAAGTAGTGCTGCTCCTGCCGATCGTCCTTTCACGGGATTTTTGGATATGGAATCTCTAAATGAAAGAGGAATTGAGGGAGATTTTCTTTCGAAGCCAGACCAAGATTTTGGAGAAGAACGCCGATAATTTGTCTCCCAAAAGATGTAGGCTTGCTTGGATTTCAAGGGATATTAATTTCCCGGCTGAAACATTTTCTGATTACCCTTTATATCTTGTTTTGGATCAAATATATATTTGTTTTACTCAAAACGAAAACAAAACAGGCAAGATTCCATTGATTTATTCGAATTTAATGGTTGTATAACACAATAAAAAAGGTTGAATCAATTTTACGTATAATGTTAATAGTTTTAAATTCGAAATTTAAAGATTTTTAGATTTGGTTAGGAAAAAAACAATGTAAACATTCATTAGAAACAAAAAAAAATCAAGAAAACAAAAACAATTGAAACCTGCAGCTGCAATTCAAACTTCTGTCATCTGGCAACGCCATTTGCCCTTGTCTGGTCTGGCAACACTGCCTATCGAATGTTATCGGCAATCCCGCTTATAAATTTTCATAACATTTTTTATTTATTATTTAAAAACCATATAAAAGAGAAAACAAAGTAACTATTATATTTTGGAGCGTTCCGTCTTGACCGCCTTAAGCTTGATGCTCTGAATGGCCTCGTTGAGGATGCTGAGGACCATGTCAACGCGCTCTATGGTAGCATTCTCGCCCATCAGTCCAATGCGGAAGACATGCTCCACCGTGGGCCCCAAGCCGCCGCTGATCTCCACGCTGTACCTGGTAAGGGGATGGATTTGGTGGAATTAATAGAGCTATAGGGATTAGATCTCCCTCCAGGAGCTACTCACTTGCGCATGGCATACTCGGCCACCTTCTTCCAGTCCACGCCGAACGGCACCTTGATCGTGTTCACCGTGGGCAAGCGCTCCTCCTCCCGCTGCACGAACATCTCCAGGCCCAGCTCCTCGATGCCCAGCTGCAGACGCTTGGAGCACTCCTGATGCCGCCGAACGACGGCCTTGAGGCCCAGGGCACAGAAGTGCGCCAAGGCCTCGCGCAGTCCGTACAGCAGGGTGGACGATATGGTGTGATGATAGATCCTGGGCGTGCCATAGCAGCCCCAGTATTGGCCAACTAGTAGGATGTCGAAGTAGTACACCTTCGGCTTGATCTTTCGCTTCCGGATGTGGGTCAGGGCACGCTTGCTAAACGAAATCGGTGTGATGCCAGCCGGGCCGCCGAGGACCTTCTGCGAGCCCGTATAGGCCACATCCACCTTCCACTCGTCCATGAGGAACTCAGTGCCACCGAGCGAGGCCACTGTGTCCACCACCAGGAAGCAATCGTACTTCCGGCACAGCTCACCGATCTCACGGATATTCTGCTGAATGATCCCGGTGGAGGAGTCACCCTGGGCAATGAAAAACACTCGGGGTCGGTGGGCTTCGAAGGCGAACGTGATCTCCTCCCAGCTGAGGGCGCGTCCGAAACTTGCCTCCACATAGTGTACTTCGGCGCCATAGCGACGCGCCATATCCCCAGCCCGATGGCCCCAGACACCGGTTATGCCCATCAGCACGACGTCGCCATCCTGGATGAGGTTGCAGAGGGCTGCCTCCATGCCGCTGTGACCTGCTCCACTGATGCACATGGTGGCATCGTTCAGGGTTTGAAAGATGTACTTGATGCCCTCCTTGACCTCATCCATGATCTGTGTGGAAGGGTAAATATCGGAAAATTATAGGTATCAAAATTCTAAAAATCAAAAAATGTTAAATGATCGATTATATTGAATCATCTTATTTAATTAATGGTTTTTTTTGTATTGCAAACAAGTTTTGGCAAAATCTATTATCGATTTATGCTTAAAATATTGTTAGAGTGATGTTATATCAACATTTACTGCCGTTTCTGTTAGACGAACTCGCCTTAATGAGTATTATTATTATTATTTATTTATTTATTCTTCTACTATAAATAATAATAATACAGTCTTTTATGCTTTTTAATGTTTTGATACACTCATTTCCGATTCTATATATGATATTGACTTTTGATCAGCATCAAACTAATATTTTTGTTACCCACCTGCAGGCACTCGGGATGCATATGCCCCAGCACCGGATTGCTCATGGCCTCGAGTACGCGATGGGAGCAATTGGAGGGTCCGGGGCCCATCAGTGTCTTGCTGGGCACATACAGGTGTCGCTTCAGGACCAGTGGCGGTGGTACTTCCATGGTTTCTCCTTTCTTGTGTCTCTGTTTACGTAACCAGATCTCTGACACAAACACACACAGAGGAGCAGCTGCTGGCTTATCGCTTAATCCGCTGATACAGGTGGAGGAGGGACAGCGGGCGTCTTCTAATGTATATCTGATACTATGGATGAGGTGGCGCTAGCTCTCGCTGGTCTGGCCGAGATTCAACTGAAGCGCAGGCAGGGCTGCTGGGCTGCTTTATAGCTCTTCAACGGGATCCGTTCTTATCGCCGGAATATTGCCGATGAACGCACTTGAACAAGCGTTAAATGATGCGCTCTCTCCTAGCTTATCGCCTAGCCGGATCGGGAGCAACTGCGTCGTTTGCGGCACTGGGAAAAATGAAAAGAGGAAATTTACCAGAAAGAAATATTATTCATCTGAAAACATCTCAAGACGAGTGCTTTTGTTGGCTTAAATATAATTTGTAAAATGTTGTTTAATACATTTTTTTTAATTCGTTTGTAGGGGCACCCTTTTTTTTGCGTGGTGTATTTTTGTGGCGATTCTTACAATGGCCTTCGCAAGGTTGGTTCATTGTGAAATTCGTGGAACCTTGGGTATGCGGAGGAGCTGCTGCTGGAAGAATCTGCAGAGAGCAGAGAGCACCAAGTTTAAGAATTCTGAAAATCTCTGGATTCTGATAAGAGGGGTCACAACCACGAGTTGAGTTTCAGTTCTCTGAAGACTTGGCAAGGGGAATTGTGCCCAAAGAGGTCAGAGTTTGTCCCAAAAAATATAAATATGAATTACTATTTCATGGGTGGTGAAATTACTAGTTTAAAAATAAGACTAATAACAATAAAAGATTCGAAAAATAATAAGTGTCAAACTGTTTAAATATATAATTAGCAAAAAAAGTGGGTCATGGATATGTGGGTTATAATTTCAATTGAAGATTGCTACGCATTGAAGGAGTCATTTCCGACCCTATAAAGCATATATATTCTTGATCAGCATAAAAAGCTGAGTCGATCCAGCAATGTTTGGTTGGAAGAGAATTTTTGACATATTTTCGTGATAAAAAATCATTCAAATTGCAGACTAAAAAAAACGTATTTTTGTATTAAATTTTAATCACTATATGCTGATTTGTTAATCTAATAAAAACATACAAAGAAAGGCTTGTCGAATTAATATCGAATTTTTAATTAATTATGGTCGACCTTTATTTCTGTCCAATTGCACTTTATAGGAGTATACAATCTATAGGAAAAAACAAATACGAACTTTTGAACCAGCTTCCTTTCTTGTTTTTAATTTTTATTATTGATTCGTCTTTATTTATTTACTCAATTTTTATTAATACTTAAACTAAGCTTTTATATATATTTTTTAAAGCAATTGTTGAAAGGCTTTCCCATTTCTGGCTATTTAAATACTTAGTTTTGTAAACGAATAAATTAAGCAAACTATAGCCATCTTTACTCAAAATATTTTAAAAATATTTTTTAATAAAATAAACTAAGCTTTAAAAATATATTTTTAGCTAATAATTAAAAAAAAAAAATTATAACAATAATATAATATAATATATAATAATTATATATTTTTATATATATAATCATAATAAATATATATTAAAAAAACTAAATATAAAATAGAAAAATATGACTTTCTTAATCTTTATATATATTTTGAAATAAATGCGTAATTTATATTCTTATAAAATAATTACACGAAAACATACAATTTTTGATAATTCATAAAATGATAGTACTCAAATGTATTTATTAATATTTTGTATCCGTTTTGAATTATTATTATTATTATTATTATTATTATTATTATTTATTGTATTTAGTTTATGAATTGCATTTATTTTATACCTTTTATTTATTAATGTTTTTATTTATTGTTATTCTTATTGTAATGGCATCTTACAAAAAAAGTACAAATTAATACGTTTGTTTTTTACATTTACAATATAATTATAATATTAAGATACCAAAATGAATAAAATTAAGAGGTAATTTACGTTTGAAATTAAGTATTTTTTAAGTAAGGAAAAGCTTTATTTTTATTCCCTTTTTTACTAGATACTACATATAATATTAAGGTGATTTAGTTAAAAAAAATCATAATTAAATTCAATAAAATAAAAAGTATAAATCACAAAATAAGGGAACCAAGTAGTCGACGTCATTTCATTTTGACAGTTGGCCACACCGAAAAGTTTTCGTTTTGAGAAAGCAACAACAGAGATTCATTCCTTGTATACTTTTGGTACTGTTAAGACTGATTTTGGCCAGTATTCGAAAAATAGTAGAAATCATAGAAAGTCATAGTAATAGGGAATGGAATTTGATGGTGATAGTGCGGGCTCAATAGAGTCCTTCTTCAGTAGGTTGCAGAGGTGAGCCGGCAATGTGTAAGGTGGTAATCGGGTAATCCAAACTAAACTCTCTTTGGCAGCGAATCGTCGCCTCGAAATCTCAGCCAGATATTCGAGGATGACCTCCGGCCAATGCAAAGGGAATCGCGCAACCTGCGCTACCAGCCGGGCGGCCACAGAGCCCAGCAGTCTCAGCAGCCCCAGCAGCCGCAGCCACAGTCACCGCCCGCGACGAGCCCTGAAGCAGTCGTTGAGCATACACCCAGCCGTTGGTCGGTCCCCTTCGCCAAAATTGTCAATATATATAATGACTTCCAGAAGGTAGAGCGCATGGGCCTAGCCCTAACCATGTTCGGCGACAATGAGGCGGCCACCATGATTCTTTACAAGCAGAAGACCCAGACGATCAGCAACACGAAGCTGAAGCCCAACGGCAAAACCATCCACTTGCAGGATAATTATGTTCAATTTTATGACGACAACAGGAAGTACTGGAGTCTGCGATTCGTGCACCAGGTGGATGAAGAGGAATTTATCCAGACGATGACGACCAATGGCTGGCCACTAGAGCAGCACTCTTCCAAATCGGAGGACGATGTGGAGCTGCAGCAGCAGCAGCAGCAGGACACTCCTACATCACAGGACGATGTGGAACAGCAACAGCAGGACACAGAGCAGCTAGGGGATCAGACCGAGGAGCTGCAGAGCGACCAGAACAGCCAGCAGTTTAACGAGCGGATTCAGCAGAAACAGCAGCAGCTGACGGAGCAGCTCAGACAGCAGCTCAGGGAGCGGCTCAGGGAGCAGGAGATCGAACGGAACGAGCGGTACAGGGTGCTGCACAGCGAGCAGAACCAAGAGCGGCTCAGGGAACAGAATCGCGAGCAGCAAAACGAACAGAACAGGGAGAAGCGGACCGATCCGACCCGGGAGCAGAGGACCGATCCGACCCGGGAGAAGCGGACCGATCCGACCCGGGAGCAGCGTAGGGAGCTGAACCAGGAGCAGCGGACCGAGCAGCTCAGGGAGCAGAATCGGGAGCTAAACAGGCAGCAGCACAGGGAGCAGAACCTAGAGCAGCTCAGGGAGCAGAACAGGGAGCAGCGGAACGTACGAAACAGGGAGCAGCAGACCGAGCAGATCAGGGAGCTGCGGACCGAGCAGAACCGAGAGCAGCTCAGGGAGCAGAACCGAGAGCAGCTCAGGGGGCAGAGCCACGACCAGCTGATGGAGCAGAACCGGCAGCGAAACGTACGAAACATGGAGCTGTGGATCGAGCAGAACCGCAAACAGCTGAAGGAGCAGAAACGGATGGGGGAGAGCCCAGCAGACCATCAGGAACCCATACGACAAGCCTGTGGTCATCGTAGACAGGTCAGAAAGAATGAAGAACACCTGGAGGCTCCCCCGCAGCCAATGCCACGTTCGCGCAACCTAGCCACATCCCAGGAAGAACCAAGTGAGAGTTCCACCTCCTACATGGAGTGCTTGCACCATCATTTCCTGAATTTGGACTGCGAGCACATGGAACCGGCAGGGGAACAGATCTCCGAAGAGGATATGGGCTGCGAGCATATGCAACCGGTTCGGGAGCAAATCGCCGAACAGGACGTGATAGTCACACCCGTGTCGATACCGATAGGGAGTAGTACATCGATCGAAAATCATTGCAGCAGCGCAAGCGCTGTTGTACAATTGCCAGCGAGACGAGCCGAGTCCACCTGCTGCAGTCTACTCACTAATTTTATAAACAACCACATGGGCCCAGGAGAAATCGCCGATATGAAGATGCAAAATATTTTGGATGCCATGCAACGAGTGTCCAATGGCCATCTCGGAAATTTCAATGACGACCAGGACGAAGGTGCTCCACAGCCCCAACCCAGGACGTCGAAGGCTGAGGATGCCGAGGATAGGGTGCTACAGCTGGAAGAGATCTTGTTGAATGCCAAAAAAGAGAATAGAAGGCTAACGAAAGAACTCAAAAGGCGCGATGAGGATCTTCTTAGTTTCCAAAAATCAACGCTTGCTTTAATGGAGAAGCTGATGATCTCCAATGAAGATCTAACCGACAGAAATTCACGGCTTGTGGAAACCATCATGAGTAGCACTAGGGCGACCAAAAAAAATTGCATCAATTGCGAGCGCTCCGCTCAGGAGATAGTCTTCCTAAAGAATCACATAACCGCTCTGGAGCTGGCCCTGCGGGAATCTGATTAGTATTCTAATAACTATTTCGCTAATAGTTTCAAATTGTTAAATATTTTCTATCTATATAGTCTTATTACTGTAAACAAAAGAGGAATTCATTCGGTTAGAATAGAACTGCCTCTAAACATATGCCCAAAATCTGAAAATATATCCAAATGTATATATGACGTATGCAAGATCTTATTGTTTTGAGAGATGGGTATTCACGCCTTAGCCTGCAATGTACCAGCAGGGGCGAACGAATTACTTGTTAGCTGCACTCTGAGAGAGATTCTTAGTATTGCTCTCTAAGAGTTTCTTTTTAGCTGCTCTCTCAGAGAGTTTCTTGTGAACTGCTCTCTTAGAATATCTTTATACCGCTCTACAATTCCCAACTAGTTCTGGCTCTGCAAACAAGAGGATTCTGATTGCAGACCTGGACTAAGTGGGAAAGTCAGTCACCTTCGTTCAAGTTAAGGAAACAATCGGAGGTAATAATAATAATACTAATACTTTATGTTTATCTTGTACAAACTAAATTACTTTTCCTTTTTTTGTTTTGTATATTTTGCATATGATACTTTGACCTTAAGATCTAAGAGACAAGTCTAGGGTTCAGGATTAGGGATTAGTTTTTTTTTTAAGTTTCGGATAAAAGTCTGGAACTGGAACTGGCATGTCCGGCAGTTACGAATGAAAATTGAGGAAGGGCCATACTCTTGAGCGGAAATCAAACTAGTTTACGGAGAGACGGGGAGAGAGCAGAGTTGCTTTGGAACGCAGCTGTGTATCCTGGGCGTGATCCGTGATCAGTAGGTGCTGCTGTCGCTGAGACTGCTCAGGTAGCTGCCGGCGGTGGGGGCACCAGAGTTGCCGGCGCGATGTCGCTTTCGCTTCACCTTGGTCTTTTTGCGGCGCAACATGGCCGTGTCAGCTTTCCGCTTGTATTTGCCCTGACGCTTCTTCTTGCGGCCGTACTCATCTGACTCGCTGGTGCTGGACTCCTCGTTGTCGCTGGAATCCGATTCAGAGTCGGAATCGTCACCGTCGTCCTCGCTGCTACTGCTACTGGAGGTATCTGAATCCGAATCGGAGGAAGAGGAGGAGGAGGATAATGAGGAGGTATCGGACGAGCTGCTGCTGGTAGAGGGGGAAGACCGCCGCCGCTTTGACTTCTTGCTTGTGGTGCTTGGGTGTTTCTTTGACTTGGTTTTGGCCAGATCGGAGGTGTGCTTTTTATGCTTGTGGCTCTTCTTACGCTTCTTGTGCCGCTCGGACTTCTTGTCCTTGTCCTTATCCTTCTCGGCTATCTTGTGACTCCGCTTGGAGCTGCTCCTTTTCCGGTCGTGCCCCCTGTCCTTGCGCTTGTCCCTCTCCCTGTCCCGCTCTCTTTCGCGTTCCCGCTCTCGCTCTCTCACCTTGTTGCGATCGCGCTCCCGAACTTGATCACGATCGCGGTTTCGATCCCTCTCGCTGTCGCGCTCTCGCTCCTTGCTCCTGTCGCGCTTCTTCTCTCTAGACTTATCCTTATCCTTGTTAACTGTTGTCGACGTAGCAACTGGCAGCTTCGGCGGTGGCACTTCGGCGCCGCCTTTCAGCTCCTGGGCCCGCAGCTCCGTCAGCGGAGTGAGGTAGTCCAGCTCCGAGTCCGAGCTGGTGCTCTCCACATCCAGCAGGATCTCCTTGTTGGGGTCCACCTGGTCGGGAAGGAAGGGTGAGTGTTTTTGGCTGCGCTCCCACATGTCCGGCGCTCGCTTACCTTGAGAAAATTGCGGCATTGGTAGGTCAGGTGACCGGCGTAGCCGCACTTCTTGCAGGCAGCCCGCAACGTGTCCTTGTTGGCATTGGCCAGCGGGAAGTTCATGGCGTGTGGCAGGGAATCCCCAGACCAGTATAATTGTCTTTCGCTAGCGCAGCATTTAATTTAAGTCCAAATTGTAACTCAAGAATTGCCGGTAGGGATGTGCAAAATATATGCAAATGTATCGATATTTTTAATTAAAATCAAAAACATTTTGTTATTTTCATTATGTTTTGCCAAAATTTCCAAATATTAACTCTAATACATTTTGATTTATTTTCTTTAGTCAACCTTGGGACCAGGATTAGTTGAACTATTTAAGGATAGAGATGGCAAAAAGTTGTATTACCTCTTCGTTCTGTAGTTGTTTTACCAAGTCGATAGCAGATACCTTTTTTCAGGTCCACCACTAATATACCCCAGCTGTTTCTGCTCGGCCATAATTTCTATCGATATGTCGGTAGCTGGGCCAAGGCTTTTGCGTTTACCAACACGCGGTCGCCATTGCAACGCTGCCCAATACTTTTTTGCTACAGCTCCGAAATTGCAGAAATTCCTCGAAATTCAAGTGTTTTTCCAACATTTCTGGAAACTTAGCAGACTTAAATCGATAAGCGCCACATCAAGCGCCCACCGGCAGTCCGTGGAACGCAGGTAAACCGGGTAAACCGAAACTGAGCAGGATGCCCGTGAAGAACGGCGAATCCGATGGTGAGGGCGACGTTTCTGGTGCCGAATCCGAGCACTCAAACTCCAGCCAGGCGCACGATACCTCCGATGAGGAGGAGGCCAATGAGTGCGACTCGGATGACTCCTCGGAGCTGGATGCCAGCGAAATCGAGCGCCGGCGGGCGGAACACATCGAAGATTTGTGTAAGCATCCAAGGAAGCCTTAGCCCCCTTGCATATTTATCCCATATCTCATCCGTGATTTTCTCTGTTTTGTAGTGAGCTTGGAGAGACAGTTTACTACGCTGCGGGAACAGTACTACTTCGAACGCATTAACCTCATCGAACGCCAGCTGGCGGAGGTCCGTTCCGGTCGTTCCGAGGAATTCGTTCTGCCGCAAAAGGAGCTGGACAAGGTGTTTCGCACCCGTATTGAGGTGGCCGATGTGCTGCGTAGATACCGCCTGCAGAACATCGAGCACAAGTTCCTGTCCGAGGAGCAGGCAGCCTTTCAGCACTTTGAGGTGAGTCGCGGCCCGTTTTTTGGCGCCAAAAATAAGGGGCCAAGACAGCCAAGGCCTCCATCAGCCACCCCAACTTCTTCTAACTTTTCTCCCTCCCTTTTAAGAGCGAGAAGCATATGACTGTTGACAATCTGCGCGACGAGCTGGTTGATCGCATCCGCCGCTTGGAGGAGGACCGCCATAATGTGGACATTTCGTGGGCCGACTGGGGCACCGACAAGCGCCAGAGCAAGGTGCGCGGACCGGGGCGCAAAAAGGCAGTAACCGTAACCGGGCCGTATGTGGTGTATATGCTGCGTGAGGAAGACATCATGGAGGACTGGACGGTAATACGCAAGGCCCTTAAACGATCCTCGTCGTCGGCGGCGGGAACGGGAACGGTAACGCCCACACCAGGTGGCGTCAACCTGTCCGGACTGCCGGCAATGGCCGGTGCCAGCGGATAGCGGTGGGGCATGGCTGCTTACGCCCACCTGCGTACCTGACGGCAGAGGAACCTCTGCCACCAGCGGCAGTATAAGTAGAATAGCGATAGCGATAAAGCGGAGCTCCCTCCTCGGGCACGCCCGGACTCGACTAAGTTTATCACCCATCCTAAGATGTCTCTCCCTTAGATATTAGTTGCAAAGCTCACGGAATCCCTTGCACGACTCTCACAACCATGTCCCCAAGCCCAAGACGATGTATGTAATTTATGCTAAACGTTAAGTGCTAAATAATAAAGCGAACTGCACCCATTGGGGGGCCAGTGTGTGGTCAATTCCAACGGGTTTTCCTGATAATTTATTGGGAAATCCTTTAAAAAATACGTTTCTTTGTCAGAATGAGCATTAGCCTGGTAAGCCTAAACAAAACTACGGAGGGAAAGCCTCTTCCTTGAGTTAGTATCTTCCAACTAATCAAAACTTTTGCTAAAACCAACACAAAACGAGTAAAAAACCTTGAATTAAATCAACACATTAGAGTTTATTATTATTGACATCCACATTGCTGGTCCTTTAAAAGCCCTTCTCCTTGAGATAGTCCCTAAGTATGTCCACATGATCGCCATGGATGTGAATCTGACCGCTCAGCTCGTTGACACGCGTGGCGCAGAGCTTACCGTTCCGTGACTGCTCCACCACCGCACGCAGATCCTTTTCAAGCGACCAAATATCGCCCTGGACGCGACGCACCACCGTTATCCGGCGCTGGCCTCGAAAACGTGTGTGCAAATACACCGGCACCATGTGATTCTTGGTCCTGGCCACATAATACCCGCTTTTCGAGCCATCCTCCTTCTGTGGCCGCCAGCCGGATGGATATTCTGGCTTCTTCTCTGGCTGCGGCACTGTTGCCGGCGGAAGCAGGCGTTCGACGAACCGCCATTCTGGCGGATTGGCCACCACCTCCACGTCCGGATACTGATCCAGCTCCTGAACCTCGCGGGACGAGCGAAAACTGGACAGGAGTGCGGGCTGCGAGTGCAGTTTCCTCGTGAACTGCGGATGGATGGAATCTTGGGATGAGCACGCCGAATCTCCATAAAGAAACTACTCACCTGGTTCAGTTTTTGGCAGAGGCCGGTGCCCAGCATCAGTTTCGTGCTGGCCGCCATGGTTTTAATAGACTTTAAACAGATATTTTGCTAGAAAAACAATTTCAGTGCGGTTACATATGCGATTGCGGCAGTGTTGGAAAGCGCAAATATTAATGGTTGTGTGTTAATATCGATGTGGGACGCCCACCGATAGTGGCCAAAAGTTTAAAGGAAATAAATAATCAGTAAAATCAGTATTTGAAAGTTTATAAGTTATATTTTTGAAATTGTGATTCATTTTTAATCAAATTTTCCTATCGTTTTTAAAAGCTGCAGGAATTCCGTGAAAACCACGTTTATTTATTATAATGTTGTAAGTTTTACATGAAAATAGTTGTATGCATATGGATAGGTTCATGAGAGTCGACAGATGGGTTTAATTGTTGTTGTTTTCCTGGCACTGCCGCCCTTGTCGGCAATGTTCAAAACTTCAAGTCACCGGTGATGGTGCGCTTAGCTCCACGTTTCTTTTGCTTAAGATTGGGATTCTTTTCCTTGGGTTGATATTTAACTTCCTCGAAAACAGTTTTCTCGTTCTTCAAACCCTTCTTTAGCTTCTTGGCCTTGGGCGGCTCGAGCTGAGTCTCTTGGTTCATCATAATCTTCTTTTCTTTCTTTGTCAAGAGTTTGACAACATTGGCCTTGGCCGGCACGAACAGATTCTTCTGGTTCTGCATACCCTCTATTTGCTTTTTAGCAAAAACAGAAAAGAGCAAGTCATTATTCTTGGCAAAAGAGTCCTTTGACGGCTCGAGCAGGGTCTTCGGGGTCTGCTCTTCTAATTTTTGCTTATAAGAAACGCCAGAAAAGGGGTCATCCCCCTTCTTGGCATACGCCTTCGAAGTTTGTTTGGGAACATCGGCCTTGGGCGGCTCGAACAGAGTCTGCATTTCCTTTTTTTGCTTCTTGGAATACTTCTTTTTAGCAACATGGGCCTCGGGCTCCTCTACATATTTTTCGTCATTGGTTTTAGAGAATTGGGATATTTCACCAATCTCGTTATCTTCATCCTCTTCCACTTTAATTTGTACACATCCTTCATCATCGTCCTCCTTGTGCCCAGCTGGAGCCTTATTTTCGTTTTCATCATCGATTGTCATGCCGGTCAAGGAAACCGTGGCGTTGCCTGCGAAATGGAAACAATTTTAGATAGGTTTAAGCTTCCCGGAACTCGAGGTCACCTTTCACTACGAACGTAACATGTTCCTTGCATCCGAATCTCAAGTTAAGGGACGCCTGGGGACGCCCATTGTTCAGTGTGGCAAGAATGAACGTTCCCTCCTCGCTATTTACGTAAACCTTGGCATAATCGCCCCTCCCCATGGCGACACCCGATACGTGAAAAGGTCTTGGGATTTTCCAACTGTACTTGATCATAGGCTTCAGATTTATTCCTATGCAGCAGGAGGTTTATAAATTAGACGATTCTTACTGGGGCACGGACCCAGGGGTGTGCAGGGGAACAATATTTCTGTTCACCTGTGCCACTTACCAAAAAAGCCCGTCATTTTGTAGGCACAGAAGATGTTAAGTTCTGCAAATAAAATCTAAGTAGGACCAACTTAATGACCTCTTCTTGATCGCAAAACGAAAAACTTGGGTGTGACAGAAAAGAAGACTTCGCGCAATGAATTGCCAAAAACTTTTTTTAACCAACCGTAAAATTGAAACTCCAACAAGAGCACAAATTTTTTTTTTTTTTCAAAAATGGCGTCTCCTGACACAATTATGGCCGACACAACCGAACGTGCGCAACCGTTTGAGAATGACAGCTTTGCAGTCTGTCAACTTCGTAGAGATGGAAAACAATCGATGAAGCCGAAAAACATCGAATAACATAAAAAAAGCTAAAAATGTAATTAAATGACTGAAAAGCGGAAATTTTTTTCGTCGTTTCCTATAAGCCCAAAAGTTTCAGTAATTCAGTCATTTCAGTTATAAAAGGAATCTCCTGATACGTCTTATGGTTCATTTGTTGGCTTCGATAGTCGCCAAAAATATTGATGTTTCCCATCTCTAGTTAACTTAATAGCGTGACCATTTTTTTTGGCGCAAAACATAACGGATTTGTGCAAATCTCATTTTTATATTGTTTACAGTGGCAATAAGAATGAAATATAGTTGACGGTGTTGCTAGTCCTCCTTGAACCTGCCCAGCTCCAGCCACTCCTGGTCGCGCTCCTCCAGGCGCAGCCGCAGCCGCTCGGCGAACGCCTCCTCCTCGTCATATGGAATATAGTAAAAGGCAATCACCACGAAGACCAGCATATCGACGAACATGAGGCCGGCGAACAAGAAGAACTCGCTGGCCTGCGACTCAAAGAACTTGAGCTCGGCCACCACGACCACGATGACGTTGCCAAAGGCAACGGTCAGCAGCCAGCAGGCCTGGAGCACGCTCTTCATGCTGGGCGGGGACTGGGAGTAGGAGAACTCCAGCCCCGTCACCGAGAACATCACCTCGCCCAGGGTCATCACCACATACTGCGGCACTAGCCACAGCATGCTCATCGAGTTGGGCGGCGTCACCTCGACCAGTCGCGACTCGAAACCCTCGCGACTCTGGCCCACCATCAGGGCGTAGACACCGCCGGCCCGCAGCTCCACCTGGACCAATAGTTGATCAGCCACCTGGACACTGTACCTGCCGGTTGGAAGTTCATAGAGGTCATGATTGCGAGCGGGCAGATCGAGAGCCACCGATCCCGTGGCCTCCTCGGTCCACACCACACGCGTGGTGGCCAGCAGATTGGCCAGTGTGCGGACGAAGGCCTGCGAACGGTTGGACTTCTGCACATCGTCCTCGTACCAATACTTCCGGATGGCATGGGCCGGGCGCAGGAACAGCGAGTGGGCCGTGGCCTCGTACAGCTGCTGGCTGCCGCCCTCCAGTGCGGTGCAACCTGAGGATACAGCAGGACAAGATGGGTGAGTCTAAGCCTGAATCTTATTAGCATTTCCCCCAGTCCCAAGGCTCTAGAGTTACCTTCTGTCAGCGTCTCCACGGTGTAGGTGAGCGTGAAGGTGCCATCCGTGCTCGTGGCCAGGCTGCCCGAGGAGTACGTGTCCAGTCCGCTCAGCCTAAAGCTCTCGCGAGCGCCCAGATTAGTGTTGAAGCGGTACTCGCAGTCGGGAACGCCGCTAAAGACCCGCAGCTGGGTATTGCCACTGCTGGGGATCAGGGGATATGTGTGCTGAAAGCAGGGGAGATCCGCCTTAGCCTAGGTACTCCGCAAGACTCCTCCTCTCGAGGTAAGGAACACCCTTGTCAGATAGAAAGCACACACAGTACACAAGCCACTTAGCAGGGACGAGCGGGTACTCGGGAGCAGGCAAGAAGGAGGAGAGCCAGGTGTTGTATCAATAGTTTTCTTTTATTAAGTTTAACTAAATTGAATGTCTTGTCATATGCAACAACGCCGCCCCGGTCAGGGCTTCACCTACACTTAGCCTGGGAATGGACAGAAGCCACTAAGGATTCACATATACACATATACAAATACAAATACATATAATACACACAACGCGGGAGCGAGCAGGATTAGATCAGACTGAATGCGGAGCGACCCTACTCGCTCTCCTTGATGTCCTTGCCCTTGTTCTCGACGCCGCCCTCAAGGGGGGGAATCTCGGCCTTGGCGTCGCCGCCTGTCAGCGGCTGAATCTCCTCGTCACTCTTGTTGGGATTGTTCGGCACATAGTAGTAGGCCATGACCATGAAGAGCAGCATGTCGGCGAACATGAGGCCGGCGAACAGGAAGAACTCGCTGGCCTGCGACTCGAACAGGGCGGCCTCGGCAATGATCACCACGATGACGTTGCCAAAGGCAACGGTCAGCAGCCAGCAGGCCTGGAGCACACTCTTCATGCTGGGCGGGGCCTGGGCGTAGGAGAACTCCAGTCCCGTCACCGAGAACATCACCTCGCCCAGGGTCATGATCACGTACTGCGGTATCAGCCAGAGAATATTCATCGAGTTGGGTTCCGTCACTGTCACCAGATTGGCCGTGTACGTTCCGGCCGAGTTGAGGACGATGAGGAGCGTGTAGACTCCGCCCGTGTGCACATTGAAGGTTCCAATATTAGAGTCCCCAACGAAGACGCCGTACTCGCCCGAGTTGACGCGCGTGAGGAGCGTCTCGTTGGCGTAATCGTCGTAGACCACCTCGTTCTTGGAGACACTGCGCCACACCACCTTCAGCCCGGGATCAATGTTGGCCACGTTCCGGATGAGCGGATGGCTCTCGCTCGGCTTGTCCACAAAGTCCTCCTCCCAATAGTGCGTGTTGCTGGCATTCTTCGGGTTGAGAAACAGCGACCAGGCCGTCTCCTGGGTCAGCAGGTGGGTGCCAGTGTAGCCGACGCAACCGGCCTCAGTGCTGGACAGCGTGTAGACCAGGCTCGCCGTGTTCTCCACATACAGGTCCTTGTCGGTGTAGACATTCAGTGCCGGCACCTGGAAGGGCTGCAGCTGATCTCCATTTAGGGTCCCGGAGAGCTGGTACTGACAGTTCTCGGCGTTGAAGACGCGCAACTGGACATTGTGGCTGTAGGGCAGGTCGGGATAGGTTTTCTACGACAGGCGACAGGCAACAGCAAGCGTGCAACGAGAAGAAAAGAGTGGCAAAGGGTGAGGGTGCAGGTGCAGGTGCAAATACGGTACGAAACAGGAACTCTACTCCTCTGACTCTCTACTTCCACTCACCTCCAGATTCAGCTCCACGACACCGGAAATGATGAAGGCCACGCCGGCCAGGATGCCGCCCATGGTGAGCTTCTGCAGGGGTCGCGAGATGCCGACGAGTCGCAGGGCTGGATAGAAGGCCACGTCGTACAGGGGAATGAAGAGCAGGATGAGCAGGGGATTCAGCACTTGCAGCTGGTCCGGCTTGATGTCCCAGGAGCCCATGTCGCCGTCCATTCGAGTGGCCTGGAAGGTCCATCGGGAGCCCTGCTGATCGAACAGTGCCCAGAACACAGGCAGCGGCAGGTAGAGGAAGAGGACACGCATCAGCACCTTGACATCGTCGATCAGCTGACGATCGTACTTGACATCGGCATAGTCCAGCCAATGCTCTCGGGGATTTGTCTTCTTCTCCTTGCACTTGGTCGTCAGAGCGGTCCAGATGGTGCTGCTCACCAGCACAACCATATTGCCAGCCGGCGGCTTCATCTTGTACAGCGATCGTCCCAGCACAAAGATGACCACCGAGATGATCATGAGGACGGCGGGAACACCGAAGGCCAGGGGATAACAGTTGATGTCATCGAAGCAGGAGACATCCTCGCGCAGGATCGGGGTTACTGTGGTGGAGATCAGCGAACCGGCGTTGATCGAGAAGTAGAAGAGCGAGAAGAACGAGGTGATCTGCTTCACCTGCTCGGGCACCTTGAACTGATCGCCGCCGAAGGCCGACACACACGGCTTAATGCCACCGGATCCGAGGGCTATGAGGGCCAAACCCAGCATCGTAAACGTCTCGACGGGCAGGTTGAGTGGACCAATGGCACCGAGGGTCAGCAGGACCGATCCGCATATATACACCATCGATAGATAGAGTATCGTCTTGAATTTGCCCAGCCAGGAGTCCGAGATGATGGCACCGAACACGCACAGGAAGTAAACGAACATGGTGAAGACGTGGAAGACCACGGTGGCGGTGTCATCGGAATAGCCCAGAACTCGACTCAGATACAGGACCAAAACAGCTGGAAGGAGAGGCAGAGAGAGAGCGAGGTTTAGTCCAGGATTCAGTACGGAATTCAGGCAGACGCACTTCTCATGCCGTAGTAGTTGAAGCGCTCGCAGAACTCATTGCTGATGATGAAGAACACGGACTTGGGGTAGGGCAGTTTCTGCAGATGATAAAATAAAAACCAAAGAGGTTAAGATAAACCCTCGGTTGAGTGAGGACCTCGACTCACCTTCTGCTGACCCTCAGCCTCGGAAACGTTCTTGAACCCATCGTCAGCCTCCTGCAGTTCCTTGCCATTCTTCTCCAGCTCTTTGCCATTCTTCTCCGACACTTCGGGCAGCTTCTTGGCCTCCACCAGGGCCCTGCCATTGGTCTCTGCCACGGGTTTATCAGCAACAACGTCGGCTTTACTCGGTGTAGAGTCCTCCACAATGGGTGCAGCAGTTGGTGCGATGTCCTGCACGGCGGCGGCAGCCCCGTCGTTGGATTCCACAGCAGCAGGAGCAGCATCAGCTGGTGTTGAATCTGCAGGAGCAGACGCCACTGGCTCAGCCGCGGGCTTTATTTCTGCGGGCGAGAGAGAAGAACGTATTAGACAACCGATCAGGGATATGGATATACGAAAGTAGCAGGAGATCCCCACCCAGTAGGGGCACTTCCTCAGCTGGCTGCTCCATGTCGTCTGTCAACTGATCTGGAAAGTGATCTCGCAGATCGCTAACAATTCCGACATTTCATCAGAACAGGTAAACGGAGAACCAAGAGGCGAGACTTTGTGGCCTTGTGCTTGACACCCCTGACGCAGATAAGGACGCTCTATATTTGGCTCCAAGCCAAAGCCCGTGGGCGTGTGAACTCGGTGGCCAGGCATAAATTTACAAGCATTAACCGGATAGCGGCGGAGGAGAGCGCGTGGTTTACGAGCCCAGCCGGATAGATAAACCAACTGGAGAAGCTCCCCGGTCATAAGTATGGCTCTCCACTCCATAAATTACTAGCATCATCTTAAATGCTTAAATGGCCATGTCCATGTCCCATCGAATGGCAATACATAGCAGCCATGGACTCCGACCAGGAAACAAGTCAGGGATTGATCAAATACCCTAATGACAGCCTTATCTGACCTAGACGCGATCCAGAATCGGTTTCGGGGCTAATCCATCGATGCTTTATCAGCCTTTATGGCGGCCATTAGTGGCCGTAATGTGAGGCCATCATAAAGCAGGGAAACAACGCCATTGCACGCACCAGCCACATCAAACATCCATTAACATAAAAGGCCTTATCATAGGTACGTTGGACGACGTGTACAGCATTGACCCGCTGCGGTGGCTGTTTGAAGTCGGGAGCTGGCCCAATCTCCTCCTCAATCGAGCCCCGAGTACCCACGCGCTCATTCATTCATGGCACTTAATCGTACTTGGTGCGTCAGGGGGGAATTTGTGTCAGTGTCGCTACTCAGGAGTACCTTTAGGGAGTAAGACTTGCTACCAAAAGCTTTCATAAGGAATCCCAAAGATCAAGACTCTACTGGGTTTTTTCTTTTTGTTTTGTATGAGTCTTCAGATTAGGCAGCTGCTCGAGGCGAAAGTTGAGGCGTGTTCTCGATTTCACTTTCACGAGATTTCATAACGATTTTTTATTTCAAGCTCTAACGTTTAACAAATGTCTTGCTACTTGATTGATTGATTGATTAAAAGGTTGATAAAGAGCCTGCAGAGTTGGGAATGTCATATGGGAAAGAAGAGTGAAATAGAGACCTTAAATGCCATAGACTGCAAGTCTGTCTTAAAGATTAAGGAGCAGTATAAGTAAAATGAAACCCTAGAAAAAGAATTTTAAAAAATATAATCTAATGGAAATAACATATAAAATATCACATATACTAACTGTAATTAAAATATTGCAATTCTGACATGTTAGGACATGTTTTTTTGCGGAAACTATGTCGGAAACCTAACCTTGAAATGATTATTGAGTCGCAAATCTGCCCAGTGCTTACGTGCCCATCTAAACTGGAACAGAAACTGAACGCTAACCATTTGGGATATACATAGCTTCCTGTTGGGTTCCTTAAAACCTAAGCTGCTTTACAAGCGATTGGACCGATAGGAATTTCGAATGGAAGGCGAGTTCCCCTCCACTTTTAATTACAAGTGCTGCAAGTCTGTTTTCAAATATGACATTGTATCTGTTAGATAAAAGTTTGTATAGCTATCTGCTGTGTGATATATTTCAGTAGCGGAGCTATGATTGTCTTGTTCCGTTCGCAACTACATTCGATAGTGAGTTCTGGAACTGCCGCAAAAAGAAAAATTACACAGCAATTGCTGACATTCCCCCCAGTATGTGTAATTGTTGGGCGCTTGGGGGAATACCGAAAGCCAAAGCCAGAGCCAAACCCAATCGCACTTGCCTCGCAATCGCCCAGCTTTTTAGCCCGATTTAGTCATAGTGAACACCCGCTGCCAGCCGCCTATGAATATGCAAATGGGACTGTCACTCAGTCTACCGAGCCTGGCTTGGCGCTGACATTGAAATGCAGTATCGTAATTATACGAATACCAGCTGGGGTGTACGCATTTCGCAGTTAACTCAAGCTGGGTCGGCCCAAAATTGGCACTTGCTCCAAAAACGGGCAATCCACGCATTCGGGCCACAACCAACCAGCCAACTCAAGTGGCAAGCAGAAGGGGGGCAAGGTGCTAAGCCCATCCACTCGATGGCTCTCTTATCGGAGGAGATTAGATTCGCGTAGTGCACACGAATCGGGAATGAAGACTCAGGAATCGAGAGAGAGTCGCTCCCCGCTAATGCCTCTTGCCAACAAGTGTCCCAGATATCGGCTAATCTTTACAGCTCGAAATGTCGTTACCCAACGGCCTAATTATAAATTCCCTTCGCTGGCGAATAGTAAATTAAATTAAAAGCTGGGCGGCACTTTCATTTCGAGGGCAATCTCTGGCACTTCCTTGAGGCATTTGGCGGTTTTTTTTATGCACCAAGACTCGAGAGCAGATTTATTGTTTGAATTCCCTTAGGATGACCTCAGCACTGGCAAAGTGCAATTCATTCACTCGTCGATGTATCGAGGCAATTGAAATTAGACGCAATAAAATAATTAAAGCCACTACTACTTGATAGTGGAGGCTGCTCTGGAAATGGAAAGTAAATATAAATGGCTCTGCCAAAAGTCTGAAAGTGTAGGCCATGGGTCTCTCCCCCTATTCAGTTCACTGAGCTGTGCAATTATTACCACTATGACTATTATTATTAGTAATTATTTAGAGTAATACCATTTTCTTGATCCGTCATTTTTGGAATCCGCAGTTCGCTTTACATCCGTTACGCGTCACTTGAAATCGAAGAGAGATATTTTTATGACATTTATTTTTGTGCAAAATAATTATTGGGTGACGACGGGCGGGTTGCATAAACATTTCGAGCTCCAAAAAGAAAACATATTTATTGTCTCTTATTTGCATTGTGAAACAAGAGGTGTATATTGAGTGTATATGTGGGTACGTGCTTGGCAAAAACAAAACAGCAATAATCCTGGGTCCACAAAGGGGTCAGTAACATGAAATGCCTTGTATTTTGAATGCCAGGTTGATTACATTTACTTTTAATTAATTATATATTTATTAAAGTTATGGAAAATTTTCTTAAAAAGTTGTTCTAAGCTTGAGGAAATATACTACTGTTTTAAGCTGTAATTTAAAATGTAAACAAACCAAGTATTTGTTTTAGATTTTCCGTTTAAAAATATGAAGGAGTCAATGTTGAAGATAATCTCATTAATTTTAAATAATTTTTACATTAAAGAACATTGAAAGCTTTGGTAATTTCTGGCTTTTCTAATAAAATTCTCAATTTATCGATTTAATATAGATATTCCCTTATGAAAAACGATGGAAATTTTTGTTATTTTCTAGCTTTTCTATGATTCTGCATTATTTTCTGTTTCTTTTTTTTTGTAAGTAAAAAAACTTAAAAATAACAGCTTTTCTAATAATTATACAACCTTTTCTGTGTGTGTTTATTTTTTTATTTTAAGGCAGAATGTTTTTTCAACGATTTAAATACTCTCTTATGGAAAACATAGAAAACTTCTTTTAATTTTTACATTTTCAAATCATTTTAGAAACTTTTCTTTAAGTTTTATTTAAAATTTTGAGCTGGATCAAAGTTAATCTATTAAAAATCGACATTTTCATCTAAATATTATGTTTTAGGCTCTTGAAGAATTTAGATGTTGTTTTGGCCTTAAAAATTTAATTAACAAATTCTACAGAATTCCTCAACTGTAAAAACAACACTTAAAGTTTTACAATTTTCAGTTTTAATGGAGCAATTGTTCCGATTTTATTATTTTGTTTTTCTGAAGAAAGTGCTTTACCGGCCTTTGTGACTGGTTTTTTGATTAAAGTTTTTCTGTTTTCTCTTGCCAAGTTGGGATCGGGGCACAGATTCTTTTTGAGGTGTCATTACTCTCGCTCGCGTACTACCGTCTATGCTTTTATGTCGCGCACTCTCTCGTAACTCACATTAAAACATTGAAAACCAAGAACTGCAAAAAAATATGTGTATGTGGAACCGAGACGACGTATCGATCAGTGGTGATCGATTTAAGTCCGCCAGCGACGATCAACAGCCTCAGACTGAAGTCGATTGCCGGCGACAAGAAGCCGTTAACGGCTCTGCTCTGCCCTGCCCTCTGCCCGCGGCGACTGCACGCGTGCTGCTGCCGCCGCCGGCGTCGACGGCGACGGCGACGTCCACACTTGAAAGGATGACAAAAAGCGTTAAGTTAACAGCGATAAGTGAAGAGCGATAAGCCTAATCGTAATCGCAGCTCGCAAATGTTATCGACAGCGGTTGGAAGTATTTACGGCCCCGGTGTTCGCTTACCCACAATGAATGGATCCACGACAGCCTCGCTCGCTTGCCTCTCGGCTGTTATTTATGGCCATCTAGTCGAGTTCCTACCGTCCTTTTCTGTTACCACTACACTGGGAGGGAATTTATGTGTGTGTTTGGGAAAATGGAATTTGCATGTATCTAATGGAAGTTTGGAAAGATCTCTTCACGCTTTGCCTGCAATGTTCAAACGGGTCGATCAGAAGCTAGCGAGACTGTAAGTAGCAACGTGAGAGAGGAGAGAACGAGTGAGTTAGTCGAGAACGAGAGAGTTAGTAGGGAGTGAGAGAGCCAGTAGAGAACGAGAGAGTTAGTGGAGAACGAGAGAGTTAGTAGGGAGCGAGAGAGCTAGTAGAGAAGGAGAGAGTTAGTAGAGATCAAGAGAGTTAGTAGAGAACGAGAGAGTTAGTAGAGATCAAGAGAGTTAGTAGAAAACGAGAGAGTTAGTAGAGAAGGAGAGAGTTAGTAGGGAGTGAGAGAGCCAGTAGAGATCGAGAGAGCCAGTAGAGAACGAGAGAGTTAGAAGAGAACGAGAGAGTTAGTAGGGAGCGAGAGAGCTAGTAGAGAAAGAGAGAGTTAGTAGAGAACGAGAGAGTTAGTAGAGAACGAGAGAGTTAGTAGAGAACAAGAGAGTTAGTAGAGATTAAGAGAGTTAGTAGGGAGCTATAGAGTTAGTAGAGAACGAGAGAGTTTGTAGAGACTAAAAGAGTTAGTAAAGAACGAGAGAGTTAGTAGGCAGTGAGAGAGTTAGTAGGAAGCAAGAGAGTTAGTAGAGAACAAGAGAGTTAGTAGAGACTAAGATAGATAGTAGGGAGCGAGAGAGTTAGTACAGAACAAGAGAGTTGTTTTAATAAAAACTATTTAAGCTGCACTCTTTGCATCTGATCACAATTCAGGAAAATGTCACAAAATACTATTATTTTATTTAGTCATACCTAAGTATAAATTTACTTATTTAAATGAAAAACAATAAGTGCTTATTATTCCAAACTGGCCTTGCATTAATCGGTAAACTTATATGTATCTAATATCCACTTTTTGCGCTAAGTGTACACCTGTCAATGCCAGATCATCGTCCATCACAATTGCTTTTTCAACTGCTTAAGCGGCCTGCTTATCACTAGTGCCACGCCCCGTCTGTTATTAACCAGGTGGGCGGTGAAAGAATGCCCAGTCATTAACTAAATATTTTCGACGCTCTTACTAGTTATCTTCTCCGGCCATTACTGGCAGATCTAGAGGATGAGAGGGCCCAGACACTGTTTCACTATACCCTGCCCCAGTCATGAATCGAAAAGTCTATTCTATAGTATATGGCCCAGTGATAAGGAATAAGATAGCTACGGGGTTTATGCATGCACGCTAAAGGTAAATTCACTAAATTCCCTATATTTCCAAGCTGAAAAGCTGAACCTCATAGGTAATTTAGAAAAGGGTTCCTTGTAAACCTTGTAAATTAGTTATATTATAGAACCAACGAGTTCATCATTTTTCCATGACTTTAATAAGCTAGTGAAGTTTGGGCTTTATTGCAAAATTTGGTTCTGCATAAACCGTCTCGTTCCCTACTTTTCAATGCGTAATAAATATAATTAAGACCCAAAATGATTGGCAATATTTGGTGTCACTCGGTGATAATAATTAGGACCATTTTGGAAAGACCGGGCTTAAGTCGAGTACATTTGATTGTTTTATTTAAATTTATGACAAAGAACTACCATTGAGACTGTATAATGATTTGACATAATTATTATCTAAGAAAATACCACGTGATCCAATTACATTGAAGTTTGAAAGATCAAAAGATTAAACAAGGACCTAAGTCCTTGCACACAAAGGGATTTTCCGCTTAACCCCCGCTTTCAGTTTGATTTCGAACAGTTTAACCCCCTCCACACACTCACCCGATTGGCATCTAATCGGACGTGTTGGCGAACTCGTGTCGGTTTTTGTTTTATGAACTTAATCGCTGTGCCGGGGCAGAGCGATAGCTGCGAATAGTATTTATGGCCGGCTATCATTATTAGCCATGCCCAGAAACAAGTATAAACATCTATTGGCCATAGCCGATAGCCCGCGTTATTGTTACTGCTATTGTTATTGTTGATGTTGTTAATAGTATGTGGCTGAGCGATAAGTGAACCTTTTTTTCTTGCTTCTTGCTTTCGATTTTACGATTGTCATTTGGCTCGAGATTGCATGGTGTCTAGTCTTCAAAGTGCAAGCTATGCGATCAATAGATTGAGTAACACTTAATTAAAGCCATCAAGACAACGTCTGTGTGCCAAGTCGATCGGATTGCGTGTCGACACACATAAAGATATGGCTATCAACCGGCGCGAGGAATGCAATTCCCAGGCACAGTCTATATAATAGTGCACAGAACCCGTCCACAGATCTCGATGAGGAAATGCCCCTGCCGATGATGAAGCAGATTTAAGAACAAATTTCTTTAGCTTTCACATGAATGATACAAAAATATTGAGAACTCTGGACCTTAGCTCCTTTATTCCCAAGGAATTCTTGTAAGGGATATCGATATATCAATACTGTATCGTTGTTTGATGCGAAAGTCGATTGTAATTATATATATAATCGAAAAAAGACAAAAATAGATTTTTACGGGTATTTCTTTAATAATAATAAGTGGCGATTTTTTTCGATATTTAATAAAATGGATATATCAATGTAAGCGATATTTCTGATAAAATATTGAGCGCTTTATTATTGCCAATATATTTTATATGACCTTGCCTCTCGATAAAAATAGTTTCATCCCTAGTTCTGGGGACATAGTAAGGCAAGATCCCATCCCGAAGACCTCTTGCTGATGGTCAGGTGATCAGGTGATAAGATTAGATTAGGTAAGATCGAAGTCAATCCGACATGAGCTTGCTTAATCACTCTTTGTGCCGATTAAGCAACGGCCAATAAATATTAATCGCTGGCAAGATCCTCGGATACGAAACGCAGATACTTTGTCATCGATGTAGATATACATAGTTACTTACCAAAGTCGATTGCATTCGTAGGACAATGTCTCAAGTGGTTAATGTGATAACACGGCGCTCGTGGGGCCCAAAGATATCGATGCTGATAACGGTTGGGTTGCGTGTTTGTCCAATTTATTGGATTTGCACACACAGAGTTATTGGGATTGCATGTTTCCCATTCAGTTCTCTTTATAAAAAACAACATTCTATGATGGACTGTTCTGATCTGATAAATTAATAAAAATAGGAAAACAAAGTAGGCAGTATATTATTTTATTTTTATACTAGAACAATTCCACCTTGTGCTCATTTGCTTTGTCTCAGTTGTCTTAAGGATGTTTCAAAAGCAGATCTTTTCCCCTCAGTCCTATCAGTCCTTCAGCTCGGGTGTTAACCAGAGTGGGTAGAATGCATATTTTCAGATGTACAAACCTTAACATGAACCCCTTTTATCCGTAGGAAAGTTAACAAGTTCTGTGAGGAAAAATGCCAAATACCGGGCTGTTCGAACAAGTGAATCAGTAAGCTCTTTGACGGATACAAGCGATGATTTGAGGCAAGTGAGTGTCATTACAATCCCTTCGATCCCATTTGTCTGTATCCGACCAGAACCGCACAATGTGGCGCTTCGAAATCCCACCCACTTAAGTGAAAAACCTCAGTAATCTCAATGGGAAACAAGAGCCTAATACAGGGTCATAAATCTTTACAGCAGGATAGATTTATGGCTGGTTGGGAAAGTCCCACAAATTACTCGAAAGCCGTAAAGAAAACAAACACAGATAACGGCACACTTGGCACTCAAGCGATCAACAGATATCAGGTAGGATCGAAGAGATAAGATAGATGCCAGATCTGCGATTATATTTGCCAGTTCTGCGAAAGCGAAACACTACGGGATTAACTTTGCAGATAGATTAGGAAGAAAGAAATCGGTTATTAATAAAGGTTAAAATATTGAAATTATATAGGTTGTACTAAAGAAAAACTCTAAGAAACCGCAGCAAGGAATTGAGATATCTTAAAGAAAACAAAAGCTTAAGCAAACAACACTTCAGTGGGAAGAACACCGTTCTTGGAAATTTGTATCGAGAGATAAGGTTAAAGTAATCTTAATCAATGCTCTGCACCGTTAGCAAATAGTCAAGTACACTGTATGTATGTACATATGTATATGTTCCCATTAGAAATGGATAAGAACACATATACAAAAGTTTTGTTATAAAACAATTGTGTAAAAGCAAACTTTTAAACCCGCAAACTTCCTGGAAAATATGTACACCTGTTTGTTAATTTTCCTGTGAGAAAAATGTGACAAGCAAACAGCTGTTCCCACTGGGCTTCCAGCCAGCCATCCATCCAATTACGGGAACTCCGAGAGCGATAATGCTAATCGGTGGCTTATCCAGTCATTCCAAGCTCTACAGACGCACGATCTAGCATTGTTGTTGCCATTTAAACAGCATTGAACTTGACTGAGGGAGAGCTTTCCACAAAAGTGGAGGGAGAGGGAACGGTGCAGGCTGAACTGCAGTGCTGAAGAGAAGCTACACTGGCAAAAAATAACAATTGAAACGATCGAAATTTTATTTAAAAAGTTTTTAAATAAAAACAAAAATAACAAGAAAGGAAGCTACCTACAGCTGAATTTGAAATCGAGTATAACTAGGCCACAGTTTTATTAGATCCCCCCTTTTCTGCAGTGTAGAGAGCGCCAGCTTAAAGCGAGAGTGAAGCTGGGCTCAATGCAAAGTTTGTGCGAGCATTGCTCTCTTTTCCTCTCACCTCTCTCTCTCTCGCCCCTCGCACCACACTCTCCCCATCTCCAGCGGCTGCTGTTTATCTAAAAATTTAATTTGATTTTTGTTCTTGCTCGATTTGTGGGGTTTTTTCTTTATTTTGGGGGGAGCGCAGCCTCTGCCATCATCGCTGCTGGCTTTAAAAGCGCAGCTTGCAGCGGCAGAGCTTCATTTAGCGTCGGGCAGCGGCGGCATTCGTTTTATGGCGTTTATGTCAACGTAGCCATCATCATCATCACCCCTCACCGCCCTCCGTCCCCGCCACCGCCCCGCTCCCAGCGCGCATCTTAATTACACCTGTTTTGGAAGTTTTGCGAAAAATCAAAAACCTTTTGTGTTCTCCGTTCGTTCGTTGTTGTTTTTTTTTTATCTGTTTTTCTGGCGCAGCAAAAATGGCTGCAATTAGTAACGGTAAAAGCGGTGGTAATGCCAAAGCGCAGGAGCAAGTGGAAAAAGAATTGGAGGCGAATTCAAAGAATTTGGTAAGTGGCAAAAAGCGTAAGCCGCGCAAAGTAAACGGAATACACACACACAAGAAGGGCAAAGGCAGCGTAGAGAAAAGAGCGGAGAGAGTGTTGGAAGGAGGAGGAGGAGGAGAGAGAGCAGACTGCTTATTATCACTCTACTTTCCTCTGTCAATTCAGAAAGTACAGTGCACACAAAAGCACACACACGTACGTGTGTAATTGTCGTGTAATGAGCAGAAGAAGAAGCTGCGAAACTCACAGAGTTCCAATGACTTTGCTGCCGCTGCTTTGGCCTCTGCTTCTGCTTCTGCTTCTGTCTCTGCTGCTGCCGCCTCAAGGCTACTGATCGCAGCAGCGGCGACGTCGCAGCGCTGCCGACCTTGAACGTCCGCGAAATGTGTGTCAACCGAATCGATATCGATATCGCTATCCTTTTATTGCCTGCAAATTGATTGAATTAATCAATTGGCGAGTGTTAGTTGAAATCAAAACATGAATCGAACGGGGAATCTTATCTAAATGGGTGTATACTCTTTGTGATGTTATATTTTTTAGCCGTAATTTAAAGGGGTGATATGTTTTTAGCGAAAACTTAACTTCACTATTGTAACTGCCATAGCTTTAAAGATAGCTATTTTTTTGGCCTCCCCCAAAACGTGTCTCTTACCACCTTTCTAGCCACGTGCCAAATTCTATCACAATCAGACACATACATACATATGTTGAACACAATAGCGAATTTATTACTTGCTTAATTAGTATTTAAGTACAGCAGTGCTAGAAAGTATGCAATAATATTTAAAAATTAAGCATACCTAACCATAGATATTACAGAAAATGTCTTTACACTGATATTAATTGATATTTTAACGCGAAAGTCGATATATAACGTTGCGATTATTAATCGTCCTTTGTCCTTTGTTTTACTAACATCATGTTCGGACTAATATAATCCGGAAAGAGAACCATACATTAAATCACAATATTAAACTCTTTTGTTATTATATTCGATATAAATTTATAAAGAAAAGTTTACAATATTCTGGAAATGAAATTTTATTTATCGGTCGGTGTCTTTCGATATACAAATATCTCTACTTATATTTTCTCTTTTTCGATTATTTTGTGAGGTTTATTTTGTAAACCAAATAGTAACTTCAGTATCATTCATAAATGTAAAGCAACAAAACTTTTGCTTTGCCTGAAGCACTTTTCTGATTAGTTCTCTTCTCTCATTTCTTGATCTTAACTTTCAATACGCCCAAAGAACCTTTGGGTTCTAAGAAAGGGTATTAATGATGCTGACCCACTTCGCAGGCCGAGCCACGCGAATGCATTTACCCCGAGCTTTTGTGGGGGATGCCTCCACTCTCCCGGAACTACCCCTTCTCGGTAGACAAATCTGAGACCAGCATCATCAGCTGCTCACATGGCGGTAATCAGCTGGAGCTTTGAACGGGTTCTTCCCGCTCCCATCGCCCATCTCCCAGCTACCACCTCCCAGCCACTGTCCATTCCGATTCTCCGCTTCATTGTTTGTTAATTCATTTAACAACTGTTTTCGCGGCCAGGAGAAAGGGGAGAAATGCGAAGAGAGGGCGAGAAATCGAACTTTAAAGCTTGGGCCCAGCGCCGGAGACTTCTTAGTTCGATGCCGAACGCTGCCCCTGCCGGACCAAGTCAAGATCATTATCTCCGCGCTGTTCGATCTGTGGAAGTCCGACTGAAGTCTGCCCAATTGGAGACCAAGCCCGAATAGGGTCCCAGAGCGAGTGTTACGCAAACAGCTGCGATTATGGCAATTGTGGGCACTGCAGTTGGCCCGGAGAATTACAAATCAGCAACGGTGAGTGGCAGCACAGATCGGAGAGTCTCCGATTCCGACCTAGGCTGTGGCGTGCGCAGAATTCTCAATCATCAATGGATCACCTGCTGGCAGGTGGACTACGACAACGACAACTAGACAAAACCCGTTTGCTTTCCGTTGCTCACCTTGGCCAAGAGACGCGGCAAATCAAAACAAAAAGCGAACAGAGACTAGAGACTAGAGACAAGCGAAAACCAAACAAAACAAACCCAGCGAAGTACAACAAAATCGAAAGCCGCAACGAATACGAGAAACGAGACGAAACGGAGCCGCAATTAGCATGAGAATAAGCATAGAAGATAGGGGTAACCCGCCCCTAGTCCAAACCGAACCCTAAGGTACCCTAACCTGAATCTGAGACTCAAAGCAAAGTTCTAAAGATACCACAAACAAAGGTCCTTAAGGGACCCCCTAATCCTTAATCCGAATACTAAAATGTTGCTGGGTATAATCCCTGAAGCTAAAAGTAACATGGAGTTGATTTTTAGGAAATAATTTGATAAAGAAATTTCAGAGAGATTTGAAATATAATGTAATTTTGCATATATTCTGGATACGAAAATAATTCGATCTTATAAGAAATGCAAAGCAATAATATGAGAATTTAAAATTAATTTTAAAAAATTTGCAAAGCATTTAAAAAAAGCCGTCATACCCAAGCGACCTATTAATTGCCTCTTAACATTTAACAGAAACAAAAAAACGAAAAACAATAATTAGCTTTTGTTATTTCGTATACTAGAAAATTAGTGGCAAATATTCGCTTTTTTCTATAAATATTTTGAACTCTGATTTTTAGTTACAAGCTTTACATAAAGTTTATAATTTATGACGCTAAAGTAAACAAAAATAAAAGGTTGGAACCCAAACTATTTAAACAAAAGTCTGGTATGGGTAGAAAGTGGCCCTAGACTCGCAGCTCGGGACAATGGAATGTGTTAAGCCTCAGAGAATCGAGGAGTGTTATATGGGTTTCCACTACTAAAACTACACTGAAGTAGACCAATCTTTGCAGGAAACGACATGTCCTTAAAGTTTGTAAAACGTATTGCTTAATATCTAAGAACTACGATTTATTTAATTCTATTTTGAATTTAAAGTAAGTGACCTTCAATTCAATTGTTCTCCTTAATTACAGTCGCAGTCTTCCACACCCCTGCCGTATCCCAAGTCGGTGGCCTTCATCATCAGCAATGAGTTCTGCGAGCGCTTCAACTACTATGGCATGCGCAGTGAGTATTTCCGGGGTTATCCCATATCCTATCTGATCTTTAAGATCCTCTAATTATCAACTCTCCTTCCTCCCTTTCAGCCATTCTGGTGCTGTATCTCACCAACAAGCTGGGCTACAACGAGGAGACCTCCACGGTGCTCTTCCACACCTTCACCATGCTGGTGTACATTTTCCCTCTGATTGGAGCCCTCATTGCCGATGGCTGGCTGGGCAAGTACAAGACGATACTGTATCTGTCGCTGGTCTACAGTCTGGGCGCCATGATAGTCTCCTTTGGTGCCGTGCCCCTGGAGGGGATGCCCGTCAAGTGAGTTTAAATAGTAAGCTGTCTATCTAAAGATGTCAAGACCACTGAAGATTCCCTCTCTTCCAACAGAGCTGTGACCATTGTGGGACTTCTACTGATTGCCGTGGGCACGGGCGGGATTAAGCCCTGTGTTTCGGCCTTTGGCGGCGATCAGTTCTCGCTGCCCGCCCAAAGCCTGCAGCTGGCCAAGTTCTTCTCGCTCTTCTACTTTGCCATCAATGCCGGCTCCATGATCTCCACTACGGTGACACCTATACTCCGAGCGGATGTCCACTGTTTCGGAGACAAGGACTGCTTTCCACTCGCCTTTGGTGTACCCGCAGTGCTCATGATCATCTCCGTGCTGATCTTTATGGCCGGCAAGCGGATGTATAAGTGTCAGCCGCCAGCGGGTAATATGATATTTGGCGTGTCGCAGTGCATTGCGGACGCGTTCCGTGGATGGAAGAAGCGGCGACACACGCAGCCGGAGCAGAGCTTCCTGGACTACGCTAAGCCCACGGTGGGTGAACGGATGGTGCGGGAGACGAAGACGTTGCTCCGGATTCTGCGCCTCTACCTGCCCTTCCCCGTCTTCTGGGCCCTGTTCGACCAGCAGGGCTCTCGATGGACCTTCCAGGCCACTCGCATGGACGGCATGGTGCTGGGCTTTCAAATCAAGCCCGATCAGATGCAGGTGGTCAACCCCCTGCTCATCCTGGCCTTCCTGCCGCTCTTCGACTACGTGATTTACCCCATTCTGCGTACGATTGGGATACGAAGGCACCTGCAGAAGCTTACCATTGGCCTGCTGTTGGCTGCCCTGGGATTCTTCCTGTCCGCCGGCCTCGAGCTGAAGATGCAACAGGCGGCCTTTGAGGTCCAGCCCATGGAACCGGGCACCGCGCACCTGCGTCTGTACAATGGAATGCCCTGTCGGTATGAGTTCACCAGCGGCTTTGCATCTGCAAACCCAAAAACCATCGAACCCCTGGGCATGTGGGCGGATCTTTCCCTGCCCGTGCCGGCGCTCAAGGAGTACTCTTTCAGGGCGCAGCCCATATCGGGCAACTGTTCCGTTATTACGGAAAAGCTACGTCTGCAGCCGGGCAAGTCCCAGGGCTTCTTTCTGGCCCAGGATAAGCTCGTCGAGTTTGCCGATGGCCTGGAAATGGCTGCCAGCCAGAGCAGTCCCCCGCTACTCCGGGTGCTACTGAATACGCCAACCGAAGAGGGACCCATCCTGCTCTCCACCGCCAACTTGGACACCAAAGGCCTCTCGCTGGACAACCGGAATGTGTCGCAACTGCACAGCATCGCCGCCGGCCAGGGCCAGGTCAACATAAATGGCATCAAGGCGGCCGACTTCGAAGCTAAGGGCGGCGGACTCTACAGCCTGCTGGTGGCGGGCAACGCCCGCGATGGTTACCAACACAAGATGCTCGAGGTGGTGGCCCCCAGTGCCGTGTCCATACTGTGGCAGCTGCCCCAGATTGTGGTAATGACCGCCGCCGAGGTGATGTTCTCGGTGACGGGACTGGAGTTCTCCTACTCCCAGTCGCCGGCCAGCATGAAGAGCGTGCTCCAGGCCTGCTGGCTGCTGTCGGTGGCCATTGGCAACATGCTGGTGGTGGTCATAGCCGAGTTCAAGTTCACCAGCACGCAGGCCGGCGAGTTTACGTTCTTTGCCAGCCTGATGCTGGTCGACATGCTGGTCTTCCTGTGGCTGGCCCGCAGCTATCAGTACAAGGATCAGTCGAAGGATGAGGAAGAGGAGGAGCAGGATCATGATGAAGCCCAGCCGCCAAAGCAAACTACCCGCGCGACCCCGGAGAAGCAGCCGTGGCGGCCCACCGGAGTGGAGGCGGAACCGGGCCATGGAGCCTATCGCAACCACGCCTACGATAATGACTTCTCGGAAGCCTAAATACGTTTTAGTCATAGTCACCTTTAGTCCTAGTCTCATCTCGTATTTATTTTATTTTCTGTTTGCATTTATCTTGTATAATCTCTGCTGTAAATACGTTCGTTTGTACGCGAGTATTGGCCATTTTTTAAACAAATTGTTTTGTAAATAAATATAACATTTTATACGTTTTATTTAAGTTCTTGGATTTAATTTACAATGTTAATTTTTATAAGTAAAAATGAAACTTAAAATAAGGGCAACATTTTACCCAAGCAGTGGCGACACCTGGCTGCATTTACACGAGCTGCCACAGAGTGGTATGCAACTTGGCTGCCACAATAACAGCACAAATACCGAAAATGTACCTAGAAAATATACTGAAATGTGGCAGAGCTGCTTGATCACGCCTAGCCCAGACCCAAACCCACTGCAGAGATGTACATTTTTGCATAAAGATTAATTGGAAATTAACAATATTATGATTTAAATTATATGGATTATGTATACATTCATTAAGTTTTTCACATTGATAATTATATCCCCCTGGTCTCATAGTTGTTCATAACAGTAACTGCAAAATATACCAAAAAATCAAGCAGCGAGAGGGCACTGCTGCCAGAGGCATGCCACAAGGGGGGCTGAAAAGAACGACTGACAAATGGCAACGCCAAGGGACGTCGGAATTTAATGTGTCAGAGAAAAGAGAAAAGTTGTCAGAGCTGCAGCGAAAAGTTTTGCTTAATTGTGCCAACAGTATTAGAAGTGTTTCAAATAAATCAATAAAACATGTAAATGCTTCAGATTAGTTGAAATCTCCAGAGAGATAGCTTGCATAACTCAATGGAAAAATTGCAAGAATCAAAGGCAGAGGCGGCACGCCATGCCAACGGCATTGCCAGCGTGGAGAGAGAGGCAAAGAGAGCCTACTGAAAAAACAGGCCTGACCTGCGTTGCAGCTGCCTTTGCCGCCGCATTATTGTCGTTAAGCGAGGCCTTGAGAATAAATAGAACCCCTGGGAACGACTTAGGGGATGGGCTGGACCTCTACCTAAGGCCCGTCGTCTACCTGGAAAAACCCCTAGGAGATGGAAACCGAGGCTACGAGCTCGCCTTCGCCACAACATCGAGTATCAGTCGCTGCATCGGCGGCATGGCGTTAGAACCTTCTCGTAAGAACATATAACTGCAGTAGATACGTTCCAGAAAGTGCATTTATTTTTTTTTTTTTATTTTTTTTTCTAGTGGAAAAGTGATTTTTTTTCTGTAAACTGTAAAACCCAGTTGTGATCCCGAGGGCAGGGGCAGCTTCTTGACCACCCAATTCCTCGCTGTGCTGTAATATTCGTGACCAGAACCACCATTTCACGTGCATCTTCCACGCCGCATCGAGTCATCAAGTGCTATAAAAAAAGGGATTCCTTCCACTGGAAAGGAGCCTAAGCAGTAAAAGAGTCCCCTCCGAGTGGAGCCCCCGTTTCAGGTGGCGTCTCCTTCTACTCCTCCTCCGGAAGAGATGAGGCGCGGCGGAGTTGAGGCGCCTCATTGGTGCGAGTGGTGCAACATGTGCTGCGGCGGCCATGGGGATCGACCCATCAAAGCAGAAACCTTGCAGTCCAGCAGCTCCTACGGCCCCGTGGGGGGTTCCGCCGCCCACAAATGTACAGACAACGCTTGCGATGGAAAATTCTGACCGGAGCGAGAGAGAGAGGCACAACCGAATATCCAGAGCGTTCGCTTGGCATCACACGCGCGGCGAGACGACGCGTACGCATACTTCTATCGGGCGCGTGTGGAGCCACGCGAATGCGAGCGAGACGACAATACTGTAGACATGGGAGAGCCCTGGCTCCCGGCTCTCCTCCGGCCCCCTCTGGCGCGACGGCCAGGCGTTTGCATCGCAAGCGGCAGAGCGAGACGGCCATCTAGGGGCGGACTGCAAGGCACCAAACTGAGAGCGCTAACGCTATACGAAAAGCATAAATTAGACAGAGACGGCATCAGTGCAAAACGATGCGTATAACAGAACGGGCGTCCCTCGGCACGCACACACGCACAAAGCGCACTCACAGACACCGGCCGAGGTCGCAGGTCATCTGTCCTTGCCGATACCGTTGCAGGAGCTTCCGGAGCAGGGATTCGCCGTCATAATGCCAGGATCTGCTCAGGCGGATATAAACCAACCCAGCTTCGAGCTGTCAAGACCGAGCTTTGGCTCCATAAAAGGTCCTAAAACGTGTCATCGTATCCTTCACCTCACCTCAACCATCAAGACTCATTTCTGGCCTGCCAATGCTACGATATTGCTTCGCTTTAGACTCTCTCTTAGAACTCGATGCTAGATTTCTGTCAAGAAGCTGCCGTTACCCCAAGGAACACATACTGGCTGGTAGCCGGGATTATCATAGATTTGTATTAGAGCCATGCCAAGCCGCTTGCCGAAGTCCTAGCCATGAAGCTACGCCCAGAAGAAGCTGCCTCTGCATGGACTCGAGGGGTCTCTAGACAAGATTAATCTTGTAAGACTTCTAACCAGCGAAGGGACATGCTGTTGCGCCTATCATCTATTTCAACCTCGAGCTAAGACCCTTAAAAACATATCTCATCTCACAGCCATACACTCACAAAGCCAGCTTCAAGAATTAGCCTTTTCTTCAATTCTTACAATTCTTCAAAATCTCCCAAGCTCAGTGCCTAGGAATCGCCAAAAAAAAAAAAAAAGAAGAAAAATACGTGGCAAAATTTTATTTTACTTTGCTTTAGTTGTTCCTCTTTTTGGTTTTGAAACTAACCCAAAATTGCTTGCAGCCAATTAATCAGCTTTAAAGCTGAAAAAGCCTTTTATTAACCGACCGGAGGTGAGTTTTTGTCTTCGATCCTTGGACGACGTTAAGTTGGTTCCCAGAGACCCAGAAAGCCTAGACTTTGCCCATACCTAAAGCAATAAAACCCTATAAAAAGGATTCTAAAAAGTAATGAAGCAAATGTTCTACAAACTGATCATCACTTGAGCGAAAAAAAAGAAACAAAACAAAATAAGTGTTTGGAAAGCGTTTCCCAACGCCCAAAAACGCTCTGAAAAAACCCCGTTCGCTTCGTGAGCAAAAGAATGAAAAAATCACAAAAACAAGCTCTTTGCTTGGTCAATCGTTTGACCTGCAACTGGCTGAATTGCCACTAATCACATTCTTTGCTTATGAACCCAAAATATTCGCTTAAACTGATGATGGAACTAGTGACAAATAATCAATAATAAGAGGCAAAGTCAAGGCCCACAGACTGGAAACCGACTAAGCGTCTCCTCTAAGGCACTGGAAGCGAAGAAAAGAGATAAAGCCTGGCTTGACCCTGAATATTAACCTATTTCTATGCTGTGTGTCCTTTCAGATAAGTTTTAGACTGAGACGAAACTTGGAGCCTCTCGGAGCCAAAGTTTTCAATTAGTGTTTTCATTTCGCCTGCCGGGCGATTTCCAGCACTTTTCAAAGAGCGAGATTTGTTTAAAAAAAAAACAAAACGAACTATTCAGGCTAATTTTTGAACTACAGTTTCCATTCAAAGTCATACTCATACTCATATTCAGTTGGCGACTAGCTCAAGGTGGAACCTAGTGTTCCCTAAAGTTCTGTTCTATTCAAAGTCTGGCGTACAACAGCTTCCTGCAGTTGGAGGGTTCTACTAGGGCTCACCACGAGTTTGATATGCAAGCAGACGAAAATAAGAGATTTAATACGAGACTTTCAAAGTTAGAGTACAGCCCATCCCCAAAAGGAGGCCACAGCCAAGAAGCTCCGCCCAAAAACAAGAGAAGAGAACATATTACTTGAACTAACCCATATACTTGCTTTCAGTTCCGCCATGGAGGAGTTCCTGTTTGTTTTTGTCTGTTTATTTTTTAAACCCTAACCTCCCAGTATTTTTTTCAGTTGAAGCCTTAGCTGTCGTCTAGTGTTCACCCCACTATCCATCCATTTATGTGTACCACATTCAACACACTTTGAGTTGTCCCAAGCTCAGACACCTCCTTACCATTCCACTCTACTCCCCGCTCTAATGCATGCCCATCATGCCTCCACGACTCCCAATTACGAAACACAACCCCCATACGACACCAATTCGTCGCCATTTTCTCGCTTCAAGTTTCGGAGAACGGGTCAAAGCGCGGTTTTGAAATGTTTTCCGAAACGAAAGAAAAAAAAAAAGAAACAAATGAAATACTTTTGAATTGCGAAGAACCATTGTAAAGAACGGCACTGAAAGCGTATGTTTTGAGCGCGGTTCGAAAAGAGTATCTAATACAATACAAAAAAAAAAAAAAGAGAAAATACTAAAACACATTTACTAACAATAGTATAAGAAAAAAAAAAAAGAAAACTAAAACTTGCTGACAACGTTCTTCGCAATTTCAAGAAAAGAATTATTAAAAAAAAGAATAAAAAATAAAAAAATGCAAGTATGAAAAATGTGTGGAAACGTTATACGAATCTTCACAAAAGTGCTCTCAAAAAAGATAAAGAGTATAACGAAACTGTTATACGCCTGTGCCGATTCGCAAAGAAACAAGAATGTTTATTTTTCTGAGCACTCCACTGTGAAATTCTGTGTACGGATTTCTTTGAGAATCGGCATGGGATTAATTTTTTTTCTAATTAAACAAGCGTATTTTTTAACAAGATAAAACAATTGTGTTTTCATTTGGGTTAGTGGCTCTCTCTGCTTTTTGAAAACGAAGCGAAGAGAAAAGAGACTTCCTGCGAAAACGGAAAGCTGTAATATGCTAATTATAAATAGAGGTGCTTGTTCTCTGGGGGTTCTAAAATACTCGCGATCTTCCGAGAAATCAAAAAGTTGCCTCCCAGATAATAAGCATAAAAACAAAAAACAAACAAAATCCGCAAAAACTTGAAAAACATTCCAAAGAACATGAAAGTATAAATAAAATGGATATATAAATGGAAAATCAAATGATTGAATGCGTTTAACTACATTGCCTTACACATGTAATTAATAAATGAAAAACATATTTGAAAACATTATCATACAAAACTGAAACACATCTTGAAAATGATGTATAATTTTCTAAAGAAATTGTATGATTTATATTGTGTAAAGCCTATGAACGGAAAGAGCAAAGGTGCGAGACATAAAAATATATGTGTATATCCCCCACCGTCGCAGTCTTGAACCCGACAAAGTATGTGACGAAAAACGCATTGCAAAAAATTATTACATTAATGATAACATTAAAAAGAGAGCAATAAAGCTAGATTGTCATCTCTGCCGGTAAGTGAGATGGCATTTTGTCCCAAAATTGCAGTATAGCTAGATTGCCATCTCTGGTGGCAAGTGAGATGCCATTTTGTCCCAATATTGCAACAGCGTATATAATTTCAGTCGGGGGCTGCAAAACAGTGAAGAAACCATTTCCGCCGCATCCATCTAGCCATGTCCGGGCAAAATAAAAAATGTATCCATTTTTTCAAAAAAATGTAAGGGGTTAGGGTAAGGGGTTGTCAAAAATTGGCCAAAAATGCGTGATCGAGTTTTAAATGCAGAATTGTTCGCACTTAAAAACCAAGACGAAAAAACCAAACCAGACTGAAATCGGTTGAGTTTTAGCCAAGTTATGATCAAAAAACCGTTGAAGGTTTTTGTCCCAAAAAAATTGACCCATTTTTTCAAAAAAATGTAAGGGGTTACATCGTTAAAATTGTCAAAAATTGCCCAAAATTCGTGATCAAGTTTTAAATGCAGAATTGTTCGCACTTAAAAACCAAGACGAAAAAACCAAACCAGACTGAAATCGGTTGAGTTTTAGCCAAGTTATGATCAAAAAACCGTTGAAGGTTTTTGTCCCAAAAAAATTGACCCATTTTTTCAAAAAAATGTAAGGGGTTACATCGTTAAAATTGTCAAAAATTGGCCAAAAATTCCTGATCGAGTTTTAAATGCAGAATTGTTCGCATTTAAAAACCAAGAAGAAAACAGCAAGCCAGACTGAAATCGGTTGAGTTTTAGCCAAGTTATGATAAAAAAACCGTTGAAGGTTTTTGTCCCAAAAAAAATGGACCCATTTTTTCAAAAAAATGTAAGGGGTTACATCGTTAAAATTGTCAAAAATTGGCCAAAAATTTGTGATCGAGTTTTAAATGCAGAATTGTTCGCACTTAAAAACCAAGAAGAAAACAGCAAACCAGACTGAAATCGGTTGAGTTTTAGCCAAGTTATGATCAAAAAACCGTTGAAGGTTTTTGTCCCAAAAAAAATGGACCCATTTTTTCAAAAAAATGTAAGGGGTTACATCGTTAAAATTGTCAAAAATTGGCCAAAAATGCGTGATCGAGTTTTAAATGCAGAATTGTTCGCACTTAAAAACCAAGAAGAAAAAACCAAACCAGACTGAAATCGGTTGAGTGTTAGCCAAGTTATGATCAAAAAACCGTTGAAGGTTTTTGTCCCAAAAAAAATGGACCCATTTTTTCAGAAAAATGTAAGGGGTTACATCGTTAAAATTGTCAAAAATTGGCCAAAAATTCGTGATCAAGTTTTAAATGCAGAATTGTTTGCATTTAAAAACCAAGAAGAAAACAACAAACCAGACTGAAATCGGTTGAGTTTTAGCCAAGTTATGATCAAAAAACCGTTGAAGGTTTTTGTCCAAAAAAAATGGACCCATTTTTTCAAAAAAATGTAAGGGGTTACATCGTTAAAATTGTCAAAAATTGGCCAAAAATTCGTGATCGAGTTTTAAATGCAGAATTGTTCGCACTTAAAAACCAAGAAGAAAACAGCAAACCAGACTGAAATCGGTTGAGTTTTAGCCAAGTTATGATCAAAAAACCGTTGAATGTTTTTGTCCCAAAAAAATTGACCCATTTTTTCAAAAAAATGTAAGGGGTTACATCGTTAAAATTGTCAAAAATTGGCCAAAAATTCGTGAGCAAGTTTTAAATGCAGAATTGTTTGCATTTAAAAACCAAGAAGAAAACAGCAAACCAGACTGAAATCGGTTGAGTTTTAGCCAAGTTATGATCAAAAAACCGTTCAATGTTTTTGTCCCAAAAAAAATGGACCCATTTTTTCAAAAAAATGTAAGGGGTTACATCGTTAAAATTGTCAAAAATTGGCCAAAAATTCGTGATCGAGTTTTAAATGCAGAATTGTTCGCACTTAAAAACCAAGAAGAAAACAGCAAACCAGACTGAAATCGGTTGAGTTTTAGCCAAGTTATGATCAAAAAACCGTTGAATGTTTTTGTCCCAAAAAAAATGGACCCATTTTTTCAAAAAAATGTAAGGGGTTACATCGTTAAAATTGTCAAAAATTGGCCAAAAATTCGTGATCGAGTTTTAAATGCAGAATTGTTCGCACTTAAAAACCAAGAAGAAAACAGCAAACCAGACTGAAATCGGTTGAGTTTTAGCCAAGTTATGATCAAAAAACCGTTGAAGGTTTTTGTCCCAAAAAAAATGGACCCATTTTTTCAGAAAAATGTAAGGGGTTACATCGTTAAAATTGTCAAAAATTGGCCAAAAATTCGTGATCGAGTTTTAAATGCAGAATTGTTCGCACTTAAAAACCAAGAAGAAAACAGCAAACCAGACTGAAATCGGTTGAGTTTTAGCCAAGTTATGATAAAAAAAACCGTTGAATGTTTTTGTCCCAAAAAAATTGACCCATTTTTTCAAAAAAATGTAAGGGGTTACATCGTTAAAATTGTCAAAAATTGGCCAAAAATTCGTGAGCAAGTTTTAAATGCAGAATTGTTTGCATTTAAAAACCAAGAAGAAAACAGCAAACCAGACTGAAATCGGTTGAGTTTTAGCCAAGTTATGATCAAAAAACCGTTCAATGTTTTTGTCCCAAAAAAATGGACCCATTTTTTCAAAAAAATGTAAGGGGTTACATCGTTAAAATTGTCAAAAATTGGCCAAAAATTCGTGATCGAGTTTTAAATGCAGAATTGTTCGCACTTAAAAACCAAGAAGAAAACAGCAAACCAGACTGAAATCGGTTGAGTTTTAGCCAAGTTATGATCAAAAAACCGTTGAATGTTTTTGTCCCAAAAAAAATGGACCCATTTTTTCAAAAAAATGTAAGGGGTTACATCGTTAAAATTGTCAAAAATTGGCCAAAAATTCGTGATCGAGTTTTAAATGCAGAATTGTTCGCACTTAAAAACCAAGAAGAAAACAGCAAACCAGACTGAAATCGGTTGAGTTTTAGCCAAGTTATGAATAAAAAAACCGTTGAATGTTTTTGTCCCAAAAAAAATGGACCCATTTTTTCAGAAAAATGTAAGGGGTTACATCGTTAAAATTGTCAAAAATTGGCCAAAAATTCGTGATCAAGTTTTAAATGCAGAATTGTTCGCACTTAAAAACCAAGCAGAAAACAGCAAACCAGACTGAAATCGGTTGAGTTTTAGCCAAGTTATGATCAAAAAACCGTTGAATGTTTTTGTCCCAAAAAAATGGACCCATTTTTTCAAAAAAATGTAAGGGGTTACATCGTTAAAATTGTCAAAAATTGGCCAAAAATTCGTGATCGAGTTTTAAATGCAGAATTGTTCGCACTTAAAAACCAAGAAGAAAACAGCAAACCAGACTGAAATCGGTTGAGTTTTAGCCAAGTTATGATCAAAAAACCGTTGAATGTTTTTGTCCCAAAAAAATGGACCCATTTTTTCAAAAAAATGTAAGGGGTTACATCGTTAAAATTGTAAAAAATTGGCCAAAAATTCGTGATCGAGTTTTAAATGCAGAATTGTTCGCACTTAAAAACCAAGAAGAAAACAGCAAACCAGACTGAAATCGGTTGAGTTTTAGCCAAGTTATGATCAAAAAACCGTTGAAGGTTTTTGTCCAAAAAAAATGGACCCATTTTTTCAAAAAAATGTAAGGGGTTACATCGTTAAAATTGTCAAAAATTGGCCAAAAATTCGTGATCGAGTTTTAAATGCAGAATTGTTCGCACTTAAAAACCAAGAAGAAAACAGCAAACCAGACTGAAATCGGTTGAGTTTTAGCCAAGTTATGATCAAAAAACCGTTGAATGTTTTTGTCCCAAAAAAATTGACCCATTTTTTCAAAAAAATGTAAGGGGTTACATCGTTAAAATTGTCAAAATTGGCCAAAAATTCGTGAGCAAGTTTTAAATGCAGAATTGTTTGCATTTAAAAACCAAGAAGAAAACAGCAAACCAGACTGAAATCGGTTGAGTTTTAGCCAAGTTATGATCAAAAAACCGTTCAATGTTTTTGTCCCAAAAAAAATGGACCCATTTTTTCAAAAAAATGTAAGGGGTTACATCGTTAAAATTGTCAAAAATTGGCCAAAAATTCGTGATCGAGTTTTAAATGCAGAATTGTTCGCACTTAAAAACCAAGAAGAAAACAGCAAACCAGACTGAAATCGGTTGAGTTTTAGCCAAGTTATGATCAAAAAACCGTTGAATGTTTTTGTCCCAAAAAAATGGACCCATTTTTTCAAAAAAATGTAAGGGGTTACATCGTTAAAATTGTCAAAAATTGGCCAAAAATTCGTGATCGAGTTTTAAATGCAGAATTGTTCGCACTTAAAAACCAAGAAGAAAACAGCAAACCAGACTGAAATCGGTTGAGTTTTAGCCAAGTTATGATCAAAAAACCGTTGAAGGTTTTTGTCCCAAAAAAATGGACCCATTTTTTCAGAAAAATGTAAGGGGTTACATCGTTAAAATTGTCAAAAATTGGCCAAAAATTCGTGATCGAGTTTTAAATGCAGAATTGTTCGCACTTAAAAACCAAGAAGAAAACAGCAAACCAGACTGAAATCGGTTGAGTTTTAGCCAAGTTATGATAAAAAAAACCGTTGAATGTTTTTGTCCCAAAAAAATTGACCCATTTTTTCAAAAAAATGTAAGGGGTTACATCGTTAAAATTGTCAAAAATTGGCCAAAAATTCGTGAGCAAGTTTTAAATGCAGAATTGTTTGCATTTAAAAACCAAGAAGAAAACAGCAAACCAGACTGAAATCGGTTGAGTTTTAGCCAAGTTATGATCAAAAAACCGTTCAATGTTTTTGTCCCAAAAAAAATGGACCCATTTTTTCAAAAAAATGTAAGGGGTTACATCGTTAAAATTGTCAAAAATTGGCCAAAAATTCGTGATCGAGTTTTAAATGCAGAATTGTTCGCACTTAAAAACCAAGAAGAAAACAGCAAACCAGACTGAAATCGGTTGAGTTTTAGCCAAGTTATGATCAAAAAATCGTTGAATGTTTTTGTCCCAAAAAAAATGGACCCATTTTTTCAAAAAAATGTAAGGGGTTACATCGTTAAAATTGTCAAAAATTGGCCAAAAATTCGTGATCGAGTTTTAAATGCAGAATTGTTCGCACTTAAAAACCAAGAAGAAAACAGCAAACCAGACTGAAATCGGTTGAGTTTTAGCCAAGTTATGATAAAAAAAACCGTTGAATGTTTTTGTCCCAAAAAAAATGGACCCATTTTTTCAGAAAAATGTAAGGGGTTACATCGTTAAAATTGTCAAAAATTGGCCAAAAATTCGTGATCAAGTTTTAAATGCAGAATTGTTCGCACTTAAAAACCAAGCAGAAAACAGCAAACCAGACTGAAATCGGTTGAGTTTTAGCCAAGTTATGATCAAAAAACCGTTGAATGTTTTTGTCCCAAAAAAAATGGACCCATTTTTTCAAAAAAATGTAAGGGGTTACATCGTTAAAATTGTCAAAAATTGGCCAAAAATTCGTGATCGAGTTTTAAATGCAGAATTGTTCGCACTTAAAAACCAAGAAGAAAACAGCAAACCAGACTGAAATCGGTTGAGTTTTAGCCAAGTTATGATCAAAAAACCGTTGAATGTTTTTGTCCCAAAAAAAATGGACCCATTTTTTCAAAAAAATGTAAGGGGTTACATCGTTAAAATTGTAAAAAATTGGCCAAAAATTCGTGATCGAGTTTTAAATGCAGAATTGTTCGCACTTAAAAACCAAGAAGAAAACAGCAAACCAGACTGAAATCGGTTGAGTTTTAGCCAAGTTATGATCAAAAAACCGTTAAATGTTTTTGTCCCAAAAAAAATGGACCCATTTTTTCAAAAAAATGTAAGGGGTTACATCGTTAAAATTGTAAAAAATTGGCCAAAAATTCGTGATCGAGTTTTAAATGCAGAATTGTTCGCACTTAAAAACCAAGAAGAAAACAGCACACCAGACTGAAATCGGTTGAGTTTTAGCCAAGTTATGATCAAAAAACCGTTGAAGGTTTTTGTCCCAAAAAAAATGGACCCATTTTTTCAGAAAAATGTAAGGGGTTACATCGTTAAAATTGTCAAAAATTGGCCAAAAATTCGTGATCAAGTTTTAAATGCAGAATTGTTCGCACTTAAAAACCAAGAAGAAAACAGCAAACCAGACTGAAATCGGTTGAGTTTTAGCCAAGTTATGATCAAAAAACCGTTGAAGGTTTTTGTCCCAAAAAAAATGGACCCATTTTTTCAGAAAAATGTAAGGGGTTACATCGTTAAAATTGTCAAAAATTGGCCAAAAATTCGTGATCGAGTTTTAAATGCAGAATTGTTCGCACTTAAAAACCAAGAAGAAAACAGCAAACCAGACTGAAATCGGTTGAGTTTTAGCCAAGTTATGATCAAAAAACCGTTGAATGTTTTTGTCCCAAAAAAATGGACCCATTTTTTCAAAAAAATGTAAGGGGTTACATCGTTAAAATTGTCAAAAATTGGCCAAAAATTCGTGATCAAGTTTTAAATGCAGAATTGTTTGCATTTAAAAACCAAGAAGAAAACAGCAAACCAGACTGAAATCGGTTGAGTTTTAGCCAAGTTATGATCAAAAAACCGTTGAATGTTTTTGTCCCAAAAAAAATGGACCCATTTTTTCAAAAAAATGTAAGGGGTTACATCGTTAAAATTGTCAAAAATTGGCCAAAAATTCGTGATCGAGTTTTAAATGCAGAATTGTTCGCACTTAAAAACCAAGAAGAAAACAGCAAACCAGACTGAAATCGGTTGAGTTTTAGCCAAGTTATGATCAAAAATCCGTTGAATGTTTTTGTCTCAAAAAAAATGGACCCATTTTTTCAAAAAAATGTAAGGGGTTACATCGTTAAAATTGTCAAAAATTGGCCAAAAATTCGTGATCGAGTTTTAAATGCAGAATTGTTCGCACTTAAAATCCAAGAAGAAAACAGCAAACCAGACTGAAATCGGTTGAGTTTTAGCCAAGTTATGATCAAAAAACCGTTGAATGTTTTTGTCCCAAAAAAAATGGACCCATTTTTTCAAAAAAATGTAAGGGGTTACATCGTTAAAATTGTCAAAAATTGGCCAAAAATTCGTGATCGAGTTTTAAATGCAGAATTGTTCGCACTTAAAAACCAAGAAGAAAACAGCAAACCAGACTGAAATCGGTTGAGTTTTAGCCAAGTTATGATCAAAAAACCGTTGAATGTTTTTGTCCCAAAAAAATGGACCCATTTTTTCAAAAAAATGTAAGGGGTTACATCGTTAAAATTGTCAAAAATTGGCCAAAAATTCGTGATCGAGTTTTAAATGCAGAATTGTTCGCACTTAAAAACCAAGAAGAAAACAGCAAACCAGACTGAAATCGGTTGAGTTTTAGCCAAGTTATGATCAAAAAACCGTTGAATGTTTTTGTCCCAAAAAAATGGACCCATTTTTTCAAAAAAATGTAAGGGGTTACATCGTTAAAATTGTCAAAAATTGGCCAAAAATTCGTGATCGAGTTTTAAATGCAGAATTGTTCGCACTTAAAAACCATGAAGAAAACAGCAAACCAGACTGAAATCGGTTGAGTTTTAGCCAAGTTATGATAAAAAACCGTTGAATGTTTTTGTCCCAAAAAAATGGACCCATTTTTTCAAAAAAATGTAAGGGGTTACATCGTTAAAATTGTCAAAAATTGGCCAAAAATTCGTGATCGAGTTTTAAATGCAGAATTGTTCGCACTTAAAAACCATGAAGAAAACAGCAAACCAGACTGAAATCGGTTGAGTTTTAGCCAAGTTATGATAAAAAACCGTTGAATGTTTTTGTCCCAAAAAAATGGACCCATTTTTTCAAAAAAATGTAAGGGGTTACATCGTTAAAATTGTCAAAAATTGGCCAAAAATTCGTGATCGAGTTTTAAATGCAGAATTGTTCGCACTTAAAAACCATGAAGAAAACAGCAAACCAGACTGAAATCGGTTGAGTTTTAGCCAAGTTATGATCAAAAAACCGTTGAAGGTTTTTGTCCCAAAAAAAATGGACCCATTTTTTCAGAAAAATGTAAGGGGTTACATCGTTAAAATTGTCAAAAATTGGCCAAAAATTCGTGATCAAGTTTTAAATGCAGAATTGTTCGCACTTAAAAACCAAGAAGAAAACAGCAAACCAGACTGAAATCGGTTGAGTTTTAGCCAAGTTATGATCAAAAAACCGTTGAAGGTTTTTGTCCCAAAAAAAATGGACCCATTTTTTCAGAAAAATGTAAGGGGTTACATCGTTAAAATTGTCAAAAATTGGCCAAAAATTCGTGATCGAGTTTTAAATGCAGAATTGTTCGCACTTAAAAACCAAGAAGAAAACAGCAAACCAGACTGAAATCGGTTGAGTTTTAGCCAAGTTATGATCAAAAAACCGTTGAATGTTTTTGTCCCAAAAAAAATGGACCCATTTTTTCAAAAAATGTAAGGGGTTACATCGTTAAAATTGTCAAAAATTGGCCAAAAATTCGTGATCAAGTTTTAAATGCAGAATTGTTTGCATTTAAAAACCAAGAAGAAAACAGCAAACCAGACTGAAATCGGTTGAGTTTTAGCCAAGTTATGATCAAAAAACCGTTGAATGTTTTTGTCCCAAAAAAATGGACCCATTTTTTCAAAAAAATGTAAGGGGTTACATCGTTAAAATTGTCAAAAATTGGCCAAAAATTCGTGATCGAGTTTTAAATGCAGAATTGTTCGCACTTAAAAACCAAGAAGAAAACAGCAAACCAGACTGAAATCGGTTGAGTTTTAGCCAAGTTATGATCAAAAATCCGTTGAATGTTTTTGTCTCAAAAAAAATGGACCCATTTTTTCAAAAAAATGTAAGGGGTTACATCGTTAAAATTGTCAAAAATTGGCCAAAAATTCGTGATCGAGTTTTAAATGCAGAATTGTTCGCACTTAAAATCCAAGAAGAAAACAGCAAACCAGACTGAAATCGGTTGAGTTTTAGCCAAGTTATGATCAAAAAACCGTTGAATGTTTTTGTCCCAAAAAAATGGACCCATTTTTTCAAAAAAATGTAAGGGGTTACATCGTTAAAATTGTCAAAAATTGGCCAAAAATTCGTGATCGAGTTTTAAATGCAGAATTGTTCGCACTTAAAAACCAAGAAGAAAACAGCAAACCAGACTGAAATCGGTTGAGTTTTAGCCAAGTTATGATCAAAAAACCGTTGAATGTTTTTGTCCCAAAAAAATGGACCCATTTTTTCAAAAAAATGTAAGGGGTTACATCGTTAAAATTGTCAAAAATTGGCCAAAAATTCGTGATCGAGTTTTAAATGCAGAATTGTTCGCACTTAAAAACCAAGAAGAAAACAGCAAACCAGACTGAAATCGGTTGAGTTTTAGCCAAGTTATGATCAAAAAACCGTTGAATGTTTTTGTCCCAAAAAAATGGACCCATTTTTTCAAAAAAATGTAAGGGGTTACATCGTTAAAATTGTCAAAAATTGGCCAAAAATTCGTGATCGAGTTTTAAATGCAGAATTGTTCGCACTTAAAAACCATGAAGAAAACAGCAAACCAGACTGAAATCGGTTGAGTTTTAGCCAAGTTATGATAAAAAACCGTTGAATGTTTTTGTCCCAAAAAAATGGACCCATTTTTTCAAAAAAATGTAAGGGGTTACATCGTTAAAATTGTCAAAAATTGGCCAAAAATTCGTGATCGAGTTTTAAATGCAGAATTGTTCGCACTTAAAAACCATGAAGAAAACAGCAAACCAGACTGAAATCGGTTGAGTTTTAGCCAAGTTATGATAAAAAACCGTTGAATGTTTTTGTCCCAAAAAAATGGACCCATTTTTTCAAAAAAATGTAAGGGGTTACATCGTTAAAATTGTCAAAAATTGGCCAAAAATTCGTGATCGAGTTTTAAATGCAGAATTGTTCGCACTTAAAAACCATGAAGAAAACAGCAAACCAGACTGAAATCGGTTGAGTTTTAGCCAAGTTATGATAAAAAACCGTTGAATGTTTTTGTCCCAAAAAAATGGACCCATTTTTTCAAAAAAATGTAAGGGGTTACATCGTTAAAATTGTCAAAAATTGGCCAAAAATTCGTGATCGAGTTTTAAATGCAGAATTGTTCGCACTTAAAAACCAAGAAGAAAACAGCAAACCAGACTGAAATCGGTTGAGTTTTAGCCAAGTTATGATCAAAAAACCGTTGAATGTTTTTGTCCCAAAAAAATGGACCCATTTTTTCAAAATTGTCGTTAAAATTGTCAAAAATTGGCCAAAAATTCGTGATCGAGTTTTAAATGCAGAATTGTTCGCACTTAAAAACCATGAAGAAAACAGCAAACCAGACTGAAATCGGTTGAGTTTTAGCCAAGTTATGATAAAAAACCGTTGAATGTTTTTGTCCCAAAAAAATGGACCCATTTTTTCAAAAAAATGTAAGGGGTTACATCGTTAAAATTGTCAAAAATTGGCCAAAAATTCGTGATCGAGTTTTAAATGTAGAATTGTTCGCACTTAAAAACCAAAAAGAAAACAGCAAACCAGACTGAAATCGGTTGAGTTTTAGCCAAGTTATGATCAAAAAACCGTTGAATGTTTTTGTCCCAAAAAAATGGACCCATTTTTTCAAAAAAATTTAAGGGGTTACATCGTTAAAATTGTCAAAAATTGGCCAAAAATTCGTGATCGAGTTTTAAATGCAGAATTGTTCGCACTTAAAAACCAAGAAGAAAACAGCAAACCAGACTGAAATCGGTTGAGTTTTAGCCAAGTTATGATAAAAAAAACCGTTGAATGTTTTTGTCCCAAAAAAAATGGACCCATTTTTTCAGAAAAATGTAAGGGGTTACATCGTTAAAATTGTCAAAAATTGGCCAAAAATTCGTGATCGAGTCTTAAATGCAGAATTGTTCGCACTTAAAAACCAAGAAGAAAACAGCAAACCAGACTGAAATCGGTTGAGTTTTAGCCAAGTTATGATCAAAAAACCGTTGAATGTTTTTGTCCAAAAAAATGGACCCATTTTTTCAAAAAAATTTAAGGGGTTACATCGTTAAAATTGTCAAAAATTGGCCAAAAATTCGTGATCGAGTTTTAAATGCAGAATTGTTCGCACTTAAAAACCAAGAAGAAAACAGCAAACCAGACTGAAATCGGTTGAGTTTTAGCCAAGTTATGATAAAAAAAACCGTTGAATGTTTTTGTCCCAAAAAAAATGGACCCATTTTTTCAGAAAAATGTAAGGGGTTACATCGTTAAAATTGTCAAAAATTGGCCAAAAATTCGTGATCGAGTCTTAAATGCAGAATTGTTCGCACTTAAAAACCAAGAAGAAAACAGCAAACCAGACTGAAATCGGTTGAGTTTTAGCCAAGTTATGATCAAAAAACCGTTGAATGTTTTTGTCCCAAAAAAATGGACCCATTTTTTCAAAAAAATGTAAGGGGTTACATCGTTAAAATTGTCAAAAATTGGCCAAAAATTCGTGATCGAGTTTTAAATGCAGAATTGTTCGCACTTAAAAACCAAGAAGAAAACAGCAAACCAGACTGAAATCGGTTGAGTTTTAGCCAAGTTATGATCAAAAAACCGTTGCAGGTTTTTGTCCCAAAAAAAATGGACCCATTTTTTCAGAAAAATGTAAGGGGTTACATCGTTAAAATTGTCAAAAATTGGCCAAAAATTCGTGATCGAGTTTTAAATGCAGAATTGTTCGCACTTAAAATCCAAGAAGAAAACAGCAAACCAGACTGAAATCGGTTGAGTTTTAGCCAAGTTATGATCAAAAAACCGTTGAATGTTTTTGTCCCAAAAAAAATGGACCCATTTTTTCAAAAAAATGTAAGGGGTTACATCGTTAAAATTGTCAAAAATTGGCCAAAAATTCGTGATCGAGTTTTAAATGTAGAATTGTTCGCACTTAAAAACCAAGAAGAAAACAGCAAACCAGACTGAAATCGGTTGAGTTTTAGCCAAGTTATGATCAAAAAACCGTTGAATGTTTTTGTCCCAAAAAAATTGACCCATTTTTTCAAAAAAATGTAAGGGGTTACATCGTTAAAATTGTCAAAAATTGGCCAAAAATTCGTGATCGAGTTTTAAATGCAGAATTGTTCGCACTTAAAAACCATGAAGAAAACAGCAAACCAGACTGAAATCGGTTGAGTTTTAGCCAAGTTATGATCAAAAAACCGTTGAATGTTTTTGTCCCAAAAAAATGGACCCATTTTTTCAAAAAAATGTAAGGGGTTACATCGTTAAAATTGTCAAAAATTGGCCAAAAATTCGTGATCGAGTCTTAAATGCAGAATTGTTCGCACTTAAAAACCAAGAAGAAAACAGCAAACCAGACTGAAATCGGTTGAGTTTTAGCCAAGTTATGATCAAAAAACCGTTGAATGTTTTTGTCCCAAAAAAATGGACCCATTTTTTCAAAAAAATGTAAGGGGTTACATCGTTAAAATTGTCAAAAATTGGCCAAAAATTCGTGATCGAGTTTTAAATGCAGAATTGTTCGCACTTAAAAACCAAGAAGAAAACAGCAAACCAGACTGAAATCGGTTGAGTTTTAGCCAAGTTATGATCAAAAAACCGTTGAATGTTTTTGTCCCAAAAAAATGGACCCATTTTTTCAAAAAAATGTAAGGGGTTACATCGTTAAAATTGTCAAAAATTGGCCAAAAATTCGTGATCGAGTTTTAAATGCAGAATTGTTCGCACTTAAAAACCAAGAAGAAAACAGCAAACCAGACTGAAATCGGTTGAGTTTTAGCCAAGTTATGATCAAAAAAACAAGATAAAAACCAAGAAGAAAACAGCAAACCAGACTGAAATCGGTTGAGTTTTAGCCAAGTTATGATCAAAAAACCGTTGAATGTTTTTGTCCCAAAAAAAATGGACCCATTTTTTCAAAAAAATGTAAGGGGTTACATCGTTAAAATTGTCAAAAATTGGCCAAAAATTCGTGATCGAGTTTTAAATGCAGAATTGTTCGCACTTAAAAACCAAGAAGAAAACAGCAAACCAGACTGAAATCGGTTGAGTTTTAGCCAAGTTATGATCAAAAAACCGTTGAATGTTTTTGTCCCAAAAAAAATGGACCCATTTTTTCAAAAAAATGTAAGGGGTTACATCGTTAAAATTGTCAAAAATTGGCCAAAAATTCGTGATCGAGTTTTAAATGCAGAATTGTTCGCACTTAAAATCCAAGAAGAAAACAGCAAACCAGACTGAAATCGGTTGAGTTTTAGCCAAGTTATGATCAAAAAACCGTTGAATGTTTTTGTCCCAAAAAAATGGACCCATTTTTTCAAAAAAATGTAAGGGGTTACATCGTTAAAATTGTCAAAAATTGGCCAAAAATTCGTGATCGAGTTTTAAATGTAGAATTGTTCGCACTTAAAAACCAAGAAGAAAACAGCAAACCAGACTGAAATCGGTTGAGTTTTAGCCAAGTAATGATCAAAAAACCGTTGAATGTTTTTGTCCCAAAAAAATGGACCCATTTTTTCAAAAAAATGTAAGGGGTTACATCGTTAAAATTGTCAAAAATTGGCCAAAAATTCGTGCTCGAGTTTTAAATGCAGAATTGTTCGCACTTAAAAACCAAGAAGAAAACAGCAAGCCAGACTGAAATCGGTTGAGTTTTAGCCAAGTTATGATCAAAAAACCGTTGAATGTTTTTGTCCCAAAAAAAATGGACCCATTTTTTCAAAAAAATGTAAGGGGTTACATCGTTAAAATTGTCAAAAATTGGCCAAAAATTCGTGATCGAGTTTTAAATGTAGAATTGTTCGCACTTAAAAACCAAGAAGAAAACAGCAAACCAGACTGAAATCGGTTGAGTTTTAGCCAAGTTATGATCAAAAAACCGTTGAATGTTTTTGTCCCAAAAAAATTGACCCATTTTTTCAAAAAAATGTAAGGGGTTACATCGTTAAAATTGTCAAAAATTGGCCAAAAATTCGTGATCGAGTTTTAAATGCAGAATTGTTCGCACTTAAAAACCATGAAGAAAACAGCAAACCAGACTGAAATCGGTTGAGTTTTAGCCAAGTTATGATCAAAAAACCGTTGAATGTTTTTGTCCCAAAAAAATGGACCCATTTTTTCAAAAAAATGTAAGGGGTTACATCGTTAAAATTGTCAAAAATTGGCCAAAAATTCGTGATCGAGTTTTAAATGTAGAATTGTTCGCACTTAAAAACCAAAAAGAAAACAGCAAACCAGACTGAAATCGGTTGAGTTTTAGCCAAGTTATGATCAAAAAACCGTTGAATGTTTTTGTCCCAAAAAAATGGACCCATTTTTTCAAAAAAATGTAAGGGGTTACATCGTTAAAATTGTCAAAAATTGGCCAAAAATTCGTGATCGAGTTTTAAATGCAGAATTGTTCGCACTTAAAAACCAAGAAGAAAACAGCAAACCAGACTGAAATCGGTTGAGTTTTAGCCAAGTTATGATCAAAAAACCGTTGAATGTTTTTGTCCCAAAAAAATGGACCCATTTTTTCAAAAAAATGTAAGGGGTTACATCGTTAAAATTGTCAAAAATTGGCCAAAAATTCGTGATCGAGTCTTAAATGCAGAATTGTTCGCACTTAAAAACCAAGAAGAAAACAGCAAACCAGACTGAAATCGGTTGAGTTTTAGCCAAGTTATGATCAAAAAACCGTTGAATGTTTTTGTCCCAAAAAAATGGACCCATTTTTTCAAAAAAATGTAAGGGGTTACATCGTTAAAATTGTCAAAAATTGGCCAAAAATTCGTGATCGAGTTTTAAATGCAGAATTGTTCGCACTTAAAAACCAAGAAGAAAACAGCAAACCAGACTGAAATCGGTTGAGTTTTAGCCAAGTTATGATCAAAAAACCGTTGAATGTTTTTGTCCCAAAAAAATGGACCCATTTTTTCAAAAAAATGTAAGGGGTTACATCGTTAAAATTGTCAAAAATTGGCCAAAAATTCGTGATCGAGTTTTAAATGCAGAATTGTTCGCACTTAAAAACCAAGAAGAAAACAGCAAACCAGACTGAAATCGGTTGAGTTTTAGCCAAGTTATGATCAAAAAACCGTTGAATATTTTGGTCCCAAAAAAAATGGACCCATTTTTTCAAAAAAATGTAAGGGGTTACATCGTTAAAATTGTCAAAAATTGGCCAAAAATTCGTGATCGAGTTTTAAATGCAGAATTGTTCGCACTTAAAAACCAAGAAGAAAACAGCAAACCAGACTGAAATCGGTTGAGTTTTAGCCAAGTTATGATCAAAAAACCGTTGAATGTTTTTGTCCCAAAAAAATGGACCCATTTTTTCAAAAAAATGTAAGGGGTTACATCGTTAAAATTGTCAAAAATTGGCCAAAAATTCGTGATCGAGTTTTAAATGCAGAATTGTTCGCACTTAAAAACCAAGAAGAAAACAGCAAACCAGACTGAAATCGGTTGAGTTTTAGCCAAGTTATGATCAAAAAACCAAGATAAAAACCAAGAAGAAAACAGCAAACCAGACTGAAATCGGTTGAGTTTTAGCCAAGTTATGATCAAAAAACCGTTGAATGTTTTTGTCCCAAAAAAATGGACCCATTTTTTCAAAAAAATGTAAGGGGTTACATCGTTAAAATTGTCAAAAATTGGCCAAAAATTCGTGATCGAGTTTTAAATGCAGAATTGTTCGCACTTAAAAACCAAGAAGAAAACAGCAAACCAGACTGAAATCGGTTGAGTTTTAGCCAAGTTATGATCAAAAAACCGTTGAATGTTTTTGTCCCAAAAAAATTGACCCATTTTTTCAAAAAAATGTAAGGGGTTACATCGTTAAAATTGTCAAAAATTGGCCAAAAATTCGTGATCGAGTTTTAAATGCAGAATTGTTCGCACTTAAAAACCAAGAAGAAAACAGCAAACCAGACTGAAATCGGTTGAGTTTTAGCCAAGTTATGATCAAAAAACCGTTGAATGTTTTTGTCCCAAAAAAATGGACCCATTTTTTCAAAAAAATGTAAGGGGTTACATCGTTAAAATTGTCAAAAATTGGCCAAAAATTCGTGATCGAGTTTTAAATGCAGAATTGTTCGCACTTAAAATCCAAGAAGAAAACAGCAAACCAGACTGAAATCGGTTGAGTTTTAGCCAAGTTATGATCAAAAAACCGTTGAATGTTTTTGTCCCAAAAAAATGGACCCATTTTTTCAAAAAAATGTAAGGGGTTACATCGTTAAAATTGTCAAAAATTGGCCAAAAATTCGTGATCGAGTTTTAAATGTAGAATTGTTCGCACTTAAAAACCAAGAAGAAAACAGCAAACCAGACTGAAATCGGTTGAGTTTTAGCCAAGTAATGATCAAAAAACCGTTGAATGTTTTTGTCCCAAAAAAAATGGACCCATTTTTTCAAAAAAATGTAAGGGGTTACATCGTTAAAATTGTCAAAAATTGGCCAAAAATTCGTGATCGAGTTTTAAATGTAGAATTGTTCGCACTTAAAAACCAAGAAGAAAACAGCAAACCAGACTGAAATCGGTTGAGTTTTAGCCAAGTTATGATCAAAAAACCGTTGAATGTTTTTGTCCCAAAAAAATGGACCCATTTTTTCAAAAAAATGTAAGGGGTTACATCGTTAAAATTGTCAAAAATTGGCCAAAAATTCGTGATCGAGTTTTAAATGTAGAATTGTTCGCACTTAAAAACCAAGAAGAAAACAGCAAACCAGACTGAAATCGGTTGAGTTTTAGCCAAGTAATGATCAAAAAACCGTTGAATGTTTTTGTCCCAAAAAAATGGACCCATTTTTTCAAAAAAATGTAAGGGGTTACATCGTTAAAATTGTCAAAAATTGGCCAAAAATTCGTGCTCGAGTTTTAAATGCAGAATTGTTCGCACTTAAAAACCAAGAAGAAAACAGCAAGCCAGACTGAAATCGGTTGAGTTTTAGCCAAGTTATGATCAAAAAACCGTTGAATGTTTTTGTCCCAAAAAAAATGGACCCATTTTTTCAAAAAAATGTAAGGAGTTACATCGTTAAAATTGTCAAAAATTGGCCAAAAATTCGTGATCGAGTTTTAAATGCAGAATTGTTCGCACTTAAAATCCAAGAAGAAAACAGCAAACCAGACTGAAATCGGTTGAGTTTTAGCCAAGTTATGATCAAAAAACCGTTGAATGTTTTTGTCCCAAAAAAATGGACCCATTTTTTCAAAAAAATGTAAGGGGTTACATCGTTAAAATTGTCAAAAATTGGCCAAAAATTCGTGATCGAGTTTTAAATGTAGAATTGTTCGCACTTAAAAACCAAGAAGAAAACAGCAAACCAGACTGAAATCGGTTGAGTTTTAGCCAAGTTATGATCAAAAAACCGTTGAATGTTTTTGTCCCAAAAAAATTGACCCATTTTTTCAAAAAAATGTAAGGGGTTACATCGTTAAAATTGTCAAAAATTGGCCAAAAATTCGTGATCGAGTTTTAAATGCAGAATTGTTCGCACTTAAAAACCATGAAGAAAACAGCAAACCAGACTGAAATCGGTTGAGTTTTAGCCAAGTTATGATCAAAAAACCGTTGAATGTTTTTGTCCCAAAAAAATGGACCCATTTTTTCAAAAAAATGTAAGGGGTTACATCGTTAAAATTGTCAAAAATTGGCCAAAAATTCGTGATCGAGTTTTAAATGTAGAATTGTTCGCACTTAAAAACCAAAAAGAAAACAGCAAACCAGACTGAAATCGGTTGAGTTTTAGCCAAGTTATGATCAAAAAACCGTTGAATGTTTTTGTCCCAAAAAAATGGACCCATTTTTTCAAAAAAATGTAAGGGGTTACATCGTTAAAATTGTCAAAAATTGGCCAAAAATTCGTGATCGAGTTTTAAATGCAGAATTGTTCGCACTTAAAAACCAAGAAGAAAACAGCAAACCAGACTGAAATCGGTTGAGTTTTAGCCAAGTTATGATCAAAAAACCGTTGAATGTTTTTGTCCCAAAAAAATGGACCCATTTTTTCAAAAAAATGTAAGGGGTTACATCGTTAAAATTGTCAAAAATTGGCCAAAAATTCGTGATCGAGTTTTAAATGCAGAATTGTTCGCACTTAAAAACCAAGAAGAAAACAGCAAACCAGACTGAAATCGGTTGAGTTTTAGCCAAGTTATGATCAAAAAACCGTTGAATGTTTTTGTCCCAAAAAAAAATTGACCCATTTTTTCAAAAAAATGTAAGGGGTTACATCGTTAAAATTGTCAAAAATTGGCCAAAAATTCGTGATCGAGTTTTAAATGCAGAATTGTTCGCACTTAAAAACCAAGAAGAAAACAGCAAACCAGACTGAAATCGGTTGAGTTTTAGCCAAGTTATGATCAAAAAACCGTTGAATGTTTTTGTCCCAAAAAAATGGACCCATTTTTTTTTCAAAAAAATGTAAGGGGTTACATCGTTAAAATTGTCAAAAATTGGCCAAAAATTCGTGATCGAGTTTTAAATGCAGAATTGTTCGCACTTAAAATCCAAGAAGAAAACAGCAAACCAGACTGAAATCGGTTGAGTTTTAGCCAAGTTATGATCAAAAAACCGTTGAATGTTTTTGTCCCAAAAAAATGGACCCATTTTTTCAAAAAAATGTAAGGGGTTACATCGTTAAAATTGTCAAAAATTGGCCAAAAATTCGTGATCGAGTTTTAAATGTAGAATTGTTCGCACTTAAAAACCAAGAAGAAAACAGCAAACCAGACTGAAATCGGTTGAGTTTTAGCCAAGTAATGATCAAAAAACCGTTGAATGTTTTTGTCCCAAAAAAATGGACCCATTTTTTCAAAAAAATGTAAGGGGTTACATCGTTAAAATTGTCAAAAATTGGCCAAAAATTCGTGCTCGAGTTTTAAATGCAGAATTGTTCGCACTTAAAAACCAAGAAGAAAACAGCAAGCCAGACTTAAATCGGTTGAGTTTTAGCCAAGTTATGATCAAAAAACCGTTGAATGTTTTTGTCCCAAAAAAATGGACCCATTTTTTCAAAAAAATGTAAGGAGTTACATCGTTAAAATTGTCAAAAATTGGCCAAAAATTCGTGATCGAGTTTTAAATGCAGAATTGTTCGCACTTAAAAACCATGAAGAAAACAGCAAACCAGACTGAAATCGGTTGAGTTTTAGCCAAGTTATGATCAAAAAACCGTTGAATGTTTTTGTCCCAAAAAAATGGACCCATTTTTTCAAAAAAATGTAAGGGGTTACATCGTTAAAATTGTCAAAAATTGGCCAAAAATTCGTGATCGAGTTTTAAATGTAGAATTGTTCGCACTTAAAAACCAAAAAGAAAACAGCAAACCAGACTGAAATCGGTTGAGTTTTAGCCAAGTTATGATCAAAAAACCGTTGAATGTTTTTGTCCCAAAAAAATGGACCCATTTTTTCAAAAAAATGTAAGGGGTTACATCGTTAAAATTGTCAAAAATTGGCCAAAAATTCGTGATCGAGTTTTAAATGCAGAATTGTTCGCACTTAAAAACCAAGAAGAAAACAGCAAACCAGACTGAAATCGGTTGAGTTTTAGCCAAGTTATGATCAAAAAACCGTTGAATGTTTTTGTCCCAAAAAAATGGACCCATTTTTTCAAAAAAATGTAAGGGGTTACATCGTTAAAATTGTCAAAAATTGGCCAAAAATTCGTGATCGAGTCTTAAATGCAGAATTGTTCGCACTTAAAAACCAAGAAGAAAACAGCAAACCAGACTGAAATCGGTTGAGTTTTAGCCAAGTTATGATCAAAAAACCGTTGAATGTTTTTGTCCCAAAAAAATGGACCCATTTTTTCAAAAAAATGTAAGGGGTTACATCGTTAAAATTGTCAAAAATTGGCCAAAAATTCGTGATCGAGTTTTAAATGCAGAATTGTTCGCACTTAAAAACCAAGAAGAAAACAGCAAACCAGACTGAAATCGGTTGAGTTTTAGCCAAGTTATGATCAAAAAACCGTTGAATGTTTTTGTCCCAAAAAAATGGACCCATTTTTTCAAAAAAATGTAAGGGGTTACATCGTTAAAATTGTCAAAAATTGGCCAAAATTCGTGATCGAGTTTTAAATGCAGAATTGTTCGCACTTAAAAACCAAGAAGAAAACAGCAAACCAGACTGAAATCGGTTGAGTTTTAGCCAAGTTATGATCAAAAAACCGTTGAATATTTTGGTCCCAAAAAAATGGACCCATTTTTTCAAAAAAATGTAAGGGGTTACATCGTTAAAATTGTCAAAAATTGGCCAAAAATTCGTGATCGAGTTTTAAATGCAGAATTGTTCGCACTTAAAAACCAAGAAGAAAACAGCAAACCAGACTGAAATCGGTTGAGTTTTAGCCAAGTTATGATCAAAAAACCGTTGAATGTTTTTGTCCCAAAAAAATGGACCCATTTTTTCAAAAAAATGTAAGGGGTTACATCGTTAAAATTGTCAAAAATTGGCCAAAAATTCGTGATCGAGTTTTAAATGCAGAATTGTTCGCACTTAAAAACCAAGAAGAAAACAGCAAACCAGACTGAAATCGGTTGAGTTTTAGCCAAGTTATGATCAAAAAACCAAGATAAAAACCAAGAAGAAAACAGCAAACCAGACTGAAATCGGTTGAGTTTTAGCCAAGTTATGATCAAAAAACCGTTGAATGTTTTTGTCCCAAAAAAATGGACCCATTTTTTCAAAAAAATGTAAGGGGTTACATCGTTAAAATTGTCAAAAATTGGCCAAAAATTCGTGATCGAGTTTTAAATGCAGAATTGTTCGCACTTAAAAACCAAGAAGAAAACAGCAAACCAGACTGAAATCGGTTGAGTTTTAGCCAAGTTATGATCAAAAAACCGTTGAATGTTTTTGTCCCAAAAAAAATTGACCCATTTTTTCAAAAAAATGTAAGGGGTTACATCGTTAAAATTGTCAAAAATTGGCCAAAAATTCGTAATCGAGTTTTAAATGCAGAATTGTTCGCACTTAAAAACCAAGAAGAAAACAGCAAACCAGACTGAAATCGGTTGAGTTTTAACCAAGTTATGATCAAAAAACCGTTGAATGTTTTTGTCCCAAAAAAATGGACCCATTTTTTCAAAAAAATGTACGGGGTTACATCGTTAAAATTGTCAAAAATTGGCCAAAAATTCGTGATCGAGTTTTAAATGTAGAATTGTTCGCACTTAAAAACCAAGAAGAAAACAGCAAACCAGACTGAAATCGGTTGAGTTTTAGCCAAGTTATGATCAAAAAACCGTTGAATGTTTTTGTCCCAAAAAAATGGACCCATTTTTTCAAAAAAATGTAAGGGGTTACATCGTTAAAATTGTCAAAAATTGGCCAAAAATTCGTGATCGAGTTTTAAATGCAGAATTGTTCGCACTTAAAAACCAAGAAGAAAACAGCAAACCAGACTGAAATCGGTTGAGTTTTAGCCAAGTTATGATCAAAAAACCGTTGAATGTTTTTGTCCCAAAAAAATTGACCCATTTTTTCAAAAAAATGTAAGGGGTTACATCGTTAAAATTGTCAAAAATTGGCCAAAAATTCGTGATCGAGTTTTAAATGCAGAATTGTTCGCACTTAAAAACCAAGAAGAAAACAGCAAACCAGACTGAAATCGGTTGAGTTTTAGCCAAGTTATGATCAAAAAACCGTTGAATGTTTTTGTCCCAAAAAAATTGACCCATTTTTTCAAAAAAATGTAAGGGGTTACATCGTTAAAATTGTCCAAAATTGGCCAAAAATTCGTGATCGAGTTTTAAATGCAGAATTGTTCGCACTTAAAAACCAAGAAGAAAACAGCAAACCAGACTGAAATCGGTTGAGTTTTAGCCAAGTTATGATCAAAAAACCGTTGAATATTTTGGTCCCAAAAAAAATGGACCCATTTTTTCAAAAAAATGTAAGGGGTTACATCGTTAAAATTGTCAAAAATTGGCCAAAAATTCGTGATCGAGTTTTAAATGCAGAATTGTTCGCACTTAAAAACCAAGAAGAAAACAGCAAACCAGACTGAAATCGGTTAAGTTTTAGCCAAGTTATGATCAAAAAACCGTTGAATGTTTTTGTCCCAAAAAAAATGGACCCATTTTTTCAAAAAAATGTAAGGGGTTACATCGTTAAAATTGTCAAAAATTGGCCAAAAATTCGTGATCCAGTTTTAAATGCAGAATTGTTCGCACTTAAAATCCAAGAAGAAAACAGCAAACCAGACTGAAATCGGTTGAGTTTTAGCCAAGTTATGATCAAAAAACCGTTGAATGTTTTTGTCCCAAAAAAATGGACCCATTTTTTCAAAAAAATGTAAGGGGTTACATCGTTAAAATTGTCAAAAATTGGCCAAAAATTCGTGATCGAGTTTTAAATGCAGAATTGTTCGCACTTAAAAACCAAGAAGAAAACAGCAAACCAGACTGAAATCGGTTGAGTTTTAGCCAAGTTATGATCAAAAAACCGTTGAATGTTTTTGTCCCAAAAAAAATGGACCCATTTTTTCAAAAAAATGTAAGGGGTTACATCGTTAAAATTGTCAAAAATTGGCCAAAAATTCGTGATCGAGTTTCAAATGCAGAATTGTTCGCACTTAAAAACCAAGAAGAAAACAGCAAACCAGACTGAAATCGGTTGAGTTTTAGCCAAGTTATGATCAAAAAACCGTTGAATGTTTTTGTCCCAAAAAAAATGGACCCATTTTTTCAAAAAAATGTAAGGGGTTACATCGTTAAAATTGTCAAAAATTGGCCAAAAATTCGTGATCGAGTTTTAAATGCAGAATTGTTCGCACTTAAAAACCAAGAAGAAAACAGCAAACCAGACTGAAATCGGTTGAGTTTTAGCCAAGTTATGATCAAAAAACCGTTGAATGTTTTTGTCCCAAAAAAATGGACCCATTTTTTCAAAAAAATGTAAGGGGTTACATCGTTAAAATTGTCAAAAATTGGCCAAAAATTCGTGATCCAGTTTTAAATGCAGAATTGTTCGCACTTAAAATCCAAGAAGAAAACAGCAAACCAGACTGAAATCGGTTGAGTTTTAGCCAAGTTATGATCAAAAAACCGTTGAATGTTTTTGTCCCAAAAAAATGGACCCATTTTTTCAAAAAAATGTAAGGGGTTACATCGTTAAAATTGTCAAAAATTGGCCAAAAATTCGTGATCGAGTTTTAAATGCAGAATTGTTCGCACTTAAAAACCAAGAAGAAAACAGCAAACCAGACTGAAATCGGTTGAGTTTTAGCCAAGTTATGATCAAAAAACCGTTGAATGTTTTTGTCCCAAAAAAATTGACCCATTTTTTCAAAAAAATGTAAGGGGTTACATCGTTAAAATTGTCAAAAATTGGCCAAAAATTCGTGATCGAGTTTTAAATGCAGAATTGTTCGCACTTAAAAACCAAGAAGAAAACAGCAAACCAGACTGAAATCGGTTGAGTTTTAACCAAGTTATGATCAAAAAACCGTTGAATGTTTTTGTCCCAAAAAAATGGACCCATTTTTTCAAAAAAATGTAAGGGGTTACATCGTTAAAATTGTCAAAAATTGGCCAAAAATTCGTGATCGAGTTTTAAATGCAGAATTGTTCGCACTTAAAAACCAAGAAGAAAACAGCAAACCAGACTGAAATCGGTTGAGTTTTAGCCAAGTTATGATCAAAAAACCGTTGAAGGTTTTTGTCCCAAAAAAATGGACCCATTTTTTCAGAAAAATGTAAGGGGTTACATCGTTAAAATTGTCAAAAATTGGCCAAAAATTCGTGATCGAGTTTTAAATGCAGAATTGTTCGCACTTAAAATCCAAGAAGAAAACAGCAAACCAGACTGAAATCGGTTGAGTTTTAGCCAAGTTATGATCAAAAAACCGTTGAATGTTTTTGTCCCAAAAAAATGGACCCATTTTTTCAAAAAAATGTAAGGGGTTACATCGTTAAAATTGTCAAAAATTGGCCAAAAATTCGTGATCGAGTTTTAAATGCAGAATTGTTCGCACTTAAAAACCAAGAAGAAAACAGCAAACCAGACTGAAATCGGTTGAGTTTTAGCCAAGTTATGATCAAAAAACCGTTGAATGTTTTTGTCCCAAAAAAAATTGACCCATTTTTTCAAAAAAATGTAAGGGGTTACATCGTTAAAATTGTCAAAAATTGGCCAAAAATTCGTGATCGAGTTTTAAATGCAGAATTGTTCGCACTTAAAAACCAAGAAGAAAACAGCAAACCAGACTGAAATCGGTTGAGTTTTAACCAAGTTATGATCAAAAAACCGTTGAATGTTTTTGTCCCAAAAAAATGGACCCATTTTTTCAAAAAAATGTAAGGGGTTACATCGTTAAAATTGTCAAAAATTGGCCAAAAATTCGTAATCGAGTTTTAAATGCAGAATTGTTCGCACTTAAAAACCAAGAAGAAAACAGCAAACCAGACTGAAATCGGTTGAGTTTTAGCCAAGTTATGATCAAAAAACCGTTGAAGGTTTTTGTCCCAAAAAAATGGACCCATTTTTTCAAAAAAATGTAAGGGGTTACATCGTTAAAATTGTCAAAAATTGGCCAAAAATTCGTGATCGAGTTTTAAATGCAGAATTGTTCGCACTTAAAAACCAAGAAGAAAACAGCAAACCAGACTGAAATCGGTTGAGTTTTAGCCAAGTTATGATCAAAAAACCGTTGAATGTTTTTGTCCCAAAAAAAATGAACCCATTTTTTCAAAAAAATGTAAGGGGTTACATCGTTAAAATTGTCAAAAATTGGCCAAAAATTCGTGATCCAGTTTTAAATGCAGAATTGTTCGCACTTAAAATCCAAGAAGAAAACAGCAAACCAGACTGAAATCGGTTGAGTTTTAGCCAAGTTATGATCAAAAAACCGTTGAATGTTTTTGTCCCAAAAAAATGGACCCATTTTTTCAAAAAAATGTAAGGGGTTACATCGTTAAAATTGTCAAAAATTGGCCAAAAATTCGTGATCGAGTTTTAAATGCAGAATTGTTCGCACTTAAAAACCAAGAAGAAAACAGCACACCAGACTGAAATCGGTTGAGTTTTAGCCAAGTTATGATCAAAAAACCGTTGAATGTTTTTGTCCCAAAAAAATGGACCCATTTTTTCAAAAAAATGTAAGGGGTTACATCGTTAAAATTGTCAAAAATTGGCCAAAAATTCGTGATCGAGTTTTAAATGCAGAATTGTTCGCACTTAAAAACCAAGAAGAAAACAGCAAACCAGACTGAAATCGGTTGAGTTTTAGCCAAGTTATGATCAAAAAACCGTTGAATGTTTTTGTCCCAAAAAAAATGGACCCATTTTTTCAAAAAAATGTAAGGGGTTACATCGTTAAAATTGTCAAAAATTGGCCAAAAATTCGTGATCGAGTTTCAAATGCAGAATTGTTCGCACTTAAAAACCAAGAAGAAAACAGCAAACCAGACTGAAATCGGTTGAGTTTTAGCCAAGTTATGATCAAAAAACCGTTGAATGTTTTTGTCCCAAAAAAAATGGACCCATTTTTTCAAAAAAATGTAAGGGGTTACATCGTTAAAATTGTCAAAAATTGGCCAAAAATTCGTGATCGAGTTTTAAATGCAGAATTGTTCGCACTTAAAAACCAAGAAGAAAACAGCAAACCAGACTGAAATCGGTTGAGTTTTAGCCAAGTTATGATCAAAAAACCGTTGAATGTTTTTGTCCCAAAAAAATGGACCCATTTTTTCAAAAAAATGTAAGGGGTTACATCGTTAAAATTGTCAAAAATTGGCCAAAAATTCGTGATCGAGTTTTAAATGCAGAATTGTTCGCACTTAAAAACCAAGAAGAAAACAGCAAACCAGACTGAAATCGGTTGAGTTTTAGCCAAGTTATGATCAAAAAACCGTTGAATGTTTTTGTCCCAAAAAAATTGACCCATTTTTTCAAAAAAATGTAAGGGGTTACATCGTTAAAATTGTCAAAAATTGGCCAAAAATTCGTGATCGAGTTTTAAATGCAGAATTGTTCGCACTTAAAACCAAGAAGAAAACAGCAAACCAGACTGAAATCGGTTGAGTTTTAGCCAAGTTATGATCAAAAAACCGTTGAATGTTTTTGTCCCAAAAAAATTGACCCATTTTTTCAAAAAAATGTAAGGGGTTACATCGTTAAAATTGTCAAAAATTGGCCAAAAATTCGTGATCGAGTTTTAAATGCAGAATTGTTCGCACTTAAAAACCAAGAAGAAAACAGCAAACCAGACTGAAATCGGTTGAGTTTTAGCCAAGTTATGATAAAAAACCGTTGAAGGTTTTTGTCCCAAAAAAAATGGACCCATTTTTTCAATCCTTAAAATTGTCAAAAATTGGCCAAAAATTCGTGATCGAGTTTTAAATGCAGAATTGTTCGCACTTAAAAACCAAGAAGAAAACAGCAAACCAGACTGAAATCGGTTGAGTTTTAGCCAAGTTATAATAAAAAAACCGTTGAATGTTTTTGTCCCAAAAAAATGGACCCATTTTTTCAAAAAAATGTAAGGGGTTACATCGTTAAAATTGTCAAAAATTGGCCAAAAATTCGTGATCGAGTTTTAAATGCAGAATTGTTCGCACTTAAAACCAAGAAGAAAACAGCAAACCAGACTGAAATCGGTTGAGTTTTAGCCAAGTTATGATCAAAAAACCGTTGAATGTTTTTGTCCCAAAAAAATTGACCCATTTTTTCAAAAAAATGTAAGGGGTTACATCGTTAAAATTGTCAAAAATTGGCCAAAAATTCGTGATCGAGTTTTAAATGCAGAATTGTTCGCACTTAAAAACCAAGAAGAAAACAGCAAACCAGACTGAAATCGGTTGAGTTTTAGCCAAGTTATGATCAAAAAGCCGTTGAATGTTTTTGTCCCAAAAAAATGGACCCATTTTTTTTCAAAAAAATGTAAGGGGTTACATCGTTAAAATTAATAAAGTTTTAAATGCAGAATTGTTTGCATTTAAAAACCAAGAAGAAAACAGCAAACCAGACTGAAATCGGTTGAGTTTTAGCCAAGTTATGATAAAAAACCGTTGAAGGTTTTTGTCCCAAAAAAAATGGACCCATTTTTTCAATCCTTAAAATTGTCAAAAATTGGCCAAAAATTCGTGATCGAGTTTTAAATGCAGAATTGTTCGCACTTAAAAACCAAGAAGAAAACAGCAAACCAGACTGAAATCGGTTGAGTTTTAGCCAAGTTATAATAAAAAAACCGTTGAATGTTTTTGTCCCAAAAAAAATGGACCCATTTTTTCAAAAAAATGTAAGGGGTTACATCGTTAAAATTGTCAAAAATTGGCCAAAAATTCGTGATCGAGTTTTAAATGCAGAATTGTTCGCACTTAAAAACCAAGAAGAAAACAGCAAACCAGACTGAAATCGGTTGAGTTTTAGCCAAGTTATGATCAAAAAACCGTTGAATGTTTTTGTCCCAAAAAAATGGACCCATTTTTTTTCAAAAAAATGTAAGGGGTTACATCGTTAAAATTAATAAAGTTTTAAATGCAGAATTGTTTGCATTTAAAAACCAAGAAGAAAACAGCAAACCAGACTGAAATCGGTTGAGTTTTAGCCAAGTTATGATAAAAAACCGTTGAAGGTTTTTGTCCCAAAAAAAATGGACCCATTTTTTCAATCCTTAAAATTGTCAAAAATTGGCCAAAAATTCGTGATCGAGTTTTAAATGCAGAATTGTTCGCACTTAAAAACCAAGAAGAAAACAGCAAACCAGACTGAAATCGGTTGAGTTTTAGCCAAGTTATAATAAAAAAACCGTTGAATGTTTTTGTCCCAAAAAAAATGGACCCATTTTTTCAAAAAAATGTAAGGGGTTACATCGTTAAAATTGTCAAAAATTGGCCAAAAATTCGTGATCGAGTTTTAAATGCAGAATTGTTCGCACTTAAAACCCAAGAAGAAAACAGCAAACCAGACTGAAATCGGTTGAGTTTTAGCCAAGTTATGATCAAAAAACCGTTGAATGTTTTTGTCCCAAAAAAATGGACCCATTTTTTCAAAAAAATTTAAGGGGTTACATCGTTAAAATTGTCAAAAATTGGCCAAAAATTCGTGATCGAGTTTTAAATGCAGAATTGTTCGCACTTAAAAACCAAGAAGAAAACAGCAAACCAGACTGAAATCGGTTGAGTTTTAGCCAAGTTATGATCAAAAAACCGTTGAATGTTTTTGTCCCAAAAAAATGGACCCATTTTTTCAAAAAAATGTAAGGGGTTACATCGTTAAAATTGTCAAAAATTGGCCAAAAATTCGTGATCGAGTTTTAAATGCAGAATTGTTTGCACTTAAAAACCAAGAAGAAAACAGCAAACCAGACTGAAATCGGTTGAGTTTTAGCCAAGTTATGATAAAAAAACCGTTGAAGGTTTTTGTCCCAAAAAAATTGACCCATTTTATCAAAAAAATGTAAGGGGTTACATCGTTAAAATTGTCAAAAATTGGCCAAAAATTAGTGATCGAGTTTTAAATGCAGAATTGTTTGCATTTAAAAACCAAGAAGAAAACAGCAAACCAGACTGAAATCGGTTGAGTTTTAGCCAAGTTATGATCAAAAAACCGTTGAATGTTTTTGTCCCAAAAAAAATGGACCCATTTTTTCAAAAAAATGTAAGGGGTTACATCGTTAAAATTGTCAAAAATTGGCCAAAAATTCGTGATCGAGTTTTAAATGCAGAATTGTTCGCACTTAAAAACCAAGAAGAAAACAGGAAACCAGACTGAAATCGGTTGAGTTTTAGCCAAGTTATGATCAAAAAACCGTTGAAGGTTTTTGTCCCAAAAAAAATGGACCCATTTTTTCAAAAAAATGTAAGGGGTTACATCGTTAAAATTGTCAAAAATTGGCCAAAAATTCGTGATCGAGTTTTAAATGCAGAATTGTTCGCACTTAAAAACCAAGAAGAAAACAGCAAACCAGACTGAAATCGGTTGAGTTTTAGCCAAGTTATGATCAAAAAACCGCTGAATGTTTTTGTCCCAAAAAAAATGGACCCATTTTTTTCAAAAAAATTTAAGGGGTTACATCGTTAAAATTGTCAAAAATTGGCCAAAAATTCGTGATCGAGTTTTAAATGCAGAATTGTTCGCACTTAAAAACCAAGAAGAAAACAGCAAACCAGACTGAAATCGGTTGAGTTTTAACCAAGTTATGATCAAAAAACCGTTGAATGTTTTTGTCCCAAAAAAATGGACCCATTTTTTCAAAAAAATGTAAGGGGTTACATCGTTAAAATTGTCAAAAATTGGCCAAAAATTCGTGATCGAGTTTTAAATGCAGAATTGTTCGCACTTAAAAACCAAGAAGAAAACAGCAAACCAGACTGAAATCGGTTGAGTTTTAGCCAAGTTATGATAAAAAAACCGTTGAAGGTTTTTGTCCAAAAAAAAGGACCCATTTTTTCAAAAAAATGTAAGGGGTTACATCGTTAAAATTGTCAAAAATTGGCCAAAAATGCGTGATCGAGTTTTAAATGCAGAATTGTTCGCACTTAAAAACCAAGAAGAAAAAACCAAACCAGACTGAAATCGGTTGAGTTTTAGCCAAGTTATGATCAAAAAACCGTTGAAGGTTTTTGTCCCCAAAAAAATGGACCCATTTTTTCAAAAATATGTAAGGGGTTACATCGTTAAAATTGTCAAAAATTGGCCAAAAATTCGTGATCGAGTTTTAAATGCAGAATTGTTCGCACTTAAAAACCATGAAGAAAACAGCAAACCAGACTGAAATCGGTTGAGTTTTAGCCAAGTTATGATAAAAAACCGTTGAAGGTTTTTGTCCCAAAAAAAATGGACCCATTTTTTCAAAAAAATGTAAGGGGTTACATCGTTAAAATTGTCAAAAATTGGCCAAAAATTCGTGATCGAGTTTTAAATGCAGAATTGTTCGCACTTAAAAACCAAGAAGAAAACAGCAAACCAGACTGAAATCGGTTGAGTTTTAGCCAAGTTATGATCAAAAAACCGTTGAAGGTTTTTGTCCCAAAAAAAATGGACCCATTTTTTCAAAAAAATGTAAGGGGTTACATCGTTAAAATTGTCAAAAATTGGCCAAAAATTCGTGATCGAGTTTTAAATGCAGAATTGTTCGCACTTAAAAACCAAGAAGAAAACAGCAAACCAGACTGAAATCGGTTGAGTTTTAGCCAAGTTATGATCAAAAAACCGTTGAAGGTTTTTGTCCCAAAAAAAATGGACCCATTTTTTCAAAAAAATGTAAGGGGTTACATCGTTAAAATTGTCAAAAATTGGCCAAAAAATCGTGATCGAGTTTTAAATGCAGAATTGTTCGCACTTAAAAACCAAGAAGAAAACAGCAAACCAGACTGAAATCGGTTGAGTTTTAGCCAAGTTATGATCAAAAAACCGTTGAAGGTTTTTGTCCCAAAAAAAATTTACCCATTTTTTCAAAAAAATGTAAGGGGTTACATCGTTAAAATTGTCAAAAATTGGCCAAAAATTCGTGATCGAGTTTTAAATGCAGAAGTGTTCGCACTTAAAAACCAAGAAGAAAACAGCAAACCAGACTGAAATCGGTTGAGTTTTAGCCAAGTTATGATAAAAAAACCGTTGAAGGTTTTTGTCCCAAAAAAAAAGGACCCATTTTTTCAAAAAAATGTAAGGGGTTACATCGTTAAAATTGTCAAAAATTGGCCAAAAATGCGTGATCGAGTTTTAAATGCAGAATTGTTCGCACTTAAAAACCAAGAAGAAAACAGCAAACCAGACTGAAATCGGTTGAGTTTTAGCCAAGTTATGATCAAAAAACCGCTGAATGTTTTTGTCCCAAAAAAAATGGACCCATTTTTTTCAAAAAAATTTAAGGGGTTACATCGTTAAAATTGTCAAAAATTGGCCAAAAATTCGTGATCGAGTTTTAAATGCAGAATTGTTCGCACTTAAAAACCAAGAAGAAAACAGCAAACCAGACTGAAATCGGTTGAGTTTTAACCAAGTTATGATCAAAAAACCGTTGAATGTTTTTGTCCCAAAAAAATGGACCCATTTTTTCAAAAAAATGTAAGGGGTTACATCGTTAAAATTGTCAAAAATTGGCCAAAAATTCGTGATCGAGTTTTAAATGCAGAATTGTTCGCACTTAAAAACCAAGAAGAAAACAGCAAACCAGACTGAAATCGGTTGAGTTTTAGCCAAGTTATGATAAAAAAACCGTTGAAGGTTTTTGTCCCAAAAAAAAAGGACCCATTTTTTCAAAAAAATGTAAGGGGTTACATCGTTAAAATTGTCAAAAATTGGCCAAAAATGCGTGATCGAGTTTTAAATGCAGAATTGTTCGCACTTAAAAACCAAGAAGAAAAAACCAAACCAGACTGAAATCGGTTGAGTTTTAGCCAAGTTATGATCAAAAAACCGTTGAAGGTTTTTGTCCCCAAAAAAATGGACCCATTTTTTCAAAAATATGTAAGGGGTTACATCGTTAAAATTGTCAAAAATTGGCCAAAAATTCGTGATCGAGTTTTAAATGCAGAATTGTTCGCACTTAAAAACCATGAAGAAAACAGCAAACCAGACTGAAATCGGTTGAGTTTTAGCCAAGTTATGATAAAAAACCGTTGAAGGTTTTTGTCCCAAAAAAAATGGACCCATTTTTTCAAAAAAATGTAAGGGGTTACATCGTTAAAATTGTCAAAAATTGGCCAAAAATTCGTGATCGAGTTTTAAATGCAGAATTGTTCGCACTTAAAAACCAAGAAGAAAACAGCAAACCAGACTGAAATCGGTTGAGTTTTAGCCAAGTTATGATCAAAAAACCGTTGAAGGTTTTTGTCCCAAAAAAATGGACCCATTTTTTCAAAAAAATGTAAGGGGTTACATCGTTAAAATTGTCAAAAATTGGCCAAAAATTCGTGATCGAGTTTTAAATGCAGAATTGTTCGCACTTAAAAACCAAGAAGAAAACAGCAAACCAGACTGAAATCGGTTGAGTTTTAGCCAAGTTATGATCAAAAAACCGTTGAAGGTTTTTGTCCCAAAAAAAATGGACCCATTTTTTCAAAAAAATGTAAGGGGTTACATCGTTAAAATTGTCAAAAATTGGCCAAAAATTCGTGATCGAGTCTTAAATGCAGAATTGTTCGCACTTAAAAACCAAGAAGAAAACAGCAAACCAGACTGAAATCGGTTGAGTTTTAGCCAAGTTATGATCAAAAAACCGTTGAAGGTTTTTGTCCCAAAAAAAATTTACCCATTTTTTCAAAAAAATGTAAGGGGTTACATCGTTAAAATTGTCAAAAATTGGCCAAAAATTCGTGATCGAGTTTTAAATGCAGAAGTGTTCGCACTTAAAAACCAAGAAGAAAACAGCAAACCAGACTGAAATCGGTTGAGTTTTAGCCAAGTTATGATAAAAAAACCGTTGAAGGTTTTTGTCCCAAAAAAAAAGGACCCATTTTTTCAAAAAAATGTAAGGGGTTACATCGTTAAAATTGTCAAAAATTGGCCAAAAATGCGTGATCGAGTTTTAAATGCAGAATTGTTCGCACTTAAAAACCAAGAAGAAAAAACCAAACCAGACTGAAATCGGTTGAGTTTTAGCCAAGTTATGATCAAAAAACCGTTGAAGGTTTTTGTCCCCAAAAAAATGGACCCATTTTTTCAAAAATATGTAAGGGGTTACATCGTTAAAATTGTCAAAAATTGGCCAAAAATTCGTGATCGAGTTTTAAATGCAGAATTGTTCGCACTTAAAAACCATGAAGAAAACAGCAAACCAGACTGAAATCGGTTGAGTTTTAGCCAAGTTATGATAAAAAACCGTTGAAGGTTTTTGTCCCAAAAAAAATGGACCCATTTTTTTCAAAAAAATGTAAGGGGTTACATCGTTAAAATTGTCAAAAATTGGCCAAAAATTCGTGATCGAGTTTTAAATGCAGAATTGTTCGCACTTAAAAACCAAGAAGAAAACAGCAAACCAGACTGAAATCGGTTGAGTTTTAGCCAAGTTATGATCAAAAAACCGTTGAAGGTTTTTGTCCCAAAAAAAATGGACCCATTTTTTCAAAAAAAATGTAAGGGGTTACATCGTTAAAATTGTCAAAAATTGGCCAAAAATTCGTGATCGAGTTTTAAATGCAGAATTGTTCGCACTTAAAAACCAAGAAGAAAACAGCAAACCAGACTGAAATCGGTTGAGTTTTAGCCAAGTTATGATCAAAAAACCGTTGAAGGTTTTTGTCCCAAAAAAAATGGACCCATTTTTTCAAAAAAATGTAAGGGGTTACATCGTTAAAATTGTCAAAAATTGGCCAAAAAATCGTGATCGAGTTTTAAATGCAGAATTGTTCGCACTTAAAAACCAAGAAGAAAACAGCAAACCAGACTGAAATCGGTTGAGTTTTAGCCAAGTTATGATCAAAAAACCGTTGAAGGTTTTTGTCCCAAAAAAAATTTACCCATTTTTTCAAAAAAATGTAAGGGGTTACATCGTTAAAATTGTCAAAAATTGGCCAAAAATTCGTGATCGAGTTTTAAATGCAGAAGTGTTCGCACTTAAAAACCAAGAAGAAAACAGCAAACCAGACTGAAATCGGTTGAGTTTTAGCCAAGTTATGATCAAAAAACCGTTGAATGTTTTTGTCCCAAAAAAAATGGACCCATTTTTTCAAAAAAATGTAAGGGGTTACATCGTTAAAATTGTCAAAAATTGGCCAAAAATTCGTGATCGAGTTTTAAATGCAGAATTGTTCGCACTTAAAAACCAAGAAGAAAACAGCAAACCAGACTGAAATCGGTTGAGTTTTAGCCAAGTTATGATCAAAAAACCGTTGAAGGTTTTTGTCCCAAAAAAAATTTACCCATTTTTTCAAAAAAATGTAAGGGGTTACATCGTTAAAATTGTCAAAAATTGGCCAAAAATTCGTGATCGAGTTTTAAATGCAGAAGTGTTCGCACTTAAAAACCAAGAAGAAAACAGCAAACCAGACTGAAATCGGTTGAGTTTTAGCCAAGTTATGATCAAAAAACCGTTGAATGTTTTTGTCCCAAAAAAAATGGACCCATTTTTTCAAAAAAATGTAAGGGGTTACATCGTTAAAATTGTCAAAAATTGGCCAAAAATTCGTGATCGAGTTTTAAATGCAGAATTGTTCGCACTTAAAAACCAAGAAGAAAACAGCAAACCAGACTGAAATCGGTTGAGTTTTAGCCAAGTTATGATCAAAAAACCGTTGAATGTTTTTGTCCCAAAAAAATGGACCCATTTTTTTCAAAAAAATGTAAGGGGTTACATCGTTAAAATTGTCAAAAATTGGCCAAAAATTCGTGATCGAGTTTTAAATGCAGAATTGTTCGCACTTAAAAACCAAGAAGAAAACAGCAAACCAGACTGAAATCGGTTGAGTTTTAGCCAAGTTATGATCAAAAAACCGTTGAAGATTTTTGTCCCAAAAAAAATTTACCCATTTTTTCAAAAAAATGTAAGGGGTTACATCGTTAAAATTGTCAAAAATTGGCCAAAAATTCGTGATCGAGTTTTAAATGCAGAAGTGTTCGCACTTAAAAACCAAGAAGAAAACAGCAAACCAGACTGAAATCGGTTGAGTTTTAGCCAAGTTATGATCAAAAAACCGTTGAATGTTTTTGTCCCAAAAAAAATGGACCCATTTTTTCAAAAAAATGTAAGGGGTTACATCGTTAAAATTGTCAAAAATTGGCCAAAAATTCGTGATCGAGTTTTAAATGCAGAATTGTTCGCACTTAAAAACCAAGAAGAAAACAGCAAACCAGACTGAAATCGGTTGAGTTTTAGCCAAGTTATGATCAAAAAACCGTTGAATGTTTTTGTCCCAAAAAAAATGGACCCATTTTTTTCAAAAAAATGTAAGGGGTTACATCGTTAAAATTGTCAAAAATTGGCCAAAAATTCGTGATCGAGTTTTAAATGCAGAATTGTTCGCACTTAAAAACCAAGAAGAAAACAGCAAACCAGACTGAAATCGGTTGAGTTTTAGCCAAGTTATGATCAAAAAACCGTTGAAGGTTTTTGTCCCAAAAAAATTTACCCATTTTTTCAAAAAAATGTAAGGGGTTACATCGTTAAAATTGTCAAAATTTGGCCAAAAATTCGTGATCGAGTTTTAAATGCAGAAGTGTTCGCACTTAAAAACCAAGAAGAAAACAGCAAACCAGACTGAAATCGGTTGAGTTTTAGCCAAGTTATGATAAAAAAAAAGGTTGAAGGTTTTTGTCCCAAAAAAAAAAGTACCCATTTTTTCAAAAAAATGTAAGGGGTTACATCGTTAAAATTTTCAAAAATTGGCCAAAAATGCGTGATCGAGTTTTAAATGCAGAATTGTTCGCACTTAAAAACCAAGAAGAAAACAGCAAACCAGACTGAAATCGGACCCATTTTTTCAAAAATATGTAAGGGGTTACATCGTTAAAATTGTCAAAAATTGGCCAAAAATTCGTGATCGAGTTTTAAATGCAGAATTGTTCGCACTTAAAAACCAAGAAGAAAACAGCAAACCAGACTGAAATCGGTTGAGTTTTAGCCAAGTTATGATAAAAAACCGTTGAAGGTTTTTGTCCCAAAAAAAATGGACCCATTTTTTCAAAAAAATGTAAGGGGTTACATCGTTAAAATTGTCAAAAATTGGCCAAAAATTCGTGATCGAGTTTTAAATGCAGAATTGTTTGCATTTAAAAACCAAGAAGAAAACAGCAAACCAGACTGAAATCGGTTGAGTTTTAGCCAAGTTATGATCAAAAAACCGTTGAATGTTTTTGTCCCAAAAAAAATGGACCCATTTTTTTCAAAAAAATGTAAGGGGTTACATCGTTAAAATTGTCAAAAATTGGCCAAAAATTCGTGATCGAGTTTTAAATGCAGAATTGTTCGCACTTAAAAACCAAGAAGAAAACAGCAAACCAGACTGAAATGGGTTGAGTTTTAGCCAAGTTATGATCAAAAAACCGTTGAAGGTTTTTGTCCCAAAAAAAATTTACCCATTTTTTCAAAAAAATGTAAGGGGTTACATCGTTAAAATTGTCAAAATTTGGCCAAAAATTCGTGATCGAGTTTTAAATGCAGAAGTGTTCGCACTTAAAAACCAAGAAGAAAACAGCAAACCAGACTGAAATCGGTTGAGTTTTAGCCAAGTTATGATAAAAAAAAAGGTTGAAGGTTTTTGTCCCAAAAAAAAAGGACCCATTTTTTCAAAAAAATGTAAGGGGTTACATCGTTAAAATTTTTAAAAATTGGCCAAAAATGCGTGATCGAGTTTTAAATGCAGAATTGTTCGCACTTAAAAACCAAGAAGAAAACAGCAAACCAGACTGAAATCGGACCCATTTTTTCAAAAATATGTAAGGGGTTACATCGTTAAAATTGTCAAAAATTGGCCAAAAATTCGTGATCGAGTTTTAAATGCAGAATTGTTCGCACTTAAAAACCAAGAAGAAAACAGCAAACCAGACTGAAATCGGTTGAGTTTTAGCCAAGTTATGATAAAAAACCGTTGAAGGTTTTTGTCCCAAAAAAAATGGACCCATTTTTTCAAAAAAATGTAAGGGGTTACATCGTTAAAATTGTCAAAAATTGGCCAAAAATTCGTGATCGAGTTTTAAATGCAGAATTGTTTGCACTTAAAAACCAAGAAGAAAACAGCAAACCAGACTGAAATCGGTTGAGTTTTAGCCAAGTTATGATCAAAAAACCGTTGAAGGTTTTTGTCCCAAAAAAAAATGGACCCATTTTTTCAAAAATATGTAAGGGGTTACATCGTTAAAATTGTCAAAAATTGGCCAAAAATTAGTGATCGAGTTTTAAATGCAGAATTGTTTGCATTTAAAAACCAAGAAGAAAACAGCAAACCAGACTGAAATCGGTTGAGTTTTAGCCAAGTTATGATCAAAAAACCGTTGAATGTTTTTGTCCCAAAAAAAATGGACCCATTTTTTCAAAAAAATGTAAGGGGTTACATCGTTAAAATTGTCAAAAATTGGCCAAAAATTCGTGATCGAGTTTTAAATGCAGAATTGTTCGCACTTAAAAACCAAGAAGAAAACAGCAAACCAGACTGAAATCGGTTGAGTTTTAGCCAAGTTAAGATAAAAAACCGTTGAAGGTTTTTGTCCCAAAAAAAATGGACCCATTTTTTCAAAAAAATGTAAGGGGTTACATCGTTAAAATTGTCAAAAATTGGCCAAAAATTCGTGATCGAGTTTTAAATGCAGAATTGTTCGCACTTAAAAACCAAGAAGAAAACAGCAAACCAGACTGAAATCGGTTGAGTTTTAGCCAAGTTATGATCAAAAAACCGTTGAAGGTTTTTGTCACAAAAAAAATGGACCCATTTTTTCAAAAAAATGTAAGGGGTTACATCGTTAAAATTGTCAAAAATTGGCCAAAAATTCGTGATCGAGTTTTAAATGCAGAATTGTTCGCACTTAAAAACCAAGAAGAAAACAGCAAACCAGACTGAAATCGGTTGAGTTTTAGCCAAGTTATGATCAAAAAACCGTTGAAGGTTTTTGTCCCAAAAAAAATTTACCCATTTTTTCAAAAAAATGTAAGGGGTTACATCGTTAAAATTGTCAAAAATTGGCCAAAAATTCGTGATCGAGTTTTAAATGCAGAAGTGTTCGCACTTAAAAACCAAGAAGAAAACAGCAAACCAGACTGAAATCGGTTGAGTTTTAGCCAAGTTATGATCAAAAAACCGTTGAATGTTTTTGTCCCAAAAAAAAATGGACCCATTTTTTCAAAAATATGTAAGGGGTTACATCGTTAAAATTGTCAAAAATTGGCCAAAAATTCGTGATCGAGTTTTAAATGCAGAATTGTTCGCACTTAAAAACCATGAAGAAAACAGCAAACCAGACTGAAATCGGTTGAGTTTTAGCCAAGTTATGATAAAAAACCGTTGAAGGTTTTTGTCCCAAAAAAAAATGGAAAAATTCGTGATCGAGTTTTAAATGCAGAATTGTTCGCACTTAAAAACCAAGAAGAAAACAGCAAACCAGACTGAAATCGGTTGAGTTTTAGCCAAGTTATGATCAAAAAACCGTTGAAGGTTTTTGTCCCAAAAAAATTTACCCATTTTTTCAAAAAAATGTAAGGGGTTACATCGTTAAAATTGTCAAAAATTGGCCAAAAATTCGTGATCGAGTTTTAAATGCAGAAGTGTTCGCACTTAAAAACCAAGAAGAAAACAGCAAACCAGACTGAAATCGGTTGAGTTTTAGCCAAGTTATGATCAAAAAACCGTTGAATGTTTTTGTCCCAAAAAAAATGGACCCATTTTTTCAAAAAAATGTAAGGGGTTACATCGTTAAAATTGTCAAAAATTGGCCAAAAATTCGTGATCGAGTTTTAAATGCAGAATTGTTCGCACTTAAAAACCAAGAAGAAAACAGCAAACCAGACTGAAATCGGTTGAGTTTTAGCCAAGTTATGATCAAAAAACCGTTGAAGGTTTTTGTCCAAAAAAAATGGACCCATTTTTTCAAAAAAATGTAAGGGGTTACATCGTTAAAATTGTCAAAAATTGGCCAAAAATTCGTGATCGAGTTTTAAATGCAGAAGTGTTCGCACTTAAAAACCAAGAAGAAAACAGCAAACCAGACTGAAATCGGTTGAGTTTTAGCCAAGTTATGATAAAAAACCGTTGAAGGTTTTTGTCCCAAAAAAATGGACCCATTTTTTCAAAAAAATGTAAGGGGTTACATCGTTAAAATTGTCAAAAATTGGCCAAAAATTCGTGATCGAGTTTTAAATGCAGAATTGTTCGCACTTAAAAACCAAGAAGAAAACAGCAAACCAGACTGAAATCGGTTGAGTTTTAGCCAAGTTATGATCAAAAAACCGTTGAAGGTTTTTGTCCCAAAAAAAATGGACCCATTTTTTTCAAAAAAATGTAAGGGGTTACATCGTTAAAATTGTCAAAAATTGGCCAAAAATTCGTGATCGAGTTTTAAATGCAGAATTGTTCGCACTTAAAAACCAAGAAGAAAACAGCAAACCAGACTGAAATCGGTTGAGTTTTAGCCAAGTTATGATCAAAAAACCGTTGAAGGTTTTTGTCCCAAAAAAAATTTACCCATTTTTTCAAAAAAATGTAAGGGGTTACATCGTTAAAATTGTCAAAAATTGGCCAAAAATTCGTGATCGAGTTTTAAATGCAGAAGTGTTCGCACTTAAAAACCAAGAAGAAAACAGCAAACCAGACTGAAATCGGTTGAGTTTTAGCCAAGTTATGATCAAAAAACCGTTGAATGTTTTTGTCCCAAAAAAAAATGGACCCATTTTTTCAAAAATATGTAAGGGGTTACATCGTTAAAATTGTCAAAAATTGGCCAAAAATTCGTGATCGAGTTTTAAATGCAGAATTGTTCGCACTTAAAAACCATGAAGAAAACAGCAAACCAGACTGAAATCGGTTGAGTTTTAGCCAAGTTATGATAAAAAACCGTTGAAGGTTTTTGTCCCAAAAAAAAATGGAAAAATTCGTGATCGAGTTTTAAATGCAGAATTGTTCGCACTTAAAAACCAAGAAGAAAACAGCAAACCAGACTGAAATCGGTTGAGTTTTAGCCAAGTTATGATCAAAAAACCGTTGAAGGTTTTTGTCCCAAAAAAAATTTACCCATTTTTTCAAAAAAATGTAAGGGGTTACATCGTTAAAATTGTCAAAAATTGGCCAAAAATTCGTGATCGAGTTTTAAATGCAGAATTGTTCGCACTTAAAAACCAAGAAGAAAACAGCAAACCAGACTGAAATCGGTTGAGTTTTAGCCAAGTTATGATCAAAAAACCGTTGAAGGTTTTTGTCCCAAAAAAAATGGACCCATTTTTTCAAAAAAATGTAAGGGGTTACATCGTTAAAATTGTCAAAAATTGGCCAAAAATTCGTGATCGAGTTTTAAATGCAGAAGTGTTCGCACTTAAAAACCAAGAAGAAAACAGCAAACCAGACTGAAATCGGTTGAGTTTTAGCCAAGTTATGATAAAAAACCGTTGAAGGTTTTTGTCCCAAAAAAAATGGACCCATTTTTTCAAAAAAATGTAAGGGGTTACATCGTTAAAATTGTCAAAAATTGGCCAAAAATTCGTGATCGAGTTTTAAATGCAGAATTGTTCGCACTTAAAAACCAAGAAGAAAACAGCAAACCAGACTGAAATCGGTTGAGTTTTAGCCAAGTTATGATCAAAAAACCGTTGAAGGTTTTTGTCCCAAAAAAAATGGACCCATTTTTTCAAAAAAATGTAAGGGGTTACATCGTTAAAATTGTCAAAAATTGGCCAAAAATTCGTGATCGAGTTTTAAATGCAGAATTGTTCGCACTTAAAAACCAAGAAGAAAACAGCAAACCAGACTGAAATCGGTTGAGTTTTAGCCAAGTTATGATCAAAAAACCGTTGAAGGTTTTTGTCCCAAAAAAAATGGACCCATTTTTTCAAAAAAATGTAAGGGGTTACATCGTTAAAATTGTCAAAAATTGGCCAAAAATGCGTGATCGAGTTTTAAATGCAGAATTGTTCGCACTTAAAAACCAAGAAGAAAAAACCAAACCAGACTGAAATCGGTTGAGTGTTAGCCAAGTTATGATCAAAAAACCGTTGAAGGTTTTTGTCCCAAAAAAAATGGACCCATTTTTTTTAAAAAATGTAAGGGGTTACATCGTTAAAATTGTCAAAAATTGGCCAAAAATTCGTGATCGAGTTTTAAATGCAGAAGTGTTCGCACTTAAAAACCAAGAAGAAAACAGCAAACCAGACTGAAATCGGTTGAGTTTTAGCCAAGTTATGATCAAAAAACCGTTGAATGTTTTTGTCCCAAAAAAAATGGACCCATTTTTTCAAAAATATGTAAGGGGTTACATCGTTAAAATTGTCAAAAATTGGCCAAAAATTCGTGATCGAGTTTTAAATGCAGAATTGTTCGCACTTAAAAACCATGAAGAAAACAGCAAACCAGACTGAAATCGGTTGAGTTTTAGCCAAGTTATGATCAAAAAACCGTTGAAGGTTTTTGTCCCAAATAAAATGGACCCATTTTTTCAAAAAAATGTAAGGGGTTACATCGTTAAAATTGTCAAAAATTGGCCAAAAATTCGTGATCGAGTTTTAAATGCAGAAGTGTTCGCACTTAAAAACCAAGAAGAAAACAGCAAACCAGACTGAAATCGGTTGAGTTTTAGCCAAGTTATGATCAAAAAACCGTTGAATGTTTTTGTCCCAAAAAAATGGACCCATTTTTTCAAAAATATGTAAGGGGTTACATCGTTAAAATTGTCAAAAATTGGCCAAAAATTCGTGATCGAGTTTTAAATGCAGAATTGTTCGCACTTAAAAACCATGAAGAAAACAGCAAACCAGACTGAAATCGGTTGAGTTTTAGCCAAGTTATGATCAAAAAACCGTTGAAGGTTTTTGTCCCAAATAAAATGGACCCATTTTTTCAAAAAAATGTAAGGGGTTACATCGTTAAAATTGTCAAAAATTGGCCAAAAATTCGTGATCGAGTTTTAAATGCAGAATTGTTCGCACTTAAAAACCAAGAAGAAAACAGCAAACCAGACTGAAATCGGTTGAGTTTTAGCCAAGTTATGATCAAAAAACCGTTGAAGGTTTTTGTCCCAAAAAAAATTTACCCATTTTTTCAAAAAAATGTAAGGGGTTACATCGTTAAAATTGTCAAAAATTGGCCAAAAATTCGTGATCGAGTTTTAAATGCAGAAGTGTTCGCACTTAAAAACCAAGAAGAAAACAGCAAACCAGACTGAAATCGGTTGAGTTTTAGCCAAGTTATGATCAAAAAACCGTTGAATGTTTTTGTCCCAAAAAAAATGGACCCATTTTTTCAAAAAAATGTAAGGGGTTACATCGTTAAAATTGTCAAAAATTGGCCAAAAATTCGTGATCGAGTTTTAAATGCAGAATTGTTCGCACTTAAAAACCAAGAAGAAAACAGCAAACCAGACTGAAATCGGTTGAGTTTTAGCCAAGTTATGATCAAAAAACCGTTGAATGTTTTTGTCCCAAAAAAAATGGACCCATTTTTTCAAAAATATGTAAGGGGTTACATCGTTAAAATTGTCAAAAATTGGCCAAAAATTCGTGATCGAGTTTTAAATGCAGAATTGTTCGCACTTAAAAACCATGAAGAAAACAGCAAACCAGACTGAAATCGGTTGAGTTTTAGCCAAGTTATGATCAAAAAACCGTTGAAGGTTTTTGTCCCAAATAAAATGGACCCATTTTTTCAAAAAAATGTAAGGGGTTACATCGTTAAAATTGTCAAAAATTGGCCAAAAATTCGTGATCGAGTTTTAAATGCAGAATTGTTCGCACTTAAAAACCAAGAAGAAAACAGCAAACCAGACTGAAATCGGTTGAGTTTTAGCCAAGTTATGATCAAAAAACCGTTGAAGGTTTTTGTCCCAAAAAAAATGGACCCATTTTTTTCAAAAAAATGTAAGGGGTTACATCGTTAAAATTGTCAAAAATTGGCCAAAAATTCGTGATCGAGTTTTAAATGCAGAATTGTTCGCACTTAAAAACCAAGAAGAAAACAGCAAACCAGACTGAAATCGGTTGAGTTTTAGCCAAGTTATGATCAAAAAACCGTTGAAGGTTTTTGTCCCAAAAAAATGGACCCATTTTTTCAAAAAAATGTAAGGGGTTACATCGTTAAAATTGTCAAAAATTGGCCAAAAATTCGTGATCGAGTTTTAAATGCAGAAGTGTTCGCACTTAAAAACCAAGAAGAAAACAGCAAACCAGACTGAAATCGGTTGAGTTTTAGCCAAGTTATGATCAAAAAACCGTTGAATGTTTTTGTCCCAAAAAAAATGGACCCATTTTTTCAAAAATATGTAAGGGGTTACATCGTTAAAATTGTCAAAAATTGGCCAAAAATTCGTGATCGAGTTTTAAATGCAGAATTGTTCGCACTTAAAAACCATGAAGAAAACAGCAAACCAGACTGAAATCGGTTGAGTTTTAGCCAAGTTATGATAAAAAACCGTTGAAGGTTTTTGTCCCAAAAAAAAATGGAAAAATTCGTGATCGAGTTTTAAATGCAGAATTGTTCGCACTTAAAAACCAAGAAGAAAACAGCAAACCAGACTGAAATCGGTTGAGTTTTAGCCAAGTTATGATCAAAAAACCGTTGAAGGTTTTTGTCCCAAAAAAAATGGACCCATTTTTTCAAAAAAATGTAAGGGGTTACATCGTTAAAATTGTCAAAAATTGGCCAAAAATTCGTGATCGAGTTTTAAATGCAGAATTGTTCGCACTTAAAAACCAAGAAGAAAACAGCAAACCAGACTGAAATCGGTTGAGTTTTAGCCAAGTTATGATCAAAAAACCGTTGAAGGTTTTTGTCCCAAAAAAAATTGACCCATTTTTTTTAAAAAATGTAAGGGGTTACATCGTTAAAATTGTCAAAAATTGGCCAAAAATTCGTGATCGAGTTTTAAATGCAGAATTGTTCGCACTTAAAAACCAAGAAGAAAACAGCAAACCAGACTGAAATCGGTTGAGTTTTAGCCAAGTTATGATCAAAAAACCGTTGAAGGTTTTTGTCCCAAAAAAAATGGACCCATTTTTTTCAAAAAAATGTAAGGGGTTACATCGTTAAAATTGTCAAAAATTGGCCAAAAATGCGTGATCGAGTTTTAAATGCAGAATTGTTCGCACTTAAAAACCAAGAAGAAAAAACCAAACCAGACTGAAATCGGTTGAGTGTTAGCCAAGTTATGATCAAAAAACCGTTGAAGGTTTTTGTCCCAAAAAAATGGACCCATTTTTTTTTAAAAATGTAAGGGGTTACATCGTTAAAATTGTCAAAAATTGGCCAAAAATTTGTGATCGAGTTTTAAATGCAGAATTGTTCGCACTTAAAAACCAAGAAGAAAAAACCAAACCAGACTGAAATCGGTTGAGTGTTAGCCAAGTTATGATCAAAAAACCGTTGAAGGTTTTTGTCCCAAAAAAATGGACCCATTTTTTCAAAAAAATGTAAGGGGTTACATCGTTAAAATTGTCAAAAATTGGCCAAAAATTCGTGATCGAGTTTTAAATGCAGAATTGTTCGCACTTAAAAACCAAGAAGAAAACAGCAAACCAGACTGAAATCGGTTGAGTTTTAGCCAAGTTATGATCAAAAAACCGTTGAAGGTTTTTGTCCCAAAAAAAATTGACCCATTTTTTTTAAAAAATGTAAGGGGTTACATCGTTAAAATTGTCAAAAATTGGCCAAAAATTCGTGATCGAGTTTTAAATGCAGAATTGTTCGCACTTAAAAACCAAGAAGAAAACAGCAAACCAGACTGAAATCGGTTGAGTTTTAGCCAAGTTATGATCAAAAAACCGTTGAAGGTTTTTGTCCCAAAAAAAATGGACCCATTTTTTCAAAAAAATGTAAGAGGTTACATCGTTAAAATTGTCAAAAATTGGCCAAAAATGCGTGATCGAGTTTTAAATGCAGAATTGTTCGCACTTAAAAACCAAGAAGAAAAAACCAAACCAGACTGAAATCGGTTGAGTGTTAGCCAAGTTATGATCAAAAAACCGTTGAAGGTTTTTGTCCCAAAAAAAATGGACCCATTTTTTTTTAAAAATGTAAGGGGTTACATCGTTAAAATTGTCAAAAATTGGCCAAAAATTTGTGATCGAGTTTTAAATGCAGAATTGTTCGCACTTAAAAACCAAGAAGAAAACAGCAAACCAGACTGAAATCGGTTGAGTTTTAGCCAAGTTATGATCAAAAAACCGTTGAAGGTTTTTGTCCCAAAAAAAATGGACCCATTTTTTCAAAAAAATGTAAGGGGTTAAAATTGTCAAAAATTGGCAAAAAATTCGTGATCGAGTTTTAAATGCAGAATTGTTCGCACTTAAAATCCAAGAAGAAAACAGCAAACCAGACTGAAATCGGTTAAGTTTTAGCCAAGTTATGATCAAAAAACCGTTGAAGGTTTTTGTCCCAAAAAAAATTGACCCATTTTTTTTTTTAAATGTAAGGGGTTACATCGTTAAAATTGTCAAAAATTGGCCAAAAATTAGTGATCGAGTTTTAAATGCAGAATTGTTTGCATTTAAAAACCAAGAAGAAAACAGCAAACCAGACTGAAATCGGTTGAGTTTTAGCCAAGTTATGATCAAAAAACGGTTGAAGGTTTTTGTCCCAAAAAAAATGGACCCATTTTTTCAAAAAAATGTAAGGGGTTACATCGTTAAAATTGTCAAAAATTGGCCAAAAATTCGTGAATGAGTTTTAAATGCAGAATTGTTTGCATTCACTGTCAACTGTCAAATTTGAATTTAAATTAAAAAAAGCCGATAAGTGCCAGCCATTTTAGGAAACCGTCAAAATTGAATTTGCACTTAACTTGACGATAGGTTCGCGCTAATTTTGAATTTGAATTTAAAAAGGTAACGAGTGCCTTCTGTAAACGGTTACCGCCAAATTTGAATTGGAAAGTTCGTTATGACGACGCCACCAGAGATGCTCATCTGTAGTTGATGCGCATCTGTCAGTGATGCTCATCTAGTTGATGAATTTGTACTGAAAATGCCATGGCAAAAGCAACGCTCGAATCTTGCCGTTTGCAGTACAAATTCTTTGCTCGTCCGATTTCGAATACCAGGCGCACAGAAGGCAGCAGATGGAGGATGAGCTTTTACATTTGTTTGGCGCCCCCTGTCGGAATATTGCTGAAGCTTTGCTAGCTAAGCTTTTTTTAGCTAAGTTTCAAACCAGTGAAGCTTTTCAGGAAAGCTTATCGAAGCTTTGCAGCACAGCTTTTCGAAGTGGTTTGAAACCTGGCTTAAATATGACTAAGCTTCCGAAAAATTCCGATAGGTGGCGCCAAACAAAACCAAAGTTCATCCTCCATCTGCTGCCTTCTGCGCGCCTGGTACTCGAAATCCAGAATTTGATGAATTTGCACTGAAAATGTCGAGATTGAAGCGGAGTTCTTTTGCTACAATAACAACTTAACTTTTTACAACATAAGAAGAGATTTTCGGCATTTTATAAACTTGTAGAAATCATCTTAGAAACGCTTTTAAAATCTAAAAAATTCAGCAAATTCACCACCCATTCCATTTGAAATAAAAAGTCGCATTTATTTATTTGTTTTTTTTATTTATTTATTTAGAGAAAAACGTAATTGTTTACCATTTTCAGTGGATGCTCGACATCTCTTTTCTTCGTCACTCGTGTTCTGCAAGGAGAAATCTTTTAAGAAACATTATAAAAATATATATTCATAGGCATAACTGTATAATAAGCAAGAATGTATGGTGTAAACACTATAAATACACGGAGTCGTTTAAATACAAGTAGCTTAGCCTAATTAAGTACGTAATATTGGTCAATGGGTAAAAAATAAATGCTACAGTTGATTGTAAAAAAATGTAAACGTATAAAAAGTTGCATAATTATTTTTAAAATTAATTAAAATTATTTATAAAAAAAATAGTAAAAAAAAATTGGAATGCGAGTGTCGTTGGACAACAACCCGCACAAGGAAGCTCAGCGACTGAGATTCTTAAAAAAAAGATTCACTATTACTACACAAAAAAAAAGTGATTAAAAATCGTCCAAGTTCCGGGCTTTCCCCTCCAAAAGGGCGCTCCAAAGTGGGCAATACTTGCGCGTAAGGCCAACTTTTGGGCACCCTTCACAGAGATTTCAAATCTCCAGCAAAAAAGAGACACAAAAAAAAGTAAACACTTAGGGTTAGTGGGAAGCGAACTGCTGGCCAGGAATGCCTCAGTGGGGGTTAGTGTCCTTGCAAGTATATCCTCGTGTTGGCAATGGTGGGGAATATGCTTGGGGACCGAGATGCTTGGATGGGTGTGGATGATGATGGTGGGTTGGTGGACGGGTTGGCACAGCGGGCACTTCTCATGTGGGACCATAGAAGGACTGTGTTCCCTCTCGCTATCCATTATCCTGGCGGCAGCTGCTGCTCCTCCTCTGCTTACGGGCTAGTTATCCTGGCTATGTACATCCTTGTGGCAGCATTGCGTTGCTTGAGATTAACGGGTTCCATGTACGGCTAGAAAGTTGCACTAGATCGGGGGATCGGGGGATCGGGGGATCGTGGGATCCTAGAATCTCGGTATCCCAATCCCGATCACCTGCGCTGGTTGAGCATCTGCAGGTAGTACTCGCAGTTGGTGCAGTACACCGCCGGCGCGATCACATGCCGCTTCCGGCACAGATTGCACTCGACGGCCTTGGCCGAGGCCTTCACAATGGCATTGTTGTAGACGCGGGTGGGTATGGCAGTGATGGCCGCCGGCCCTGATCCTGGTGCGGGAGCCACTGCTGCTGCCGCTGCTGCTGCTGCTGCCTCCGGGAGTCCATTCTGCAGCGACAGCTTGCTCTGCGGCGGCGGCGGTGGCGGTGGCAGGCAGTCTGCTTCGCCCTTGGTCCCTGGCTCAAAGCTCACCTTCTTGGCGGCGGGTTTGCTGGCCATTAGCTGCTGCTGCTGCAGGAGTTGCTGCTGCTGCTGCTGGTGCTGTTGGACATTGGGCAGGGGGAAGTAGGGTCCGGGGGCGGGTCCCGGAGCGGTTGCAGGTCCTGCAGCTAGTCCTTGAGCGCTAGCTGCTGCTGGATAGCCATGTGGCAGGGGCACACGCTGGTAGGGCGAGGGCAGAGGCACTTGCTCGGAGATCGCCACGGAGCCGTTGCTGAAGTAGCCCAGGCTCAGTTGGGGCTGCTGTTGCTGCTGTTGCTGCTGCTGCTGGAGCTGCTGGTGCTGCTGGTGCTTCTGCAGCTGCACGGAGTAGCTCTGGGCCAGCATCTTGTTGTGGTGCAGGGGTCTGGGCATGCTGGTGTACTGGCTATCCATGGGCTGCTGCTGCTGCTGCTGCTGCTGCTGGAGATGCTGCACCTGCTGGCTGGCCAGGCCATTCATGCTGGTGCGATGTTGCTGGAGTTGCTGCTGCTGCTGCATCTGTTGTTGCTGCATCTGGAGTTGCTGCTGCTGCTTCTGCTGCTGCTGCTGGCGTATCAGCTCCTGGTGGTGCTGCATCCTCTGGACATAGCGCTGCATGTCCGCATTGGCTGGGGCTGCTGCAGCTGGCCTGCCCAGCATGGGCGAAGGTTGCTGCTGCAACTGCGGCTGCTGCTGCTGCAACTGTGGCTGCTGCTGCCTGGGCTGCGCCTCTGTTTGCAGCCGGAGCATGTTCTGCTGCTGCTGCTGGATCATCTGGGCGGTGACGCCGCCCGCCTTCTCGTTGGGATGCTGGGCGGTGCGCAGGACCCGCTCCAGGATGGGATTCGGTATGAAGTCGTCGTCCTCCTCGTTGCCGGCGGTGGCCACCAGGATCACCTGGTCGCAGAAGGAGACGCTCTTCTTCTTGACCCGCTTGGGCGGCTGGCTCTGCTGCAGGCTCTGCTGCACCATGGTGTTGAGCAGCTCCACCTCGCGGATCTCCTCGGCGATCTGCGACTGGCTCATCTCGTACTTGGGCTTGGGCAGCACCAGCTGCTGCTGCGGCTGCGGCTGCTGCTGCTGCTGGTGGAGTCCTAGGCCGGGCCTCGAGTCCACCTCATCCACGTCCTGCTTGGCACTGGGCAGGCCGTTCATCTGCGTCCGCAGCTGGGCCGCCGGCTGCGAGAGCAGCTCCTGGGAGGCGTACGAGCGGATCTGCGTCTGCTCGAAGCGATGCGCCAGATCCCGGACACTGGACGGTGAGGAGGCCTCCAGCTTGCGCTGCATGGCCCGCAGGTCGCTGGCCTGCTTCGCCTGCAGCTCCTTCAGCCAGGTGGCGTCCGCCGGGTGGCCGCCGTTCGGCTGCTGCTGCTGCTGCTCCTTGCGCAGCTTGAGCAGGTGCTGGCGCTGCTGCAGCTGGGCCAGGATGCTGGTGGTGCCCTCCAGCGAGTCCAGCTGCTGGCGCTGCTGCTTGCTGGCCGCCTCCAGGGCCTGCAGCTGGCACAGCTGCTGGTTGAGCGGCTCCAGATCCAGCTCTGGGGGCGGTGGCGGCGGGAAGTCCTCGCTGGCCTGCCGCGAGTGGCAGGCGGAGTGCGGCGGACTGGGGTACGGGGGCAGCTCCATCGGCGGCGGCAGGGGCAGGGGCAGGTCCTGGCCCAGCAGCTGCAGCTGCTCCTTGAGGGGACTCTGCTCGGAGTGCACCTGGGCGCAGGTGGTGATGATCGTCTGGCAGGAGTCCTCGCTGATGGAGGTGTTGGAGCTCATGGCGGACAGGTTAGAGAGGTTGGCCTCGTGGTGGAACTGCTGCTGCTGCTGTTGCTGCTGCTGCTGGGGGGTCAGCGTGGAGCTGGTGCGCATGGGCGGCGGCGGGGCCACCTTGGGCACCATGGTCAGCTGGCGGCCGCTGCCGTGGAAGCTCTTGCGCATCAGCTTGCTGCGCTCCAGGTTGGGATTCGGATTGCTGCCGGCCCCGGCTCCCCCTTGGCCTGCAGCTCCCGCTCCTCCGGCTCCACTGGCTCCGTTGGGATAGTCAAAGTGCCCCTCGGAGATGTAGCCGCTCATGGCCAGGCCATGGCTGTGGCTGTGCTTGCCCAGGCCCACGGCGCTGTCGTCCACGGAGCTGCCCAGGAGCAGCTGGGAGCCAGCGGCGGCCAGGGGCGGGTAGTGGTGGTGATGCGGCGAGTGCGGGTGGGGGTGGTGCGTGGCCTCGGTGAGATCCGCCTCGGTGAGGTCCGGCATGGAGCGGTTCTTGCGGCGGATGAGGCCGCCCATGAGCAGCTTGCGCCGGATCTTGTGCTGCTTCTTGCCGCTCTTGTCCTTCTCCTTCTTCTCGTCCTTGTCCTCCTTGTGCTTCTTCAGCGTGTCCTTGGCGTTGACCAGCAGCGTCTCGGTGAGCGAGAACTCGCGGGTGAGCTTGTTGCGGTCCTCGCTGCGGCTGCGCTTCTCCTTCTCCTTGTCCTTGTCCTTCTCCTTGTCCTTGTCCTTGTCCCGGCGTCCGAACAGGGAGCGGCTCTCGCGCTCCGGCTTGCCGGCGCTCCCCAGCTTCTCCTTGTCCTTCTCCCGCTCCTGCTCGTACTCGATGGCATTGTCGTCGCAGGCCGAGGCGGCGGCCAGGGCCTTGAGCGGGCTCTTCCGCTTGGGCAGCGTGGCATAGATCTCGATGCTGGCGGGGATCTGCTGCTGCAGCTGCTGCTGGAACTGCTGCTGCTGCTGGAGCTGCTGCTGATGCTGCTGCTGCTGCTGCTCCTTGTCCAGCGTGCGGTCCTTGCTGTTCTGGCGCACATGCTTCACGCTGCTGGTGCTGCCCTCGCGCATGTGCTTCAGCTCCGGCATGGCCTCCGTCTCGGCGCCCTTCTCCACCAGGATGCGGCGGTGCAGGCTCCTGGCCCGCATCACGCACGTGTTGTGCTTCATCCGGGCGAAGGTCATGGTGTGCGGATTGCTGTACGGCGCGTCCATGGCCGCCCGAGCCCGTCCAGCGGCGGCGTTGCAGAGCACCAGGGCGGTCTCCAGGTCGTGCGACTCCTCCACCAGCCGCGACTTCTCCAGCAGCTGGTCGGCCTCGTGGCAGAGCTTCTCGCAGTCCCCGGACAGGGCCAGGCCATGTCCACTGTGTCCCGCCAGTCCGGCCAGTCCCGGGTGTCCCGGATGCGCCGGCATGCCCATGGCCGCCTCGGGTATCTTGGCCAGCTGCGGATCCCGCAGCGCGTGCTTCGGCGGATAGGAGTCCGTGGAGCTCAGCGAGAAGGAGTCGTAGCCCGGGTCGTAGGGCAGGCCGTGGCGCGTGGGGCTCTGCGGGACGGCGGCCACGCCCCCCCGCTTGGCCACCATGTACAGATAGGGGTTGTCCAGGGTGGTGGAGCTGGCCGAGCTGGCGCTGTTCCTGTCCCCGGACCAGTTGCCCGAGTCCCGGCGCCGCGGCTGGTTGAGATGCTCGGGCATGGTGAGGCCGTCGCTGGGCGGGGAGCTGCCGTTGGAGGAGGTGGTGGAGGAGGAGCCATGGCTGCCGTGGCCGGAGCTCGACTCGGCGCTGTGGCTGCGCTGCAGCTGGAGGTGCTGGCGCCGCGCCAGCTGGGCACTGAGCACGGCCTCGATGGGCTTGCGGCTGAGGAAGCCGCCCTCCTTGTCCTGCGGCTGCCCGGCCTGTCCCGGTCCTGGAGCTGGTGCGGCTGCCGCCCCGGGTCCTGGCATCTGTCCCTGTCCCTGTGCCCCGATCTTGTCCTGAATCACGCTCAGGTTCTGGTACTGGGCACTCAGGACATGCTCCACGGTCTTGCGGCTGATGTAGGCATCCGTCTCATCGGCGCCCGGGAAGATGTTCTTCTGGATGACGCTCAGGTTCTGGTAATCGTTGCTGGCCGGCGTACGCAGCGGCGTGGGCGTGATGGCACGCCTCGTGTTGCCCAGACAGGGCTTCTCCGGACTGGGAGTCACCGCCCGACGCACCACGGAGGCTGGGGCTGAGGCCACTGGTGCGGCAGTGGCGGCCATTCCCTCGAGGCCTGCTCCGCCTGCTGCTCCTCCGGCGGCGGGCTGCTGGGGCACGGCGTACAGCAGCAGCAGCGGCTGGTAGCGACCCCGACTGCACTTGTCCACCACGCCCTCCCAGCTGGGACCCACCTCCTTGACATTGGCGTCGTCGAAGTAGACCCACACCTTGAGCTTGGTGTGGAAGAAGAAGGTGGTGTAGTGCTTGCCGTAGTAGGAGACGATCCCCACCAGCTCGTGCTGGGTCTGCTGCGCCCACCGCTGCTCGCTGACCTGGTGGAAGACGTCGCCCAGGCGGAGGCTGGTGCCCACGGCCTTGAGCACGGCATGAACCTGATCGGCGGCAGGACGCTCCGAGTCCCAGACGATGCCAATGGAGACCACATCGGGCCGGTTGAGCAGGGCCCGGCAGATGCCAATCTTGGCGCCACAGGTGTTCTGTTGGACACAAGGAGAACCCATTAGAATCTGGTGAAGGAAGTAGGGTAGAGGCTCATCCACTTACCGGACAGTCGCGTATGTCGCCCATGTTGCCCGCCGCCCTCAGGAGCTGTCCGAAGCTCAGCTGCTGGTGGGACTGCAGGGCCAGGCTCTTCTGGGAGGTCAGAGCCGAGGCGGAGACGTAGTGGACCATCTGTGGAGGAAACGAAAGCAATTAGCCAGCTGCCTTTTTGGTCAAGAGACGGAAGCAGTGCGCCCACGACCGCTACTAGGTCCGGTGTCTGCCTCCTCCTCCACCTCTCTGGCACGTGTTGACGTCAGTCTGAGGCCCCTTTTAAGGGTCGCCCGTGGTCGAAACCCGTTTTTGGCTAACTGTTCTTGGAGCTGGCAGATCTTAGCTGGAAGATCGTATATCAAGTCAAGTGCAGCAGCCTGCTGCAGGTGTTCCAAGCCAAACTGGAACCCACGCCAGGCCACGAGCTTAGCTCTGATTGGATCTTAAAGCAGGCTTCACAGGGGGCAGAAACGAGTTCTCTTACACTGGGAGAAACAGCTACACACTATGCTAGCCGCACTGCATAAATAATTAAGCATAAATATATCAGAGAGCAGGGAGCAAAGAGCACACGGCAGAGAGGCAGAGTGAGAAGTAGTAATTCCAGTATTTAAACGAAAAGACAAAAGTCAAGAGAGCCTTTTCATAAATTAATTATTAATTTGAGACTTTGTTTCACTATTTAGTTTATATTTTAATGATATGATAACCTACATCATTTATATTGGCTTCCATACAAAATTTTCATAAATAAACAAATTAAAATGAGTAATCTTAGTAATTTCCTATGGAGTTGGGTAGACCTTCACTTTAATTTCTTGAATATTTAAAAAAATATCTCTTTAGAGTCTGCACCCAAAAAAATTCTTGCCTAAAATTGCTCTAAAAAACCTATTAATTTCTCGTATATTTACAAATTTTCCCCTAAAATGAAGTCAAGAAAACAACTCTTTTAAGTCTAGGATTAGGACTAGGACTAGGAATTTTTCTGAAATTTTTCACTGCTAATTGTCGCAAATATGGATAGAACTTTTAAATAAAATGTGCATTTAAAATTACTTTCTTTTAGATTAAAAAATACTTTCCTAGTTTAAGGATTATTTACTTTCTATCTTATTTACTTACTTTATTTACTTTTCCTAGTTTCAGGATTATTTATAGTCTAAAAATAAAGACAGCTCTTCTAAATTTAAGGGCCACTTGTCTTGAATTAATGAAACATTAAGTTATTAAGATAATATAATAATATATAATATTGTAATAATATTATTTCATTATTATAATTACCAATTATTAACAGTATCTTTACTACTTGCTATTTGTGTAATATGTACATTAAAATGTTTATTTAAGACTTGGCCAGGAATCGTGACTTCCTGCCAGGAATGCTAGAACCATTTAGGAATTATAGTCACACAAGTGCGAGATTTGGCGGGAAAATTTTTTAAGCAAATTCGATGGCTTTAAGGTGGCTTTAAGGTTGCTTTAAGGTGGCTTTATGGTGACTTTAAGGTGGCTTTATGGTGGCTTTAAGGTGGCTTGTCTTGATTTTGAGATGCCTTTTCTTGAATTCCATAATAATTTTCTTAGTTTAAAGGCATTATTTCTTAAATACAGAAATATATTTCTGTGGGTCCCTTTAAATCTTAAAATACCTCAAATGCTTTCCCCATTTCCCCCTATCTTTTCACATAGAAAACCCCCTCACACACACACACACTCACCTGGGTGAAGGGCAGCTGCTCGGAGTTGGCACCGCACTTGCAGACACTCTGCTCGATGACGCGCATGGCGAAGCGCCGGTGGGCAATGCAGGCCGCGGACTCGCAGGAGTCGCCGTCGTCCGGCGAGATGTGCGAGTGGACGCGGTGGAGGAGCAGCTCGAAGCACTCGGCGGCGTCGCCGAGGCAGCCCAGGGGGAAGCGGCGTCCCGCCAAGGGGCCACTGGCCAGGGCGCGACGCAGTGGCTCGGGGCAGAGAGCCGGCTCTGAGCTGGTCTGCAGCTGCTGGAAGAGTTCCTGTTTCGGGGAGGGAGAGAGCAGAGAGGAGAAGAGAGATTGGGGATTAGTTTGGGGTCAATGAAGAGCAGGTGGGATGAGCTTGGGTTGAAGTTGAGATCTTCTGGGAACAGATCCGTTTGATCAAGTTTTAAGACCTGAGACTGAGGGGATGAGTTCAGTTTATCAAGAAAATTAAATCTTTTGAGTTGGATTTTAAATCATTCCTTTAAAATTAGACTTTAGCCGGGTTTTTCAGGGGTTTAATTTGACTTAAATGTAGATATATTATCTATTATACTATATATTGAAAATATTTTTAATATAACATATAATCTATTATATTATATATTTAATGTATTTTAAATATATTATAATATATTATCTAGATTGCTACAGAAATTACTAGGGGTTATTTAAAAGGTGTCAGAGGAATACCATAATATTTTTAGGCAACAAATTTCGTATCTTTTTTTTTTAAGGCTTCAAAAATGCTAATGATTGCTGTAGAAAACTAGATAATGTAATTTAATTAAAATATATTAAATATATAATATACTATATATTAAACAAAAAAATATATATTATAATAAAAATATATTATATATATAATAGATTATATATTAAATTAAATTGATTTCTATAGCACTTCTGAGTATACAATATGATTAATATAGTTTATGTGGATTTATTTGATGAATAAAAGATAAAAGATAAAAATTAAAGATTTCAGTATGAAGTTTATAATTAAAATAAATAAATAAATAGGAGTGTATAATAGTAGGTTAGATTGAAACTATCATCTTGATACATATATTTTAAGATCAAGCTAAGAGTTAAAAAGTCTGAAAATAATAAAAAATCAACACAGTATTTAGTTTATAATTTATATTATTTGATTTTCTTTAGTATTTGATCAAGTTTTAATTTAATTTAAATAAATTAAGCTGCTAGATGCTTTATAAATTAATTTAATTAAATTAATTACTTTTCTGGATGCTTTGTAATTTAATTGAAATTAATTAATTAAGTTTCTGGATGCTTGAGAATAATATTATAATTTATACCTAAAACTACTTAATACTTAAGAAATTATGAGACGAAGGCCTAGGCTGCTATGGCTCTCAGATCCTAACTAACTGTTAGATAAATAAATAAAAATAAATACCCAATGAAAACAAATACATAATTAAAAAAATTCAATTAAGTAATTTGTTTACTTATAAATACCTAATAAATAAGAATACTTCCTAAAGGAATACACACTACAAAAAACCCTACAATTATCCTCCTAATGTTCCTTATCCAAAGGGCAATGTTAAAGATTTTCCAATTGATTATTCTTATGAATAAATAACTCAAAAAATGGTTGAATTATTAATGTATTTTTAGCGATATTTCCCTTATAACTTTCCCTGCTCCTAAACTCATAATTTGAAATTTCTTTTCCTCCTCCATAGAATCCCCTTCTAAGACCAAATATTCCCCTGACTTACGATAACCGCATTGATGCAGCGATCCCGCTCGGCATTTCCGTGGCTGCTGGCCAGGCTGCCGCTCCCGATGCCGCCACTGCTGTAGCCCAGGACAGCCAGCTCCAGGCTGCTGGAGACCTTGGCCAGGTGGCTCACCGACTTCTGCTTGGACTGCTGCCTGGTCAGGGTGGCGGACTTGTCGCCCAGCCCCCCGTCCGGCGTCATCAGCTTCCGGGGACTGCTGCGGGGCAGGGTGCCGCCGCCGTTGCCGCTGGCCGCCATCATGAGGTGGCCCAGCTGGGGATGATGCAGGGGACTGCACCCGGGTATGGGTATGGCCTTGGGCGAGGCAGCCGCAGAGGGTGGAGAGGCGGGCGTGGGTGTGGCAGGACTGGCTGCCGGAGACTCGGATCCTGGAGGCGCTCCTCCTGCTCCTCCGCTGGGACACACCACATTGGTGGGCTCCTTCCGCTTGTACCTGAACTTGATCATCTTTGCTGCAGGCTTCTCTCTGTGGGAGTCCTCTCCTGGGAATCCTTCTAGTATCCTTTATCGTCGCCCCTCATGGCTCTGTGGAAGTTTTTTTTTTTTTTCAATTAAAATAAAATTCTCTCGCGCGGCGAGCTCTTTTCTTTTTTGGCCAGAAGGGAAGGTGGCAAATCGATTAGTGCCCCCGTCAGCTCAACAAAACCAACAGAACCAAGAAAAAAAAATACCCAAAAAAGGCGAAGAAATTAGCACCGGAAGTGCCAACAAAAACGGCGGCGTCAGCCCCCAAAAAAGTAAAAAAAAAATACAGAAAAGTAAAAACCAAGAATAAATTGCAACCCCCAGCAATTAAAGAGGAAGTTGGCCCACAAGGCAGGTTTACACGGGGAGAAATTCACAGAGATTGATTGGGGAAGCACATGTGAATAAGTGAGAGAACACCAAGAGAAAAGCAAGAATTTCAGATGATTTTAAGAGGATTTGGTTGATTTCTTCAAGAGAAAATAAATAAAAATCAAGGAAGGCAACTTAGTTCGGAAAGCCAATGTTCGTATACCCTTAAAGTTTTCCTTTCGATCAAGAAAGTTGGTTCTAATAGTTGATATATATATATCGAAAACCATTATATTTATTGTTAAACTATCGATATTATCCACAAAATACCCAAAAGTTATTATTTAATTTATTGACCTGCTTTTGGATTATATTGGTTCAGTAAGCAAGCAGAATATTGATTTTACTCACATTTTCATATCGAAAAATCAGGCAGAATATCGATTTCACTCACATTTTATATTTATATTGAATATATTTCTTCAATAAATTCAGCAGAATATATATTTTACTCCCTTTTTTATATTATATTGATTAAAATATTGTTTTATATTATAATTTATTGCATTAAATTTCGATAAAGTATCGAAAGTATCGAAATATTTTCTATCATTCCTATTTAAAATCTGGCCAAAATCCCTGGAAAAACTCTCAATAAAGGTCACTAAAATCTATAAAATATATACTATATGTATAATATATTAATGTATTATTTTTAATATGTAATATACTATTTATCATTGTAAAAAATACATATATTTAATATTGTAAATAATATATATTATAATATTTATCATTGTATATAAAATATATATTTTTATATTTAATATATAATATATACAGTAAATACAAGATGTTCATTATTTGATTTTTTTTAATATTTTTTATATCCCTTTTTCGAACCCCTTTTTTTCTGGCAGTGCCTCAGCCTGAACTCGGACTTCTGGCGGGCACGCGTATCACTAACAGCTGCGACAGGTTTTTGTTTTATCAGCAGCGACACTTGGCTCTAAAGACTGTGGCTCCGGCTCTGGCTCTGGCTCTGGACACTGGACACACCCTGAGCCAACGACTGGACTTGACTTTCGCTTTTGGCCGACCGATCTCGACCTCAATTGCGGCCAATCGAAAGTTTCGCCGCCAAGAAACCGGTCCACCAGGCCAGAGTTCTCCTCATCAATCCGCCCCAGAAACATGAACCCCAAACTCCAAACTGAAATTGTGGCTATTCAGCGGGTTTCTTCTGTATGTTTTTTGTTCTGTTTTTCAAACTGCGAACAAGCGAATTGCATGTGCAGCTTGCAGTTTGCAGTTTGCAAGTCCAAAGTCTCGGACCTAATATTGCCATAACACATTGCCGCCTGACAACCGCTGACGCCTGGGAAATGAAGTGCCCCCCGATGGCAACCCGATATCTCCATATATCCAAGTATCACATCCATTTAGCCACATTTAGCCCGGTCCCCAGCCCCAGCCCCAGTTAATGACTTGCCAGAGGTCCAGAGACCGTCACGACATGACGCCATATGTCGCATATGGCTGAGATCTGTAAACGCCTTTTGTACTTCTGTTTCTGTTGATTGCTCTGTGTTTCTGTTTATTTCTTTATAATTCTATATATTATTGGTGCTCTGTTTTCTGTATTCTGCATTTTGCATCTTGGCCAATTACAATGGCTTTTGGCTCAAAGCCAGCGCCAGCAGTGACACGAACGCTTGACTCGCCTTAAAAAATATATAATATGCAGAGTTACACGCAGAAAAATTGCTTAACTAATATGAAAAATTTACAAAAAATGTTACCATTAATTTTTTATTAAAGGAAATCATTAGTTTCTTTTTTTTCATTAATAGTTTATCAGTAATAAACTCTTAAAAAACGTTTAGCGAGCCAAGAAATAAATTGAAGTTGTTGTGTATCTATTATTTAATAATTTGAAGAGTAATTTTTAGTTAATTTCAATAAAATATTCATAGAAAGCAAAACAGAAATAAGGAAAAATTAAACATGGAATGAACTTCATGTATTTAATTTATTAAATATTTAATATACTGCTATTAAAAATCATATAAAATATAAGATTTTATTTTAAATATGCATTTCAATTATATTTTTAAATGTAATATGAAAAATTATAAACTTTAATGAGATAATTTTAATATACTTAGAAAGCATTGCATTTTCCCAGGGGAACCTATAAGAACCCTGAAAATGTTCGCTATTTTCCTATTTAATTTATTAAATACTTAATTTTAATTAAGCTTCTATTTGGTATAGTAAAAAATAAAACCTTTACAGTTCAAGTATTGAATTGAATAGATTATTTCATTCTAGGACTTTGGTTTAAATTTATTTAAAAGCAGTTGAAGAAGCAATTTTTAAGGTGAACACAGCTCATATTATATCTGTAAATATATTTTTATATATAAATATATTTTCTGGTATTTTGTTTTTATGTGGTTTCCCTTTCTCCTGTTTCTTTTCATATATTTTTTCAAGCTTTTACCTGAATAAATGAATATAAATACACAAGCAATACCTGGAATCAAATTGGGAATTGGCACAATTAACACTTGTCAACTGTTTGGGTTTCCGAGGGGACAGAGAAAGGTAAAGTAAGAGGGAAAGGGTTTCCCATTTAAGAGATGTGAGTTTCTCGGAAAATAAACAACACAAAAAAACCTTGAGTTTCGAGTTTTAAATACTTTAAATAAATTAAATAAGAAATAAGACGCTCATAATAAACAAAAGCAAGCAGTTAAAGTTAAGAAATGAGTCACTTTGACTGGCTTTAAATAAATTATGTTTTAAGACAAGATCAAAGACTCTCAAATAAATACACAAATCCACAAAGAAATACAAATTTAAGTTAATTTATTTATATATTTATGATTATTGCTCCTCAAAACAACACGAAACACACACTAAACCCTAAAAAACTCTCCCAAAAAAAACCATAAAAAAGCCACACACAATTCCAAGTTCACTTTAAACCCAAGTGCTTTGTTTTTTTTGTTTTATTTATTTTTTGTGTGACATTTCTGGATTTCTGGACTTTATGGCCTGCGGAAAATGCTAGGTGCACCGCCGCTGTACTTAAAAAAAATGTTTAATAAGCGGAAAAGCCGACAACGCTGTTGGCGAGCGGAAGTTGGCTGGTCAGCAGGTGGGGGGAAGGGAGGGTAGGAAAACTGAGTGATTTCCTAATTGTTTTCCCCTGCCTGCACTTGCTTTTTTAACATATTTAATTGTCCATTCAATGGACAAAACAGTTGCATGCTAATTAGTTACAGGGTCCGAGTTGGAGTCAGAGTCACGCGTCACGCTCTTTAATTACCATTTTTGGTAAAGACACAAAAGGGAGCTGGGACCTGGCCACGCAATTAGCCAGGCAATTGGCCAATAAGTTGGCCAAAAAGTAAGCAGATATAGATCGTTGAATTGCGTACTTAAATTGCGTAGTTAATGGAGATATTTTCCTAGGAAATTCAAGCAGCTTTGAGTTGGTTTCTGTCTATAGGAAAATATTATAAAAAATATTATAAAAAATATTATAAAATCAAATCTGTCCAAGATGCCCTGTGATTTGGCCTTTGTGTTTCATGTTTTCGAGTTCGAGTCTTGGCTTTTTCGATTTGCCAGACTCGGGGAACTGGCAGTCCTTGAGACCGCCACTATTTATAGATCTTTGCACACCTCAAACGCCACGAGAGATAGACACAGATACAGATACAGAGCTAGAGATACGGCTACAAAGCTGCAGATACAGCTCGAGAGGCAGCTCAGCTCCGGCTCTCAAAATGCAAAACAAGTTAACAAACTGGCCTGCAGCCACATAAATGTTTTCATTTATTATTATTAATGCTGCCAGCTTCTGTCTGTTGTTCATATTTTATTTTCTTATTTTCAGCTGCTTTTTATGCCTTTCTTCCAGCATGATTTACGGCTCTTAATTGTTAACAGAATTTTACGGGCAAGTGTTTCGCTGCTTCCGCAATTACAGCCAGCAACAAAGGCCGAAAGAACTGACCTTTTTCTCAGCCAAAGTGCAAGTACTGCCAACTAAGAAGCACTACCTGAAGATGCCAGATTTTGCAGCCCGATTCTGTTGATTTTTCTTCAGATTGCAAGACACAAAAAATACAACAAAAAAGAAGGTAAAACTGCACGGCAGGTAAGACCTGTACGGCAATGTGGGAACAACACACGTGCAACCTGCAACCTGCCACACACAAAAGATGCCTCCGGGGGAGAGCAGAGGCAGAGGCAGAGGCTTCCAGCGGCGTTGTCAGTTGGATAAATGAGTCGGGCTTAGACACTGACAGAAAAATGTGTTGAATTTTGATTATTTTTTATATTTTGTTTAGTTTTTATTGCATATATTTTGTATTTTTAACAAGAAACAGCCAGAAGTGACACACTAAAAGATACAACCCTTTGCTTTCACTAAACAAATTAAATATGCATTCTGTAGTCCGATTTTTGTAGAGAAAGCAGGCAGGCTAAACTACTTTTAGAAAATATTCTCTAGATATATTTAAGAAATTGTAAATATCTTTTATAGAAACCTTAATATACAAATATTTCTCAAGTATCTTCCCCCCCAAAAAAGGAAGCTCCAGTCACGTTCTCTGAACTAAAAACTAACTAATCGCCAGGCAGACGTGCCTTTAAATATTTTTGGCTCTTGACTGGCCAACTTGCTTGGCCAAAGTTATGTCAGCCTAATGAGCTATCAGTACAGCTTATTAGCCGTATTTGAACACATATTTCTCAGTGTAAGGCAGCAACCTGCCACGCCGCACGTGAGCTGACTGCCAGCAGAGGCTGATCCCCACTTTGTTCTCAAATATTTACATATGCCAGGCATGCATCGCAGCCCCAGAATTAGCCATAAATATGCGACTTGGCCAAGAAAGAGCCGGGCCAGGCCTATCGATGGCTCCGCCAAGATGATCACAAGAATGGTAATGATGGAGGGGCCTCCGCAGAGGTGACATGTGGCCCAGGCCCACTCTCCCTGCATTTCAATTAAAGGAGGAGGAGTGCCTTCCCATGCAAATTGAAAGAAGCAGCCATCGCTCTTTGCCCCCCTCGGGAGGAGCCAAGAAATCGCACTTAAGTGCTGGCAGGGGAGGAGACATCGCGTGATTCCCGGGACTTTCCCTAGGGAAAGACCAGCGGCCTCGCTGCGTGCCGGGCTCAGATTAATCTTTAATAAGCCGCATAAATGCATTGGCATTAGCACTGGCACTCGGCCCTAGCCCACAGGTCTCCGTCCCTGGCATTTACATACCAAAAGCGAGCTCCTCACAAAAGGCCAGCATAAAACTCAGCGGCGAAACAAGTTGGGGCCCGCATGGCCAAAGCACAAGAGACTCGGGCCCCGAGATCGGTGATGGATATATAAATTATAGAATCGATAACCGAAACTGGTAGTCGCTGGGTTCCTTTGTTGAGCTGCTCTAAGCCTTCCCAAAAACTGGCCAAAAAGACACACACTTCCATTCCGAACTTACGGCCACAAAAAGTATATTCCACATGCGCAGATCGCTTTGATAAATCCAGTGGTTGTTTCTTGATTTTTTAGACAACTTTTGCACTTTTTTTGTTGGTTTTTTTGGGGCCAGTCAAACAAGTCTGTTTGTGGTTTGTAAACTTCGCGGGCACTCGGAAAAAAATATATAATCAGTGAGTGGGGATAGTACTCGAACTCGCACTCGCACTCGTGGGGATCAGCGTTCTTTATTTGCCGCGCGCGGGAAGAATCTCTCTCTCTTTCGGAAGAAGAAGCTGTGCCAGAAGATTTCCTTGGGAGAAACGACTGCGAGGCAACACGTCTGCACTGAGTAGGTTTTGGCTCGCAACTGAAACTCGTTTGGGCCAGAGACCCAGGCCAGAGCTCTTCGCAGAGAGCGAAGTGCGGAGCCCGAGAGAGAAACTGGTTTCCAGGGGAACCAACGACCACTCAGGTTCTGGGCTTCGGTTTCGGTTATATCAACAACAACTGGCAGCCAGGGGAACTCAACTCACCTGAGCAAACCCAAACCCAAACCCAAACCCAAGCCCGAACCCGAACACGAACCGAATACCCAAATGCAAACCCAGACGGGGGAGTATCTTGTACCTTGTTGTGGGCCAGAAACAGGTAAGCGTCTTGGCCGAGCAGGTAGGCCAGGGAGAGGAGAGGCTCCTCTCTCTCTCTCGGTTCTCTGTCGTGATTTCCAGACCCTAAGCACCCTGTTTCTTGGCTTCGAGTGACATCGAAGGAAATCACCATCATTCCCCGCAATCATCCTCTTAGATAATGGCGAGTCCACCGTCTCGGAGTTGGAGGAGGCTCTAGCTCCGCTTGAGCTTCACTTTATGAGTCAGCCTGCAAGACCAGCATAAAAAAGAAACCCAAAGAGACCTAAAAAACCCAGCGATTCCAGCGAAAATCTTAATAAATTGAACCTTCAATAAAATACAGTGAAAAGTAGGGTATTTAAAATCAAAAAAAGAGGTTTTAAGAGGAGGATTAAACTCTGTATGATTTAATTTACTTTTACTAGTTGTTAGTTACTAGTTACTAGTTACTTTAATCTTGAGTAAAAAGAGGAGTAAAATAAAAATAGATTTCTTAGAAGCTGGCATAAACTAGGTTCGATTTAATTTACATTTGCTACTTACAAGTTACTCATTTTAAGTTACTCTTCACAAGGTACAAGTCAATATATGTATACTAGTTACTAGTTCTGGTTACTTCTTACTTTTAAAATTTTAGAACAAAATTCCTAAATATTCTTATTACTTAATAAATTGAATCACAAACACAAATGGACTACTTAAAGCCAAGACAGAGGTTTCAAAGGACAGGAATAAAATCTGTATGATTTACTAGTTACTCGTTACTCGTCACTGAGTACTAGTTACTCGTTACTATGTACTAGTTAAAGTTTAGACGTTAATATTTCATAGTCAATAGTTACTACTTCTGGTTATCTTTGCTTTTAAGAACACTCTTCCTAAAATTAATAGGTATTAGTTACTAGTTACTAGATACTAGTTACAACTTAATGTGTACTAGTTTCTAGTTACTCGATCTGGTTACCTTTTGCTTATAAAATTTAAGAATAGAATTCCTGAATATACACAAAAATCTCTACCATTTCTACTCTAATTTAAAGACAATCAAATCCAGCCTCTAGATACAGTTGCTTCACCCACTAAAAAGCAGAAGAGAACCCGAAAAACAACCCAAGACACTCCAGTGACCCCCGTAAAACCAACTGAAACCCAAATTTTCGGGCTTATCTCAGTTGCGGGTGAGTGAAAATGAAGGGGAATGGGAAATGCAAGACACGTTCCAGTTCGGTTTATCGGCTCATAAAGATGCTGCACCACTATCTTCTTTCCCCGACTCTGGAGCCCTTCGTCTCTCTGCTCTTCTCTTCTCCGAATTAAGAAGAATGCCGCCTTGTCTTTCTTCGCTGGGTTTTTTCTTGTGTTTTTTGTATGCTTTTTTATGCTTGACACCCGCCACAATTGCCATGACTCAAGACTGGAGGAGAGGCTGGAGGTGAGTCATGGTCTCCCAATGATTGATTGCTTGATGGGATCAACTGCATTCGGAGATGCAGCAGTGAAAGGGGTTAATATTTGCACAAGACATTTAAAAATGTATATTTATTTAAGAGAGGAGGAATATATATAGGAAAAGTCCCAAAGGAAGTCCTAATAAACTCACAATTAAATAATTATACAACAGACTTGGCTTTCATCTCTTCCCCTGAAGTTTAGCTCAAATAAAGTAACTATAAAACCTGTGAAACTGTAAAAACTCCACCTGATATATCTTCTTTCTTTAGCCAGAACACTGATCAATCAACCTTTGAGCTTGGAAATGGGATAGCAAACACAAAAGTCGAGTCTCACTTTGATGGATGGACCCGGCGAGTTCTCTTTCTCTGATATGTCAACTGAAAAATTAGCCAAAAAATATGAAAGAAGAAAAGGGGAAAAATAAAATACATAGGTAGAGAAACAAATCAAGAAAGTGATTAAGAAACTATTCAATAATTAATGGGCGCTGCATTTATGTTTTACAAAAAATATCCAAAATAAAAACAAAGCTGAAAACTGAGCACTCAAAAAAACCTTCAAGACGCACGTCGAATGTCGCATAAATTGAAGAGATAAACGACTCTAGAGACTTGACAAAATTAAAGCCCAGTTCCATGGGTTTTTTTTTAACTTGGCCAAAAAGCTGAGTGAATCACTGCCACGATGGAGATCTCTGGGACACTTTATGGCTCTGCCAAGGAGCTGCCTGGCCCCCATTAGCACCTGCGACGCCTTCACGCTCGTGCCCAGCCCATATCGTGCCTATATATTTGTATATGCACACATGTACCCATGTTCATGTGTACCTACTGTGCAATCCTACCTTTGTTCATGTTAATTTCATTTTTATTTTATGGCCCCGCGATGGGCAAACAAAGAAACCCCGAAAAAACCCTTGAGGACCGCACTCGAACATTTGTTTGTTTGCACTCACTTAGATCCGTTCGAGATTAGGAAGGGAAAAATCTGGAGTATCTGGAGATAGTCTGGAGATACTCTCGAAAGGCAAACAGAGCCTAGTACTTGGTGCACTGATGGGATGGTGCACAGAAAGAAAAATCATCTCCTTCGAGATCTTTGGGACAAAAAAGCCATAATAATATCAAGTACGATTTGATATGAGAAATATATATACAGAAATGTAGAGTCATAATACTCTAGATGATATTATACTATGAAAGATTATCTTTATCTTAATTGGAATAATTGATATTACAATTAGGAGCCATAACACCTTAATTATTATTATTAAATAAAAGTCACATGATATGGAAAATTTAGTGTAAAACTCCTAAACATGATATTATAATATAGAAAAAGTACGACAGCATATCTAATATTCTTAGCAGTAGAAACTTGTACATTTTTAATATTTCTAGAATAATATGAAAAATGAAGTGTTCCCATAATTAATATCCCCAACTTAAAGTTGTACAAACATGAGATAAATAATTAAAAGGCATAACACCTTAATTAATATTATTAAATAAAAGTTATATAATATGAAAAGGGTAGTGCAAAGATCATTCAACTAATTATTCAAAGTAGAGTCCTAATACCCTAATTAATATTATAAAATAAAAGTTGTATTCAAATATTAAAGGAGTAAAGGAAATCAATATATAACAAAAGGGGCATGCAAATTAAATATATTGAAATCATAATATAAAACAAGTACCGTCATGACACCATAATTGATAAATGATATCAACAGTCAAGGGTCATAACGCCTTAATTAATATTATTAAATTTAAGTTGTAAAAATGTGCAAAGAATAAAGATAATTAAAATATAAGTAGTATAGAAGCCTGAATATTCCTTAAATTTATATTAAAACATGATACATTTAGCGTCACAAAACCCATATTTATGATCTAATAAAATAAATGAAACAAATATATTAAAGGAAAAATAAAATACAAATATTTCTTAAGGCACTTGTGTAATTCTTAAATTTATATATATATATATATAATTCATAACAGATATAAGTATAGAAACACAAATTGAAACAATCTTTAAATGAATCCCAAAACATAAAAGGTATTGTATGATAATACCATATTTTAAGTTATCAAATAGAAATTGTACAAAAAATTTAAGAGAAAACTCGAAATATTACTAAAGGAATTTGATGAATTCTTAAATTTATTCATTCAAAGAATTACTTATTTATTTTTTGATTTGATATCCTTCCAAGTCTTCTTAATGCCTCAAAACCCACCCCATAAAAATTCAACAATAATAGAAAACCATTTAAAAATAATTAAATAAAATATATTCAAAAGTCTGGTCCTTGTAAATGGCTTTTATTTCGATTCTGTGTGCGCTGATCTCGTCCCTAAATGCGGTCTAGACCTCGTGAATGAGCCTTTTCCGCGTAGGGAGGACACTCTCCTAATGACTTTGTCCTTGTCGCCGATCACAGTTTCCCCTGTCGCCGGTGTTTCATTTTCGTATTTATTTTCCTTAGCGGATGAGAGTGATTTTTCGTGAAAAGTTCCCTAATGGGAATTGTGCATTGAGGCATAACCGAGGGCGGGCTCCCTCGGAGACGATTCTTCTGAGGCGGGAAGAAGCCACCAGTCGCCTCACTCCCCTCACTCCCCTCACTCGCCTCCCTTGCCCGTTCTTAACCCTCCAGTGGCCACAGGCGTGGGGAACCCTGAACGCTGGTCAAAATGCGATCGCAATCGTGGGAGTTTCCCAGCCAAAAAGGCCAATGTCTTCGACGATTTTCATAATTAAATAGTCGTCGACGACGTCTTCCCGCGGGAAATGTGAGGTCAGGTGGAGGGTGGAAGGTGCAGGTTGTAAGAAAAATTAATTTAGAAGCCAAGGCGGAGAACGCCGGCATAATTAATGCAAAAAAGAGAGGAAAATATAAGACATACAAGACAAAGGCAGCCCTGCCGTCGTTTAATGTGTGTTGCCATGGATTCCCTTCCCCACGAACTCGTCTTCAAGGTGTACACCAGTCAAAACAAAAACAAACCCAACACTTTCCACGGCGACGACGTCATCAATGTTTGAAGAGTTCAAAACAGAGAGCGAGAGCGGGAGCTGAGCAAGAGAGAGAGCGCACAGTGAACACCCTGTTTCGAAAAGTACAGTCCCGCTCAGAGGCTTTTGTCTCTTTTCTTTTTCTTTTTCTTATTTTTTTTTTCTTTTTCTTGCTGTTGCTCAGAGTTTTTCCGGAACGTCACGAGTTTGTCGCTTGCCCGCGGCCTAACACGAAGGCAGAAGAAGCTATAGCCTCCTCCTCCACCTCCTTCACGCTGACCATAACGAAGACCCTGCTAATGATGATGATGACCATGATCATTATCCTCCGGTCTGGTTTGTGAGGATCCCCCCTGCTTGTTGAGTAGGGGGCATGGATCACTCGGCTTTTCTCTACACAGTTTTCCTTAGTTTCTTTTTATTAGTTTGCATATTGCTTAAAGACATGACTTGACTTTTTGAGACTTGAACGAATCGGTTATTAATCTCTGACTAGAATTCTGGTGATCCTCTTGGGGAAAATCTTTAAAAATAGATATGTTTAAGAAAATGTTGAATTTAAAATTATTTAATTTAAGTGAATAAAATATTCATAAAGTAAAAAAAGCTACATGTTGAGTTGTGTTTAGACAAGAAAAAAAGGGGAGTTGAATGTTATAAGTATAAGTCAGGTATAAAGTTTAATTTAGAATAATTTATATAATTTATTATATGTTAAGTGAATAATATATATTATTTATATGTTAAGTGAATAATATATAATTTATATATATTTTTTATTTAACATTCACAGCTCAACTCATATTCCTTTCCCATTTTCAAAAGTATTACCCCCTCATCAGCTCTAATTTCAAGTATAATCTCCCCAACAAACCCAAATATTATTCATTTTTCATGTTATTATTTTAACTTTCGCCCTGGAAATGCATTTGCATAATTGTGCAGTGACTCCTGGCGTAATTTATGTTTTAACGAGGTGAGAACAGGACAAATGAGTCGCAATTAAAAGGGGCAGGAATCTGAACGTCACGCTACGAAGGATCGGGGGTGCCGGTTGAACCTGGCATTATCCTGGGCCAGGATCTCACCACCGCCAGCGGCAACAACATGTGGAAAGCAGGCGGAAAACCGGTGGAAAACCGTTGTGAAAACCCCTTGTGGAGGGGGTATGAACCTGCTGTTGCCCAGGTCAGGTAGGACGGGGCGAATAATGTTGCATTTCGGGGATTGCCTGGATTTATGCCTGGATTTTCCTCGCCGATCGGTGGGAAAATGAAAATTGAAGGAAAAGTCAAGGAAAATGAAGGAAAGAAAATGAAATACCAAAACAAAGGAGCACTTGAACAGCTGACAGGGACAAGGACTTAGGGGTAGTGTGTGTGAATAAATGATGATTCAGCTTGGATTGTGAGTTCAGCTTAGGGGTTTCTACATTTTAATTCTTTTTGTATTTATTTTTGTGCAAGAATTTATTTGTTTTATTTTTTATAATTTAAGAAAACCTAATAAAACCACAAAAAATTCTGAAAATGTCTTAGAACTAAAGCACAACTTTGATTTCCCATAAATCACGATTTAAACTTCCTTGAGACATTCTATTATATTATTAATAATAATAATACAATCAATTTATTTAATTTTCAGCCTGCACCTATTTTTTTTTTCCTTCATTTTCTTAGTTTTCCAAGGGAAATTTCAGCCGAAAATCAGCCACAAAAAATCATCTCTCCTGAGCATTTTCACTCTTCGCTGGCGCCACCTATGCAAAGCCTTTGGCAGCATTGGGAACTAAGGCTGTCTTGCTGCCTAAAAGCAGGCAGCACTTTTTGTTTATTCGAAATTCGAAGTTGCTGTGGCAAGCAAATATTGTTTAATATTTAATAACACATTTTTAAGCCATTTTGCTGGGCTTGTATAATAAAATTTTTTATATAACAATTAAGTTATTTGTTCTTGAAAGCTTTATAAAGGATTTAAGCTAGCTATGTGCTTCTAGGCTTAATTATAAATATTAATATAAGCTTAGGTTTTTCTCTACTTATAAAATATTTGTTCTTTTCTTTAAATATTAGACTTGTTTATTGTAATTCCCATTACCATATTGAGAAAGTAAGTTGTTCTGATATAATATTACCTGTACCTTTTAATTATTTTAATTTAAAAGTTATAAAATAAAAGTAATTATAATTTATTTTAAGAAATAGAAAATAATTAACTCCTAATATTAAGTTCCTGATTTTGAGTATATAGTTTGGAGTTAAATATCGATTTAAATCTAAAGCGAATAATGTAAATATATATTTAAATCAATTTAATTTTCTATGTATATATATATAAATATAAATATGTATATATATATTTATATATAAATATTTATATTTATATTTTATATATTTTAATATTTATATAAAAATTATATAGTTTGAATTTATATATTTCTAAATTTCCTTTCATATCTCGAATAAATATTTATTTTTTTATATTTGCTTAATCCTCTTGATTTTGATACCTTATATTTAAATTAGTTAAATTGTTATTTTTTAATATTCAATTTAAAATTGAATTAATTTAAAATTAAATTCTCCTTAAAATATATTAATTTTTAATTAAATTAAAATGAAAACTAGTTTCAATTTATAGATTTAATTGTAATTTTGAATTATATTTAAATTGAAATTATTTATATTTTCCTGATTTAATATTTAATTTTAATTTAGTTTAAATTTTTTGATTTAAATGTAATTTAATTATAAATTTCGTGGTAATTTTCTTGATAAACTTCGAAATTCGAACTGTTCTCAGTCGATCTACCCTAGGTTGCTGTCTCGGCTAACCAGCCTGTATATCGTTTTTCGAACTCACCTTTAGAGCGCAAAAGATGCAGTCTTGGCCACCGCAGACATGCTGATTTAGGCCGCGAAACGAGCGTCGAAAGGCGTCCAAGTGCCACAAGACCTGCAAGAGGGAAAGAGAGAGAGAGCATGTGAGAGCATGAGTGAGTGTGAAAGAGAGGGAGAGAGAGGAGTGGGGCAAGGTGAGAAATCTCAGAGATGTGTGTATAACAGAAGAGCAACTGGAAAACCAGTTGCCACGACGCCATCTTGCCAAAGATCGGAGACAAAGGCTCAAGAGAGCCCAAGAGGCCACAGCTCGGGCTCAGACTTGGCCAAAAGTCGCGCCACAAAACGAGTATTTTGGTATAAACCAGTTTCGTGCTTGGCCACAAAGCTGCAAAATGCCAAAAACAAAAGCCAGAGCCAGCATTTCGGTGGGTTTCAAGCTTCCAGACTCACCTGAGACCAAGGCGGAGACTGGTCTGCTGCTTGAACGAAAACCCAACATTTAAGCTCTTATTTTTCGCTGTGCACCTAACTCAGACTGGAAAACCCGTCTCTCTGCAGACGGCTCTCTGGCCAGCTTAATTTTTGGCGGCCTTTTTCCGCCGTTTGGCTTCGTTTCGTTTTCGAAGTCAGAGTTCATCTGGCATGACTCATGCCCCCTTCCCTGGCTGGATCTATCAATTAGGCCCTGCCAAGGCCTGTAATTATTATGTTCGGAGAAAGCCCCGCCGCCGCCGCCGTTGTTCGATCTAATGCCCGAAAAGTGCCATTCAATTGGGAGCAATTCCCCCAAAAACCGAACCTCGAAATACAGAAAACCGAAAACCGAAACCCAAAAAACCAGTTTCTTGAGCAGTTAGAAAACCTAGGCACGGCATCAAGCCAAATCTGATGGGATCCCAGCTGCACAGCTTCCAGCACGAGCCTGTTTTTAGTGTGTGTACGTGAAAAGAAATGCCTGGTCAGCCAAAACATACGAAAAAAATCACAAAAAATAAGGCCTAACTGACCACAGATGGGTGTGTATATACTAGAGGCAGAAATTGATAGGGAAACCTATAGAAAACCAGCTGGGAAATTAAGGAAAAACTACTCAGACTGGGGGAGAAGAATCGAGAGGCTCTCTGAGACCCTCCTAAAGAAGCTATTAACCTAAGGTGCTAAAAACCAGGCGTTAAGCTTGACAGAAATATGTGAAAAAGGTTCAAGATAGGTTCGATAGAAGTCAAGCTTAAAAATCCCAAGAAAAAAAAAGAACTAAGAAAAGCTAAGCACTTGGAAAAACTTTCCCTTACAAGGAAAAATAAAATCCCAAGCAGGAGGTAACTCTCGAACTGAATAAAAATAACCCTTTACAGGAAAAGATAAAACATAAACAGGAAGCGTCAAGCAAGAACATGAACCCACACAGGGAAACGAAACACTAAAACGTGTAAGATACATAGCGGCATTGGGGAAATTTCGACTATTATTTCCTGCCTTCTTTTGGGCATTTTGTAAGCCAATTAATCCCCGTTCCATCGATGTCCAAGCCTCAAATTGACAAGTTCAGCCAAAATAGGAAGTCATTAGTGGAGTCTTGTTTCTTTTTGTTCCCCCTCTACTATTTGTTTTTCCTCTTTCCTCGCGTATTTCCCTTCTTCATTTGCTTTTTGTGCCATAGCACGTGCTACTGGAGCTGCCGATACAGCCACGCCCACTTGCAGCCCACACACTGTAGTGGTTGACTTTAATTAATAAAATTATACGTTTTTTTTGGCGCAATGTGGGTGGCTCACGACCCACGTGTTGCTCCAGCGGAAGTGCAACCACGAGCATTCGGTCAAACAAGGTGGGTGTCCAGTGGCTAACTGGGTACAGTTTGTTGTTTTTTAACACCAGTAAATGGCTTCAAGACAGGTGCTAACCCTTTAGGTTGATTTGGTCTAAAAAGTAGCTAAGAATTGGGTTTTACTTGGGCTTAAGGCGGTTTATTACTGGAATAAGTCGTTTGAAGTGCTATTTTTAAAGGCTTTAATTGTTATTAAATATATATATTGTAATCTGGGCTAAATACATATCAGAGTGGTGTTTTTTTTTACTTCCAAAAACTTATTTTTTATTTAAGTTAAACTAAAAATTAAAGTCTTCAAATCTACGTATTTACTTAGGCAAAACTCCCTAACAAAAATCTCTACAAAACTACAGAAATCCTCTATGAAAATCCCTCCTCTGCTACATTTGTTGCACAATTTATGGCTTTTATATTATTAGTTTTCCTAAATATATATACAAACTATTTTATTTTTCCTCTTAATAATAATTTATAACCAAGTAAAACCTAAAAAAGAAGTTTACAAAAATCTCTCATAAAAACCCTAGAAATCTTCAAATCCACTGCTACAAGAAACCCTCTTTTTATCAATTTTTTTGTACCTTTTCTTAGTTTCAAAATCTATTTTTTGCACAACTTAACGCTCTTCTCCCCTGGCCACCGTTTCTCCCGCATTTTGTAAATGTTTCCAACCGATTTGTTGGCTCTTTTTTCATGTGGCCATGACTCGGCAAGAGTCTCGTCTTCGTTGGTTACATAAGCTGAAGGGCCCCAAGGGGCTTAGTGGGCCAGGCCACAGGGGAAATAATAGCAAAAATAATCGAAATATCACAGATAAGGCAGAAGAACCAAGAAAACCAGGAAAATAGGTGCAAGTTTTCTTTGCATTTTCCTTTTGGTCATAAGTGTTGTTGCCTTGTGAAAGTTACGATAAACCGAGCCGAAAGCCAGCCAAGAGAAAAACACAAAAAATAAAATGCCCAAAAATTTCCCTTCAAAGCGATAAGTCGGCCACGAAGACGACGAAGAAGAAGCGGATAAATTGAAAAAATATTTTTCAACTTTGATCATAATTTATGCCCAACTCTCGGCCAACCTGTTGCTGCGGCTTTGAGTGTCTGTCTGGCTGGCAACAAATATGTTGGGATTTTTCAGATTTCTGATCTCTGATTTGTGATCTCTGATTTCTGATGCCTTCGATCGCCGCAGCTGCGCACATTTGCTTGCCGCTGTTGTTAAGGCCCCCTCCAGCCACCTGATGCACTGGGAGAAATATTATAAGCTAGGAATTGCGAGAATTGCGGGGTTACTTGGTACACAAAGCAAAAAAAAAGGCCTTAAAGGTAGTGAAAAGCATGAAAGAAATCTAACTTCGGCACGCCGAAGTTTGTATACCCTTGCAGCTTACAATTGGATCATTATGAATTAATCAAATTTTGTCAAATGGAGAGTAAAACTAACAGGAATTGTATACAACACTTATACATATAAAAATTCGGTTTAACATTGCGTATACGTAATATTTCCCCAACATTCCTATGGCAGCTATATGATATAGTAGTCCGATTTTGATCAAATTAAAACCGAAATTCTAGAATATTATAATATGACCATGTCTCAAATAATATGAACATATTTTGAAAATTGGCCGAGCTATAATTTTTTTTCTGAAAATTTACCGATCGTTCCTATGGCAGCTATATGATATAGTCGTCCGATCCGGCCCGTTCCGACTTATATAGCAGTGAGAGCATATAGAAGACTATCTGCAAAGTTTCATTCAGATAGCTTCAAAACTGAGGGACTAGTTTGCGTAGAAACGGACAGACGGACAGACGGACAGACGGACGGACAGCCGGACGGACAGACGGACAGACAGACGGACAGACGGACGGACAGACGGACAGACAGACAGACAGACGGACATGGCTAGATCGACTCGGCTATTGATGCTGATCAAGAATATATATACTTTATGGGGTGGGAAACGACTACCTCACTGCGTTGCAAACTTCTGACTGAAATTCTAATACCCTGCAAGGGTATAAAAATCAAATATTCCTCCCCGTGTATGTGGTAATACCCAGCTCTATGGACCCCAACTCCCCCACTGCCGGATCGAACCGATGGCAGCCTCATTCGAATTGATTAGCATACGAAGTCTGCGAGTTTTGTGTGTGGAATTTCAGTGGAAATAAATGTGAAATGTGCGGGGCTGTGAGCCTGTCTCACTTCCGCGCATACCAGTACACCTTAACCCGTGAGAGCCGGGGCTCTTAGCGGAGCGTAAAACAATTGCGGCACGCTGGGGTTAATGCTTGCCGGCTGGCTGACATAATTAAGTCGGGCCGAGGGGCGGGGAAGAGACAACAAGAGCACGTCGGCGTAGGAAATTCAATTAAATTAAAGCGAAATGTTTAACGAGAGACTTGTGACAGCACGCGGGAGGAGGAGGAGGAGGAGGAGAGGGGAGCCTGGTAATAGCAACAGTTTTAGATATTTCCCAGGATAAACAAGGGAAAACCGTGACAGGTAGAAGCGGAGCGATTGCGAGCAGCAGGTAGCCGTAGTGCCGGGCCTTTGTCCCTTAACCCACATCCCAGCATTATTGTGTCACGCTCGGAGCAGGAAAAAAGGAACCAAAGTGAGCCCGAACCCAAGCCCAACCCAAACCGAAACCAGGAAACCCAGATCCATCTCGGGCTGCGTTCGATCCGATCTCAAGTGGTGCACCCGCTGAGAGACGGCGCAAAGGCAGTGCCACAACAGCATCGATCAACCCTCGCACTTGTGCGACGATAATAAATTTAAAAATGCAATAAGCGAGAAGAAACCTATAAACAATAACTAGAAACAAGGGGAGAGTAACAAAATATGAATTTAAATAAGTAGAAATAGAAAAAGATTTAAAAAACAAGTTAGATATTAATCTGTTTGCAAAAAATCAGCTAAGAAATCAGACAAGATTAAGGGGAATTATTTTTCATTGAATATTTATTTATAGTTATATGAAATTGCATAATTTATATTATTTATTTATTAATATTTAATATTTTTATATAATATTAAATATTTTTATATAATATTATATATTTATTTATACTACATTTACTTTCGTAGTTATATTTATATTTTTATTCTCTGTAAAAGGAAGCAGAGAAGGGAAAGGGAACTTGTTTTAGAACCTTAAATGAATTTATATTCATTTTTTAATTTATATATTAGGTATTTAGGTATACCTTATATCATAAATTATCTTTCCTCTGTAAACAGAATACTAAGAGGCAAAGGAAATTTGCCTTTGAATCATGAGACTTGTATTTATTTTTCTAGTAATAATAAATATATTTAAATCATATTTGAAGCATTTGAGTATTACTTTTAACTAAAATAATATAAAATAATAACGATTTAAAATAGTTATGAAATTAGAATAGAAATATATAAATATATTCTTTCTCTTTAAAGCAAATTAAAAGAGACCAAGGGAACCTGTCTATGAATTATGATTGTATTCATTTTTCTGGTTTTAGATATCATTTAATATGATTATGTATTTAAATGCATTGTTATAATTATATTAAAGGTTTTAAGGTATTATTTTAAGCTTTAAAAATATATGAAAATCATACAAAATAATTTCCAAATTCTAATTATATATATTTTCATAGCTAAACAGATACTTTCGTTCTCTGCAAATTAAAACCAAAGAAGCAAAGGAAACCACTGGTTTATTTTAATCAACATGATATTTATATGGTTATATTTTTATCAATATTAAATTTATATAAAATATATTTAAATTTTATAAAAATGTTCAGTACATTTATATTTTATTTTATTTACTCTCATGGCTATACTTATATTTCCCTACTCAGTAGAATAGTGAATAGGAAGAGGCAATTGTAATTGTATTCACTATCATGGTTATAGTTTTCATTTTATTCATAGCTCCCTTCATATTCATACTCTTCTTTTCTCTCTCTGTAATCATAAATAGGCGTAGTTATAGTCTCTGGCCTGGCACCGAGGCTTTTGAGGATTATGCAAGAGGCGTAAATGGAACTGGTCGGTCGCCTTATAAATGCTTCACTTTTCGCCTTGTTTATTTTTTCTTCTCGTGTTTGTCTTTTCACGGGTCTTAACTTTCGGGTGATGTTTCTCTCGGAGGGTTGGGTAAGGTCCATTACATGACCAACATGACAACTTTTGGGGAGTTGTGATCATGACAGTTCCGACAGCACCTTAATTGCCGTAGGTCTGACCTCTTCAGAGCCCAATTAAATCGTCAGAGAATCAATTCAAAATGTTGCCCTGCTTTCTTTCAATGTCCAGCAGCTTCTTGATGATCTCGATCATATCTTGGTTGTTATAAGCCGGTCTTAACATCAAATTATAATGGTATTCATATTCATACATACATCTATATTTTTTTGGGAGTAAACTTTCTTTGAAGCAGCTTATAATTCCCTTTAATGATTAAAGATTGACTGGCTTTTAGTTAGTTTTAAGAGCTTAAATTTATAGAAACTCTGGTGTTTCCTTTTCTGTTTACCTTGCACAGGCTTTTCTTGGGTTTTCCTGTTTAATATTAAGTCACAGGTTGTACAACCTTTTACTTAGCTTTTCCTGTTTATTATAAACCTGGTAGAGGTACCAGCTTTTCCTGGGCTTAAACTAAACATCATTACTTTTAAGGGTTTCCTTAGCTGACCCTGTCTGTAATCCCTTCTGCCTGGTTCTTAAGACCTTTCCCAGAACACTTTCTCTTTCTCCACTCTATTTCCTTATCCTTACTTCAATCTGTATATATTTTATGATCTTTGAACCTGTGATTTCTTGTGTTTTTAAAATATACCCAAAATTCTTCTAAAATCTCAAAAATTCTCCAGAACCCTCCTCTTCCTGTAAACCCTTTCCCCTTTAGAACCCTTCTTTCTGCCTCGTTACCCCGCTTTGAATTTGTATTTTTGTATTTATATTTTTTTCTATTTTTTTTCGGTTGAGACAATTAAAAGTGCGCCCACAGAAATTGTCTCATTCCGGGTGACTTTTTATTGTCAACTGCAGTTGCGTTTTAATTTCTTACTTTTTCTGGGAAGTCCGAATAGAGATAGAGAACAGGGAATCGGGGAATTAGAGAAGGGGAGAGGGGAACATAGAGGGAGAGAAGCCAGAAAGCAGGTATTTTTTGTGACAGTTTCGGAAAATGCTTTTTACGGTTGTGCCTACAGAAATTTGAACCCCGATGACCTCGTTCCTTAGCAGTTTTTGTGGAGTTTGTTGAGTTTTTGCTGAGTTAGTTTAGTTTTTATTTAGAGTTTTAAAGTTTATGCTGAGTTTTCGGACTTTTTTATTAATATTTTTGAGTTTATTGAGTTTTTTTATCTGTTATTTAGATTTTTTTTGTATAGTTTACTAAAAATTCTTTGACTTTCTTTAAATTTTTGTAGTGTTTACCTAGTTTGTATTTAGCTTTCGAGGGTTTCCTTTAATTTTTATTTATATTTTGTCTAGTTTTTCTTTAATTTTATTATTGATTAATAATATATTAATATATTTTTGTTTAGTTTTCTTTAATTTTAAATTCTACAGAAAGGTTTTTAGGAATTTTATTCGCTTTAGTTTTTATTTAGTTCTTTGTTGAGTTTTCTTTAATTTTCTTTACTTGTTCTTAGTTTTGATTTAGTCTTCTATACTTTTCCTTAATTTAATTTAATTTTCATTGGTTCTATGTTGGTTTTTTCTTGAGTTTCTTTTTAATTTTCTTGAATTTTCTTACCTTGCAGGTTTGAAAGAAGGCGCCAATATTGTTTTTGGCACTGAGGGCCGAGCTTGTTGTGGCGCTTGTTGCTGCTTGTTGCAGTTGCAATTGCAATTGTTGCTGCTGAGGCTGTTGCAACATCAGTTGCTGCTGCTGCTGCTGCTGCTGCGCCGCCAGAGGGGCATGTGGCAGCGACGTTTTAATGGCCACTGTATCCATATTTCGTGGGTTTTTCCTCTCTAAACTCGCTGCTAGTTTTTAGCACATGTTTGTTTTGTAGGTTTTTTATATCCTTTGCCACTTCCGCAGCAGAAGCAGAAGCAGAAGAAGACGGAGAGGAAGTGGAAGCACTGGGGGGAGCCCAAAAGGGAAGTTGCCGCAACGGCAACCCTTTGAGTTCCTCTTTCTTGTTGTTCTTGAGCAACTTTGCACGGAGCTTCTTCTTGAGTTTTTTCCCCTCTTTTTTTTGTACTTTTCGCACCTGTTTGCTTTTGAGTTAAGGTTTTCCTCTTTGCTTTTTCCTCTTTTTAGCTTAGTTATTATTTTGTTTTGTTAATGTCACGCTCACACACAGAACACACACACACACACGAACATCTCTGAAGATCACTGCAAAGGCGGGGGAGAGAGAGAGGGCTTCTTGGCTTGGAACGTAATTCATTTGTAATTTCCTTAGTTTGCTTATTTTTTCATCGCTTCACTGCTGCACTGGCCACCAAACAAAATTGTTTCAGTCTCCTCAGTGTTTTGCTAGTTTTGGGAAACACAAAAAAACAATAAAAATATACGAAGCGCCGGGGCGAGACGCAAACACAAACGTCTTTCGTTGGCAGCAAAAACAACACTGAGCGCGGTTTGGTTTCTACAAACAATTTCCCCTTTCGAGCTCGCATTCGAACTCGGCGGCGGCTCAAATGGGACATTTTTCAGTGCGCTCTTTGGGACTTTTCGAAGTGCAAGCGAAGACTCACCAAATGCAGTGCCTACTTTTGGGCGCAGCTTCTTAAAGGGAGAAATTTTCTCAATAAAAAAACTTAATAAAAACCCTGCTACATTAATAAATGTTTGCTGTAAATGCAGTTTAATTAAATTTCTGTCTTAATTACTTTTGGGCCATTTAAAAAATTCTTTAACTTTTATGTTCAAATGTAATAAAAAAGGAATATTTTTTTAACATGTTCTCTTTTCTTTGTATTTTCCTATTTAAAAAGGTTACCGTTATTCAAAATAATTTGAATACTAAAAAAAAGATTAACTTATTTATAAGAAAAATATATATAAAATAATTCAGACATATTACAATAAAATGTTTTTTTTACTTATACAAAGGGAACCCTCACGCTCTCTTATCCTAGAGGAGAGATTTTCCCCTTTAGGAACGCCTGGAACTGGCATTTATTAATTCTTAAATTCGAAAAAATCAAATTTATTTTTGCCCAATTTATCCACAAATGTTTGATAAATATTTGGTATGTTTTATTTTTATTTATAAAAAAATATTTTTAATTTAAATTAATAATATTTTAATCTCCGCAAATTCGAAAAACTTCGAGTTACTGTTTGGTACATGCTGAAGTTCGAATTTCTCTTCGGAAAGCTCTCTCACTCGCCCTCTCTCTCTGTCTCTCTCTCTTTCCCTTCCTGTCCCTCTCTCTAGATCCAACTGAGTAAATTACCCCGCAGAACAGGGAAATTTACTCTTTTTCTCAAGCCCGTCTTAATTCCCCCGGCAAATGAACTTTCAGGGCAAGCCAAGTTGGAGACTTGACGAACAAGCCAGTCTTATACAAAACCAGAAATATCGTAGCACTGCTTGCTTCGAACGAAAACAAGCCCAAAGACAAAATGGCGAACGTTAAGATCGCAGCATAGAAAACGAACAACGAAAAACGAGCAGCGAAAAGGCAGAAAAGGCACAGAAAAATACGTAAATGAGAAAGAAGGCGCAGAAGGCAAACGAAAAACACGTTTCAAGACTTCAGCTTAACGAGTTTTGAGCGCCGTTGTCGCCGTTCCAAAATCAGCGTGCAACAGCGGCCGCAGCAGCCGCCAAAAAGGTACAAAAGATCGGAGAGAAACGCGATAAATACACCAGAAAATAAAGTTTTAAAAAATAAAATAAATTATATACATAATAATATCATAATAAAATAAAATATGCACTAAAGAGAATCTATTTTGATCAACAAATTCAATTTAAGAAACATTTCTTCAGGATAAAGGCATTTTAAAAAAGCTTAAACTTCTCCTTTGTACTAATAAAATATTTATTTTACTACTAAAATTATTTAGTATATTAAATTATACATGAATATATAAAATATATTCTAAATAATTTATATTTTGTACACAAAAATCAGTTTAAGACAAATTCGTACAATAAAGAAATTAAAATATATAAATATTATATTTATTTCATATATGTATATATTTATAACAAGTATAAATATTTAAAATAAATATTTTATAGATTAATTTCTTTATACTAAAATATGACTTAAAATGTTTTCTTTTTTTGCAAAATATGTATTATTTTTATTATTTATTTTATATATTTATATTCATATATTATTTATATATCATATATAAGAAAAAAGAATAAATAATAACATATTTTTCATAAGAAAATATACATAATTATATATTTAAAAATGTATCTTTTGTTGGAAGGTCTTCTTAATATTAAGACATTTTTTTAGGATGAAGGCACTTTAAAGAACTTAAAAGTTTCATATTTTGTTTAAAAAAATAGTTATTTTACTATTTTTAGGGCTTTATATTATTAACAAAAAATTTATTTACAAATATGTAATATTATTAATTATAATAATAACAAATAATTTATTTTTTGTAGTAAAAACTCATTTTAAGAAATTTTGTTAATGGAATTGTCTCTGAACAATTTTCAAAGTTGACTCTTTTGTACTAAAATATGTTATTTAAAAAATAAATTTTCCTAAATTCTTGATAATAATAAATTATATCATATTTTTAGATATTTCTAATTTGTAATTTTCATCAAGCACACTTTAACCCTTTTTGTAAGCGTGTAAACAACACAAAAAATATTGTTATTGAGGTTGCCAAGGGGTTAAGGGGGCCAAAGCGGGGGCGATGTGGATTCTACGGGTACCTGTACATATATACATAAATAAATATATATATATACATGTGCCTCATGCTATGTGCCTCATGCTATGTACTTCATGCTGCTCGTGATGCTGGAGACCCGGAGGCTGAGGTGGCTTCTTCTGCCCCACTGCATCTTTATCATCTTATTCTCGGCCTTTCAGCTTCTTATTTTCTTGTTTTTTTCGGTTCAGCATTGTTTTTGTGTTTTTGTTTTTTGTTTTTTGTTTTTTGTTTTTTGTTTTTTGTTTTTTATGCTTGGTTCATGGCCCATTAGCTGCATTTGCGCGGCTTTTGTTTTGGGGGCCAGTTTCTCCAGGGAAGAAGAAGCCTTGTTTATGTGGCACTCGGGGCAGTCAGGAGCAGGGAATATTGCGCGCCAAAAAGCGCCACGAAAACCGAAAATCGAAGCCAAGCCAAGATGCGCGCGCCTTCGAGATATGGGGAGCTTATCATTAAACAAAAGACTCAGAACACGAACGCGCAGAGGGTGGGGAGCGGGAACGAGGGAACGCGGGATGCCCAAAAGCCGCTTAGGGCTTGGGGAGAAGATCTCCAGCCTCAGCACACGGAAAGAATATATATATATATAAAAATCTGTCATAAATCGGTCATAAATTGGCTGTAGCTTACCATACGTAAACAGCTTTCATTTTGGGTATTAAAAAAAAAGGGAATTAATGATTTTAACAAGTGAATATTAACATAAATACTTGAGATTTAATACCACTATTAATTTGAACTTAATTTGAAATTGAATTATAATCAATAAATTAATATTAAATAGTAATATGTTGAGCCTAATTCCTGGAATATACTTATACCCTATAATTCTATAAAATATGCTTTTTAACGAGGTCATAGAAGACATGCAGAAAGAAAAGAGTTCTACGTTTACTTTTGATACAAATTAAATATTTAATGACAAAATAATTAGAAATAAGAAAGAAAAAAAACATTTAAAGAGATTTAAATATTCTCAATTAAAAAAAACAGGTTTTTCTATTTTGTGTCCTTTTTTAAATACGAAAAAATAGCACAGGAATTTCAATTAATTTTTTTTCTGCGTTTATTAAAAACTGTGTTTAATTATTCGCATATTTTGATGGTAATTTACATTAAAAATTTAAATAAAATCAGGTAGTTTAAATCCTTAAATCCAGCTCTTAAGTAAAGATAGAAATTCATGTATTTTAGGAATATATTTAACCCAATTATACTTTTGTTATTTGAAATCCTTAAAAAACAATATATAAAGTGACAGTAAATATTGGATGCATTTCATCTCTATTCCCCCCATGTGACACATTATTTCACCATTTTCAGGTGGCTCTAACTCACAAAACTTTTGACAATTATGATAATTCTTATTGGCAAATTCCCGCGTTGCTTGCTGTTTGTCGTGCAACAAATTGTGGCAATTACTTTGGCATTCCTAGACCTGCACCTGCAGCTGCTGCTGCGGCGGCAGCTCACTCAGGCTAATTAAATTGAAATGTAAAAATTTGAAATTCATTTGCCGCTTTGGAAACTCACTTGACGCATTCACATCGATTTTCCCGCTAACCATAATTTGCAATTTTCCACGAGAACGGCTCATTATGATCGGGGCAAGTCGAGCTCCGGAAAGTGGGCGCAGTTCGGGCTTATTTTCTGGGGGCGTGGCAGTGGCTAAAAGGAAGGTCGCCTCCAGTCGCCACGCCAGTTTGATCCACATTTACACGATTGCCCAATCAGCCCCTGGTTGGGTTTCGATTCGTTGTGCCTGCTTAGATCAGGTGGAGTTGTATAAGCTGGGAATTATGTATATATAGTGGGAGGGAACTGGGAGGGGGACTGGGAGGGAACTGGGAGGGGGGATTGGTCAGCAGAGAAGCAGAGAAGTGGGGGGTGCCTGGGGCTAGGCACTCCTTCGATTCTCCAACAGATATTAGAAAGCATAAGATGCGGAAAGCCTAAGCTAAGGCAGGGTTCATGAATTAAATTATAAGAAAACAAGAAAGAAAGCTAACTTCGGCAAGCCGATGTTTGTATACCCTTGCAGCTTACAATTGGATTATTATGAATTAATACAATTTTATCAAATGGAAATAAAAACTAACAGGAATTGTATACAACATTTACAGATACAAAAATTCGGTTTAACTTTACGTATACGTAATATTTCCCCAACATTCCTATGGCAGCTATATGATATAGTAGTCCGATTTTGATCAAATTAAAACCGAAATTCTAAAATAATATTAAATGGCCACGTTTCAAATTATATAAAAATATTTTGAAAATTGGCCAAGTTATAATTTTTTTTATGAAAATTTACCGATCGTTCCTATGGCAGCTATATGATATAGTCCGATCCGACCCGTTCCGACTTATATAGTAATGAGAGAATATAGAAGACTATCTGCAAAGTTTCATTTAGATAGCTTCAAAACTGAGGGACTAGTTTGCGTAGAAACTGTAGCTTTCTTTCTTGTTTTTATAATATATTTTATTAGTTCAATTTATTTCATTTCGAATTAAATTTCCCCTCTCTAGATTTCACCCCTAACTTCTCCTGATTATAATAATTAACACATTAACTCATCAACTCATTTCTTTTGCAATTAACCCCCTACAAAAAGGGGAAACCAATAATGCCTGTCAAGTTCTTTCCACTTGTTTCAATTTTGGCAAAAACCATCTGCATTCGCAGGACATGCCAGCCTTAAGCTGAAAGCCTTGTCCTCTGCAGCTGAAATTTTAAAAGGATAAAAAAAACAGCAGCTGGTTTTTATTCCGTTTCTTATAAAGTTTTTAAAAGATAAAACTTGGACTTGGAGGGTATATCTTCGGAGCTAGGACGCCAATTTATGTGCACAAATTAAAGAGCCAAAAAGAGGAAAAAAAGAGAAGAAAAGCCACAAAGACAGAAAAAGAGAAGGATACACAAGAAAATTAAATGTATTACTATATTTTGTACTAGTTATTCTTCTTGATTTTTTTTTTTTAGGATTTTGCAAATAAGAAATCAGTTACTACTTTAAGAAATCCCCGAAATCATAAAAGAAACTTGAGCATTTTCTACTAGATTCTCTTAATATCATAAGGTTTTTAAAGATAAAATAAAATAAATTAGAAAATACTACTTTAAGGTTTTTGGAACTTATTTCTTACCAATACTTAAAGAATACAAGAAAGGAAGCTAATTTCGGGAAACCGAAGTTTGTATACCCTTGCAGCTTGCAATTGGAGCATGAAAATCGGTCATCACTTCGCCAAAAATACATTAATTTCAAATCGGAAAGCTTTACCGTGCTAGTTTTTATCAGCTTAACAAACCAGCAAACCGAATTCAAAATTTAAAATTTTTCAGAATTTTTGGGTGCAATTTTTTGGCTGAAAATTGCTAACACCCTTATTGGTTTTTTGATCATAACTTGGCTAAAACTCAACCGATTTCAGTCTGGTTTGCTTTTTTCTTCTTGGTTTTTAAGTGCGAACAATACTGCATTTAAAACTCGATATCTAATTTTTTGTCAATTTTTGACAATTTTAACGATTTTTTTTCAAAAAATGGGTCAAATTTTTTTTCTTGCCGGACATGGCTAGATCGATTCGGCTGTCGATGCTGATCAAGAATATATATGATATATAGGGTCGGAAATGATTCCTTCACTGAGTTGTAAGCTTTTGACTGAAATTACCCCTGCAAGGGTATAAAAAGAATAAGTTTATCCCATTATCAAAGTTCTTTCTAAGAAATCTAGCCCCTTTGTCAGATTTTTCTTCAAGTGCTTGACTCTGAAAAGAGAAACGAGCCACAAAAAAACGGCAGCATAAAGGCAATCAAAAGGCTGCCACATAAATTTATGAGCTGCGTCAGCCAAATCCCCGCTCGCTCTGGCCAGGAAACCTGGCTAAGAAGAGAAAAAAACACAGAATCGAAGCTATTTGGACATGGACGCGTGCTGCTCCGTAAAAGGGGATATCGAGAGGCAGAGAGAGAGGAGGGGCTCTGCCCAGGGGGGATCCCAAGGAGTAACCAGGAAAAGGAGCCTTCGCTGAGCTGTGGCCAAAACTGGTTTCGCGGCTTATGCTGCCATGTCTTGGCCCTCTGCCGAGTCCCTGCTAAATTTAGCACGAGCTGGCCATCAAGCTCAGCTGGCCAAGAAGAGTCCCAAGGAACCAAAGAGCTAAAAAGCTGGCTCTAAGGGCCCGGGCCAAAACAGTTTTTTGGACTTTGTACGCCAGCTTGTTTGCTGTTTGGCCAGTTGTGTGTTTTTCCCTGGCTTAGCCAAGTTTGCGCGCCATTTTTCTGGCCCAAAGCATGGCCAACAAATGCAGTTTGGCGTTGCCCATCTAAGTACGTGTGTGGTTGCATGGCTACGTAGATGGATGGATGTGCATGTGCCCAAAGTTGGACATTGGCCACGGGAGGGCACTCGCAGCGGTGGTTAAGTTGGCAGAAGGAGAAGGTTGGTAGGGGAAACATATCTCAAAATATACCTGGAAGAAGTACATGGACCTTACGGAAATTCAAGTATTTTAAGAGGAAAATCATGAGAGTTAAGCTAGGAAATTGATGAATTCTAAAGTTAAAATTTATCTCTCAAATTTAGGGGGTTAAGAAAATAATTTAAAAACTTAATTTATTTAATTTAACACTTCTATTGTTTTATTATGTGATAATTTCATTGCTAACTAAATAAGTTATAATTTTAAATATGGTTTAAAGTTATTTTGTTACCTTCTAAAAGCTTAAACTCAATAATCATGCAGAAAAGTATAACAAAGACTTTTAAATTTACCTTTTTCTATTTTGCTTTTAAAATTTTAGATATGAAAAATATGGTTACTAAAACATATATTATTTGGTTTTATTATTTTAATTTAAGATCATTGCTTTGGTAAATTAAATAAATAAATAAATACTTTTAACATTATACACCATTTAAAATTAATAATCCATTGTTAGCTGTATCCTATAAACTGTTCAAAAAGAACTGCCAATTTTAAGGCCATTTTCCTTAAGATTTTCCTTGAAGTTCGTTTAAATATAGACTTTATCTCCTTAGATTTCCCCATTAAAAAGACTCTTGCATGGCTTTTCTTTATAATAAAGGCAGTTTCCCAAGCTAAACTGGGCTTGGCCTGATCCAAAATCGCATTAGCACTCGAACTCGCACTCTTCAGGCTTTTGTTTGTCTTTTTTTTTTCTCAGTTTGTTTGTTTGCTTGTTGGCGTTGCCTTTCGTTTGCTTTGCTTTGCCTGGGTTCCTTCGCCCGTTTGTTTGTTTATTTGTTTTGGTCTGGTTTTGGCGCGTGGACTGTACCAAGATCAACATCAGCAGCAGCAACTGCAGCAGCAGCAACAACTGCAGCAACATCAACAGCAACTGCAGCAGCAACTGCAGCAGCAGCAACAGCAACATCAGCAGCAGCAGCAGCATTGACTGCAGCAGCAGCAACTGCAGCAGCAGCAACTGCAGCAGCAGCAACCACATCAACAGCAACTGCAGCAGCAACTGCAGCAGCAACAGCAACTGCAGCAGCAGCAGCAACTGCAGCAACAGCAACTACAGCAGCAGCAACTACACCAGCAATTACAACAACAGCAACTGCAGCAACATCAGCAGCAGCAAAAACTGCAGCACCAACAACATCAACAGCAACAGCAGCAGCAACTGCTGCATGTTGCACTCTGCAGGCTGTGCTGTGCTGTTGCAGGCAGCTTAATTGACGCGCCAGGCAACGTCGTCAATTAATAATGGCAACAACCGACGATCGACCGGGCCAACTGCCCTCCCCCCGCTACCCTTTCTCCGATTTCCCTGGCTTTTCTCCGGAGAGGAGACAGTCGCCGCGACAAGCAGCATAAATTGCAGTTGCCATTAGCAACAGCAACTGCAGCAGCAGCAACATCAGCGAGTCAATGGAAAATTTATGTTTGACTCGTGCCCAAGTCAGGAGCTAAGCTCACTCTAAGAAACCACAGGGAAATCAAATAAGGCCTTGAAAATATGAGGGATATTAAATAAGGCAAATAAATATATTAAAAAAATATGTATTAAAGAAATAAGTACTAAAAAAATATATTTCAGAGAAATATATAATAAAGAAATTTATATTAAACATCAAATATATTTAAGAAGGTAAGTTTTACCAGCTTCAGCTTCAATAACTCCCAAACTAAGCCTTTACCCTTGGTAATTAAATTCTCCTGAATTTCTTCCAGTGCTTACTTTTCCTCCCGCTCCCCCAAGAATCTCTTCCAGAAGAATCTCCTCTAGAGTTTGACTGGTCATCCTCATCATGAACGTCCTCGTCATCGGCCATGACGTTAGCCTGCGCCTCAGTGATTCCCAAATCGAGGAATGTGATTGCAGATCAAATTACAAAATACAAAAATCAACAAAAGGTAATAAAGAAAAGGTAATAAACAAAGGGTAATAGGTAATAAAGAAAGCATAAACAGAGGTTCTTAAGGAGTCACATCCTTTTGTCCCAGCTAATCCCATGATGGGATTAGACTCATCGTATTCGTCTTCAAAAAGAGAAGGTATTTAAGGATACCTTCGGATAAGACTATTAGCGATTGAAAGCATTCAAGACATTAGTGCTACCCGAGACAGAAGTCCATTGTCTGCTAAGAGGATTGTGAGCCTCAGGGTTTTTCTTCTTGAAAAGTGATTTTTACTCCTTAACACAATCTTTAACCTTGAAATAAGTCAGATTTTGGGGTTTTTAATTTACTTCTGATAAGCTAAACATAATCTTCATCCTTGAAACTAGTTGGCTTCTGGCGTTTCTGATTGCCACCCCAAAATAATTTATTTACTTATTTTTTCTAGAACGATTTGCGACAGAAAAATAGCTTCTAACAGCCCAAATAAGTCAGATAAATTGTATAATTTTTAATACAAATTTTACTAACCTTATTATAATCTTAATAAGAATATATTTAAGAGTTCAAACTGCTTATTCTAGCGCGTTTTTAAAACTAATTCAAGAAGAATGTGTAACCCTATTAAATAAAAAAGAAAGCTAACTTAGAAAAGCCCTCGCAGCTCGCAAATCTATGAAAAAAACATAACATAAACTCGAATTTTAGTTTTTGTTAAATCTTTATGAAAAGTTTATAATAAATCTTCTAATTAAATTAATTAATTTGTGAGATCCACAATCTTTTGTAATTAATTTTAATTCTTTTTATAGCAAGACGTAAAAAATATGCAACCGAAACAACGAAGCAACAATGTGTTTGGCTGAACAACGGCCTCTTGGGGCTGCCTTTCTCTTTCTCCTTTTGCCAGATTAGAACGGCTGGAGCTTCTCCACCGCCTGCGCCCCCTTCCCCATCCTCCAGATTCCCCGCCTGCCGACTGGCTAATTACGAGGCTAATCAAAGCTCGATGCGAGTCAATTAAGAGACGGCGGCAATCCGTGATCGGTGGCTCCAATGAGGATCTCCAATGACAATTGCTGTACCCGTCGGAGGGAGCGGGATCTGAGCCGCTTTTGGGTTCAGTGCAGCTGGACAACCGGTTTGGCGCGTGCTTCCAGTTACCAGCTCCCAGCTCCCTTGCTCCCTGCTCCCTGCTCTCAGCTCCCAGCTCCCTTTCCTTCTTGTCCTCTCACTCGTCGCCTTGTGCTTGGCACAAATGAATTAATTAAAGACGACGACAACGACGAGGGACCCCAGGGAGATCCGATCGGACGGGCAGCCTGCCTGGAGGTGCAGCTGCTCCTCTAAAAGTACTGCTTGGACAGGCGATCGCGGGCCGCGGGGCTCCGCCTGTTGGAGACACCGTCCGACTCGTCCATCATGCTCTCCAGCATGCGCTCCTGGCGAGGATTCAGCTGCGCCAGGTGGATGTCCCGCGTGGCCCGGAACCGGCCGCAGTTGTACAGATGCTCGTTCTCCAGCCGCACATAGTTCCAGATGAAGCGTCTAAAAACGGGGGACAGGACGGAGACAGGACAGAGGCTACACTCAGAACAAAAAAAAAAAAAAAACAGAAAAATCGAGAGCCCCTGAACCCCTTTACCCTTAACATATCCCCAGTTTGGTGAGGTTTTTGGAACATTCAGAAGATATTCTTCGAGATATGGAAAGTCCCTACAAAGGATACTGAGGAGGAGTCCCCACAGAAGCTGTACTCCAAAGTCCTATCCCCTCACCTGGTGATCTCCGCTATGCTGGTTATGGTCCGTAGATTGTACGGCGCCATTACGTTGTTGTAGAGGATCGCAAACTCCACGGCCCAGAGCCAGCGCAGGCAGAAGTTCTCCACAATGATGAAGTAGTAGAAGGATTGGGGGTAGACGAGTTGCTCCCGCAGGAAGATCCGAGGCCCGTCCATGATCTTGAACAAGCCAAAGTCCCGCAGAACGTCCCACAGATAGCCGTAGATGGTGGCCACCACGCCGCTGACGAGGAAGAGCCAGGTGTAGGGATTGCCAAAGGGGCTGTCATGCCGACCTGGGGAAGGTAGGATCATGAGTCACGAGCTGGGGCTGGGCACCAGACTACCCTCCGATCTCTGGCGCAGCGTGTCGAAGAGGACCACCAGGAAGGACATCGAGTACTTTCCCGCATTCAGCAGATAGAGCACCGACTTGGAGCCACTGTCCCGGAACCGTCGCAGGCACTGGGCGAACCGAAACCAGGCGGGCAGGCAACGCACAATGGGCACCATCAGGTCCAGGTGGAAGCAGCTGTGGCTCCGCTCCCGGTGCAGCCAGCAGACCACATAGAAGCGCACCATGATGTAGTGGTCCACCAGGCAGGTGACCAGCGAGTTCAGCTGGTCGCCCATCCAGAAGTCCGCGAAGCCCACGTAGTGCAGGGGAGCGGTGAGCACCCGGCCCAGCAGCTTGATGGTCCACCAGCGGGCCTTCAGGTCCAGGATGGGCAGCGGCATCACCAGCAGGCCGCTCAGAATCAGGATCAGAGCCAGGGGAAAGACAAAGGGGTCGCCCAGGTGCATGGCCCTGTGGTGGAGGAAGCCCAGCATGGACAGCGTCCAAAGGATGCCAAAGATGCAGGCGATCTCCAGCAACCTAGCCGGCTGCAGGTGGTCCCTGGGGTCTATGTCGAAGATCAGGATGTGGTTGACGCCCGCCCGCTGCCAGCCAGCCACATTGGCCGCCATGAACAGGTTGAAGATCACCCAGGTGAGGGGGCCCCTGTACAGGCTCATGAAGGTGGCCGTGTCCTCCGCGGCGGGGGGTCGCTTCCAGTCTGGGGGGAGGAGGAGAGACGGGGCAAGTCAGGGCGGAACAGCCTCAGGGAGCGACTCCTCACACAACCTACAACTGATCGCGGTGCCCAGGAAGAGCATCAGGAGCATGCCCAGGGCAAAGCCCGCCTGGAAGACCATGCCCGGCGAGGAGGGCTTGCCCAGTGGCGGCACCCGGAGCTTGGCCATGGCCAGCTGGCGGTTCCCTCGGGCCAGGTGCGCGGTGTAGAGGTCCTCCACCTCGCGGATCATGCGCTGCAGGTAGCGGCTGTCCGTGAAGACGGCCTCCGCCACGTTCTCCTCGAACCAAGTGCCGGCGGCCCTGGAGTGCATGTTCTTGTCGTACTTCTTGCAGATCTTCCGGAAGCCGGTCTCGTTCAGCGTCTGGTAGTTCTGGATGAGCACCAGGCTGAGGTAGAACTCACAGTAGGCGGTGCTCAGCTGGCCATGGCTCATGGTCTTCTTGGGAGCGGTCAGGTCCCGCGCCTGGACCCGGGATCCCTGGCTGGGATTGCTGCCCTGGTGCGACATCATGGAGGCCTCGCTGCCCGTGTAGCCGGGTGCCCGGGAGTAGGCCAGCAGCTGGAGCTTGAGGTGGCCGTGCTTCCGCTTCGCCTCCATGAGCTTCTCCAGGAAGAAGTTGTCCACCCGCGTCAGCTCCAGCTGGCACTCCATGAGGAAGCGCTCCTCGAAGGCCCGGTAGTAGCTGTGCACGGCGTACTCCTCGGCCAGGATGGAGGAGGGTGCGTCCTCCAGGGCCCGCCTGATCATGTGCTTGAGGTCCTTGGGGAGAACAGGGATCAGCTGGGCGCGCAGGGAACTCTCCCAGCCCCTCTTACCCCGTATCGCATGTACTGCTCCCGCCACTCGACCGTCAGGTGCGACTCGAAGGTCTTGCCGAACTTCATCGCGGAAGCGGATGGGCTTCTACGGCGCGGAGGGTGCTCCGTCAGCTAGCCGGCCCGTAGCATTCGTATTCGTCAGCAGCTACGAGTTCTGACATCTTTCTCCGGGCAGTCACTGGGAGTTTGTGGGATTCTCCATAGATTTTGAAGGGTATCACTATTCTTTTTACCCAAAGTATGCCAAGAAGTCGGGGTAAATGAGAGCAAGCTGAGAAAAAGCATGATGAAATAATATATTATATTATTTCACCATGAGAAAAAGGTCACCCAAAGTGGCATTTCCTTACAGAAAAGGTATCTACTTTCCACACAATTTTCCACACTATTTTCCGAACTATATTTCATACTATTTTCAACACTATTTTCAGCCCTATTTTCCACACAATTTTCCACACTATTTTCTACACTATTTTCCACCCTATTTTTAACCCTATTTTCCACACTATTTTCCACACTATTTCCCGAACTATATTTCATACTATTTTCCACACTATTTTCCACCCTATATTGCACACTATTTTTCACACTATTTTCCACACTATTTTCCACAACTTTTATTTTCTGACTAATTTTGCATTCGAAATCTTAAAAAAATAATTTTAATTGTTGTTTTTTATGGATTATCTCTTTGGTTTGTACAAACTTTAAAGATCTTGCGAAGATTTAAAACTTATAAATGTGTTTTAATGCTTATGAGTAGGAAAATGATGGTTTTAATTAGGTTACGACAACCTTTCAAGCCCAATAGATCTGTTATTCCTACCTTCGTTTATCATTTTCAACAGGATATATGCACTTTAAAGTGTATTCAGAGGTTAAAACATACCTGAAAATAAAGGAAAAACAAGTTTAAAGATTAGTTTGTTATTCATTTGTAGAAGCAAATAATTAATTAAATTATAAATATGTATATTTAGTATGTAAAAAGTATATAAATATATATAAAATAATTTAAAAGAAAATTTATAAGTACAGTGAACTTTTCTTAGATTCCTTAACACATTTTTAAGCAACCTCTTGGTATTTTCTTAAAAAAATATATAAAATAAACCATATATTGTGTGATAATTTTAATATAATATAATATAATAATATATAATATAATATAATATAATAATATATAATATAATATATTATATATTATATATCATATATTATATATACCTTGTTTAAAGTCCAAGAAAATTACATTTCAGCAGTTTCCTTGCCTTCATGCTGGTGGATAAATAAATTAATCCCAGTCAGCCCTTGGAGTGAGTGGCTTTTGCCACTTCCCTCGATTGTGATTCACTTCCTCGATCTCATTATGCGTTCGCACGCTGTTCTGCTCTTCCTGTCCAGGCAGAGTTAAAGCTAAAGCTAAAGCCAAGACCCAGACCGGGACCCAGACCCAGACTGAGACCCTCCCAGAAGCTGAGTGAGTCAGCAGGGAAACCAAGCTGGAGTGGGAGGGAGAAGCACTTATCACTTGTCCACCGATAGGCAAATTTCAAATACTAATAAATATACAAATTAAATATCAATAAGAAAAATAAAATATAAAACCACTTACAAAATGAAGAGAAAAAAAAAGATACCTGGGCTTGGGCTCGTCCGGGAGTTGAACCCGGGACCTCTCGCACCCGAAGCGAGAATCATACCCCTAGACCAACGAGCCGGCTCTGCCGACTGCGAACTTTTTTGCCACCTCTTTCGGCTCAGCTGTCCCTTACTGCCAAAAAAAAAAAAGAATGCGAAGAAGAGAGTAGAATCTCTTCTGGGTTCTTTACTGGACTTTCTCCGCTCTTCGCTCTCCGCTCTCCGCTCTTCGCGGATCTTGCGGGGCTTCTGAGGGCCGAGAGCCGCTCGAGGGTGACGACGATCAGTGCCAAGCGACGCCTACGACAAAAAAAACAAAGAAATGCCTAGAATGGCAACCGCAAAATACAACAAAAAATAAAAACAATAACAAAAAATGCAAAAAAAAAAACAACAAAATACAAAAAAAAGCAACAATAAATGATAAAGAAAGCAAGCCAAGAATAAACAATTCTCAAGAGCGTCTCTTTTGTTGTTCCTCAGGCAAAAGGGCATTATTACGCAACAGTTTGTGGAGTACACAGCAAGAAAAATAATATACAAATAAATATATATTAATTAAAAACCTTAATAGAAGGATTTTGAATATAATTTAAAATTGTAATCAATTTAATTATTAATTTTTTTTAAATTGGCAACTGGAAGTATATGGATTCCTTAAGGTTGTTTTATGTTTAACAATAAAACTGCATCAATTCATTTTTAATCTCAATCTCAATGACTTGTAAAAATTAAATAGAATAATAAATAATAATAATAATAAATATTCTGTAAGATTTTGTATACAAAAAGAAATATGGATTCCTGAAGACTGTTTTGTGCCAAGTTCTTGTAAGTTCTGTTTAGAAAATGTCTAAAAATGTATTACCTTTGATTTTTTAAAGCTTACAATTTATTATCAAGGAAAATAACAAATTTTAAAGAGTTTCTTAGCAACAAAATTGTATTTTTTATAATTAAAAGACTTCAAAGATTCTTAAACTAAAATAAAAAAAAAGACTTTCATAAATTTCTATGAATTTATTTCTAGTTCTTTATGGTTTTGCCGGAGATTTGGCTTTGAATAAATTTAATCAAAATAATTGCTTTGCTAAAGCTTAATTAAAAAAACTGATATTTTATGGACTTCATACATAAAATAAATAAAAAATATAAATTCTTAATTTTTGAATTTTTTACATTTAATTTCCCTAATAATCTACATGTTAATGTTTTTCCTTAACTTAATAAAAACAATTCCAACAAGTTTCTTCTAAGAACAAACCTATTTTAAATAGTTTTTTTCATATTTTAGTTATTTAAACTCTTTCTATATATTTTTATACATTAATAATTCAAATTTATTTACTTATTTGTGGTTCTGCGTAGCTTCGCAGCTCGGAGGCAGCCATAATTTATGAGCCACGCGACGCGAAGCCGTGAAACAATTAATTGACAAAAAAAAAAAAACCGGCAGCCACCGCAAATCGATTTGTTACTTTTTTGTAGCATTTAACCCCAAGGAAAAAAGATTTATATATATACAAAACACACTCCGATTGGGGTCACAGGGTAGCGCCCCTTGGAATTCGGTCTGAGATTCAGATTCGTAATTAATTAGCGGCCTGGGCGAGGCCTGGAGCTAGACAAATTGTCCAGAGAATGGGAGTTTTGTACACTGTAAATGGGAGTTATATTTTTAAAATTAAAAAAAAAAAATAATATATAAGCTACAAGGCCTGGGCGTTGTCTTTGGGTGGGGCAAAAAGCAAAGAAATAAAAAAAAAAGGAACCAGAAAGCTTTTAAAAGGAAAAAATACACATGAAGGATACTAAATGTTTATTTTAAGGACCTAAAAATCTGAAATTAGTTTCTTTAAATAATTAATGTTTAAAAATACATAAATAAAGACAAGTTAGAAATAAATAAAATATATAATAGTAATTAAAAGGAGAGAACCATCGCTAGAAAACTGTAGATTTAAATCTTTACAGTAGAATTCCATATAAAAATGTTTACTTTATGAACTTTAAATGCTGAATTTACCTGCTTAATACATTGAATTTATTATTATAATAAATATACAATTTAATTAAATTTCTTAATATAAAATAAAATAAGAAAAACCTGCCAGAAAAAAATAATTGATATCAATTTGTACACAAAAGTCCAAAGAAAAAAAAACAAATTTTACCTTAAAAATGTAGATAATGTTATTTATAACTTTAAAAATATGGAAAATGTTATTAAGAAATTCAATAAAAAATGTATTTGTTAATTATCTTAATTTTTAAAGTATTAATGCCTTAGTTATATGGAATTTTGTATACAAATTTATATAGATTATTTTCCTAAGAGGTTTTATATAAAAATATATTCCAATAAAATATATAATATAATTCTTCGAGTCCTACACAATTCCCAAGTAAAAGAAAATAGGGGGAAACCCCATTAAAATAACGACTTCTTCGTACAACTCACAATTAGAAATAATATTATAAATAAGACACAATCTGCACAGAAGGAAACCCTGCCCCGTCAGCGATACCATCTGGCAGCATCCTCAGTTGGCCATTTTCGCAATCAATCAATTAGTGGGGACGATGGCTTCCTCTCCCTCTCTCCGCCTGTCCCTGCCCCAGCGGAGACAATGTGTGGCGCCAAAGCGGAAGTGGGTCGGGACAGCTGGCGAAGCATCCACCCAGTGGCAACTTCCGTTTTGATTGGCCAGGCCGGCAATCACGGCCAGAACTTGTGCAACTTCCGTGGCCAGTCAATGGAAATTATGGCATCGACGGAGCTTAGACTTCAGCTTCGGTTACAGCTTTATCTATCCACAGCTCTGGCTCTCCTGCTCGAGCTTGGTAATTACAAATGTCAGTGCCTCAATTGGCAATTGGCAATGCGTAATTGGCTAATTGACTTGCCATTGATCGCTGGCTGGAAGGCCAAGAGAGCACACACACAGACAGTCGCAGTCCCCGTAACTGCCACATCCGATCATTCATCTTGCCACATCACCATCCCTGTCCCCTTCCCCTTTCCCTATAATTAATCATCCAAAAATCTTTCACAGAAAACATGATCCATCTTTGGTGGTGGTCCAGTGCCCTCTGATCTCTGATCCCCTCGGCTGTGGGTGGTTCTCCGGCTTCGAAAATGCTGGCTAATGACGCCCCCGTCCAAAAACAGAGACCACACATCGTCGTCATCATCAGCAACTCAGAGCTCTCGGGGCTTTTCTGGGGATTTCTTTCAGTTCAGTCCAGTTTTCCAACGCCATGCGGGATGCTGAAGAAAACTGCTGGCCTCAGTAGCTCTGAGTTGCTGCAAGAAAGCCCAAAACTTGATTCGGCCACCGAAATAGCCATTGGAAACTAGAGCAGGCTTGCGAATTTATTTTGCTCGCAAGCCAAGGCCACAGTGGTTTAAGGTTTGTAGGAAAATAAATGAAAATTACTCACAAGTAATTAATAAATTTAATTATTTACAATTAAATGTTGTAAAATATTTAAACCAATGAAAGTTAGTTATTTTTTAAATCTATATTGATATTCATACAACATTTAAAAGGGAGAAAAAAATACAAACTTAATTTCCTTTAAAAATCAATTTAAATCTTTAAATATTAAAAAAAGATTTTTTCAGATGAAAACACAACAAAAGGCACTTAAAATCTTCTTAAATTTTATGAAAACCAAAGTTTAACTTAGTCATAAATAATAATTTAACGCACAGCTATGGCAAAAAAGAGTACCCTTGTATGCAATGTACAAGCAGAGCAAGGCACATAAAATGTTAAATTCCAGACTACAAACTCCTATTAAAAGTTTTAAAATCTCCTTTTGGGATTAACAGAAGCCTAAAAAAGTGTCTTAATTATATATTTATAAAACCTATTAATTTTAAATAATAAAGTACATTATATTGTCAGCAACAAAAAAAACTATACCACTGTGTGCATGTCCGGCAACCTGTTGTTGGACTCGATTATGATTTTGTGGCCCAAAGAAAGCACACTGCCAAAATAGAAATTGAAATACCTCTAGAAAAATCGTACATATATACGATATAGATACATACAGGCGGAGTTGGGCCCAGAGAGAATCGCAGACAATGCAGGAAATGGGCATTATTCTGGGCCCGGCCATAACAATTACCTCTGCAATAACCATTACAATTACCACCACAAACACTCTCTTGGAATGTCTAATCTCTCACTTGGCGGCTTTCACCTTTATCTCTCTTTGGGCCCGAAATTCAGACCGATTGTCTCTCTCGGCCACGGAAATGGTAATGGAAATGTTGCTGGAAATGTAAATGGAAATGTAAATGCCGTGTAAATACACAGCGGCGAGCGGCTAATTGAAAATGCAACGGAAACGGCGGAAGTGCAGAGCACTCGGACCTGAATTCGATTCGATTTGAATTGATTTCGGTTCGTTTTGGTATTTGTGATTGATTGTGTCTCAATTGGAGCCAACTGTGACACAACGCAACCCAGCACAAGACACATAATGGGAAATGGGAAATGGAAAACAAACTGGTATCCCTAATGAGAAGGGACAATCGGTTCGATTAGCTAATGAGATTGCATTTAACGGATCGAGTTGGTAAACATGCAAATGGACTGAGTTTCTGGTGGGAAAAAAGAAACTAATCATGGTAGTGTTAACAAGCGAAGAAAAAACAAACGAAAGGAAGTTACGAACAGTTACTAGTATAGGAAACAGAAAGGAACTGATCGGGGTAGTGTTAATAAGCGCATATAAAAATGAAATTTACCAACACTTATTAGTGTAGAAAAATTAAAACAAAGGCACAGAGCAGAGTTTCTGGTGGGGAGAAATTAAACAGATCAAGTTAGTGTTAACAGGAGAATAAAAGAAAACAACAATTAACAGTATCAAACTCTTAATAGTGTTGGAAAAATGGAACAAAAGCCTAGAGCAGAGTTTCAGGTGGGATGTAGAAGTACTGATCAGGGTAGTGCTAACAAGAAAATATAAGAAAACAACACTTAACAATTACCAACACTTAATAGTGTTGGAAAATTAAAACAAAAGCCTAGAGCAGGATTTTAGTTGGGAAGAAAAAGTACAGATCAGGGTGGTGCTAATAAGAGAATAAAAACCAAACAAAACAATACTCAGTAGTGTTGGAAAAATAAAGCAAAAGCATAGAGCTGATTTTTAGAGAGTATGAGTCAACAGCATAATATCTTATACGCAACACCAAGGTCTAAGTCATAACCATACCTCAAAATACACATCAACACCCATTAAATGCATATCACACTTATTTGGATTTATTTTTGGCAAACTTAAAATAAAATTACACACCAAACTGTCTCTCTTCCCTGTCTCTCTTTATCTATATCTCTACCTCTCTTCTATTATTATACTTTATTTTGTGGCAACTGTTAATTGCTGTTCACAACTCATCAAACAAAGGACGGACTTTATTTAAATTCGGCAATTGCTGCCTTCAGAGTCACGAAGTATCATCATCATGGTCAGCATTGTTGTTTCAGGGCCAGAAAGCGAATGCTGGCCGGGCTAACACCCGCATACCAAATGCCCATTCTGGGGCCCGTCTTCAGTCTTGTTTCGGTAATTGTATGGCAACAACAACAACGGACAACGGACAACGGACAACATCATGTTCAGCCATTCGAAAGTTGTCCATGTTCAATGAACCTTTTAAACTGTTACCATTTCTTGGGCTCGCTGGCTCGAGTTCGTGTCCGCAGTCTTTCGTTTCATCGAAAATTGAATTTCCATTGGCCGTTCGGCGCTTCGTGGAAATGTGGAAAAACGGTAGCCCAAAGTGGAAAGTGTTTTCCGGTCTCCGCTCCTCCTCCTTCTCCCCTACCCCGATTAATGGCTCTATTAGGCCGCCTAATGAAGTTGCCCAGAAGGGGGAAAGGAAATTAGTTCTGATTGCAATACCATTTCGAGGTGACTTTGTAGGACAGCTAAGGCATTTTTATTATTTTCTTTTCCTTTTATTAAATTTTAATTTGTTTAGAAAGCCAGAAATTTCAAGGTTCTGTTGGTAGTTCTAAGTAAGATATCATCAAAACGCTTTATTTTATAGTTATAATTAAAAAAATAACTGAATAACTGAAGTGGAATATGGTAGAATATATAAAGATGGACTCACTAAATTGTATTTTTAAGGTCTTTTAAATATTATCTTGTTTAACAGTAGCTAAAGAAAATAAAAACAAGTTATTCCAAAGGCCAGTGTGACCATTTATTGCTTCGATTTCGATTACAATGGAAAAATCGATAAGAGAACGCTCTAATAGTTTTTTCAACACTTATTTGAAACAGTACCAACACTTATTATTATTAATCTGGGGCCTATCAACACTTTTGATATTTTTTTATCGAAATTTGTCAACCTAGTCGAAATCACAATCTCACTTTTCAGTTGTCTCGCAGCCTTCACAGGGCTCACATCTTATTTTCATACTTTAGTGTTTTTTTTTCATTTACCTATTTTTTGTTTTTGATTTTCTTCATTATTTATTTTAACCTGCAACCAAAAATAAGATAACACGTATGTATGTGTGTGTCTCCCTTCCTTTCATGTCGGAAATCTTAATTTTGCCAAAAAAGAGCTCGAATTTTCCCAGACAACACCTTCGAGCGGAGCAGTCTTTAAATTTATTTATTTATTTTTTTTTTTTTTAATTATTTATTTATTTGAATTAAGTTAATTTTTTTTCGTTCTGCGGCTTTTTTGAGATGTTTTTATCATGAATCTCCCAAACAGATCCATTCTCTATGTTAACAATATGAAAGGACTAACTCTTATTACCAGTCTTTTGTTGCAACATTGAACCTTTTTGACCTGCTGAAAGATTTTTTCACATTCCTAATGACAGCCAATAAGCAGTCTGTTGTATATTTTTTTATTTTATTGTTTTCAAGAAGCTTGACCCATATAAATAAATATATAAACACACGCTTTAGAGAGACATCACATCAAGGAGCAAGCCACTAACTATGGCTCCATCATCGAGACCTTCCTAGGAGGAAGATCTTATGACTATTGATTTCCATTTTATTTTGTCCTAAACGATTCTAACTGATACCATAGAACTCCCTCCTGTAATTCGGTAAAAAGAATAATAAATTGACCGAAAAACAAAGTAGTTATGTTCTTATTTTCCGTCATTTGTGTTGCAACTGCTGAAAGTTTCTCACATTCCTAATGACAGCCAATGGGCAGTCAGTCGCGGCCACCGCGGGGAAATCATCATTTGCTTTTGGCCATAAATATCAAATTCATATTAGTTGCCAGCCAAGTGGAACCCCTTGGCTTATCGTGTGAACTAATCTGAGGGGAGTCGCTGTCGCTGTCGCTGTCGGAACCGGAGTCTTGGCCGTCGTCGTCGTAGCTGTGAAGTGATGTGCGAGTCCGTGAGCACGGCACTTCCTCCCCTTCCTGGGACCCCAGATATAGTACACATACAGATATATACACACAAGTCGTATGGTATCATGGACCGATTGTTGACCGTCTCGTCTTCGCCGCTGAAATTGAAGCCCGGCCTGCGACTGCCGTTCGTTTGCAGCTACTTTATTACACCACAAAAGACCCAAGACGCTGGCGAAGAGCGTCTTCTTGAGGGTTTCTGCCCCCTTGGCTGATTGTACGTGCACTTGGAGAAAAGTGTGCATAAGGAAATTAATTATCAAAACAATTAAAAATCCCAAACACTTATTTCCTATGAAAGTTTTAAGTACTCACTGATATTTTCTAAGGAAGTAAGACTACAAATAATTTTTCTGTATTTTTCGAACTATTAAAATAATAAATAATTTCTAGGGCTGACAGAAAATATCAATATATCGATACTGTATCGATATTTGATCGATAAAAAAATGTATATGTGAGAAGACTTGATTTTCTGTTTGATTTATCGAACTAAATGTAATCGAAGAGAGCCACATAAATAGATCTAATATTCTTTGAATACTTCTTAGAACTATCGATATTTTAATCCAAAGTGCTAAATCTTTCTTTCTTTAAAATTTAATTTTAAATTTCGATATATCAAATTTTACCATAGCTTCAATTGCATTAAAAATTCAATATATCAAAGTTTGCCATATCTCTGATATTAATTATTTCGTTTAATTAAAGTTTACGATATGCCATTTATTAAGGTCGATAACTTAGTCGATAACTTAGTTCAAACTTTTTCTCTAAATATAAAACTTCATCTAATTTTCTAGCTCTTAAAATATTTGTATTTTTATGAGTCTTTTTTGAGGTGTTGTTTGCATTTTTCATATTACACAACATTTTCACCTATTTTATTTTATTTAAATTTTTACAATCCCCTGATTTTTTCGAGTGCAGACCTTGCAGTATATGCTTTTTGTCGCCGAGGGTCTCGCGTTGCAGTTGAGTGCCCCGGACTCCGTTCTGGCCAAAAGAAACACATTAAAAGCATATCAGGTGAAATCATCGGCCTGTTCTCAGCGTTTGTCAGTTGCAGGTTGCAAGTTGCTAGTTGCTAGTTGCAGGTTGCTAGTTGCAGGTTGCAAGTTGCTTAGTTGCCAGTTGCCACGCACTCGACGGAAGACTCTCTGACTTTAACCAACAATTTCGTAGATAGCCAAAAAAAAATATAAGAAAGAGAAAAAAACAATCAGGCCTTGTTTGATCTTTGTCGCCTCTAAAGACAATGGATCTGTGGATCTTTGGATCTTTGGATCTGTGGATCTTTGGTTCAAAAAAAAAAAACCAAATCAAAGCTGGCCCACTGTCATCAGATGTCTCTGGCTTTCGGTCCCTAACTTTTCGGGGCTTGGCCCACGCGATTTGGCCACATTTGATTGCCATTGTCTTGTCGCGCTGATTTGTTTCCATTACCAGACATTGTCTGCGTTGTCGTCTCCCTCGGTTTTAGAGGGAACCAGGGGAATATACGCCTATTAGAGGGTCTTGGCCATAAACTTTCGTGGGTAAAATAATATCTAAAATTGTAGGTGATATATCTCAGATATATTTAAGTTTACGAATATTTAAACAACTTTGTTCTTTTCCCACCTACAAACTTATAACTTGGTATGGGGTTATTTTTTACCATTTCCTATATAAGTATTTAATTTCATCAAAATCGTACGACGGTTAGATAAAATTTTTACAGGATCACTTGGGTCTATCAGCTATATTTACAGTGACAAACTCGCTTTGGTTTACCGAAATCAACTGCCTTACTTGCTTTTAGTTGTTTTTTTAAGTTATAGTTTATGGTTAACTATGTAAGAAATGCGGTATATTGTTGGATTTTAATATCAGATACAGATGTATCTATGTATATGCGGGGTTTAAGTGGCAAACAAGCAAAGCCAGAAAACATGGATAATGTTTGTCGAAGCAAGCGAAATGCGATTTGAATGAAGGTTAAAGAGAGTTACTATACGTGAGAAATGTTTTTCAGAAAGTAAGTTGTATAGTATCCAACGAATATTGCAAGATTCTCTATTCCAGAGAGTATCTTGGAGTATTTGGGAGTATCTGAGAGTATTTGGAAGTATCTGAAAGTATCTGTGAATATCTGTGAATATTTGTGAGTTTCTGTGATTATTTGAGAGTATCTGAGAGTATCCGGGAGTATCTGGGAATATCTGAGAGTATCTTGGGAGTATCTGGGAGTATCAGAGAGTATTTGGAAGTATCTGTAAGTATCTAAAAGTATCTAAAAGTATCTAAAAGTATCTAAAAGTATCTAAAAGTATCTAAAAGTATCTAAAAGTATCTAAAAGTATCTAAAAGTATCTAAAAGTATCTAAAAGTATCTAAAAGTATCTAAAAGTATCTAAAAGTATCTAAAAGTATCTAAAAGTATTTAAAAGTATCTAAAAGCATCTGGAAGTATCTAAAAGTATCTGAAAGTATCTCAGGATGTATCTGCTACTGTCTCTGCTGCGTTCCTGACTCAATTGTACAAGAATCCCATACGCTGGAACTTCTCCTCTAGACAAAGCATCATGAAGTCCTTGGACTGCGGCTGCAATTGCCGCAGCTCCTCGATGGTGTAGCGCAGGATGAATTTGCCATTGTCGAAACTCTGCGGCACCTGGGTGGGAAAGTGCGGCAGGTAACTCCAGTTGGAGAAGTTGCCGGTGCCCGTTGGAGGACGATAGTGAGGTGTGTCATCCGGACGCTGAACCGCCACTAGGTCTTCTCCCTCAGTCTTCAAGGGTATCTCCCGAAGTCCCTTTATAGGCAACTCCATTGGCCACTCCATGGGATTCTCCATTGGCATCTCCGTTGGCATCTCCATTGGCAAATCCATTGTCATCTCCATTGGCCACTCCATGGGATTCTCCATTGGCATCTCCATTGGCATCTCCATTGGCAACTCCATGGGATTCTCCATTGGCATCTCCAGTGGCCACTCCATGGGATTCTCCATTGGGATCTCCGTTGGCATCTCCATTGGCAACTCCATGGGGTTCTCCATTGGCATCTCCGTTGGCATCTCCATTGACCACTCTATGGGGCTCTCCATGGGCATCTCCAGGGGCAACTCCATTGGCATCTCCATGGGCAACTCCATTGGCCACTCCATGGGATTCTCCATTGGCATCTCCAGTGGCCACTCCATGGGGCTCTCCATGGGCATCTCCAATGGAATCTCCAATGGCAACTCCATGGGGCTCTCCATTGGTATCTCCAGTGGCCACTCCATGGGGCTCTCCTTGGGCATCTCCATTAGCATCTCCTTTGACATCTCCGTTGGCCACTCCATGGAGCTTTCCTGAATGGGACTGGAACTCTTGCCCTTTTGCTGGGCCTCCTGTTTGGCCTCTCGCCTGGCCTTGCGCTTGGCCTCCCGCTTGGCCAGAACCTTGGCCCAGCGGTGCTCGTCCTTGGATGTGGGTATATAACGCCTGACGGGCTTTGAAGTGGCCTGCAACGATGGCAATGGCGGCGACTCTGGCGGCGATGATGATGACAAAGTGTCCTTTTCCTGCTCGTGCTGCTGCTGCTGCTGCTTTCGCTCCTCACTCATCTCCGCCAGTATCTTCTCGATTCGCTCCCTCTTGGCATGCCGTAGGTGGTTCACGTGCATCCTCTCCTTGGGAGTGTACCGTATCGGTGAGCGCGAGAGATGGATAACTGGCTTCGGTGAGTCCAAGCTTTCGCTGTTGCTGTTGTTGGGCACCAAGGGACCTCGGGCACGTCGCTGTTCCGCCAACTTGAGGGCCTCCAGGGCCACCTGACGTTCGTGCTCGCAACGCCGCTCGTTAGCAGCCCGGCGCCTATTCTCGCATATCCGGAGACGCTCCTCATAGGAGGGCGATTCGTTCGAGGATGTGCTGGAGGCAATCTCCTCGCCGTTATCTTGTGAAGGTCCTTGTTGGCACTGCTTCTCCGTCTCCTTGTTGCCACTCTCCAACAGAGCCACCTGGGAACCATGGCTAACTATTGGAGAAAGAGGATTTTAAGTATTAACTAGAAGAGTCCGAGAGAGAGATGGAACCTTTTGTAGGGAAAGTTGGAAATTCCTCCCATTGCTTCACATTCTCATCCTCCAGGTCCTCATCAGAGTCAGCATTTACCTGGGTGGCGGCCTCCTTTTTCTGGAGCGGCACAAACTCCCGGGCATTCACATTGGGATATTTGCTAGCCGGGATTATGGAGTTGTTTTCTCCTCCCTTCTTGTAGTCCCGCGGCACAAACTCAGAGGCATTCGCATTGAGCTTCACTGTACCGGCTCCATCACCATCAGCACCAATTCCATCATCAATGTCAAGCCCCTTGAAAATCAGCATATCGGGACAACTAGAGGCTCTTGCTAATTTCTTCATAGTTTTATAGTTATTTTCTAGATTTTTGGTCTTTTTTTGGATACACAAAATACAATACAATTCAATACAATAAATACAATACAATACAGATCAATACAATACAGCTCGTTCTGAGAAAGGCTACTGACACTGAATCTACTGGGATGGAAACACAAGTGAAAAATCAGGGCCCACTTTAGATTTGTCTAAGTTCTAACTTTTAGTCATTAAAATCGAATAATTAATAATAAAATAAATAGATAAGTATATCGAGAGGAACTAAATCCAATATGATATATTAATAAAGATGCAATATCTTTATATTATATCTTAATGTCTTATTGAAAATATTGCAGCCTTTGAAAAATCCTAATTTTAGGTATCAAAAATATAGTAAACTTTGATATTCCGACCTTGTAAAAATCAAAAACTTCGTAAACTTTCATAAAGGCAAATTTAAAATATCGAAAAGACAGTTAACTTTTCGTAATCTTCAATTGCAAACATCAAAAACACAGGAAAATATAATATATCGATTTTTTGTATATCGGAAATGGCGTTAACTTTGCTATATCTAAATATATATATTTAAAAAGATATATCGAATATAAAATATTAAACTTAGATTTATTGAACTTTGGAATACTGAAAGTATCGCAAACTTTGATATACCATAGTTATAAATATTTCAAAAATATCGTAAACTTTGGTATATCGGAATTTTAAATATAAAAAATATTGTTAAGTTTGATATATCCTAATTTTAAATATAGAAAATATCACATTTTATCGCATTTATCGTTAAAGACAAATTTTATCGGAAAAATATCCGATGAATCGTATTAAATTTCTTTGTGAACATTTTTATTTATATAAAATTAATATATATCTGACAACAAAAATGTATACAACAATCTTATCGATTTTTTTATAGATTTTCGCTGCATATTCTTATTTTCTCCACCCTCAAACAGGGTATTTTCTAGCCATAATTCCCCTGAAACACATTTTAGAGGGTATCCAGGGCATTCATGGCTGTGTAAGACTCGTAACACGTATCGTGTCGCCCGACGCCACGCCTTGGCTTTTCGTAAGAGTGGCATGTAAGCAATAAGGCTGAATAAAACTGAATAAAAAAAGAAACAGAAACCGACATAAGAAATAAGAGCACACGCCGTCCGTGCAATTAGTTTAATGTTAGTGGCCGCACCTAGGCCTCGCCCAGCCTCCCGAGATCCCAAGATGCCAGCTCCCCGATCTCCCGTTCCCAGCTCCCCCAATCCCCAATCCCCAATCCCCTCGAGCTGTCGAGCGGGGTTAACTACTGTATCTGGATGTGTGCTGGCTGCGCCAGTGAGTCATGGCGATCGATAGAGAGATTTATCCAATCGATAATTGAGCGAGGCCCGCAGACAGTTGCACAACTTGTGTAGCACTCGATTATCGATTGATCGAAGCGGTGTGAAGATGCTTAGGCCTTAGACGTAAGTTTCATGATATATGCATATATCGTGGTCATTATCATATCGAATGTATAGTAGATGTAGATATATCGAACTTTGATAAATACAAATTTTAAATACCTAAAATATCATTAACTTGGAAATGTATCGAATTTTATATATCGAAAACATCTCTAACTATAATATATTCAATGTTTATATGCTGATAAGGTCGTAAACTTTGATATATAGAAATCTTAAATATACAGAACTATCATAAACTTTGATATATCGAATTTTATAATATTGAAAATATCTAGATATATCGCTGTTGAGGGTAAAATGTCGATTTAAATTAATTCCCAGCAAATATTATTAATTTTATGTATAACGAAAAAAAATTCCTATTTGATATCCGGAAAAATAAATAAAGTTCAACGTCAGATTAAAAATATAAAAAAAAATCGATGTTATCGAAAATATATCAAAAAAATTAAATATTTATTTTTTTTCAATTTTTCTAGCTATACTTTTAAGATGAAGCATTGAGTTTAAAGATAAACTTTACATTATTCCATAAAATAGAAAGTTCAAATGATCTTTATACCAATATGTGTCTATAAAAAGTAATTTATCGATTTATATCGATGTCGCTATAACACAGTTATGCTTAATTTCAAAGATTATCCCTGCATCAATAGATTTATATATTTATGTGAATGATTTCTGGTATACAAAAACACATAATAACCCAATACCGACCTCAGTAAAGGTTCTGCCTTCCGTGAGGCTCTTGTAGGCCTTGTCTGCCATGGAATATCTAAAGCAATTAAAGCCTTACCTATGTGCTAAAACGCTGAAAGAAAACCTTGAATGAATACCCTATAACGTGTTACCAATAAGTGGGAAAAGGTCTCAACCAAAGCTGGAGCAATGCTACTCCCAGCCAACCCATTTCTGGTTGCAAACGGACTAATTGTTGTACGAACTCTGCCGGCTTTTGCATAATTCCCCTGCCAACCCCATGCCATAACCCCATTCCGAGGGAGGGAGCATATCATTAATATACAAATTTATGTTTATTAAGCGAGCTGCTCAGTTCAAATTTATGCAACTGGGGTGGTTGAGCGGCGCCTTCTGGCAGAAGAACACAACTGCTTTGGGCCAATCTCCGACTAACAACCAACAATTGGCCATGTGAAAAGTTTACCTTGACTGAGAACTGAAACGAGATATATGGAGACATGGAGAGGGAGCTGCTGATGAAGATGGTGAGTAGGTAGCTTGGGCAGCCACCTTATATGGGGCACTTGTGGCGCCCACCTAACAGCCAACACTCTCTGAATGAATTGAACAACAAAAACCCAACGAAATTCGGCGGCCAATTAACACAATTCGATGGCTGATGGCTGAGACTGAGACTGAGGCCGAAGGTTGCCAAATATCTGTACCACCAGAGGCCATCATTGAGTTACTCATCTTATTTTTATAATATTATAAGCAAGTTAACTTCAATATATATGGATAATATATATGGTTTCTTAAGTTAAAGTTATAGTAATTTTTATAAATATTCCAAGGCCGAATATCTCCTCTACCAGGGGCCATCATTGAGTTACTCATCTTACTTTTATAATATTATAAGCAAGTTAACTTCAATAAAAGTTAAAATTATAGTTATTTTCATACAAATTCCAAGGCCAAATATCTCCTCTACCAGTGGCCATCATTGAGTTACTCATCTTATTTTTATATTGTTATAAGCAATATGGCTTATGATTTTTTTTATAGAACAACAAATCTTGGCAAGGTTATTTTTATATAAATTCCAATCCTACCTGCACGGCACAGTTGAGGAAGCAATTATTCTGCCCGGGTCCATTGAGCAGACCCTTCGACGAGGGCTCCAGGCTGGGCGACATCAGGCTGCTGGGTGCTCTCAGTAGCTCCAGGATTCGGTTTCGCTCAGCACCATTTTGCAGGGAGCCCACGGCATAGGCCTTGGGCGAGGCCTGGGCGTACAGGGAGTTCGTTGTGGTTGCAGTGGCTCCACTGGCTCCACTGGCCAGGCGGTACAATGAGCTGCCCGGTGTGGTGCTCATTCTGTGTCCACTGCTGGCTGAAGACATTCAAAAGGAGCCGCGTTGTGGAGCTCTGTAAGAAAAAAAGAGAAATGAGGGGTTAAACACAAGTGTCACTCAATCACTAAGGGACCCCAGATTCGAGATTAAAAAAAAAAGAAAACAAGAGATTGGAGATCCAAGATTCCAGATCTCTGAGCCAAGATGATGTGGGTTGGCCCTGACGTGTCGCCGGCAATTAATCGCAGCTGTGAAAATTTCCCCATGTCAAAGTAGAAGCGTGAGCACGAAGGTGGATTATTACACGGAGTATTATACACATAGCCTAGTTTCTATAAGATATATATATATAACATCTAAAACTTGGGAAAATACTATGGAATTATCTATATTTTATACAAGAAAAATTATCATTACATGACTAACTTTTCTAGCGGAAATTTTTAATACTTTCCCAGGGAAATTATTATTTTAAATGTTGATTAACAACTTGAACCTTTTTCAGCGTTAGCCTAGTTTCTATATCATATGTATATAATATCTAAAAATAAATACTATTTTGTTTTATAATAAATAATATTATACAAGAAAAATTATCATTGAATTACTAGCTATTCTAACGGGAATTTTCAACATTTTCCCTATTGTAAACTCAAGAAATTATTATTTTAGTTGTGGCTTAATAAGGTTTTATTAGGATAAAACCTGAACATATGTATACAGTTTAATAATATATTTTATTATTAATATTTATAATTTTAATATATATATTTTGTAAAAAAAATATTATTAATATTTAACTTGCAATACTAGCAGGAGTTTTTAACCTTTAAAGAAATTATTCATTTAATGTGAGGCTTAACAAGGTTTTTATTCTGGTAAAACCTGAACCCCTTTTACTAAAAGCAGCTTAAAAATATATAATTTTTTTTTAAATACTCATTGTTATTTATTTTTTTTAATAAAGAAATACATAGATAAATATAATTAAGCTCTGATAATTTGCCATACATTGAAAATGACTTCTTGGAAACTTTATAAATATTGATGAAGCGAAATCGATCTTAGAAAATCCTTAAGAACGGCCACACCGGCTATTCCCGCACCGACTCTCCACTCTCCACTCTCCACTCTCCGACCCCACTCTACACTACCCAAAACCGGAATGCTTGGCATTTCTAATGTCAAATCCCCCCTCATCTCGTCTCCGCCCGAGTTCTGCGAGTGAAAGTCGCGGCGCCAGAGATACTACCAACATTGGCAAGTAGCATTAAGTTGGCTTGTGCGTAGCCACGGTATTTGTGTCACTCGGAGAGCGGAAATGGCCAACTGGGATTATGCAAGCGCTAATTGCAGGCCAGTTGTCATTCGCATTCGCAATTCATTCATTCATTCATTCATCAAGCCAGCATTTTTATTTCTTTTAGATGTTTTCATTTCAGCTCGCATTGCACACATTTTCTGCTTGAAATGAGTTGAGCCACGGAGAAAGCTTTCGTAAACTGACTTGATTCTTAAATTAGAAAAAAAAAAACATTAAAAAATAAAGAAAAAAAGTCATTCAACCCAAGGTTCCACCGAGATTTGAACTCGGATCGCAGGATTCAGAGTCCTGAGTGCTAACCATTACACCATGGAACCCGCTTGTTTACGATGAGCCCAAAGGGGAATCACATATTTCTTAAAAGAAAAAATCTATTTTTAGCTCTTGGCATATTAAATGCTTTAAATAAATTATGAATGCTGAAATGGCACAAATGCGAGACTTTATCTTTTCACTTTTAGTTATTAATTTTCCAATGGATTTTCTTTACAAAAGCGGGGAAAATCTTAATTAATCCAAATTTCAAAATTATAAATGATATAATTTCAGAAATATAAGACTTAAATCGAATTAAGAAAATTTGTATCCAGGGTTTCTGTCTATAACTTCATAAATCTAAGACTTTATTGAAACTAAGAAAATGTGTATTGTCTAATAAAAGCAAAAAAATAATAATGAATAGATAAATTTATAACTATTTTTAAATCAAATTATTGTTAAATTTAAATTGTAAATGTTGAATTCGCTTTAAATTAAGACATAACTGAAATGTGTAATACTTTTAGCACGAGTTCTTGTCCCAAAAAAGAGAAACAACTTAAAAAAAAATAAATTAAATAAAATAAAGATATTTCTAAATTAATCAAATTATTAAAAAACCAACAAATTGTGAATGTGTAAATGCTAAAATGGTACAATTAGTAACTATTTATTTTAATAATTTCATCAAGTCTTTTAGTTAAACAATAAATATATAAAATGTGTAAATATATATATTTATATATAAATAGATATAAGTATATTAATAAATATTTACAAATATAAATGAATATACAAAAATATTTATAAATATAATTAACTAATCAAAAATAATTATAAAACAATAAAAAATAAACAAAAAAGCATAAATTGGTAATAAAAAAATTATATGTTCAGGTTCCACCGAGATTTGAACTCGGATCGCAGGATTCAGAGTCCTGAGTGCTAACCATTACACCATGGAACCCCATGAAATTAGCACAACAATATTTTAATTATATATTTTTTATTTTTATAGAACTATAAATATTCAATGTCAAAGCATAACTAACTACATTTAACATTACATTTTCCAAGAACTAAACCTGTTCGAATTTTCAAAACTCAAACGAGTCATAATTTCTAGGCTTTCCACAGCTACTTATAATAAAAATGTAAATTTGGTTTTTCTTCCCAGAAGTTACCTTAAAAAAAAATATTGAAATAAAACCATATACTCAAATTCCAAACACAAATCAGCTTGATAAACATGTTTTAACGTTTGAATATTAATATTTTTTTGTTTTTTTTTTTCTGGGGAGCCGGGAGCTTGCCCTCAATCCCCGGAATCGATTTTCAAGTGGAAATCTGAGACTTCCAATGGTCAATTTGGGTTTTATGCTAATTACCGAAATGCCCCCCGAACGTTGCTAATTGATAAATGCTGGCTGGCCTTTGGAGGCCCCTTAATTAACATAATCTGGCCCAGATGCACCTGCAACGGGAGAGCCGAGAGCCGAGAGCCGAGGCCAACTGTTTTGCATATTAATTGAGTTGGCCGGGAGTAGGGAAAGAGGGGAAAACAGGGGAAAATTGAGGAAAAAAAAGGTAACCTGGTGCGGCATTTCAATTGCCGTTGCGTGAAATGCAACAATTTGTGGCAGCAGGCAATCAACATTCGACATCCAACATCGTCTCGCTGTCAATTCAATTCGGAATCTATCATTGGGCCATGCAACATCATCTGGTAAATGCGGCTAAACCCGATCGTTTTCCACTCTTCTTTCTGTTTCGTTTTTTATTATTATTATTTGGATAATTAAGAAATTCTTGTTAAATTACCAGCTGCAGCTCACGCTATGCGTAGCGAACTCTCTTCCCCGAAATGTATCATTAAACATGAAATGCAGAGTTGTATAAATTTTTTTTTATACCGAGTTTGTTTATGAAAACATTTCCTTAAAAACAATTTTAAAAGCTTTTTAAACTGTTTGAAAAAGTCGGGTCTAAAAAATAAAATATTGATTGAAAAAAGCTTCTGAATATATATTTAAATATAATATAAATATATGGAATCTGCTGAAAATAGTTTAGTCTAAAGAATGTAATCATTTTTGAACAATGGCTAAGAAGTTATGTATTAAATATAAAAAAATAAATACATATGCAAGTAATATATATTTATTTATATTAATTATAAAGTAAAAGATATGTATTTTTGCTGCATATATAAAAGTCTAGTTTTAAGAATAAAATAATGATTGATAAATAGCCCTAGAACTTATATTTAAAATATTAAAAAATATATATAAAAATGCCTTCTTTATCTAACAAAAATAATAATATTAAAAAATGTCTAATAACAATGAAATATATTTCATATTGTTTTTAATATTTAAAGTCTAGTTTTCAGATATTTAACCAGAATAATTTTTTTAAATAGCTTTAGAAGTCCAATAAAAATTCTAAAAAATTTTAATAAATTTTGAAATTTTAATTTTAACCCTTTTTTAACTGCCTAAAACAGTAAAGTCTTCAGATAGCTTTGTAGAAAATAATAATAATAATAATAATAATAATAATAAAGTTGAAAAATAGCCCAAGTACTTGTAGGAAATATTTAAAATAATTTAAAAAAAGTCATCATCTAATAAATATTCAATACAAAACCTATACTAAACTAATTCAAGAGAAAAGTAAATACAAAATTTTAATAAAATACAAGGCTTAGCTAATAAGTCAATAAAAATAACAGAGATTATAAATATGACTTTAAATTTAAATTAACTTGCTGTAGGCTGCTTATTTAATTTATATTGAAAGTTCAGCAGTTCAAAAACCTCAACATTTTAAATTTAAATTAAATTTAAGATACAAGACTTAAAGCAGCCTTAAAGTACCTTCGAGGGAAGAAGCTCGGGATCGCCCAGTCACGCACTCGCATTTTCGCGACAATTACGAAAAGTAAGAAGCTAATGGGACTCGGGACTCGGGATTCGTATTCTGATTCGGATTCTGGACCCAATGGTCTCTCCACCACGCTCATTATCTCCGGAGTCGTAGCCCCTGCTGGCGCCAGCAGCTGGCCAAGATCGCTCCATTAGTCAGCCACAGCGCACTGGTGGACAGTGGATAGTGCGGCTGGAAGTGGATTGACCTCGTCGGAAAAACGTGACATAATGCAAATCACACAGGGGCCACCGGGTAAGATAATGAGCCCAAGCTCTGAGATCTTTCCGAGCTCTAGTCGAGCTCTGTTTGAGCTCTTTTCAAGCTCTTTTCAGGCTTTGAGTTGGAAGCAAAGCTAATTGGCCACCGAATAAATTCGTGGACAGGTGTGGAGGTGATATTTTCCACATTCCCATAGCCAGACTTAACATTGAGGCCTGTTTTAAAAATAATATAGTTTGTTTTCCTGTAACTCCTGCTAGTTATTCACAGACTTCTTGATGTAGTAAATAGTTGGAATACTTGCCAGAGCCAGGGAACTTTCTTTCTCCGGCTGGCACTGGCACATTACAATAGCTCAATCAAGTACACAGCCACCTGGAGCTGGCTACCCGCTTCTCTCGATGATTAGGCCAACAATTGGTCTAGAAACTATGCCAAGAATGCCAAGCACCTGTTGGCATCATTTTCTGGCACACAAACGAGTTCCAAGTACCAGAGAGACCCTGAGAAATCAATGCAGTTGCCTTTGTTTATCGACTGCACAGCGAATGAAACGCTTGAACGTGTTGGTGCTTGGAGCTTGGAGCTGGGTTACTTGGAGCCGGCTGAGAGGCTCCACAAGATGTACCCAATTGACCAGCTGCTGCTCCGGATGAAGCCAGTGCCCACATGATTCCCCTCCTATTTCGTACTTAATTTGACAATTTAACGGCCGGCGTTTTGTTGGGGCAATCATTGTGTTTCGTTTCGATTCGTTTCGGAACTTCCTTCCCACTCACCAAAGTAGCCAAAGAGATAACGTCGCCCACGCAACGCCCTCGCACCTTGGGGCACTGACAAAGTGTAGTAGTACGGAGATAATGGTAGTAGATAGGAGTTCCACAATTTAGGAATAGTTCTGGCTTTAATTTTCCCAAAAAAGGCCATGGTAAACTACGTTGAATGAGGATTAACCGTCTAAGGCGTAATGTGTTATAGTAGCCAGAAAATATCCTTAGATCGAAGCTGCTTCTCACATCTCCCATTTTTAATAAACCGATCTTTTATCGTTTTAAAAAATCGATACTCTGTTTGATATATCGAAACAAATTTCTCACAGTTTTCCAAATTGAAATTATTAATGTAGAAAATAAAAAAAATGTATGTAAATCAAATGGTATCATAAACTAAGTATCAAGGATGTTTTCAATATAATCTATCAAATCGAGAAAGAATTAAGAAATACATAAATAACAAATAACACATAAAGCAGCAGTATGCAGATATTTTTTCAATAAAACCCATTTAATCAATATTTTAACATATTGATAGTTGTTTATATATTCAAATTGATACTGTCTATATATAATATCTGACTTTTCCTTATTATTTACTTATTTTAATTAGTATTTTCCTAAATCCTTTTATCGTTTATATCGATATTATATGTTTTTAGCTATTTAAAATTTCGATAACTGAAACTTTAAGATACTTTAGATTATATATTAAATGCAATATTTTTTCTTAGATATATATATCTTATAGATTTATTTATGTAATTATATTAACAATAAATTTTATCGTACATTTCATAAATAAAATTGATATCATAACAATAAATTCGATATTTATCGATATTTTAAATTTAAAAATATTTGAATATATGATATTTTTCTACTTTATGTAAGCATACAAATGTTTCCTAAATTTGTTCAATAATATCAATATCCTAACATTAAAAGCAATATTTTTATTTATTCAAAATTTCGATAACCAAAATTTCTTGATGTTATCGAGCGCTATATTCGTGTCGTTATATCATATTTCCTGTCAATAAACATTTCCTATAAAAATTAAACTCATATGCTTAGGCCAGACTTCAACACTGATCAGGTGCAATTTGTGATCACCTCTCCCTGTGTTAGACAGCCAAGTTGAGTGAATTAATCTCCGGCGAACCGAACCGAATCGAATCTCATCGCATCGCAACCGAGTCCCAAGACCGTGGCACGAGTTGGGAGCATGGCCAACAAATTGCGGCACATTCCTGTCGCGATCGCACAGGTGCGGACATTAATTTGGCATTCCCAATTGTCGCGCATCAAATCGGAGCCGCAGAAACCCGAGGCTCACAGTCAGGCGGCAGCTGTGCAGTTTAATTGCAGAACCGATCGAGATGGAGATGGGGATGAGGAGAGCTTCAAGTCTGGTGATCAACGGAGGGATACTCTGGCTCTTAAGATATAGAATAGCTACTGACTGCCTTCCCAGTTCTGTCTGTCAGGTCAAGTCCTAAGACTTCATGGACCCCTCTTTCTTTTCCTATTTTGTAAGACTGTCCAGAAACTCCTCAAAACCCCAACACACAGCCCCATCTACCCTCTCTCAGCGAGAACCCAGTGAAAAGCACAAATAAACCGTTTTTGTGCGGAAAATTTAAGCGCAAAAGTGCCACAAAAAGAGAGGGAAATAGAAATAAGAACAAACCAAGCTTGGGCTTGGGTGAAAGGCGGCTGGAGGGAGTCGGAGCAAGCCGCTGTCCCATGGCGACCGCGAAATCGAGAACTGCCAAGACAATGCCTGATTGTGACTGACAGCATAATTTATAGTTTTGCGATTTGAACTGCGTCGCAGCCGGCAAAGCCGACAAAGCTAGCCCCAAGATCCATCTCCATGGAGTAGCCCAGCCTCCTCCGAGGCCGAGACCGAGTCCGGTGTCCATCAAAGGCAATGTGTCCACTCCAGCGTGAGGAGCCAATCAAATGGAAACGTGGCGAATCGGAACTTTGTGTGTGGCAAAAAATAAAGAAAAACCACAGCAGCTGTCATAACCGACAGCGGTCATCTGAAGCCTCAGATCTGGGATCGCGATCGCCATCGCCATCGCCATCACCATCTCCCATCTCCATTATCATGGATCATCATGGATCATGGAGGCTAGGTATGCAAATTGACTGCGGAGGCCTATCAGATTTAGGCCTCATTAGTGGATCGCTTTGGCACTTGGGCCATTAGCAACACCTTCGACTAGTTAATTATGGCACTGGTCATAAAGTCGCGATAGATGCGTCTAACAAGATCCAGCCAGAGAGATACGGATGCACAGAGAGAAAATGTTGAAGGTATTAAAGTAGAAAAATGTAAGAGGTAAAAATTTGGCGATGTGAAGAAAGATAAAGAGCAAACAAAGCCACTGCAAAGCTCGCTACCAAGTGTTGTATTGCTTGCACCTTACAGGCAAAGCTTCAAAGAGAAAACTAGAGAGTGAGAACGTATAAAAAAAGAAAGAGGCTACTCTTGAAAATAGAGAAACTCTGCGAAGCTAGCTCAGAGAGCGGCTAAAAACTGACTCTCTCTCTCTTTCTTTCTCTCTCCTCTCTCTCTCTCTCTCTCTCTGTCTCTCCGTCTCTCTGTCTCTCTGTCTCTCTCCCTCTCTCTCTCCCTCCCTCTCTCCCTCTCTCCCTCTCTCTCCCTCTCTCTCCCTCTCTCTCCCTCTCTCTATCCCTCTCTCTCTCTCCCTCTCTCTCTCTCTCTCTCTCTCTCTCTCTCTCTCTCTCTCTGGCTCTCCCTCTCTATATTTCTTTCTTTCCTTCACTTTCTCTCTCTCTCGTTCTCTCTTTTTCTCTCCCTCTAAGTGAGCCACTGAGTGCTGCTATGCTTGTACTTTCCTGGCAAAACGTCATAGATAGGTCGAGCGAGAGAGAGAAAGAAAAAATCAAGCTATTTCAAATTAAAACCTGAACCTCTCTGACGAGTTCTGCTTTAAAATATTAACATCTTTCTCATCATTAAAAGTATTCAACTAAGCCAGAGCCAATAACTACTTAATTTTTGCAAATTTCCCACAGTGTACTTCCCATTGATAGACTCGATTCGATTTTAAGCTAGTGGGTGTGTTTTATGCAAATTCCAACGCAACTCCATCCGAATTCTGAAGCGATAAATTCCGCACGTAAATAAAAATAAGAAATGATACAACTTACAGAGACTCTGAAGACAGACACAGCCTTTTGTCTTGCGGGTCTTAACGTATTTTGTGGCTTTTAGCCACGTGCGGTTCGGTTCTCTGGCAATCTCGTTGCCTCTCTGTCCCTCGCTCGGTTTTATTTTATGGAAATTAACATTTTTTAATGGGTTTCTTTTTCAGGCCAGACCGAAGACCGGAGACCGGCACACACATTATTTTATTTTTTTTTTCTGTCGGAGAGCAGAGTCATGCTGCACACAATGTGAGAATTTGTGGCTGCTGTGATTTCCCCATCGACAGATCAGGCAGCCGAAAATGCTACATGTTGCGTGTTGCCGGTGGTTGTTGTTTGGGAAAAGTCCATCGCACAGGCATCGATTTGGACAGGTTTCGGGCCACCCGAATGCAGTTTTAACGGTGGCTCTCACTCAAATTGACTTCGGTGAAAGCGGTCGCGTGAGAGAGAGATAAGGAGAGAGAGCGGCCTTGCGAGCAGAATAAGAACTTGGGAATTATAGAGCAACTGGGAGGTGTGATCTAGTGTTAGGTGAAATGGAAAATCTGGTGATTGTGGGTTCTAATTAAATTAATATATGAGCTTAAGAATTAAGTTTAAATTTAAATAGGTTAATATTAAAATAATAAAAAAAATATATACAAAAGGAACTTGGGAATTATAAGGCATATTGTGAGTTAGCCTTAAAGTAAAACCCAAATCAATTCCTTCAGAATATATAACCAACGCTTTAGATTAGTATAATATTCAAATTATATTAACTTTAAATTAAAATAAACATAAAAACTAGATTTCAAAAATTATAAAATTAAAAATAAAATAATTTTGTGACCACATTAATTTATTCTGTGTCACACCATCTACATAGTCGTGGTTAGTTTTGATAGTTTTGTATCATCTTCTCTTCTTTGTCATAATATTAAAAATCTATACATTTGCATAAAACAAAAAATTAGATTAATTGCCATCAAAATCAATTTAGACATTTTTGAAATCGATGCTAAACACCCCGAAAAAAAGACAATCAATCAATCTAAGACATGGAACCTTAGCATGGTCTGCCAACAGAGGAAAAACACTAAAATCATAACAAACACGATACTGAAACGGATCACAGATAATAATTGCTTCCACATGGAACTACTTTTCGGCAATATTCGAGGGGAAAATGCCCTGGGAAACTGCACTCAAGATGGCACTATTTCTTTCGAGGGAAATGCATCTCAAGTGGGGGGTGAAGAGAGTTTGACAAGTGCAGCGATCGCCTTACACGATGTGTAACATCGGATGCGGGATGAAAACCAGTTTATCGATCAATCAATCTGCAATTTAAAATCGATTAACAGAAAAGCAAACGGAAAACGACAACAAACGCAAGCAAGGAAACCGGCTGCAACGACTACTGTCCGGTCCTGTTCGGTCCTGTCCCGTCCCGTCCTGTCTGGCACTGTCTGGCACTGTCCCATCTGGTTCGATCCTCTACTCAGTTGAGATGTTGTTGAAATTTGGCTGCCCCAAGCAAGAAGCCCCGAAAAAGAGCCAGAGCAGATCGAATATAATTACAAGACGGACCCAAAAATGGTCATGAGTCGTGGCTCCACGCCACTCCAATTCCAACGAGTATACATGTATATAGTTATGTCTCTGGGAGATCCGACTGGAAGACAATGGCCTGGCGACGGAACCAGCAACAGCAGGTTCAATGACAGCCCGCCATAGATAATCATCATCATTATCATCATCATAGCCCGACACTATGATAATTCATTAAAATGCTTCCTCGCTCCTCTTGAATCTTGTCTCTCGAAGCTGTTTTCTTGAAAATAAACCAGAAAAATCAAAGAAAGGTAAAGATTTTAGAGAATATTCAGAAACTCATAAGATTCAAGTAAAAAAGTACCTCTTAGTGGCCTAAGTTTGTATTTTCCTCTAGCTGCAAGTACTGAGCAGATACACACAGATGCTATGGCAATCCGAGCATATATATCTATGCTATACACGTATGTATATACACTTCCCACATGTGCAGCGGCAATCAAAGATCTGTTTATTGTTTACAATGGTCGTCATCGTTGCCCCTCCAGAGCAGAGATCATTTTTAGCCTGGCCCAGGCACGTGCCCTTTCCATGCAGATTCCAAACATTTTGGGTTGGATTTCTCTCTGCGATCTGTCCGATCTTCTCATTACAATTAAGAATTTAATTTAGAGCAAGCCGAGAGAGGGAGTGCCATGAGTTCCAAAATGGAACTCACAGAGAGGGAATATTAGGTTTCTTAATGTACATACCAACTCTCAAGGGAGCAAAGGCTCCACTCCACATACTCCACACTCCAACTCATCTATAACAATATATGTGCAACATATAAACGATGATGTACAGCCTACTTTACACACTTTTGTCCATATTTATTGGATATCCAACGCAAGAATCATTTAAAAATAGTGGTTCTAAGTAGATTAAACTTTTGCTCCCCTGGCGGATACTCCCCGTTCAGTTCCTCCTCCAGTGTGGCCTTGCTGCTCCGCCTTCACTGTGGCCTTCTTGCTCCTCCTTCAGAGCAACCTTCCTGCTCCTCCTTCAGAGCAACCTTCCTGCTCCTCCTTCAGAGCAACCTTCCTGCTCCTCCTTCAGTGTGGCCAGATTGGGTGGTTCTCGTCCCGCTGGGTCAGATTGCGGTCGTAGGGCCGCTGACCGTGCAAACGGCGCAGGCGCAAAGGCGGCACACGCAGGGGCAGGCTCTGCTTCTGCAGCTGCTGCTGCTGATGATGATGATGATTGCGAACAGAAGACAGCCTCTCGTCGTCCTCCACAGGCTCCACTTGATAGCAGCAATAGTTCAGCTGCAGCTCCTTCAGAATTCGATTGCCGCATCCGTACAGGGTGAGACGCCCCCGCTCATCGTCGGCGTCCTCGTCCTCCATCTGCTCCGCCCTAGAGCTGGTGGGAATCTCGTCCAGCAGCACTTTCTGCTCGTCCTCGACGCCCCCAAAAGGATTCATAGTTGCCAATTTGAATTAAAAACAAAGGAAAAGCACGTGCAAGTGCAGAGTTGTATGCCACCTAGCGGTGGGGGAAAGCTGCAAAGCTTCTCCGATAAATCGAATACATTGGTATTTTTCAGACTTATCGACTTGAATGTATATTATCCAAAACGCAAAATATAAGTCATCAAACAGATTGTCAGATATATAATAAATTTATTGATCGTAATAATTTGAGAACTCATTTTTATTGTGTTTAATTTATTGAATTCAATTATTTGGGAAGAATATTTTAATACTGTGAAATTCAGGTAAAAATTGTTAATATACATAAAACTCGTTAAGTTTTTGAGTTAAGTAATAAAGTTTTCTTCGATTCTGCATAAGCATGGCAGAACAACAACTTTATATATCAACAATCTGTAATTTTTTAATTTTTTGCAATATATTTTTAGCGATAAAATAATATTCTTCTTAAATATGTGAGGAATATATTTGGAAAATTTGTAATAATAATAGTAAATAATACTATATTTTTGATATTTTTTATATGAATATTTTAACATTAATTGCGATATTTCTCGTAATTTAGAAATCAATACATTAAAGCTAAGGATATATTTGGACATAATTATTGAAATTTTTAAAATATTTTCGGTATGATCATAATACTTAAGCCTTAAATAAACTATTTTAAAACCCATTTTTCAGCATTTAAAAAGTAAATTTAAAAAGGTTTACCTTATTTCGATATATTAAAGTTTAAACTATTTTTTCGTTTTGATCAGTATATTCAAGCCTTAAAAATATACTTTAAAATACATTTGTATATCTTTCGGCTTGAGAGAGATCTACTCAGCATCAACATACTGAGAATGTCTTGCCTTAATGGCTACGCCTGCCGGCTATAACTCCAATTCGCAGGGAATGACATTAGGTCAGCCGCCTTAACTCAACGACTTCAGCTTCAACTCCAGCCTCAACTCGTTTGAGTCTCACGCAATTTGCTTTGAACAATTGCTAAATTGACATTTGTTGTCCGTACATATAGTACAATACACACTATATGTATGTGCCCCGACTTGTTGCTCCAATTGAGTAGAAATTTTCTAATTTCAACCTAAGAAATTGCTTGTCTTCCGCTTTAATGATCTGAATTGAGAGCTAATAAGTCAGAAAAAATTAAAAAAAAATATATAAATACTAATTATCTATTTAAAAAATGTAAAGATCGAAAAACATAGTTAAAACCATTTAATTTGTGAATTTTTATCAAATATAGAATATCAAATTCCCAATATATAAATATTAAAATAAAAATGTATATGGTCTAAAGATATCGTTTATAATCGAAAATGAACAATTAATCGAACCTATCGATTATGGGTGAAGTTTATGGCATTCATTAGACCATAGATTTTTAATTTATATTATTCTATCGTTTTCTCCTTTATTTTTTAGTTATTTTTTGTGTTTTTTTTTTCATAAGAAATCAGCGCGCAACCTACGATGATTTTTAATTACAAGGCACCTCGCACGCAGACTCTGCCTCTTCGGATCCCTCCTCACCCATGGCATATGGTACATTATGTAGCATATAGAGTGTACGGACCCAACCGACCAACAGCGGCAATTAACAATCTTTTGGCAGCGACAACATTTAACGGGACAGCATTTTGCGAACGCATCGATTACCCACCTCAGCCGGTGCCACGCACCTGAAGGCGTTGCTGGGACAGGTGAAAATCGAGTCGCGAGATCGGGGAAAAAAACCAACAAAATCGTCAGAGCAGCAGCTACGCAAATTTTACGCAATTGGGGACACCGATACAGTGGTTAAGAAACTAAGTTTCTAATATGATTATTATTTTGTAAACACATTTCAGAGTTTCAGGTAATTTTTGGGGACTCTTTAAGGCACTAAATCAATAAATGGACCGATTATTATAGCAGTTTTTAATAGTTTAAGTATTAAATTATATTTTTAAATTGTATTGACAAACTTTTCTACCCAAATTGCTATATTTTCAAACTTTTCTGCCCAACTTGCTATATTTCAGCTTAAAAAACCTTTTTCGGCTTGTCAAGAGTTAAATCGCCATCAGTATGTTTTTTGTGCTGGCTTAACCATAAACAAAATTTCCAAAAACTGAAGCAAACCTTAGCCATCAATCAGTAAAGCACTTGAAATATGGCAAAAATACATCACGTATACGAGAGCCGCTGCTGGCTGACCCCGAAACCCCAACTACTTGAGTCCGAAATGAGAGACCGGAGAAGCCAAGAAATCAGCACAAAAACAAATAACAAACCCAGAGCAAACATTACAAAAAACATAAAAAAACGTTTTCTTAAAACGAAACAAGAACAAGCCCAAATAAGAGTAAAGTTGTGGAGAGAGAATACTATATATAATGCTGTAAAGAGACCTTCGGAAGCCAAGAATAACTTTGGCTTATTATGCTTTCGAAGGTTGAATTATTTCAGCTTTAAGATTTAAATTTATAAAATAAACAATACAAATAATAGATAAATAATAACATTTAGTAAATATATTAGTCTATATTTGAACATAAATCATGTATTCTATCTAAACTATTGTCAGAGCATCCAAAACAATGTTTTCTTTCCCAACTAATCTCCCCCATAAGTATCTTATTTTCTCAGTAGGTGTTTGGGCAAAGAAAATAGAGGAAAATATCTGAGAAAATAATAGAGAAATGCTTAATTTTGTACAGGAAACCACCATGATCCACCATGCAAATGAAACCTCCACTGTGATCCCTGCTTGAACCCGTTTCCATCTTTGCTTGCCTTACCATTCTAAGCTACACAGAGAGAAATATTGGGAAAATATCCAGAGAATAATTTGATTTCCTGGTTGAGATTTCAATTTTAATAAAAGTGTTTTTAATATTCCAAAAATATTCCGGTTTTGGTCTAATCAAACTTCATTTTTATTGTTTTTATCTATGAAATACCAAGACTTTATTACAAAAAGTCTATTTGAAATCATTAAATATCAAATAAATATATACCTCCTTAACTAGAAGATTTAATATATAAAATATATATTTGAATCAATAATTGTTCTTCTTTAAAATGAAAAAGAAACAAAAATCAGACATAACAAAAGGCATAAATATTATTTTTAAATAAAGATTTATATTTTAAAACATTGTTTTTATAATATCTCCTTGTAAAAATCCAAAACTGGTATACATAAAGGTTTATTTGATCTCATAAAACCCCAAGTTTGTATATATTTTTAAATTAAAAGTTGTATATATTAGAATTTTTTTAAAAATGAAGTTATACATTCAAGTGATAAAACAAAATTTTCAAGCAAACCGCAAGGCTATAAATGGTTGTTTTAAATACAGATTTTTGTAAAAATGAATGAACAATATGATTTGCATTATTTCTTGTTTAAAATTTTCAAAAAAAATATCCTTTTTTGCCATAATAAAATAATAAAATATAATGTATCTAATTAGAAAGTTATTAATATTTGTCTTTTAGGACCCCCTGTCCAGGCTAACTAAGGTTTCTTTCAGTGTACCGTGGAAAAGAATCACTTCCCAGACAGAACGGAGCTCAGCGATTGATGGGATGATTGATTGATGGATGGACGGCTGGGGATGGGACTGACTCTCTCAGCTAATCAGATTAGCTGGAGATGTCGTAACCCGGCGGTGTGTTATCGGACCGTAGCCAATTGGTCACCGATCTTACCCACAGGTATTCACTTACCTGGCTTGGCTGCTGCACCTGCTGCGGCTAAGACGAAGGGCGGAGGCTGCGGCCGTGACTGTGACTGTGGTGATGCAGTTGCGGTTTCATGTCGGCCGGAAGCTCCACTGGCCACAGCAGTGGCAGGATATGCCAGGAGGATATTGGCGAAGATCACTGGTCCCAGAGAGAGAGAGTGGAAGTGGGAGAGCGAAGTCGGTCTTCGCGCGAGAGAGGGCTTCAACCTCAAGTTTTCACACGCTTTCACTTGAACAAAAAAAATAAACACACACACACACAACACTTAAGAAACCGCTGATGCTCTTTCTTCGTCTTCTTTGCTTGGTTTTTCGCGCGCTCTCCCTCTCTCTCTCTCCAATTAGGTTTTTGTCACCCGAAAACCGCAATGAAAACAATCAACAAACAAACATCCGCTCAACAAGTGATTTCTTTTCGAGTGCGCAGGCGCAAACATAAACATAAACAAAGTCACTTTAAAAACATAGCGTGGCGGCGGCGGCAAACACAAACAAATAATCAATTACGCGGTAGAATCCTTAAATTGACCAGCAACAACAGAAACGAGCGCACGTTTATTTTACGAAAACTCCCGTCCGCGAATTATGACGATAAACACGAAAAAAGAACTGGCCGCAGACGAATTAGACCGACAGGCACCTTTCTTCCACCTTTGCTTGGGAAATTTCGTTTGGCAAGTGATGAACACCATCGAGTTCGCTCAATCTGGCGGCGGACCGAACGACGATATTTTCAAAGTCTTACGCGATTGGTGTTAAATAATCTCATTTGGCGTAGAATTCTCGTTTTTTGGGGTCGAATTCGCGTCTGTGGGGTAGAATTCTCGCTTGTGTAAAGTAAATGTAAGTAAAAATGATCCTCACGCCACAAGTTTTTAACTAGAGATGGTATGAAACTAGTGCGGAGCCAAAATCGATCTATCGATAGGCGGCGCAACTTACACGCCCTCTACGCGGTCAGATCGGGCAACGAAAAAAAGGTGGCAAAAGAAGCTAACTCTGTGAATGAGAGCGATTTGTTTTAAGAGAAAATCTCTGTTAACTTGCTCTCTCCTCTCTGGGCGAGAGCAGGTCCGTTAACTGATATTAATTGCCGATTGAGAAAAGTTTCTAAAAAAAGTCAACAATTTAAACAGACTTTAAAAATTGAAAATTACTTAAAGGAATTAAATATTATATTAGGATTACTTACCTATTGTGCTATAATATAGCTTGTAAAAAATTTAAATAAAAATATTATTAATTACGATTAGTGCGGAATATATCGATAAGCCAGCTTAAAGCCTGCACCAGCTGCCACTAAAAGGCGCCACTAGAACGCCGCAAAACGGGAAGCCAAACAATAAAAAATAATACATTTCCCTTCATAAAATGTATTTTTAAGCCTTGTTTTGAAACATTCACAAACTTACAGCTGTTGTAAAAGAGAAGATACTACAACTTTCTTTCCATGCAAAAGTACAAAAACAACAGCGAATTTTTGAACCTTTTCGAAATAAGTTAAAGGCATGATCAATATGCCACAGGCGCCTCTAGCGGGACTTTGGAAATCAAAGTACAAATAAAAAGAACAATAATAAATAAATAATTACAATATATTACCAAAAAATATTACGATAATATCATGTATTATGAATTTTAATAAGTTATTTTAAATGACTGCAGAAAAAATGCATTTTACTGCGCCATATCTTTACAGCTTGTTTTACCACCACTTTTCACTTGGTTGATGACACAGCTAAGAGCTATTTTTAGACAAGAAAATCTCATGCACTCGACTTTATAATTCTCAAGTACGGATTCTGTTGAGCATGACAAGGATCGGTGACGCTCGTAGCAACAAGTGGTCTTTTTTATTTAATTTTTATAAACTGCTTCACGAAATATTATAAATTCTGTTGTATTAAAATATATTCTTTAAAAAACACACATCGTCGTTGTTTTTAATAAAAAAAAAGATTTATTTTTGCCATAATGAATAAAACCAGTTAAGGGTGCCATTAGTTCTACGGACATACATGGGTAAGGGTAAACAGTTGCTCCCCACGCACTAGGGTTAGTATTGCTCCGTCGTTCGCTCCTCTCTCCCCGGTGAATGCTCGAGGAGATCTGGTATCATTTACGGATGGATGGATATTCGGCTAGATGTAAAAACACTTAACTAGGCCCGGAGACGAGCAGGGGCTAAGATACGTACGTATATGGATATATATAGGGATATGGTACTTAGGGCTAGCAAGCTACTTATCCTAGGTATTTACGTTGTATTCAACTAAAGTACTGACAAAAAAAATACACTCAAGACTAGACTATACATAGGGGGCACTATGAAGGGGGAAGGGAAAGGGTCTGGAACTGGGACTTCCTAAGGTCGTTAGGTGGTTACTGGTTAGTGTGGCTAAAGTGTGACTAGTATTCGTTTAGAGTTGGCTTATGAGTTATATCGGCTATCGGCTACAATTACGATTGTTGTCATGGCATGGAGCAGGGATCAATGGCTTGGCTGAGCGGGAACGGGAGCAGGAGCTGCAGCTGCAGCTGGAGCTGGCGTCTGTGGCTGCTGCTGCTGTTGTTGCTGTCTGTTGTGGCTGCTGTTGCGCGGCGGTCAGGCGACAATATCGCTGCCGGGATTATAGCCAAAGTAGTTCAAGTTGAACTCATCGCTGAAGAGCACCTCCTCCTCGGAGGGCTCCACCTGATGCGACATCTGTATGCCCAGCTCCATGGGATCGATCTCGGTGATGTAGTACTGTGAGGTGCTGCTGCTGCTCTGGCCGAGGCTATGGCCCAAATGGCCATGTTGCTGCCGCAGGCCACTTTCCGTGACCACCACATCCTTGTGTATGGGATTGAGATAGTCTTCTGGGGAGAAAGAAATCAAGTAAGTGGGAGGATAGAAAGAAGGGCTGGCTTCCTACCATTATCCAGCAGCACATCGTGATAGGTACTGATGATGGAGTTCACCGACTGCACCTCCACCTCGCGATGTATGCCATTTAGGATTTGGCCTGCGGTCTTTCGCAGCTCATCGTCGCTCAGGAGATCGTTGAAGGGCAGCAGCCTCTGCTGCTGCTGCTGCTGGTGATGATGATGGTTGCTGTGATGGCCTTGGTGCTGGGAGTTGTCACTGCCACCGCTTCCTGGCGCCTGCTGCAGCATCTCTTGGGTAAGCGTGGCGGCAGCCACAGCCGCCTCATCATAGAGGCAACTGCTGGCTGAAGTTGCATGTGGCTGCTGCTGTGGAGAGTGGCAATTATGTTGCTGTTGGGTCTGATGTTGCTGGTGCTGCTGTTGTTGATGATGTTGCTGCTGCTGCTGTTGCTGTTGTTGCTGCTGCTGCAGCTGCTGCTGATGCTGTTGGATGCGCTCCCGATTGATTGACTCCATTTTAAAGAACAAATCCAGACGCTGCTTCTTCTGCCAAGAGTTATGCGTTTTATTAGAGGTTTATTTTTGTTTTTTAAAGTTCAAAAAACAAATTTAGAACTTACATGCTCCCAGGCCAGGACATTCTCGGCGGAATCGCCACTGGATATGGCCCACAGGTGGCCGGCACCCTGGGGCGCCTTGACCCCCTTGCGAAAATGCGGATTTATGGACAGATTGTGTCGCACTGAGTTCTTCCAGCGGTCATCGTTTGATTTGTAGTAGGGAAAACGATCGCTAAGAGTCAAGTAAATAAGGAAATGATTTTATTACAAGTTTAACTTGGATTTTAAGTTGGTTTAATTAACTTAATAAAAGGATTTAAGGTTTAAATATTAGCCACAAGTAACGTATTCTTTTTTCTCCTACCCCTTTTGGAAAGTTTTGCCTCTTTAATGACCAGTTTCCTTTCTTTATTCCGGCTGACCAATAGCATTTCGAAAAGTTACAGCCCCTTTTTTTGTGGACCCACCAATCCTGGACAGGAACAGGGACACGTGAGACGTACAGACGGACAGCGGAAACGAGGCAATTTCCCTGAAACACGTCATCACAACAGCACTGCGGCAGTCCCTCACACAAACACTGGCAGGGAAAAGCTGAATGAGGGAGAATACGGAGGGAGAATACGGACGGGGAGACTACGGACAGGGACATGGACAGGGACATGGACATGGACACGGACACGGACAGCGGCAGTGGCACAAATTATGCGTCGTTTCTCTCCGGCTCCGGCTGTGGCTCGTTTTGATTTAACGTTACTCCGTTTATTTTATTTCAGTCACGAACAGGCGATTTGGGAGCTGGTCTTCCTCCTTAGGCAAAAAAAATGGAGTATGCCCCATGTCTGGCTCCCACTCCCCCTCCTCTGTTTTTTGGATGTAAAGAGGAAACAACGACGACCGGAAAGGACATCGCGTGCCAGGATTCCAGGCAAGGGTGGTCGGGTCTATGGATAGTTCCTACGTTCGGTGGTGGACGGGCAACAAAATGGAAAGTATTTCAAATTACGACACAGAGAGCGAGGGAGGGAGAGAGGGAGAGGACGAAAGAGAGAGAGGCCGAGCGAGTGCGAGAGAGACACGCGCCGTTCGGAGGTGAAAAACAACCCCCATGAAATGCGGAAAAGCCAGGGGCAGGGGTTAGACCTATGTCATTGGTTAACTGCCACTGCCCCCTCCGGTACTAGTGATCCACGCCCACGTTCCGGTCCCCGAAAGCAATCCAAAAACAAATTTCAGCACGCGACCTAAGGCCTCCTCCGCTGTTTCTTTCACAAAATCGTTTTTACCCGATTTTCCTTTTCGAATTTTCCTCGACGCTCTCCTGCCTTTCTTTCCTTTTTTCTTCATTTTTTATTTGGGAGCAATGACGACTCATAAATGGAGTGAAATATGGAAATCCTGGGAGTGGGGCAGGAGTCCTTAATGACCCCCTCTGCCCCATGTGTGTGTGTGAGGCAGATATGTGGCACGTGGGTGGAAGAGGACCAGGAACAGGGACAGGGACTCGTGAGGATTTGGCACGCAGCCCGTCATGACGCATCAACCGGTGGAGTCGTCGAATGATGTGGCACTTGAAATTGCCTCCGCAGCGGGGATTGGGAAACCAGAGAGGAGGGATCAGGGGACGAGGAACAAGGAGGAAGGTACAGATAAATGGAATCAAGTCCATTAGCCACTAGGTGGTTGTCTCTTTCCTGTTCTTAGCTAAGTCCGCTGAGGTCTAACGAGTTTTCGGGAAAGATGATGGTGAAGAAAGAGCTACGAACTACTTTGAAACTCCATCCTCGAAGAGGAAAGCACTTCGGTTTGTCTGTTGAAGCATGAAAGTATGTCAGACAGGGATATATATTACTATACCACATATATATATAATACCATCCTACTATATTCAACCTCTAGTATCTGGAGAATTCCTGGGGATATACGTTTAATCATTTCCTTCAAGTTAAGAGAGGAACTAGTATATACCATCGACTCAACCCTTCCAAGACTAAACGGATAGAAACTTACAAGAGCGCTGTCTTTCAGAGCAAAAATAGTTTCCTTATTTACATAAGAATACCGCTGAACGGGAGAGAATCGGAGAGCAAAAATTAAATTCTCTCTCAGAGAGCATTTGAAAGGAACCTACTCTCTCGTTAGCTACCAAGCTGTTGATGCTTTGCTTAAACATTGCAAGTTTATAGTGAAACAGAGAACGAGAGAAACAGGGAGAAAATGTATCTTGCATTAATAGTGAGAGAGAGCAAAGAGCGAAAAGGACTTAAAACCCCTTGGCATCCTAAAGGAACCTATTCTCTTGTTCGCTTGCAAGTTTACTTGTGCATTGCAGGCATAGCGTGAAAGAGAAGCCAAGAGAGAGCTAGAAAGACAGAGATCTTGAACTGTTAACCTGATTTTAAAGCGAAAGAGCAAAGAGAAACGAGATCCCTTAGCATCTGAAGAGAACCTACTCTCTCGTTCGTTAGCAAACAACAACAGCTTTGCTTGTGCATTGCAAAAATAGTGTGCAAGAGAGCGAGGAAAAGAGCGAGAGAGATAGGAAGACAGAGATCTTTTCAAGGAGCGAATAATCTCAAGAGGGCGAAAATGGAGCGAATAGAAGAAGAGGAGGCTCCCTTCTTGGAAATTCTACGATCAAATTCCCTAAAAATTCCCCCATAGAGACACTTTAACCTTAAGCAAGGAGAACTTTAAGTTCAGATTAGTTTGTTATTTAAAAATCTCAAGTCAGCGCAAGGATACCACCGAATGGATAGTTTATGGGAGCTGCATGACTGTCTGGGCTTAATCATTATCATGCAACCCACGCCGGCCAATCGATACTCGTGTCTACATACAGACATCCAGTGCTATCTCTCCAGATACTTGCCACTATATATATTTTCCTATATAAGTATATCCCATTTTGTCTGCCGCACTTGTCGAATTGTCAACGTGGCTTCAAGCACGTAGTTCTCCACTCGAATAGGAAAGGACCTCCGGGGATGGGATGTCTAGTTTTGGAGGCGGAAGGTGGAAAGTGGAAAGATGGGAAGGTGGGAGGTCTGAGGTAGGAGTTGCGAGCTGCGAGTCGCGAGCCTCCCAGGTTGCCTGAGTGGCTTTGTTAAGTTAAAGGTAGAAAATCAAATACCCGCTATCAGCGTCGTCATCGTTGTCAATGAATTTGACTGACTGACTTTGCCTCGGAACAGGGAGGTGGAAGCAATGAGGCAGGAAAGAAGGTTGGCTTTTCCTACCAAATTGTCGAAATACACGGCATGTCCTCGCCGGTTCCACAGTCCCCTCTTTTTACAGTTACCATTTGCATAAATATATATAGATATATATATACTTGTAAAATACTTGATATATACTTGACTGTTTCGGTCAAAACATCGCTCTATTAGTAAGTAAAGCTTCAGGGGTTTTCCCTGCATTATTAACTATAGCTTCAGGCGTTTTCCCTGCATTATTAACTTTAGCTTCAGGGGTTTTCCCTGAATAAGTAACTGAAATTTTATGGTTTTCCCTGAATTAGTAGCTGCATTATAAAAGTTTCACAATTACTTAGCAGCCAGATTTTCAGGTATTAAAATCAGTAACTTTGAAGTTCCTTAAAAAAACCCTTAGACTTTATTTAGAAAGAATCTTAACTAACTTTTTTAAAGACCTTATAATACATGTTTCTAGAAGTCAACAGATGACTGATATTTTCTATCTCAAGACAGGGTTAATTTAACTCTTCAACACTGCTTTGAAATCTGTATTTTCCCCTATTTAAAACTACAAATCAAACATATTTTTCTGCAAAAAAAAATAAAGGTTTAAAGAACTCCCACCTAGATGGCTTTTGGCAGGATAAGACCGGGAGCATTGGTGGCTTGTGGAGCACTCTATCTCCCATTGGGGCTGTCCAGCTTGATGGGAAATGAAATGTAATTGACTTCGGCCTCCGGCTTCCGCGTCAGACATGGCTGCCAGGTTGAGGATGGGCCTGGGCCTGGGGCCTGATAGGCTGCGATGGTCGCTCGGACTAGTTGGTTGGCTCTGGCTCTGGCTCTGGCCCGGGCTTCAGGCCCAAATGGGCCGGGCCCGGGCCGTGTCTGGAAGTGCCTGGCACGCAAGCCAACTCTTCTCGCACACACTCCTCGCCTCGCCTCGGCGAGAGCTTCATTTCTTCATTTTTTTTTTTTTGACATGGCAGCAAGGACCGGGCCACCAGACTGGGCAACTACTTCTGGCCCTGCATTTATTATATATATATATATATCGTATATATAGTATATATCTGAAGGGGGCGGACACGGACACAGTTAGTTATTGCTTTGCGCCATAGTCAGTTCATAAATTTTGTTGCGGCTCGTTGGTGGCTCGTCCACATCCTCCTCGGCACTTCCTCGTCCTGGTCCCCGGCCAATAAAAGAAATTGCTTGGATTTATGGCCAGCAGCGAGGAGCACCCGAGCCGAAAGTAGAAAGTTCCCTCATTTCGGTTGGGCCAAAATGAAAAACTTTTTAATGGCAATTGCCAATTTTTTCTTATTTTTCCTCTCTTTTTTTCCCTGGGCGTAACTTCCAACCAGCCACGCCTCCTCAGAGGCCAAAAATTATCCCAAGACCATCGGACTCGATCTTGGATCTTTGCAGTTGAGCGGAAGAAGGGTAACTTAGGGAGAAGTTAACGAGAAATTGTCATTAAGAAGGCACAACACTCGGCTTAAAAGACAAATCGATATTAACCTTGGTTGCCAGACGAGTCAAGACAAAAATATGACCTTTTAGTCTTCATAAATTGTTAGGATTCACCCTCCAAGACTTAAAAAAAAGAAACCTAACTCTTTAAGAGTCGAAACAGTCGAGTTTTTGTATCTCATGGGATTCCTCTTAACTGAGAGAGAGTATAAAATTGTATTTCTATCAGAGTGCCCCGAAAAAACTCTCTCGTTCGCTAGTGAGGAGAATTTTCAACCTGTTTGTTGTTGCTTTCCTTGTGCATTGCAGATGAAGTTTGTAAGAGAGAATGAAAAAGAGATAGCGGATAGAGAGAGAGGTAAATGAGAAGAGAGAAATATGAGGAGAGAGAGAGGAAAGCAGAGAGACAACTAGAAAGAGAGTAAGATATGGAGAGCGAAACAAAAGGAGAGAGATAGAGATGAGGAGAGAAATACAGGAGGAGAAGGAGAGAGATAGAGAGAGAGAATGATTGAAGGACTTTCTGTTCTAGGGAGAGAGAAAGATTGAAAAAAAAAGGGAGAGCGTAGGTAGGGAAAGGGAAAAATAGGGAGAGCGAAAATTGGGCAGAGTGGTGGGAAAAGAGTAATCTTTCCAACAAGTGAGCGCTACTACTAAGAGAGCGAATATACCATTTACATATAACGCCAGAATTCCAAGAAAAGAGAGAAATGGAGAGCTTTTTCACTTCTTTTTAGCTAAGAACAAGTTCTAAATGGTTTCTGTTTCTTTTAATTATGTTAGAAGCTTCGGAAAATAGAACAAAAATCTTATTAAGAAAGAAATGTAATGCTTATTTCATTATTTGTTTCAAAAGTAACGGTTCTTTCAACTTCATTTAAATATTTAAAAATTGTACATAAAAAGGTACTCGAACTGGGTATTCCCTGCTCTGTGAGGTGGATAGCTATCCTAGTTGCGGTCTCTTGTGCAATATGCCAATGATCCCGCCACATGTCCTTCGATGGGCGATCAAGCATGATCCGCATCCCATAAACACTCAATATGCATTTCGAAATTGACCGGAAGAAGAGGAGGGGGTGGAGGTGGAGGTGGAGGCAGAGGCAGAGGCGTAGGCAGACCAACCCCCGCTTAACCCACTTAACCCCTTAAACCCTGGTCGGGTAATTGCTCACCAGTACCCGCTCCTTCCCCCGAGGAAAAGGGACTGGGCCTGAGCATGGCCATGGGCATGGGTATGGGCATTTGCATTTGGGCATGTCAAACACCTGATCCCGTGGATGCAATGATGCATGTAAAAGGTGTAGAAAAGCCGGAAGGGACGCCTCCAACCCCCGCAATTAATAATTATTGCTGAGCGGCGAGCGGCATGGAAATTTCATGGGCAATTGCCAGGACTCCGGGACGATTAAGCTGGCACAGGGTGAGGTGCGGGTCGCGTGGGCGAGTTTCTGAGTTCCTGACTTCCAAGTTGCAAGTTCCAAGTCCCTAAATTGCCATTGGAAGGGGGGGAGAGAGACTACATGGGATAGGTGGAGCGGGAGCACGACTGCCATGAGGCGCAGGCGCCAGTTTTGCCTTGACTGCACGAGGACAAGTCCCTGGCAGGCAAACACCACCATCGCCACCGCCCCAAGACACCCAAGGCAGCTCCCACAAAGCAAATTTGTGAATGGTTAATGAAAAGTTCCTCCCAAAAAAAAAGTTATGCCAAGGAGCCAGGAGAACTACTGGCTGCCTCGGACTCCGTCCGCTCATTACACTAAATGCAGGGGGCGGCGGCTCGCAGGTGATGGGCAAATGTCATAAATTATTTGTGGGGTGGTTTCTCGTATGTAAATTTATATAGGATATTTACACGCAACATTTTCTTCATTTTTTTCGGCTGCGGCTTCAAATATTTACACTGATTCCCTCCCTCCAAAAGGGGGTGCAGGTGCAGGGGCAGGGACGGGGGAAATGCCAAATTAATGAACCTTGAAAAATGTGTTAAAAGTTTTCTTCGTTTATGAGTCGTCGTCTTGTCGAATTGATATTTTTTCAACTTTTTTTCTTCTTGGGAAGGGGGAAAACACAAAAGGGGGCTTGAAACTAGGTAATGACAAGAAACAGAGGCGGGGAGGGAAAGGAAAAGGGTGGAAGCCCAAAGGATTTGCATTTTCAGTGATAATTTCAAATATAAATAAATTCTGGAGATGGCCAAAGCTAATTCTAAATGTATTTTCCTGAGTAATAAATTCATTTTTTTACAAAAATTGCGTATAAAATACATAATTCGTATTTGGAATTAATTAAATTTATTTAGAGTAAATAATTCTTATTTAGAATTAATCTCATTTAGAATTTAGATTTCTTATTGAGAATTAATAATTCTTATTTAGAAAATTTGTTTCAATAAAAAACGCAGATCAAGAGCTACTCCAGCTAAGGCTCATGAAATGTAGCACCCAGAGACATGTCCTGACCTGTTTGGGGTCCCAAATAAATGAGATATTGAGGGAAAAAGAAGAAGGAAGAAAGGAGCTGCAGACTATGTCTACAAAACCCGAAAAGGAAGATCAACAACAGTTCATATCATATACCGCACGGAATGCAGCACTCTAAGACATGTTGTGACCTGTTATTTGTAAATAAAAAGCATAATTCAAAGTCAGGAACTTTTTTTAACGAATTCTAGGTTAGGAAGATATTTGTATAAAGAAAACCCAAGTCCAAAGAGCCCTTTGAAAGTCTTTAACCCCAAAACCCATATAACAACCCGGCATAACCTAAACTAACAAATGTCAGATTCTAGAAATAGTTTCCCTTAAAAGCTACAAGCAATTAGTCTTTGTACATACATCCCTTTTCCCATATCTGATAAATAAAGCCAAGAAATGCTAAACAACTTGTTGAACAACATTTTTTCTGGTTGCTCACCGAAAGCTAGTGAATTTTCTAAGCCCATAAATTGTTGGAGCTGCAAACTTTTGGCACTCTTTTGCCACTGTTGTTGCCTTTCTTTTGCCAGGCCTTTTTGTTTGGTTAACAACCAGGAGGAGCAACACCTCGCCGGGAGCTGGTGCCAGGTAGCAGGAAGCACAACCAAATGGCCAACGGGAATGCCCAAGAGAAATGCTTGAGATTTGTTTAATTGCATCCGGCTGCCGCTGGCACTCCCCACATACACACAAAACTCTGGCCAAAATGGCGTCCGTCATTGGGGGTGGATTCAGGGGGGTTGGCTGGGTGGCACTGGGATTGGGGTACTTACGATATCCACTGGTATATGCCCGACACAGTCAGCTCACCCTTGTCCTCGAGGGCGTATTCGATGAGCTCCGTGTAGGTGAACGGTGGTTTCTTTGGCCTGCTTGTTTTGCGGTGGTGGTTGGTTTCGGGTATCGGGTTCCAGCCAGGTGGATTCGGGGGTTTGGGTGGAATCAGTGGTCGGGCGGTGGTCGGGTGGTTCATTCGTTCATTCATTCGTCAACATCAGGTGGGGGGTGGTGGTGGTGTTGCGGCATCGATTGGTGGACGGAGGCACAAAGCAAATGGAGAACGCACGAGTTGCGAAAATGTTTTGAAAAAATAGAAAAATATTAGAAAATTGTATTTATAATGAGAGAGAGAGAGCTATTTAACAGACGGACCTTGCAAATGTTATAATGTATTTGAAAATTAATTTATAATACTCCAAATTAATTCAATGTTGTTTTCAAATAATATACAAACTCTACTTACTACATATTCATTTTCAGAAAATCCCCAGTTCATTTGAGAATGAACCAAAGGGAAATTCAATGATTAAGCCTCAAATGAATAAGGGAAATTCAAGTAGATTCCAAATAAACAAAGAAAAATCGAGTTTGTTAAGGAAAAATCTAAGGAAGGTTTACAAAATCAACACTTTTCCCACATTTAATTGGGAATGAACCAATGAACAGGGCCAAAAAGCCTCAAATGAACAAGGGAAATTCTAGTATCATTCACTTATCACAACTCTAAATCAATTTCGATTGCAATATTTATCATTATGGGTTGTTACTAATGATTAAAGTAAATTCAAATGAACATTACAAAAGCTTTGGGATTTAAGTTAAATTTGTTAAATATTTAATTGTTTTTTACTTAAAGAATTTAATTTAAAGTTCATATTTAAGTCAAGAATTAGGTCTTCTTTAGATACTAAGTATAATATAGGTTTTGAATCTAGTAATTCCACACACAAAATCAAAATTCAAATGACCTTTTCTAATTACTCGCTTTCGAAAAATCCCCAAGTTCATTTGGGAATGAAACAATGAACGGGAAATTTAATCTAAGATTTAAATAAAGAGAAATTTACGAATAAATATAAATCAGTTTTTGTTTAAGTATTAGAGGAAGCTATACAAATTAGAATATAATATAAGAATATAAAAAATGTGTTTAGTAGCTCCTTCTAGTAGCTTCTATCTGTACTCACGCCTTGGACGTCGTATCCTCGACGACCACATGCTCCGCCACAATCATATCGTTTCCGTCCAGCTCCGAGGTGACCTCCATTACCAGCTCCTCGAACTTGCGTCCCGTTTTCGTGGAGCCCACACCTCCGCCAGCAGCACCATTACCACCACCACCTCCTCCTGCATCGCCTGGCCCCGCCAGCGTGGCCATCGCCGTGTTGGCGCAGCTTTTCGGCGATCTGACTCGCTGCTGCTGCTGCTGCTGATCCATCACCGTCGATCCCAGCGAGTGGCTTGAGGCGGCGACCGTTGCTGAGGCTGAGGATGTGGGCGAGGCGGAACTACAGGGCGAGGTGCTGACCGTCGTGGCCGTCGGCGTGGAACTGCCCTCCGCCGGCAGTCCCAATGGCTGGTTGTGGCCCTGATTGTGCGGCGACAGGTGAGGAAACTCATCGAACTTGAAGTTGAGCAACCAGGAGAGATTCTTGTCTTCGAAGTCTGCCTCGGAGGCATCGTTTCCCGTGCCAGCAACCGAACTTGTGCCCGAGCTGGAGCCCGAGGAGGTGCGCCTGCCCGCCGTCAATACCCGCTGCTTTTGGGGCACCAGAAAGTTCTGGTTTTGATGGGGATTCTGGCTTGGATTGTGGCTAGGATTCTGGCTGGCATTCTGACTTAAATTCTGGCTGGGGTTCTGGTTTTGATTCTGGCTGGGATTCTGACTTGGATGCTGGCTGTTCTGGTTCTGCTGTTGCGGCGGCGGCAAGGTGGCATTCAGGTGGCCCAACTCCGCCTGCAGTCCAGAGTTGTACCGATGATCCAGCTCTAGCAGTTCGCCGCCCGTCCATCCGCCGTTGTCCTCCAGCGGTGCATTCGCCGGCGGACAGTGTGAATAGGCGCCGGCGGCAACGGTGGCGGTGGCGGCGGGCACCAGGAGACTGCTGTCGTAGGCAAACAGATCGTTGATGAAGGAGGAGGAGGGAGCAGCGGCAGCGGCCGCCGTGGGCGTATTGTGAGCTGTGGGCGGCGGCTCCAGTTGTAGATGGAACTGCAGATCGCCGGCATCGTAGTCCAGGTGGCGTTTCTTCCAAGGATTCGACTCGATGGCCTCATAGTCGTGACCCAAGGCCAGCTCCTGCTCCTCCTCGTACTTTCGCTTGAGGAAGTGGCCATAGTCACCGGCTGCTCCTCCATTATTCTGATTGGTGGCCTGGCTGTTGTTGTTGTTGTTGTTGGTCGCACTGCCTGCCGCGCCATTGACGGGCATGTTGACAATCATGGTGATGATGTCCTGGTCACGAGGCAAGTTGCAACAGAAACAAACACAGACACGGACACACACGGCAAAAAAAATCAAATACTGTCCGGAGTTTGTGTAGTTGCTAGAGAGGAGAGGAGCTAGTCCGAACTGGCTACCGTCTCGCGCTGCGACTGGCCACGGAATGCGAGGGTCCGCCAGGAGCCGAGCTGAGCACAACTCCCAGCTGAGCTGTGCTGCGCCTGCGCCCGCTGTCCGCTCATCATCCCTGCGCAGTGCGCACTCAGTGAAGCACAGAGGCGGCACCCTCCATCCTGATAGCCAGGGATGTGGCTTAGGTACCGCTTTTTGCTGTAATACAACAAGATACAAATATTAATTGGAATATAACTTAGGTAAAGTTTTTCTTGTAGGATGTTGAGGTACAATACTTACTTTGCAAGAGGGTTAATAACAGCTTTTACTTGGAATCGCTAAGGTATAGCCTTTCCTGTAAGAATATAGCAAACAAGTACAATAATTACTTTGAATTTGGATTAGGTACTAAATTTTCTTTAAGAAATTTCGAAAAAAGCACAATAACTACTAGGAATATTATTATAGAGTGTAAACATTGGGTTTTTTAATGTATAAATGTTTAAAAGCTAATAAAGCGATACGATTCTCCTTGAGAAACGCACATAAATGTAACAAATTGGCAAATTAAGTTAATTTAGATTACTTAAACCATTTAAAAACATTTTAAAAGAAAGGTTTATAATGTTATAATCAAATCATAAGGGAAACAGCTATAAATTGATACAATTTCCATAAAATAATAAATATTGAGATTTTATACAGCTGTAAAGCTAATTTCATAAATCTATAAGCTTATTGCAAGTGTTACAGCATAAACTAAACCACAAAAAATGGCTTAAATGTAATAAAAAATTAAATGTTCGATGTACCCAGGGTACAAGCTGATTAGAAACGCCATAAGAGGCTGTTGCAGCTACTCTATTTTTTTATTTAAATAATTTTTAAATAAAATATTTTAAATAAAATATTCCTGTTTTGTGTGGCTTATTGTTTATAGAGCTACTAAATATAAAATTAATAATAATTAATAAAAATAAAAATATAAAAAAACGTACCTTATGGAGAGTAATTATTTGTATCCATATGACACGTATGGAAATACTCCTGCTCGGTTTCAGGTACACACACCTAGAGATACCTGCTGCTGCTGCTGCTGCTGCCACCACCGCCACTGTGTGTCCAGGTCATGTGCCGCCGGTTCTGCTCGGTCGCTTCGCTCGATTCCGGCCATAATCGAACACATGTGCACGCCGCCGAGCCGCCGAGTCGCCGAGCTGTCCGTTAGCCAATTTTGCGCTGACAGCGATAGCAGGGAGAGCTGGCCCAGACGTGGCAGGGTGCAGTGCAGCCATTCAAGCGTCTAATCGACAAGCGCTTTCGGGGGCACCCTCCCTACACGCACCCTGCTGGGCGCTCCACCTCCACCCGCACAGGTGTTGCACCGGCTTGTCGTCAAGGGCTACGCGTCTCCATCTGCGAGAGTCCTGGCTTCCAAAGAAAGCGAAAGTTATGCCAAAAGTTATCTCAACAATAAGACAAAATAGGAACAATTTACACGAGTGCACACTGTGGCGCTTCCAGGGAATCGATAGGCATCGCGCAGCTTCCTGGGGCCAGAAATCCTTTGTACAGGAAAGGGCGGCAAAGGTAGCTGTGGGGATTACGTCCTGATCGTCGCCGGGCAGGAATGGGTATCTAAATTCCTCGACAAAGTGACTTTTAATACGCTATATTATTTTTAAAACAAACACACGCTGTGCTTCGATAAACGATAGGCTGGCAGCTGCGATTTACAGTTATTCGGGCTTTTTCACATACACAACAGTTGGGCTTGAGAAAATAGGTCTGAAAAATGCAGATTTAATTTTATGTATAAAAAAAATATTTCTGAATCATATATATGTAGAAAAAAGATGTTGAATTTATAAATTTAAATTTGATTTTTAACTGTTAATATACAAAAATATATTTATTTTATAAGAGATATTTAGAGCGATTTTAATGATATATGTTCATCTGTTCCTAAGCTTTTAAAATATATAATGTATTTAATTGAGTTATTAAAATCAACTTTCCAAATTTCTAATATTTTAAAATGTAGTCAAAATACTAACAATACGAATAAGTATATGCTATTATTTTGACAGTAGCTATATGTGCAGATCTGGCAACCTCCTGGTAGCGGTAAACTTTTTTTGCTGCCGATTTGAGGTTATGTCAACTAAACATTGCAATAAAAAAGGATTTTTTATTATTTCTATTAAGTTATGGTAAGTAGGCCCTGGCTTTGGCATGTCAAAGGGTTTCCACTTCCCCAGTGCCATTTTCTAGTGAACCTTCAACTCACACGTACCCGTTTTCCGAAAAAAAAACCTTTAGGACGCTGCAAAATTTTTACGTGCCATTAAAAAAGACAACGACAAGAGACACCTTCACGAATTCGAGTAACGCGAACAACCGATTGAAAGCGACCATGTCATATCAGATCAAATCCACGCCCTACTTCCGACGCATGTTCAACAACAGCAAGAAGAACGGACAGTTGCAGCGGCTGCGGGAGGAGTACGAACGGATCCAGGAGTTCAACGATCGCACCATCGAGCTCAAGATGCGCCAGGTGAGGCTGAAGCGGCTCTTCCGCGAAATCGAGGAGCTTAAGGAGGGCGGCAGCGGCCACGGCAGCGGCAACGCCGCCAATGCTGCGAACAGAGCAAGCGCTGGCGGTGGCGGCGGCGGCTCCCCCTCCCCGACTTTGGCCAGCCACAGTACGCGCCGGCGCCATCATCAGTCACACGGCCACCACCATCATCATTATCATCAGAATCTGCTATCTGCCGGCATTACACCGGAGCAACGACGTCACCATCAGCGTGCCGAAGCCTTGATCCGTTCCCGTGAACTGGGCAAGGAGTTGTCGCGCCGGAATGCCCAGATGGCCGAGGCCGGTGTGGGCGGATATCTGCGCCCCGATCTCCGGACCTCGGCCAAGATGCGGGCAGTGGCCGATTTCCGGCGGGATGCCGAGGAGCGGCGGGAACGGGCAGCGAAACGGATATCGTATGGTAACGATCAGTCACGTCAGAACCTGCAGCGCCAGCTCAGGGTTTGCCAGCGACGGCTAACGGCCAAGTATCGGCCACATCAAACACAGGAGTTAGGGTAAGGATTCAGATCATGAACAGGGTCATATATCGCATGGTCATATATCAAGTGGTACATAGTAAAAACTCATTCTGGCTCCCTGTTTCACGCTTTGCCTGCCGCGCACAAGCAACCATACTTACTTTTGAAGATATTGTAAACTTTTATATATATCCTCATTTTTCCATTTCAAAAATATTGTCAATTTAAAATATCAAAATTTTTAATATTTAAAATATCATAATGTTTGGTATATTGAACTTTTGCATATTGAAACTATGGTTATCTTTGATATATATATTTAATTTGTCCCTTTTTCCAACTATATTGTTTTGATATATTAAACCTAATACCGATTTATTTCACAACGTTAAAATATAAATGAATGTATCTAATTTTGCTTAAAATATAGATAAAATCTCAGTAGATAAGTTTAAATTATTTTTTAAATCTAATTATTGAATATTTTAAAGAAATTTTAGGCTATACAAATTTGAATTCTCTATTAAATTAAACAAATGTAAAGAACAATAATAAATGTATAATTAACAATTAATTATTTACAGTCCCAACGAATTCCATCCGGATTATCGACACGTAACGCCCAGTCAGCTGGACATGATGGTGGACGAGGAGGAGATGGCGGAGGAACAGCAGCGCTACTTCAGGGAACAGGAAGAGGACGAGCTGCTGCTGGCGGAAGAGCGGTTTAGGCGGCAGGAGAAGTGCCTGCGCCTGGAGGTCGCTGGCTCCTCCATCACCTCCGAGGAGGAGGATGGACAGGAGGAGCTGCGTTTCCTTCGTGGCGAGCAGGCCTTGTCGGAGCCGGAGGATGAGGAGGACGACGTTCATCATGAGAAGGTCATGGAGCTGCGGCGGCGGCAGAATCTCAAGCGACAGGCCCAGGAGCACTTCTTGGGGGATAGCAAATACAATCTGACGCTCGCCGAGGAGCACTTCAGGCTGGTGACCGGCTACTCCGACGAGGATCGGCAGGAGGATCAGGAGGAGGACGAGGACGAGGACGAGGACGCGAATCTTCAACAGATGGACGAGAAGGAGGCGGGGGAGCAGTGGGACCGGCGACTGCGAGAGAAAACCTCGCTCCTGCCACTGCGCCGCTTCTCGCTCAGCTCCACCGCCATCGACGCAGCTCCGAGTGCCGTAAACCATAATCACTACCATCCAGTATCAGTAGCTGGTGCCTTTTCCTCCGACCAGGATATGCGCACCGCCCCTTTGGCACACGAGGAGTTGATGACTTCCATGGTACCCCCTCGTTCCGTCAAATGCCGAACCGTTTCCGAGACGGATGACGTGCCCGCCCTCAACAACTGGCGTCGCGTGTCCCTGATGATGCCCTGGTTCAAGGTCCTCTCCCCAAGCAAGTCCCTCTCCGACCGAAGCCTAGACAGAACCTTGCAGGAGCTGCCTATGCGAGAGGGAGAAACAGCTGAGCTGCTTGAGCCGAGCATGATTGAGGAAAGCATTTAGCCTCCAAATCTTGAATTTCCAAGGAGCATAAAATGAAACCATTTACGGGTGTACCGTAATCTCCAAGAGATTAGCCAGTGATTCTAATCCCCGCCGTATGAGCTTCGAAATTCCTTGTTTGTTATCTATTTTTTGTGAATAAATTTGAAGGTTTAGTTAGCCAAAACATACTTCATTGTTTTTAATCAAAATTAAATATTGTTCTGATCAGAGAAAAAATTTTACATTTTAAATCTTCACTTAGAAGTGTTACTAAAGACATTTTAATAGCAAGATGCCATAAAAATTCATGAATGATTCATTGATGCATCATCAACGCTGTAGGCCAAAAATGCAACAACTTTTCAGCGATCATTCATCAATTATATATTAAGGATTCATCGATTGTGTTGTTGTTGATGAATCATAGTTGTATTCATCCGTTCCATATAAAATTACTCTTGAAATGAACATTGTCATGACAAATACATAAATGATTCATCGGTTTAAGGCAAAAATGCATTAAATTTTCATCTATTATTTATCAACGATTCATTAACTAATTCCTCAACATATTCATCGACTATTAATCAATATATTCATCCACTATTCATGAATGAGTCTACAAAATTTTAGGTAAAAATTCATCAACAATATAAATTTTGTTCTTATACTTTTTTATTTGTTTTTTTCAAATGGAAAAATTTGTTTGCTTCTATATATTTTGTAAATGTATTTTTTAGTTATAAACTAACCAGTTTCCATATGCATGCACCGCTGTAAAACAAGCACTCATCCGATATAAGGCATATTTTAATACGTTTAAATACGTATGGACGAATGTTGTCGCCATTGTCAGGCTTAAAAATTGAAAGAAATCATGCATTATACAAGCCTGCGTTGTATTTAATACTTTTTTCTAGGGGAAACCCCCTAATGCTTGAAGTTTACAAGAAAATAGGAAAAAAAACATATGGTAGGTACATGCCCCTGTCTGTGTTTCGCTAATAAATATGTCAAAGGTCTTCAAAAAATGGATATACATATATATATATATATATAGAGTGTTGTAAATTCGTCTGCTTAAATGCTTAACCCCACCATCTAGGTGTCGCGTTAGATATATTCCCCAAAGGGGATATCAATCAATCAATCTACCTCCTCCATGTTCCCAGCCTGTGGGGTTTCATCTTCATCATCGGTAGCCTTAAGGGTTTCCGCTTCCTCCTCTGTAGCCAGTAGTACCTCTTTCTCCTCTGCTGTACCACGTTTCATGGACTTTCGCGCTTTTAGCATTCGCTCCTTCTGGGTCAACCGGTTCCTCTCCTGCTCGATGGTCTTCCTTTCCTCCTCTTCGCGCCGCAGCCAGGCCACGCGAGCCTCGCTCTGAGTTAGCCTTTCTTTGGTTTTAGCCTCGTTGGAGAGGACGGCCCACTCCTCCATTTCCTTGCGGTAGGCCGGCATCCAAGCGACCAGCGCCTGACGGAGGGCAGCGTAGCCTTTCGTCAAGCGGGGCACCACGAAATTCTCAAAAGAGGGGCTATAGATGATGCTATCGAAGGCCACCTCGAACTCCTCGTCCAGCACGGGAAAGACGCGCGTCTCCAGCATCTCGTGGCTACGAAAAATGGAAATGTTTAATAATAAAACATTAAAATAATTAAAACCAAATCTACCTGGGCAGGCGCTCCCTCAAATAGCGGTGGCGTCGTCCGAAATTACTCCTGATATTCCGCAAATCATAGTGCTGGCTCCGTCCCGCCAGATTCGCAACCACTAGCATCTTATTAACCGATGGCACGAAATTCTCATTCAGGGAAATACGTAGGAAAACAATACGTTCCACCAGATCCAGTTCTGTGATGTGGGCAAACATCTCCTTGCCATTGATGAGCCGCTTGAACTGCTCCATACTATCCGGCGACCAGTGCGGACCCAGTGGATGAATATGTGAGAGTGTTCCGCGAACGGCCAGCGCTGGCGTTTCCCCAAACATATTCGGTAGATAGCGTAGGTCAGCAGCTGGCACATCCACGCCATAGCCATAGTCCAGGTAATAGATGGAAACGGAATCAACACCTGGTGGCGGAGTAGTCGAGATCCTAGCCCGCCGCCAGCCGGTCTCGAAGTGAATGGCGCAGATGTAACCAGCTTTGATCAAGCATCTCGGCAGGGCGTGCCAATAGTCGGGATTGTTGGCGTAGAAATTCCTAATGGGAAGAAAAGAAAGCCAGAATGGTATGAGAATGAGGATGGGGAGGTTGATGAGAGGATGGAAGGCAACTTACGCCATTTCCAATTCCATTTCGAGTAAACCCGAGGTGTCGGCCAAATGATCCACGAAATTGAACCAGAACTGAAAGGGGGTGTACACCTGAAGGGGGGAAGGAATGGAAAACATGAAATATATATCTGTCTCATCTAATATATATAAGATAAAATATACATCTAAACCAAAAACCTCACATGGGTCACGCGAATCTTCATAAAGTCCTTCACCAGGCAGGCATCCTCAAGCGGCATGGGCGGCAGCTTGAATCCCAGCGAGACGGCACTCTTGGGTTTGTCCACCAGGAACACAGAGTCGGTCTGCAAGTGAAGATAAGAAACATAATAGGATATAGAAACATAAACTATGCATTAAGATAGGAGAAGTCTCACCAAGCAGCACTTCGGAATGGCTTCATTTAGCTGCAGGCTTTGCAAACCCTCCTGTATGGCATCCAAATTCTCCGCGGGTTCGCTCACTGTATCCCCCGGCTCCTCCGTCTCCTCCGTGTCCTCCTCGCCGTCACTGTACTCAATCAGGGAGTACTCGGGCAGCACTTCCATAACCTTCTGCTCGTATTCGATGACATTGAATGACTGGCTGTAAAGCCATTTGCTCATGTGGTTAGCCCTGGCGGGGGGCATGTCGCGTATTACGTCCAGATTACCGGCAAGTAGCTCCTTGGTGGGCAGGGGAGTGACCAAGGCGGGAAATTCTGGATCATATTGCTCGATTATCTCCTCCTGCTCCTGAATAGGAAGAAAATTCGAGCTACTTGGGGGAAAATCCATGCTATGTGATGCCGGAGAATCCTTGTTAGGTGAAGGTGGAGTATCATTGCTTTGTGAATGAAGAGAGTCCTTGCTGTGTGAGATGGGATAATCTGTGTTAGTTGAAAGTGTAGTGTGCTTGCTGTGTGAAGGAGGAGAATCTTTGCTAAGTGATGGAGCGTAATCATTGCTATTTGTAGAAAGAGAATCCTCGCTATTTAAAGGAATAGAATCCTTGTTATTTAAAGGAAGAGAATCCTTGCTAATAGAAGAAAAAGAATCCCGGCTATATAATGGCGAATCCGTGCTCTGTGATGGAGGAGAAGCCTTGTTAGGTGAAGGTAGAGTATTCTTGCTGGGTGAAGAAATAGAATCATTGACAGGTGAAGATGGAGAATCCTTGCTATATGATTGAATAAAATCCTCTTCGTTCGCAGAAATGGACTTAACCACAGGAGAACAAGCTTGGCCATGGGGCATCTCCAAAGATGAAAGAGAATCCTTGAGTTCCTTCACGTCGGTCGTCTTATCCACTTCCTTTACCTCCTTCATTTCTGTCACATCTTCCCTAGGAGAATCATTCACTTCCTGTGCCTTCTCCGAAGATTTAACCACCATTATTTCCAACTTTTCAAGTGTTTTTTCCAAGGTCTGATCCTTGTTACGTTGCTCTTCCAAGGAACGCGAAATCATAGTTGTTTTCTCCCCAAGCGCGACTTCCGAAGCCTTGTTCTCCTTATTATCCTCCTTTTCCTGATGTTTTCTTGGCGGAGAATCCTTAACTGTCCCCACGTCAAGCGGCTTTATCACCTCCTGATTTGCAGCCTGGAGGATTTCTTCATCCCTGGCGACAGGAGAATCCGTCTCCTTCTTGCCTCTCGGCTCCTTCTCGTAACCTGTATAAGCGAGGGGACTGTTCTGGTGCAGCTACACAAGAGAAATAGGAGAATATAGCTCAAGTTATTACTTTTGCCAGATCCTACCTGGCCAAAGAACGTGTCAGGAGGACATGGCTTCGTTGGGTTGGTTGCCTTCTTTAGATATGGCACGGATCTTAAGATCTGGGGATCCAGCTGTCAATAGGATGGAAAGAGATTATAATTGGGTCAATGTGTGTAACCCTGGTATTACTCACCCAATTGGGGGGCTTCACAAACTCCTCCTCCTCCTCTTCTTCTTTCTCTTTCTCCTCTTCTTCCTCTTCCTTCTCCATGTCACGTGTCGTGCTCACTTGTTCAGCGGTTTCTGTACTTGCAGCCTTAAAGCGCGATGCAGGGAGTTTATGGAGAGTTTGAGCCAGATTCAAGGAAACCGAAGGCTCCGACGAGTCCCTAAAGCGCGTTTCGGTCAGTTTTTCGGGAGAATGAACACCATCTGAGGTAGAAGTCTCACAGGTACCTTCAAAGGTAATGTTAGACAGTTTTCCAGAACAAAGATTGTGGGCCTAATAGCATATAATATAATACATATGTACGTCAAGAATTATCAAAAAAATCCAAGCTCACTTTGTTGGCATTCTCAGGATCATTGTTTCGGGACTCTGTCCCATTCTCTTTCGTAGTTGTTTTGGGTAAGCCAAACCCCATCGAGACTTCTTCACCCATTTCCTCAAGAAATCGATCGGCTTTCTTTGATTTAAGCTGTTAATATAAAATATGTTTAAAAAAGTTATTTCTTTTTATGAGAAAAATCACAACTCACTTGTTCTTGAGTGACGGTTTGCTCCATTGAGGCCACAGTGGTTTCTTTGTCTTTATTTGTTTCATCGAGATCTTCCTCATCTGAGCTTAGGTTCAACTAACATCGTACATTTAATAAAGACAAGGCTTTTTTTGTTTGAATGGAAAACAAGGATAAACTTACGTCGTCAGAGTCCAAGGTAGTTGATGACTGATCTATAAGCTTGTCCAATTCTCGGCCCAGTTCCTCGAGAAGCCTGTCCACTTCCTTTGATTTGAGTTCCTAATATATATAAGATATATCGAAAGATATGTTTAAAGGAGAAATACCAAACCTCACATCATCGATGGCTTCCTCCTTGGCACTTTGTTTCGAACTACATGGCTGGGGGACCATGGATATCTGGTTGGTAATGTTCCTCAAGTGCCTTTGGCTAACCTTTAGGTCGCGAAAAGCCTAATATTTTGGGGTATTTGGAAAAATTTTAGATCTATTGTGACTAAGAGAAAAAGAATCAGACTCACCTGTTGTGTGTCCGAATCATGTGTATTTCCTGGCTTGGAAGGTTCGCACATGCTCACGGTTGTGCTATTCACATCCTTCGATGCCTAATATATATATATTATTAGGAATTACCTTGTTTTCTTGTTTTGAGAAAAAAAGCGTTGCTCACATGTTCGGTGGTGTTCTTGGCGCCACAATCGCTGTTGGTGAAACTGCATTCACCATCCACTCGGGGCAGCTCCTCCACGCGTGGACTTATTAGCGCCGGTTTTATTTCCGAGCTCATTGTTGTTTATTTCTTAGAACTTTACTTATGCGTGCTCTTCAAAATAGTTAAGTTTTCGGATGCTTGGAAAGAGGAGGACATAACTGTAGTTTTCAATTCCGATATGGCAACGCTGCCAGCGCCTACCTATCGAAGTTCGATCGCCACCACGCAGAAAACTTTGACACAACAAGCGATGTTTTTATATGTTTCGATAGTATGTATTTTTTCCGTTAATAAATCTAACGATTAGTTGTATAGATTCTTTGTCAGCATCAATAGCCGAGTAGATCTAGCCCTGTCCGCTAAAAAACGTGTAGTACTAACTAAAAATTGTCTAAAGGTTAACATAATTAAAATTGTAGGAAATTCATAGAAAATTTTGAATTTTGTAAATTCCGTATGCTGATTTGTTGTCGCAATAAAAAACTCATACAGAAAATTATTGAGTTTTTAACTTACAATCAATTTACTTCCCCGTTTTAATTTATTTTAAAGCAACAAATAACATCAGTTCGATTTTTACCTCCAATTCTAATTATTAGTACTTTAGCCGATATTTTGCATGAGTGCCCAGCTGTCGATATATCGATGACCTCGGGGTTCTTTCCGTCTTGCGCTCTTGGTCACACCGCTTGGCACCAGCGGAGTCGAAACGAGAATTAAAATTAAAATATTTCTTATTCGATGACAAGAACTGTCAGTGCGACGCAGTCACCTGCCGGCCCTGAGTAAACCTTCAAACTTATATCAAGTCATTCTCGTGCAAAGTGTAAAAATTTTCCTGCGGACATTAGTGAATTGGTAGCGATTTGTTTATTTTTTTTCTGTTGTTTTTTTTTTGTTTGTTTGCCCGGGGAAATCGAGTAACATTTAAGCAAGCCTTAAACGAAAATTAAACGAGATAAAAAAGAAGAGTGCACGCTAACAACATGGACGACGAGAATCAGGTGAGTGCCGGGACACTGGGTCTTGGGGATTTGCCGGATTTCGGTGGCTTCAGTTTCTTACCTCGCAGCTGGAGAGAGAGCTAGAAAACGAGCTGGACGAGATGCCGCCGGTGCAGGACGTAGTCAACGACAAGGACGACGACGACGACGACGAAGATGACGACGGCGATGCCTACGAAGATTATGATCTAATTGGGGTTCCCGGTGAGATCAACCCAAAACCAGTGCTGGCAAATTCCTCGGACGAGGAGGAGGAGAAGCTCGAAGCCCAAAAGGAAGAGCAGGAGGGTGGCGAAGCCCGTAAGCAGCATCGCCATGCTATGCTACAAACTCCCGTCACAGGTGAAGGCGAAGACTTGACCACCATCGAGATAATGTCATCGGAAGTCGATGATGAGTCGGAATCTGACGAAGAGCAGCCGATAGATGGCCCCAACAGGGCCACGCTTGAAGATTCCAGTGACGATGATGACGACGACGTGGGCGTGATCGACTCTTCGACCAGCGAGGAGGGGATGAACATCAACTTCACCACTAGCGACGACAGTGACACGGATGGCGGACCAGGAAATCGCCTAGAGCGCTCCTTTGAGGAACTCCTGGCCGAGCCGCAGAAGCAGTTTGCCCAAATGGTGAAGCTCAGCGAGATTGCTTTGTGAGTGCCTGCTCTTGTTAACCTTTTTCTTTTCTTTTTATTGAAGGAATCCGGAAAACCTTTGATCTTGGCACAGGTTTAGTTTATTTATCTGTATAAGATAGGAAATTTCCATATACCCTTCGCTTGGGGTCTTCTTCAGGCTCGAATTTCCAAATGTTTGTTTATAATAAGTATGTGTGGGATAAGCCTAAAGATAGAAAACCTCAGGATCTCCAGTTGCATGGCCAGGCCTTGGCAACTGGATTATTATTTACCTAATTCCATGTTTAATTATTCAAGTTACGATAGCATAAAAAGTGATAAGAGATTTTTAAGCTCAGATTTTAGCAAATAATGCGCAGCCCCGTCTAAAACTGTGTTTATTTATGAAGTTTCAGGATTTAAATTTATATTTAATCCCTGTTTAGGGATTTCCGTGATTATTCACAATTTCCCTCCATTTGAAGTCCTTTTAACACCCATAACCCTCTTATCATTTTGCAGTAAACTCAATGACCTGACCAAGATCGAGCTGGCCGTTCAAATTCTACAAAATGATGCCACTGTGCCGGCCCACATCTGGCTCAAGTATTTGAAGGCACGCCAGGTGGTCACCCAAACTGCCGAGGAGTTTAAGGAATTCGAACAAAAATGCGCAACCGCTCTGGGCTATCACTACAGTGAGTGATCATCACCTTTGAAGGCTTCAATAAATATATATTTACCATTTCCATTTCCACAGACATACCGCTGGCCGAGTTCATTGTGGGCTACCTTGAAGATCAAGGTTGTCGGGATCTTGTTCTTTGCGCAAAATTGCTGGCCGACTACGACGTGGAGCGTCCGGACTATGGCACGAGGCTGAGTGCAAAGTTTTCAACGCAGGCCAACTCAACTGAAGCTGAGGCCTTCGAAGAACTAATGCTGAAGCACTGTGCCACCTGGAAGATCTCTGCCGAGAAGCGGGAGACCATCAATACCGTGGTGACTGAGTTTAAGCAGCACCTGGAGGACATGAAGATTCAGTACAGCGACTGGGACTGGGCCAAGCTTCACAGCATGCACGTTGAGCAGGCGTTGTCCTTGGACCTCAACGAGGACATCAAAAACTCAATAATTCGATTCATTTTTGAGCGTTCAGTCTCAAAATATCCAACCGCCGATGCCTTGTGGCTGGCCTACATTCGGTTCATTCAGGGTGATGCCAACCAGGATGAGGACGAGGATAATGCCGAGTTAGCCGCCAAGCGTGCTAGCCGTTTGGGCAAGGGCTTCCTGCTTAGCACAGCCCTTGATTTGGCCAAGCGCGGCGTTCGCTGCCGCCCAAGCATACGCCTTAATCACAAGTTGTTGGTCCTGATGGAGCGAGCTGACTTCGAGCAGGCGGAGATAGAAGCACAGATAGGTAGTATCTTGAAGCGCATTGAAACGGACTTGAGCATGACGGTGGAGATGTATCTGGACTTCTTGGCGTATCGTGTGCGCAACACCAATGCAACGGTTGTGGAACAGGCTGACGCTCTGCGTAGCAGCTTCTTTAAAACCTGGGAGGATTTGTCCGCGATGTACGGCGATCAGGCGGACTCCCAATACGAGATCCTGCAGTTGTGGGCGCTGGTGGAGTATTCACATATAAGGAGTGCCGAGCAGGCCACCAACATTTGGCATCAGATTTTGGGTATGTTTCCCCATCCTAGCTCCTAGCTACTTTTGAAAACACTCTTGAATCTCTCCTCTTTCCAGGCTATCCTGGTAGCCGTCAGCGTGGCACGCTATGGGTGGCCTTTGCCGAAATGGAGAACCAGTATAATGCCGGCAAGAACACGCGGAAAATACTCTGCGAGGCCCTCAGCGAGCCGGTCCTGGCGGATGGTTCGATGGTCCAGGAGCTCTTCCGTCGCTACGAGCGCTGTTTTGGCACTTACGAGACCATTGCGGCTGTTCAGTCAATGGAATTGCCGCCGGATTATTTGAGGAGGCAGTATGCTCCTCGCCAGCAGGCTACGCGCCAGTATCGTCCACAGCCCCAACATCGCCCACAGCCCCAACATCGCCCACAGCCCCAACATCGTCCACAGCCACAACAGCAGGCTCCGCCCCAGCGCTCTCAACAGCCACAGCCTCGCACTCAGGCTCAGCCTCCGGTTCAGCCCCCCTTAAATCGTCAGGAGCGACGTCGTCAGGCTCACGAGAAGATGATGGGCAGCAGCAAGAAGCAGGAACTGCGCAAGGAGGCATCAGAGGAACCCACAGTAGCCCAGCCCGCAACCCAAACAAATCCAGTTAAAAATGCTTTCACCGATGTCCGTGAATCCCATTTGAAGTATTCGCGTGAGTCGCCTGTCTTTAATTGAAAATAGTTCAAATAGATTAATCCAACCCTTTGCAGCCCATTTGGAGACAAACAAGGTGTTTGTTAGGAACCTGCATCCGGCCTGCACCAAGGAGGAACTACAGGAACTTTTCACACCCTTTGGCCACGTCAAGGATGTGCGCCTGGTGCACAAGCAGTGAGTTTCAGCTTCCCCTCTCTCCCTCTGAGATATAGCATCTTATGTTCATCCACAGAAAGCAGATGAGGGGCATAGCCTATATCGAATTCGAGAAGCCAGAGGAGGCTCAGAAGGCGGTGACTGAACGCAATGGCCATGAACTACATGGTTTATCTGTGAGTACTAGGGATTAGGGGATAAATATTATTATATCTTATCAAAGATATAGTTAATTCTGATTTTTCGAGTTTTTAAATACCGCAAAATATCTCCCCTGCCTGTCTCTTTCCAGCTATTCGTTGCCATTTCAAATCCACCGCCAAAAACTAGACCACCAGGATCAACAGCCGATGGTGGAGTGGCCAAGGTGGCGCCCAAAAAACGCGTACTTACCTCATTGATACCCACGAGCGTGGTGCGCCAGGAGGCAGCTGCAGTGGCGGCCAAGAAGCGCCGCATCGAGTTGACCCAGGAAGAGGACGAGCCACAGCCATCAACGTCGTCCAATGGAAAGGCAGCCACCAACGCAGGCTCTGAAACCGAGGAGTCTGCACCCAAGTCGAATGAGGATTTTCGTCGGCTTTTTATCAAGGAGGACTAGGGAGGAGAAAGACTTCTAGAACACAACAATAAAAAGACTAAAAAACAAGAGAAAACTAAAAAACAAGAGAAAACTAAAAAACAAATGAAAACTAAAAAACAAACAAAAGAAACCTATAAAAACAAAAGAAAACTAAACAAAACAACTAAAAAAGAAAACAAACACCCAACTGAACCAAATCGTAATTGAATGTACAAAGCCAAGCAGACGTAAGACCCTTCATCTTCATCTACATTTTAATTGGTTGGATAAAAACTTACATATTATACATTTTTAAATGTAAAAGAAACAAAAAAAAAACACCTGAAACAAATAAAAACAAAACAAAAACAGATCCAATTTGTTTTTAGTTCGGGGAATTTGTTAATTTATTTTGTTTGTTTTTAATAGCTTTTTAACTAGGTGCGAAACTTGACGCTCTTGCTGACGGTGGCCTTGATGCCGGACATTTCGCCGCCGTAGCGCTTGGTCTCCTTGCGAACGGTACGGACGGCGCCCTTGCGCCGGATGAGGGCCTTGCGGTATTTGCCGCGATGCTTGACACGGGGATTGCGCAGCTCCTTCTTGCGGTGCGGGGTGAGGCCCTTGTTCTTGGCCATTTGGTAGGTAATGCCGCGTCGGTTGGAAGCCTCATCATCCTCGTCCTCGTCGTCTTCCTCCCCCTCCAGCTCCTCTCCATTCTGTACCTTCGCCTGGCTAAGCTCCTCCTCATCGCTGAGCTCAGGCGCCGCCTCGCCATTGCTGTACTTGTTTAGAATCTGCAGCTTGGCCTTGCGCTGGGCCACATCCAAGACTGTGAAGACATCGCCGTCCTGAATCCTCTCTAGCAGCGCCTCCAGCTGCGTCTTTATGTACATCTCGTAGCGCGGAGTGAGTTGGTCTCGCAGCTGCTTTAGCTGCACCAAACGCTTGACCACCGGATGATACTTGACGCTAATCCGGCGTGCCTTTAACAGCAGATAGAAGGCCACATTCGAGCAGTAGGTGGTCAGGACGAGGTGGTAGGTGCTGGCAAACTGCAGAGCAGGGACCATGGGCACCCCGTGATTACGCACATAGTTGAGAACGGGTGTGATCAGCTCACGGACTTCCGTCAAATGGCGCTGAAAGTCCTGGGTGAGGCCAATGAATTCGGGCGAGTCTTTCTGCAGCAGCTGGAGGCGCTCGCGGGCAGAGAGACCGGACAGATCGCTGGTCACCTTGATGCCAGTCTTAGACTCCTGCTTTCTGGATTTCTCCTCCTCGTCAGAGTCGTCGTCGCCGTCCAGGGTTTGGACATCGTCCAGTTGGAAATCGGCCTCGCTGAGACGCTTGGCCAGACGCAGCTGGATCTTCTTTGCCTCCTCCTCCTCGGCGCGAGCCTGCTCTTCCTCCTGGGCATTGTAGCTGCTGTAGTCCTGGTCCACAAAGTCCGTGTTGTAGTAGGTGCTGCGCTTGCTGCCCCAATCCATAGTATTGGGCAGATCACCATCCTCGTCCTCAGCGCCCTCGATGTCGCTGTCGCGCATTAGCTCCGCCACATCCTCGTTTTCCCCGTCTTCATCGTCGTCGTCGTCGTCGTCGCTGAAAGCCAGCACCTCCTGGCGGGGATCCTGCTCTTGGCGGCTCTTCCGCTGGTTGCGCAGATCCTCTAGTATCTCGCGCTCCTCCTCATCGTATTCGGAGCCGGTCAGCTCGTAGTCATCGCCGTCGCTGTCCATTCTCTTAAGTTCAAGTTTAAACAAAAAAAAAACCTGCGAACGCACAACACGTGCGTGATAAACAAACGCGGGCGATAGCGATTACGATAACATACTATACGAATACAAATAGCTATAAAAATACTAAATTCTTTACAAATTGTATAAAAGTTAGTATATTTTAGTATATGGAGCCACACATATCGGTGATGCGAGGCTGTTTTCCCTACCTTTCCAAAGCATGCCAGTCTTACGGTTAAAAAAATTGTTCAAGCCACTTAGGGAAAATTCTTAATCTTGTAAAAACACATTTACAGAAGAAAAACTCGTTAAAGCCGCCTTTAATTTAATCGATTTTATTTCTATTCCTTGTCAGCACTTATCGATAGCTATTATCGTTACTCGTGAGTGAGCGGCAGTTTCAAAAAAACTAAAACAAACCAACCCGTTTTTATGCAACTACATAAACCTTTTGCACAAGAGTCGAAAAAATGTTTAAGTTACAAAAATGCCCATCACAATTACAGCCTTGCACCGATTCCCTCAACCAGTCATTAATCAATACTTTTAATTTGTGTTAAGTTTTGCAATACGTTTAGGTGATTTTGATGGCTTGTTGTTGTTGACTCCATTTTTTTTTTTTTTGCTTTTACAATTTTGTTTACGCAAAAGTATTTTTTGTTAACGTGCCGCCGGCAACGTCCGACCCTTATTCTTTTCCTTCTTCTTCTTCTTAAGAGCCAGATAAAGCCAAAAAAAATAGTATTTGCCAGCTAAAAATAGTTTTCGGCAACAAAACAAAAACCAATTTACAATTATGCTGAATGGGAGTTGTTGAGCTGAGACACTGCAACAAAAAAATTTTTTATTAAAATTAACATTAAAAAATTATCTAAAAAATTACCCTTTAATCCTATAAAATAATAAAAGATAATGGAAGGACACAATGAATTAATTTACATTACAATAAATTATAATATTTTACTTGATGTCTTGTGTTGCTTTCTCTTCAATGCTTTGCATGTCATGCGCAAGCATTAACGAACGAAAAAGTTTCCTTCCTTTTCTTTCTCTTTAAAATAAATGAGGATTTCCTAGGAGTGAAGCCTTTTACAAAATTTATTGAACCGAAATATTATTTATTAATATTTTATATTATTTTAAAACAAGTATTATTAAAATTAATAATTGTATGTAAGACGTAATTGTTTATAAGAGTTAAAGAAAATTCAAGACTAAAGAAAACAATACAATCGTATTATTAATTATTTTAATTTATAAATTAAAAATCTTGTATACCTTTTTTCTCAGTGTTGTGGATCTCCACTTGGCACTTAAGGAGCTTTCAATCGCACGACATCAGGGTTATATATGTACTTATGTACATAAGTATGTATAGGGCCGGTGTGGATTACACGAAAAAAAACTAAAGACTCACATGCTTTTTGTGTTTGTTTAGATTTTCACATGTTTTTGTTTTGGTTTTTGGGGCAACGTGTTGTTGTTTTCCGTTTTTCTTTCCCTTTTTCAGAAGAATGTTTTTTTTTTTTTGACGAAGGTCAATTGCACAAGCCCTAAAAGTGTGTTTATTGGCCATAAATAAAAGATTAATTTAATTAATTTATCATTAGCGCTGGAAGGGCAGAGGCCCAGTGGCATAAATCTTTCGGCTGTTTCAATTTAAAGCATTCATTAATTTAAGGAAAAGATTAAAGTTCAGAATGTATTATAAGTGTTTTAAATTATTTAAAAACCTAACCTCTTAAGGACCAGTTCTTGTCAAACTGCCGCCTGTTACTTGAAGTTCCTCTCAAACTGTAAATAGTAGCTCAGCCGAAAATTTCGGCGGTCTCTCTCTCTCTCTCTCTCTTTTCATTTACCGAACATTTTCGAAAACCAAATTTCCAAATCTGTGTTTGCGTTTCTTGTTTTCATTTCTTATTTTCTTTCAGACCCTAATCTTTACAATAAAGTTTCGGACTCTGGGGCGGGCTTTTATCTCTAGATTTTCGGGTTTTGTAACCGGCGATGGTCAGAAAAGTCATGTGTTGTTTTTATTTTCCCCTTTTTTTGAGGGTTTTATCAGGCCATTACAAGCAGGTCGCTGATAAGGCGACCGTCAGATGTAATTTAATTTATTACACGCGAAAAAAATAATAAAATTATTTTTACCTTTTTCTAAGTTCCTTCTAGAACTCCGCCTTAAAATGCAAATGGGGAAAATTGTTATAATGGAAAATGAAAAGGTGCCGTTGCCAAGCCTACCCCAACACTATAGAAAAAGGATGCGTTGCAAGTGGCACGTAGCCGCTCTCCGTTTTGCGTTGTTTTTGTTGTTTTGTTTTGGTGCAGGCAACTGGAAAAGTCACACACACACACAGACCCACACGGATGCACGACGCAATTAATTTGATGTCATTTTATGTAAAGAGTGGAAGAGTGGTTGGGCGAAGGAAGAAGAAGACGAAGAGGAAGCCCAGCACGACATCTCTGCCGCTGCCGGCGTCGCTGCCTCTGTCGCCGGTGTGACGACGTGCCAAAATCCGCATACGGAAAAAGCAACAACAAAGCTAGCAAAATGGTGAACGGCAACAACAACAAAAGCCGGCGCATGCTGCTCTGTCGCTATTTCTTCCTTTCCTTTTTTATCTTCTTGTTCAGATGCGCTGCATTCTAACTGTTGTTTATTAACCCATTGTAGATCACTTGTCACATTTCATAGAATAAATAAAAACTCCCTGTTAATTACTTTATTTATGTAAATAGGTTTATGATTTCATTAAGCAGGCAAAATACATAAATGAACTTGCTTAATTCTTACCTAAGCCTTAAGAAAATAATAAATATTCAAATTAATACAGAAAAAAGTTTATTTAATTTAATATTTACACAACTTAGAATTCGAAAAAATTAATTGTTAAATATTAAAATATTGTCGGAAATAATCTTTCACTTCTACCCTGCAAGGGTATACAAATTTGCACTACCAGAGGGTTAAGACAGAATCTGAACTGGCAGCGACCTCCACATTTTGCTCTTCTTTTCCCTCGTTTATTTTTTCTGAGCCGGCGTTGGGGCGCAACACGTACACCAAAAAGCTGAAAGGAAGAAGAGAAACCAAGACGAAAACAATAACAAAAGCACACAGACGAACGCACATCAATTTAAATGGCGTTGCGGAAATCTGAAATGGCATTAACAAAAAGCAAAAACTATGGAGTCGCGAGCGGCGGAGACCTTGAGAAGTGCGACGACAAGAGCGCCGAAATTCGAAATGGAAACGCAAAAGCAGAGTTCGAGAATCAGCGGATTCTACAAACCGGGGGACAAGACAAGGCTTCCCTTTCGAGAATGTAGTAAAGTCTACCTCCCTTGGCACATACGCGTGTGTGTGTAAACAAGCTTTACATGCCGGCACACGCCCAAAAAACCGAAAAACAGAAGCAAAACTATAAAGCGAACTTACAATTACAGTACAGTAAGAATTGGCTAAGATGTACAGGTAGTGAAATGTGGACTACGATTTTTGAGCGATTTTCTTCGTCGTGATTTTACTGTATTTTTTTTCCACATGTTTTATAGGCGCGCGCCCTCTGGCTTATTACGCATTTTAATTTATTTTTTGGCAATTGAAACTTTTCGAGTTCATAGACTTGTTGTTCGGGGTGTGGGTGTGTATGGATGTCGTGTGGCTGCAATTATTACCTCTGTTGGAGTGTTTTTTATTCTTTTATGTATTTAATCTATGTATTTGTAGCGAGCACATGCTAAACTGCACACCCTCCATGTGTACACTTGCATTCGAATGAAAGACCCCGTTTTGGTGGTCATATGTTTGCAGTTGTGTTTTGTGTTGTTGTCCCTGGACCTGGCGTTACGTGACGATATAGCAGTCAGCCGATGCCGATGCCGTTGCCGTCGATGCGCCGGTTGTTCTCGCACACGTCCACCCCAGAGGCAAGTGACGTTTATGAGTAGCTCAAAATCACGATAACTCGAATTTAGCAATATACAATAATCAATAATAAAAAAATACAACACATTTTCAGGTTCTTTTAATTTTTTAAAATGTAAGAACTCGAATTTCCTATATTTTTTAATCGATCTTTATTCTTTACAAACTTAAGTAAAGTCATCTTGATTTAATCAGCGCATAAACGTTGTTTGGAAACTTCCCGGCGGCTCGCGCACACATAAACACATGTTCGAGCCAAAGTTTTTGCCTCCGCAGAGTGCAGTGCACCCGACGACTACGTCGACTGCTCAGCTGGGGGTTTTCTAATTTTCCCCCCATTTTTCTTTTTAACAAAAGTGCAACTTTTCTTGGCTTGCGGCCCAGTGACTGTCAAACTGGTGCTGGGAGTGTTTTTTTAATGACTGCACTTTTCAGCCGTTCAATGATCTTGATAGCAAGTGGAGCGAAAAAAAATTAATGAGATCGGAATTTAGATCAATATCTAGATAATTCCGTCTAATTTCCACAGGTTACTTACTGATTATTTTAATTAAAATCACTCCCCATTCGTTTTCTCATTATTTTTCCATTGTTTCGGCTTTTTCAGTATGTATGTATGCGTGAATATGTATATGATTATTTTTTGGGTCCAAGTCCACTGGCGCTCTATTTGATCAAGTCTATTATACAATCGTCAGACCCCCACTTACACCACTGTAAAGTGTGTGCATAAACACAGTGTGGCTCCCAAAAATAGCAGCGAGAAGTTAAAATATTTCGAAAATGGTGGCTAGAAGTTTTAAGAAATAAAAACAATATTAAGAGCCTTAATTTCTCCGTAAAAATCTTATTAAAGTCGTAGAAACTAATTGAAAAATTTATCTTTTTACAAAATATTAAGTAATTCTAATATTCTGACTGCAAATGTGTGTGTGTAAATTTGAGGCAATGAAGTAGAACAGAAACTGAAAAACAGAAACCCAAAACTCGCTCACGGTTCCAGTAAATGTGTGTGTGTGTGTGTCTGTGAAGGGGGCGAAGGGTGATTGCGGGCATATTGTATTGGAACGACAGTTTGTCACACGCAGCGACCTAAATACGCATTTTTTATGATATTTTGTTTTTCAATTTTATTTTGCGGCTTCTTTCGTTTACATTATCAATGGGAAATTTATGTGCGTCGCGTGTGTGTGTGCGTATGTGTTTACATAATGCATTTTCTTTTCATTTTTGGCATTTAATTTAAGCGAGGTTTTAGAGCCACTGGACAGAGTCTTGTTTGTTTTGCTTTGACTGCTACTCCTTCTCTTCTACTTCTTGCTCTTCTTTTTCTTCTTCAACCGGCTTATTAGGTCTGCTTGTGTGGGTATGTGTGCTGCCTGGTTCCTTTGTGTGTATACGTGTATTTACAAACAGCTCTGATCAAAATATTATGAGTCTTACTATTTATTACAGTTTTAAAACAAATTACAATGGAGTCAAAAATTTATAAGAAGCAAATAAGTATTTGTTTAAAGTAAAAAATATAAGGAAAACGATGACCAAATTAGCCTTTAATCATTCTCTCATTCTCTGCCGAAACCCCAAAAATTATGCAATTATTTTTGTATTTACAAAATAAAAATAATTGTCTTCATTTGTGTTACTTTCCTCCTGGCTTGTCACCATTTATTTGGCCGCCATGGTCGTCTGGGTACTGTCTGCTTCTGGCAACAATTCGAAGTAGCAGCTGTTGTCCCCGCACCCCCTTCTATGTTGTCCTCTCCCTCGCACGCACACAAACACACAGTCAAACCGTTCTGCCGTTACAGGCTGCCAGTCGCTGCCAGCTTCGTCGTCAACTTCTTTGCGCAGAGCGGCGAACGGCTTCAAAACGAATTCGAGCGCTGAAGCGAACGGTTGTGTTCAAAAACAAATTCCCAACAATCCGAAAAACATTCGAAAGAGAAACAGAGAAATCGAAAAGAAGTAACAGTGCAAAACAATAAAAGAAGATACAAAGAAAAGCAACTTTTTTTGTTTGGTTTTGGTGCATCTTCGGCGAAAAAACCGGTTATTAAATGCGCGCTGCAACTCAAACAACAAGAGTAGTCTCACTGAAAACACAACAAACGACAAAAACAACAACAAGCAGAGCAAAGCAACGTTGCACATTTTCTTGAAAGCAGCTCAAACTGTAAAAAGAGCAGAGCGCAAGAAGAACAGCCAAAGGAAAAGAAGGAAGGCAAGGAAGGCCGTATTTTTAAATAAAGCAGGAGAATCGAGGATAAACCATAGCCATGGCCTTTTCGATTGTTAGTCGCGGCATTTTGCGCACTTCGAGAGAAATCCTGGAACGCAACATGGCCGCAACTGTCGGCGCTCTTCAGCAGTCCGCCTCCCCGCCCCCTTCCACAGCCCACATGTCCATCAACCACAGCGATTGCCATGTAAGTGTGTGTGTTTAAGTGACTTTAATTCAATTACAAGAAGAATTAGAAGAAGAGGAATTGAAAAAGAGTTTCAAAACGAGATTTTTCCAAAAGAGAGCTTCAAACATTTAGAGACAGGCGGGAGAGACAGAGAAGCTCACAAACCAGTTGCCAAAAAGAGTGGATCAGTTGTAAGTATCGGTTTCTAGGAAAATCATACTTTTGATCATAAAAGAAATAATTCAGAATATATAATTGAGACAAATCAGATAAATCACACAACTTCTTAAGTAAAAGGTGGGAGGGAGTAACAGGCCAAAACAAAGAGAACGAAGGAGTGGTAAAACAAGAGCGCCCAAGTGGGAGAGAAGAGAGCAGGAACGAAGGAGTGTGAGTTGGTGTATTGAGGCCAGTTCTCTGAAAACTGTAACAGTGGTCCCCAAACTGTGGCGATGTCTTGAGTAAACATTACAAATAACGGAAACAAACCGGCTTTAATTGTTTGGTAAAATATTTAATAAATATGCCTTTAATTTACAAGTATTATTGAATGCATAAATATTTCGATGATAGAAGGAAATGTCTTAAAGATCAATCATTTAATTGCTTAGCATTTCCATCAATCAATAATCATATGCGAAAAAGAGGCGGTGAAATACGCAATTTCCTCAATGAAAAGCTCATGAAACATAAACAGTAAATGTAAAGAAAGAGAAGGTACACAGGAAAAAATTAAGACAACAAAAAATTTGAATAGTTTATAATAATTGATGAATAAAATAAATAAAAACAAAAGAACTATACAAAGTTGCGAGAAGGGGAGACAAAAGCCATCGGCATCTGTAGGTTCTTTCTTACTTGTTCTCTCCAACTCACCATCAACAACTTTGTTTTTATGCTCTTGTTTTTGAACTCAAAACTATATTTGCTTAATAGTTGAAATTTTAAAAGCATGTGGCCTCTGTTAATTTATGTAACCAGCTATGCTAACTTTGTAAATATTTCTCTCTCTGTGTGTGTTCAGGTAAAAGCTACGTAGTTTTTCTAGCAACAACCACCCATTTCTTTTTTTTTTGTCGACAAACTGCGCAAATTCTGTGGCAGGAAAATCTTGCGCAAAAGCATGAATCCAACAACAACAGCAAGTAAGGGGAGTTTCCTACCCTCTTGTACCTTTTTCTCCTTTTGAAATATAAATATTATATACATAAACAGCTGATAGCCAGGAAATGAATTTAGCAAGGAGTTCCGCTTGTTTTTTTTTTCGCGATTTTTCTTTGGCGCTGATTAACATTGACCTGTTGCTCGACTTTGATTTTTATTTTGCAGCTTCTCCACCTTTCTGCTTCAAGCATAAATCATTCTGTTGCTTTTGTTGCTTTTTATTTTTTATTTTAATATGAGAAACGTGTTTTTCTTTTGTGTTATGTACGGCAGACGAATGTTAAAGCCAAAGGAGGCCTGTTTTTTGCATTCATTAATTGAAACGTGGCTGGCTTTTGGCTTCGGAGAAACTTGTTTACCGAAAATAACAATCCGAAGTTCGTTTAACCAAGCGAAACAAGCCCCAAAAAGGTTCCAACAAAATACCATCCATATGATAATGGGCCACCAGGCATATGATATCATCGTCGTCGTTGTCGTTGTCGGTGGCTGCTGCCAACATCTGTATTTTTTCGGATTCGTTTCGGGTTCCCTTCTTATCGAGTTCGTTTTGAATTTTTGGAAGCATTTTTACAAGAGGTTGAGGTTGCTACTTGCTGGTTTCTTGTAATTAAAATGAGTTCGACTCTCGACTCTTATCTTTGCCTAATGGCAATGCCAGAAGCTGTCAGCAGATGATGGAAAAAGCAAGAGACACTTTCGGCATCCATAATTATCTTATATGGCTAAGCTTCAATGTGGCAAGATGTACAAATTATATATATTCACTTTTACATAAAGATTAGGTTACAAATTTGGTTGGAAAAATACTTTTTAAGTGCTCAAAATGATGAAAAATAGGTTTACAAGTCAGGGAAGATTTTTATATATTTGTGTACAACAAGACTTTGATTTGGAAAATACTTTTTTTTTAGTTGAAAATTAAATGCTTTCAATTGAACATTTAATAGTTAAGGGTATATTCTCGAATTTCTCTATAATTTTTATTATATTTCATAGTATTTTTCTTGCTTTAGTTATTGAAAACAGGTTTACATTTGGTCGAAGATTTCTTTGACTGCCACGTGTTTTGCTTGAAGAGCAGCATGATCGCTCTCTCAAACAAAACTTGGAAATGAAAACCCAGAGCAGCAACGGGGGTTTGAAATTGTTATTTGCAAGAGTAAACAGAACTGACCTTAACAATAGCCACAATATCAACAACAACAACAATCACAAAAACATAGAAACCAAAAACACACATAAGTTGTAATTAAAAGCGTAATGATTGTTTACAAGTCGAAGGGCATGGCAACCACAGAGAGCGAGAAAAATAGAAAACAAACAAAAATAAATTGGGAAACACTCAAATGTTACATAGTTAACAGTAACTATTTGGGATTTAAGGGGCTGTAAGGAATAAAACTCGTGACAAAAATGCAATAAGATTAAGAATTATAAAATATATTTATGAAATACTTAGTAATGTCTAAAAAAAAAAAAACGTACAAAGAAATGTGCAAAAGGATAGCAAATAATAAAAGATAATTAAAAATATGAAATAAACTCGAAAACCAAATATATATATTTTTTTTAATTGAGGAACTATTTTTTTTCATTAAAAATGTACCATATGAAATTATATAATACTTAATTAATACTTATTTTTTGTAATTAAATTGTATGAATTATATTACTATATTTATGTTATAACAAATATGCAAAATTGTAATATCTGGTTTTACTCCTTGATTTTCCAGCGCCTTTTCCTAGCCACTGGTGGCAACATATGCGGAACACACAACAACACCCACTCACTGCTGTGGCATCAAATGCCCACCTCGGTGGTCCAGGCCGTCCGTCAATATTCCAAGAAATCCGCCGGAGCGGCCAAGTTGCGTCGGGAGGTGGAGAGTGATAGCGATTCGGATTCGGACGATGAGTTCGAGCGTCGTCGCCAGAAGATGGATTCCAAGCGCAGCGAGCGGGTGAGTGAACTGCCCAAATAAACCCCCTGCCATAAGAAAGATATATATAATAACCATAAAAAATCCATCCAAATGCACACACGCCTCCACGTGTCTCAGAAAAATTTAATTTCAAAGCCAGAAAGAAACGTGTTTCGAAAAGGCCAGTTTTCCATTGTCTCATTGTTGGTTTTTTGAACCAGCTTTTGGCTTACATGGTAACCTGGTTAACAGTGATCAGTCAGCAGTGTAACAAGTTATTTTTACAGGACATGTCGTAGTAGCTTTATAAAGCAGTGCACAGAGAAAGCAGGAAAGAAACAGGATATGTTCACAGCTTTTTTAAGCAGTGCATACAAGTAGCAGGATATTTTTGCAGCATTTTAAGCTGTGTTTAAGAGACAGACAAGTAACAGGACATGCTTTTCAGGCAATGTTAAGAAAGCATATATAGGTGAAAGGACATGCTGGTGTTTTTACAAGCAGTGTTTTGAAAAGCACACAAGGCACAGGACATTCTGTCATTTAAAAAGCTTAAAAGTGCATAGAAATCCTACAAGTAACAGGACATGCTTTTCAAGCAGTACCTAAAAAGAAGACTCAAGCAGTGTTTTGAAAGCACAAAGGTTGCAGGACATTCTACTGATTAAAGCATGTCAAGCCGTAAGTTAAGCAGTGCAGGACAAGACAAGTTGTTAGAAAGTTTCCAAAGCTTGTAAGCTGTTAACAAAACGTTTCACAAAATCACTCAAGTCCATTGAATACAAAAATCTTTCAGGAAGTGAATACATTTCCAAACATTTTAAATATTACAATTTTATATTTATATATTTTCATTTTGCTTATTTCTAGGGCGATTCAGCCTTCTGGCGTCGCAAGATGCGCACCCTGCACCGCATCCTAGATGTGAATCACGATGGCGTCGTCTCTTTCGATGATTTCAGTTTGCTAGCCAAACGCTTTAACGATTTGGGCCATCTGACCCCCGAGGTGGCGGCCGAGTTTAACGATGTGATCAAGCACACGTGGGAGGAGCAGTTTGGGGAGATAACCCCGTACAACCTGGTGACTGCCGAGCAGTTTCTCACCGATCTGCACCATCGTCTCAATGACAAGAAGATGGCCAAGCGCATTGGTCGCTTTCTGCCCTATTTGTTTAAGGTATGGTCTATAGAATTTAAATTTTTGTATTTATATAATAATAAGTATTCATTGCAATAGGCTGTGGACTTTGATCACACTGGCCATTTGGATCTCGAACAATACAAGCTCTTCTTCCGCTGTCTGGGACTGACCGAAGACGATGCTGCCGTTTCATTCGCTGTGATAGACAAGAACGGCGACGGACAATTGTCGCTCAAGGAGTTTGTGCATTTGGGCCGTCAGTTCTTCCTCACCGAGGACGACACTAAGATATCGAAGATGTTCTGGGGACCGCTGGTGGCCGATCATTGACGTGTTGCAGTCACTGCTGTAGATCATCATCAACCACAACCAACAACATCATCATCACTATCATCACAGTTCAATTTGAAAGACGAGAAAGAGGAAGAAGATCAAAGAGAAGGATGCAAAGAACACACCATCAATAATGAGCCAATGCTAAATACACTGAAAACGACAACGAGGCAAAGGCCCAAAGGCAACTCGTTGCCGAAACGCGTGCAGACGGCATGCGGCAGTTGGCCCAATCTACAGCATGTGGCGCCGCATAAAACGGGACAAATGAGCCCCAGCACCACCCAAAACAACACCACCAACATCACCAGCACGATCGTTACCAGGAACATGAGCATTTACGATTATTTACGGCAACATTTAAGCCCGGCCAAGCGCCAGCGTTCAACTGAGGGTACCTCCTACTCCTACTCCTCCCCATTGCCTGCGGCCAAGTTGCGCAAGCACAACTACAGCAACTATCGTTGGGAGAGGGAGAGGGAGCGGCAGGAGGAACGTGAAAGGAGCGGCAGGACTAACAATGCATCCATGGATGACTACGATATAAGATTCTTTTTCTACCTTAATTCGCTAATACTATTCACCATGTCCTGCAGTCGTCAGTATGAGGGCGATGACCTCAAGCACTTCATATGCGAACGGATCAGGAAGTTCGATCGGCTGCGACGGAAGGCGCGTAAGCGACGCAAGCGTAGGTCCAAGCAGCTTCCGCTGTAAACTGCGTAACTCTTTATGTCCCCCAGCTATACTATATACTATATAAACTATTACACTTTTTTTTTGTGTCGCCTAGTTAGGAGTTATGTTTAACTGAAATATTATACAACCAATAAACAGCAAGCATGATATAACAATAAAAATTTGCGTTTTTTCAATCATCAATCCATTAATCAAGTAAAATGAACAAAAATATACACAAAATAATCAAAACTTAATCGGGGAGCTAATTTTGATATAACATTTCAAAAACATCGTAATATTCATCTTTATGTTTGTAAATATATTTAGGAAACACAAGTATATGGCAGAAATTTCCGGAAACAATTTAAAAGTCTTAAATTTTAATCTTTAAAATTGTAAAATCAATGTTATATTTTAAGATTTATTTTTATACGCGTAATATAACTTAAAATTCATCTAATTATGATTTTTTTACATTAAAAAACTCTGATAAATTGCAAAAATTCTAAAATACATTTTAAAGCTTTAAATTTCTTTCTTTAAAATTCCAAAAACCATTTTATACCTTATGATTAATATTTATCATCGTAATATTCAACTCGGCTATTATTTTAATGTTTAAAACATTCAGATATACTGAAAAAATATTCCAAAATCCCTTTAGAGCTCTTTTAGAGAGACCTATGTAGTCTCATTTTAGTGTGACCAAGTTTTTCTTGTCCAGTGTGGCCCTGCTGCTTAAAATATCCTCGAAACGAAACACTGCAGAGAGGGCATAGAAAAGGAATTATACACTGTGTGGCATAGGGCAAGCAAAAACTTGTCGCGCGTAAATCTCTGCGATGGCCACCTCCTCCTCCGTCTAGGCTGGCTGACCAGAGCTCATTATGCGCATTTGTTTCTGGGGTTTTTTGGGGGAGAGGAGGAGGTCTAAGGCTGCTACGCCCGTTTCCTTTACTTTTCGTCCTTCTCGCATCTTTTTTTTTTAGCATTCCCCGCTACCCATATCTATTTCCATTTCCATTCCTATTTTTATAAATTTTTTTTTCATTCATTTGTAGCTAATAATTTTAATGCTATTCAAAATTATGTTGCGAAAAAAATGTGAATACCGGGTGGATGGGTGTATGAGTGGGTAAAAGCCATGTGGGAGCATTTTTAGGAAGCCCTCGCACACACTTACACTCGCCAGATCTGTGCTTATAAATTGCATTTGTATCTAAAAGGACATTCATTTTGGGGGCACTTTGACTTGTACATTGCAGGCAAACTTGGAATATTATATTATTTAATTAAGAAATAAATAATAAATAAATTTAAATTAAGAAATAAATAAAGAAAATACATTATTGATATAGATTTTTTAGAAAAGTTTGCTGATTCGATAAAAATATATGTAAAATATTTGGAAATGTAATGCATTTTTCCATCAGTGTTTCTTTTCAAGCAGTACCCGTGGCCTGCACTTCTTGCCATCTTTTCGTATTTTTCTCTTACTTCAATATTTTATAATTTAATTTTTTTTTTGCCTAACCCTTCTTTTTTCTTTTCCTTATTTTCTTTATATATGTATATTTTTTTATAATTTTTTTTATCCACGCACATGACGACCAGCGCTAATCCCTTTGCCTCACACACACACACAAGGCTACATCTTTCATTATGTAAATGCACGCTTTACACATTTTTTACCAGATGCACCGTCGTCGTCCACTTTCGTCCACTTTTTAGCCATTTTTTTGTAGTATTTTTTATCTGGCAACTTGGGATTTGTTGGCTGGTGGGTTGAGTGTCCATATGAATAAAATATCTATCTATATGTATGTGCAGCTGACTGAGTACATATGTAACTTGGCCTCTTCAACGGCTTGTACTTTATTTTTTTGGCCCTTCTCGGGTTACCCTCAAACTGCTATTTGCCATTTCAACGTGTTTTATCGCGTTTTAAGAGCAGTTTTTAAAAATTAAAAGCACGTCCTAAGTCCACATTTGGTCAACAGCTGCTGCTTCAAGGGGGAGATTGAGAACTCAAGCCTCCCGGACATTGAATATATACAACATTTTTAATTTAAACATATTTGATTTTAAATACGAAGAATTACAAAGCTCAGGATTAATTTATCGATTTAGTTATCGATCTTTTATTTATAACACCAAATTTTATTTTAAACAATTTAAATACGAAGAATTACAAAGCTCAGGATTTATTTATCGAGTTAGTTATCGAACTTCGATAGTCCTGCCACTAGGCTGTATCAAGTAGTGGCGCCCAGCGTGGGGCAAGGAAGATGGGATCAAAAGGACCAAAGGTAAAAAGCCATTCCAAGTAATTTAGTGTAATTAAGCAATAAAATAAATAAGAATAAACATTTTTTTAAATAGGATTGAGCTCTTAAGGAAAATAACTATTATTAGATATATTTTTTATCTGATCCTGGGTCTCATAATTCCAGAAATTAATGTTGAAAATGGAATATATCAATGGTATGCATTATTTAATGTATATGATCTGGGAAAGACCTCCATTATTTTAGTATAATCTTATACTATTATATTATTTTATTATTCCTATAGAATACTATAATAAGAGATAAATTAGACTAAATAACATTACTGCAGCAGGTGAAGTTGTCGCTGTTTTTCTGCTCGCCACGAAATGCCTCTGCGGCTGGCATAAATCTGCCAGCTAATCATAGAAAAGGAGACACACGGACAGAAGGGGGGATACTTATCCTGCAAAGGCCATAAAAGTGCGCTAATGTTAACCCGTGGCGTGGGGAGGGGGGCACCGCCCCTGCTTGAATTACAACACTCATCCACCACCCACCAAACATCCACACATCCCCACATGGCAATGGAGGCGCTATGCCGTTGGCATGATAATTTAATTACAGCCCTGGGATTGGGTTCTGCGGCCAAAGGCGGCATCAATCTGAAGCTTAGACCCCGCAATCTTACTCATGACTATATGGCATCTTTGTCTTAACACCTTTTTGGCCAACAGCCTTCGGAGTTGGTAGCTGTGCCGTGGAACAACGCCACCGAAATCATGAAAATCACTCCTGACGTAAGTGTCTTGGGATATGCAAGGTGATCGAAGTGCGGAATGCTCTTGCTTGTATATAAAATTAATTTTAAATTAATAATTGTATTTATTTTCGTAGGACTTAAAGAATTTGTCGATATTTTTATCGATAATATCATCATTACCTCTCTGATTTGCTTAGCAAATAATTAAATATTTTTAAATTTATTTTATTTCAGAAATAATTAAAAATTTTTCTAATGCCATAGTTACTTTTTTTGACAACGTTTTACTTACTTGTATTGTAAGTGTATTGATATGTTTATTGATAGGTATGTGATAGGGAAATGCTTTGTCTGGTCTTCAATATATATTTATTTTAAGATTACAGCTAAAGCAGATTTTTTTTTTTTATATTTTAAAAAAGATTTTGGATAATAGCTTAATCCTTAAAAATAAGTAAACTAGCTTGAAGTGGGGTTGCCAGAAATATCGACATACTTATCTATACTTATCGATTTGTTGCCATTTGACGCAGAGGTAGATATATAAATCTATATATAATATTGTGATATGTGTGCAATAAATTGACTCTGATATATCAGACTAATAAAATTGAAAAAGGGACTAATAAATTGAGTAACATTTTAGGATACTATTTTTCGATTTTACAGATACCTTGGCGAGAAATGCAATATTTTTTTGTATCTATAATTTTGATATATCAAATGCTTCCTTATATTCCATATGGTATTTTGGTCGATATATCATAATAAAGCATTCCATTCAATACAATTCCTTAGCATAAAATATATTTAACAGAGTAAGGAATTCTTTTTGTGATTATTTATAATTTATCGAATATTTATCGAGTAAAGTTATAAATGTAGTTAATGCAGAAAGACATTTTATCGGTAGTATTTTCAAGTATATTTCCTGATCTAAATCATGGGGTTTTCTAGGGGTTAGTGCTATTTAATTAAATTTTTTAAGGATTAAGGCGCAGAAGTTACATATTTTTGCTTGCCACCAAACTATTTTTCTTTCACCTAAACGTTCTATATGTATATAAATAATGTATATAATATTTATACTAAATACTAACTATTTAAAAATAGGACTTAAGATGCAAAATGAAGCCCTGTTAAGGCTCCCAGCTAATGGGTAGCAGCCTGGCTGCGTTGTCAGGGTATAATTATATATTAAATTAAGCCATTTGCATGCGCGTATTTTCGGGAACCCCCTCAACACACCCCCTATGAGGCCGGGGCTGTGTTGTAGATTATTAAAAATTATGTCTCACAGTAGGACATGCAATGCCGGCAACCCTTCCTTCCACATATTCTGTTTTCTTTTTTTTTTTCTGTATTTTTTTGTCGTGAGCCACATAGGCCACATTAACGTGCCCGAGATAAGAAGCAGGCAGCAGTTGCAAAAATTATTTCACTCTTTTTTCTTCTACTTTTTTTTGGGGGGAAAAGGAGGCTCTGGCACCCCCCTTGACATTTATTACTCTTACTTGCTGTTGTTGTTGTTGGTAGGGGGGGAAAGGGTGAAAAGGGGGAAAGCCAAATCCACGCAAAAATTATATTTTGACGTTTGTCAGCGGCTGAGGCGGAGGATTAAAGGCGGGGCCGGCGAAGAAGCCTACATGGCAAAAAGATAAAGAACCGAGAACAAGAAAGTGCGGAGGGGGAGGAGGAGGTGGAGCGAGTGTGTGGGGGCAATGTGGGGTTAACCTACACTTAACCCTAACCCCCAAAATGCAAACGAAATGCACTTTGGGGGTTTGGGGTCGCCTGTGCTCTACAGTCGCATTTTAAGGGGATTCGATTAGTATTACAATTAATCGAAATATACGAAAATATGATCGAAAATATATGATATAAAATTATTATCGACAACAAACCGATAAATAATATTTTCTGATTTCCAAAACTATGTTTATATTAAAAGGACTTATTATTGTAACCGGAAAATAATTGTTAAACGCCGTTTAAACGATAAACAATTACTTTAAAAATTATTTCTGGAAAAGCATTATCGATAACCATTTTTACAGGTTAAAACATAAAAGAACAAATCGATAAATATATATTTTTTTAATGCCTTTAAGTATTTTAAGTATATTTGCTAACTAACATGTCAGAAATTTTTTATTTTAATAAATTTGTGATGTCGAACAGTAAAATAAGAATTGAAATTAAATTGAAATAATATTTGCTTCTTTCTAAATGTTTATCGATATAAAAAAATTATTATTTACCATATACATTAACCGAAAACAATCGTCAAAAAGCCATTTAAGCGATAACTAATTAGTTACAAAAAAATTTCTGAAAATATATATACCAAATTATATTTATGGTTAGTAAACGTACAGATGTCTAAATCCTTGTGTATATAAATAATCGAAAATAAAAGCAAAAAAATATTACACCGATAAGCAATAAATTGCAAAAAAAGCTACAAAAGTTTTATCGATAACAAAAAATGTTGACAATAAACCGATTAACAATATTTAACCATTTAATTTAAATAGAAAATTAAATAAATACTAAAATAAATTTGAAAAAAAAGTTGCATCTGTAATTGCAGTGCATTTTACCCATCTCCTCTGCCACATCCACGGCACTCAGACATGACGGTGGCAACTCTGGCAGCCTTCTGGCTGCATTTCGTACCTTTGGGGCCGCCTCGTCCGAGATTTGTTTAACTAAATTTATATTCCAAATGCCGCCTGTCCTGTTCCTGCGGTTCTCTGCGGCCTTTCCCCGCTTCGCTTTGTAAACGTGTGTGACATAAGCCGCTCGCGCTTCGCTTAGTTTTAAAAACTTATTTTAATGTTGGAATTTAATTTGTTGTTGTTTTTTTTTTCTGCCATTGTTGTTGTGTCATTTGTGTGGCGGCGTCGGCCTTTAGCGATTTGAGCCCAGCCACATGTCCCAACTCCACTCTTAATACATTTAAATTGCAGAGGCCGGGAATGTGTATATAAAGCGGGGTGAAATGTCCTATAACATATATCGATGAAATTATATATTTTAATATTATATTAAATATATCGTAAGCCCAAATATATTCAAACCCAATCATCAGAGAGAGATGGAAACAAGGAGAAAGAGCGGAAAAGATAGATGGACCCACAGAGATAGAGAGTCTACCTTTGATTCTCTAGTTATCCCTCTCTCCCTCTCATGTCTCTCTAATTCTCTAGGTTTCTGTCTCTCGATCTATCTATCTAACTCTCTCTCTTTCTCTATCTCTATCTCTATCTCTCTCTACTTCCCTCTCGCTCTCTCTCTCTCTCTAATTCCCTCCAGCTCTCTCTCTCTCTCTCTCGATCAATCCATCTCTCTCTCTCCATGCCTCACACCTATAAATAGAGGCGACTCGCCGCAACCGCCTCAGTCTGTCACCTTTGCTTCCACCTTCCACCCGTTCACCCAATTGTTATAAATGTGTTAATAATCCCGTGTTAATAATCCCGCGTTAATTAAGTGTGTTAATATCTGCCCTCGAAAGGACCTAATCATCGATGAATCTCAGCCAAGTCTGCGATGGAATTAACTGAGTGTCCTCAACTACGGGTAAGTTCGAATCAATACTATTATCCCATATATCCAATATACAAAGCAAATAGCACGATCGGTAAGCGCAAAAATAGTATTTACAAAAGAAAAGCTAACAATTGGTTATAAACTAAGAACTCGACTGGGTGGTTACAAATTTACACATTGAACTTGTGAACTAAATTTGTATATGGGATTGGTTTTGTGAAGGAGAAGGGGATTTTGTTTGGGTTTTCGAGCACAAAAGAAACCTTTAAAAGCTTGTATTCATAATGTAAATAAAGCACTTATAAGTCTCTCATTATTCTGGCTACCATTAACCGAAATTAATTTATCTAAGTTCTGGCCTAACCCTTCACCTGCCACTTTTTAATAATAAAAAAACCCAGCTTTATGGGCTACTTCATTAAATATTATTTATGCATCTGGTCTAGTCCGTTTCGTGGTTCATTGCTTTCTGTGTTGATTTATGCATGAAAAGTGTGGGTCTTTGCTTTATTTTGATTTCATTACGCTATAGTTTGTTGGATTTTTATAGTTTTGACCTAAACAAATAGGCCAAAATCGCGAACAGCAGCAGCAGCAGCAGCAGCAGCAGGTGCAGAGTGGGTTAGCCTGGCAATCGGGTTCATAAATTCCCAACTCTGTTTGCTGTGGATGCGGCTGTAAAATCGCAGCGCCGCCGACGCTCCTTGTTGTTGGGCTATTTGCTAATCGTTGGTGGTTTTTCCGAGGGCCCTCTGCACTTGACGATTTTCGAGGGGGAAATATTAGCAGGCTAAGGGCTCCCTAAATTTAGCCTGAGTAAATTTTAGATCATGTGGGAATAATGAAAAATAAAATTATGGACTTACTATTTAGGACTTATTTTAAAAGATTTCGAAATAAAATTTCTTTTAAAATAAACACTTAAAAGTAAGACATAATTTTCTTATACATATTTCTAAGAGAAAGTAACGATAAATAACTAGTTTTAGAAATATATTTCTAAAGGTAGTAAAAGAAAATAATTTTTATTGGTTTAAAATCTCTCATACATGCACTGAAAAGTATGCTATATTTTGTAATATTTATATTTCTTGTAGGTTTTACGCGTTTTTGGTTTTTAAATCACCTGAAATCTTTCTTTTTACATTTATATTTGGTATATTTTTTTTGGGAAATAATAAAAATGAAACTCGAATGACTTGAAATCATCCAAAATCTGTCTAAATTAATTTTTTTCATTATTTGTAAGTTTTTCTATAAATAATTAATGGCTTGAAAAGCAAATAAATCGGCCTTAATGCATTTAAAATATATTTTAAAAAGTTCTTACGGGGATTTTTAAGTAATTTAATAGGGTTTTACACATTTTCTTCAATATCTTTGATTATGAAAGCCTTTTCCCAGTCGAATCGTGTGGCTAGGGCCCTTGGATGTTTCGCTGGCATTAGCTAAGCTTGGCTTTTTCTTTGTTCCGCCGGTTGGTGCGTGAGTTTTTGATTTTTCCAGGTGTGCTCAGGTAGAGAGAGAGAGAGGGAGAGAAAGAGAAAGGGAAAGAGAGAGAAAGAGGCAGGCGGCAACGACACCTTTGAGTGAAATAAATGATAATGGCCTCAATGATTATGCATCGGCACGTTTCTCATCGCGACAACGCACACACTCACACACATTTACAGGGTGTGTGTGTGAGAGAGGGGGATGGGGGTAAAGGATTCAGGATACACGGGATTCAGGATGCCCGTTAGCTGCTCTTGACTTTGTGGCCTTGTATTGGTGCACTGAGAACATTACAAGTCGATAAATAAGGTTCCAAAAGCACTCCTCTGCCTCACTTCTCCTTCTATGCCTTGCCTGCAATGTACCAGCCAAAAAGTAAAAACTTCTGTGGCGAACGAGAGAGTTTACTGAGAGAGCGAAGCAAGATAGAGAGAGAGAGAGAGAAAGGGGTTTATTTTCTGTTATTTAAATATTACTTATAGAAGTTAAAACTTGGAATCATATTTTTATAATGATTATACGCCTTGCCTGCAATGTACAAACCAAAAACCGAGCAGCTAGTGGGGCTTTATTCGGTAGCGAACAAAAGAGGTTCCTGAGAGAAACAAGAAAGAGAAAGAAGTTTTTGTTCTATTATTTAAATTAAAAAAAAAAAAACAATTTTAGGTACTATTTTGTTTGAATATTTTTAATGATTATAAATAAAAAAAAATTATAAATAATTTTAATTAATATTTTCGTTCAGTGTTAATGTGGTTCTTATCGCTGTGGCTTTTGTTTTTGGCGTCTTTTACCGCCATTCGTGCGATTTGCCAAACAAATTACAAATTGGGTTTAACTAATTTTTTCCCCTTGTTTTTGTTTGTGTATATTTTGTTTTTTTTTCTTGTTGATTTTTTTTATCCTGTTTTTTTTTTGTGCTTTCCTCGCAATTTGCTTGGTCCAGTGTGGCTGCGGTTTATTTTTTATTGTTGTTTGATTTTCGCGGTCGCGCGTTTGGCTTTTCATTTCATTTAACACGCCCGCCAATGTTTTTGCGGCGTTGGCTGTGTCAACAAATCGCCCCCAGTTACCCCTTGGAGCCCTCCCCTTGACCCCCTTTCCCCCCTCTGAATGTTAGAAATGCATTAGAGTCCGCTGTGGTGGCAGGTGTGTGGCATCCCTTTTTGGTCAGTAAAATATCAGCGTTGGATAACATTTAACAAATCTTCCAACAAAAAAAAAAGAACAGAAAAAAAAGAAAAGGGTTTATCAAAAAAACCGCTTGTTTGTTGATATTATTCGAGACTTTAACTGGTTTAAAAAAGTGAACAGAGCAGGAAGTCAATTTTAAAATGGTATAAGAAACAGGGATGATGGTCAAGTAGCCATTTCAGGCTAAATTTTTACCAAGAATAATGGTAAAAAAATATAGAAGGGGTGCTTCAGAAATTGCTATGACTTAGAAAGCTTTAAAAAATGAGGAAATATTATTATAGTCTAATAAAATAAAATTAATTAATTAAGTTGTTTATGCTTTTTTGTGTAAAAATCGATTTCAACTCGATAAACATTGATGAAAGGAAGAAAATTTGGAATAATGAATTGATATGACACGTACAAGGCCATAAACAAATCGATATTTTATTAAGAATAATAAATATCGAAACTCTTTTTGATTTATTGAACAAATATAATCGATAAAAAATAAATTAAATAGCCATATCTAGATAATTTTTGATAATATGGTTTTATTGTCTTAAAAATCAATACTTCTTAATTTACTACAATTAAATAAATAATATACTTTATAATATTAATAAAAATACTTAATTTCGATACTTTAGTATACTTAAATAAAATAATTATTATACTTACATTTTCGATACCTACAATTTCGATATTTTCGATAACTACTACTTTTAACTATTACTACTATTTACTACTACTACTTTTAACTACTACTACTATTAACTACCACTACTTTTACTACTACTACTTTCAACTACTACTACTTTTATCTACTACTACTTTTAACTACTACTACTTTATACTTACTGAATCCTATAAGAAATACTATAGGAATACATAAATTTTATAGTAATTTGCGCATTTAATTAAAATGATGATAAAGGCATGCAGAATATTTCGCAAGCTGCCAGACGTTCGTACTTACATCCAAGTACTTACTTATGTACATATATGTCCACATCCAGATGCTGCATATAGAGAATAAAAAAATATAGGAAAAAAGCGAAACGGGGGAATAAATGAGGAAAGAAGCCGGGGAGAAGAAATTAAAATAAAAATTGCTCATAGCAAAAATCTTGCGCTGTAATTACATCATTTATGCAGGACGAATATGTCGTTTTGTTCCTTGCTTCAGGACACACACATACACACACACACACACGATGCAAAAAAAATCCCAGAGCATGTGTGTGTATGTGAGGCAGCCGGCAAATGCCTTTCAAATAAATACGAAACGGTCAGCGGAATAATAATCAGCACTCGGAGAGTCCCAGTCCCAGTCCCAGTCCCAGGATGGCGCTACACTGAGATATATCTCGGCGACAAGGCGACACGTACAGCCCAGCCCAAGGGGGAGGAGGATGGGATACCATAAGAACAGCGTTACGTTACGTCTGCCACCGGAAACGGATATGAGCTGCACCCCAGAAAAAAATAGAAAGCAGGATAGTCAAAGCAACAGAGAAATTAAATATGTTTTGGCTTTAAATACTTTTAAAAGTGATTGAAATATATATAATATACATTTTAATATTATTAAGTGGGTTTTAATTATATTTTAGTAATAAGAAAATATTAAAAATACATTTATTTACACTGCTTGCCTGCTTTCATCTTTAGAATTCTTTAACAGCATGCATTCTCTCTTAAAAGGAACAATATAAAAGTCTTAATAATAATAATCTTAGTAATAAACCCAAATAACTTAGTAAATACATTAATTTATTATTTTTAATTTTTTTTTTTTTAGAATCTTAAGATCTTTTGCTTACTGCTAAGCTACTTTCTGCGCCTGGGGTTCCTCTACTGCTTGCACTCTCTTTTTTTAAATAAAAATATACAAACCTTAATAATAATTATGTTTTTTTTTATTCTATTTTTTAAAAATCTTACTGCTTACCTACTCTCTTCCCCAAGGATTCTTCTACTGCTTGATCTTAGGGAAAACTATTTAGGTCAAAATGTTGCTATAAAAATATTTAAAAGTCTTGGTTAACTTAAAGATCAATTTTTTTTATTTTATGAAATCTCATTTAAAAAATTTAAATATCGTTTATACTGTTTGTTTGCTTTCTTCTCGAATAACTCTTCAACTGCTTGCACTCTCTCTTTCAAGGAACAAATTTTTTAAAAATAATTTTTATAATTTACCACCGAAGAGCTTTTTAAACTTATAAATAATTAAGTCTTTTTTTAAGAATCTAATGATTTTCGGTGCACTGCTTGCATGATTTCTTCCCCAAAGATTCCAATACTGCTTACACTCATTCTGCAAAGTAAAACAGTTAATATTTTTGCGTTATAAAAATATCTAAAAAACTTGGCTAGTTTAATGTTTTTTTATTTACTATATTTACTTTGAAGAATCTGAAGACCTCCTAAACACTGCTTGCCTGCTTTCTTCCGCGAGAATTCTTCAACTGCTTGCATTTAGTGTGCTTCCCCCCTCGAACTGCTTGGTTGCTGGCCAGTGTGCTAGCCACCCGATGGGTGGCGCTGTGTCCACTCATTATTAACTGCCACGCCCACACCTCTTTGCCTCTTCGGTCGGCACACATTTAATATGAGAAAATGGTTTCAATTTTTTATACTCCCTGTGTGTGTGTGTGTGTGAGAGCTACGCTTTGCTAAACACACAAAAAACGCATAATGCGGTGGGTTAAGGGAAAGATGTCGCTGCGATACTTCCGCCAAAGTGGCACAAACAGTTGCAAGCAAAAAAAGGATATATAATATTATATATCAGCGTTGCGATTGCTGTCCGCTTATATTTTTTTCAAATTTATTTTAATTTTTTTTTTTTTTTTTTTGAAGCAAGATGTACAACCGAAAATAATGTACGAAAAAATCGCATATATATATATGTATATATGGTATATATAGTGGCTGGTCGCATATGAATGTAAAAGAGCACTAATTTTGTAAGGACACGCGTTCTCCCTTGGACGGACAGAGCGGAGCGGACAGCTCACGTAGGAAGCAGGAGGAGCAAGCAGTGTTTTTTGTTGATGGGTTGAGGAGAGAGCAGGGCGAATGACATTGAGAGAAATTGTTTTTTTTATATTTAAAAATTAGATATTAGTATTAAAGTTTACGATATTTTCTTTATTTTCTAGATTATTCATAATATTTGTCATGTAATCCATATAAACACTGCATTTTTATCATGATAATATATCGATAAATGCTAGTATTGAAAAATACTTTCGGGTTATATAATTCTAATTAGTGGTAAGCTTTATAATGATACTTTAAAAATATTTAAAAATATTTCACTGTTGTTTCATTTAATTACCAGATGAATTACGTAATCAACACTACTTATATATCGATAAATAGATCGATAAATGCTAACATTGCAAAATAGTTTAGTTTTAACTATTTATAATTCGTTTTAAAATATGAATTACACATTAAAAAAAGTTTTAAGAATCCAGATTTTATTTGTATTAACTACCATTAAGATGATTTAATGAATATTTTAAAAACTAAAGAAAAATTAAATATTTTCAAGTTAAGCAATTGATTTTCTCGGCGTGTCGGGCGGAGCATGTGGCACATAAGTAGACGACGACTAGGACGATGACATAAAAACGCCAAGCTAACGAAAAACAAAAATTAAAAAAAAAAAGTAAAACTAAAGGAAAAAGGACACCAGGACTCTACACACAGACACTCACACACAGTTGCGTATGCTAAATGGCCAGCGGCCCTGGGTTTTGGTCATCGTCATCTCTCGGTGGCGTACAAATGACGGCTTCCGCTTGTGCATATTAAGCGTGAAGGATAATAATTTTACACACACCCCCCGCACACACTCCACACACACCCACACCACCCACACCACCCACACCACCCACACATAATGTATATTCCTCACATTTTTTCGGTTAACAAAAATGGGTATTAATATTACTTATGGTTAAATATACGCGAGAGCTGTGCGACGTCTGTCTGCGGTCTGAAAAAAATGTAGCCTGAGAAGCGGAAGTGCAGGCACTGAAACCGGAAAAGGCGAGGAAGAAGAAGATAAGAGGGACAAAAATAACATAGTATTTTTCGGCAAAAAAAAACTTTATTTGTAATATAATTGAAATGAGCTTTAGAACTGTTAAAATAAAAATGTTAAAAACATTTAACTTACTCAATTTTTAATTTTTTTTTATTTATAAAATTTATTTAAATCCTCAAAAATAAATGTAACCATGACTTTTCCACTTAGCTTAACGGTTATCTGATTGATGGCCTGCGGGGCAAGCAACAATTAACCTAAAAACGTCAATTAACCATCTGGAAACAAGACGGTACAAGACAGAACACGTCTGCGGTACAGTTGCCACTGGAAGAACTAAGCCCACAGTCTTCCTTCTGCTGCTTCCTGCTGTTTCCTGTTTAACCAATTCGAAAATGCTGCAGCTAATCACATACAATTCAATTCGTTTTACAATTTCAACTAATTTCCATTTCAATTAACTTGCTAAAATGTAATTTAGCAGGACCAGGGACCAGGACCAGCCCAGGACCAGGCCAGGACGAGCCCAGGTGAGCTGTTTGCTGCTGCTGCTGGCCAAAATCCGCGTGCAAGGCAGGCGTATGACCGACTGCGATGAGCAGAGAGGCCAGAGGAGAGGCCAAAAACGACGGACGAGAGAGACAAGGACGAAAAGGACGTTTGCTGCAGCGCTGACAGACAGTTATGAGCACACGAACACATGCCAGTTAATAGTCCAAGACAAAATAATAGGGGTAAAAGGAGAACATTTGTATAAAAATGAACTATGGAAATCATGCACAAAAATTAAAAGATTCAAAAAAAATTAATAAATACATATAAAACAAAAAAAATATATATAGTTGAGATTTAAAAACATGTATTATTAAATATTTGCTTACACAATATAAATCACACTATTTGAATGTATAATAAATGTTAAAAAGCTTACAAAATATGATTTTTTAAGCAGCAGCAAGGTTGAATTCGGAAAAAAACTAAAACATATAATTAAAAATACTATTTAATACCAAAAAATATATTTGTAATTTCACTGCTTTTGTTTTTGATAAAAAAGCAACAAAATAATAATTATTACTCCAATAAATCTCAAACAACACACCAATTTATGACAATACAATTTAAAAAAATTCCAAATAACATTCCAATAAATATCTGATAGATCTAATACTGAAATAAAGCTCTTAAGAGTCTACAATATTTAAATTTTAAAACAATATATGTTTATAAAGTTTATTTGTTTTTGTATTTCGTAAAAAAACAACGGTTAAATATGTATTACTCCAATAAATCTTCAACCACAAAAGATCTCCAACAGTACTCCAATAAATATTCAATATATCTCCAACAAGTCCCCAATAAACCCCTAAATTATCTACCATACTTTTCAATAATTCTTTAGAAATACTAAAATAAGCTCTTAAAAATATTCCTTATGAAAAATTAAAATAAATATATTTTTTAATGTAACTTCGTTAGTTTTTTAAAAAAAATCACAGAAGAAAAATACTTATTACTCGCATTTTACATATACATAGTTGTTGTATATTTTTTATGTTAATCCTATTCCTCTGACCGCTGCAGTTCTGTAGCTAAAGGCAGAAATCTGTGCGGTTGGTATGCGCTCGAAAATCGTAATTGGACTACAACTGTAAAATCAAACAACTGACTCGACGGCGCAGACTGAGGGCATGGGCGGAGAGTCAGGAAAGGAGGGGGGCAGGGGGCGTAACTGGCCGCTACTTGGCAGGACAGGTGCAGCATTTATCCCATCCTGGCCCATCCTGCTGCCACTGGTCCTGCTCACTGACGAACCACTGACAAAGGCATAAGCGAATCATTCGCATGGCTGCATTTTGGCCACAGCAGGCCAAGGATATTTGCTGATCGACCGAAGGACTTCCTGGTTAATATACAAAAAATACTTCAGCAAATGTGAAATTTATGGGATTATTAAATAATTGATTTGGTTTTATATTTACATTTTTATATATTTTTAATTATAATGAAATTATGATTAAATATTATTAAGTCCTAAAATTCCTTCTAACATAAAATCCTTAGTTCTTGCATAAAATATTAATTTTAAGGCATGGAAAATTGATGTATAATTTAATTTATATGAACATTTTTTAAATTGAGATATAAAAATAACCTTAAAACCTAAATAAATTTATTTAATAAATTCCCTTGAGAATTATATAATTATATATAAGAAATTTATAAATAGTATTAATCTTATATAAATAAAATATATAAAATCTCACTAATTAAATATATGATTTAATTTCCCATTAAAACCAATATATTCATTATAATATTTCAAGGATAATAATAACATATCAAGGATAAAAAGGCATACCCTTACTATAATATATATTTTCTCTTATAAAAAAAGGAGAACCTATAAGGGTTATATCCTTCCTCCACCCTTAAGTCTCATTTAATGTAATATTTCATTCCCGCTGACTTTCTTCAACAAACTCCGCGGATCAGCAATCAAGAAGGACTGCAAATTGCACGGCAAGGAGCGCCAGGATAATGGCGGCAACAACGGCAATGGCTGGGCAATTTCAATAAATCAACAACATTTTGCAAATAATTCAAAAATTTGTCTTCAACTCATTTGCGAGCACATTAAAATGCACATTTCACAATTACGAAATTTATGAATCCTTTGTGTGCGCCCTGCCCGCCATCCTTGCTTATATATATACATATATATATATAAAAAAAAAATAATAAATAAATCCTACAGAGGGGCAATGGTGGCCAAAAGTTTATTTAAGCGTTAAAATGGGCAACGCCAAGTCTTGCGCAGGTGAAATTTTACGTGTAATAAATTTTTTGGCTTCGCCAGAATGTTGAGGGGGGACCGGTGGGGGAGGTGGTGAAATAATGGGGAAGGATATATTCCCAGACGCCGCAAACGGATGCGAAACCCTCTCCCCCCGCCAAAGTTACGAACGACAAATTTTAATGCGACCTTACTAGCAAAAAAAAAAAAAATAAATATGACCCTGAAGAGGGTTGCCACCTGATCTCAATTAATCTCTGATAATTCTACAAGAAATTAGCAATTTATTCCCAATAAATCTCCAAAAAATCTTAAGTAGATCTCCACTTAATACAACAGAAAATGTTTAACTAATCTTTTAGATAATTGTAAGAAATCTCATAGAAGTCTTAACCATATCTACAATATATTTCCAATAAATCCCTAATACCTCTTTAAATGCTCTTCAATAAATCTTCAATAATTCTTTACTGAGTCTTTAAATAATCTAAATATTAAAATTAAAATTCCAATTATTTTCAAATTATATATCGAACATAAACCTCTTAATTTCTAATAAATTTTCAATAGTTTTTAAACAGATCTCCAATTAATACGCAAAAATCTCCAAAGAATCCTTAAGAAAATTATAGGAAATCTTCAAGAGACTCCCATATCATTTTTAAAATATTTTCAAGACTGATTTCTTAAATAAATCTTTTCTGAATATGTGTATATATATATAGATACATGTTAAACTAATCTTCAATAAATATGAAAAATATTTGGAATATATCTTTAAATTATATTAAGTCTCCAATAAATCTTTAACAAATCTCTAATAACTCTACAATAAATGTTCAATAAATCTCCACTCTAAAAAAACTCTTATAAATCTACAATTAATTTCAAATAAATCTCCAATAAATTTGGAAAACATCTTAAAGTTTTCCAGTTTTAAGTAGCTTCCAAAGTAAAGGATTTTGATGTAATATTATTATTACAACACCTTCTCCTCGGCGTAGACACTAACGTATGATTCCGAAGGAGCAGATCCTTCGCGAGGAGCAGATCCCATTGTTTCCCGATGATTTCCTTTTATGTCACAGGCCCAGGTACAGTTGCCACGGCGCTTTCCCCCCAAAAGAAATATGAAAAGTCAAAGTTTCCACGGCGCTGGCACAGCCGAGGAGCGCGGAGCCCAGCAAAGCAATGACAATGTTTCCGCTGCGAATAACTTTTGCCCAAGGATTTATAGTTGAGGGCGAGTGGGCTAGGGGAGAGGGCAGAGAGCGGAGGTTGGGGATCCTGGATCCTGGATTCTGCTAGCTGAAACCGAGTTGTCATAGCGACGCGGCACATCCATAGGCCAGGAAAAAAAAGGGGAAAGGAGTGCGAGTGGAGGCCAGGAGAGAGGACTGCTACGTGTGCCCGCCTCGAAAGCCATTTGTGCTTAATTGCGTGTAGGGCAACTAATGAGCGGAGTTATATACCCAACCAGGAGTCGTAACCGGCGGGCAAGGACACCCGGGGACGTCCTGCGAACTGAGAACTGCGCCCAGCGCCTGTTTATAAATTTTTTTTTTCAGTCTTATATTTTTTGTTTTTCCAAAAACTCTCCTGCCCGGCAAAATTTATTTGTAGCGCAGCGAAAAATATTTCTATTTTCCTCTTCGAAATGTTAAATGTAACATTAATTTGCGAATGAACGGCGGCGACGGGGCAAAGTTTGCGTCGTTTGAATTATGCGTGCCAAAGGGTTTTGCCAGTTAGCCAAGTCCACAGCCAAGTGGAGCCATTAAAAGCAAATTATATTGGCCGAGAAAGTGCCAGTAAATTGGCCAGACAAATGACTCTGACAAGGTGTTAATATTGATCACGATTGGGGTTAGGGAAAGTGAAAATTATTAGGGGGATAATGGAAAATAATTAAATATAAACGAGTTTTTTTGATAGAAGTGAAGTGATGTAAAGATAATATCATTCTTTCAAAACAATACATCTCGAAAAAAATCTCTAAGAAATATATGTACAATTTAAATCTCCAATTAACCTTCAACAACACACCAATGGATCTCCATAAAAAGTTCAATAAGAGCCAAATAATAGTCTAATAATTATTTCATAAATTTCCAACAAACCTTTAATAAATCCTCCTACATCACCTAAAATTTCAATACATCTCCAATAACACTCCAATAAATATTCAATAGATCTCTAGCAAGTCTCCACTTAATAACCAAAAACACACCAAAACCCATATAAAAGTCTAATAAATATGCAATACATATCCATCAAATCTCTAATAAATCCTTGAATAATTCACCAATCTTTAAAATAATTACAATAAGTAAATAAATATTTAATACATTTCCAACAAATCTCCAACAATACACCAGAAGATCTTTAATTATACTCTAATAAATATTCTATACATTTTCCATAAATCTCTACAAAATCTTCAATGATTCTTTTTAAATACTTAAGTAAAGCCTTAATAAAAGCTAATATGTCTCCAAGAAATCTCAATAAAATGAATATTAGATCTCCAAAACTCCAATATATATCTAAAAGGTTTATCTTATGTCTCCAATGATTCTTTACAGAATCTGTAGTGAAGCTTTCAGAATTCTCCAAGATCTGTATTATAAATCTCAAAAAAAAAAAAACCAAGAGAAAAATATCTACAAAATCTGCTATAAATCTTTAATAAATCTCAAAAAAATCTGACATAAATCTTCAAAAATTTTATCATAAATCTACAATAAATCTCCTGTAAATCTACTATAAATCTCCTAAAAATCTTCTCTAAATCTCCTATAAATCTCTTATTAATCTCATATAAATCTCCTATAAATCTTTTGTAAATTTCTTATAAATCTCTAGAAATCCACAGAACTCAAGTAAATCAATATAATCAAGATGTGCATTCTTTCGAGCTCAAAGATGTCAAAGCCTTTACTCATTCAAAGTACAGTTGCCCCCAAGAGCGCTACTTGACAGCGAGCAGGACATGATGACTGTACCCCAAAATGGCGACGACAGGGCGAAAAACCAAAGCATTATTCAGACAGATCCAGCGGATGTAACACAGAACTTGCGGTCACTGATTCATGTGACCCCCAACTCCAAAAAAAAGGGAAATAGGGATCTGGTTTGGGTTTTTTTCCTGCTTTTTTTTTTAGGGGGACACCGTTAGCAGCTGGCCCTGGTCTCTGTCCGAGAACCTTCTTACGAATGTAATTTTTATTTACACAATTTTAAGCTAATATTACGTTCGAGCCACGCCCCAGAATATCCGAGCCGGAATACGGAGGAAAAATACAAGAAAAAACAGAAGCAAGATGGGTAAAAAAAAGGAGAGCGAAAAAAAAAAAAAACAAGAACAAGGGCCACAAACAAAACGAACGAACAGAGAATTTGTCCCAAAAAAGGATTAATGAAATAAAATTATCTCTTTTTCGGCGGCGTAACGTGAGCCACTGCCAGGAGGGGGGGTGTAAATGTGGAGGGGAGGGGGCTTGTAATGCGCCACCCCCCACTCCCACCATGTACTTCATTTCTTTTTTTATTATACTGCCTATTTGAATACACTGAGAGAAAGGGATGAAAGAAAATATCTCTAATGGTTTTAATTCCACCATAAAATGCGTCTAAAAGTATGCAATAAAATATTTCAGCTTTAATATTTGGTATAAATTTGTTGAAATCTTTTGTAGTATAGTTTTGGGCATATTTTTGAAATGATTTTAAAACGTTTAGAAAATGTTCAAGCCCTTTAGGTCAATTTCCTAAGTGATAATAATAATGTAAATTAAATAAACTTTTTTTAAAGCTCTAAAAGAATGGTTTAAATTAAATCAAAAAACATTTTTTGAAGGTTTTTTCTATATACTCAAAAAAGGTAATAAGACTTGCTGGCTAAAATTTAATGGTAAATACTAAATCGTAGTTACCGTAATATTTGATATGTATGTTTATCTAAAATATCACTAAGCATTTTTTATAATTATGTTGAAATATTGATATTATCGGAACATATTCGAAAAGGGTTATTTTACTGTAAGTATAAATTTATAGCAACACATTTTCGATAAATCGATATAAGCAATATATAAAGTGATTTAAATGTTCTCTAAAATAATATATCGATTTATTGCAACGTTAAAGAATCGATTTCTATATATTTTCGTTTAAAATATGCAAAATTGATCGATATATGTATTTTTTCTGACATTTCTTTACAATAAGAACTTAAAAAAAATTATACAAATGTTCTCTTGATTGTATATATATTATTTTTCTCTCAATGTATATCCCATCCCCCTCCTTATTCTTTTCTAACTCTTCTTTCTGCGCGGTGTGTGTGAATGTTTGCTTCCTTTTTTTTTTAAGGAATTTTTGGGCGTAGTATTTGCCAGAGGCGGGGGGACCAGTGGGTGGCGGGGCCCAGGCCTCATCAAGTGGGAACACGTACAAATCTTTTGTGTACCGAGGCCGCCTTCGCCGAACTAAAGTGCGTGTCTCTGCAGATAAATTCGGTAAGCCTTTTTTTTACCACCGCCCCCTTCCCCGGTAATTGTCATATTTTAACATTTTTAAATGCATTCAAATTAAGGAGAGCGGGAGAGGGGCAGAGGGGTAGTGTGGCAGAAAGGGTTGCACAAACAAATGCCGAAGAAAAGGCAGAAGAAGATGGCTAAATTGCATATAAATAACAGGGGAGAAGGTGGGAAAAAAACGTAGCTTCTATAATGCCGCCGCGCATTCCATTCCAGATGTTCTCTCCACGGATCGACCTTAATTGGTTGGGGGTTATAGGGGATATAGACTGGGGATATACCAAGTGGCAGCTGCTAACCGAGGAGCCCTCCCTTCCATACCTAGTTAATTGCTAGGCTGGTAGGGGGGAAATAAATGTAGCACTTTTATATAACACTTTCTTTTAAGACCAAAAAATACTAAACTTCTGGTATACTGGTATACGGTTCTAATTGTTGATATCGATAAATAATTTCTCCCTTCCTTTCATTATTTTAAAATGTCTTGGTTGATGGATTTTTTGCTGGAAAATAAATGTACAACTTTTATATGACACTTTTATTTAATACCTATATATCTGGTAATACTGGTATACTGGTATACGAAACCATTTATCGATATCTAAAAATAATGATCCTGCTCAGTTGATTTCCCCCTTCCTTTCCATATCTTTTAAATCTTTTAAATGGCTAAATATTTAATGTTCTTTTTAAATAAACAGCATTTACACCTTGAATTCGAATTTTAAGCTTTGATAATTAATAAAATCTTTATGTTTATCCGAAATCGCAATTTTAAAGAGCCCTTTCAGCTCTTTCCCAGACCCCCCGCTCTCTCTCTTTCTGTGTCTGAATGTCTGAATTCCATTTCGGAATTAATTCAATTATGCACAAATGTCAAGATGAAATTGCGGTTGGATTGAAATTTTCGCTGACACATAATGGGTTAATGGCACGGCGAATTTACCTGCTTACCCCTCACCTACCTCCGTCCCGCGTCCCCTCCCTCCGTGCCGTGCGAAAGTTGATCAAACAAAGGACATAAAGATTTGAAAAAGTCTCTCGCATCAAATGGCCATCCTCGCCCACCTACCTCTAGCGAGTCCTTAAGCCGAGTCCTCTGGCTCTGTCTAAATGAAATACATAAATGTCATTCATTCATTCATTTATGCAAAACTTGTAATAATGACAATCGTCTTAGCCAGCGAGACGGTGGAAATTTTTGGGGATAAAGAAGCAAAGATGTGACTCGTCTCCCCAAAAAGCCCCCTCCTGCCAAAGCCAACTTCCTCTCTACCCTTTGCTGACAAGGACCAAAAATCCAGGCAAAAGTAAAGGAGCAGCTAAAAAAAAACAAGATTTAAGTGTATTTTTGGTGACCGAAGCTTAAAATACTCTAAGCTGGGAAATAATTTACAATTTCAATAAGTTTTTTAATTTTCTTTATTAATTGTAACCACAAACACTTCCACTGTTTTTTTTTCAACGTTTCAACAACGTACTTAAGGATTTCTACAAACATTTGTACATAAATTTCTTTAAAAATTCTTCAACAGTTGTTCCTGAAAATTTGTTTAACAAATGGAAAGTTTAAAATATCTACAATTATTAAATAATTTATTCCATAAGTTCTTCAACAATCTTTTCAACAATTTCAACAATCAAATTTCTAGAATAACTTTCATGGCAATTTCTTTAAAAATGTTGTTAGTAACAGCAATAAAATCCTCCGAATTTGTTTTTATATTAATTTCTTAAGCTATATCTTCAACAATATCTTTAACCACAAAAATATCAGGATTTTTTTCAACAATATTTTCAACAACAACAAATTTCAGCTTAGCCTTGCCCGTTTATGATTAACTTAGATTTAAATTGGCATATAATCCATATAGATGATAATACCTTCTGGAAAGGGTATTTACAAATCAAAAAGCAAAATGAAAATGAAAATTTTCTGTTGACACCGAAAGATTTTCATGGGCGAATAATGCCTGTCAAAAATTTTGTGTGTACGCTCGCGAAAAATTGTTGAAGCCAAGGTGCGACGATGGCTTCTTGGTTGGTGTTTCTTCTTATTTCCTTTTTTTTTTTTTGTATTTTTTGGTGCTGTTGTTGTGCGGTAATAAAATTCTTAATGTGCCATTAAATCCTTCCACTGGCAACGTCATCAGCGCGTCATGACTTTTGTCGTCGCCAAAAAACCAAGGAGGCAGTGCCTGTTCCTAGTGCCTGTTCCTTGTGCCTCTGTCTGTGCCTGTGCCTGTGCCTGGGTACCTCCCAGGAAAGGGGAGTCCTTGCTGGTAGACTGAAGTTGTCTTGGAATTCCGCCAGGCGAATGGGTAGAATCTAACGAAAATCTTCGCTACGAAATGGCACGTAAATAAATTGCAAAGATTTGTCGTTTCTTTCTCTCCCTTTCCCTGGGAAAATGGTTATGGGGGAATTTGGATAATGGGAATAAGGAAGGGTGGACGGACGATTTTCACCTGCCTTTTGGCTGTGCGGTTTGTGCCTGAAACTGCAGAAAAGGACAACAAATAAGTTAACATTTTTCGGTGGATCTCCCTCTCTCTCTCTGGTCGACGACTGTCATTATGATTATTGTCATTTTGGTTGAGGTGATTCAATGCATTTAGATTGCATAATTAAGTTATATATGTATGGACATGTATATATCTTGGGCAAGGATCGAAGGGTCAATGGTTAAGGGGTGTTTAAATATATATTTATCAGGGGTTAAAAAATTAATTAGTTAAGCGAAAATTTTAGAAATTTTATAAAACTAGCAAAAACTCCCATAAAATTTATCGATAAGTTGTAGAAATTACGTTATTATCATTAAATATAATTCTTATAATTAAATCACGATATTTTCGATAAAAGTAATTTAATAAAAATGAATTCTAATTTAAAACAATAAGGAAAGTTAATATATTCTCAATTTAAATATGTAGTTTTTTCCTACAACAATAAATTATCAAAATTACCATACTAACTATCGATAAATATATTGAAAAATGTAAACACAATTTAATACAAGCAAAAAAATAATTCCACTTTAAATACATTTTGTTTTGTTTCAAATTATAACTATTTTTTTAAATAATATTTATCGATAATGTCAAGCAAAAAGTAATTATCGATTTTATCTTGCAAAAATATATCGATATTACCATTACCATTTTAAGCAAAATGTAGATAAATATCTATATGTATAGTTTGGTGCTTTGCATTAATTTTTAAAACATTATTTTTAAATTATTATTCGTAAAAGAAAAAGAAATATGTTTTTTTATATTTTTGAGCAAAATATCGATTTATCGATAGATATAATTTTAAGATTTAACTGCTAAAACTTTTAAATCTTTCAAAATAAAACCGTAAATAACTTTTGATTTTATTTAATTAATTTTTTTTAAATTTTTCTTACATTTCTCATTACCAATCGATAATTATTTCCGATAGTTTTCCCATGTGCTCACACTACTCACCACTTGAACCCCATCCCTCTGGGCCACCCAGGTGCTCTCACCTCAACCCCTTTTCTGGGCATTTCGATTGTTGGAACGACGAGTGTTTAATATTTCCCACAACAAAAGAAGGGCCCACTTGTCGATATTTAACATAATTGTGCCATTGTGTTTCAGTGGAGAATACAAAAAAAAAGAAAAGAAATAATAAGAAGGGAAAATCACACAGCAATCACACACACACACACACACACGAAATCAAAAAGAGTTCAAGTGTCAACGTTTAAGCTGGAAAGTACCGACTCAGGCAGTTAATGGCCGGCCGTACTGGGTTTTTATTTCGTTCCCTGGACTTCCAGCAGGCTGTGCAGGATGTGCTGCCAGAAAATTGCAAAATCCTTCAAGACCTGCTCCCTATAATTATGTATGCAGAGAGGTGTGCGTATATATATATGAATATTTTCAGGTGCCTTTAAATTATTGCATTGTTGTAAGGGTCCTGTGAAAGTTGAACATGGATGCAAGAGCTTTAAGAGATGTTTAAATATTATTTAAATAATTTAAGCGAGTGGCTTGGAATTATTATTTAATGCTAAGTTGAAAAAGTAATGACACTTTTTTATTTAATATTTATTATATATTGTGTCATAGGGAATATACAAATATATCGTGTAATTTTTTTTATTTTATTTTTATGTTAATATACTCATTTAATATACATAAAACTTCAATAAAATTTTACCTTTTACATTTATTACTTTTTCAACAATTTAATCGACCATTCCATTAATTAATTCTTCTACAATTCTTTAAGCAATTTCTTTATCACAAATCCAGAATTGTATTACTTTTTCAACAATTTAATCAACCATTCCAACAATAAATTCATCTACAATTTTTTTTGGTATTTTTTTTAGAAATTTGCTCTGTAATTTCTTTATTAAGGTTTTCGACGACAACAACAACAAAGATTTGATAATAATAAATTCTTCAACAATAATTAAAAAAATAAAATTATTATTTTTTACACTTTTCTTAGTATATTATTCAACAAAGTTTTCAACAAGGGCAATGAAAAAACAACCATAAATTCTACAACAATTTTACCAATCATTTTTTCAACACCAACAATAAATACTAAACACAAATTTTGTGAATTTATTACTAGAGAATTAGTAGAAAAATAATTGTAGCAGGTATACCCCGAGCAATCTTCAATACGCATAAATAAATGAATAAACTTCAGTTTCAGTTTATTATTTAACTTAGTTTAGAAGCTTTCGGAATTGTTAAAAGAAATTTCTTATTTTTTTTTAAATTCATATACGGTTTAAATAGATTAAAAAAATGTTAAGAAAATTCTGAACCAAAGTGTTGTAGAAATTGTTGAAGAAATTGTTCATAATTTTATTTTAGATTTAGTTATTTTTCACAATGTGGAAGTCTCAAAGATATACAAATAGCATTCAAATTAATGAAGTAAAGATTGAAGTCTATAAAAAATATATCTTTAAATATATAAATATTTTTTTGTACATAATAATGAAAATAAATATAAATCTATTCCATACAAATAAATATAAATATATTTCATTAAAATAAATATAAATAAATTCATTAAATAAAAATTTAAATATATTTGTTTATTTATATATATTTATTATTTTCTGCTTTTGTTTCTTCAAAAACCTAGTAACACTTCTGTTTTATTTAACACTTCGTTGATTGAAGTGGGCCTTGATTTTAGTCTTACATTGCTTCCCTAGCCCTTTGTTACTTTTTTCATCGTTTGCATTCCTCATTGAAAATTTCCGCCGTTAACATCAGAGACAAAATTTTCTAGTACAAAAACCAAAAATAGAAATTCAAAATTTTACCAGCCTTATATACATTTATATATATATAAATATTTGGCGAAATAGTACAAAATTTTGTGGAGCAAACCTACCGTAGACATAACCAAACCCACACTTGTTCTCAAGGTGAGGAAGGAGTTTTTCGCGCACTTGTTTGAAACTTTTCTATTAACTAAATTCGATTCTTTTTAACATTTTTGTATCTTTTCTGTTCTGTTTTCTAATAGCAAACATGCAGCGTTCGTCCTCCCTGAAGTTCGGGCACATGGTGCGCGGGCAACTCCTGGGATTGGTTGGCAACTGGCGTGATATTCGACGCAGTATGGCCTCCGATCCTTGGGGTAGCTCGAAAGGCGACCGTGGATCCAGGGGTGACCCAAGCAGTGATCGCCCTGGAGGAGCAGGATCCACTTCTGATAGAACAGAAGCCCAGTCTTCCTCCAATAGGGTCACATCGCCCCGTGCCAGTGCCACATCCATGGTGACGAGCGATGCAGCCTACTATACCCGTGGCATTAACCAGGGTGCCCTGGAGCGCCGCGTCAATCGTGAGGATAATATGTGGCACACTCGTGGCTATATCGATACCCAGTGGCTCAATCCCCGCGATCCGACGGCCTACAAGCCCAACTTCCGGCAGACAGAGCCCACCATACTGCGGAAGCAGTTCATGCGCAGTCCGGACGAGGTCTCCCGCGAAGTCCTTGGCCGTGACTGGGAGGAGGCGGTCAAGTCCTATAAGCGTTCCGCTTTGACCAATATGCCCGATCCGGCCGTTAGGACTGGCTGGGAGCAGCAGCAGCACAACACACTGCAGCTGGTGCATCCCTCGCAGCATCAGCAGCAGCAGCAGCAGAACCAACACTCGCAGAAGCACTCTCAACAAGCCAAGCAGCAGCAGCAGCACTCCCTGAGTCACTCCCAGCAAACACAGCAACAGAGGCAGCAGCACTCCCAGGATAACTCCCAGCAAATACAGCAGCACCAACAATACCAATGGCAGCACCCACAACACCAACAATATCAACAATATCAACGGCAGCAACCACAACACCAACACCAGGAGCATCAACACCAACATCGGCAGCATCAACAACAACAACCTCAGTATCAACAACCCCAGTATCAAAAACCCCAGTATCAACAACCCCAATACCAACACAAACAACAACAGCAACATCAACAACAACATCAACAACAACAACAACAACATCAACAGAAGTATAAGCATTGGAACGTAAACCCATTGGAAGACCAGGAGTAGGGTGCTCACATCTCGTATTCAGAAATAACTTTTCGCTCATATTATTCTATTTGCATCTACTTTGGGCACAGATTCATATCGGATCCAAATTCGGAAGTGATCCAGTATTTACATTCTTTTAGTTCGGGTATTCTTAGAAGCAAATCAATGTTATTACAAAGCAAGATTAATAAAAAAACGAAATTGTGAAGCATTCCAGTTTTTAATTGAAATATGTAAAAGCGGTTTGTACACCAACGAGGGTACATATTTTTTCAACACATTCTTCAGCAATTATTTCAAAAATGTTCATCAACAACTTGTTCAACAATTTCTTTAACAATAGCTTATACCATGCATATTTTCAACAATTTCTGGAATAATTTGGTTTACTAAATCGAAAACTAACATTTTTTTAACCAATTTCTTAAATAATTTCTACAGCATCATGAATTTCTTCAACAACTTTCTCAAAAGTGTCTTTTACAATAGAAACTCCACAATTTCCTTAACATTTTCTCCAACAATTTCTTCAATTCTCATAAACTTTTTTATTAACAGTTTCTTCAACTATTTCTTTAACAATATTCTAAAAGATACTTTTTTTCAACAATATCTTTAATCGTTTTTGTAACTAAATTTTCAAGAAATTTTAAAATAATATACAAAACAATGTTTTACAACATTTTCTATAGAAATTTCTTCATTAACTTCTTCAACAATGTCTTTAATTAATTAAGCAATATAATAAAAAATTTTGTTTTCACCAAAACCTTTTAACAATTGTTTTAATAATATTCTGAATAATTTCCCCAACACTTTGTTTAAAAATTTTTTTAAATTATTCTTTTCTTTAACAAGTAACAAATTCTTTAACAATTTCAACAATTTGTTAAATAACCTTTTTAGCAATTTCTTTTAGTTCTTTTCCAAACATCTTTTCAATGATTTCTTTTTTCCAACAACTTATTAAATATTTATCCTTTAGCCTAAGCGACTTTTTACCTTTTTTCAACAACAATAATAATACAAATTCCCTTGGGCAATTTTTAAATAATTTCTTTACCAATTTCCCTGTTTGTTTTACTTTTCCAGAGTTAGAAAATCAAATAAAATAAAATTTTAATGTAATTGCAGCGATAATCCAATCTCTTAGCACTGGGACACACATTATCGATAGCGCGGAGATGGCAAGAATCCTTCCAGCCAGGACGATGGTGCAAACACACACCTTCGCTACGCCCATTAATTTTTAGTGCCCTTTGGGTTTTCAATTTTCCAGCGGCGCCGCGGAAAGCCACGTGGACCGTGGACCGTGGACCTAGGACCTAGGACCGATGTGCTGCGGATGCCATTTAACGCTGCATAGGAAATCAAAAGGTCAGAGGCATGGGGCAAAGGGTGCTGGGGGTGGTGTCGGTCGCAGTGGTGGGTTCTTCGTTATCACCTTGTGAGATATGTCAAAAAGCGGAGTGAGTGAAGACAACCAGCCACCCAGCCATCCGCCCGAACACCTACTACCAGCAAAGGACCACTGAACCACCGAAAATGGACCAAACGGCGCGGGCGGGTTAACCCTTTATCGAGTCGAGCTGAAAGTCGGGGGTCGGAGTGTTGATTTAGGGTTGCAAACAGAAATTATGATAATGCCTGTGAAAACAACGGGAACGGGAGATAGAGTCTCCGAAAGCAAAGGAAAATATATTAAATGTTATTGAGAGGAACTAATTTTCATTAAAAGGATTAAAAAGCATTTGGCGAAAAGGAGTCTGCGTTGCTGATGGGCTTGGGGGAGGGCGAGGACTTTGGGAACTGGCAACCGCGACGTCGTCCTCCTCGTCGTCGCTGGTTATGAATTAACATAAAAATCATAAAAATATGACACTCTGGGAAGGCGGCTACCTACCACCGCCAAAAAGTAGCAGCACCATGGCCATCAGCAATATTATTTCTTACAGGGGCGGAGCTAAAGGGGTTTTGTGGGGAAAAACAGAAGGGGTATTAATAGGGGTTTTGGAATATACAAAAAAATGGGATGCTAATAAGTTAATTTAAGACTTTAAGAACCCGTTTCTTAACATGTTTTTCTTAAGTATCTTTTACTTAAAAATATCTGGCTTCTTCAACAATTTCTAACAACTTATTTTAACAGACTTGTTACAAGGATTATTACAATAATTTTTCCAAACATTTTTTTATATTCTGTAAATATTTTGTAGAAGTTTTTTTAAACAATGCTTTCTCCAACAATTTCTTTATTAATTTATCCAACCATTTTTTCAAAACGATTTCTTCAACAATTTCTTTAACAATTTCTTTAAAAATTTTTTCAAAAATATCTTCAACAATTTCTTTAACAATTTCCTTAACATTTTTTTCAACAATTTCCCTAACTATTTCTATAACAACTTTTTCAATAATTTCTTCAACAATTTCTTCAACAATTTATGCAACAATTTCTTTAAGAATTTCTTCAACAATTTCTTCAACAACTTCTTCAACAATTTCTTTAACAAATTTTCCACAATATTATAAATATTTTTCTACAACAATTTCATTCTGTCAGCTTTTATTTTATTAAATTTTTCAACACTTTTTTCCATAATTTGGTTCAACAACGTCACCAACACTTTTTCAAATTTTTCTCCCGCAAGATCTTTAAGAATTCCTTTTGTAAATATCGTAACCATTTTTAATTTCTTTTAAACAAAATTCTTAAAGTGTTTTCAAAGCCTCTCCCCCCTTCAAAACTTTTGGCCAGAAGGGCCACTGACCAACATTGTCATTATTACGAACGCATGATGCTCATTAGCGAGGGGGATGCGAAAGGGGCAAAAGAAGGAATACGGGGGGAAAATTCTGAGGAAAGCGTTGGAAAAGCAGCAGCAGAGAGAGAGAGAGAGAGAGAGGAGGTGGCATTGACGGCAATGCGCGACAATCAACACGAGGCGCGCTGATAGCACACGGTTGGAGGCTGGGGAGGATTAGTAATGGCCTTGGCTGTGGGTTTCGGGCCAAAAGGTGGGCCAGCAGCGCGGGCTTGGCATCATTTTGATGATACCAAATGCTGATGACGACGATACCGCCACCACCACCACCCCATCCCGATCCCAATCCCAATCCCAATCCCATTCCCGGAGTGGGGCGTGAGCCGTTGTTGTTTGCCGTGTTTGCTTTTTTGTGGGCGTCGCCGCTGCGGCTGCCACTTAGTAACTCACCCGCAGTTTATTATTTTCAAAATATTTAAATTTTTTGGTAATAAGCGAAAAATGGTTTTAATATAACCGAATGGGCGTACCGAAGCGGACGTGCCTGATGACGACGACAAGGATGGTGGGCAAAGGTAATCCACCTGGCGGATCTCAGGACTCCGGGAGGCATTACGGTGGATGATTGGTTTATTTTGCACGGACGGATTATCCGGTTCATAAAGTCACCCATAAAGCAGGAAATATTAAGTATAAGGCGATTTAATTATTTCTTATATTGTAGTTATAATATTTAATGTAAAATAATTGTATTATCAAATGTTAGAAATATCTATGGAATATTTTTAATGCGACATAATTGCGAACAGAATTTGCTTCTTTTATTTTTATAAAATTGTATATTTCTTTGATTAAATTATAAATAATATAAGACTTAAATATTTACCTAATTAATGTATCAATAATTTCTTCAAAAATGTTCTTGAACAACTGGTTTAGTCATTTCTTTAGTATTTTCTTCAACAATTTCTACAACAATTTTTTCAACAACTTGTTCAACAGTTTATTCAACTATCTTCCAAAAATGGGCTTAAATTATTTGTTAATTAAAAATTTATTCAACAATGTTATTAGAAGACTATTTAACAACTTGTTCAACACATTCTTCAACACTTTCATTTTTTTCTACAAGTTTTTCAACAATTTCATGGTTTGTACAATTTTAAAGTTTCTTCAACGTTTTCATCAAAAATTTTCTTCGGTTTGTTAATCAATATTTTTAGTACCTTTTTTAACAATACCTATAACACTTTTTTAACAATTTTTTCACCGCTTTTATCAAAAATGTATCCCAACAACTTGTTCAACAATTTCTAAGATATATTTCTCAACAACTTGTTCTTCATCTTGTTACTTTCTACAACACTTTTTTCAGCAATTAATTACAAAATTGTATAAATACATTCTTTAATAATTTCCTTAAAATTCTTTATCCTCTAATTCAAACATTTTTTTCAAAACCTTATTTTTATAAATTTTTTAATTCCAATTTCCAACAAGACCTTCAACAATTTCTAATGTTCAAAATCATCATTCGCTGGGTTTTCAATTTCAATTAAAGACATTTTAAATGTTTGCTAAACTTACATAAAACAAACTTTAAAGCTTGCTAAAGATAGATAAATAAAATATCATTGTATTGAATATATGTATCTAAATACACAGACAACAAAATGTTGTTGTATTTAATTTTCTTAAAATTATTCGCTGGCATTTTGGGAAACAAAACTTGACTTGAATTTGCATTCAAACGGGGACTGCAAACCCAAAAAGCTGAGGGGGGACTGGGGCTGGATGCCAGACTATGACTCGGACTGGATGCTATAGACACTCCGAATTAGCTATGCGAATGGAGCAGCCATAAAGGAGTTCATTAGATGGCCAACAACAGGGGGGGAGGAGGACGCCGGCCATGCCGGTGGATGGTTCGATAGACAAAGAAGACAAGGCATCTCCGGGTATATTTTGTTTCATGCATTATAATCATTATCATTATTAGCATTATTGTCAGCCAGGACTACACAGGACTGCACAGGACCCGCTGAATAATGCAATGCAGTCCCCGGGCCGGGGAAGGGTGACCCAAACAACGGCCAGCAACATACAACTCGTTCATTTCGTTTTCGTTGTCAAATGCAAAAATCGCGGCAGCTTCCTTTTCCTTTTTCCTCCTTCTTCGTCTCGCTGCAAAATTTCCAAAAATTCTATTATTATTAATAGAGGAGAGGAGCCGGTCCCGGCGACCATGACGACTGCCTTTGGTTGGTGGCCAGAACCACCTCTTCCCCCAGCATCTCCCTGTGGCTCTGGTATGCGTTTGTCTTTTTCCCCCGAAAAGGGATCCAAGCAGAAAGCCGACTACAATAACCCCGAAAAATGCACACAGTTTGCATTATAATGCGAAATTTTCGATTGCTCATTTGTGGCATTTACTTTTTACTATAAAAGTTTTATAGCCAAGCGCAGGCGAAGGCGTTATGCCACTGCACGAAATAACAGGATAAAAATTTAAAAAAAAAATTCAAGTTTTATTCAGTAAGTATATTTTTATATATTTAATTTTATTTATAAAGATATAAAAATGAACACACATCCTTTGGCAGAATCTCCTAAGGTTTTTGAGAGCAAGAAGCAGCTTTTCGGTACTATATACAGCTTGTTTCTTCAGCCCAATTTAGTTGATTAAATATATGTATTAATATTTTTAATAAATATTTTTAAATTTATAATATAAATTATAGTGTAAATACTTAATTTCTCAGTGCAGCGACAACGACAACAGCAGCAACAAAATTTTACACAATGTCATCAACGGCGGCTGACAATGTTGGGGCGGGAACGTTGCCCAAAGAGGACGAAACGAAGGCGACACGAGGCTGGAGACAGGAGACAGTCGTAGGAAGGACACTGAAGACACTCTGACAATTGTGTGCAATTTTTGGGCACTAAACTTAAAGGATTACTTTTGGCTAATTTCGCACTGGGGAAGCGGCAGCGGCCAGAGATTCTCTTGTTTAGGCCGAAGAATCTTTGATGTCGCTGGGATTCTTTGTCTTGCCTAAAATGGCAAAGGAAAAATGGGAGTCAACTCATTCCCCCAATAAAAAAAAAGGAATTAAGCACAAAACTGCAGGTTAAAGATTGCCATAAACTTACACTTTTTAGACAAGATCTTGTATAGTTTTTTTAACAATTTTTTAACACCATTTTTTCAACAATATTATCTTCAACCATATTATCACTTCATCCCTTCCATTCTTTGTCTGCAAAACTCCAATTAAAGACTGCTAGAAACTTGATATTACAACACCTCTTAAGGATTTAAAAAAATTAATTTCAACTATTTTTATAATAATAAAATATTTCATTTTATCAATACGATTTGTGTCTTCAAAACTGCAGGTTAAACTCTTGACCATTGAATTTGTTTGTATAGATTAAGGAACAATTTTTTCAACAATACTTTCAACAACGTCTTAAAATTTTTCCGTACAATGTATTGACAAATTATTGCAGTATTTTTTAAGCAATTTCTATAACTATATATATTGTCAAAAGTTCCTTAAAAATATTTTATTTACAAAATTTTTACATTTTCATGGTCTCAACAATATTTGCAACAATATTTTCAAAAATATTTTCAACAATATTTTTAAAAATATTTTCAACAATATGTTCAACTTCATCTTTAACAATTTATTGCACAAATTATTCAGTAATTTTCTGAAAACTTTCTTTAATTATATTCTCAACAGTTTCTTAAAACATTTTCTGTTCAAAATGTTAACATTTTGTTCACTAACTTTTTCAACAATTTCTCCGACACTTTTTTACAATTTAATAAATGCTGAATTTTAAAAGAAAATTTGCACTCTAAAGACATTTCAACATTAATATATGTTTTATTTTACTAATTTTATAAGAAAAAGTAAACTTGATTTACATATTTAGATGTTATTTATTTAATATTTTTTTCAAAACGAAATTCCATAATTCTTAGCCTTTCTCCTCGAAGTGTTGTTAATTTCATGTTGTTGTTGTTGTCTTGGCCAAATGTAAATTACTCTGTCTGGGCGAAAACTTTTCACTCGAACAGCTGTGGAAAACCCCACCTGACCTCATACCCAGACCGGAAAAATAGCATCTTTGGTGTCTGTTCATAAGCCATAAAAATGCCAAAAACTCATTGACTTATGAGGCATTAGTCTGAAAAATAAATTGGCAGAAGGCACAAATTCAAATTGGATTCCCCGAAAATATATATATATGTATATACCTAATACTCTTAATACTCTATATACATATATATATATATTTTATATACATATATAAATTAGCATTTTGGACGACCGACGGTCGCCTTGGAATGGTTTATTAATGGCAAATTAAAAGCAATAAAAAACAGATGTGCTTAACGTGGCACATTCCAAAAAGGTGGGTGGGGTGGGGGGTGTTTTTCCAGAGGAGTGAGGGGCTTTTTCTTCCTTTTTTTTTTTTTTGAACTCACTGGCGTGCACCTTTTGGCAAGTTCGGCGACTTTGTTGTTGTCGTTATGAAAATTACTTTGCTCTTTGCTGCCGGTGCTGCTGTGGTGGCATTTATGGAAAATGGTGGGGCAGGGTTGGGGGCGGGGCTTCCCCTTTACCAGCACACACACAGAGAGACTTCTGTGTGCGAAAAAGAAAGTTTTGCATTTGAAATTCAGGTTCTGTTGCCTTTCGCCTCCTGCCTTATGCAGTTTATCATTTTTGCAAGCTCCCCTCCCACCGCCCTCTGGGGCACCCAGCCCCATTATCCCCCCCTTATCCATTCAGGTGGGTAATTTTAATTTTAAGCTTGAGTAATGACAATATTTACTTCCACTTTCGCGTTATAGTCAAGCGGTACACGCTTTAATGGCATTTTGATTTGAGATTTTCCACTTTGGCCCCCCAGTTTTCCATTTCCCAGTTTCCCAGGTTCTTGATCCTTGTACCATAGTTGGCTCCAGCTGTCGTCCTGCCATCCGGCTCCTCTTTTCCTTTTTTTTTTATTTTTTGCATGTGGAAAATCTCGGATTTTCTGGGAAATTTGCGAAAAGTTAAGGAAAAAACTGAACGAGGGGAAAAAAATATTTTTGTCTTGTTTTTTATATGGAAATTATTATGTTTATGGAGAGAAAAAGTTCGATATCATAAATCAATACAAATTTAGGGCTTTTGAGGCTGATCAAGAATATATATAATTTATAGAGTCGGAGAAAACTCCCTCTTAATAAAATTAAAATTCCTGCTTTTATTTACAAATAATTTCCATTCCATAATTTCCACCCACGCAATCAAAACAAACATGGCCGAAGGCTTCAAGTCCACATATGTGGATCGCATTCCAGCATCTCTCTCTATCGCTCTCTCTCTCTCTGAGAGAGAGCTTCGTTTGGTTGTATTCAACTTGCAATGTCAAGTTAAGAGAGGCACAAAACCTAACGACGAATGATCGTCACTCTTTTCCTTGTTACGGTAAGTCCAAAGAGAGTGCCGCTCTCTGGACCGTGCCGCTTCCCGCCAAATATTCCAATATTCCCAATTTTTTTGTGACTCCCTCTTGCATTCTTGATTCGCATTTGCACTGTTCGGTCGGAAAACGTGCAGCTCGTAAGAAAATAGTGAAAAAAGCTGGGAAAAAGGCCGGAAAAATTGGCGGATCGCGGATTCTATGCCTCGCAGTGAAAAACCAACCCTCCGGAGTGCTCAGAGTCGGGTCGAAGTGCGAAAATCGGGATCGAAAGCCGAAAAATCTACGCCCGCGTTGCGTACGCATTCAGTGCCGTAATATTTCGTGTGTGTGTGTGTGTGTGTGCTTTTGTTTAGGCCTAAAGAGAAAAAAGTGCAAGTGAAAAGGAATATGCCTCAAGTGCAAGTGTCCCGCTAGCTTTAGTATGGGTTTTGTATTTAATTTATTTATTTTATTTAGCTTCCATCTCGGTTGTGTATTTATTTTTTTTTTTTTTTAGTGGTTCTTTACGTGTGTATATTTTCTCTGGCCTGTATTTTCGTATTTCAGTGTATTTGTGAATTATTATATTAAACAGACGCGGAAAGCACTTTACCGTTTGGACTTACCGCAACAACAAACAGAGTGAGTGTAGAACGATTATCCCTAACTCCTCTCTCGGAGAGAGAGAGAGATCCTGGAATGCGATCCACATATGTGGGCTGGAAGCCTTCGGCCATGTTTGTTTTGATCTGGTAAGTGTAACAAAATGAAGTTATTTGTGTAAGCGGGGACTATCCGAATTGAAAAGCCTTAAATAATTTATTTTTAAGTACTATTTTTGTGCCTCTGCCCCCTATACACCCTATACATAAATATATTATTATGAATATAATATATAATATATGTTTTAAATATCTCTTGTTATTTGTTATTTTCCTTTTACCAAATTGGATCGAATCTTATTGATCCAAATTCAAACTGTAAGGGTATACAGATTTCGGCTTGACAAATTTAACTCCCTTTCTTGTATTTTTTATTACTTTTTGGAAAACTCCAAAGTTGTTTTAAATAACTTTTCACAGTCTTAAACAATAAGATGCATCCGTTTATGGAGTTGCGATAGGGGATTTCGGAACATAAACAGGGTCTGCCCTACCCATCAGCCCTTTCCTTGGTTTTCCCTTCTTTTTTCCGAGCATGTAAGTTCAAGTACTCGCTGCCAAGATCAACAGAAAGTCATAAAAAATATAGATACGAGTTTAAGAATGTGTGTGCACACACACACACCCACAGGACAGGACATTGTCTATAGAAATTTTTGTGTCTAACAGAAAGATGAGAAAAATTTTGCTGCGCTTGTTAACAATGTAAACACACACAGATACTCATAGATTTGTGTATATAAATGTGCATATATCTAATACATATGTAGGAACAAAGGCGGTCAAGGTAATAGGGAGGATAAAAAGAAATCTTTCTGTTATTTAAATTAAAAGAAAAAACAAATAAAGCTGTTGTTTAGGTTTGGAAATGAATTAATTATATAACATAAAATTTATTAAAATATAAAAAATATTGTAATAATATAATAAATATAATAAAAAATATCATAATAAGAGGGCCATTAAAATGGCACAACATATATAATTTTGATTTTAAAACTTTTAAAGGTTTTATTAAAAGGTATGTCTCGTACTATTATTATGACTGCTGCTGTATTTACACATATGAGAATAACCTTGCCCCCACAAAAATTACACATTTAAAGGGGGTGGGCATGAGCGTAGAGGAGGGGTGTGGGTGGCTATGGGGAGGCGGAAAAGTTCAAGGCAAGTAGAAAACAAAAGGCATTGGCGGCCAACCCCTTTTTTTGTAAGAAGAACCAACTCCTACTTCTTTTCCTGTCAGGCGGTATACCCTGGAAATGTGGGGTATGATGGGTGGAATAATTATAAATAATTTTAATTCTACTATAAAATGATAATATTTTATAAAATAAATAAATAATAAATTATAAAATTTAATAATATGAATATGAAAAATAAATGATCAAATATAATATTATAATTTAACAAAAATGCTATATATTGAAATTTCCAATAATTCTAAATTCCAAATTACATTCTTCAAAATTTCCCTCTCAAACTTGATCAATAATGCCCTTGAATATATATTGACATCATTATGACTTTACAAGGTACTCTCCCAGTCGTGACACTCAATCACCGACTTCCCTCCTATTCTGAGTCGTATCTCAGTCAAGTTCTTGTCTAGTTAAAGGACTCGAATGTAAGACCAGGGGGATGGCTTCGTCTAAAGTTTCTCTGTTTCGTCTAAAATGTGAGCGGAGCACTAATCTCGTTTATGTTGCGTAAAATGCATGTAATTCGTGTAAACAAAACGCTCCATGTAGGCTGCTCCTTTTCTTTTTGCTCGATTCTCTTATGTTTATTTCGTTTTGTCTTTTTTTTTTTTGTATTTTTTCGGTGGGCGGTGGGGCGTGGCATTCGCTGATGCATAGATACAGCTTTGATAATTGTGTGACATATATGTGAAATGAATGGAAAGACTTTTCCGTGCTCGTGGATAAGTCGAAAGTCAGTTTCAGTTGGATGGGCCAAAGGGTCCTGGCAGCTAAGGGAATGCTCTATGAATTTATAAATATTTTCTCGATATAGATATATTCGATTAATACAGAATAATTTATATGTTTATGTTAGTTATTGATTAAATAGAATATTAAATGTTAGCTGAGAAATTATTAGTTTTTATAAGTAGCTTATATTACCAAAGCTTATCGATATATCCGATAAGCAAACGAATTTTGTATGATATTAATATTTATATGACATAAATTTAATACATTTTTATATAAAATATTAATTTTTGTCAACAAATAAATACGGAAATATGGAATTTTAGATATGTATTTTAGTTTTTCTATGATTTCGATATATACGATAAGCACACAATATTTAAATCGATAAGTTTAATAGATAACCTATGAAAAATATCGAATATATTAAATATAAGCTCGATAATAAATCGAAAGCAGTGAAAGCATTTCGATACATTTGCTTATAAAATATTTAAGTTTTTTATCGATAGTATTTTAAATTTTATTTTATTTATCAGAAATCTTCTTTTAATTATTATATAATTTCCCAAGATCCTGAAGGGTTTATCCTTTCCCCAAAAAGTAAGGGAATCGAATCTCTGCCTCCCCCCTTAACCCGTTCAATGTGCCATGGGTGAGAACATCAATGGGCAGGCAAAAAATTATGAAGCTCATCAAAATGTGCGCTGAATTGTAAAATTGCCGTTTGCAGGGAAGGACGCAGAGCAGGGTGGATGTAAGGTGGCAGCAAGTTATGTGTACTTCTTATCTGAGGCAATTAAAACATTTCTTTTTCTCAACCTCCCACCCCTTCACAGCTTTCTCTGCTCTTTTTTCCCGACTTCCGTTTTTCCAGCAACAAAGACGAGACATGTGTGAGATTCTCGAGAAACGAGAAGCGTTGAGGGTTAAGGATGGGGCCTGGCAGGCTGTAAAACTTTTGCCTTTTGTGTTGATGTGTTTATTTATGCCAACTCCTTTGCCTTTTGCTCATGATTTTCACTGATTCGCCGAAGCACATTTCACACGGCCAGCATTCAGTTTTTTGTATTCCTTCTCCATTGTTGGTAGCATTTTTTACGATATTCTACATCTTTATCGGTGTCTCAAAAGGGACTTTGCCCGGGCATATATACTATATCTATTTGGCTGGAGTAAAGCAATTCCAATTTAAGGAATATAGCTTACAAAGTGTTACAAGGGGAATTTTGTTCTTAGATTTATGTATAACAAGTCTATAAGGTACAGTGTCTTAGCTGCTTCAGTGGGAATCAATAACAAATTTCATTTAAAAATGTATATTAATAAATTTTCTTTATTGGTTATGCCTTTATTTCTATTATTTTCTTATTATTTTTCTATTTTATAAAGGAGTAGGTGCAAGTTTCTATACAGTGGCATAGCCGCATAAGTGGAAATCTTAAACAAAACTCAAACTTATGCGATATTTAATGAATTAAATGTATTTTTTTATACCTATTTCCCAATGATTTTCTTTTAATTTCCAAACGGAGTTCATTAAATAGAAGCTGAAGGCTTTTATAGCTTTTGTCTCTTAGCCGCATAAGTAAAAATTTTGTATAAACTAAAGCTTGTCATAAAATAGATAAAAAAATACGTTTCCAATTTAATATATAGATTTTGCTTTTATTTTCCAAACGGAGTTTTCTCTTAATTTCCCAACGAAGTTCAACAATTAGGAACAGAGGGCTACAGTGTCATAGCTGAATTAGTAATATTTTTGTAGATTAAATATAAATATAATTTAAAGTTTACAATTAATTGCCTAAAAACACTTACCCAACTAAGAATACGTATTATTTTTGAATTAGAATTCATTCAGAGCCGAAATTACTATAATTACAGTGTCATCACCGCATAAGTATTACATAATTTATAAAACTGCCACCTATTATTTACTGAATTTACAATTTATTTATTATAATTTATTGTATTATTATTTTCCAAGCCATATAAGTTCGCATACGTGTCCATAAATCCGACACAAGGCCATTTATCGATAGTCTCACAGTCTATGTGAAAATCTTTTAAAAACTCTTTGTAAATAAAGCCGATTTGATGAATTTAAATTTCGTTCTTAAGGACTTACCCAAGCTATTAGCATTTTTCGGTCATTTTGAGGTCCTGACAAGCCATAAATCTGGTGTTTAATCAAATTGCCCCGGCCAAAGACGGCTGATTGATTGAAATGTCACACTAAATCGCTTGAAAAAAAAAACGGGGGGGAAATTTTTAAAAGGAAAAGGAAAACGCATCAGAAATGCCAAATGAAACATAAATGTGACAAGGGGGAACCGCAACCCGTAAAAAAAAGGACAAGAATAAAGAAAAATCCCAACCCTGTTCTCGTGTGCGTTTGTTTTGTATTTGATAAGCATGAAATAATGCACAAAAAAACACAAAATTGTTTTTCTTTTTTATAAATAAAAGGAAAAAAAGAAGAGCTACCAACTGATGGACCGAAAAACAGAGAATCCTTAAAAAATAGTGCTACTTAAAAGTGAAAAGTGAAACAGAAACGGGAACGCAGAACCGGAGAAATGAAAAGTGGCTGCTGCCTCTGCTGTTGGGTGGAAAAATCCAATGGAAAATGGCCATGTGGGGTGGCACTGGCCAGCAAATGTTTTATCGTTTATACTTTTTATTTCTGCGTTTGTTAAGTTGGAAAAATGAGCGTCGATTAATTTAATAGAGACAAAAAGCCTTCGCACACAAACGAGCCTCGAGTTCCAAAGCCGTAAGCGAATACAAAAAAAGGCGATTCCATGGTGGGAGCTAAAAATATATACTCCTTAAAAAAGCACAACAAAAAAATTTAAGGGTCTAGATATACTTGGCCTAGTGTCAGTACAGCTAGATTTTCTTCTCTAAACACCTTTTAAAGTGTTTCAAAAATTAGAAAACCTAAATATAACACTTGCAAGAGAGTTGTTTATTTTTAAGGGATAATTTCTAAGCTTAAATGCTAAAAATATTCATAATAATTTCTAGTATTGATATAAAAGATTTTTATTTTAGAAAACCTTTACTTTTTATCAACAAACCAAAGAATTGAAACATTTTGTGTTTTTAGAATTCCCCGCTTCCAACTTTTAAACAAAAAAAAAAGAAAGGCATGCAAGATAAGCCATAAAAACAGATTTATGCATACGAATCCCCGAATCCGATTTCCCGGAGTTTCCATCCATAACGAGCATTGGGGAAAAAGGCATTGTAGTGACTCGGAGATTACCCAACTGACCGCTTGAGTGGCGAAAGCTCCCAGCAGATTTGCCGGCGGGGCAACTTTTCATATCAAACAACAACGATAATACAAAATAACAGACATTTGTCCAAACGTTTAGCCATTTATTAGGGCCCCACCCCAGGTCAGATAAAAAAGTAAAATATAAAGCACGAATGGAAACAGCACAGAGTATGGTATCGACTAGGGATGTATATCGAGAAGATATCGAACTAGTAATAAAAGTAAATAATAATAAAAATATAGAAAGATATTCTAAAATTAAAAGATAATAATTTACACAAAAATAATATAGAGATGAACCGAGGTGGACTTTGCTAATTATTGATTAGGGCTCAAAAATATCGAAATTATCGATTTTTTGGGTGAAAAAGATTTTCGTTTAGTTCGAAATATCGAAATTGATACTTTTCTTTTGGTAGTTTTCACAAGTTATAGGTTTACAATTTAATACTATAATACTTTGGGCTTCAGTAAATATTAAAAATAATAATTATGACCGTTTCACATTAGATATACTTTTTTAATAATATTTCATTAAAAATACCAATTCAAATAACAAAATCTATCGATATTTGAAGGCCATCACTAAGTAAAAAGTGGAAATTCGTAAAAATAGGAAAAAAAGAAGGAATGTAGATTGTAAAGCGGAGCATATAAAACTAATGAAATCCTTATTAATATGCCCTGGACCTTTGCTGTTTGGCCAAAGGCGGCGGCGTCCTTGTGGCGTCCTGTTCTGTCCTGTCCTGTCCTGTCCTGTCCTGTCCGGGAGAAAACCCCAAAAACTGAACCCGAATCCGAAAAAAAAACCCAACAACCAAATTGAATATGCAATGAATTGTAAAACGCAAAAGTTTTGCATAAAACAAGAAATATATATATATAGGGGATAGGATATAGGGAGGGAGCAGTCTCGGCTTGGTCAGCTTTTTGGATGGGAAAAAATGTACGCACATTTTTCAGCGCATATTATGTAATTTTTCACATTTCTCCACGCTCTCTGACCATTTTCTTTTTTTTTTTATTATTTCTGTGTGTGCGTGTGTTTGTGGGGGGGAATTTTCCGCTTTTCCTGGCAAAGGAAATGCGCCCAATCAGCTGCCTGCAGTGGCACGATTGGCTGTCCTCGCACTCGTGGCACCGAAATCGAAGAGAGGTCCTGTCGAAGAGCGAGAGCGAGGTCCTGCTCTCACATGTGCGTGTGCCGGCTATTGATATCTGATGCGAATTCAATAGGCTTCGATGGAGGGGACTCGCGCAGGCGTCTCCACACATCCTTGGTCCTTGGTCCTGCAAAGGGGGTGAAATCGAGGACATCAACTGCACGCATTCAACCCTTCTGCTGTTCCAGGAAAAAAAAATGCGCAAGGAAGGCGGTGCATATTCAAGAAAAACCTTATTTTAGTTTTAAAATATATCTCAGGATTTTTTTTTATTATCTTACTATATCCTTTTATATATATACATTTTTATTCCTTCTCTATGCCCTTCATAATGTCCCTATAAAAATACTTAAACTTCATTAATAAACAATTATGTGCCCCGTTATTGCCAGCTCTAAGCGCAACGAATTAATGGCCCTTTGTCGCCTTCAATAATTTTAATGTCCTGTGCTCCTATTCCAGGATATAACCCCTCACCCCTCCCAACTACGAGTACCTTCCTCTATCCCCGCTTGAAGGTCCATTAAAATGCCAATGTGTTCGCTACAATGTAGCAGGCCATAAATTAAGGGGCACACACACACACAGTAACAGTCAAAATAAACGGGGGAAAAACCTAGAAATAAAAAAATAGCAAAACCAAAAACAAAAAAATTATTAACACACGGAGAGTGTGTGTGTGTATGTGTATGTAAATAGAAAATTCTAGGAGATTGTCAGAGGAAAAGCTGGTCGAGCGATTACCCTAGATTGGAAGAAGGGAATTAAAACTTATCAGAGATTATTAATTAACATTAAAAATAAATAACAATAAAAAACTAACATTAACTTATTATCTTATTAATAATATAGTAGATCCAACTGCCACCAACATGGTTTATTCAATGAGTCCGAGAGAAAAAACAAAAGCTCTGAAATAAAGTATCAAACCCCACTATAACAACAGTTTAGTAGGGTCACACTGATCAAAATATATGAATATTTTTAATTTTTACCTTAAAATTAAAGAAAAACTTCAGAAAATACGACAACAGTTTAAGTTTGAATTTTTGTAAATATTCTACTACAAAATATATACAAATTTAATTAATTTAAATAGTAGTAATTTAATATGGTCACACTGATCAAATTTATTAAAAAAAAATATATATATGTATACTCAAAAAAGTCAGAAAAAGAGGTGCTCCACGTTTGAGGTTTTTTAATATTTTACCACAAAATATATATACATGAAAATTCAATTGAATAGAAAGGTAGGGTCACACTGACTAAAGTGTAACAATAGTTTAATATAGAACCAAATTTCATAGGGTCACACTGATCAATATATATTTTTGGCTTAAATTAATATAAAAAATCTAAGAAAATTCGGTAAAAAAATCTATACTTGGATTTTTTTTATATAACCCCTCAAAATATATACATATTCCACTTATTCAAATTTTAATAGTTTCCCACATAGTTTTTCTGCAATAAAAATAATAACTTTCTTCTGAAAAGCGCTCTAGTTTCTCCCTTTCATATAAAAATAATAATCACTTTCCCCCAAAAAGTGATAAACTTTAAAAGAAAGTGCTACCCTGGACCACTAAAGGCGTCCCAAAACGGCCCAACCAGAAATGATAATACATTATCAGGCCCGAGCATTAATGAGCTGAAGCTCAAACACAAATAGAATCCTGCCGAAAAGGGTTAAGCGTGTGTGTGTGTGTGGGGGGGGGGTTTGGGGAGAGCCATTAAATTTATGGGCCGCAAAAAAAGGACCAAAAATCAACGACAGCCAAGCCAGATGAGAGAGAGAGCCAAGGACCAAGGACCAAGGACCCGGCCTCGTCTCGCGTATCAATGTGTTTTCAGTGTTTTCATAGGGCCAAATGAAGTTTCGGCGAGCATCTTGGCTGCGAAATAATTTTATAGCATATTTTTTGGCTGTTTTTATATTTATTACATTGGGGACTTTTCATTGTTACGCATCGGTCGTTTGCCCAGGCACCACCCAGGCACCACCACCGCCACCCCCAAAATGTTGACAATGTCTTGGAAGATGTACGGACCCCGGCCCGGCATCCTTCTCCCTGCTCCCCCCCTTTCGGCCGTGTTTGTTTTAGCTTAAATTAACAAATGTGCTTTTGTGTGATAATTATAATTTTACATTACCTTTTGTTAATTGTTCAACGCTATAGCGGCGTGTGGGCGGTGTGGGCGGTCCAAAGGTGTTAAAAAGACGTAAATAAGATGGCAATGTTGCCTGGTATTAGTTTCACTCTCACACACACACAGGCAGAACCCTTCCTTCCAGGGGATGCGTGTGACATATTGGCAATTGGATCAAGCACAGCGCGGGGCAAAATATTAGCAGTCATTGAAAGGGACTTGAAAAATTAAATAAAGAAGTAACCATAAATGTAATTAATTATAAGTACTTAAAAACGAGTTTAATAATAATATAATAAGGCGACACTAACTATGTCAACAGTTTAGTTACGAATCAACTGTAAAAGGGTCACACTGATTAATATAAATTATATAAAATTAGTATATTTATAGTTCCTAATAAATTTATTTTATTTGAATTTAAAATATGTTATTATTTGCTAAAATTTTAGTATTTTTATCGACTAAAAAGGGTCACACTGATCAATATTAATTATAGGCCTATAATTATATATAGATTAAAGAATTATTTAGATATGATATGGAAATAAAAATAAATATGGAAAAGATTGAAAAAGAAAAAGGCCTTAAGTAAGTTTTAGTATATATTAGAATGTCATTTTATGGTCACACTAAGAAAGGAAATATTAATATTGAAAGTGTGACCCTATGCTATTATTTTTTCGATATATACCCTGTATTATTTTCTTACCCTTCACTATACCTTTTGGCACCTCTCCCCTTCTTCTCTCATGCGTGTGTGTGTTATGCATTAATGGCACAAAATTTTTAATGATGTGCTACGTGTTAAGTCATCTCCAGAGTGCCGCAAAGGCCCAACATAACGCACAAGTGGAACGTGCAACAGCCGACACATCGTGGCAGGCACGGCGGCAAAGGCACATCAGCAACATCACCGAACCATTGCCAAGGTAATAATCGTAAGCAACAAAATTGGTAATTTTTGGGAATATGTTTTGCTGCGGGACATCATCCCCCCACTACCGCCTCTATATAAATATGTATACATATATATATATATAAAATTGTAATAAGTAAAATTATGTTCGCCGGTTTGGATGTGCGATGTGCCTTGGCTTCATTAGGCCCACCTTAAAAGGTGTTGAATGTGTTTGGGTATTTTTTGTTGGCTGTTGCCGTTGTTGTTGCTGCATCTGCTTTTGGCTAATAATAAAATAGTAGTGTTCGTTGTGTCGCTGCTAATAGGCTTTTTGGTTAATTAGAAATTTTATGTGGCACCTGCTAATGGCTGTGGCTTGGCACCAGTTGGTGCCACATTTGGTTGGGTGGCAACACTGATCGGTGGACAGAGTGACCTTGCTTGTATTGGGAGAACAGTCTTATAGTTGATGTCTTTGTAGAATTTTCAAGTTATAGAACACTTATTTGTTAGAAAATGTATTTATTTTGAGTAATTTATTCGGTAAGAAATATTTTTTTATGCGTTTTATTTTATTTTGCCAGTGTTGCCCCTTTTGATATTTATTTTTTATATTGATCAGAGTGTCCCAATCCATAACAGAGACTAAGTAGATGCAGTATGGCTCTCTATGAATTAATAAACTTTAATAAAAAGCCAAAACACACCAATCGATTTATTTTTATATATAACTGCCAGTGTGACCCTCCTTCTCCCCTCCTAATTAAGGTGGCCAGCGCAATCTAAGAAATACAGCCATCAAAACAGATAAAAGCAACGCTCTAGAAGGAGAGCTGGAGGAAAGCATAGCAAAACTGTTTGAATTATTTGCAACATTTGTACAAATTAACTTTATGACCGCTGGCTAAATACAGTCAAACATGGCAACGAGTGAGGGCGAGAGGGAGCTCCGGGACAGGTGCAGGTACAATGTGTATACAACACACAAAGCATAACAAGGCAAACACAAAATATGAACCAACTGAAATAAAAAAAAGTAAAAAAAAGTACAAAAAAATACAGAGAAAAAGAGAGAAAATGCACATATATATGTATATATTTTGTGTGTTTTTCGGAACTGAGCAAGACGAGAGAGCGAGAGACGAGACGAGACGAGAGACGAGAAGGAAAGAATAAAAATTGTAAACATTGTTTCCGCTTCATTGTTGGGGTCTCGGGGCCCAGGAACTGTCACGGCTCTCGGCTGAGATTCAGAGCCGTTCCAACCAATCAGCCACCCAATCAGACTAACAAGCCCCGACGACTCTGGGTCCGAGTACGGGTCCGGGTCCGGGTCCTGGTCCAAGTCCGAGTCCAAGTCCCAGGCCCTTGCATTTCAAAGCAGATGTCCTGACACTGGGACAAAAAATGAAGCAAAAATTATAAATATATTAAAAAACTCTTTGAATTTATCGATAAAGAATCGAAAATAAATGCGAAAGTCTATATATAAATAAATTTTAGTGATATATCGGATGCATACATTTAAAAAATTACATTAACAAATTTAAAAACCCTTTTCAGTTAATTTACTTTAATATTTAATAAGTTAAATGTGATTTTTCCAATATTTAAAATATCGATTTTTTTTTTTTCAAAAATGTTTTTATCGATTGTTGATATATATATGCGATAAATCGGTTTTCGGTTTGATATATCGGAAACATATAATCGAAAAAAAGACAAATAAATTAAATAACCTTTTCGTTATTTTCGATTCATATATCGATTTTTGCGATATATGTCCGATCTGTTTAATAAATTGAATTAAATTGAAATAAATTAAATAAATTTAATAATTGAATTAAAAAAATAAAATATTGAAATGTTCAATTTAACTGCGTCATGTTTCAATATAAAAAATTCAATAATAAAATATCGATAAATATAATTGTATAATATTTTCGATATTTTTTATTTTATATTGTTAATTATTAATAGTCTGACTTCTCCTGTTTAGAAATCGATTTTAAAATTGTTCTTTAATTAAAATAATATTCTAAAGATAAAGAAAATTTCTCTCAGTGCTTCTATTTCGGTTGCCCCGCCTCCCTGTCACCCAGTCACAGTTCACATTTTGTTTTCTTACCTCGCGCGCTCTGACTTTATTTGCATGGACAGTCAAGAGGCTGAGGAGCTGCAAGTGGAGACGTGGACGACGGCGAATTGAGGTTGATATGAGGTTGGCAGCGTCGAATGCCGTTTGCCAAACTGCAGCAAAAACCCAATGATTTAACAATGAATGCAGCCATCCATCCATCCATCCATCCAGCCATCCAGCCATCCAGCCATGGCGCGACGCACCCAGGACATCATCGTCGGAGCTGCAGGACATTGGGACATCAGCAGCTCCGCAGCAGCCAGCAAGCTATACAAATATATGCAAGTCAAAGAATACAAAAAATGAAAAAAAATATATATACCCAGCAAGCAAGCAAGAAAAAAATGAAAGCAAAACATTGACAGACAACATGAAGGACCAAAAGGATGATGCTGCCAGTCAGTTATGCACTTGGAGAAAAAGGAAGGGAAAGAGAGAAATTAAAAGGAAAATCTCGATATGATTTATTGAAAATTAAAATATAGAGCTCAATGTTATATGGAAATTAACCCCAAAATTTATATCTCAAATTTACAAATATTGAATAATATTATGTTTAACCCTAAAATATCGAATTTATCGATTAATAGTCGGTACAATGTTATTCATTTATTTGTTTTTCGTTTTGATTATATATGGACCAATATATTAAATAGATTATCGATTTATTGCACATATTTGGCCCATGTATTCATGTAAATATATCGATATTATCGATAAATATTCGTTATCAATTTATTTGTTATTTCTTGTTAGGCTTGTATAGGGACCAATATATCATAAAAATAACGATTAAGTGCACATGTATCACCAAGTTATCGACTTTTGCATTAAATATCGATCGATTGAGAGATATTTTCTTTCAACATATTCAATAAATAGCTCGTTTCGGCGCCTTCGCGAATATTTTTGAAGTCGATAACATTTTCTTTCAGCGTTCATCGGTTCGCTGTGTGTGTGCGTGTCGAAGGACGACCCACTCTCAGGGCTGCTGCAGAAATATGAATGCCTCACCGGTTCAAAATGAATTAATAATCAGTAATTCTTGAACAAAAAAAAAAAGAAAAAAAAAACAAAAAGAACTGATGCAAAAAGCGATGGCAGCACAGTCTCTTGGCAAAGGTCGGTCGGTCGGTCGGTTGGTCGTCGCTGCTCGTCTGCCTTTGGGCCTCATCGCCCACCCACCTTCCGCCGCTTTCCCGCTTTCCCGCCTTCCCGCCTTCCGCCTTCCCACCTGCAGCAGCCTGCAGAGCAGTGACAAGTACAGCCGGACCCGGGGACCCTGTCCGGGAGCTTCGGTGGTTGACTGGTCTGTGACTGATTGGCGCAGCTGAGCACCTGACTGAGCCACCCAGGACCACCTAAGTGGGCTGGGGACAGAAAAGGCCATGGATTTTAATTACAAGAAATTGTTTGCGTTTTTTTTTTGTATTCTTTTTTTTTTTTGCTTGCCTTACAAAAGATTTCGGGGGACTCGGAGGTTTCGCTGAAACAAAAGACCGCGTTATAATATCTATATACACCTATATACAGTATGGGTAATATAAAAGGGTTATGAAATTATACAAAAAAAAGTATAGTTGATTAGAGTTGTAAATATTTTTTTTTTCAGTATATTTGTAAGCACAAGAACCTAAAAAGCTATGAAATCACATTGTTTTTCAATATTTACTTGTATTTTATACTGCTTTTTTGGTGAAATAGTGCATATATTTTATATATATTCATAAAGTGTGTACACACTGATAGTGACTAGTGTACTTTATTAGCTTTGATATCGATAATGCAGAAATAAACCAATCGTTTTCATATTAAACTGGAAATTCGATTACAATTTTTGATTAAATAAATATGTATAATTTGTATAAGTATTTGATATTATCTTTTATATATTAAATACAGCAGAATTTCCTTGAAAAACTAACCGATATAACTTTGATAATAAGGTTAAAGTTTGATTATATTATCAATACATCGATATATTTATTTATAAATGCATTGTATATTAATACTAAATATACTTAAATAAATAAATAATTATCAAATAATATCAATCGATTATGATATCGATAAGTTGTATATATTTTAGATTATATTAACTTAGACTTAAATGTAACAAGTTTAGGTGAGACCTACTTTATGAAGAATTTATTTTAACTTTGTTTTAAATATATAATTATATTAAATATATAAAATTGCTAATAATAATGATACTCCCTTATCGAATATTATTCTTTCGATTAAGTATCCTTTCGATTCCTATACAAACGCAAACCCCTTCCACACACCCTGTTGCTTCTTTCATAAAACAAATTGCATTTTATTACGCTGAAAAAAAGGGGAAATAAATAACAACAAGTGGGGCGGGGGAATAAAGCAACTATTGTCACATGATTTGGCCCGACTTGGGCAATATTTTTTCACACAGCCACGCCCTGTCGGGATGCGGATCCGCACAATGAAAAGGGTTCGACGGACAAAAGGACCACAAAATGGGGGAAAAAACGCAACGGGAACGAGAATGGAAAGAAACCGAAACCGAAACCAAAAAAAGGTGTCTCGGAATATATAAAAATAGCTAAATTTATTGGACAGTCACACGCCACCCATTTAATTTATATTTATAGAAAATAAACAACAGAAATGAACAAAAAGTGAACAAAAAGCGAATGAAATAAAAGGATGTTTGAGTTGAAAAAGGGGATTTATTGCTTCATGAACTTGGTTTGTTTGTTTACAAAATAAATAAATAGTAAAGCGATGGTTGTTTTGAAATTAAATTGAATATAAACAAGCTTAAATAAATTAAGAGACAATGAGCTGTATTTAGTAAACCTTTTCTGTCAATAAATTTAATAACTATTTGCACACAATCCCTTATATTCTAAAGAAAATCTTAATTTTCTCTAGGAAAAAATATTCTTTCCTTCCGAAAAAAAAATTGTGTGTCCAGTAATAAATAAAATTAAATTAAGTTTAATATTAGTGCAATATAAAAAAAAACTAAAATAAATTAGGAAATTAACTTAAAAAAGAAGCAGGAACACTTTTTTCTTCAATAAATATTGTTACATAAATCCCCTAAGTCCTAAGTCCAAAAAAAACTTTTTTCAGTAGGAAAAATATTTTCTTTCCTTTAGAAAACTATCCCGTGTCCTGCAATAAATAAAATAAAATAAAACGAATAATCACTGCAATATAAATAAATTAAAATAATTATGGAAACATTTACTTAAAAAAAAGGAAGCAGTCACCCTTTTGTCTTCAATTAATTCAATAAAAATTATTACAAAAATCCCTTAAGTCCCAAAAAACTTCATTTTCTGTAGAAAAAACTTATCTTTCCTTTAGGAAACTGTCCCGTGTCCTGCAATAAATTAGCCTTCATTCTTTGCAAACTCCTTTTTGGCAACAAATTAAATGTCAAACGACAAGGGCGCCCGTAACAAATATCTAACATAAAAAAACCAAGAATAACCGAAGAAAATAAAGAAAAATTCCCACTTTCAGGGAGGTTTCTTTTGTATTAAAAAACAATTTGCAGAGCAACACATGGGAAAAGTTGCGACACGCGTTCGCCTCACAAAAGGACTTTTCGGGGGGGAGGCGCACGAAGGACACCGGGGACTCCAAGGAATTGGCCACAAAAGATGCTAATGATTTATTTAATCGATTTGACCATGAACATATGTCCTCCTTAGTCCCGAGCGTGTGAAAAATGACCAAAATTCCGGGACATCCTCTTCAATTTCGTTTTTTTCCGCCCCTTTTTTTGGATTTTCTGTGTGTTTCTTTTTTTTTTTTTTGTGCAGTCAAGTGTCCCGTGCTGTCCTGTCCGGCTGATCTTTTTAATAGTTTCGGTTACGCAATGTTGACAAGGGTTTTGTCGTCGTCGCACGAAAGGCAAAGGGCGAAAGGGTCAATATTGGCCAGGATCTGGTTACAGGATATGGGGGTCGTCCCCCTGGTCAAGTATAAGTCGTTTCGGCTTTGCCGTGTAAATTATGTTAAACGTTTGTCAATTTGTGTGATTTGTCTGTGTCGAAGGTGCGAAGGAAGGGTTCCACGCGCTATTAACCCCAATAAGTGACAGGACATCTGTTGTTGGGGTTAACTGTCCACAGTCCGAGGTGTGGATTTGTGGGTTTGTTCCCAGGGTTTTAGGGGGAACACGTAAAAAGCACATACATTTTGGTATTTATTTAAATTTATTTAAAATAATTTTATCTCAAAGAAACTAGTTACAAATCGAAAAGAAAAAATAGTTAAAGAAGCCAAAAGAAAACTTTCTCTTGTTCGCTTAAGCTGGGCAAAGAGAGCATGAGAGGGAGAGAATTAATTTAATATAAATTTTGTTCAAAACAAAAACTACTAATAAAGATACAAGAGAAAATGATAATCTCTCTCTCGGTAAGAAGCCAAAGAGAAACTCTCTCTTGTTCTCTTTAGCTTGTACGTGGCAGGCAAAGCTGGGCGAACAGGAGGTAAGAGGGAGAGAGCCTTCAGAAAGAGTTCTCTCTCAAAAATTGGCAGAAAGAGCGTGCGAGGGAGATAGCCTCAAGAAACCTCTCTCTATCGTTTGTTTTAGCTTGTGCATAGCAGGGCAAAGCTTAGCAGAAGAAGCAAGAGAGGGAGAGAGCTGCCAGAAAGCGAGAGAGCGACATAGGTAAAGGCCAACCAAAGTGGTTCTTTCGGTTCCTTTCTTAATTAAGACTTCAGGACCTTCTCCTCGCTCCTTGAACTAAATAATTCTTAAGCCAAATATGCTCCTTGTTCACTTTCTGTTAAATATATTTATTTATCTATTTAATTAAAGGAATGCGAGCAATAATTACGCACTTCCTGGGACATGACAATCACCTGCTGCAAAAAAAAGTAACCAGGACATCATTTCAATAAAAAAAAATTACACCAAGAAAATAAGAACAAAATACGCCAAGCATTTTCCAGTTGTAAAGGAAGAAAGAGGGAGATAGAGAGACAAATAGGGAAAGAGAGAGAGAGAAAGGGAGAAAGAGTGTGGGAGAGAGCTTGCGAGAGGTTCATAGACAGGAGTGTGTTAAAAGAATTGCAGCGAAATTAAAATAAAATAAAATTTACGTTGAATTAAAAGGAAGCAGTCAAAGCAACAACAGTGGGGGCACTGAGGGCCAGCGAGGGAGCGTGAGCTCAGAAGAATGCCAGGACATTTGTGCCCAGGACAAGTAACGAATATCTGATGACCTGGATTTGTGTAAACTCTCTCTCTGGAAGAGATTTAAAAGCCAGGCCAGACATTGGGCTCTCAGCTTGACATTAAGTAATCTAATCAGTTTTTTTCTAGTAATTCTTTTAAATTAATTGTTTTTGAGAAACTTTTTTTCCCAATTAAAGGCTTACAGGGTATCTGATAGGCGAATAAAGGCCAGAAGCAGGACCAAATAACGAATAACGAAACTGTGGAGGACGAGTCGTGACTTCATTTGCTTGACACTTGGCCGGGAAAGTGTGGGTACAATGGGGCGGGGGGAAAAGCTGATGGTGGGCTGCTGCTGTGGCATTTTTTTCCTATTTTATTTTTTTTCTTCGAAAAGAGAGGGTGCGAAAAGAAAAGGCTGCAAACGATTCCTAATTGAAAACTATTAAATTCTTTTTTTTTTCTTTGCCCCTTTGCCCGCTGCTACTTAATTTCTTCTTGGCACCCAATCTTTTCCTTTCTCCCTCTCTCTCTCTCTCTCTCTCTGTATATATCTATCTCTTTCTCGTCCTTTGGGTCCAAATTGGAACTTGAATTTCATTTCGAATGACATTCGCTCCATCACGCGTCAACTGCAGTCAAACCCATGGCACGTAGTCCGGGATGGTTTCAGGAATAAAAAAAAAATACAAGAAAAAAAGGAAAGCGGGGGAAAAAATAAGAAAGAAAAGCGGACATTTTCATTTGAGCATATTTAATTAGATGCAATTATTTATGGTATTAAATAGATGAGGCAGTAAATGTGCTGTACACTGCGTTGCCCACGCTGACGGAAAAAAATGAAGAAAATTGAAATAAAATGCTAAAGAATTGCGTCGTTGTCTGTCGCCAAAGTAGAAAAAAAAGCAAACACGGCAATGATGGAGCTATAAATACCCTTTCGGATATATCTATTAACATTGGAACAATCTGTTATAAACTAATTACTAAAGATCCTTAGCTAAAACACAAAATTTGAAATATTATCAGATTTGTTTTCATCTTAAGGATGAAAGAAAATATCGATTTATTTATCCAGTATCGATATTTTAACGTTTCGATATGTGCCATAAATCCTTATTCTGTTTTATATATTTAAGACCAATATAATTGGCAAAGGGAATAAATTTAGAATATTTTTGTACTACTTTTTTAATTTGTCGATATTTCAAGCTTAAAAGCGATATTTTTCAAAATCTATCTATTAAAGTTTCCGATATTACGATAAATATTCAGAAAGAGGGATAAATAAAATAAAGTTATTTTCTGATATATTTCAAGCTCTTGATATTTAATTCAATATTGTTCGATATTTAAAAAATCGATACAGCAAAGTAATATCGTTATTACGATATACAATCGATAGAAGGAATATATTATAAAAACTTCTTCTGATTCATATATTTACAATGTGATATTTTTGGGAATATATGTTGCAGTTTTTCTCTCAATATAAATACATACCCAACTCGGACCATAATTAATTTAATTTATTTTTTTTTAACAACCCCATTCAAAGGGTATACAAATAACAGCCCCAAAGAGAAGTGTAAAAAAAAAGTAAAGAATAAAGCCAAGGCAAGGAAAAATATTCAATTCTTGGCTCACTCAAAAAGGCACAATTCTGCAGCGAATGTGTCCTGGCCCAACCCCCCTTGCGCATCATTTACCAGCCAACCATGACAATGGGCTCTCCTTGGACCAACCCCCAACCCCGGAGGCCCCTGGAAAATCCAGCGGACGAAGGAGTGCATTTAAATGGCAGGAAATTTGAAAAAAATTGAAATTTAAGTCTTTGATAGATTGAAACCGATTTATTAGCTGCCCCCTTTCTGTTTTTTTTTGTTAGCCACACCCATTGTTAGTCACTTTCCTCTTTGAGAAAAAAAAAGACAGAAGCCGCTGCCCCTTATTTATTGTAAAAATGTTTAAAACAGAGATGAGCTCTTATTTTGGGACTCTTAAATTTACTGATTTAAATATTAATCAACGATTAAATAACGCGCTGTCTCTTCTAGTTTTCGCTCTCTTGAGACTGATTTGGGAGGGATCTCTCTTCTTCTTGCCTTCTACCTGCAATGTACTTGCAATAGCGAATAAGAGACTTTTTAAAGGGATTTTATTTACACTCTGAAAGATCTTCTCCTTGCAGTTCCGCTCTTGAATGTAATTTTCGCTCTGTTGAGGCTGCTTTTGAGAGAGATTTCTCTTCCTCTCGCTCTCCGCCTGTAATGTACAAGCAAAAGCAAATGAGAGTTTCTAGAGAGAGTTTAAATGCATTCTGAGAGAGCTTCGCCTAGCAGTTTATCTCTCCTAAGAGTTTTCGCTCTCTTGAAGCTACTGGCTTTTAGAATGAAACTCTCTTTCTCTCTCTCTCTCTCTCCCTCTCGTTCTCTGCCTTAAAGTACAAGCAATAGTGAAAAAGGGCCTTCTTAAAGAGAGTGTATTTGCACTGTGAAAGATCTTGGCTTTGCAGTTCCGCTCTCCGATGCAATGCAATGTACAAGCAAGCGAGAAAGTTGAGGGTTTTTCAAGGGAGTTAAATTTCTATATATAGAAAGAAAATTAATATTTAATTATTTTCTGCTATATATTTATTCACAATCCTGTAACAGCCAATTATTTGTTACAACCTCCTTCGATTACACTTTAATTCCGTTGCCTTTTAAGCGCATTCTGGCTGTCGTGAAACTTTTGCCGCTGAAATTCTGCAAAATATTTGATGGCAACTAATCTCTTAACACTCTATTGAGACGTGTAAACTTTTAATAGCATTTGCTCCACTCCACGACAGTCTGACGGGTAATACGGTTCGGGGGGAGGAAATCGGAGAGGGGTCCTTGTTTTATGGCCTGCAGCAGTTTTCGTGTTTGAACATCAAAAGTAATAAATTCATCGAACCAGGCTGAGAAATTCGCCCATCGTGGCTTGGTGTCTTGGATTTTGTTGTTGTTTTAGGTCGCCGCTCTGCTCAATAACTTTCCGGCGGGGCTTTTCCCCTGCCTTCCCCTCCTCACCACCTGTCCAGCCGTTAATTTCCCGCGAACTCGACGCTGTTGTTTGCCGTTTTCCTTCGTCCTCCGTCCTTGGCCGAAACTTATTTGGCCAACTCTGCCTGTCTTGGCCTGCTTCGTGCAATCAATGCAGGCCACCCACTCTCCACTCTCCTGTTAAAAACCTAAGGAGGGCTGAGGCTAGGGGCGCCTCCAGAAGTTAAGTGTCTCTCGAAGTTTGTTGCGAGTATTTCAGGCTTATTTATTGGTTTCTAATCGAAAGGAAGCGAGCCACCAGTTAGGTTGAGTTAATAAAACTAGTTGGAAATGCGGAAATAATTTTGTATTTTTTTACTATAATTATTTTTAATAATGTCTAATTATTAATCATATTCCTTATTAGTTGATTAACTATTAACTTTTTATTTATTAATTTATTTTCTTAAATTATTAGCTCAATTTTTGGCAAAGGTCTGCGATTAATGCGCGATAAATTGATATTATGTTTGTTATAATTAAGAAAAATAGACAAAATAAATAAATAACATTTTAAATTTATTGTTCTTTATATTTAAGGGTAAAATATATTTGTATATTTATTTATATTATTATTAAACGTAATATGAATTATATTTCAACATTTAAAAGTGCGATATTTAATTACTTACGATATTTTTCCTATGATATTAAAAACTATATGTGTCTATATATATATGTATATTGTTTGTATACTTATTACTAATATTAAATAAACGTAAAATAAAACAAATTTATAAATTTACGATTTATTATTAAAAACGATATATATTTTCGATAGATTTCGATATATTCTTAGATATAAACGTAAATTGCAATATATTTTGATATTTAAAAATTCGAAATATAAATTTACGATATTTTATATAAAATATTAACATTTATCTGTATTATTATTATATTAAAATATATTCATCAAACTTTGTCCTTCGATATACAAACCCAATACAAAGATATTGATGGACAGAATCAAAAAAACGAATGACAAATATCGATAACTCACTGTAACTGCTTCGATATCTCACTCAACTCTACTTTTTTGCCTTCACTGGGTCTCCTTGTTTAATTTTAATTATGTAAGGTCACTGCAAACACTGTGGGAAGATATTTATTTAATAAAATTAATCAGTAACTGCTGATAATTGTACGTGACAACATTGTCACGAAATTCCAATGTAAAAACTTTACAAGCCAGTGAACATTTTGGTTAAAAAACATAAACAGTCAAGTCGGTGAATAAAACAGCGATATGTCGTGATAGATAGCACCAAAATCTAGTGGAATATATACCCATTAACAGGTATTTATATATATATAAAGGGAGATGAGATCGATCGAGGAATAGTATAGCCACGGCAGCAAGATGGCACGTCGCCGGCCCTATTTCGTTTTTATTCAACTTTTTGTGTTAGTCTCGGTGCAAAGTGTGCTTTGTGAGGGCGAGAAAGCCTACAATGTGGAGCTGAACTCCTTCGAACGGGACCAAACCATCGACAATCAGGACAAATGGGTGGACTGGGGCAGTCTGAGGATGAAGAAGATCGGCAGGAACAAGTTTGCCGTTGCCGGGGACTTTGAGTTCATGCTCAATATGGGCGATGAGCAGAAGGTGAGCCAGCAAGGGCTGTGAACTTAATCCATAAAAAATATTAACAAATAGTATTATTAATTGAATAATCGCCAGATATCCCTGAGAGTCTTTGTGTACGATTCAAATGCCAGCCAGAAGGGTCCTTTGGTGATGAACGTGAACAAGCCCTTCTGTCAGTTCATCAACGAGGACAAGGACACGTATCCCTATCTGCAGAAGGTCTCCAATATGCCCGAGCAGGGCAAGTGTCCCTTTCCCAAGGGCAAATACAAGATTGACAATTACGAAATGGAGACCAACTTTTTGCCGGACAATGCGCCCAAGGGGGACTATATCCTGGAGTTGTCCCTGCAGGATCGCGAGATACCAGTGGCAGGACTAGTGGCTGTGGTCACACTGACCTAGGTCTTAGTTTCCTCCCTTTCTCTCCTCGTTCCCACTTTTTTCCCCACTTTTTTTCTTCTTTTTTTTACCTAGTTAATTTTATTTATTCCATTTTTTGTTGTTAATTAGTGGTTTTCGATTTTCCGGGTGGATCCATTTGACACGACAAGCGTTCACATATATCTATGTACTTAACCAAGGTTGATTAATATAACGAATTCGCTTTCAAAGACAACAGCTCCCGGCATCCATATGTATATATTTCTGGCTTCGGGTCGGGCCTGGGTAAACCCCTAGCCAGTCACCATTAACCAGTCATCAAGTGCAGTTTGCTTGAAATGACAAACACAAACCAAATCGCACCGCAGAGTTTCAGCATCAACACCTCATCTAATTGAAATTTTCAGCGATATAACACCACCACCACCACCACCACCGCCGCCACCGCCAGCAGCAGCTTCATCATCGCCATCGAGAGTGGGTGGCATTTGTCAGGGGCAACCACGCCCGCCACTCGAGGCCATGGCTCAAGGCTCTTCACAAATTTAATGATATCAACTCGTTGGGTTGCACTTTCTTTCAAAGGTATATGAGGTGTCTTGGTAATATGTATTTTTATATTAACTAAATGCAAGCTTTACTTGCACATTTCTAGGTTTCAATAATATTTTTGCTAGTTTTCTTGATTTCATAAATACTTGCAATTTATTAAGGGCTCTCAAGGCTCCTGAAAAATATATTTGTATTAACTATATTTTATTGCTTCAAGTAAACAAATTTACATATAATAGCTTTCCTGATTTTAGATCGATTACCCATAAAAACCACCTCAGCAATGGACAATTTTTAGGGGCTACCAAGGCTCCTGAAAATATATATTAATATTCCATAATTAATTTTCTTAGAGTAATTGAATAGCTGGCTTTAATTTATATATTTCTAAAAATATCTATATGAGTACTTCGGGATTTCCAATGCTTCTGGAAATATAGAAAAATTATATTTATTACAACAAATGTCAGTTTTACTAGCTTATTTAGGATTTTGCTTGCTTTCATAAAAAATTCCAATAAAAACACCTCAGAGCCCTCTGAGGGTTCCACACTTCCTTGCCGGATATACCCAAAAACCTCTCAATTTTTCTAGGCTTCTATTGTCCTTTTTTTTTTTTTTGCTGGTGTGTGCCTCTTCCAAAAATGATTATCTCTGCTTTACAATCCATTGATTCCACTTAAGCACCGCTAGAATTGCACCACATGCTGGGCAGGCATGCCTGCATGGGTGGTGGCAGGGGGGCGCGCTCTTAATAGGGGTAGTAAGTATGGCTCGACTTTGCACACATGCGACACTTAATTAACAAATATGCATTACAAACACCCGCAACGAACAGCAATTGGTTGGTTGTGTCATCGCCGAATGAGCCCCCGGCCCCGCTCTCCATGGAGTATGGAGTGTGCGTGTCCCCTTGACACCCGCTCCGGCTTAACCCTTTATTTGCATCCCCCATTGGGGGTTGGCATGTGTTTAATTGAAAAATCATATGCAGCGCGCATAATTATGTTTATTGCAATAATCCGATGCAAATTTGCGAAAACTCAAACTGACACACAATCACCGAAATGCTTTAGACTAGATGGCACAGTGGCGTCGAGCAGAAGGGGGACGTATTATATAAAGTCCCCTCATTCTCTTTCTCCATTTTACTAATTATAAGTAACTCAGGATTAAATATTTTAAGGAATATTATATAAATTATATAATTAGATCAATATCAGGGCTTGGGCGTCCCTTTTTCTCTGCTGCGCTTTGCCTGTAATGTACAAGCCAGTGCTTTATGTAGAGTAAACTTAGCTTAAAGTAAATACATACAAATATATATAAATTAATTCCAGGTACGTTGTACAATAAAATCTATATTTTTATCTACATTTAATTTGATCCCCCCTGTGGCATGCACAAACTAAGCCCGTGTGTGTTGGCACCCCCTATGCAACCGGTTGCATTTGTATCTGCATTCGTAACCATAACCATGACCATAATCATAACCAAAGCCGTATCTGTATCTGTATCTGTATCACTGTTACTGTGACTCTCTCTCTATGCAGCTGTATCTGTATCTGTTGCCGTATCGGCGTTGTTGTTCTTAGCTGCTGGCGCGCATTAAATTGCACTTTAAATTGCACATTTCAACGCCTACTGATTATGACAGATAATTATGTTATCGAGTGCCGCCACACGCCGCCCCCCAACGCGAGAGATGCTCACTTTGCCTCCTAGGGATATGTGAGGACGAGTTCAATGGATGATAACAAGGATGAGAACAAGAACGAGAACAATGAAGATTAAGAACGAGAACTATGACGGAACCTGGAACAAGACTGCGAGAAAGAGGGAGAGTAAAAACGAGAACGAGAACGAGAACGAGAATGAGAATGAGAACGAGAACGAGAACGAGAACGAGAACGAGAACGAGAACGAGAATGAGAACGAGAACGAGAACGAGAACGAGAACGAGAACGAGAACGAGAACGAGAACGAGAACGAGAACGAGAACGAGAACGAGAACGAGAACGAGAACGAGAACGAGAACGAGAACGAGAACGAGAACGAGAACGAGAACGAGAACGAGAACGAGAACGAGAACGAGAACGAGAACGAGAACGAGAACGAGAACGAGAACGAGAACGAGAACGAGAACAAGAACGAAAAGGACAGCAAGAACGAAAATTATGAGAAGAACGAGTACGAGAATGAGATCACGAACGAGTATAAAATGGTATGCTAAGATGAAAAGGGAAAGGAAGGATAAGTTGAACGCGAACGACATCAAGAACGAGACCAATAACGATAACGAGAAACATAACGAAAAAGATAACGAGAACGATAATGAAAATGAAAACGAGAACGGGAAGAAGGACGAGAAGTAGAACACAGAGCAGAGTAAGACTAAGAATGAAAAGGATATCAAGACATAGAACGAGAACAACGATAAGGACGAGAAGTAAATTAAAGAACAGAACGAGAAGTTTTCCATAGGAACAATAGAACAATTAATAGGAAACGCTCTTTGAAGTCCTCAAATTATTTTATTTATTTTTATCCGCAATGGCAAGTAACAAAATTGAAATGTCTTGTAATTTTCTAGCTACAATTACTTCAGTTTCAGTTTTCTTACCCAGGCTCTCTCCGCTTTGGGGACAGGACGACGACTCGCATTACCAGGACCAGGACCAGGAGCAACCCATTCCCCGACACATTACCATACATTACCCACCCGGAGGAGCCACCTTTGCCGTTTCATTTCCGCAGGTACACATATTTTTAATCATCATTAACAATAATTCGAGAAATACTTTTAATTTTCAGGACTCAAGACGACGCCTTGCCGCATGTGTGGCGGCATCGTTGCGGCTCGAAGGGGGCGTAGCACCGCCCAGCCGCCCGCCCGCCCCCTCGCTCTGTGTTCGCCTCAATGACATTGCACTTACTGTCGTCGCTTTCCCCACGCCACCACCCCCTTTTTCACGCGCCTTCCAAGATTTATGAAAAAATGCCCAACCCCCCTTGGGGAATTGTTTTCGACGCCTTTGCTCGGGCTTTTCTTGTTTGTTTTCCTTTTTTTTTTGTCGCTTCCGCCACTCTTGGGTTTGTGTGTGTGTTTTTTTTCTATATTTTTTCTTCTGGTATTTCCTTGTGTGCAATATTAATTATTATGGGCGCCCCGCCCCACCCACACAAATAAATCATAAATTAAAAGCTGGGAAAGTGGCCACCACTCGCGCTAAGACAATTTTTATCATTAAACGCATTTGATAATTAAAAATTGTCATTTTTTAGCAGCCCCTTCTCCCGGAAAAGTGAAAAATATTAAATTACCAAATGCTGGGATGGGTTCTTCTTATTATTATTTTTTTTTTTATATATATATTTTTAGGGTGAAGCGCATTTATCATTTTGCCAACTGTTTGTTTGATAAGGGAAAAAAGAGAGACGCGGACATAAATAAAAATTAATTGGGAAGGAGAGAAAAAAAAAATATAACAAAAAAAGGAAAAAAAAAACCGAAAGTGAAGTCACATAAATATTACTTAAAATAGATTCGGAAAAGCCGAAAAGTGCCAAGCGAATCTGTCTCCGTTTTCCCATGCTGTGCCACCTCCTGGCTTTTCCTACGGTTTCATTTCATTAACTTTTACGAAGAGCGCTTCGATTGCCACGGGAAATTTTCCTGGCCAAGCAGAAAACCGTTAAAAGTAATGCCAAAAGTGGAAACCATTATAATTGTTGTTAAATGAACCAAGAAAAAATAGGAAAAGAAAAAGGCAGACAGCCGGGGAGCGGGAAAAACCCGCCACAAATGGCTTTCCAATTGATGGGAAGATGGGAAGCCTCGCGTCTCAATTGGCAAGGTTTCGCCGGAAAAACTCCGGTGAAAATGGCAACTGAAGTACACATTTGCCACACAGATGGCAAGGGAAAATTTAGGGAAATATGTATTATTGTTGGACTTATTATTAATGTATATTTAAGATTATTTTTAATGCAGTGAGAAGGCAAGGAAAAGTAAGATAAATATGCCTTTGTTTTGTGATTTCTTTGAATTACTTTTTAATCTAAGGAAGAGCAAGGAAAACATTAAAGTATCCTCTTTGTATTTTACTCTTTAAAATTTGTAAAAATTAAACTTAAGCTTGTATTTAATAAAGCCATGAAAACAGCCTTTCTTTGTTTTACTTTTTAATAATTAATCAAGTATCTTTAAGATTTAAGCGGGAAAATATAAAGATATATCATGTATTATTATTATTTGTTAATTGTATTTAAACTCGAACTAAATAAATCATAAAAAAGATTATAACCCATAAATAAATATTATAATATAGAAAATACTTATAATATTACACATATTCTATAAATATTCAATTTAATTAATTTTCTTTCTTAAATTAAAACATGAATTAGATATAGATTTAATTTATTTTAGTTTAGCCATCTTTAAACCTATACAAATTGAGTTTCCTTTAAAATATAAAATTTTAAATTATTTCCCTTACTAAATTAACACTTTAATAAGCTATAAGTGGAATTTATTTCATCTTAGAAATTTTAAGCCCTTTAAAGTTAATCTTTTCCTTACTGAAAATTTGCTGTTGTATAATTTTTTCTCCATTTTCCCTGGCATTTTCCGCACCATTACCACTTTTCGAAGCAATAAAATATTATTAAAATTATACCGAATGTAAATCAGCCTCTCGATGACATAAAAATAAAATTTTAATGCCGCTCCTTGGGAAAATGCCTTCTTCCTCCTTTCGCTTTTCCCGTTTTCTCATTTTTATTGAAAACTTTTCCACGTCTGTAGTTTTGGCCTCATCATTTTCACCTTGGTTACTCTCCTGCCTTGCCGACGACGCAAAATTTATTTGAATTTATCAGCCGTCGCTGCTGCCTGCTGTCTCGCGGAAAACTCCCCGGCTTTTCCGGTCTCTCGTTGCTCATTTTCCGCTCGCGGGTGAGGGGGGGGGGGCGCATGGCAAATAATTGTAAATATTTGATACACAATAAGGCAATAAAAATAAAATTGAAAATTGTTCGCTTCTCGTGCTACGTTGCCTTTTATTATTATCATCGTCATCACGAGCATCCTCCGTCTGGTTTGCCTGGGATTCTGTCGTAAAGGAAATTGATACATAAGTCATTTTTATTGGCATATTCTTTTGTGTAATTACGTTGCAGGTAATTTGAATTTCCGTTTCGTCTACGGCTTTTCCGTCTCTCACTGCCTGCAAATAATTTATTCGCTGATGAAAAGCCCATTAAAAATTATACGTTATTTACGTAAATCGCATCGATTTTCAAGTTGAATGCAGATTAAAGTCATTGAGACTCTAAGATACCCATTGAGTGGGTCTTGAATAAAGAAAGAGACAAGGTTAAAAGCATAGAAAAGTCTTATTTTTCTAAATATATATAAAATAAATATGATATTAAAAATAAAATTTAACTTTTAAAGGGAAACCTCTTTCTATTTTAATTTATATAAATTTATTATCGCAGAAAGTATGAACTAGACATTACATAAATTTCGATATAACAGTCGCTTCTTGATTTTGTATTTTTGTCCTTCCGACTTTGTATATCCCGAGAGTTATCTCTGCTGGATCCTGGTGATCACATGCTCCAGGACATGCACACAGATGCAGTAGATGAAGATAATCTTGAAGCAGTGGATGCTAAACTGCAGCAGGATCACATTGGTCGGCGACATGGTGAACGCTGGATCGCTGAAAATTGAGGGGAAAACCCGGCAACCAAATCAAGCGACTGTTATTAACCGATAATTGTTACATATTTTGTTGACTTTTTGAAGTGAGAAGCTAAGCCAACAAGACACCTTTTGAAGGAATAATAAAAATAAAAAATATATACATCTTGGAAAAAATTCCATATGATATATTTAAAAAAAATATATTCATTGCCATAAATATCGGCAAATGTCGTATTCAACTTTAAAATATCTATATTATCGATTTGTTTTTTCGATTATTTTAGTTGATATATAAAACTTTATATCGATTTATCGCACATGTATCACAATATTGATTCATATATCGACTCTCGCATCAAAATTTAGTATCGGCTTATTGATATTTGTTGTCTTATTACACTTTATACGCAAAATATCGCATTTAACCTGAATTTATCGATATTATCGAAATTTGGCAAATAATTTTTTATTTCGTTTGTTTATGTTTTTAAATTGGTAGTTCAAGTATCAAACATAATATCGATTAATAGCACATGTATGGCAACCTTAAAATATCGATTCATATGTAGAATTTAGCATCAAATTTAATATCGTTAAATTGATATTTTCTACCATTCCTAGACGTGTCTCATTTCGTGTGATTTAATTATAGGTATTTCTTAATTTCAATTTAATTAATATAAATTAAAATATACTTTATTATGCAGTAAGTAAATATTAAAAAATTAATTTGAAAAGGTGATCTATCTATCTCTATTTTTATATGTATGCCTGTTTGCAATTAATTTTTCTTTCTAAATAAAAATTTGTTCTTTCTAGTTTTAAGTCGATACAGTTTTTATATTTATTTCTTCCCTTTCCCTTTTTTCTTTGGCTTTTCTTTCTTAGTTTTTTTTAGTTGTATATCTATTTCCTAAATATTTTTTTGTCTATTACCTGTATATATTTTGCAAGCTTTTTTGGTGCAAAGTTTTTGCGGCTTTTTCAATATTTTATGAGTCAAGCTTTTGCGTTAACACCTTAAGTACGGAGGGCATTGCGGTTGGCAGTGGGGAGCTCTGCCCCCTGTTCGTTCCCCCGTTCCTTGTGCTCCTCCTTTTCCTGCTTTCCCCCATGTGTGTGTGTGTGTGTGTGTGTGCGAGTGTGTGTGGCAGGAAATAACGCGCAAGTTGTAAGTTTTAACTAGCAAACAACTTGCGTTGGACCAAGACCCGGATTCGGATTCGGATTTGGGTTTGGGTTTGGGTTTGGTTTGGGATACGGGTAGAGGAAACCGCAGAGAGGGGGTGCTGGAAAAGGGGCTAGGATGGAAGGAAGTTAGGAAGGAAGGAAGGAAGGACGACTGTTGCGCCTGTTGAGCAAGGATGTGTGCGTGTTGCTGCTGCTGCGGTTGCAATGAAGCATCGAAATATCCTACAAAATCACCCAAAAAACACCGCAAATTTGCACTTGACAAAATATATTAGTAAAAAATAAATATTAAAAAATTATAAAATTAACCTTTATTAAATTACATAGTTAATATATTTATTTAAAATTAAAATATATAAATAAAAAAGATATAATGAATTAAATGTAAAAAAACCTTAATTCCTTTACATGCTAAGTTTATATCATGATTTTTTTGCTTTTATATTTTTTTTATATATAAATATATATTATAATATTTTTTTTATAATAAATATATCATTAAAATTCAATGCAAAATGAAATTTATAGCCTTTTATAGTTAGTTTTTTCATGATTTTATTTTTTTTATATATCTTTCTTTATATTTAATCTATATTAAATATATTTTTAAAGCTTGAAAATGTGCGCTTAACCTTAATATACAGTATAAAATGTCTCTTTAACATTTTTTAGATTGATATAATATATTTTAATAAATTTTTTTTTGTTTTTAACTAAGAACATGTTTGCTTTGGTTGAAATATTTTTTTTTTATATCTCTAAATTAATATAATGACTAACAAACTAATTAAAAAAAAATAAAGTTACCAAAATTAAGTATAAGAATTTACCAAAATCGTCTAAGAAACCCATTGGTTTGCACTTAAAAAAATACCCTAATAAAAAATAAATACTAAAAAAGTTATTTGTATGACTTAAAATAATATGATTAATATATTTAAAATTAACTAAACCATAAAATACAATATAAAATGCCTCAACATTTTTAAAATAAAAATAATATCTTACAAAACAATTTTTTTATTGTATTTTAAAATTCAAAGAATATGATTTATTTTTTTTTGTAATGCCTGAATTAATTTAATAACTAAAAAACTGTTTAATATTTATGAATTGAACGATTATCTATTAGAAATTAATATTTCTTTTGATTAATAGAACAAAATTTCAAGGAAATTTCACTTTGTTGGGCGCTTGTAGACGTCGACAAAGATTTATTTCCCAGGCAACTTAAGTGCCTCCACCGCCACCACCTCCCCCTAAGCCACCCAGCGAACAATGGCCATTCATGGGAGCCACGCCCAAACACCACACACACACACACACAATCACACACAAACACACATCCTGTGGTGGTGTGGGTTATTTTTGGCGCTCTAACTCAATGAGTCGAAATTAAACAATGCAAAAGATTAAGTGCAGATTTGGGACTTTATCTGCTTGTGCCATAAATTGGTATTTAAGGGATACCTCACAAATGTCTATAGCACACACACACACACACACACATAGACGCCGCCTTGCAACCCTGGATATCCTTGGAGCAGCGGCTTATGTGGGTGGCGCCTTCAAGTATGCAGCGAAAGTTTGCTGTGCCAACAATAGATCGGCACCCACAAAACTCACACACAACAAATACACGCCAAAGGACCTTACAGAAAATTGCCTGCTTCCTTTTTGCAGGTGGCAACCCTGGTGGTTTCAAAAAACTAGAGAGGGTTAAGTAAGGGAAACGGGTTAAAACAAGACAAATGCAGCGCAAGTTTCCCGTTTTCGTTCGTTGTTTACCAATACAGTTTAACTCAAGGCACTGGAAAATCCAGGTACTGGGTTGCTCCTGCAGGAGGAGAGACCGAAAACATGCACAAGATTAATTGCAATCGGTGTTTTGGCATATGTTTTATACTTTGTCTTCGGCTTTCGCCTCAACTTCTTCCTCCCTTTGGGTTTGTTGTGTGTTTGGGTTTTCTTTGTGCAAGTTTTTTTCCTTCCCCTTTTTTTTGGGGGGGAAGCGGAAAATTTGATAGGGAGGGGGTGAGTGAGGTAGGTGAGTGCACTTGGCACTTGAGAAGGTAATTAAGCAACTATTTATGGGGTTGGTGGAGAGACAGAAAACACATGTACACGGGGAAAGTTCGCCTGTTTGCTTCATAAATTATATATAGCATTTACCATTTAATTTGAATTACTTAAAATTAGTTATTGGCGAGGGGGGAACTGTGAATGTATTTATATTTATATAGATACTAAATGTAGGTAGAATGGTTTCTATGAATATGAGGGTTATGCTGTCATCGCACAGTTAATTTCTGAATAAAATTACTAAAAAATATTTATTCAAATAAGAGCAAGTCAGACTGTCATAATTGAAATGATTAAACATAGTATTTAATCATTAATCATTAACCTTTATAACTTGAAGTCCCTTAATGTTCTTAAGCTTTTTCTAATCTTTAGTTTGTTCCCTATTTATTTACCATTAAAATATCTATTTTATCAAAGTCCAAAAAATAATATTCAATTTATTGGTTTCATTTTTCAAATGTATTAATTGATATATAAAACATACTATCCATTTATAGCTGATATATAGCAACCTTAAAATCCCGATTTATATATCGACTGTTGCCTTAAATACAGTATTGATATATCAATATTTTCTAACATCCCTAAAAGGTGCTACTTTCGGTATAATTTAATTTCAGATATCTCATAATTTTAATTAAATTAAACTTAATTAAAATTCGCTATATTTTTTAAAAACTGAATGTTTAACGATTAATGCCGAATAATCAGTAAATATATTCTTTAAATAAAATATATTTAGATTTGTATTTTTATAATTTCCCATTAAATTTATACTTTACATTACCTATATTATATTAACTTTTTTTTAAGTTGTTTTTATATGACAAAAACCTGTAGTAATTTAACCTAACTTGTAAATATTTTAAACAAATATCTTAAAGTCCACCTTAATTCATCTTTGATAAAGAATATTACAGCATTTTTTTGTATTACCAATAATCATTAGAGCCCCTCCTGATCCCTTAACCAGATTGGCCTCTTAAATGCCTCGTCCTTTGTTCCGTTTGTTGTTCAGCTGGGAGTTTCCCAGTATTATCTCCAGTGCCATTCCTTATTCAATTTCATTTGCAGGCCCAGGACCATAATTCGATTGCCCCTCATGTCTTAATGGCATAATCTGGGGTGTGTGTGTGTCCTGGCAACAATAACAACACACGCATTCTTTCATCCAAAAACCCCCAGTTCCTTACGGCATCAACACCATATCACTTTGATTACTTTATTATTGGTGGGCACACACACAACACACGACACACACACTCACCTTTGTGCGCCTCGATTTCCTCTTATTTTCCAAGCATTTTTCCTTTTTTCCCCCACACCTGATTACGGTACGATCTCATTCCACGCCAAATAACCGGCATTATCCCACTTTACTTATTAGAAGCAATCATATAACACTCCAACCCCCCGGAAAATATATATATATATATATATATGCTACATGGTAGGAGGGGTGAATGAACAAGAAGAGGAAGCCACTGGAAGCAGCTGAAGAAGCAGCCGAAGAAAAATAAATCATTTTTTCTGTTTTTGTTGTTGATTTATGCGTTTGTTCGATGTCTCTCACTCCGAAGGTTCATCCCCACCTCTAGCTACCATCTTTTGTCTATAAATGTATCTGTGGGGCACTGACAAAAATTAGGGAAAGTTAAAGAAGATAAAAACAATGTAACTATAATGAGAAACTTTATTAACCTTTGTTAAATAAATATTATTTGAAGGATTTCTTTGTAATTATTATGTTTCTATTATTATTTTTACCTCTACCTTAAAATATATATTTTAAAAATGTGTATATATATTTGTGTTTATATTAAATATTTCAAACATTTATTTTTTCCTAAAATACCTAATTTTAACTTTCTTATGCATAATTTACGTTATCCTTTGTCCCCTCATTGGGCGCCATTACTTTGTCCCTAGTTGGGCGCCATTATTTCAAAGGACATGCCAAATCATGATCATGATTTTAAAATACATCAAATACAATACAATTGTTGAATTAAATATGAATTAAATACAATTGTTGAATTAAATATTTAAATAAATTGTTAATATTAGTTATAAATTTCCAATTTTTTCAAAGTGCATCCTGGCTGCACTTTAGCTCCTGTTGATAATGAGCCAAATCATTTTTCGTGAGATAAATTTGCCCTCGACTACTGCTTCCACTACCACGTCGGCATATAAGTAGCCGGGAAACTTATGTTCGGACCTGGGCCCAAACTCCGCATTTCCGCATCCTCTAAGCCAGTCGCTATGCCTTTGTCTGGCAAGTCATTCCACCACCTGGAGGGGTAGGGGGGGAGATAGGGGGGAGAGGGAGAGAGAGAGTTGGCGTCGACAAGTTCGAGTTGCTGGTGGTGCTGGGTTCTGGGTCCTTGAAAGCGTTATAAATCATTGACATGATTAAGCGACGCGGCACGACATCCTTTTGTTGTAGTTGTAGTGGGGCCTGTGACTGTATGAGTAGTGTATGTGTGTGTGTGTGTGTGTGTGTGCTCTCCAAGGCAAAAATGATAATTTAATATCGAAAATTGTTTTATTGAGCTGATTTTGTATAGTAAGTGGGGTAGATGGGCGAGCAAGAGCTTTAAGAAATTAGGGAAACTTAAATTCCTAGAGAAAATAAGTTCAAATGAGCGGAGAGAGCATGAATAAATGCATAACTCTCTCTCAGAGAAACTCTCTTGTCTGTACTTTGCAGGTAAAGCGTAGAAGAGAGAGCGAGAGAGCGAGTACAAAAGATCTTTACGTAGAGCAAAGAATACTTAAAAGAGAGTTAAAACTCTTCTCTTTTAAAGTAAGAGAGCTAGCAAGGAAACGTACTTGAACTCTAATATTTTTTCTTGTTTATTTTTCAGCAACGAAAAATTGTAAAGAATTTTTTTCTTTAATTTTTTCTGTTCCCCCAGGGACATGGCAATACTCATCCGCCACTTTGGCCCCGGCATCTTACATAATATTCCGTTTGCCTTTGCACTTGTGTGTGGCACCCCTTCCGTCAGATTTTCCACGAGATTTTCCCCGGATTTTCCTACGCTCTCACATCAAACATATTTATGTGTACTTTAAGAAACTTTGCTAATATGTTAAAACTGTTCATTGACACCGAAAAGTGAGCAAAAAAAAAGGGCCAAGACTCAAGTGTTGCACCCATTTTCCCCTCCAAAAAAAGGGAAGGAAAATCCCCTCTGCTGTTTGAGTTTCGTTTCGCTTGGATTTTCCTCATATATGTTTGCAGTGTTGGAAAACACAAACACCAACTGTGAGCTTATTAAACGATGGCATCGTCCTTCGTCCTGAGAAAGAGTTCTAGTCAAATAGCAGAAATAGAAACAAACTTCTGCAATATTAACTGTTAATTATGGCAGCCACACACACACACTCGTTTTCCCCATTTTCCGCACCCCATTTTCCACTCCCCGTTTTCCATTTCCCGTTTACCATTTTTCCTGTCTGTCAATATTTGTTGAAACACTTTCTGATAGGCGAAAATGGCTTTTGAATATGCCCGAAAAATCCAGAGCGCAAAGTTCGCTCGCCATGGAAATTGCAATTGCACTGCGCTCACTATTTTATTAGAAAAGTTTCCATCAACGATCCAGACTCGGCCCGAACCCCTCCCCATCGCCCAGCCAATGTTTGACTTTATGCGCTATTTTTTTAATATTTATTATGGCTGATTGCGACAAGGCTTTGGTCCTGGTCCTGGCCCTGGTCCTGGTCCTGGTCCTGATCCTGGGCCCCCTTTTTGGCCATTCTGTTTGCTCTGCGGCGAACACAAAAAAGTATCTGAATGAAAAAAGAAAAGCGAATTGCGAAATGTAAAAGTTTAGACAGAGGGCTGACTGCATTCACGCATTATAATTTAAGTGAAACATAAATATTGATGCAATAAATTAATTTCTGTTAAATGGAAGGACCCAAGGAGCTGCCCCCTGGCGGTAAGGGGGGGGGAAGGAAACCCAATTTCCCCTGATTGGAAATTAAAGAAGGGGGGGTTTTCTGTGGCCTTCATGGGGGAGATGTTTAAAGGTGTTTTTTGGTGCTTAAAAAAATGTGTTACCATAATAAAAAAAATATATATATATATTTATATAAGTATAAATAATAAAATATCATCTAAAAACATATAATATAATATTAAAATATATAAATACTTATTGAATTGTATTTATATTTTTGGAAATTAGTTGCTTCTAAAATTTTTTTACGGTTTTTAAAAGGTATTCGTTTAATATTTAATATTCATTTTTTAAAACCTTAGTATTTTTGAAGTAACTAATTTTCACCTACAAAATGTATTAATTAGTCAAAGAAGTTCTTAAATAATTTACAACATACTTTCTTTACGATTGAAAATATTTTAAAATATTTTTCAAGTACCCAAAATGCATTTGAAATAATTTTATAAAATGAATAAAACAAATTGTGTGCTAAAAAAAGATTTGAAAAACAATATTTAACTCCTAAGAAACCTTACAATTTGTGAAGAAAATAATGAAACAAATATTTAGCAAGTTTAAAAATCCAAAACATTATTTATAGTTAATTATTAAAAACTTTTTCCAGCTTTTTGTATATATTAAAGTATTTTCCAGTTACTAATAAAATGCTTAACAAAAATATAATGACAATTTAGAAATCTTTCTTTAATTTCTCCTTCAACCAGAATCGATAAGCTCTTACTAGATTTTCGTGCTGCTCAAGCCGGATGTCGTCTATTGTTCCTCAAGGTCCTTCATCTTCCGCCGAGAATTTGCTTCCCTGCTCCGCTGGGAATAATATTTTCATTTTTCGACAAAATAACAAATGACGACAATGGTCGCTGCCGCTGGAGTTTGCCTTCGGTTCGGGTTTTCCCTTCCGCCTTTCGGCGCATAAAAATTTGCCAAGCCATTGTCTTTAAATGGAAAATTCAATTTGGTCATGGGGAAAAGCAGGGGACAGCAGGGGTAAAACACTGCCATTGCAGACGACATTTGATGCCATTTGCCATTGCATTTGGATCAGGGATACAAGGAGTCGCAGATCTTGGAATGTCCTTCTTGGTTCCCCATTACTTTTACTTGATGTTTCATTTGAAATTCAAATTGATTCGTCCGCCAATTTTTGTTTGCCTTTCATTATTTTTTATTATTTATTTTCATACACTTTGTGTTTCTGAATTTAATTGGTGTGAAAATGCAATTATCCTCTTGCGAGTGATTTCCCTTATCCTGGCAGGAGTCGTCCCCTCTCGGGGGACCGAGCCCCCGCATAGTTTATGAACTATTTATGGCGACGGAAAGGTCAACTATGCAAAGTTCTGGGCACATAACTTCGATGATGTCTTCGACATTCAGTTACCGGAGGAGACAACAAAGAGCTCGAAGGCCCAGAAGGAGCTGAGGAGCTGGGTAAAGGACATGGAAAAAAGGAGTCTTCGTTGGCCTGCAAAGTTTGCAATTCTTGTGGGAACACTTGATCATAAGTTGCACATTTTTCACTGATTTATTTCGGGCTTTCCTCCCGTTTGCCTTTTTCTATTTTTTTTTTTTTTTTTTTGCGCAGGAGCTGAAGCAGAAGCATCATCGTCTTGTGCATGCTCTCGGGTAGCTGGCAAAAATTTATAGAGTCCGCCGGAAGCGGAAACTCCTGCATTTTCAATCTTTTTGTACTCGATACCTGGCAGAGTCGAATGGCATATAGTCTGTTTGCCATTTAATATAAATATTTAATATCCTTAAGAGACATTTTAGATTAAAAAGATATCAATTTGGTAATAGTCAAAGAATGCGTTCAATTCTTAATTAAAGTTATCGATTATTTATCACTTTAAGTTAATTTATAGTTTTTTTTTTAATAAATTTGAATTTATTTGATATTTAATAAATGTTTTCGATATCGATTATCAATCGGTTTTTATCTTTTTTCTATGGTTTCTTTATAATTTTACAATAATTTGTTCTTTTTTTGTATTCGAAACTTAATAAAGTTCATAAAAAATGTTTGATTTATCGATATCTTAGTAATCGATTTGGTCACCTTTTTTTTAATTTTTATAAATATTTTATTTTGTAATTTTCAATAAATCTGCTGCCAAGCATTTTTAAATTTACTAAATTTAATTTAAATATACGATTTTTAAACTAATCGATATTTAATTTAAATGTTTTTTTCTATAGTTTATTTTTCATAGATTTGTCTTATTTTTTGCCTCAAATTTTTGAAATATTTGGTGTTAGAAACTTAGTTAATTTCATTAAAAAACAAATACTCGATTTTAAGTCGGAGTTATCGATGTGTTATCATCCCATTTTATCGATATACATAAACACCTTTTTCTTTTTTGCTACATTGTTTTTCATTTTGCATCTTTATGAAGTATATATTTTATCGATATCCATTTTCTGCTTTTATCACTGGGTATCTAGTAGTCGCTACACTCTGATCAAAGCAAGTCCTGCATGTTACTGATGTGATAGCCCGGACATTTGACTTTTTGGCCAACAAGCTGAACCTTTCCTCTTTCGGGCCATGAGCGATTTGCAAGTTTGCAAGTTTGGAAGCCAAAGCCGAGGAATTCCCGGCATGGCCGCATAGCATGGGTTAACTCGTACGCCCAGAGCTTGTGTGGGTTAATCCATCCATCGATTGTGGCGGGGCGGAGAAGGGGAAATTCCAACCAAGAAGGTCAGGTAAAATTTCAGTAGGAAGTAGATTAAGCAGGTGATATATAGCTGAGGGAACTAAGTGAAGGGGAGTTTTTTTAAGGAAAGATTTTTGTATATATTTTTCTATTAAATATACTGATTAATTTTAAATATTCATACCAAAATTATAAGCACAAATTCAACCATAAATCCAACTACAATATCCACTATAATTTCCACTTAAATCCATGCATAAATCTCTTCAATTTGAAGACCCACTCACCATAAGTTTATTGACTCTTAAAAACCCAGCGCACACAATCTTTGGCCAAGTCTTCTCTTTGGGCAAATCAATTCCCTTTAGTGGCTCCTGAGAGCACCTTGCACCTTGCAGGCACGTTGCCTCAACCCCCTCTCTCTCTCCCCCCCCGTTGTCTTAACCCACTGAGGGTATGCCGCCACGTCTCAAGTGCGGACACAACAACCCACATGACACACCGCTGATATGCCACAAATTTGTCGTTGTCTTTGTTGTTATATTTTGGTTATTTTGCAGCCAAGACAAACACACCTTCGGGGCTTTTTTCGGGGGGTGGAAGTGGGCTTTCGTGGAGTGTATTTTCCACTTTTCCAGGGGGGCAGTTTTCCACGATACAAAGTTGAGGCGAGAGGCAGATAAAAGTTAGTTTTTTGTTGACTTCAAGTGCACAGCACACACAAGTCTCTCTCTCTCTATCTGCTCCTTGACTCCCTGACTGTCATGTGTCTTCCTCACACACACACCTAAGCACACACACTAACACTCACTCACACTCACTCACACTCACACACACTCTCAGCGAATCGTGTGAATTATTAAAATCTAATAAACCACAAGATTTTATGTTACACGGAACTCGTTCATCGTCCTCGTAGTCGTCGTCTTTGTAGCCAAAGTTTCGTGTGGTTTTCTTTGGTTACGCTATTGAACCTTAAATTAAGTTTGAACATAACTTCCGCCCACACACACACACACACCCCGACACGCACACCCTTGCACACACAGGATACCTTTTCTTGGGCTTGTTTACATAGGTAAGTTTAATTTTCCTGTAGCATACTTTTCGGCGCCATGCATGAAACATGTGCGTCCCTGTGTCTTATAAACGGGTTTAAGTTGAGGGTATATTCCAACCTGGGTCGGGATTCATTTGGGTCTATTTTTATATATAAATGTATTCCTGAACAATAGGACAAGCTATAATTAAGGCAGTTTTAATTTTTATTGGAAAGTAGTAACCCTATCGTCAGAATCGATGACTTTACGTTTATAAAATTGTATGGTTTTTCGTTCAAATAAATAAAGCTGTAGTAAATTTCGATAACTTCGACTTATTGAAAATTTAAATATCGAAAATATAGTAAACTTTGATATTGCAAAATATAAATATTACCAAAATAGTAATTCTTTCTAAATCGAATTTTTACATGTCGAATATTCCGTTAGCTTTGATATAAAAAATATACAAAAAATGAAGAAAATCGGATAACTTGATATATTTAATTTATTAATATAAAAAGTATAGTACATTGCATGTTTCGTATATCGAAAATGTTTTTAACTTTGATATATACAATTTAATATCACAAAAAAACATCGTTAGCCTCAATATAATTTTTACCTACTGAAAATATCGATAATTTCGTTCTATTCTATTTTTAAATATATAAAATTTGGTAAACTTTGAAATACCGAAATTTTAAATATCGAAAATGTTGTTAACGTTGATGCATAAAATTAAAAATTGGAAAAAAATATAGCTCCTTAAATCTAATTAATATAAAAATTTTATATATAGAATTTTTAAATATCGATAGAATATATATATAGATATAGCATATCTTACATATATAAATTATCGACATAATCAAACTAGTTGCAAAATGTTATTTTATTCTCTTCCCCCTTTTTTTCCGATAATTATGATTCCGTTTTATCAAACAGAATATCGATTTATATCGCATCATCACGATATCGACTTAAATATCGATACATTATCGTTATATCAAAATTTGCGAGGTATTCGATGGTCGACCATCGCCTCAAATTCTCAAGTGTGTGGAGTGTGTATGTTTGCCCATAAATTTCCTTAATGTCTAAGTGTGAAAATCTTTGCCGTTCGATGGTGCTTTTCACACTTTCCGGACCTGGGCGCTGGGCCCCTGGCCCCTGGCTCCTGGCTCCTGGCTCCTGGCTCCTGGCCCAGTGAAATCAAGCAGCAATGTGTAAACTTTCAATAGGTTCGTTAAAATTTTATGATTTTCCTGCTGCCTGCCGGTGGAAAACGTGTTGAAATTTGTTGGGCCACTTCCTGCCGCACCCTCAAGACCTTCTCCCCCTTCCAGCAACACACATTTTCCTTTGCCAGTTGTTGCTTTTCCACTTTGCTGTCGATGAGATTTTTAAGTTTTTCTGGTCAACTTTTTGTTGTTTCTACTTTTTGTTTCTGTTTTTTGTTTCTTCTTTTCATTTTTTTGGTTGTTGTTGTATTTTTCCTAAAGTTTTCCCTGCTTTTTTATTGGTATTTATAGAATATTTATAAGTTGGCTTTGTGAAGGAAAAGTTGTTAAAGTCTTTGGGGTAGCCGCTTAAGGATTAAGTCCTGCCAATATTGGTTGTCAGCTTTTTGAGTGTTTTTTTTTTGTTAAGTTTTATTTTTTGTATGATGATTTACTAGTATTATTAATTTATTTATATGTTTTTAAATGTATATTGAAGGATTTTCTAATGTTTCTTTGGAAGTTTAATCTAGAAATTATGGACATGTTTTGTTTTTTATAAATTTTACTCGACTTTAGATACAGTAAAGGATGCAGAAAGTATTTCCCCTGCTCCTGCTTACCCTGAGTTATCCTTTTCACATTTTTCTTAGAGTTTTGCTAAAGTTTTGCCAACTGTAACTTGGCGGCTGGGCTTTGACAGCTGCATTTACACGGACCTCAAGTGTATGTAAGTTCTGCGTCCTGCGTCCTGTAGATTTCCCACCCAAAAAAAGAGAGCTTGTAAGAGGAAACAGGTAACAGCAGAGGCCAAAGAAGCTGAGGAAACTGAGGAGCCCAAAGAAGCAGCTGTCAAAATGACAGTTGAAAAAACAAGGAGCAGGAACTGGCAGGAGCAACTCAGGTGAGACTTTGGCGCCTGCTTGCATGCAACACATTTCTGGACATGAAAGGATGCTGATAAGGGGTGTGAGGGGTCGGGTCCTGGCCCCAGGACCTGCCAAAACACAATGCAGCCGTCAGAGTTGCTAGCAACTTTTGACTAAACTAATTATATGCGAAAAGAAATCAAAGCCCCGCCGCCACTGCCACTTGAGAACTTCTGCCCGTACACGCCCACAAGTGGACTCAAGGTCCCCATCCCCTAACCCGTTTGATGTGCGGCCCGCAAAAGGCGATCACCACAACAACAACAACAATCGCAGCCACTTGACTTCTTTGGCTGAAAAAAAAAAATAATAATAATAACCCAGGGAAAACCCTGCGAGAAAAATCAAATGTTGTGTTGCCCTTCTCAAGGACCTTTGGCACGCATTTTCAATAAATTCTGGCATTTTCAAGTGTTTCATTGTTGAGAAAGCTGCGGATTTCGTTCGGTTTGTATTTTCCTTCGTTTTTTTTTTTGGGTTTTGGGTTTTGAGTTTTGGGGTTTTCTGAAGAGGTGTTCAAGTCCTGCCTAGACTTTGATGGTCCCGTTTTTTGAATTTGTTCACTTTGTGTTGCCTGGATTTTAATTATTTACAAGGGCTGCCTGGGGATTTTTGATTTGTTTTCTTATTGAAATAAGTGAAATATTGAATTCACTAAAAATAAATTGAACATAAAATAAATTACATAAAAAGATAAATAAATGAATGTAGAAGGATAAAATTTGCCAGGATTTTGTTATATTTTTAGTATTTTGTATCCCAGAAGTTTCCAAACTAAATGAAAACTGAGCCATCTATGGAAATTGTTTGGATATTGTCTCCCCCGCTCTCTCGTTTAGGGTTTTTTTTCTCTCTCTCTTAAAGCAGTTTGCTTTAGTCAAAATCTCTCTACTCTCTTGCTCTCTCTTGGAAGGTTTCTTTAACGAGCAAGAAGCGAGCGAGAGAGTTTATTTTTAGGTGCACTCTCAAAGAGAGGAGTCAGTTCGGATTCTCTATCTCTCTCTCTCGCTTTCTCCCTGTCTATCTCTCTCTCTCTCTCGCTCGCTTGCTCCCTCTCTCTCTCTCTCTCTCGCTCGTTTGCTCCCTCTCTCTCTCTCTCGCTTGCTCCCTCTCTCTCTCTTGCATGCTCCCTCTTTCTCTCTCGCTTGCTCCCTCTCTCTCGCTTGCTCCCTCTCTCTCTCTCGCTTGCTCCCTCTCTCTCTCTCGCTTGCTCCCTCTCTTTCTCTCGCTTGCTCCCTCTCTCTCTCTCTCGCTTGCTCCCTCTCTCTCTCTCGCATGCTCCCTCTTTCTCTCTCGCTTGCTCCCTCTCTCTCGCTTGCTCCCTCTCTCTCTCTCGCTTGCTCCCTCTCTCTCTCTCGCTTGCTCCCTCTATCCCTCTCGCTTGCTCCCTCTCTCTCTCTCTCGCTTGCTCCCTCTCTCTCGCTTGCTCCCTCTCTCCCGCTTGCTCCCTCTCTCTCTCTCTCGCTTGCTCCCTCTCTCTCTCGCTCTCTCTCTCGCTTGCTCCCTCTCTCTCTCTCTTTCTCTCTCTCTTTTTACGCCTTCTAAATATTAAAGGTACGAACGGAGGGTTCCTTCTAGATCTGCTCTCAGAGAGATTGATGTTTTCTTTTTTTCGATTATTTTCAGAGTAAGAAAGAGAGACTTTTTCTCTCTCTCCCTTTATTTCTCTTTTTGCCTGTAAAAGTGAAGATGAGAGTTTTTGTTTCACTCTTAGAGCGAGTTTTTTTTTATATAAAATAATAGTTATACGGTTTGAGACCTGAAATAAATATTTAAAAAGTTTTATGAGCTAGAAAATATTTAAAAACCAAATTAAGGTAGTGCTCTTCAATGTATAGGTGCTCTCTGCTTATGAAAACCCTATTTAGCGCCTCTTGAACCTGTTGCTACCCAAAATAAACCCCTCTAAAAGTAACCCCTCTTCAACGAAAATCCGCTTTTCCGCCCCGCCACCGACCGCTTGCCGATTTCCTCGCCTTGAACACCAAATCAGCCATGCAAATTTCTTAAGCCCAGCCACAAGACCTACACCCCCACCCGCACCCGCACCCACAGCTACACCCACAGCCACACCCCCAACCACACCATGTCGCCCCCGTAGACAAAAAAGTCCGCGGGGCAGGGAATCAAGAGTTGGGAGCTCAAGGGACCTCAAAGCTGGGCGGGGGGCGGAACAGCTGATGCGTCAACTTAATTAGCAGCGTCACGTCTTGGAGCTCAGGGGAGGCCTTCGGAGGGGGGTGCCCGGCATATTGTTTAATATTGTTGTTATTTCTTTTTTTGTTTTTATTGTTGTCGTTGTTGTCCACTTCCCAAGCCCCGAGCTCGACGATTCGGTTTCGTGCTAATTGTTGCGCCTCGCGCACAAAATTAATGAACTCAAGTTGTTTGCCATTGTTTTCGGGCGGGTTTTCCTCGTGTTTTTTTTTTCGGGGAAAATTCCTTAACGGAAATTGATACGTTTAATGTGGCCAGAGGGGGGGCAGGGAAAGCGTTCCTGCCACTCTCGAATGACATAATCTAATTGAAAAGCCATTTAAGCGTGCTGCATGATAATTTTTTCGCTTCCTTCGTCCCCTCGAAAAAGTCGTAACGTGATTTGAATTGATAATTTGAAACAATTAGCAGGAACAAGGATATTGAAGGATGAGAGTGGGGGCCTTAATTGAATCGAATCGGGGTTTACTATATATGGAACTTAATATTAAAAAATATATTTAAAAATATACCAGACTTGATAATTAGAATTAAAGTAAAAAGTTGGTAAATCATAGACATACAAAGCTATCTTAGACTGGGCTTTGGTTTCTTATTAACAATCGAATGGCTAGTTAAATTAATAATAAAAAGAGTATTAAAAAACTGTTTATAATAAATTAAAATTAAACAGTATAAATGTTTTTTTTATCATATTATTTAGTATTAATCTAATTAATATTTATTCTTATTGTTAAAATAAATTTAAATATTTCGGAGATTAAAAGATATAAACTGCTAAATTGCCATAAAGAAGTTATAGAAATATGTTATTAATGTTATTAATATATTTTTTTAACTATGATTTAATTAAGCAATTTAATAATTACAACAATATTGTGACAGGATGTTGTTTTATTTTGTCTTTATTATTTTATATAACACTATTATTTCTATTGAACACTTATTAACTATTTCTTATAATTATGTTGATCTATTATTTATTATCTTTATTATGTATTATGTGAATGTTATATTATTGTCTTAATTATTTCTCCGAACATTTAATTTCTGTGGAACGCTTCTTTTTAAACTTCTTTGAATTGTCTTTTTTCTTCTTGCCTCACTCACTTCTGCTCTCGCTGCGCTCTTCTCAAACAGTGATCTGCTGCTCGCAGGCAGCTAGCTTTCAACCCCCGTTTTTGCTAGAGAGGCGCTCTCTTGAGAGAGCTCCATGCTCTCTCGAGAGAGCGTACTCACCGCATAGTGTGACCAGAATGTGTTAATCACACTTGGCCTGTTACAACTCGGCCGTCCTGACCTTGAGATAGCCCTCTATCTCTGTCTCGGTGTTACATTATTTATATCATTACAATTTTGTTTAATATTTGTTTTCTTTTGTCTAGATTTTAAATTATTTACAATCTTTACATTTTATGTTGTTATCCAAGGTCTAATATTATTTACACTCCAAACACCTTGATATGGATTCCGTGATAACTGAAACCCATCAATATCTTTCAGCAGATATCTGTCATTTTTTAAAATTTTTTCAATTACATAAGGACCCTTATTTTTTGGAATGAGTTTTCTCGAAGCACCAACAGTACTATCAAAGTTCTTCACCATAACATAATCCCCTTCTTTATATTCAGTCGCACTCTTCTTCTTCGCATTGTAGTATTTTTCATTCTTTATCTGAGCCTTCCTTTGTGTTTCTTCTGCTTCCTTTCTAACGTCTTCTAAAGTTTTCCTAACATTTTCTACCTCTTCTTCGTCTTCTAATCTTTCCTTTAATTCATCACATACTTCTCCTCTTTGCGTTATTCCAAATAATGTCTCACTAGGACGCTGCCTGATGCTACTATGAATCGTATTATTCATAGAGTACTCAACTTTTTCAATAACTTTATCCCAATGTAATCCTCTTTCTGGCTCGGTTAACTTCGCAATCATAGGTCCTAAACTCCTATTGATCCGTTCAACTTGGCCATTCGCTTGTGGTGAGCCAGTTGCGATTTTTATATGCTTCACATTATTGATTTCCATAAACTCGGCAAATTCAGAAGAGGTAAAACAACTCCCCCGATCTGATATTATACATTTTGGTCTGCTATAAGCTCGAAAGTAATCTACCAGTGCTCCTATGACCTCTTTTGTATTCGTCGTTTTAGTTGTGTACAGTCTTACAAACTTAGTAAAAGCATCTACTACAGCAAATATATGTTTTTTCGATCTGCTATTATCCACCGGCCCATAATGGTCTATGTGAAGAATCTCAAACGGCTTATTGCCTTTTGGTATGCTATGCAACAGCCCATCTCCTTTACCTACTTTAGGAGAATATGCAATGCACTTCAAACAATTTTGAATATGTTCTAAAACTTTATGCTTCATGTCTGGAAACCAGTAACTCTTCCCAATTATATCTAGCATTTTATCTCTCCCAATATGACCCATTTCGTCATGATATTTGTATAATACATGTTCCTCCATTCTATTCGGAACGTAAAATAATAATCTGTTGTCGTTGCTTTTCCTATATATTACGCCATTTCTCATTTCATATAACTTATGCTCACTAAATTCTAACATTTTCCTAATTTCCTGCAACTTAACATCTTTTGATTGACAAATCACTAAATTTGTTTCGAATGTATTTGCCTCCACTATCATAATGTTGTTGCACCTGCTTAACGCATCTACATGCTGCATTTGTTTGCCTGCTCTATGCTTTAGTTCATAGTCAAATTCCTGCAACTCTAGAGCCCATCTTGCTATTCTAGGATTCAACTCAATCTTATTCAACGTTAAGGTTAGAGAGTTGCAGTCTGTAACAATTCTAAATCGTTTGCCTAGCAAATATATTCTAAATCTTCTTAATGCATAAATTATGGCTAAAGTCTCTAACTCAAAACTGTGATACTTTGCTTCCGTTGCCGTCGTTCTTTTTGAAAAATAAAAAATAGGATGCAACTTGTTATCTTCTTTTTTCTGAAGAAGCACAGCCCCAAACCCTAATGCACTAGCGTCACAATGAAGCTCTATATCATCCTTATAATCGTATATCGCCAAAACTGGCGCTTCCACTAATTTCGCTTTTAAAAGGGAAAAACAACTTAATTCTTCTTCATCGAACTTAAAAGGCCTATCCTTTCTTAATAAGTCATACAAAGGTTTCGCTAATATCGAAAAATCCTTAATGAATCGTCGAAAATACGAACAAAGACCCAAAAAACTTTGAACTGATTGCACTTTGCCTGGAATTGGAAAATTTTGTATAGCTTCTAAGCCCTTACTGTCAGCCTTAATTCCCTCTTTTCCAATAAGAAAGCCTAAATATTTAACTTTGTCTTGTAAAAATTTACACTTGTCCATTCTCAACTCTAATTTATTTTCAACTAACCTTCTAAAAACTTTTACTAATACTTCTAGATGCTCTTCTAAACTTTTGCTGGCAATTAAAATATCGTCCATATAAACGATCACCTTATTTTGTCTTATCATGTCCGAAAATATTTCATTAACAAACCTTTGAAATACCTGTGGAGCTGTTTTCAGACCCATAGGCATCCGCAAAAACTCAAACTGCCCTAAAGGGGTAGTAAAAGATGTATACTTCACTGACTCTTTGTTAACAAATACATGAAAGTAGCCATTCTTAAGATCCAATTTCGTAAATACCGATTTTCCCACTAAACTATCTAAAAGGTCATCAATTAATGGAATCGGATAATTATCCTTCGCTATGATTTTGTTAAGTCTTCTAAAATCTATACAAAGTCTAAGTTCCCCAGATTTCTTTTTCACTAACACAATGGGAGAAGCGTACTCTGATCTACTAGGTTGGATAATTCCATCTCTGATGTATTCTTCTAACATTTTTAACAATGATTCTTTTTCACAATATGACAGCCTCCGTGGTGAGCAGCTAAATGGTTTAGAATTCTCTAAAACTATATTCATTTCACATTTAATTTTCGGAACTTCTGGTCGTCTTACTTGAACATAGTGTGCTTCTAATAACTTAATAAACTTTTCTCTATCCCTATAACTTACTTGTTCACCAATATTATAATGTTTCTCTTCATATTCTAAAATGTTAATATTCATCATTTCCTTTTCAAAATTATCTATCTCTATCTTCCTGTCTATTTTTCTTATCCCTTCTTTGTTTACATAATTCTTTTCTAACGTTTCACCCTCCAAAGTTATTCTATCAGTATTTTCGTGTTCTAACATGTCTAAACTTTCTTTCCCTAAAGTGTCGTTTTCTAACCCTTTTCCTTTACCTAAAATTTCCCCACCTAAATTCTCTTTTTCTAAACCCTGACTTTCTAAACTCTCTTCTCGCAAACTCTCACTTTCTAAACTTTCCTCTCTTAAATTCTCACTTTCTAAACTTTCGCATTCAGATTCTCCATCCAATTCACAAGGGTTCTTAGTATTATTAGCCAATAAACTAATATTTTTGTTATTTATGATTTCAGTTTCCACGTTTTCGACGGTAATCATTTTTAAACTTTCTAAATTAATTTTCAAATTACATGCTTCCATAAAATCTCTGCCCAGCACAATATTACAGACCATAGAATCATTAGCCACCACAATTAAATAAAAGAAAATTTTTATTTCATTTTTCATAACAAAACATAACAATTTTCCGTAGCTTTTTAATCTGCTTTTATTTAATCCATAATACGCGTCATTTTGAGGCGTTAATCTAACATTTTCGGGAACACAAGAATATTTTATTAAAGATACTGGGCTTCCTGAGTCGATCAAGCATTCTGTAATTATTGGCTGGTTAGAGTATTCATAAACAAAAATTTTTAACAATCTTACATAGTTGTTCGCCGCATCCTTCTTGTTTTGGGGGCATCCGCTGATGAAATGATCTGTCGCCCCACATCCATAGCAAGATCCAGGGGTCCTCTTCGGCTTCATGCACTCTCTTGCCCAGTGCCCTTTCCCATTGCAGTTATAGCAACGCGTCTCCTTACTCGCCAATTCATCCTTTCCCGTTTGCATCCTCTTTCCTCCAGGAGCCCTTGCCGGCAACATAATGTCGGCAAATGCTCTAAGCATCCTTCCTGGATTGTCGAAGCACTGTAGCTTGGCTTGAGTGCGTAAGCTCACCGCCGGAATGCCGACAATGAGACCATCCAACAGCTCATCATCTTCCATATTGACCTCTCTGGCCAGCCTGCGCTTGTCCTCAAAGTATATGGCAAATTTCTCCGATGGCTTCCACACTCGCGCCTCGAACTTGCGTCGTAAATCAGCTCGCGACTCGTTGCCACCAAAAGCAAGAAGCAACTGCTCCACTAACTCGCTCGTCGGTTCTCCGAAACGGGTTGCGTCTGCATGTAGCCATTGCAACGCGCTGCCTTTCAATTTTGCAATCAGCAAAACTCTGCTCTGGGTGTCCGATAGCTTGTACAGGTTGGATATATTCTCCCATTGGGAGATCCAAGCCCGAACGGAAATATTGTCCGAAAACTCCATCAAAACTTCCTTCGCCAAATTAAATCCGGCAGATGAAAAATCGTCTCGATCGCCTCTGCCAACATTTATGTCGCCCAAACCGTTCTGCTCGTTGTCTAGACGTTCGACGTTTCCAGAATTCTCGTCTGCGATTCCCTCATTCGCAACATTCGCTACACGCTCGCCCTCTCTTTCGCACCTACGTGCATCGCCGGCCGCACCGTTGCCACTCTCGCCTTCTTCCTCGAACACGTCGTCGTTATTCTCAAGCACATCGTTTCTGGCGCCGCTTGGTCGCGCGTCGATAGTTCTCCAACCAACGCTGTCGATCTGCATCTGAAGATTTTCGAAAACTTTTGTTGCCCTCTCGATCTCCCGATGCAGCTCTTCCAAGGTTTTTGTGCCACGCTCCAGTTCAGCCCGATTTTTCCGCTTCTGCCTTTCCAAATCCGTGTCTTCCGCCTCCGTGTCCAGTATCTCCAAGCCCTCTTCCATAATTGGTGCACTGCCTCGGTTTTCCGCTGGAATTGCGCATAACCGGGAGTAAAGATCTGCCTTTGACCCTTTGGTTGATAAATTTAGGCATTCCAACCACTTTTTGAGCTGAGCCACTGTCACTTTATTAATGTCCAAATCCATTATTTATTAGCTCGTGAAAAAAAAAAAAAATTTCACTCGATCCCACTTCTGAGATTGTGACAGGATGTTGTTTTATTTTGTCTTTATTATTTTATATAACACTATTATTTCTATTGAACACTTATTAACTATTTCTTATAATTATGTTGATCTATTATTTATTATCTTTATTATGTATTATGTGAATGTTATATTATTGTCTTAATTATTTCTCCGAACATTTAATTTCTGTGGAACGCTTCTTTTTAAACTTCTTTGAATTGTCTTTTTTCTTCTTGCCTCACTCACTTCTGCTCTCGCTGCGCTCTTCTCAAACAGTGATCTGCTGCTCGCAGGCAGCTAGCTTTCAACCCCCGTTTTTGCTAGAGAGGCGCTCTCTTGAGAGAGCTCCATGCTCTCTCGAGAGAGCGTACTCACCGCATAGTGTGACCAGAATGTGTTAATCACACTTGGCCTGTTACAATATTTTTATTATATTTCTAATGATCTTATTTATTATTCTAATAATAAACACAAGTTTTTGAAATTCTGCTTGAAATTTGAATACCTTTTCAAATTTCAGAACAGCCTCTAGAAAATCTATTAAAAAAAATAATAAATAATATTATTTAAATACTTTTTATTCTAATATTTCTAATATTAAAAATCTAAAAACAAGTATTTCTAAATTTAAAATTGATTTAAAGAACTAAAAATTAATGAAATGCCCTAAGAAACTTTCTAATTCTTTACTATTCCTTTAAAAAAAGGTAGTAAATATTCCTGAATTTAAATTTTTAAAGTAATAATTAGTATTTTATATTCGTATATTAAAAATAAAGTTAAAATTAATTTCAAGTACCATAAGAAACCCCCAGGAAAGTCCTCTTGTTCTTGTATATTTCCTCCTTTTTTCGCTGCACCCTTATCTGCAGCTGCATGCTACGTCCTGTCCATGTCCTGCATCCTTCGTGTGTCTGTGTGAGTGAGAGTGTGTAGCCTTTATGGGCGTTTTGTTGTCATCGGATTAATTGAAAAATGTTGTCCCTGCTGCTTGTCAACATTTTGATTTCCAATATGTCGTCGTCCTTGCCAGTCCTTGCCGGCAGTCCTCACTGGCATTATAAATGGCCAGCATGTGAGTGAGTGTGCGTGTGTGAGTGTGTGGAAAGTGCAACATTTTTCGGGCTAAAAATTTCACACGTCGCCCCGCGACAGATGTTGCCCCCTCCTTTTGGCCACACCCCTGTCCTGCCTCTCTAACCACTTCCGCTCACAGGCCGTCAAACGCAGAGGTCGTCCTGGCTCCACTCCGCCTTTACCGTTAGCATATCAATAACACACACTGCCCCCTCAGCTGGACAAGGACTCCTGCTCCTGCTCCTGCTCCTGCTCCTGCTCCTGCTCCTGCTCGAACTCGGACTTGGATCCGCATCCTGATCCAGACGGCGGACTCGTAAAATATGGCAACGGGCGTCCGTCAACCTGCACGTGAATGGGAACGTGACACCAGCGACGCCTGCTGGTGAGCCAGTGCCACTCCCCCCGCCAGAAGGCACTGGGAGAAAAAGGAGTAAGTAAAATTGATAAAGAAAAAAATTAGTAAGAAATATTTTAAGTGGTTTTAATTTTATATAATAATTTTTTTTTTAAGTTCAGAAATAACTTTCATCATACAAAAAATGAATAAGAATTTTATTCAGGCAGTTGCTGGCTTAAATGAACATTTAATGAATATAAAATAATTTAAATAATAATATATAAAGTATTAATATTTATTTGGAGATATTTGCTGGTTTTTCTTTTTAATAAATAAATTATTCATAAATATTTTAAATAGTTTTATTTCTTAATTAGTTATTAGCAAATATTTCGAGACAGTGTTGGTCTTAAATCAATAATAAATAAATTAATCACAATTATTGCAAAACTATTAACTAATTATTAAGATAAATATTTCATATTTTTGCTATAAATAAATTATTAGAAAATATTTTGAAATTATGACTGGTTAATATTAACTATAAATAAATTTATAGAAAATATTTCAAGATAAATGTGGTCCAATAGTAATAATAAATAAATGATCAGGAATTATTACAAAGCATGTCGTGGCTTAAATTAAAATTAAATAAATCATTTAAGACATTTTTGGTTTAAATAAAAAAATATATATAAAAAAAAAATAATTTGTACCATTTTGTATTATTAATAGAACGAAATTATTTAATAGAACGAAATATTTCAGAGCTGTGTAAGGCTTAATATAACAATAAAAAAATAAAATATTATTTTTTGAGTTATTTTCTTGCCTCTTTTATTAATTAGTAAATTTCTAAAAAGTATTTAGTGATATTTATTTGCTTGTATTATTACAAATAAATTAAAAATAAATATTTGAGAGCAGTTTTGGCCTTTTTAAGAATATTAATAATAAGTAATAAATACTATGTTTTAAATACTTGAAATATTTAGAATAAATTCTGCATTGATTAATAATATTTCAGTAATTTAATTTATTAAATAAACATTAACATTTGAGATTAAAACTTCAATAAATAATTATTTTAAAAAAATTTAAATTAAACATAATGTAATCATTAATCACTCCCAATAGCCTTGCATTCATCTCTTTATCTAGTATTAAAAATAATTAAAATAGTTTAAATTTGTACTAAATACAAAATATTTTAGATTTGTTTGCCATATAAACCTCACATTTTCGTACAGTGTCCCTAGTGCCTTAGTTCTATTTTATTTTGCTGCGCGGCCTGCGAGCCGTTTGATTTCACATTTCATGCAAATTTCTGGCGGACAGACGCAGGACCTGGGGGAGATGTCCTGACCCGGCCAGGACGCAGGACGCAGGACGCAGGACGCAGGTCGCTGTCGCATCATCGGAAATGAATCATTTGCTTCGTTTGTTGGCATCCGCTTGGCGCTTATTTCCGTTGCGTTCACGATTTTTCCCCAGCCCAGCCTTTCCTTCCCTTTTCTGGCCTAAAACGTGGGCTACCCGGGCTTTTCCTGGGCTTTTTTGGGGGGCCAGGACATGTGTGCTTCCGTGACAAAACATGAACCAAAATCCAGGATCAGGTAAAAGTGTGTGTGTATATTTTTTGTCGTATTTTTATTTTATTTTTTTTTGTAAATTTATTTTCCGTTAAAATTGTTGGCCGAGTTTTGGTCTATTTTTGGTTTGGCATTCCAGGTGACATCGGAAGCGCTGGATAGTGTCGATCTGAAAGGACCCGCATGTGACCAGGCACCATTCCCACACCCTTGGGGGCTCCTTCTTTTATGTGTCTGTGTCCCGGCCATCCGTCCATCCATCCATCCATCCATCCATCCATCCATTCGCTCATCCATTTGTGTCCGCACTCATTTGAGTCCCGCATAAATCAATTGCACTTGTCATCAACTCAATTAATTTTTGGCAAACAAAGTGCAGTAAATCAATTGCTTTGGCAGCTGGGCCAACGGGTCAGCATGGCGTGGACATTGCCAGTGCCCTTTGACCCCTTCTCCTAGACGAGCAGCCACGATTAACCCACTGGAAAAATTCTCATTCAATTTTATATACATTGGTGTCTTTTGTGTGGGTCTTTATAAATGGGAAATAATACGAGCAAATATTTTTAAGGGGGTAGTTTAAGTTTGAAATAAATTAATAACTTAAAATTAATATTATTTTTACTTCATTTTATAGATTGGAAATTATATAATTAAATATTATTTATGGGTAGTTTGGGGATGATTTTTTTATAAAGAGGAAAATAAATTTAAAACTATTTGATTTTGAATATTTTTAAAGGGTATTTACTTTTTGTCATATTTTATAATAATTTTAAGGCTCAGTCTAGGGTGAAATTGCATTTTATAGATTAAAAGTAATACTAGTAATTCGTTTTAGGTATACTTTAATTTAATTTTTAAATGGCAAATAATATTTCTAATAATTATGTATTATCTAATTACAGAAAAATATATATTGAAACATTTTTCAATATAATTTAAGTCTAGAACAAATTATTATAAGACTGAAGATAACAAAAAATATTATTGAAAATATGCTAACACAAAAGGTGATAATTTTTTTTGGGTGAGAAAAAATGTAGAAGATAAAATTAAAAAAAAAAATAAAACTTATGGCCATGTGTTGATTCACTTTTCTATTTTATTTGTTAATTTATTATAATTTTTCTTGATTTAAATATATATTTAATCAATCTGGTTTAATTCTATACTGTTTTAATTCTAAGAAATATTTTTAGAACAATTTTTATTATTATTTTTTTAAACAAGTTAATATAACTAAAAACCCAAGTAATTATTTTTCCTGAAAATCGAAAACCCTCTTTGGCCATCAATGGGTTAACTCCCTTTGGCTGGCCTCAGTTTTTTGTGCAGTATTTTGGCCCTGTGCTGTTTGCTTTTGTTGGTTTTGCTTTCTTTCTGCATTTGTCATTGGCATTTTTTTCCCCCTGGCCGCGAAAAGGACATTCTGGGGGCGGCAGGGGAATGTCCATTTTATGAGCCGCCGCCCCATGCATGTTGACACTGTATCAAATGGGGTTAAAAAGTGATTAAAGTAGGTTTGGCAAATGTCAACAATGTTTATACCATCGGCAGGCAGGCGCAGGCCGGCTGGCAGGCAGGCTGGCAGTCCGGCAGGACCTCCTCCTGCCCAGGGCTTAGGCGTGTAACTGTCGTCGGAGTGCCGTTGACGTTTCGGTATGTAATCCCCATTCCCCGATCCTTCCACCTCCTGTATCCTGTATCTGTTGCCGTATTTTTTTCACAATACCAATGCGAGCTGTTCGCTCGTTTGGCGCCCCGATTCGATTTGCAATTTTTTACAGAGTGGGGATACATGGCGTGTCCTTTGGGGAATTTCAGGGAGTGTCAGCGTTAAATTATGCAATTTTTTGTTTTGTTTTCGCTTTCGGTAAATTGAATTTATGCATTTGCATTTGATGGCGAAGAAAAAAATAATAAAAACCATATCGAATATCAATTTAATGGGCAGCCCGCCTGAATGTGTACTAAAGTAATTGCCTTTGTTTTTCTCCCTTTTCTATGGCTATTAAATTTATTATTTAATTGGGAGGAAATTAAGGAGAGTTTGTATTGTAAAAAAAATTGGTTACGTATTTAAGAAAATCTTAAAGAGCAGCCTCTCTCTGAAAGCTGTCTTAGAACACTGCTCTAAAAAAATTCTGCCTCTCTTGTTCTTTACTACTTGCACATTGTAGGCAAAGCATTGCAAAAAAAGGCGAGAGAGCTCTCTTGAAGATCTTTCAGAGTGCAGCCAAAAATAAATTCTCTCTCTCTCTCTCCTCTCTCGTTCTCTCTACTCTTTTTCTCTCTCTACTCTTTCTCTCTACTCTCACTCTACTCTTTCTCTACTCTCTCTCCACTTTCTCTTTCTACTCTCTCTCTACTCTCTCTCTCTACTCTCTCTACTCTGTCTACTCTCTCTCTCTACTCTACTCTTTCTCTCTACTCTCTCTCTCTACTATCTCTCTCTACTCTCTCTACTCTCTCTCTACTCTCTCTCTACTCTCTCTCTACTCTCTCTCTACTCTCTCTCTACTCTCTCTCTACTCTCTACTCTTTCTCTCTACTCTCTCTCTCTACTATCTCTCTCTACTCTCTCTACTCTCTCTATACTTTCTCTCTACTCTCTCTCTCTTTCAACACTCTTTATCTCTTGTGTTTTAAAAATGTTTCAATTGATTCGAATATTTTTCTATAAAAAGTTCGCAGCTCGCTCTCTTTCTTTCACATCTGCAAAAATAACTCTTGTCTGATGGCATCTGAAACTATTTACTTAGCCGTCTCCACTTTTGTTGCCTTTTGGGGAACTTTTCCCATTTTCTCGCTTTACCATTTTCCCAACTCCATCTCGAAGCTTTTCGGTCATATGTCATGCTTGGGCAGGCGATTTATTCTCAACGAAATACTCTTAAAAATGTTGCGTATACGTTACATAAAATGCAAAATGCAAAACGCACTGAGAAAGAGAGAGAGAGAGGGATGAGCGCCCTAAAAGCCAAACAGACAGCAGGGCAAACAGCTTGGATCAGGATCAGGGTAAGGGTAAGGGTCAGTGTGTGTGTTTGTGTGTGTGGAGCCCCGGCATAGTTGCATATATAAATTACACACCCACATATATAAATTACCTTTTGATAAATCTCAGTCGTCAGGCCGAGAGCCGAAAACAGCAAAAAGAAACAAAACATATAGAAAAATGTAAAGCACGAGTAGGGCTGGCCCAAGGTATCGATATATTACTATAGCATTGGTATAATATATCGATCCCATGGCTTTTGATTAAAATTTGTCATATTCTGGGCATATCCCATGCTAAGTTTATGGTTTTATGTGCTTTGTTTTTAATTTAAACTAATAAAATAATATGTCATCGATTTTTAATCGATTTTTTATGCATATATCAACCATATATTCAGTTTCAATGATATTATCTCTTTTTATAGGCCTATTTTCAGGAAATCGAATAAATTAACTATTATTATAAAATGTTATCGATAACAAATCGTTATTTTATCGATATTTATGTATTTTTAATCATATGAAAAATTGTATGAAAATAAATTTTTTAAATTAAATCTTTCTATGATGTACCGAATGACAAATATTAAATGTTATCGATACCTTATCGCTATTTTATCAATATTTACATATTTGAACTAAAATGTAGTGAAACATTATATTTAAAACAAAGTTCAAATTAAAAACATTTTAATATTTCTGAAATATAATCCCTCCATGATATATTTTAAATGAATACAGATTTTCAAATATTTTTGATTAAATATCGATTTTGCTAAATTAATATTATATTTAATTATGTAAACACATTAAATAAAATTATAATTTTATTTATTTTCAGAAATCTGCACTTTTTAACAATATCCAAGTAAGTACATGATACTAATATGATACATTTTTATCGATATAATTATCGAAATTATAAATTTAACCATTATTTAATACTTCATTTTACTATGATCACCTTGAATGGAAGTCACATTTTTATTTTCCATTTTAAATGTTTTGTATTTTTAAATACTATCCAAATATATAGTATGGATAATATACTATAATTAATAGATTTGTATCGATATTATTATCGATATTATAGGGCACATCCCTAGGCCCAAATGGGTGTCCCTACTACCGGCCGAGTTGCACAGTTGAGAAATCTTTTCGAACGTAAATCAATCCGTGCAGCTACATCATCGTCCGACTGACGACGCTTTTCCGGCTCCAGGAGGCTTTTCCCCCATGAAGCCACCCCCTGTCCTGCCCCGCCTCGTTTCGGAGAGTGCACCAATTGCTTTTCTTGATTGTTTTGTGGGCTGGCACTCGGTGCCACATATCGAAATGCAAATTCAACTTGCAGTTAGAATATCCTACGGAGGGGGAGGATGGTGTCCGGGGGACAACTGGTAAACACACAAAACTCCACAAAACGATAACGACACTCATCATCAACCAAAGTCGGATTTCGGACTCCGGAGCAGGGCTCCTCCACCTTGGACTCCTCCCCTTCCTGCCCCGTTCGCATGCATTTCAGAAACGCAACAGTAAAGGCAATTTTTGGCCATGGCCACAATTCGTTTACTTTCCACTGGGGGTGCCTGGTCCTAGTCCTAGTCCCAGTCCTAGTCCTAGTCCTAGTCCGAGTGCTTCTCCGAGTTTTCCTTTCTCCAGACCCGACAGCTTTCCCACTCATTTTTCCTAGGGACAATCTCATCCTCCTCCTCCTGCGTTTTCGTTTACGCATCGTTTGAAATTTCTATGAATTGTAGATGCAATCGTCCAGGCCATGGGTCCTGCCTAAGACTCATGTGTTACATGTGTGCTCCCCAGCATTTTCCACCCATCCCCCCTCCTCCCTGCGTCCGGTTATGGTTCACGAACCCAACCGACCCCAAAAGTCAGTGGAGTGCATTTCACTTGCAGTGCATTTGGTAAGCTCACGACGAAGGCAAAGTTGACGATTCTCCAGCTCTGCCCTGCTCAGCTCTCCGTTTTTGTGGCCGGGCTTCGGTCCAGGTCCAATGCAAATTGAAAACACCACCTCCTCCTCCTCCTGCCCCATCCTGGCTGCCCCCTCCTGTCCTCCCAGAAGGCGGGAAAACCCACTCCACAAGAAGATGAAAGCCGGAGCGAAAGAAATGTACAGTTGGCCCCGTTTGCTGGCCGGCCGAAAGGGATTAGAGTGCGAGGAAAATGGTAGCTGGAAAGTCTGGGAAGTGGTAACTGGGAGCTGGAGCTGGGAACTGGGAGCTGGAGCTGGGAGCTGGGAACTGCTACTGGTACCGGTAGCGGGGCCAATCTTTCATGACGAAACAAATATCCTCATAATTCAACAGGAAAATTGCCCCGCAGTTGGCAGATCCTGAAGGATCCACTGCGAAAATATTAAACAAAAAAATATATTGAAATGTTTTCTAGAGAAAATATAAAATATTTTATATAAAATATTTAATATTTATATATTATTAATATATTAAATATCTAACGAAAACATTTTTATACAATTTATTTGTCATATAAAATATGCAAATAATTCATTTCGTTAATAGCCGCAGTTAGCTTAACCGGAACTTATAATTCTCAAGAAGCGAACTAATTTTCTATTAAATTATAAAATCATATTTTTAGACAAAAACTACAAATAAAATAATATAAAAAAATATATTTATAAATAATTATAGGTTGGGTGTTAAGTTAAGAAGGTACTGGCTTAACCCGAGCATATAATTCTCAAGTAGTAATAGTAAATAAATCTTGGTTTCTAATTTTATTAATATTATAAAACCAATATATATATAAGAATATACGTATAAATATAAGTAGAAAGACAGAACCACAAACAAAATAATATAGATGCTCAAAACATACACAAATAACTGGCAGTTAGTAGTTAAATAATCTGCTGATTAAGCTAAACAGCAAAGCGTTTATCTTTCATAATATATTTATTTTTATTTATATATTCTATCTATTTTTGGGTCTATATTTTATCTGTACTTTACCTATAGAAGTTTAATTATCACACTTAACTGGAGGTTAAAGTTACGTTTAATTACTTATAATTCTCAAGTATAAAATCAGTCTTACTAGTGCTATTTGCAAAGCAAAGAGTTGGGTACTTTTCAAAATATATTTATAATATATTAATATACTAATATATATATTATATATTAAATATTTCTAATATACTTATATATATAATATACTATAAATATATTTATAAATATAATTTAATGTAAATATATATATAAATATACCTGCACTAGCCTTACTTTATAGTCATAAGACTTAGGCTTAGAGTTCCCAAACAAAAAGTAGAATCCTTCTGCAAACCGTTCCCAGTCAAAGTCTTTTCTCTCAGTGTAGAACCTGAGGGGTCTCGGAGTTTTTAGGGGCCTGAAACTGAGCCCGGGCCTATGAGGTTTTTCTGCGGCATCGTTTGTTACGCCTCGTGTTGCGGCCTTCCGAGGGGTTATCCCAGTGAAGGAGCTGCAACGGAGGAGCTGGAAAGGAGTAGCTGGAGCCGAGTAGCTGGACCGGAGGAGGACGGGGAACCGAGGCCAGAGGCCTCGACCCTTTGTTGGTTTCTGGTGATTTGCTTTGTCAGTGACAAAAATAATAACAGCCAGCCGCAGGCCAAGCCAAAGCTCCTTGCCCAGGCCACGTCAACCGGTGCAGGTCCTGTTTCTGCTCCTGATTTGGATTTGGATTCGGATGCGGATGCGGACTCTGTTCCTGGTCTCTGGGTCTGGGACTGCTGCCTCTGATTTTGATGCTGGCTCCCATATGTCAAGTCCTGGCCGGCATGTGTGTGTGACCATTTTTAATTACCACAATTTGAATTTCTTGAATAACTATTTGGTTAGCAATCTGAATGGGGACTCGGGGCAGGACGAGGCCTTTGCCTCGCTTTGCTCCGTTTGCCGCTCCTGGCCCCTGTCTGGGCCCGAGTCGCGTCTCATAAATAATCAAGCAATTATTTTGCTGTCAATTTCAACACGGCCGCCGAAAATGCACGCCAAAAAGGACGCAAGGATTCTCGCAGGTCTTTCGGTTACCAAGGCGAGTCCATGGAGTGGGGCCGGTGGACATGCAACCCGCTGAGTCCTTCGGACACGCTACACGGCCTTAAGGGGCAATAAATTCTTTCTGGCTGCGCCGGCCAAGAAAACGAAGGAAACACTGATGAAAATGTGAGGAATATTTGAGAAGTTATTAAAACGAAAAGAAATATATTTAATATTAAAAATCACGCATAAAACATAAACCAAAATCGGTAAAAAGACAGTATCATAGCATATTTTTATTTAAAAAAAGACTGACCATGCACGCTTTACCGGAAATAATAAAAAAAGCGTGCCATAAAAAATAATAATGTAAACATGCTTAAAAATCATTATTTAATATAATTAAGTATGTTTAATTAAAGAAGAAATAGTACTATTAAACATTAAAGTGTACTATTTACTAAACTATTCAAAAATGTATTTTTTGGTATATAATAAATATTTTAAAGATTTCTTGTCGGCAGTAAATAATAACAAGTGTGACCATACAGTCTCCAGTAAAAAAATAATATAAAATTTCTGAGCTATAAAACATAATAATGTAAAGTGCTTCAAATTTATTATTTTCTTTATAATTTAAAATATATTAGATTGTATTAGACATTTATTTTGTTTCTAAGTTAAAATAATTAATTCAATAAAAAAAGTATTATAATACATTCAAGATAATTTTATAATTAAAGAAAATTTTATAATTAAAGATAATTTTATATTATGGTAAAATGTAGTTCTTAGTAGTCAATAAATATATTTAAGATTATTTCTGTTCTGAATTAAAAGCTTAAAAAAGTGTGACCATGCACTGTTTAGCAGAACAATTAAAATAATGTGTCAAAGTATCTGAAAATGCACTTTAAAGGAACTTTTTTTAATACGGAACCTTGCAAATATATCCTCCAAATATTCATTAATATCAGAAAACAAAAAAGAAGAAAAACTCTACCGAAAATATTATAAATACAGTGTCATAGTACCTTAAATGCTCACCTTTAAGAGATATTTATAGAAAAAAACATTAAAAACAAATCCTCCAAGTGGTTCTAAATATTAAAATGTCTCATAAGCAAATGTTAAATAAATCTATATATAATATTTGCATATTTCTCTCAGTGCATCGACTGCCTTTGTGCAACGACGCCAACTGTGAAGTCTCCAAGTCTGGCGGGCCTTTGGCCATAGTCTGTTGATTTTGTCGAGCGGCCCAAGGAATCCGAGGCCGAGAGTCCAAAGGACGATGGAATCGGCGGAGTCCTGCCTCCCCTGGCCCGTTTTGCGATTCGATTTCACGGCAGTATATCATTGCGATTTCAGTTACAGTGCCGTGCACTCTCCGTGGCCCTCGCTGTCTCTCCTGGCGGAAGTCCTTTGGCAGATTATCTGCGCAGCCGAGTCCTGCCTGTCCCGTGATTTGTAATTGAAGGGCGTGTTCGCCGTTTGCTTCCACCGGGAAGGAGGAAAAAGCACTTGAAATAAAACCAGGATCCTCTGGCTGATTGCATTCCTTTTTGGAACGGAAGACGGAAGGGGCCGTTAAGTGATGCCAATGATTAACAACGGAAGTATAGATTTGGCCAGACTCTCCGCTGGCGGCTTCAAGGGAGGGAATCGATGGCCTTGGCAGGGCACTTAATGGCATTTGGCCATAAATCAAACCGATGCCTAATTGTACAGCCTTAACAGACAAGGGATTAAAGTGAGTTCACTTAAGGGAGTAATTAGTAGAGGAAAAATAATATATATAAGAGGTAGAATGTATAAAATATAAAAATTAATGAAGGGGTAATAAATTTTTAATTTTAAAAGCCTATAAACCTTCTCTTTCACGGGTTTTATTAATTTTTTGTTGTTTCTCAGGGGTTCCCACCTCCCTGCTCTTTTTCTCTGCACATTTAAATATTCATTTTTCACCTTAAATATTTTTCTATATATATATTTAAAAACATTTTCCAAACATTTACAAAACAATAAACGTAAATAACTTACAATTGAATAGTTTTGTGGCTGCAAATTTACGTTAATCGTGAAATGTTTGCGCAATTCTGGGCAATAAAATTTGAGGAGAGGGTAAAGGGCAGCTGAGGACGAAAACCGAGGACGACAATGGTCCGCCATTAGCAGCATTATTCTTCCACTAACCCTCCCCTGCACTAAAAATACCCCCCCTAAGGCCCCAATAAGGCCACCATTTCCCTCATATGGGTTACGCTTCCCTTTACCATTTTCCATTTCCATGTTTGATTGTAATTTTGTAATTTTCCCAGTTTATTATCTGACAACATTATCGCACACGCACACACACTCTGAAACACTCGCCTCCAAAAAGGACCCTTGTAGCAGGACAACGAAACATTAAATTCTTGGCCGTCGACGTCGCCATCGCTCTTATCTTGTGTCGCATAAAACGCCGAGTGAATTTTCCAACTTGCACACACACCCCACACACACCCCACACGCACAACAAATAAACTCATCGAATTTCTCTTGTTAATTGAAATAAAACTATTTCCATCTCCATCTCCTTTGGGTCCGCAAAAGTTTTCACTGCCTGCCAGAAAGCGCACCCGAAAATATCAGATAATGCCTAGAAATAGGTCCGCTGAGATATCTTAGATCAAATGGCATTTTAAGGCATTTAGTTTTGTATAAAAAGTAGGAAATAAATAAAGAAATAAGCGAACAAATAATAAAAAACTTAAATACTCTATAATATATTGTTAATTAAATATAAAACATATAAGTAAAATATGTAAGGTATTATTTTTAATAATCGAAACATATATAAGATTAATTATAAAAAATTTAAAACAGTGTGACCATGAACGCTTAGCCAAAAATACTAAAAATACAGAGTCATGGCACCTTAACATGTAAAAGTATTTAATTATTTCTATTAGTTTATCCTTTAATTATAAAATAACAAAAATTACTGGATTTTTCGTTTGTGTTTGAATACAAAACGTATGAAAGTAGTGTCATAATACATTGAAGTTCTTTAATTATTATTTTATGATATAAAAAGTATAGGTATATACAGTATAAGTATGAATACAATTACATATATATTATAATAAGAAATTTAGATAAATAAAAACAATATAAATAATATTTAAGACAATTTTGAAATGAAGTGTGACCAGGTACTTAAAAAAGGAAAATGATATGAGTACAGTGTCATATCGCTTAAAGGCTTAAAAGTGTATTATTGTTATTAGTTTATCCTTCAAATATTAAATGATAAAAATATTATGTGCGTGATAAAAAAATCCAAGAAAATAAATAATGTCTTAATACATTGAAGGTAATTAGCATTTATTTTTACTTTATTTTAAGGTAAACATTAACTTTATTAAAGCTAAAACATAAGCTTTATAAAATAAATATTTTAAATATTTTCTAGAATTCATTTAAAAAATCAAGTCACACCCTTTGACTGGCAAAGAATAAAGTTTCGTACTTCACCTTATAGGTGAATTTTTAATATATTTAAACCAACTAACTTAACAAATAGTTATTTCAAGCACGTCTTAATAGAAAATTCGATACTAGTTTTTAATACTGAAAGTTTTCTATTCAAATTGTTTATTTATATTGCTGCTCCAAAGTTCGCATAAATATAAATCGCATAATAAACAGACCCCCATTTGACCCCAGTAGATCCTTGGCTCCTTGAAAGAAATAACAAAAAAAAATAACCAAGTGTTCAATAAACTGCAAACAAAAAGCTGAATAAAAAAACAACTGAAAATATACAAAAAATCTCGGCAAAATGTCAAGTGAGTTCCGTGGCCCTAATAAACTTAATCAAATTTCCAGCATCTACGTGCACTCGCTGCAGGCAGCGTCTACGTCGTCGCTGTCCTCGTCCTCGTCCTCGTCCTTTTGGTCCTGCCAATGTGTGACGTGACATACGATATTTGAGTTTGGAGTTTTGTGGCTTTTGACTTGATTTTTTGTGCTTTTTTCCTGCTTTACCCCTGCCTTTCCCCAGTGCTCCCCTTGCCCTTTGTGTCTGCCCCATCTATGAGGTGTTAATGCTTTGTAAAGTTTTTTTGCACGAAAACAAACAAAAAAGCGGAATCAAAGGCAAAGGATTTTTGCTTCGAGAGAAGGGAAAACCTCACAGAAAATAAGGAAATATAAAAAATAAATAAAAGAGCAGCCACAAAGCATTTTTATGAGTTTCTTCTGAGAGAGTGTGTGTGTGTGTGTCACTTACTTACTGCACTTTTCTTTTGGTTTTTCTCTTTGTTTTAAGCAGTGGCTTTTTTTAAGTGGCTTTTACTTGCGAAGGCCAACAACTTGGCCCCGAAACTACGCGGAAACCTATTGGGAAGTATATATCTCATATATTAAACACTCGAATGAATTTTTAGGAGGGAATATAATTAAATTCAATCAGTTTCTATTACACTTGGTATAATTTTGTAATATTGTGAAAAACATGGAATATTTGGGAATGAAAACATAAAAAACCCAGTTGAAGGGAAAGCTTTCTTCGATTATTAAATTCTATTTCCTTGGCTTAATTAAGCATTTTTCATAACATTTTCGTAGGTTTATCTTCATAGATTCTCACTACAATTTGCTTTCACATTTTTATTACATTATAAATACCTCATAGATTTTTATATGCTCTTCACAGATTTTGTAGATTCTCGATTGTTTCCTTTATAGATTTTTTTAGACTTTCCACTGATTTTGCTAAGGGTTCCTAAAATTCTCCTTAGATTCCACCAATAAATTTTCTAGGGTCTTCAAAGGCTCTTTGAATATTTTTTTCAGACTCTTCATAGACTCATAGACTTTACAGTGTCCTCAGAGATTTTTAATAAATTCCTCGAACTTTTCGAATAGTTTTTCCAGGCTCTCCATAGATCCTCGATAGAAGTTTTCTCTAGATACATCATTGATTTTTTATTACTTCTTCATTGATTCTTTTTTTCCTAGACTTTGCAAGGCATTTCTTTTAAGACTCTTCATTGATTTTTCATAGTTTCATTATTTCTTCATCGATTTTCCATAGGTACCTCAGAGAATTTACTTAATCTCTCCATTGACTTTTTAATTTTTCTACACTCTCCACAGAATTTTTCTGCACTCTTCAAATCATTTTTTTCACACTCTCCATAGATTCCTCATCGATTTTTCATAAGTTTTTTACTGACTTTTAAATTTGTCTACGCTCTCCAAAAAGTCTTCAAACAGTTTTGCTAGAATCTTCATAGACTTTTTAGAGTTTCCCTAGAGGCTCCTCATTTAGGCAAAAATACCTGCAAGATTTTTCATAATCTCTCCATTGACTCTTCAATTTTTCTACACTCTCCACAGAAATTTTCTGCACTCTTCAAATAATTTTTTTCACATTCTCCATAGATTCCTCCTAGATTTTTCATAAGTTTTTCACTGACTTTTAAATTTGTCTACACTCTCCAAAAAGTCTTCAAACAGTTTTGCTAGAATCTCCTTAGACTTTTCAGAGTTTCCTTAGAGGCTCCTCATTTAGGCAAAAATACCTGCAAGATTTTTCATAATCTCTCCATTGACTCTTCAATTTTTCTACACTCTCCACAGAATTTTTCCAGGCTCTCCATACATTCTCCTAAGAATTTTGCTGGACTCTCCATAGACTCTTCATGGTTTCCTCGTAGCTTCCTTAGAGTGTCCCTCTGTATTGACTCTTAAATTTTTCTAAACTCTCCAAAGGATTATTGTAGACTCTCTTCCTCCTGCTGCTCCACTTTCCCCTTGACCCCTCTCCGCCGGACAGCTTCCACTGACGCAGGCAGGCAGACAGTTGTCAGTGAAGGCTGCTGGCTGGAGAAGGAGGCGCTGCCTCCAGGAGATCAAGGATGCACATAACGCCCTAGACAACAGTGGCCAACAGGACCGTGATGTCGTCCGGCTTGCCGCCCAACGTATCGATTTTCAGCTTCCTGGCATTCTGGCTAAACGGCGAATCGTAGAGCGGATTCGTGCTCAGGGTCCGGGCCATCAGGGCCAACCCATTGGCGGCCATCTGAAGGACCACCGGATCCTCGACGCCGGCCAGCTCGCTGAGGATCTCCAGGAGCATCTCCAGCGGGACATTGTCGTAGACGCCGTCGGTGGCCAGGAGCAGGACGTCGCCGGGGCGGGTCACAAACTTCTGGCACTCGGCGCAGTCCGGCGAATCGATGAGGAACTGACCGCCCAGGCAAGGCGGCGGAGCGGCCAGCTGGTAGGGAGTATTGAACTGGTGCTGCTGCTCATGGGACCGGCAGAGGACCCGGCCAGAACGTACGGCCAGGAAGCCACTGTCCCCGATATTGGCCGTGAAAATGGTGCTGTTCTGACGGTTCAGGGACAGCAGGCACACGGTGCAGCTGCCCAGGACGGGGCATTTCTGCTCCAAGAGGTCCAAATAGGCGCGTCTCAGGAGCAGATCCAGGCGCCGGGCATCGAAGTCGCGATAGTTGGCCAGGCGAGAGCAGGACCGCATCAAGAACTGACTGAACTCACCGGGATCGATGCCATAGTTGCGCCAACCGCCGACGCCATCGGCCACGCCCAGGGTGTCCGCCTGCGGCGTGCTGCTGTGGAACCAGGCATCCTCACCGAACTTGCCCCGCTCGTAGTTCGGGTACATGGCATAGTCCTTGGGAAAGCCACAGGCCACGCTCACCAGCCGCGGATACTGGCACCGCCTCTCGCAGATCATCTTCTCCCCCAGCAGCCGCTCCTCGCAGCGCAGGAAGTCACCCTCACCGCCCCGGGGAGGAGGCCGATGGCGCCGCTCCAGCTGCCGCTGCCTTTGCTGGCTTCTGCTGGGTCTGAGCCGGGGATGATATGCACATAAAATGATATACAATGTAACACTAGATGTCCCACCTGGCTTCCTCCATGGAGGCATCTACGAAACCGCCTCCCATTAGCCGCCAGAGAGTGCGCAGAAGCTGGCCCCCGGCATAGCTGGCTGTGAGGGCAATGGCCATCGCCTGCTCCAGCGGGGAGCGGCTCCTTGGCTCATCCAGGTCCAGGTCCAAGTCCATTCTGCTCGCTCTAGAACTTGATATGCTTTTGGAAGGTGGTTAATGTCTATGTGTGTGAATGTGTGTTGCTCAAACGAATTCCGAACGATAAATGAACAAAGGGAAGGTGTAACTTTGACCTGTAGAACGGCAAAGTCAAAGCCTGCTGTCTTTTTTTTTATTTAAAAAACTGTACCACAAATGTATAGAAGGGACTTTTCAAGGTCTACATCTAAAACATGTAGTATTTGCTTTTATTTTCTAAAATTCCTTAATATTTTTCCTAGAGCTCAGCAAAGTAATTTTCCCCGTACCTCCTTTGGTTTTATCTCTCGGATCAGCTCTTGTATATAATCCTTAAATCCTTTTGAACCATTTGATTTGTGGAATCATTTTTGGCTACTCCTATAGGTCCTTGCTAGCCCCTTTCCAATCCCTCCCCTTCAGCTCAACTCAATTATGCACAATTACGGGCGCAAACAGATGCCAGAAGTGGCGCCACATGGGAATCGCCCTCCCTAGATCTCTGGATTTTTCAGGGATTCTCCCCCGTCCCTGGACTCCTTTTTGGGAATCGGAAAGCAGTCGCTGCAATTGCCATTGCCATTGAATTTCCAGTTGCAGTTGCAGTTGCAGATGTGGCACTTGAATTGCATGCATAGCTCATTGCTTGCCACTCGACGGGGGCTGAAGTGCCGCAGCTGTGTTTGGGTGCTGCCTGTGCACCTGAAAAAAATATCTATAAGCTTTATATTGCATAGAAAGAAAGTTTTATAGAAGAAATGTTGAAAGTAACCCACGTTTCTCTATAAGTATAAAAACGAAAGAGAGAAATAAATGAGAGAACAAGAGAGGGAAAGGAGCGTGAGAGAGAGAGATCAACAAAAAAACGAGATCAAAGAGATAGCGATATAGGAGAGAGCGAGCTGAACGGTAGAGCGCACTGAACAGGAGAGCGAGCTAACCGGGAGAGTAATATGAAAGAGAGAGAGAGAGAGAGAGAATGAGAAAGAGAGAGAGTGAAAGAGAGAGAGAAAGATAGAGAGAGAGAGCCAGATGAAAAGGAGAACAAAATAAATGAGAGCGAAATAATGGAGACAGTCAGTGATCGAGATGAGCGAGAGAGGAAGATCAGAGTGAGAGCCAAATAAAGAAGAGCGAAATTTAAAAGAAAGGAAAGACAAGAGAGCGAGAAAAACGAGAGAGCGAGATAAACAAGAGAGCGAGATAAATGAGAGAGCAAGATAAACGAAAGAGCAATTTAAAAAGAAAGCAAACTAAACAAGACACAGCGAGATAAAAATGAGAGAGAGAGCGTGATTAAATGAAATTTTCCTCAAAAAGCTACCTATCTGCTGCTTTGATTGTACATGGCAGGCAAAGCTTGGGAAAAAGAGAAAACAAGAGATATAAACCACTTTTTGCAAGCTCTCCCATTAAGTTGTGAACTTAAAAAAAACATATTTTAAGCTCTGAAAATAGCCCCTGCACTTAGTATGTACACATTTTAAGCTTTTAACCATCTTCAAGATACATATATAATCCCCATTTTTTTCTGGCAGTGTGCAGGTCCGCATTGCCATTGAATTGCTCAAATACTGGCATCGTCGTCATCGTTTAATGGCTTGCCTTTTTTGGTTGCCATGTCTACTTGGGGATCTCCCGGTGCCCATTTTCCAGTTTCCCCGAAAAACGATGATGCAACATATGCGAGTGGCATGAATAAACGGCCTGCTTGACTGACTGAGTGACTGACTGAATGAATGGATGAGCGAATGAGCGAATGAACGAATGAACGAATGACGCCCACCGCCTGGCCTGATATGAAGTGCAATCGATGCAAAAACGCTTTCGAGTGCCCAGCCATCCATCCATTTAGCCATTTAGACTAGACAATCCTTGCAGCAGATGCAGCTACCCGAAAGTGGGTGTGAGTGGGTCCTGGTGGGAGTGGGTCCCGGTGTGTGTGTGCGTCGGTGTGAAAGGATTATTCACACACTATTGATTTCAAATTGAGTTGACTTCAAATCCGTCTGAATTGACAGCACACACACGCACAGCAGCCAGGCGGAGGAAGTTGACTAATGAATTTAATTTGCACTTGGGTGTCGAGGCAAATAGAGCAGCTCCAGGACTCACAGGACTCGCAAGTCACACACACACACAGAGGGTGAGAGAGTGGAAGAACTGACTGATTGACTGCCTACGCCCGACCGCCTGTAAGTAGGCAACTGTCTTTGGTTGAAGAAGCCACTTCCCCCTCTGGAATTATAGCCACAATTGATAGGCATTTCGAAATAAATGATATTGGTTAGGTTTATAAGCTTTTTTTTAAACGGAAAAATATATTTTAAAATATTTGTTTTTTCTTTTTTTTTAGAATTTGATATTTAAAAAACTGTTTTGTGTAGTTTTAGACGCCCTTTTTAAGGGAAATATTTCTTTGGCACTCCAGATTTTTGATTATATTACATTTTCAAGCTCTATTGTCTTGAAAGAATAATATTTAAAATAATTAGGAATTTTTTTGTATTCATTTAGTATGTAAAAAAATTATTGCATACTTTTAGACACCTTTCTTAAAAGATTTCCAAATTTAAAAGATTTGTTTAGCACTCCTGACAAACTCTCCGACTCTCAGACTCTTCAAGGTTTCCATATTAAATATCAATAAATTCTCTAACGAATTTCCGTAGTTTCTTTATGGTTTTTTATTATTTAATAATTGAAATAATTTGGTACGTTCAAATTTTATTGCATACTTTTAGACTCCTTTAATAAATATTTCAAGATCCCAAAGATTTCTGTGGCACTCCCGGGTTTTTAGTTTTTTTATTTGTCAAGATATGTCGAAAAATGTTATTTTAGACGACTTTTTTAAAAGATTTCAAAGTCCTGATTTCTGTGGAACTCTTAATTTTTTAATCTTCTTCTTTTTCGGAAAAAAGATTAATGTAAAAATTATAATTGCATACTTTTAGGTGCCTTAAAGTCCTAAAGTCCTTATGTAAGATCTTTGATTTTTGTTTATTTTTAATATATTATTTATTAAATTTTAATTAATTTGTTTTAAATAGAGCAAGACATTTCTTAAGTTACATTGCAAAAAATAGTTAGCAAGATTTTTTAATAAATTTAAAGTAAGTTAACTTTAAAAAATTAATTTTCTAGCAGAAAATTAATAATTTATTAATTTGTTCCTCTTAAAACTCTTCAAACACACCTTTCTCTAGTACATCTTTTAATAGAACTTCATTTGAAAGCTAAAAAACTTTTCGAACTTTATTTTGGTCAGTGCCTGGTCAAAGGACCCCTCACTCTCGACGTGCCCCGTGTGTCCTTTCGAGGCTAGCCGCAATTGTTGACTGACCAATGATCAATTTAATAGGAAAACAATATTGATAGCCAAGGAGAAGGAGGACCTTCCTGTCCGCCAGCAGCAGGACAGAGAGAGAGAGAGAGTCCTGTGGATTCTGGAGGAGCGGAAGTGTTGCGGTTTCTGGCGGAGATTGGGGCCACTTCACTCCTGGGCTTTGTTTGTTTGCCTGGAAAACTTGCCGGCAAACAGCAAACTTTCGTTCGTTCTGTGTGTGTTGTGTGTTGTAACTAAATTTTCGAGGAGGTCCTGGTAAGGACAAAGGGACAAGGGACAAGGGACAACGGAGAACGGACAACGGACAACGGACAACACTTTCACTTGGGAGCCTTTGGGTTTCTTGTGGTTTATTATTCACGCCTGAATTGATTGTAAATTAAAGTTTGCCCATGTCCCTGGCTGTGCATTTTGAGGTCAGCCTATGGCAAAGTTTTCTTTTGTGCGAGAGGTCCTGCCTGGAGTCCGGCCTTTGTCCGGGGCCCACTCATCGCCCGGGTCCTTGATCCTGGCCGTATTAGAAGCCAAAAGGCATTCGAGTGCACATAAGACGATTACACATCATTTAACCAACAACGACGACGACGACGACGACGATGCTGCAAAACTATGGAGTCCAAAAGGACTCTGTAATTGTTGCTCCTTCGCCTGCCTGCCGCCCTCCCCGGACTCCCCTCACTGTTATTGACTGCTTCGCATATTGATTATAGTCCCCATATCCTGCCAGCTTCCTTCGGAGTTCATTTTCCATTTTCTCGGTCTCCGTCTCGACTTGATTGCCGGCATTTGTCGTTTGTGTTTCAAATTCAATCGCTGCACTCAAGTGTGCTCGAAATGTATTCATGTGCAAGGGGATTTAGTTTATATATATATCTGTCATATAAATATATATATCGGCTATAAATGTATACATGTGTTGGTATGTACATATATCCCTTGGCCTGAGTTGAAAATTAATTTGGTGTTATTTCAGTGAAAGTGAAGAAGGAGACTTCAACAGGAACTTTAAGGTTGCAACTTTGCTGGTTCTGAAGTTTATGTAATTTTTTTCTATTTCTGGTATGTTTCTAGTATATTTCTGGTATGTTTCCAGTATATTTCTGGTATGTTCTTGATATATTTCTGGTAAAGTTCTGGTATAGTCGTAGCTTATTCCAGGTATATTCCTAATATATTCCTAGTACATTTTCTATTTCTGGTATATTCCTGGTATATCCTTGGTATATTCCTGGTATATTTCAGAAATATTTCTGAAATATTTTTGGTATATTCCTGATTTATTCCTAGTATATTTCTTGCATATTTCTTAAATATTTTAGATATACATCTAATATATTCCTGGTATAATCCTGTTATAATCCTGGTATATTCTTATTATATTATTGATATGTTCCTGGTATAATTCTAGTATATTTCTGGTAAAATCCTGGCATATTCTTGGTACGATCCTGGTATATTCCTGGTATGTTCCTGGTATATTTTCCTGGTATATTTTCCTGGTATATATTCTTGGTATATTCCTGGTATAATTCTGATTTATTTCTGGTATGTTCCTGGTATATATTCCTGGTATGTTCCTGGTATATATTACTGGTATATTCCTGATATGTTTCAGGTATATATTCCAGGTTTATATTCCTAGTATATTTTCCTGTATATATTTCTGGTATAATCTTGGTATATTCCTGGTATAATCCTGGTATATTTCTGGTATATATTCCTGGTATAAATTCCAGGCATATATTCCTGGTATATTCCGGGTATGTAACTGGTATATTCCTGGTTAAATCCTGGTTTATTCACGGTTTATTCCTGGTACATTCTTTACTTATTTCTATTATATTCTTGATATATTCCTGGTATATCCTTGGTATAAACATATTTCATTCTTGTTATATTCCTGATTTATTTCCCGTAAATTCTTCTTTATTTTTGAAATGTCTATATAGCTAATTTATTAGTACTATTTACATACATAAACTTAATAAAAAAAAATAAAAATTTAAAGAAAATTCTGTCTTTTAACCAAAGAAAAGCTTATCTTGCACTCACTCTTTCGTAGTTAAACTACAGCTATAAACTTAGAGAAATTTTTAAAAAAATTTAAAAAATTTTATCAAATTTTCCCAATCACCTTGCTTTGATTTTGATGTCCCGTGACATTTTCATTCACATTCGAACCTCGCACGCAAAAAGCAGCAGCATTTCTCAACCACGACACTCAAGGAACTCTGATTCCCCCCGTTGATTCCTGAACAAAATGCAGACCAATTCCGGTAGCAAAACGCCCGGCAAGGCCGTGGGCCAGTGTCCAAGGTCACGGTGGCTCCTGGTGGGCGTGGGTCTGGGCGTGGGTGTGCTTGGCCTAGCCGCACAACTTCTACTGCGCCGCTCGCCCGCCGCCGCCTCCGCCGGCGGTCCAAGTCGGATCAGGCAGATGTGGTCGAGTTTCAGTGCCAGGACTTACTATAGCGGAGGTTTCCAGGTAGAAAAAAAACTCAAATTCATTCAGCATTAAATTTAATAATTTAATTTGTCAAAACTGGAATCCCTCAGGAGCGGATGACGCCGCGCGAGGCATCCCAGATCCTGGGCATCAGCATTAGCTCGCCGCCGGCTCGTATCCGGGATGCCCATCGTAGGGTCATTTTGGCCAATCACCCGGATCGCGGCGGCTCCCCTTATTTGGCCTCGAAGATCAATGCGGCCAAGGAGGTGATGCTGCAGGTCCGCAGGAAGTAAGCCACAGACATGGCGGCAAAATTATTTTTGGGCACTTTTGGATATTTTTTTTAACGTGTAAATCATGGCAATGAGGTGCGTAATAAACATAAATTTGGCATAGATTTTAGTACGAAATGGGGGAGGATATGTAATACGTATATCCCTAAAATAAATAGCATGGAAATAAAGTAGAATATGTGGCATTTCAGATCCCTAATGCCTTGGCAGTTCCTTTCTGGCCACAAAATACCTGTACTTGTTGTCCTCGGGACAACTGAATGGCCAGAACCAGGCTGAACTGCTTCTTAAGCTGCCAAAGTTTTGCACTTGCCAGGCAGAGGGGTTTGCTGGGGTTAACCCTCTAAAGAAAGTCTGGGAAAATTGATTTGTAAAGGGAATTACTTAAGGATTTAGGATAAAAGATATGGAGATTATATTTGCTGCTAGTTAGAATTATAATAAATTCAAAAGGGTCTTGAAATTAAATTTTTTATATATATTTATATTATAGTTATATTATGTATGCAATTACCTATATTTGAGATAAATATTTAATAGGTAAATATTAAAAAAATGTATATTTTAGAGATAGAAATTTTAGCAATATAAATTTCTTATATATTTTTTTTGTACTTTATACAAACCAAGCAAGACACCACCCTCTGTCATGTTATATTTTGTTTATAAATATTTTAATTGCATAATTTGAATAGATCTATATTTTAATGATGAATATTTCATAGAGATATATTTTATATATTTTACAATTATATTTTAAATATATGTAAGAGATTTGAATTTTAATGATAAATATTTTATATACATATATTTTAAAGATATATATTTTAATCATATCTATTTAATAAGTAAATTTGTTATGTATAAGTCATATAAACCAAGCAGGACACCACCCTTGCTCAGGGTATATTGTATATTATAAATATATAAATTTTGAAAAGATATGTGCTTAAGGTATATTTTTTAAAATTATTAAATAATATATATTTAAATACATACATTATTTTGTATATATATTTTAACTATTAATATTTTAAAGATATATTTGTATATATTTTATATAACCAAAGCAAGAACTGTCCCTGTACATATTTAAGATATGTGTTTTAAAATAAATATATAAAAATATATAAATAAATTACATAGATAAATACTTTATAGATATACATTCTATATATTTTATATACTTTATATATTTTATATACTTTATATATTTTATATATTTTATACATTCGATATAATTTATATATTTTATATACTTTATATATCTTAAATATTATTTATTTTTACTATATTTTATGTATTTCATACATATTCTATACATACTTTATTCCCATTTGGCATAATCCAATCAAGACACCACCTTGTCTCAAAGGGTTAATTCGCAACTGGCCAGTGTCCAGGCATGCACTTGACGCTCCTTCGGATGCATCTCCTCCTTTTTTCCTAAGTTCCTGGACATCAAAGTTGGACAACTTTCGAGTTGAGGAATTTTCGACAAGGAGGCAGAACTTTTGTTACTTTCGCAGGATACCTGAGCAGGACCTGAGGAGGACTCCGGGTCCCGCTGAAAACTGGAGGCAGGTTTAATTGTTGTGTGTGTGCTGGGCCTGGGCCTGGGCCTGTCCTGGCCGGGAGTATAAATTCAGATGGCGCTCAGGTGTCCTTAGTGGTGTTCTAATTACTAACAAACTTAATTTGCTACAAGTTATTTTCTTGCGGACACCGCTCTTGCCCGGCGCCACTTGACTCGCTGGGACACTCCTTCCGCCAGGACGAGCGACACTTAAGCCCACGCGAATCCTTTGGCCGTTTTTTTGGCGTGCTTTCTTTTTCGGGGGAAGGATGCCCGAAAAAATAAACTCAAGAACTAAGTCGGCAGATAGGCCGGTAAGTAAGTAAGTAAGCGAGTAATTCTGACAAGGATTCAGGGGATTCACACGCAAATGAGTGCGAAGGTAGGGTATCCAGAGCATACATTTTATTTGCATTTATTATAGAGTACAAGGTATTTATTGTGCCCATCTATTTTTGCAATTAATTACGGTCCTTGGCCAAACCACAATCGGTGTAAGCCGGACACCTTCGAGCGATTTCGGGAGATAGTAGACCTCGTAGAGCCATGACAAGTGCAGTGTTGTCCTCCTCATCCTTCCAGTGAACTGGCCGCAACCGACACTTCATTGGCCCAGGAGCACCTAGAAGGGGTCCTGGCTGGGTCGCCCGTCTCAAGACCCCAACGGAAAGACGTTGTAAATTATGCGCTTTGGCTTACAAATTGCATGTGCCTGGCAGCATGAAGCATGTGGCCACTCAACTGGCCGAGGATGCAGGTCCTGCTCCTGTCCCTGACTTGGCATCGTCACCTCTAGAAGGTCCAGCTTCTTCTGCTAAACTTCTTAGCTTGTTACGGGAAAGGGTAATACAGAGCTCCTTGAAATTGAGAAAATATGGAATTTTTGGCAGAGTATTAAGTTACGTTCTTAAGATCTAAACTATCTAGTACTATCGGTCTATAATTTTTTTTTTTATTTTAACAAGATACAAATCTGAAACTTGGTATACCTATATAAATATTTCTCACCAAACACCTGTTGAAATTCAATTAAACCCAACTATTTCTTCACATTATACAAGAACCTTCAGAAAAGGGTTCTTAACTTCCACCTATCATAACTCTCTTATCGTTGAAGCTAAAGAGCTATAACTTGGGATACCCATATGTAATAAGCTTACAAGACACCCTACTAAATTGAAATGGAATAGAGAGATTCCTTTACATTATACCAGAACTTCAAGGTAAAGTTTCCTAACGTCAACCCCTCATAACTCTATCATCTTTAAAGTTAAAAAGCTGAAACTTGGGATACTTATTTACAAGAAGCCTACAAAACATCATGTTTAAATAGAAACCCTTTACATTATATAAGAACTTCAAGTTAAAGGTTCCTAACTCCAACCTTTCATAACTCTATCATCTTTGAAGCTATTTCAATGAAACTTGTATCATTTGTAAGGAAATTTCCTGCAGTGTACACCCAAGTTCAGTCTTCAGAACAAATGCGTGGTCAAAGTTGTTTGCATGTCCGAGAGTTGCCCAGCCTCCCGTTGGTATTCAAATGAGAAGAGCCTGGCCTGGCCTGGCCATGCAACTTGTTTTTGCGGCACTTTCTTGGACATACTTTTCGGACTCAAAGGCAAATATTTTATGCTTTACGTGGTTGGGTTGCTTGAGAAATTACGTGGCCAGGACTCGGCTCTCCTCCGGTCCTCGCTGGTCGTTTTCATTGTCTTTTGATGGCGGTGCCTTGAGTATTTAACATGAGCCGGCCGCCGGAAAGTATGCAAAGTTATTTCTTGTGTGCCAAGAGGACGTCTTGCGGGTTAACTAAATGCTACATTCTAACTCTAAACGCATTCAACTTGACTTTTTATCTTACGGCCGAGGCCACCCCCCGAAACAGAATGCTTTCTCTGGTGCGTTCTGTACTTAGCGCAGACCGCAAAAAAAGTTGTAAAAATCGTGTAAAAAATTCTCGCACAGAAGACGTGCAAAATGCGTTTTAGTTTTGTGGCCGCCACACAGCACACTCGGACTCGAAATAATTTATTTTAATGATAATGCATGCCGGCCATAGCCACTCTCCGTCCAGGCCCCCCGAGCTTTGTGTCCCCAGAAAACTTTGCTCTCCCCGAAAATCAGTTTTGGGGGATGTATATATATATGTAGTATATATATATATATTTCCCCTAATGATATGCCAGAAATATTAAGTGCTCGACACGCCCACTTGGATGCATCATTGTAAAACCCTTTCGGGCAAGACAAGTGCAAAGTTTTGCCCACAAAAACTTTTATGCTACCATAAAACTTGTGCATTTTTCTACAAAACAACGAAGAAACAACCCAAAAACAACAAGAAAAAAAAACACAACAACAAAAAATTATAGAAGAAAAAAGCCCAAAACACAGTTGGTCTCACTTTTCTGTCTTTTTTTGTGTGTCTCCTTTGCTTAAAACAAAATGCAAATAAAAAAGTTTTCACCCCAGAACGGCCGCTTTTTTCCACACTTCTTGCTCTCTTCTTGTTTTTTTTCTTTCCTTTTTTTATTACTTTTCTAAGAACTATGTACTTGGTTTGAGGTTTTCGGGGGGCTGATTGGTGGGCAGTAGGAAAATACGGGGGGAAAAGTGCCTGGTGATGGCCCCGGGGTCCAGAACCAAAAAGGTTCGACCCACAAAGAAGGAATTCCTTGAACCGAAGAACTTTTGTCTGTTTTGTATACCTTTCTTTTCTTTTTCAACTTAATTTAATCAGTTTTAAATGTATTTTGTTAATATATATAATTACTTAATTATGGTAAGTTCATAGTAAATTTAAACTCTTTCATTCGAAATTCTCTTGTTCCCTTTTACTAATGAATCTCTCTCAGAGAATGTAGCTAAGAAGAAACTCTCTCGTTTGCTCTTATTTGCAAAACTCTTTCAGAGAAAGCAGTTAAAAGAAACTCTCTCGTTCGCTATACTTCGCATGAGGTCTCTCGGAGAGTTCATCTGAAATCTCTTATTGGATTTTGCTTAAGAAACTCTCTCAGGGAGTGTAGCTTAAAGGAAACTCTCTCGCTTGCAAAAGTCTTTCAGAGAGTACAGCTTAAGAGAAACTCTCTCTTTCGCGATACTGGAAAAACTCTCTCAGAGAGTACAGCTTAAAAGAAACTCTCACCCGCGCTTTTATTTGCAAAACTCTCTCTCGAAGAGGGCAGCTTAAAACAAACTCCCTCTTTCGCTTTTTCTGGCTAAACTCTCTCAGAGAGAGCAGCTTAAAAGAAGCTCTCTCGTTCTCTTTAGCTTGCAAAGGTCTCTTAGAGAGTTCATCTAAAAAGAACACGCCCTCATTGAGTATAGCTTAAAAGGAAACTCTCTCGCTCGCTGTTGCTTGCACATGACTGGCAAAGCCTGGACGAGAGAGCGAAAGAGAATATATTTTTAGCTTCCTAAAAGTTCAATTAATATTATAATTGCTGCTCTTAACTTTTTTATTTTTTATAACTGAATAATGATTATTCTCTCTATTTTTTTGTTTATGTTTATTTTAAAGCTTTGTTACTTTTTTAAGCACCTTTTTTAAAAATTTAATTTTTTAACACAAAAAAAAAAATTTTCGATAATTTTGAGGTATTTTTAAAACAATCATAATCACTGTTTGTTTAAATAATCGTTAAAATATTAAATTGTCTTAATGATTATTGATCCTGACTAACGCCGCTTGATCACATCGACTTTTTGGAGGGGAACCCGCTCCCAGAGCTGTCGGAAGCCTGCCTCCGGCCTGCGAGGACTAAAGTGGGCAATGGTGTCCCTCGTATAGCCTGTGATCATGGCAGGCACCTCCGCGGAGGACTCCTCTCCACCGTCGTTCAGATGGTGAGCCTCATCGTTGGCCAAGATGCCCTCATCCAGGAACTCCAAGGAGAGGGACTGCAAAGGAATATCATTTATATAGTATTTTAAACTGAATTTTTTTTATTAACTAATTGTTATTTATTAAATTATTTTAAGTTAAATTAATATTCCCTACTTCTAACTTAGCTTCAAGTAAACCCACTTTTCTTCTATTGATTTTCCCGCCAAGGACTTACCACTTGGATGAAAATAGCGGCCAGCAGAAGGGTCAACAGTTTGCGGCAAAGGGCCATGACCATTATGCAAATACTATTCCGAATCGGGGTATATATACTATATATTTCAGTTCTCCTCTGCTCACAACATTTTTCGCTGAGCCGCGGAACCGAACTGAGGCCGCCAAGCCGCTGAAATCGGCTGGAAATCGTTCGAAATCGTCATTATAATCGGGGCCCGGCTCAATCGGCTCTGGGTCCACGTGCTCGGAATGCCAACGGGCCCTCCGGTGACCCTGCTTCGTGCCGGTCTCGTCTATTTTTAGACCCACTTCTCTCACCTTTTCGGGCCGAAACCGAACTCACCTGCTGCTGACTCATTCAATTGCCTGGTTTTTTTTTTTTAATTTTTATTTTTTGCTTTGTTTTAATGATGAAAATTGCCTTTGCCGCCGCTGGGCCTCGTTTGATTTGTGTTTTAATTTCCATCAATGGCTGTGCGAATTATTGACCAGAACGTGACCATAAAAACAATACAAAATACGAAATAGTAAACATTTTGAATGCGCAAAAAATGCCATCAGACAGGTGTCATTTTTTACGCTTTTAATTGGGGAAATATTTGAGGAAAATATATAGAAAAGTGTATAATGTTGTGGTGGAAACTTCCTATACATTTGTGTATTTAATTTAGGTATTTTGGATTGGTTAAGTAATTATTTCTTGAGGAAATGTGCTGGAAATTATACTTAAAAATATTTCAATTAGATTTAAAATACTTAGGAATGTTATTTATATATTTATATTTATTAGGAATTAAAAATTTTATTCTCGAAAATATGTGTTAGAAGTAACACTTTTAAATATTGTTTAATAAGACTTGACTGATTTAAGAACATAATTTATTTAATTACATCATTAATTGATACTTAAGTAATATTTTCTCGAAAATATGTGTTAGGAAAATATACTTAAAAAGTAGTTTTCAATTTATTATTTATATATTTATACAAATAATGAATTCTTCAGTAATTTGTTCTTGAAAATATAAAATATTTAAGCGTTTTAATCAGATTTTAAATTTTTGAGAATTTAATTTATATAATTATATTTTCAAGTAATTAGTTTTGAAAATGCTTTTAAGATATAAAATATGTAAATATATTTTGATCAGATTTGACTGATTAAAAAATATAATTTATTAAATCACATAAGTAATTAATACTAAGATAATATATTCTCAAAAATATATATACAAAAAAATATATTTTGAAAATAATTCTTATATATATATTTAATTCAAACTTGAGATCTTTAAAAATACAATTGATATAAGTATACAATTAATTAATTCTTTAATAATATTATCTTGATAATATATGTTGAAAATAATAATTATAAATATATTTTAATCACATTTTAAATATTTTAGAAAAAAATTTATATAATTTTCATTCATTCATTATTAGTTCTCTAGTAATTTATATTTGAATATATTCATATTTTAAAAATACTACTTAAAAATATTTAAATCAGACTTAAAATGATTGGGAATATATTTTATATTATTTAATAATACTTAATAGATTAACTTTTATTTAATATGTATATTAGATTATGTTTTTTTGATTTTGTAAACTTATATTTTAATTCATTGATTCACCATTTAATTACATGTCCCTGCTTCGCCAGGTCTGAACAAGATCTAGCAGGATGAAGCAGGATTTCGATCCGAGAAATCTGGATATCGAAGGCTTTAGGTTAGGATTAAAAAATAGGATTTGGTATTTTCTTTCAGTTAGATTTATGTTTTACAGATAAAAATTTATCTATAAATATATAAATAATAACTTTGATTTAGTTAATTAATTTACTTAGAACACAGACTCAACCGATTTGATATATTTAAGACATACTTTTTCAGAGCCTAGAAAGAGTCCCCTCAACCCCCCTTTTTTTTCACAAATTTCTTTAGAATATCTAACAATTATTATGACTGCCTTTCCCTTAGCCCTTGGCCGAGGTGTCCTCATAGTTAATCACTCCCTGGGATTCCACACACCTCGGGTCCACTCGCGCGGTGGAAATTCAATTAATCGCCGGCTTATCGGCGAATGCAATCGCTTATGAACTCATAAGCACACTCCACACACCCACACATACCTCTAGTATATACTATATACACACAGAGGGCCTATTTAGTGGACATGGTTAAAGATCGTTATCCAATTAGTCAAAAGCTCGTGTAATAAATTGCCCGAATTAAGGTGCGGAATTTTAATTACATAATTTACGCGTGTGCGTTGCGTGGCCATCGAAGATGCGAGGGATGGCGACATTAGCATTAGCATTTAAGGCCCCGGAATCCTAGTGATTTCCACCAACAAAAACAAAAAAAAAAAAAAACAAAATGTAATAATAAAAATAGGGGAAAAACTAAACCGAATATAAACAAAATAAAAACAAACAAGTCAAGCGCAGTGGGCCAGAAGTGCGTTTGATAGCTCATCTTAATAGAAAAGTACACGCAAGTCATTAGAAAAATGACAGTAATAACAATAATTATGAATTTTATCCGATTAACGGGAAGAGCCCTCCCATATGCGTATATATATATGGCCATATATATATTCAAATATTTAGTGCAATGCGTGCCATTGAACAATTAATTCTTATCTAGTTGGGCTGATGCAACAGTCCCTCCGACTTTTGACCCTGCCTGACTTCTGGATGGTGACCTCGGTGGCATATTTCTCACATGTCATCGTTGCCTACACTGAGAGAAATAATTGCTGGAAGTTGTGGGATTTTATTGGAAGTTATTTTATAACCTTAAAGATCAGATTCATTATATATTTAATAGTTTTTATATGTTTTCGGTAAAGGTGTAATTCGTAAATGTATATTTTCTTAGCTCTTTACATGTTTTGAACTCTTATAATTCTCAAGTATGAATTTAGCAAACAAATTTTACTAGATAACTTTTTTTTAATAAATAAATAAAGGTCTTATAACTCTTAAGTTGAGAAAAATGCACAGTATTTCCTTTAGATCAGTAAAGGATAAATTTAATATCTTTTTTTTTGCTTTATATATATTTTTTTGCGTTCTTAAAATTCCCAAGTACAATTTCAGCAGTAAATACGTGTATTACACAAACAAAAAGCTGAGTTAAATTAATAGCTTTTCCCATAGAGCACATTAGAATTTCTTAATTATTAAATTTCTCTCAAATATATTAGGTTTGAATTAATATTTAATGTACCAAAAGTGCAATTAAAATTCCCAACTACAAATTCTGCTCCGAATTTAAACATTAAAAAAATTAAATATCTTGTTCTATAATTTTATCAAAATTCCAATATATCTTCGGCTTTGTTTGTAAGCATTTCTGGTCCATATACTTGGGCTTAATAAATTTTTAAAATATTTTCTTTCTTTCTTTAAATATGTGCATAATTTTCTCCCTGTGCCTGACCAACTGTGGGGCAATTGCGTGTCAAATGCGCTCAATTTTGTTATGACAATGCGATGTAATTAGAGGCCACGCATAGGCCCGATGACGATGACGCTGCCAAAGCCCATAATATATGAGTCCTGCGGCTCCCTTTCCAGTGGTATTTTTTTTTCACCGCTTCCAAGTCCGAGTCCTAGTCCGAGTCCTAGTCCGAGTCCTGGCAGGAGTACCAACTGGCGGGGCTAATCGCCAGCCCGGCTCTTTGGGTGTGTTCGCGCACTTGATAAATATTGTAAATGGCAGTCCCCATTACGCGCCTTTCCCACTGACGATGACCGAAGTGTGAATGACAGTGGCGTCGCACCGCAGAGGGGTGAGCGGAGGGGTACATTTGCATATATGCAAAGGGAGTGTTTCGTTTTCGACATCTAATATGTGGTAATAATGTGCAGTCACTACGAAATAGTAGGATAATTATTGTAATTTTGTAAAAATATAAAAAAAAGGTATTAATTGCTTTTTAAATAAAAAAACATATACTCTCAACAAATGCATTTGAAATTTGTCTTAAGTTTTTCAAACTTTAATAAATTTAAAACATATTTTAAAACATTTTTAAAGTAAGCCAAGATAATTACACTTTAAACTAGATCACATAGTTCCGATCTTTATATTTTCTTTACTTGATTTACTAATATTTTTGTACAAGTTGGTTTGCTTGTATTTCCATGAAATAAAATTACCAAGAAATTATTAAATAATATTATTTATAATAATATTATTCTTTAACATTGTTTAAAGTAATTAAATATTTGATTTATAATTTTTAAAGCAGTGATGATTAAAAATTGGTTGCCCTGCCTGGGTCTTAGGGCTCCTCTTGGTTATATGTATATTTCTTTTAAATATAATTACCAAAAAAATATTAGATAATATTATTTATAACAAAATTATTATACTAAATTTTTTTTTAATATTTTTTATTTAAATAAAGATATGATATCTAATTTTTTAAGTAGGAATAATTGAAAATCGCTTGATTGCCGGGACATTGGAATTCCTTTTGTTTTTTTATGAAATAAAATTACCCAAAAATTATTAAGTAATATAATTAATTAATATATATTATTATAATATTATTTTTTAAATATTTTTTTTATTTAGTTAAGTACATGATTAATTATTTTCTAAGTCGTGATGATGAAAAATCGTTTGCCTGTCGGCGTTTTTGGGATTCCGAAAGCGAGTCGTCGGAGGCAACTAATTAAAACCACTTAACAAATGCTTTCTCAACTGTAAAGTTAGCTATAAACAACGAACCATACACACACACACACACACTCGCACACACACACCCATAGGTAGAGACATATGCAACTTGAAACAAAAATTAAAAAGCAAATAATTTTCATGGCATTTGCCGGGCGAAAAAACACACTCACACTCTGCTCTCAGCTCGGAAAAGAAAACAAGAAATTCCAACATAATTCCAAATAATATTACAACACCTGCGAAACCGTTTTGAGTGCCTTCCACCACCCCTCGGAAGGGGGGAAAAGGGTTTTTCTTGAAAAATCGCTCCACTGGAATTAATTAATTTGCCGTTGACGCTGCAGCGCAAATAGAAAAAAAAATGTACTAAATATATATAACACTCCCATACACATGAAAATAAACAAGAAAATCAGGCAGCTAAAAAAAAATTATATAAATATATATATGTAAATTTAAATAGGAAATAGGGAAGGGAAAATATAATAACAAACCTTAAACCCCTTTGAGGAATTTTTTTGGTTGACTTTTACAATGAAATAAATATTTTTAAGCCTCTAAAATTAGTATTAATATATTTTATATAATATTTTAAAATCTTTAAATAAAATTAACCGCATTCCGAGTATTTCCTGTATTCATTTTGACGAGGGGCGTGAAAATATATAAAAAAATCCACTGAAAGCTGGCTAAAACGCATGTTCGAGGTGCAGAACGCATACAAAAATATTTGATTCTGAATCGTGTGTGTGTGTGTGTGTGGTGTGTGTGCCTGTAGAGGTGTGCGTGTGTGTCTCCATCTGTGTAGTGGCACTTGCTGCTCATTTTATGCTTCGATTGCCCCTAAAGTGCAGACGCTTTTTGCCACAGCTGAAGCTGAAACTGAAGCTCCCTGGCATCTGCATTCGCATCTGCATCAGATTTTCCAGTTGGTTTTCACAAAAAAATAAAGTATATATATATATATAAAGAAAAACGAGGTGCAAAAAACATCAAACTTTTACCCCACAAGAATTTGCTTCTTATATATATTGCATACATTCAGGCGAAGGTCGATAAGTCTTAGGGCAGAGGGACCAGGCTACCTGATAGCTACAAGCCAGTGTGACCTTGCTAGCTGAAAGGTACAGGGCAGTGTGACCCTGCTAGCTGATAGTTACAGGCCAGTGTGGCCTTGCCTTCGACAAATTAAGGTGGTGACTGTACCCGGCTTGTATAAAAGTTTAAATTAATCCGTTTTTTACGCAAGTATAATGATTTTGGTGCAAACTACGCGGGAATATATAAAAATACACAAAATAATTTATAAAAATGTAAAAATGTATAAAAATGTATACAAAACTGCATTCTCAACGGTTTTATGATCATAACTTGGCTAGAACTCAACCGATTTCGGTCTGGTTTGGTTTTTTCTTATTGCTCGCGAACATTTCTGCATTTAAAACTCGATTTCTAATTTTTGGCCAATTTTTGACAATTTTAACGATGTAACCCCTTACATTTTTTTCAAAAATTGGGTCAAATTTTTTGGCTCAAAAATACTAAAACCCTCATTGGTTTTATGATCATAACTTGGCTAAAACTCAACCGATTTCAGTCTGGTTTGGTTTTTTCTTCTTGGTTTTTAAATGCGAACATTTCTGCATTTAAAACTCGGTATCTAATTTTTGGCCAATTTTTGACAATTTTAACGGTGTACTTTTTTTTTTAAAAATTGGGTCAAATTTTTTGGCTGAAAATTTCTGACACCTTCAACGGTTTTATGATCATAACTCGGCTAAAACTCAACCGATTTCAGTCTGGTTTGGTTTTTTCTTCTTGGTTTTTAAATGCGAACATTTCTGCATTTAAAACTCGATATCTAATTTTTGGCCAATTTTTGACAATTTTAACGATGTACATTTTTTTCAAAAATTGGGTCAAATTTTTTGGCTGAAAATTGCTGACACCTTTGACGGTTTTATGATCATAACTTGGCTAAAACTCAACCGATTTCAGTCTGGTTTGGTTTTTTCTTCTTGGTTTTTAAATGCGAACATTTCTGCATTTAAAACTCGATATCTAATTTTTGGCCAATTTTTGACAATTTTAACGATGTACATTTTTTTCAAAAATTGGGTCAAATTTTTTGGCTGAAAATTGCTGACACCTTTGACGGTTTTATGATCATAACTTGGCTAAAACTCAACCGATTTCAGTCTGGTTTGGTTTTTTCTTCTTGGTTTTTAAATGCGAACATTTCTGCATTTAAAACTCGATATCTAATTTTTGGCCAATTTTTGACAGTTTTTTTTTGGCTGAAAATTGCTATCACCCTCAATGGTTTTAGAAATACGCAAAATTATTTATAAAAATATTTATAAGTATATACAAATGTATAAAAAACTTTAAAGGTATAAAAATATATAAAAAAATGTAAAGAGATAGGTGGGAATATATAACACCCTATAAAAAATTTAAAAAACGTGTAAACAAAGTATGTAATTATATAGTAATTTACAAAAATATATAAAAATTAAAAAAAAAAATATTTAAAAATAAACCCAAATAACCTTTTCCCTGTTCAGCATATTAAACCCAGATATAAATCACCTCCGAAAATTCAAGTTTTGGGTCATTTGACAATAATTGAAGCATATCGGGTCAGACAAACATTTATGGCCAGTAATCGACCATGTCGGGATCTTGATAAAATTGGGTCTATAAAAAGGTTTGGACCTCAGACCTGGCCTATCAGTCGATATTTAGTCCCTCTGCCCAATGGAACACCGAGTTTTCTTTGCCTTTCTGGCCCTCGCCTTGATCCACCTGCTCCTTGGGGGTCAGGATCATTTGGTAGACGCTGCTCCCTCATCCGATGACCTGGCCAAGTTCGGGGAAATGGAGCGAACCATCAAGGAGCTGACCAGCTCGATTCTGGCCATGAGTGGAGCCAGTTCGGGTGGGTTTTGATTTATTATATTTTATATTATAAATATAATATAATTTATAATTATTATTTATATATTAATCTTTGCTAGGTCTCAATCCTGGGGATCCGTTGGCCTACCGAAATGGCAATAATATTTGGCCAGAAGATCTTCAGGCTTAAATACAGCACCTTGTCCCTGGGGCTCAGTCTACTAAATCGGTTTTAGCAGCTCTGTAGTTTATTATATTTTTTTTTTTGCTAAATATATATGCAATATATATATTTTTATAAATTTTTTTTTGTATAAAATATAAATTAAAGGGTTCAAGATTGTAAAATTTACAGAACAGCAGTTCGTGGAATAAAAGAAAAACATCATGTAAATTAATTTGAAATTTTTTTAAATACACATTTAAATATGTGTATTTTGAGTGTAATTTATTAAAGAATGTATTTTTTTAAACTTTGATTAATAACATAAAAAACTAAAGAATTAAAGGTTGTGAAAGAAAGGGTTTTAGGTACGCAGTTCTTGAATTAAAGGAAATAAATCAAATACATTTTGTAAATTATTTTGGGAAGCAAATATAGTAACTTTTATATTCCTTAAAACTGTAGTTTTCTGTATAGGAATAAAGAAAAGTCTTGGGCTTTTCCTCTTGATAAAAAAAAACCACATAACTGTAAACCTTAAACGAAAGCAAGACAAAACAAAAAACGACCATAAAAATCCGAGAACGCAATCCCAAGTGCCTGATCGTTTTGAGGACGGAAGGCGGTCGCAAATTGTCAGCTAAATCTAATCAAGTTAATTAACACAGTGGCACCCCAAGCCAGCTACACTGAAAAAAAGAAGCTAGGAAAAAATATACCAACTAGAATGTAAGCTAAAAATCAACAGAAGTTATTTAGAGAGTTTTTTATTAAATGCAAAATGAGAGCATTCAACATACTGAAATGTTTTTATAATTCTTATGAGTACTTTAGCTTATTTATATTTATTTATATTATTTATTATTTGATTATTTAGGTATTTCTGTTTTTTTTTACATATATATTATTTTTAAATATATATGTATTTTATTATTGTAGCAATTTGAGTTTTTTGTTAAATAAAAGTAAAGCTTTCAGCATTGTTCGATTTTTAATACTTTTAAATCCTAATTTAGTATTTTTATTATTTATTTACCTTAAGTATTTTTTAATTATTAAGGTAATTCTGCTATTATATTTAATATATACTATTTCTTTGACCTTATTTTATAGCAAAGTGACCTTCTGGTAAATTATTTATTTGTCAAAGAAGGCATTCATAATTTTGTTGTTTTGTTTTATATGAGCTAATTTTATTTATTTTTTAATTATTAAGGTATTATGTATTAGGTATGTTATGAATATAAACATTTTATCTTTTTAGCCTCATTATTTTAGCCTTATACATTTTTTTTTAAGAAAATTCAAGCATTGATTATTTTTTTAGAACTTTAACATTACTTATGTTTATTTTAGCTTGTTGTTATTGATTAATGTGTATTCTTTCATTATATATATATTTTTCTTATTATATTTTAATCAATTTATTTGTTTTTTACCTTATTAATATATCAGTTATTTTTTTTGTTAAAGAGGCATTAAGTTTATTAGACCTTAAGTATTTCTAATATTATTATTTTGTTTTGTTTTTATAAAGTTAAATTATTATTTATTTAATTATTTAGGTATTTGCATTGTCATGATAATTTTATATATTTTTTCTTAGACCTAAGAGTTTAGTTATCAATTTTTTCCCAGTGCACCCAATTAGCCCTCGAAATCCGTCGATCTGTGGAGTCTCGAAGGCAAAGACAACGACGCCTGGGCCCCCAGCGACTCAATTTGCTGACTCAATTAGCAGAGATCGTAGGAGGAGGAGGAGGCGGAGGAGGAGGAGGAGGTACTGGGACTTGAACTGGGACTGGACTGGGCCTGGGCCTGAGACTGGGTGGCTTCTCCCCCTGGGGAGTGGGTGGCTGCCCGTCCGAGATCAGCTGTCTCTCCGGCCAGTCAGCTGTTGCTCGCGAAAGTCTGCCGTTCGCCGAGCAGCCAGAGTGTCGAGTGTCGAGTGTCCCAGTGTCCAAGTGTCCAAGTGTCCAAGTGTGTGTCATAATATCATTAATAAAAATAATAAAAAAATATAAAACAATAATAGACGCCGCTGCTGGCCGGATTCTGGATCCGAAACCGAATCAAAGTCAGACCCCAGTCACCTCTGATGCGTGCCTCCGAGCGGTGCGCTTTCCTCCGCTTAAAATCACTTGATCTTAGTTTTTTTTTTAGTTTAACTTAGTTTTGAGTGTTGTTTTTAGTTGTTATTATTATTTTTTTTCAACGGCACAATGCACGTGGAGGAGCTGAGGGCCAGCCTGCAGAGCTTCGGCTGGCTGGACTATCTGGTCTTCTGCCTGATGCTGGCCATCTGCGCCGTGATCGGCGTCTACTTCTGCCTCCAGCTGCGGCGGGAGTCCCGGAAGCAGAAGGAACTCCACGGCGCCGAGGAGGCGGCCACCAGTGCCGCCTCCTACCTGGTGGGTGGGAGGCAAATGAAGATCTTCCCCATCACCATGTCACTCATATCCAGGTGAGAGGGGAGAGCGTTTGATAACAATTCTAAATATAAATATTTTACAAATATATTTTAAGTACTATAAATATTATCATTACTATTAAAATATTTTTTATTGCTTTGCTACTTAATTTTTAATATTTATTGTACAAAGATTATGAATAATTTATTATTTTTATTTATTAAAATTAAATTTATAAGTTAAAATTAGTAATTATGCCCTGAAATTGTATTAGTATTTTGAATTATTATTAGCGCAATATATATTTCTAATAACAATTCTATTTTAATTATTGTTTTTGAAATATATATATAAAAATTAATAAAATAATTTATAATAGAATAAATTTTACTTATACTGTATAAATTTCATAATCATATTATAATTACTATTTACAAAAACTATATTATTAAGCTGAAATAAGTAAATAAGCACCGAATTAAAAAAAATATATGTTTTCTTGGTCAGATGGAGGCACAGTTCTTTACATAAACATTATTAACTATAATTTGTATGTTTATATCACAGATAATTAGTTTATTTATTATTTTTATTGCCTATTATAAATTTTATAATATTATAAACAGGTTATCTTCCAGATAACAAATTCATTTAAATGTACAAGTTGTAAGTTTTATGCTGAAAAGGAATATTAAATAATTCATATTGTCACAATTATTTTAAGTATTTTTTTAAGATATTATTTATTATTAAGAAAAGATTTGGAAACGATTTTTCGTTTTATCTGTTTAATTTATTATTATTTTGCTATTAATATATAATATCATATTTTTAGCCTTTATTTAAAGGAGCTACTTAAAATTGAAATAGTTTTCCTTTTTACTTGTTTTTCTTTTGTTCTTAATGTTTAAATTACTTTTGTATATTTAAAAAATAAATAACATAATAATTAATATTACATTTTAATATTAATTTTTAAAGCTTTAATAACATTTAATATTTATATTCAGCTAGACGAAAGAGTTATTCCCAAAAACATAAACAACTTAAGCTTAGTATAAGCTGTCAGGTTCCTTAATTAATAAAGAAAAGCTGAGTTTACGGAAGCTAAAAAAGCAGGAAAAAAAAAAAGAAAATAAAAAGAAAATAAGGAAGAAAAAAGATAAGAAGACTGAAAGATAAGTTAAAGTGACGATGATGATCAAAGCAACTCAATAAAGAGCAAATTCCATTTAAATTAAGCCACTCACTTGCTGGACCACTTTTCCTGTTAAGTATTCTTATGCAATGGCGATGGGAAACCCCTTTTATCTCAATTTTTATTTAAGACAGGGATGTGCTGCTTAAGGAAGTAAATATTTGTATAAGGAATTAAATATGTATTTATTTAAAAAATAAATAATCATAAGTTTGTATAAGAAATTAAATATTTACCTTTAAAAAAATTAAATAATCACAAGTTAGTGGTAATTACATAGGTTTTGTTGTTGAAATTGAGAAAGTGGCTTCATTTCTTGCTTAAAAATATATTTAGAAAAATTCTGGATACTTTTTAAATAGGATTTAATAATGTTTTTTAATATTTTATATTATTCTGGTGTGACAAAGTTATATGTACTTATATTTATTGCTTAATAATACAAAATTATATATTCAGAACACAAAAATTGTATTGACTTTAACATATACAATTAATTTTAAGTAAGTAAATATCAAATCAAAAATTATAAATTATATTTAAATATTTATTTTACAAAATTCGAAAATTTAAATATATAAATATAATATAATAAATGCTTACATTATAAATATTTTAATGAATTAGAAAAATAATAATGAGACGAAAGGAAATTTTTGCTATATTTACACATATTTAACCCTTGTGGCATATATATAATAAAATATATTTAAATTTTTCAAACACTCTTAGGCAAGTAAATATATTAAATAATATAATATAAAAATATAAAAAGCAATATAAAATTAACGTTTAAAATTAAAATTAAGCATAATGATACATATAGATATTTTAAACCCATCCCCTTTCGGCATATACATTTAATAATATTTTTTTTTTCTGCAAATTGTACCCCTTAATCCAACCCTGCTGCCAGCTTGCTCCAGTTTCGACTCGTTACAGTCGGTGGGGTATTTTTAGCAACTGGTAAACGCAACTCGTAGAGCTCCTATCAACGCACCAAATCATAATTAATAATTGGCTTCCACGCGAGGCGAGCGACCCGCATGCAGGGCATTCGAATTGACGACGACGACGCCGATGGGCAATTGTCCCAGACTCCGGACTGCCACTGCCACTGCGACTGCGAATCTGAATCTGAATCCGAGTCGGAATCCACCGTCCACAGTCCCCGATTCCGATCCCGTTCCCAATCCCGTTCCCGTTCCCGATCCCGACTTAGACTTGGACACCAGGGCATTACGACAACGACAGCGACGACATTGGTGCTAATTGAATTGTATAAAACGCACTTTGATCTCCCAGAGATGATGGAAGCGACGAGGTGACGGCTGTGAGTCTTCACTCGAAGGTCAAGGCAGTTGTGCACAGCGAGAAAAGTAGGACGAACAACGAGTAAAATGTGAACTTAAGCGAAAAATAGGTTATTTAGGTATTACCTGAGTTACAGGGGATAACTTTTTATATGAGTTTAGTGTGTATTATTTTAGTATATATCGTTTATCGTTTTCGGTATATATAATATCGTTCAAATATCGAATTTCACCTAAAAGTATCGATATTATTGGAAAATAATTAAATCATTTTTATACAGAATTAAAAAACGAGTATCGATTTGCAGAACATATATCGCAAAGTTAAGATAAAGAAAATATGGCAAAATAGGATATATCGAAATTTTTAGGATCAAATAATATCGCTTTTAGATGTAAATATTTTATTTAATTTATCGGTATTCCAGGGATAGTTAAAACAAGTTATAGATATAGAAAAATATTCTGCTTAACATAAAAATATCAATATTATGAAAGGGAAATATTCCAAAAATGTTATATAATTTCTCTTCAACGAATTTCCTTCGATTTATATACAAAGAAAATATGGTTTTATAACTTTTGCAGCAAATATCGATACATTAACGATATATATATATATTTTTTTATATTATAAATTTTACTATTATTATTTTTATTTATTGCTATATAATTTATTTTAATTTTTACTAGAACTTAGATGTTAAAAACACTTTCATTAGCATAGATTTGATCTTTTAACGGCTTAAGTTCTATAGATTTATACACAATATATCGATTTATCGCGTAGTTATCGCAAAGCTAAACAAGGCATCAATTATCGATAGACTTAAGATTTTTTTTATTTTTTTTGTCATTCTTATGAAGTTTATTATTATTTTTATTATAACTTGTTTCGAAATATCGATATTATCGAAGAGAAATATCGTATAAAACTATTTAAGGTCTTTTTGTTGGATTAGGTTCTATAAATATATAAGCAAAATATCGATTTATCACTTAGATACCGTAAGCCTAAATTAAATCTGCATATATCGATATAGTTACGATATGTCTATAATTTCTTTTATTTAATTTTTATTTATTTATGTTATAATTCTTTAATTTATTATTATTTTAAATAGAACTTAGATCTAAAATCTATGTACTCACCTCCTAAAATACCTTAATTAGCTTTATATCGGGCATCACTCTCCTGGGCACCCCCACCGAGGTGTATCTGTATGGCGCCCAGTACATGTACATCATGGGATCCCTGGTGCTGATGGGCTTCTGCATGTACTACTTCTTCCTGCCGGTGTTCCATGAACTGAATCTGATATCCACCTACAAGGTGAGTGATTAATATTCAGGATATCTGTAAGATATAAGATACAAGATACAAGATATATATTATTTTCAGTACCTGGAGCAGCGCTACAATCGAAGTCTGCGGCTCTTTGGCTCGGTGATGTTCATAGTGGCTTCGGTAAGGATATTTGGAGAACAGAATTTAAAAATATATATATATATATATATTCCCTATATCCTTGACAGCTCCTTTGGCTTCCCATTGTGATCTACGTCCCTGCCATAGCGTTCAACCAGGCCACCGGAGTGAATATCCACATCGTGACCCCCATCGTGTGCGTGGTTTGCATTTTTTACACCTGCATTGGTGGCCTGAAGGCGGTGGTCTGGACGGATGTCATCCAGACCCTGATCATGTTTGGGGCCATGGCCCTGGTCCTGATCAAGGGCACTTTGGACATCGGTGGTCCCGGCGTGGTCTGGCAACGTGCCCAGGAAACCTCTCGCTTGGAGAGGCCCAACTTCAGCGGTGATCTCAGTGAGCGATACACCTTCTACTCCTTGGTCCTGGGCGGCGTGGCCCACTGGCTCAAGTCGAATGCCATTAGCCAGAACATGATCCAGCGGTATTTGTCGCTGCCCACGCTCCGGCATGCCAGGATAGCCATTTGGACGTTCATAGCCGGTGTCCTGGCCTTCCTCCTGATCTGTGGCTACACGGGCCTGCTCATCTATGCCACGTATGCCCAGTGCGATCCCTTGGAGACCAAGCTGGCCCAGAGGAATGACCAGCTGCTGCCGCTCCTGGTAATGGAAACCCTCGGGGCATATCCTGGTCTCCCGGGCGTCTTTGTGGCCGGCGTCTTTAGTGCCGCTCTGTCGTCCTTGTCCACGGGCTTGAACTCCCTCTCTGCGGTGGTGCTGGAGGATTTTGTGAAGACCTTCCGGAAGGGTCCTCTGACCGAGGGACAAACCGCCTTCGTGATGCGCAGCGTGGTGGTGGTCTTTGGCATCCTGTTTGTGGCCCTGGTCTTTGCCGTGGAGAAGCTGGGGGCTGTGTTGCAGCTAACGATCACCCTGTCCTCGGTGGCCAATGGTCCGCTGCTGGGCATCTTCACCGCCGGAGTGATGCTGCCCTGGGTGAACTCGAAGGGTGCCCTCCTGGGGGGCTTCAGTTCCCTGCTGGTCATGGCCTGGATGTGTGTGAGTGCCCAGCGCGACCTGGTCACCGGGGATTTGGTGTACAAGCGGAAACCCTACTCTACGATGGGCTGTAACTACACCTTTGCGGGGGAGCCAAGGGAGTTTGCCAGCCTCTCAGGAGGAGTAGGAGGAGCTGCCATCAGGTGAGTCTCCTTGAAAGAAATTTCAATTATTTCAATATCATTTCTCCTCCTCCTTTTCAGCCCTGCTCCCTTCCAGCTGTACCGCATCTCGTATTTATACTTCACCCTGTTTGGCGCCCTGGTGACCATACTGGTGGCCCTGGTCACCAGCCTGCTCCTTCGGGAAACCGATCTGGATGCAGTGGACACCCGCCTGCTGACGCCCTTCGTCCGGCGCTGGCTGGAGCGGCGTCGCCATCGTCTGCGTTCCCAGGTGCCAGATCCTCGCCAGAAGAAGGATAAAGTTGAGACCGCCACGTGACAGGAGGGGGTGGAGGATGCTCGTCCTGGCCATGTTCCATGTTCCTTGCGTTAGCCTAGCAAATATATACGTATTCTATAAAAAAATAAAACAAAACTCATAATTATTTGGGGCTCTCAGAGATGTGGGTTCAAAGCCATCGCCTGGGTCGCCTTCTCTGTAATTAGAAAAATGCCCGCAGCTCCGGGGGAGTCCCCGAACCTGACCCGAACCTAGAAATCAAAGCAACGGCTGCCCAAATAGAGAGAAAATCACAGGGGGGGGAACAAAGCAAGTCAAGGGTTAAGGGTTAACACAAAGACGAAGAGGTTAATACTCTTTTTTTTAAGGGGAAATCGAAGGGAAAGTGTGGGTTTTCTAAGGGATTTATTGGGAGTTTACCTTAAATGGGTAATTCAGTATCAAAAATATAATTATTTTTAAAGAAAATACTAACCATATTAATTTAATTAAATTGTTTTGTACCTTGTTTATATAATTGGCATCTCTAGCTGTTTAATTTGGATGTTTTAATTTAATTTCAAGTATTTTCTATTTATTTTTGCGTAGAAAATAGTTTTGAGTAGAAGCCCAGCTTAAGTTATAATTAACTATATAGTGTACAAATAAAAAAAAATAACAAATCTATTTAATTAATTTTTTTTTTGAATCTCTTATATTTTTTTTACCGATAATTGATTAGTATTAACTTAATTTGAGGAGTTTTTTATTTCTATTTGTATCTAGAAGACTTTTATAATATTATTTTATATTCTCTTTATATCTATATATATTTATATTTATTCATGAATTATTTATGTATTTTATATGTATATTATCCATTCCATTTGACTATATATACACCATTTATTCCTCTATAATTTCCACGATATTAGGTTAATTTATGTTTAATAATATTCTCAGGGAGAGTGAGTCCCTCCTGACCCGTTGTGATCACTATACCCCCTGGAGAGAGTATAAAATAATGAAATAAATGCGAAAAAAGGCTCTGAACTACAGAGAACCCGTACCCGTACCCGTACCCCTTACACCTAAACCCTTGGCCCGAAAAAAGGTCCCAGGCTGAGGGTGAAGGGTGGCCCGCTTTTAAGTGCCAGTCAGGCACAAGTGATTGGGCACTGTCTGGGGTCCAAGGTCAATCCGGGGGGAGGAGAAGCAGCGGCAGGAGCTGGCCACAGCTACCCCCCACAAAGGGTTACGTTTTCACATTTAGTTTTCCGTCCGTTAATTGAATATTTACTGCTTTTCATGTGTGTGCCGGCCGGTGGTCAGTCTGCAACTATTTCTCGGCGAGGAGGTACACATTTGTATGTTTAGGTCGTTTATGCAGCAAATTGAATTGTTAATGAGCTGGCAAATGTTTGCGAAATTAGTTTTTTGCCTCTGGAGCTGTACTCATCGATGATGGAGGCAAGCCCCACAGCCAGAGACATATGTCCTTAATGCCGCAACTATTTCTCTCTTAATTAGCCGCCTGAAAAAATCATTTTTAACACAAAAGACAGAGGGACAGAGGGGGAAACAGCGGCGAAATGTCATCAGAATGCATAATAATAACAGTTTCCGGTCAGTGTGTGTGTGTGTGTGTGTGTGTGTAGCTTTTTGTGGAAAATCAGAACAAAAGCAGAGACACAGGTGCGCCACCTCGCGGCAGTTACGGAAAAAGGGGGTGCACGAGCGGTGAAATGGGAACAACTGCTGCCAGGGGGAAGGGAGAAAGGCAGGGGTTGGGAAGGTACTCGGGACAGTTGTCATATGGGTGGATTGTTTTTCTTTGTTTCTTTTTTTTCTGGGGAAAACAGGAAGCGGAAACGGAAGCTGGAAGCAGCGCTAACGTGCCAAACTGCCAACCTGCCACTAACAGCAACTACACAATTAGTACAACAACTACAACAACAACTATAACAAAACTAGAAAAATGTACTACAAAAGCCAACAACAACCAAAACTCCTCGCTCTGTTAACTTGTTTATGTCGCCGTGTTTGTGCTTTTGTATTACTTTTTATCCCAAAATATAATTTGCTCACCCTTTTGCTCTCTCATTACCCTTCAGTTTTGGAGGGGTATATGAATTTAGGTAAGGAACTTATAAAGTTAAGATGGGTAACGCCAAACACCTAAAAGAAAAAAAAAATCAAGAAAACTTCAGTTTATTTTCTTGCTTAAATATTTTATTTACATAATTTATTTGTTGGATTTTTGTAGAATTCCAGTTACTACTTACTACTCTTACATTTGTAATAAGTACAGGGATTTAGGAAAAGATATTATAGGCTGTAAAATGCATAACGCCAGAAGAACCGATGAAAGCCCAGAAAACCAAACCTCATATACTTTTCTAACTATTTTATTTGTATTTTTTCATTAATTTAAATTATGTAGAATATTTGATTGTTCATTTTTCTAACATTTTTAATAAGTACTGGGATTTAGGAAACTGTCATATATTGCATAAGATGCATAACGCCAAAAGTAGAATAAAAGCCAAATCAAAATTAATTTCCTTACCAATTTTATTTGTTTTATTTATTAGTTTAATTTTACTACTTTAAAATTGTATTTTTCAGTGATCTCTTGATTAATGTTATACTTAATTATTTATTAGGGTATTAATCACAAAATCGTGATATTTTTTACTAAAATTAAAATCCTCTGCCTTACCTTATTTTTTCGTAGAAATTTTTGGATGCCTGGCGGTCATATAAATGCCAGTGACAATTTGCAACGGAGGTTAACCCACAGCGAACTTAACCCCTCATCAGCCTCCCTCCTGCCAGAAGTCATTTTTGATTGTTTTCATGAAAATGAGCATAGAAAAATTATAATTAAAATTCATATGGAAATTGTCGAAAAAACGAGCCACTACAAAATGGAGGCGAGAACAATGGTTGTTCGTGTTTTTCGTGTTGTTCGTGTTGCTGTCGTTGTTGTTGACCAAAAGATTTCATCTAAAAGAGACCCAAGAAATGCAGTGGCCAAAAGGGGTTAAGGGGGCTAAGGGGGCTAAGGGGCTAAGGGGTTAAGGGGTGCAGGCTGAGCGCTGCGGGTTTATTGTTTGCGGGGAACATGTGTTCATTCCACCGGCTCTCTGGCCCGCCTCAATCTTTTTGCCTGCCAAAACAATGTCAGCTTACAGAATTAGAAGGGCAGCGGGTCTGGGGGGGTGGGCAACAAGGGGTTAAAAGGGGCCAGCCAGCAGGGGCTTAGAAGGCTGCGGGGGTGGGGCACACTACCTGGGCAGCAAATGTAAAAAATACAGAGGAGAAAAGGGAAGCTTATCAACTATATTCTATAAAAATCTACAAAATATATTTTTAAGCAAATTTCAGGCTTTCAACAATATTTAAAAAATATATAAAATATATAATTAATATACTATTATATAATATATATAATTATCTTCTGAAATTTCCTCTCAGTGCCTTCAGAGCACAATGGTTTTGCCGGAGCCAGTAGGAAAAACGCATGCCGGCTGCTCACTTTTCTTGTTGTCGTTTCATTTTTGGCACTTTTATGCGATAAAATATTTAATTATATTCGGCAGCTTCGTTTGTGCATTGTGCGGTGGCTTTTCTCTGTTTTTAGTTCTTTTTTTAGCCCATCTCAGCCCATTTTACATCACCTTGGGGAGTGGGCGTGGCGAGATTGCATTTCGAGTGTCTGACCAAAAATATGCAATGAATTGGGTAGGGCAGCCTTTGGAGCTAAAGCTAAATGCTAAGCAGTGTTTATATTTATTTGAAATATCTTATTGTTATATTTTAGACTATATAATTTTTAAATATATAACAAGATATTTTTTTTTTAATATTTTATTATTCTTTAATATCTTATAAGGTTTCGATTATACTAACTTACACTCTAAAGTGAGGGTTAAGTAAACTTTTCCAAGTAATTAAGGACCTTTTGCTCTTTAACCTGAGGTAAAAAATAAATATGTAGGTAGTATTTCAAAGATTATCCTTTCTTAAGTAAGTAAGTAATATGGGTTTCATTTACTTTTAATTAACCGGAGGTTAAATTAACTTAATATATTATTATTATTTTTAGATATATCAAAGATAATCATTTCTCAAGGTATTTCATATGTAGAGCATCTTCTTCTTTAACCTGAGGTTTAATTCAATTTTAATATTATTTTTAAAAATAAAATCAAACCTTAACCTGAGGTTAGTCAAAAATAAATCAATTTTGCCCCAGATGTCCCTTTTTTAATGGTATACAATATTCAGGGACCACTTTAACCTTGGGTTAAGTTAATCTTATAAATTTCAATTATATTCCAAATTATAATTAGGTATTTTTTCTATTAACTTTAAAATTGAATATTTCAAGAGTGATCTACAGTATAATATATCCCCCTTTATCCCAAGGATAAATTCACTATAAATGTTATTTACATTTCAAAGAAAATTCAACCTTAACATGAGGTTAAGCAAACTTTTTGTATAAATAAATAAAATGCCAAAGATGTTAATTTTTTATGGTTCACAATATTGAGTTACCTCTTTAACCTGAGGTTAACTAAATAAATAAAGATTATATCAATATATAATTAGGAATTTTTCTGTATTACCGAATCTTTGAAAGGTGATAATTTCTCAAGGAATCTAATATCTAGTATGTTCCCCTATATTCTAAGGTTAAGTCCACTTTAAATGTTATTTATATTCCAAAGAAAATGCAACCTTAACCTGAGGTTAAGAAACATTTTAAGTAAATACTGAATACGCAAATAAAGGGACTTCTTTTTTAGGGCACACAATATTTGTGGTCATCTTGAACCTTTTTTATTTCTTTTTTATTAATTTTTTATTATATCCAAATACTGATTCGATTCCTTTTATCCAGCAGCCACTGTGGTCGGCAGCGTGGTGGCCCTGGTCGTCGTCGTGGTCGTCGTGGTGGTCGTCGTCGTCGTCGTGGTCGAGGTTGTGGTGCCCAGGGGTCGCTTGATGATGGTGATCCGAATGCAACCGGCATGATCCGGATGCTCCCCAATGGGCGCCGCCCTGCCCAGGGGGAGCAGGCACTCCGAGACAATCAGCAGGACGAACAGGTGAGCGAAGGTGACAAAATGGGCAGCCATTATTGTGATTTTCCTGTGAAAACGCGTCGATCTTCGCCGGCTTTGAGCAACTGACTAATGCCAAAGCACAGCATCAGTCGATCTATATATATTTTTAGAGATATATACATATATTTGGATATGTATATACATGGAGACACTTCTTGCAGTTCCATTCAATTCGCAACAATAATAAAAATACGATTTATGTGCTGTATCAACAAATGCGATTGCAAATTGCAGCCTCACCTCGCCGCGGTCACGGGTCACGCACCTATTATTTATACTACATATATATATATGTTTATATGTATATATGTTTGTATATATATTTTCATATTCCGCTGCATCAGATAGCCCTAATTCCCAGGTATTTCCCTTGACTTTTAGCGCATTAATGCCGATGCAAATCGGTCTTTATTCATTGAATTCAATGGAAATCGGGGAAAAAACACTTGAGCTGTGAAAAACTAAGCTTTTTTTTAAAGCAGATTTTGTCAAGTTAGTAGTTAGATATTATGAGTAGTTAAATGTGCCTTTTTAAGGTAATTATTTCATTAGTCAGTGATTTTTCAATAAAGAAAATAAGCCTTTGTTGGCCTTGAAAAAATTAAATTAAACCAAAACAAAGGGTTTAATTTCCTTTAGTTATTCGAGAATAATACAAATATAGATTAGTGAGTCATAAAAATAGTTTTTATAAATGTTTAAAATTACTTTTAATGCATTTTCGCTTTAAAGTTTTTCTTTTTAATTCTAAATAGTTAATTTATACATTTATTATTTATTTTATAGACGGCTTTACTTGAAATTTAATTTTGAATATATTTCTTTTTAAGTTTCCCCCATATTATTTATTTTAATTTAATTTTTAGCCCTTAAGATATTAAAAACACTAATTAATTTCATATTAAATACCCATTTTGGTGGTTTTCCTTTCCCTTAAAAAGCGATTTTACATAAACATTTTTTTTTAAGAGTTATCAAGCTTTCTCCTATATTATTTAATTTGTTTAAAGTTTTAGCCTTTCGAACATAAATATTTTTTTTTTATTTTCTACACTGTATACTTAATTATAAATTAGGCTACAGGATAATATATTTCTAATTTCATATTAAATAACCTCTTTTTGTGGCTCCCCTTTCCCCTGAAAAGTAAATTTTCATTTTAGCTTGCAGGAAAACGTGAATTTATTGAAAACAGCTGAAAAACTACATAGTAACAGGGTTCACATTGGGGTTCGTTTCGGGGGTAAATCAATGGGTATCCTTGCCAGGACTTTGTCCTGGTATTAGCCCGATGTGCTAGCCGTCGTGGATGGTGGTGGTGGTGGTGGAGACCCGCGTGGCGGACCAGTGGAGTTGCGATGATGACCGGCAGCCTCCAGGCCACGAATCATATTCACTCCAGCCGTGGAGAGGTGCTTGAAAATATTAAAATTTAATATTTTAATCGGTTTTATAAGATTTTTAAAGGTTTCTAAATTACTTAAGAGGTATTTTGCTAATTTTAATAATATTTTAATTATATTTATAATTCTAATAATATTTTAATAATAATTTAAAAGAGCTTAAAAATACAGATTAATATTGAAGATGATTTTATAATGTATTAAGATGTCTTTAACTAGTTAAAAGTGCATTAAACAAATTTAAAAAAAACAAACAAAAAAAAATAAAGATTATTGTTTACATGGAATTTAAAATAGTTGTAATTCTTTATACGTTATTTTAAAATATTTTACAGGCGTTAATGAACTCCGTTTGATATTTTTGTTGATTTTACCATAATTTAAATTTTTTTAAAGTGAATTAAAAGCTTTTTGTTAATTTTAGAAATATTTTAAAAGTCCTGAGAAACAAAGATTTATAATTATGCCAATTTTTTAATATATTTAAATACCTTTGACTGATTTAAAATGTTTTTAAAAATTTTTATAAAAACTCTTAAAGTTATTTGAAAATATTTTAAGGGTACTAAAAAATATTTTAATTAATTTTTTAATTGGTTTTTGAGTATTTTAAATTATTCGTAATCATATAACTACTTCTTCAGATTTAAAAATTGTTTTATTGTTGTTTCTTACCAAATATAAAAACATTTTAATAATACTATAATCTAAGATTTGTGGAAGTATTTCTAAAGTATTTTAAATTGTTTTTTGTACGCAAAATTTTTTTTTTTAATTTTAAATAATATTTTGGTAGATTTTATATATTTTAAATTATTTAAAGTGCTTTTTCTTATTTTAAAAATATTTTAAATACCACGAAAAATTCAGTATATTTTTAATATGATTTTAAAATATTTCTGCTTAGGTTGAAACATTTTCGAAGAGTTAATCCGTTATTTTAAGAGCCCAAAAAGGACGCAAATAAATTCTTGTATTTTCGACTCCTTCCAAAACATTTTTAATAATTCGAAAACACATCCTTTTGAAAGGATATGGGGCACTCACCATCAGGGCACAGCTCAGGGCGAAAAAGAAGAGCAGATAGAAACGCATCTTGATGTCGAATGTTTGGCATTGGCCCCGAAAGGCCCGCTTTTATGGCCCCGATTCGTTTACCCTGGACAGAAACTATATACTACGTACATATATTTAGATGTGTGTGGCAGGTGGCTCTGTAATTGCCGCGGTAATTGCCATGTCACATTAAATATCAAATTGAGGTGTTGATTTTGTAATAATATTATTTCAACTCGCCGGCAATTATCATGTGCACTGAAGCCGGATCTAGTTTCCGATTAGAAAGACTCGTTTATATATTTTGTGGCTATATTTATTTACTATTTTTTTGCTGCTCACAGAATCACGTGCCAATAAACAGTGCTTTTTGTGTGTGAGAAGCTGAAGTATCTTTAAGGGCACGTCCCGCACGCCTGAAAGCCTCTCCATCCCCATCCCCATCCCCGTCCCGCATCCGTCAGATTAATCCCAAAAGCCACTCAAGATTGCGACACTCGTGACCTGTCGCCAGATATTTGATGAACTGCCATGGGATGTGGATACGTATTCGGATTGGCATTGATCCCAGCACCCAGATACGGGCATAAATGTCTTGCCAAACTTTTATTGCCAGTGGCTTTTACCTTGGAATCGAACAGGCGACACCGGGGGATTTCCCCATCGATCTGGGGGACACTGTAAATCAAGGATTTTTTATGTATTTATATTAGATAATTTATATTTTATTTTAAATATATTTATATATTTATACATTTATTATTTATATTTTATTTTATATATTTTATATTTTATTTATAATTTCTTTATTAAAGCATTCATCATTTTAAAACAATTATATAAATATTCTTTGTAGAAACTCTTATCTTTAAGAACCTTTTATATGTATTATTTTTACTTAAAAATAAGCAAATATACATAATGAAAACTAACTAAAAGTTTTCATTATGTATATTTGCTTTTCACAAATACCTAATCATTATTGAACCTTATATAATTTTAACAAATAATTGTAGGTATTATTTGTAGTATATTAAATATTATATACATTCTTTGAACTTTATTTAGTGTATTTATTAATATTTTTATCTTGACTTTGTTGTAAGTTGTAAGTTTTAAATTTAAATTTGAACCCAACATTATTTTAAAAAATTTTTTAATTCTATTTCCCTTACCTTATATTATTTTAGAATAATTATATATTTTTTTTTAAACCCAAACTTATTAAAAAATGTTACTATTTTTACTTAATATACCCTTGCAGGGTATTATAATTTCAGTCAGAAGTTTGCAACGCAGTGAAGGAGACATTTCCGACCCTATAAAGTATATATATTCTTGATCAGCATCAATAGCCGAGTCGATCTAGCCATGTCCGTCTGTCCGTCTGTCCGTCTGTCCGTCTGTCCGTCTGTCCGATTATACGCAAACTAGTCCCTCAGTTTTGGAGCTATCTGAATGAAACTTTGCAGATAGTCTTCTATATGCTCTCACTACTATATAAGTCGGAACGGGCCGGATCGGGCGACTATATCATATAGCTGCCATAGGAACGATCGGTACATTTTCAGAAAAAAATTCTAACTTGTCCAATTTTTAACATATCTTCATATAATTTAAGACATGGCCATTTTATATTATTCTAGAATTTCGGTTTTAATCTGATCAAAATCGGACTACTATATCATATAGCTGCCATAGGAATGTTCGGGAAATATTACGTATACGCAATGTTAAACCAAATTTTTATATGTGTAAATGTTGTATACAACTCCTGTTAGTTTTGCTTTCCATTTGATAACATTTAATTAATTCATAATGATCGAAATTGTAAGCTGCAATGGTATACAAACTTCGGCGTGCCAAAGTTAGCTTTCTTTCTTGTTTTTAAATTGAATAATATATATTTTATTGAACATAGTCCTATACTTTTTCATAACTTATATTTAATATATTTATTTTTTATTTATTTTTTTCTTTTAAAATATTTATTTTTATACATTTCCTGATTTTCATAACCTTATTTATGTATATTTTTATAGTTTAACGAAACCTATTTATTTATTATTAGTTATTTTTATTTATTTGATATTTTAGTACTTGTTCGTAATTATTTAAGTCAGTTTTCTAACTAAACTTGTTTTATATATAATTATGTTTTCATGTTAAACTATCACAATTGTTTTATTTTATTGAAATAAATATAAAAAGAGTTCTTAAGCAGCCTAAAAATGTATTCTTTGGATTTATCTCTAACTTTTTTAATAACATTTAGTATTTTTATATTTTATTTATTTTATTTTATCTTATTAATAGTATATTTTATTATTTTACTTTGATTTAATTTGATTTGACTTATTTACTTTCCTGACTGCACCAGTACTTTACTTTAAATTATTTTATTTTATAACTTTATTACTTCATTTATTTTATTTTATTTCATAAATATCATATATGAATTTCTCGCTGTGCACCATAAACGACATAATACCAGAAAAAAATGAAGAAGTCGGCCGGGAATCATAAAAGCCACCGCAAAAGCCTTCGGTTTATTGGATTTTTACGATAAGCCTCGAAGCAGCCAGGATTTTTCGCGCAGATTTTTATTCCCAGCCCGAGAATGGGGCTGCGGATGAGCCTGAAGGATGTGCAGGCCGATGATGATTCGAAAAGCACTTTCCTTTTGCAAATTGCAGCTGTTATCGCTGATCAAAAGGAGGGGAAATCCCCGCATACATACATATACATACATATATGTATAGCCCGAATATATACCCGAAATCTGGCTAGTGTCTCCGGTCCGAGGAGAATGCAAATCAAACAAACAATAAATTGAATCAGGACATTGTTGAATGTAACAGATAGCACCGAGAACAATGGCTGCGAGGCTGGGCCGCTCGCATATCCTGCAGACATTAAGGATATCCTTGAGTAGATGCAATTTTCTAACCAATATAATTCATAAATTTATTTTCAATCCTTTCCGCACATAAATTCTCATATTATGCACACACGCACACAAGGACATTTTTGTGCCTTGGGCCTATTGTCCAGCCATGTCCTGTGTCCAGCGTCCAGCGTCCTGCCGCCTGTGTTGGTGTGCATTATTATTTGTCGTCGTGCTTGTCATTATTTATATGGGCAGGCGAGAGATAAGTTGCTGCCCCCTTGGAGGGGGGGGGACAGGATGCAGTGCTGGTCCTGGCAATTACACAAGCACAGAGTGAGAGAGAGATGTCCTTCGGTGCAGGTTGTTGGCCCAAAATTTTGATTTATAAATGCCAACACCGAGCAGGTTGTCTAAAATGCCATCCATCCCCACCTTCTCCCCCATTATCCTGCATCCTGCCATCCTGCCTTGCCGCCCGGCTGCCTGCCCCCGGAAGTTGCAGTTACTTTTGCTGACAAACGTCCCCAGGACCTGCCAGGAGGCGAGTGCAACTCAAGTGGCCATTAATATATCAGTTCAATTCATATTTGAAATTTTGCATTTCCCCAACAGGAGCGAGAACGAGGACGAGGACGAGCCACAGAGATCCTTGTCCAGCTGGCACCTAGAGATGCATTCCCCCCGCCCCCAGGCTCCGCCTTCGCCTCCTCCTCAGTACCCCCCTCCCCCCCTGCATTAGGAACGATTATGATTTGTGTCTTACTTAATGCACAGAGAGTCCTGCGATGTTTCAGGACACAGAGCAAAATTGTTAAGGGTCAATTTCAAGGTTTAAAGAGAATATATAAATTACATAATAAAGTAAGGGAAAATGTAAATAAAAAATTAATGCAAAATATTAATTAAAAAAACAGACAGACAAAGCTTATGAAATACAAACATGTTCACTTGAAACTGAACTAAGAAAATGATTTCAAATAGATAGTAATAATTGTAAGAATGTAACTAATAAGGAAATATCTAAATAAATAATAAAAAAATAAGATAAAAACATATAAATTATGTTAAGAGTATTTTAAGTAAGTTTAAATTTAAGAAATATATATAAGTTACTTTTATAATATATTTAGCTCTGACTAATTAAAGTTAATTAAGTTTGAAGACCTAAGAAAAGGGCAGTATTCCTTTGAATTAAAAAAAAACTCTTCAAAGTAATATTAAAAATAGCATTTAAATTAAATAATTCAAGTTAATAATTTTTAATGTGAGTTGAAGATCAAAAAATAAATTTAAATTCTTTTTAAAACATGTTTATTTTGAACTAAGCGGAGTAAATTAAAGTTAAAGACAGTTCATAGTCCGAATTTCACACTAAAAACCTTTTTAAGTAATACTAAAAATTAAATGTAAATCAAATAATTAATGTACATTATTTTTTAAATAGGTTTACGTCTTTAAAATCAATATGAATTGTTTTTTATATATATTTACTTTGAACTAAGATAAGTTATTTAGGGTTAAAGGTCTAATAACAGACTGTATTTCTTTAAATCGTTTCAATGTCCCTCTTAAAAACCCTTCCAAGTAATATTAAAATTAAGATTTAAATCAAATAATTAATGTACATTATTATATAAATAATTTTAAGTCTTAAAAATGTATATGAATTTCTTTAAAGTATATTTATTTTGCACTAAGATAAGTTATTTCAGGTTAAAGCTTTAAGAAAGAGCTGTATTCCTTTAAATAGTTCCAATTTCCCACTGAAAAATCCCTCAAAGTTATAATAAAATTAAGCATTACATTAAATAATTAATTTTAACTGAATTTACCAGCCTGAAGGCCTTCGTTGCTCTGGCTATTTCTCTTTGTATCTCAAAATTAATTTTAAGGTACAATTAATTAAATAAATAAATAAACTGAATTTACAATATATTATTTGGTATTTTTAATTAATGAATTATTTGTAATATATATTTACTTTGAACTAAGGTGAGATATTAATAGTTAAAGTCCTAATTTCACACTTTAAAATCCCTCTAAGCAATATTATAACTAAGATTTAAATCAATTAATTAATGTAATTTATTTTTAAAATAAATTCAAGTCTTAAAAATGAATATGAATTATTTTTTAAATATATTTACTTTGAACTAAGGTCAGTTATTTAAGGTTGAAGGCCTAATGAAGGGGCTGTATTTTTTTAAAAAGTTCCAATTTCACCTTTAAAACCCCTTCCAAGTAATATTAAAATTAAGAATTAAATCAAATAATTAAGTTAATAGATTTTACAATATATGACGAAGTATTTTTAATTAATTAAATATTTTAAAAATATATTCACTTTGTACTAAGTTGAGATATTTATAGATATACACCCATTTTCCCCCATAAAAACCCCTCCCATTGCTAGAAACCAAACTAAAATCCCCCCCATAATATACCCCCGATTTCTCTCAGTGCACAGTCCGGTGTCCAACGGCACAGAACCAAACTGGTAGATGGTAGATGGTTGCTGGTAGATGGCAGACGACGGCGCCCGGGTGGAGCTGGGCGCCCGGCGTCGTCTCAATCTGATTGATTTAGAATTCCAATTGAGACTGCATGAAATATGTTTGCTTCGTGTCTGGGGCTTCTGCTGGGAGTCCTGCGAGTCCTTCCTGGCCGTGCCAGCATTTATGCATGGGCATATCCTTTTGCGAAATTTGCATTTTCGAACAATTGCAAACGGCAGCAGGAGCAGTGGCAGCAGAAGGAGCAGCAGGACTACGACGACGACGACGACTTATTGGTATTTCATTGATTTATGACACTTGTGAAACAATTTGGAAAATCACAGATTAGCAGCGGAGGGAGGGGGCCTTCGGGGGGCACTAATTATACCCTATGCCTCATCGGGCCAGCACAGCACCTTGGCCCGGTTCGACTTTGTCATGTAAATTGGGGTAATTGCAGGACCCGAAAAGGCAGGACTAACTACAGGACACAAAAATCGCAATTAAAATAAACGCTGGCCAACATTTTATTTTATTTTATTTTAATTTCATTTCCACACAAAAGATTTTCTCTTTGGGTTTTCTTTGTAAAATGTAAATTCAAACGAAGAGAGGAGGGAATTTTCCTCTTTTCTTTAGGTGAGAGGTTGCTTTGACTTTTTTTTTAAATACTTGTGTTGTATTTTTTGAATATATTTATTTTTAATATTGATATATATTAAATAAAGTTTTGTTATATATTTTTGTTTTAATTTTATATATATTTTTTATATTCTTTAAAATATATTTTTATATCAATAAAAATACTGAAACTTTAAGACGATTTTGCTATAAAACTTTATTTAAAATTCAATTTTTTGTCAAAGAAATATTAAATTAAACTACTTTTATAGTATTTATATTTATTATAGCTCTAAATTAAAAAAAAAATTTTTTTAAATTTTATTTATATTATTAATATTTTTAAAATATATATTTTTGTGAATATAAATACTGTCACAGTATAAGGTTTTTGCTACTAGAAAACTTTGTTTTATATGGCTTTTGAATTATAAAAAATATTAAGCTAACTTTCTAAAATTTTGTTTATAAATATTTCATTTATAATTGTTTTGTTATATAATTTTGTTTTAATTTTATATATGCTTGTTATATTTTTTAAAAATATTTAAATAAATATATGTACAGAAATGGTTTTTGCTACTAGCAACTTTAATTTAAAATGACTTTTTTTAATATTAATAATATAGATTTGGTTATTCTTTTACTGTTTAGACATTAAAATTTAGTACATGTTTATTAAAGTCCTCTAACATTTTTTTGTTTAATTTATATATATTTTTTTTTTATATATTTAAAATATATTTTTATCTCAATGAAAATTGAAGTGGTTTTTGGTACTAGGAAACTTTATTTTAAATTTATTTTTAATTGTTAGAAATATTAATATAATGTTTTAGACTATATAAATAATACAAATTTTCATTATATTTTTTTTTTATATATTTTATATATTTATTTAATATTTAAGGGAATACAAATACTGAACAAGTTTTTGCTGCTAGACAACTTAATAGAAAACCTTATTTAAAACTTTATAAAAGGTCTCATAATTATAAAATTAATTTTGTAAATTATAATACTACAAATTTACTTAAATCTGTTTGTTTTCCTGTATATTGTATATTTCTGTTACCCTTTTTCTTACCCTTTTCTAGGGTATTCCCAAAGTCCTGCGAGTCTCTTAGCCAGAGTTAATCCAAGCGCAGCAGCTCCTTCATCGTCATCGTCTTCCTCTGGGCTCTGGCCCTGGGTTTCTTCCTTCTCCCCAACAATTGAACTTTTGGCCCCTTAACCCGTCACTGCCTAAGCCGCCTCCCTTAACCCCACAAGCACACCCAGAAGCACACACACAACCAGGCAAAAGCACTTTCCCTGCAATTCCTGCTGGCATCGTCTTTGCCAACTGCGACTCCAACTGAGATTTATATATGTCAAGTGAGGGGGAAAGGGGGAGGAGAGGGTTAACGTTCACCCCTCGCCCCGTTTAACCCCTGGCTGCCCTCGGCGGAGGACGTGCAGTGATTAGGCCACCAGTCTACAAGCGATTTGTTGCATGTTGTTGCAATTGATTGTTGCAATTTCAATTTTGAATTATGAGCCCTGCCTCCCGGCATCCTGGCTTCCGTTTCCTGTCCGCTCTCCCTGTCCCTCTCCCCCTCTCTCTCCGCCTCTCCCTCTGTCGCAGGATCAGAGGACATTGTGTCTGCATGTGTTGCAAGTTGCATTGGCAGCGTCATTCAAGTGTTTAGTGATTTATTGAATGCTCCTGCATCTGCAACTCTGCCTGCAATTTCCCCGGCATTGTTGGCCAGGCTCTGAGATTAGCACAATGGCTTTGAGCACTTTTGACAGCTAAGATTTGTTTGGGCCGAGGCCCCAGTGCCAGCTCCTTATCGGGGGGCACTCTCGGTGATTCATGTCCTTGCATATTGGTAACAAATTTCTGGTAATTGATTCGAAATTGATTAATTAAGTCTCACACGAGGGTTCTGAGAGGTCGCAGCTTTAAGAATTTTATTCAATGTATTGTTAGATTTATTTTTTCTGGGTTTCTTTGAGGTTGAAATTTAAATTAAAATAAATTAAACATTTTGTTTGGATTTATAATTTGGATTGTTATTTTTTTTAAGGAAATTGATTTGTAACTCTATTAAATTATTTTTAATATATTTAAGTTCGGAAAATCAAAGGAAATACATTTTTAAATATGTCTTAGTCTTTGAAAATACTTATAAATAATAATTACTATTTGAATTTAACTGATCAAAAAATATTTACATTAAATAATAAAGAATATGGTTCATAGAATATTGATTTTAATTGTTTAAATAAGGTTTGTCATAAGGTTTACTTTAATATAATAAGAGATTAATTTATATTTAAAAGAGGAGTGATTTTTTAATATTATAATAAAATAATCTTTACATAGTAATAAATAAATAAAGAAACAATATGTACTTTAAGGGGTTTTAAAGCTTAATTTAATTTATTTTTTTTTTGTACTGAAAGCTAACTCTTTGAATTATATATTTTCATAGTTACCAAATTTTTATGTAAACCCCCTGATGATGTACTAATTTGGAAAACCCCAAAAATCAAACTTGGAAGCTAATTTTTCATGAAAATTTGTAAAATATGTATAAAAAAATGTTTTTTAATAAGAAAAACCTGGACTATATCCTCTTCTGTGAGCTCCTGTCTAAAACCTTTTAAGTCTTAGTTAAATTTAAATATTTCGCTTGACCAATGCAACAGTTTGTTATCCTTTGAAATCCTTTAAATCATTCAATCAAGCTAATTTTCCATAAAAATGTATAAAATATGTATTGAAAAAAATTTCTAAAAAGGAAAAATCTGGTTAAGAGCCTTTTTTGTAAGCTCCTTAAATAAACCCTTTATAGTCTTGGTAATATTTCAAGATTTCCCTTGATCAATGCAACAGTTTGATATCCTTTGAAAATCCTTTAAATCATTCAATCCATGAAAATGTATAATCTATGTATTAAAAAAATGTTTTTAAATAGGTAAAACCTGGTCAAGAGCCTCTCCTGTAAGTTCCCTGACTAAAACCTTTATAGTCTTAGTTAAATTTCGATATTTTCCCTGATCAATGCAACAGTTTGGCATCCTTTGAAAATCCTTTAAATGGAAGCCGCAAAACTCCATCACCAGGGGAAGGGCTTCGATTGGGGCAGAGTAAGGCCTGAGAGCAAACTGTCAATATTTGATGTGTGTTAACACCCAGGAGAAGGGAGGAGGAGGAGCAGGAGCAGCAGGAGCAGCAGGAGCAGCAGGAGCGGCAGGAGCAGGAGCACAGGCCATGTGTCAACAAGGATGGATGCCTGGCTCGATGCCTGCCTCGATGGTTGAATGAATTTTGGCATATTTTTGCATGTGCACCATTTGGCAGGCAGCTGAATGCCAAAATCCTGGCCACAAACATGCGCGCCAGTGGAGCTGCCACAGGATTCCGTTGGGGAGGACTGTACCCCCTCTCTCTGTTCCCCATCACAGGATATTTGGAATTTGTGGACTCCCCCCCCCTTGCCCCTTTCCATCGACAGGCCCTGCCACAGACTGTGCCAGCCAGTCTGTCATGTTGTCTGGCTGCCAAAACACATTTCACTTGCCATTCAATATGTCAAAATCGTGTCGATAACGTTCAAAACAAGCCAAAGTTCGCAGGACCAAGAGCTTTCAGGGCCACCAATGGGTTAAGGGAGGAGCCGGCTGCCGCCATTTGTGGCTGCAAAATGTGGTTAAGGCCAGGCCAACAGCGAGGGAGGAGAGGGAGGCCTTAACACATGCGGAAAATTAGCTTCAATGTTTGATTTTTGTGGCTTGCCGAATTAATACACCATCAGGGGCTTAAATAAAAATTTGCTAACTATGAAAATGTATTATTTAAAGGGTTGGTATTTATTAAAAAATAAATAAAATTAATTAACTTGAAGATATTTATTAGAAAAGTTATTATTTTCTTGAAATTTATATACAGTTAAGATTATGTTTTGAATAGGAAAAAATAATCATTGGATATATAGATTAAAAAGTTTTTTATAGCTTAAGTTTTTTATAAAAAAAATGAATAAAATACTCATAAACTATTTTTTTATTATATGTATTTGTATATTTTAAAAAGGAAAGTATTTCTTTAAATAATCCTAATTAACTTGAGTTATAAATTTAATTATAAAGAATCCTTGAAAATATTGTTTTAAAATGTTCTTTTTGGCTTAAGGTTTTAATTAAAAATATGTTTAAATGAAATACATAAAATAAATATTTTAAATATATAAATATATATTTTTCTTTAATGTAAAAGTAACCCTTCTATTACTTTGAAATAAAAGAAATAATAAATAAAATATAAATAAATGTCTAAAGAATTAGGGTTTTATTTTGAATAAGAAAATATCCACAGAATTATTTTAAGCTTACAAAATCACTAAGAAAGTAAGTTTCTATTTTAAATTGTATTATTGTTTTTATTATTTTATTATACATTATTTTAAGAATTTATGGCATTTACTTATATACAATTTTGTATGTTAATTATTAGCCATATACCTGTCTTTCAAATAAAACAGATTTTAACAAATATATTAGAAAAATTAATCATACCTTTTGAAACAATTTTAAAAAATAAATTTTTTTTATATTTATAATTTAAAAATTATTCACACTTTTTTGTAAATATTCAACAAATATTTTTTGTCATAAATTATACTCTTAAAATGTATTTTAATTTATTCTTAAAATTATAATATAACAAATCCATAAATAAACATTTAAATTATAATAATAAACAATATGAAATCTCTACGAAAACCAACTTTTGCTCTGGAAAATCCTATGAAAAATCTCTGATTAATCAAGAAAACTAAAGAAAAACCTTTGAAAAGTCAATGCCAAACTGCTTTTCTTTATCCTATTTTTCAAAAGGGAATTAAATCCAAGGCTTGTCCTTTTTGTGGTTATGATTTATCAATGCTTTTAACTGCAGGAAGTAGAAGGACATAATTTGCATAGATGCCCAGGGGAGGGGGAAGAATGGAGAGGGGAGAAGCGAGCAGGTTTCCCTGCAAAATGGGAAATGGGAAAATGTCAATTGGGGTACTGCACTTGAGTGGTTGTGTCCTGCCTTGAAGGATGTCCTGATTAATGGCTGTGATTTTTTCACGTTATCTTTTTTTTTTTCTCTTCTTCTGTGGAAATTGTAATTTAATTTAGAGACAGCTGGAAAATCTAGGGAAAATGCAAATGAGCCGGGAGCTTTGTGTCTTAAGCCGAAGGGAAGCTCCGAGTTCGAGCCTTGTCAATTGCATATCCTTTTCGCATTAATATTTCATTAACAACATTTGCCGGAAGTTTGATCTTCTGCATCAATGGCTTGTAAAATTGACTTGGCAACAAAAAAAAAAAAAAAGAGCGCAAAAGTTACAACAAAAAAGTTCCTGTTGCCTTATTACATTAATTTCATTTGAGTTTTATTCTCTGAATCGTCCTCCTGTTGATTCCAGCCCTAATCCATCCCCCGCACCCCGCCCTTACGGGGTTATGCAAATTTTTTGGCAACCCCCAGAGCTCTGCTTTCAATTTGGCTGAGCAGACCGCCTCCCCCCCGACGTAATTTTCATTATTTATATTTTTTCCATTTTACTGATTATGATTTAAGGCCGCGCCGCTGCCACTCTGATTGCCGCGTATCAATTTCGCCAGCGGTTTGCCAATTTTTCAAAATACAAAAAAAAAATAGAAAGTGGAAAGTGGAAAGCTGCGCCGAGCATCCGCGGCCTTTTTAAATAAGCCATTAACCGCAGTCGGGCGCCGGGGTCCTGCGCGTCCTTGGGCCCGCGGTCGCCGAAGTTCAATATATCACAGGCAGCGAGGGTTTATTTAAAATATTTTACCTTGAGTTTATATAGTAAGGAAATTATTTAGTAATTTATTGGAAATTTTTAAGAGTAATTTTAAATTTTTATGGATAGAAAATTACAGGGAAACAGAAGAACAGGAAGGTAGAAGAACTGTAGTTTGGGTTTCTAAAAATATTTTAAGTTGCAAAAAGTTAGCAAATTATATTGAAAATATTATTTTAATTAATAGGAGGCTCTTAAAATTTGCATTTCTTGTTTCTAAAATTATTTTGAGGTGCATATAGTAAGAAATTGTATATATATTTATATATATATAAAAATATAATTGTATATATATATAATACTTTATTAATTTTTGAGAAACTTTTAAGCTTGCGTTTCTTATTTCTTCAATTATTAAAAGGTGCTTAAAAGTAAGAAAATTATATAGGAAATATTACGTTAATTTTTGGTAGGTCTTGAGAACAGTATTTTATTTATTTTTTTTTATTATTATAAGGCGTATAAAATAAGAAATTTAGATAGAAAATATGTTGTTATCTTTTGGAAGGCTTTAAGATTGGCATTTCTTGTTTCTATAATTAATTACCTAAAATAAAAAAATTTTATAAAAACATATTGTCATTACTTTTAGAAAGCGTTTGGGCTTATTTTGTTTTTTTCTTAAATATTTAGTATATATCTGCATTTAAAATAAACTAAAAACAATATACCTCTATATTTGTTCCTGTTTTTTTGATATTTTGGGGTGAAAAAGTTATTATTTTTAAAATTATGTTAAGAAACTATATTTTAGTAATTTTTGGAGTAATTTTTCAATTATATTTCTTTTTTTTAATATTTTAGGGTGAACAAGTATAAATAAAAATTTATAAAAAAGCCAAGGAAGTAAGCTGTTAATCTCAATAATATTTTCATTTTCAAATTATTTTAAAATTAATTTATATTGTGTTTTTAATTGTGTTTTTAATTTATATATAAACTTAAACTTGATTTGTCTTATTAACATTTATTGTCAATGTATAAGCATTGTTTTTTTATTTTTCTTTGACTTGCTTTTAATTTTATTGAAAAATAAGCCTGATTATAAAATTTATATTATTTTAATTTTTATATTTAAAAGTCATAACACTAATATTATTTCATTATTCTTACTCTTTTACAAAGGTTTACATTTTCTGGATTAGAAATATAATTAGATTAAAGTAATTCTCACATAAAACCTGGCTTTATAGATACAATTCCCGATAACTCCTCATTTTCTACCATAATTTCTTTTTCCACTTTCTATACATGTATTACCACTGCATCCTTAAGGACCTCCCCACCTTTCCAGGAACTGTTAAAGCAACCCTCGCCGGCTGTTGGCAACATGACTGATATTTGCATGATGCCCGCTAACTACGCCTGTCAAGTGGGATTTTGTGCGATTTTTCTTGTAAACGAGCTGCGCGACCCCCGCGAATCGAACGGTACCAATCCCACCCCCGCCCCCCGAAAGCGACCTTGGGTGGTGTTCCAAGGGGTGGTGCTGCTGCGGCGGCATGCATGCCGAAAATTGCGTTGTTTTGCGTGTAACCGCGCGTGGTAATCAAACACGCAGTGCGGCCCGCGATCCACCACAAGCGAAGGCGAAAAAGGAATAAAAAAAAAATACACAAAGGGGGGTGCCAGGGGGTGGCTGGGGGTGGCAGGGGGTGCTCTGTGGGTGGCTGGGGGCAGCCCGTGGGCACTGCCTTTGGCCCGCAGCCTTGGCTTTGGCGTGCCGTCGTCAATGTCGCTGCCTTTCATTTTTTAAGTTGGCGAAAAAATACCCATTAATGGGTAAAGGGTATGTTGGAATAGGGGTTTATAACATAGGTTACAAGTTCTTTTCAGCTGAGCACCAATTTTCTTTAAATTTATTAAATATTTTTTGTAATTTTTTTATAACATAATTAGGCTTAGCTTTAATATCTTTTTATTTATTTTTACTTTTTAGAATAGTTCTTAAATGTATTTATACTTAAGTATATATTTATTGTTTTATTTCTACGGTTGCAAGGCTTTTTGAGGACTAAGGAGTTTCTTTTTTTGGATTTCAAGGCTTAATTTTATTTTTATATAATTTGAAACCTTAATTACATTAAATTTGAAATGTTTTTTATCTATTTTTTTATTTATTCCTTTTTTCTTGTTTTTAATAATATTTAAATAATGACATCCTGCTGCTGCGGTGGATTCAAAACTTATTTCATTAAAATCCTAACCTTATTTTAATTTGTCTATATTTTTTAATTCTTAAATTAGTCTTAGTTTGAGCAGTTTTTTTAAAATTTATTTATTTCTTTAGAAATTATCTTTTTAATAGATTTTATATAATAATAATAACAGCCGTTGCCTGCTTAGGACTTTCTTTCTTTGAATTTATAACTTTGATTAAATTTTTATACTTTACTTTATTAGGTTAACTTATCTTTTTATAAAGTGTTGTTAATTTAAATATATTTCTTGACTTGCTTTTAAATATATGTTTATCATTGTTTCCTACAGATGCAGTGGACTTTTGTTTTTTAAAGTTTGTTTGTATTTAGAATTCGAGTCTAAAATTTATTAAATTAATTTAATTTGATGGAATTACGTTACAATAATTAATTTCCATATATTTTTAGGCTTAATTTAAGCTTAGTTTACAAATTTCTGAAATATTTTTCCTTCTAGACTTAAAGATATTTCCTCAAATATTTCGCCATACCTTTCAAAGGGTATTATCTGTGTCATAACCATTTTTTATAAGAGTTTTTTTTTTTTTTTGCTCGCATATGCCGCGGGGCTTTTCAAAAAAAAATAAAGAACCAAAAATGAGAGAAAGGCAGGCTGTTGGCAAATATGTTGCCAATTCGGCGGCGCATTGACGTTTGCCTTTTGTTTGACGACGCCGCCCCCTTGATTTTCCCCCCGATTTTCATCTTGGCATCTATATATATATAATATATATATATATACATAAATATACATATCAACAGCTCGACTTAAGTTGCTAACGAGCTGCTGTGTGTGCGGCTTTTCGCCATCGGCGGCTGCCGCAACATTAATAAAAATAAAAGGCAGGAAGGCGGAGAAATTTTGCTTTCCATTTTTTTATTTCATATTTTCCCGCTCTTGTTGTTGTTGTTTTTCGTCGTTCTTGTAATTTTTCAAATATTGTTCAATTTGCAAAAGCGCGCTTAACGATGTGTGCGTAATTTAAGTGCCGCTGCAGGGTCCTTTCAGGATTCACTTTGATGCTGTTCAATTCGACATTCGGTGCAATCATCATCATCCTCGTCCTCATCCTCAGTGCCCCGTCAATCGAAAATATGATTTAATTAATTTGTTTGCCATTTTTTTCGTGTGCTTTTTTTCAGTTTGCTGTATTTTATTGATGGCCGAAATCAAAGGCTGCGATAAACAAAAGGGTAAAGTGGGTGCCAGAAAAATATACGTAACTCCCTCTTGAGGGTAGGGAAAATGTGAAAGAAAATGTTGTTTAGCCTTTAATTGGGTTTATTTTTAATTTATTTAAGGTTCAACTTCTTAAAATTACAAATATAAAACTGTTAATTAATTTTCTGATATATTTATTCATTTTAACCTCTTCTGAAAAAGGGAAAATATGAAAGAAATTTTATTTAACCCTTAAATAGGTTTATTTTTAATTTACTAAGCTTAAGTTTATTAAAATAACAAATAAAAATATGTTAATTAATTTTGTTTTGTATTTTTTATTTTATTTTATTTACTTTTTTTATTTTATTTACTTTTTTATTTATCATAAAAATGGGCTGCAAAAACTATATGGACATTATGAAAGGATATTGGTTGAACCTTTAATTGGTTTAATTTTAATTTATTACATATTTATCTCTTTTATAATACTACTATAAATAATTAAACAATAAATTATATATTGATTCATTTTATATATATTTTTATTTATTTTATTTTGTTTTAATTTGTATATTTAATAATAAAATGTGGTTGCTAAAAAAATAACCCTCTTTTACGGTTTATATTTATATTTACATATTAGTTCATTTTACATATTTCTTTTATATTGTTTTCTTTGTATTATATACAATAAAAAAGCTTAATTTTTTTAGTAATCCAAGTTATTATTATTTATTATATATATTTTAGGTGCTTGCTTCCCTGCCATTTGAAGAGAAACAAATTGCAGTGTAGATCATGACGTGGATGCAGATCAAAACTCGGAGTTTATTGGAAATGTCCGCCTGATTCTCTCTCTCTCTCTCTCTCTCTCTCGACACTTGCTTCTCACCTCTCGCATGCGCTTCCCGCCGCCTGCTCTAAGCTTCCCGCCTCTCGGCACTTGATTCCCGCCTCTCGCCATGCGCTTCCCGCCTACAGCCCACCGTCTTCAGCCACCCGCCTCTCGCCATTCGCTTCCCGCCTCTCACCATGCGCTTCCCGACTCTCTCCAGGCGCTTCCCGCCTCTCGCCTCCCTCCCACGACTCTCACCGCTCACCTATCTGCTCTCGCCTTCCAGTACCACGAAGCGATCGCTCCGCTGGCCGTAGGAAATCAGTTCTTTAATGGCCGCCGGGAAGGAGGAAAGCAAAAAAAATGTCTCTACGCAGAGATCGACGCGGCGGTCAACGGAAAACTTTGGAGTGCGGAAAAACAAGTAGTGAGTGCGGAAAATCAGTGAAATGTGAGTGTGAGTGTGAGTGTGTGTGAAGTGGGGGCTAGGCCCGGAGCACCCCAAATCAAGAGCCGGGCCACTGCTTTTTCCTTATTTTTTTTTAAGATGCTGCATACATGCGCACACATACATAGCCAAGATCAGTTAGTTCCCTTTGGCTGGTGAATTTTGTTGTTTTTTTTATATGTGAGAGTGAGCTAAAGTGCAAATAAAGTGCAGTGCAAATGAAGAGCAGTGCAAAAGGTACCGCAAATGTGTGCTAAAACTTCGAGAAACTTGACGATTACTTTGTGTTCTTGCGCCCACCAATTCTAAATCGCCGTTAGATCTGCCGCTACAATATAATCGGGTGAGTGAAACAACACGATTTTCTATTTGTCTTTCCCTTCTTCTTTCTGTGGCTTTGCCTACGCCATTTTTTTTTCTTGCCCTTGAATATTAATTTCTTATAAGCGCCGTAGGAAGAGCCGTTACTAGCTTTCTCAGCTCACGCAGTGGTATGTGGAACCTAAGAGCGAGAGAGTCTGCATACGATCCACTCTTTTGGTTGCGCATTTTTTATGATTGGAGATCTGCTGCCTTTGTTTACCTTTTTTTTGGAATTAAAACTTTGTAAATTTGAAAATTAAAACAAAAAAAACTATTTGGTAGTAAAATTTAATGAAAATAAACCTCTACAATTATTTATACTGCTTTCGAGGTTTGTTTACAAGATTTTAAGGCTGGTCCGTCCGTTTTAACCCTTTTGTCCCCCTAGTCCGTCCCTTAACCCGTCCGATAGCATTTTAACTTGTAGAAAAATATTTTTTTAGTTGTCAATGAGCCTTATTTAATTTTCGGCATAAATTAACATTGTAAATATATTTTATTTCCAAAGGCAAGCCTATCAGGTAAGTAGTATTTTTTGGAGAGTTTTTAGTAATAATAAATTATACATATAAATATTAATAACAATTAAATTATTCCCTTAGAAATAATGATTTCATAGATAAACATTTAGTTATTCTTTGCAGCTAAATTATATTTTTTAAGTTTAAAAATTGCAGAGTTCGGAATTTATTTAAACATTATTTTTAAATTTTATTATAAATACAAAAAAGCTTTGTAATATATAAATCATTTAGGAAAAATGTTTTTAAACATTATAGTCCGCTGAAACTTAACCAATTTTAATTTATCAATTAGAATTTACTTTTTTTTTTTAATAATCCTGTAAGTTGCACTTTAACCCTTAGATATGTGACTTTATTTCGAATTTTCTCCCCCTTTTTTATCCTTTTTTTTTGCGCCCAAAATCCGTTTTGGCCAACCACTTAAATAGTTTTTTATCTTGTAATTACCGCCATCGTCAGTAGACGGCGCATCCTGCCTCTGGCTCTCCGCCTGCTCCTCCTCTGCCTTTCGCAGCTTCCTGGCTTGGAAGCTGATTTGTTCCATGTGACAGCCCCCCTTAGGGGGCGTGGGGGCGTGGCCAAAGCAGAGAGAAGTGTCCACCAACTGCCTGGGCATTGCGTGTGTATTACAATAATTTTTAATTACCGGCGTAAACGTAATTATGAATTTTTATTTCGCATTTCAGTTCTGCTCACAAATTTGCCTTTTTTCTCCTTTTTCTTGGTTACCCACACATACACATTTCTTCTCCTTTTTTTTTGTATTACTTTGCCTTAAATATATATATATTTCATATATATATTTTGTTTTATTTTGTTCTCTGTGTGACGTTGGCCTTTTTCTACTGCCTGATCCGGTTGCCTGATATGCACAAAGGGGCTTCAGATGTGTGGGGCCCCGGAAGGAGGCGGCGGCGGTGTGGCCAGATTTTTGCGAGTTTCTTAGAAATGGTGTAAGGGGGGTGGGGCGGGGGGAATGGGGTGGGGCGGAGAATATAGAGGAAAAATATAGAGGTGGGGAAAAGCAAGGAAAAAGCGTGAGGGAAAAGCGGGTAGCGATGTCACAATCACAAGGCGCGACCGGTTGCACGCAATTATCACAAGTGACGTGGAGCGGATATGCTGGGCCAGCAGTCTCCAGGACCTCGGCCAGGACCCGGGACCCCCCCTTCCCCCTCTCTGCACTTTTTCTTCAGCGAATAAAACAATAAGTGCTGCATGCTTTCAGGCGCCACTGCGCCAAATGCTTCACGGCAGCCAAATGGCCAACGAAAGGGGGGTTTTTTTTGGCCGGGGGTGGGGTTTGGGTCTTGAGGAGAGGGGGAGCGGGGGCAGTTCAGAGATTTTTATGGTTGCCCGCAGCGTTGGGCGCCTCATTACTGGCTACTAGAGCAATGTGGGTGGCGACTGAGGAACCTTGGGGTAGGGGAAAGGGGCGAAGGGGCGGAGCGACGTGCAAGTCGGGGGCTCATCAGCCTTAACCCTTTTCCGCCGGCCGGCTAAAATGCCTTCTCCACGAGGACGATGCACAGGAAGAAAATAGGGATAGTAAGAGGGAATATTTAAGGGAAATAAATAGAAGAAAATATGGGAGACAAAATATTCGAAGGAAATATTCGGGGACAGAAAGAAAAAAAGAAACTTAAATGATTTATTTATATAAAGCTAGCAATTGGTTTTAAACTTAGTAACTTAATATACATATATAATTCTTAGAAATAAGATGACGATAAAAGTAAACAAAACTTAAACTATAATTCTCTTATCTCATTAAATTTCAATGCAACCTTTATAATCCTTTGGCTTCGATTCCTCTCCTCGATTTTTCTTTCAATGAAACATAAAAGAAAAGTTTCTCTCTTGTCGTAGAGCCTGTAATTTTGCCTCTCCGCTTAAGAAAATATGCAAAACTCTCTCTCCCACTCAAGGTAAAGCTAAAGAGAAGCTCTTTTGTTCACTAATGCTTGTTCACGGCAAGCAAATCATGGATAAAAAAAAAAGACCGCGAGAATAGAGAAAGAAAGAAAGAGTGAGAGTGGGAGAAAGAGAGAGACAGCAAGAGTGAAAGAAAGAGTGAGCTAGTGAAACAGAGTCTTGCGAGGAAGACAAATAGAGAGAGAGAGATAGAGAAAGAGAGCGAAAGAGATCGAGATAGAAAGCCATCGAGAGAAGTCCCTCTTTTCTGTAAGAGCCGGGAGCATGAGAGAGCGCTAAGGTCCCTCTCGCACATACAGCGAAAGTTCCTTAGAATTCCCAACAGGTTCTAGCGCTGAAGTGTTGATATGCCCGCTAAATGTAGTGACGAGGAACTTAAATTTCCGTAGGAAAGCAATTGTATTTTTATTAATTATTTGATATTTGTTTCTTTTTAGCTTCAAATGTATTTCTTTTTTTTTCCCAAGATATTTTCTAACATTTTTCCAATCTCTGTACCTTTTTTTGTAGTGTTTACCCTCTTCCCACTTCCCTCTTATATATAATTTTTTTTTTAGTTTAAGCTGACGCTGCCGCGTTGCATTTTTAGCTTCTTCATTGCGCTTAAGGACTTTTGACTTTTGTTTTATTAGTTGTGACCCCATCCCCAGCCCGGTCCGTCCCCTTAACCCCTGACCTCTTACTCCCGCTCAACCCTAATGAGGTGGAGAGGAGGAGGCGGACTTCTTACTTAACCAACTCGGCGGGTTTTTTCTTTCTATATATATTTATTTTTTTTTCGTTCCGCGAACTCAGTGTGTGTGCCGCTGTCTTTCCCTCTCCCTCTCTCACCTCCCGCCTGTATTGCCATCTCTGTCTGTCGTAGTATTTCTCATATTTTTAATTTCTGCACTTTGTCCCTATTTATCCTGGCGTTGGCAGTTTTTAATTTCTCTGCTTTTCCGGTGCAAAGTTAATGAATAATTGTGCGCACTTTTGCGGCAAAAAACGGCGACGGCGACAACTCTGGCGCTCGGCGGTGTGCATGAGTGCAACAGAGATGGACACAGTGGGGTTAAGGAAAGCGGCAGGGAGAGGGGGCAGAGGGGAAAGGCTATATAGTGGAGATAGAGTGGCGCGCTGAATGGCGCAAAGTGTGATTGCATCCGGCGCCTTAATGAGTTCTTGATTTAATTCTTTTTCAGCTGCCTTTCGTTTGGTTTCCTCTTCCTTTCTACTGCCCCCTCTCCTGCCTGCTCCCCCCTCCTCTTTCTCTCCCTTCTCCTATTTTTCTCCACTATTTTTCCTAGTATTTCCCAGTCCAGTTTTGACCCCTGAAACCCCGCCCGTGAAATGACGTTGATTTCTTGCCATTTTCAGCAGCAGCGTCCAGTGCCGATGTCGCCTTTCAGTGTCATTGTGACTGGAAATTGGTTGACACGGGAAAATGTGGCGGGGAATTTTCCAAGGGAAAGGAAATGGGGGGGGGGCTTAGGAGGAGCAGAAAAGCTCAGCTTAAGCGCAAGCGGAAATAAGTCAGCTACGCTCCCTCATAGAAATAAATAAATATTAAGTTTTAACAATACATCTATAAAAAATAATATTTAAGAAATACCACAAAAATACTGAAAGTATTTACAAACAAGACTAATATCCTAGGGAATTTTTAAAGAAAAAAGGGGAGGGAAGATGGGAAAAGGGTCAGTTTAAGCGAAAGCGGAAATAAGACAGCTAGGTTATTTAAACAGAAATAAGTAAATGAATAGAAATGTCTAAGCACAAAAAACTACCAAAATACTAAACAAAAGTATTAGAAAAATTCTGAACATATCTACAAATAAGGTTACTTTCCCAAGCTACTTTGTGAAGAAAAAAAAAGGGGGAGTGAAAGATGAAACGCTCAAGCTGAAGTGGGAAAGGGATCGCTGCTTTCTCTCTCCTGTAGATATAAATAAAGTAATACAAACTTCTACCTAAAAATCGATAGATATTACTAAAAAAATACCACAAAAACACTGAAAATATCTAGGAACTTAGAAAATTTCCCAGGCTTCTATAGATTCCGTTATAAGACATTACAACCTCACCTGACACTCCTCAGCATCCAAAAAGTGCAACTGCTTCGACACTAATTTGTCTTCAATGAAGTACTAAATGAGCCGCTCAAGTGGCCAGGGCCTTTCCCCTAGAGCCACTTTCCACTTGACTTGGACTCCGGCTTGTTCTCGGAAAAGTGCGTGACCAAAAAGGACAGCAGAACAGCACAGAACAACAAAGGGCGGCAGGACAATGGACACAACGGCAGGCGACAAAACCAAATCCGAGAGCAACTCCCAAAAACTCCTTGAAAACTCCTCCTGGGAACGCAACGGAATCAAACTGAAGTGCCGAAAAAAAGGAAAACGGAATAGAACAAGGGAATGCCGTGGGATTGGAACTAAAAAAAAATATATATATAGAGAAGGGAAAGCAAAAGAAGTCTGGGGGAAAAGTCGGGACAAAGCCAATGCGTAATCAAAGTGCTCGAAGTGGCGGTCTTTTACTCGCACTCCTTTTCTGAACTCAGAGCGAAAAATACACTGAAAAAAACCAGGAGAAAGTAAATTCTATAAGCTAGATATAAGCTGGTTTTTTATATGATTTTTCACTTTACTTTTCCTTTGATTTTTCCCTTGAATTTTGAGATAAAACTAAAAGAAAACAAAAGAAATCAGAATCAACTTGAGGTTGAACCCAAAAATATTCTTCGAGTGCCTAGTAGACGACGCCACATCGTCGTCTTCTTAGGTGGATCAGCCTCAGCATCGGCTATAGCCAGGACTAAATATACGTATATATAGATCGGGGGAGTGGGCTGGAGGCTGACGAGCTAGGAGTCCCGGGGAAGCCCCTGCATGGGTCCGTTCTGGCGTTCGTCTGCCTGTCAGACACAATGAGCATCATTGTGTTTTAAGTGCGTTTGTTGTCCTGCCTCGGAGTCCTTTTCCCTGCTTGGTCCTGACCACCCGGGCCTCCTCCTGCCCTGGTCTGCGACTGTGCCGGATCCTTGCTTCCTTGTCGGTTGTTTATTTATTCTTTTTCCTGGCCACCATCCACCAAGCAACATTTTTGGCATCGGCTTGCCAGGGACTTCCGTTTGTCCTTTTTTGGCGAAGAAAGACACTTTACTTTTGCCCATTGTCTCCGTGTCTCCATTTGGCTATCCCTTCCCCCCGCCCCTGAACGGTCCAAATGAAAAGCGTTTTCAAATTAATTGATTAAAGTCCATTACAAGTTGCTGCCAAATGACAGTGGCAATTGTATGAGAAATGACTGCCAAAGGACAAGGAGATTCGCTTGGACATGGGAGATGTCAGGAGATTGGCAGGGGAGGGAGTTGCGGGGGAAAACTCTGAGGGATTACACATATGGCAGGGCTCATTGGTTACTGGACGGGCCAGGGATATTCGTATTTAAGTGTGAAAGAGCTTAAGTTGTAGACTGATTAAAAAGGAATTTAAGTATATAAATAAATGTAGAAATATATATATATTAACAATTTTATATAATTACAAATTATTTAAATATGTATCAAGAACATATAAATAAATAAGAATTATCCAAGTAACTATTAAAAGTTTATAATTGTAAACAAAAAAATTTTATTTCTTGTGGAATTTTCTTGAAGAAAAAACTTCCTTAGGAATTTTTAGCTCCTTCTTTCCCTTCACAGTTTCTTTGATTAGTTCTTTAAGCAACTATTTAATTTTATTTTTCAATTTTATTTATAAATCCCTAGCAAATAATTAAAATTAAGAGCTATGGAGGTAATTTCTCCCCCAAAACATACACCAAACTTGACCACTAAATCGCTCAATCACAGCCCCCCTCCCCCCGAAGAGCCCTACAGAATTTCCTCATTTGACCAGCTAAGTGGCCAAGTCGAACAGCGGAAGACACCTCCTGGAAAAGCGGAAGAGACACGAGCTGTGCATCTCCGGGCCTTATTTATGTACGGCTGGCCAGAAGAATGCCCGGCCATTTCTCAGGCCAGGCAAACGGTGAGCGACTGTCACGAGGGGGCAGGTCCTGGCAGCGGAAAAGGAAGTGGTGGAGCTGGGGCTGGGGTTGGGACTGGGATGTACAAGGATTGCTCCGATGGTCGGTCGTGCACGGCGAACAAATCAAACTTGTAAATTAGCAATACTCATTGACAAATATTTCATTCAGACAGTCGGTCGGTCTGCCATCTGCCGGGGTTCCAGGATGCTCCTCGTCCTTTTGTGCAATATTTCAAACACGAACTTTGCGCGCCAAAGATTAATTAACTTATGTCAAAGTAATTTTCAACGTTCGTTAAGGCGACACGAGCCTGTCCTCTGGCATCCACCCCCCTCCGGCCTCTCCTGGCAGGACTCTTGCTCCGGCGAGGAGTCTGCAGCCAGGCGAAATTGATTGTCAGTCATTCAAAGACATTTTTTCCCATTTGGCCAGGGCTTTTCTCAAAGGCAGAGGCGGCGGCATCGGCGGGGTGGGGGCTGGGCCAAAGATATTGGCTTTTAATGGGGGTTGGCCGGCAGTAGTCGCCTTGCGGCTTACCAAAGGTCAGGAGGCGGGGAATATTGTTAGTTATTTGGGGAGCAGCAGCAGGAGCAGGAGCAGACACAGTCAATAAGTAAATAAATGAATGTAATTACAAGCTAAATAAACACCAATGCGATTAATGGGGATTTTTCTCGCACACACACGCGGCAGGGGGCAAAAAAAAAAAGAAATAAAACACACAAAAATTTGTCACTGGAGCGGCTTTAACCTGGGGTTTAACTTGAACTTTAAGTGGTACCTGTGGAATTATTGTTTTGTCAGATTTAGTTATCTTAAAAGTTACCCTTAACTTGTATCGGAATGCCTAATAAATTTTTGGTTTAATTAAGAATGAAAACTTTTACAGAAAATCCAATAATTTTAATTTTCTTGTACTAAAATATAATATATAATAGTACCCTTGACATGCACTTGTGAAGCCAATATAAAACTTAAGCTTGAAACCAAATTTTTTTATAAGATAAATATCTCTATTTTCCTGTTTAAAAATTTGTTATAGTTTTAACCTTAACTTAAGTACTTAGCTTAACCTTTTATTTAAAACTAAAAGCCTGCTTCCTTGGTCAACTTTAACATGTACCTGTAACATTTTGCATGGACCTATTTTATTTTTTATTTTTATTGTACAAAAATCTGGCTTTTCCCTTTTGAAATATTTTTTTAAATAAATTTGCCTTCGTGTTAAATATGATATTAAAGCACCTTGAGCTGGGGGCTCAACTCGAACATATTCCCAGGTCCTTCAAAGGCATATTCCACGTGTTGTTTCCTTTTTTCTTGTAATTTTTCTATATTTTTTTTTGGGCAAAGGACAAATATGCTAAGAAGTCGCGGCCGCAGCCTTTGCATAAAGTAGAAATTTACACATTCTTAGCAAAATAAATACGCAGCACAAAGCCAGAAAAAAGGAGTACGAAAAATGCCAAATAAAATAAAAAGGATAACGTGAAATGTTGGAAAAGCGGCAAAGGAAAACATGCAGATCTTCTGGCGAATGTGGGAAAAAATCCGCGCCAAAGTAACCAACTTGAGTGAAAATTCTTATAATTTTTACAACCTCCTCGCACACACACAACACACACATTTCCACAAAGTAACTCAGGTCAGGCGACGCTGGGATGCTATTTTTTTATTTTCGGGCTAAAGGCTTAACAAAAAGGAGTTGGGGGTGGGCTGAGGGGTACCCAGCAGGTTAAGAAAACGCCGGGAAAAAAGAAAAGCGAGCATAAAGAAGATTTCAGCTCGTCATTTATGCGTTTATCTGCGGCCGCCAACAAACGCGCAATGTGGCAAGTTCCCCTTTTTTCTGCCTCGCTTTTCTGGCAAGTGGGGTGAGTGTGTTGTGTGTGTTAAGTGTGTGTGCAGGTGTAGGGTGCAGGGTGTTTAGGCTGTGCCCTTGTGACTGCAGGCAGCCAGTGAGGGCTTCTGAGTATAATTTCTTGGTCTCGAAATTGGGCAAGATAAAAATATTTATAAAAGTATATATAAATACAAAAAATATGTAAAATAACATAAATATAATTAATATATATTTTCCTGACACTTTATGCATATTTTATAATATAATATTTTATAATTAAGAATAAAAGAACTTGACCACTTAGGATGGAAGAAGCCTAGCAAGTTTTTTGTGTGTTTTTGGCTAAAAGAAATTAAAAAAACATTTAAAACATTTATATTTATGTCAAATAAAATATATAATTCATATTTTTCACTGCTTAATTATTATATATATTTGAAAATTTTTATTTAAAAAAATTTTAAGCAAAATAATGAGAATAGGTAATAAAATCAAGTAGGTAAAATAAATTATATCATTTAGACATGGTCTTTTTACACTTTATATATATTTAAAAATATTTGTTTATCGATATAAACATATATATATATATATATATACATTTATTTAAGAAAGAAACAAAGGGACTAGTAAAAGAAGAACCAAAGTCTTGGCTTATGGTTTAAAATAAAATATTAAAGTATACACAAAAATTAAATTAAATTTGTTCAATAAAATATTTTATTTATAGATATTTTTCCTAACAATTTATATAGATTAAAATATTTTTATTAATTTATTAAAGAAGGAAATAAAACGAAACATGGAGAAGGAAGCCTGCCAAGCTCCATGTGTTTTTTTCTGCTTAAAGTAGCTTTCAAATTTAATTTTTCTCTATGAAAGTTATTCATTATATATTAAAATTTATTAAATTATTTTATAGAATTTATATTTTTTATATATTTAAATATTTTTGCCTGTTTTTCGGCTGTCTTCCTGGCCGAGGCAGAGAGCCTCTCCTCTTTGCTAAGTGACAACTTCCGACAGATGCCCAAAATTATGCAACTGCAGGCGGCTGGAAGGAAGCTGGAAAAGGACATGTGCGACCGCTTGCAAATCTTTGCTTTTCTCTGCTTTTCTCTCCCCCTTTTTTTTTGGTAACAAACAAAAGCAAAAACCAGGCAAAAATTATATTTAAGAAGATGACATTTTGCAGGCACAAAGCCGCCGCGGCTTCAGCTGCGGTTCGCCGTGTGCGTGTGAGCCGTGTTTTTGCCGGGCTTCTCCCGGGCTCCTTGCATTGTTTGCCCGGCCGTCTGGGCCCAAAGAAGAACGCTGCCCAATTAGCCCAAGACTTGGCCAAGAGAGAAGCGCCTCTTAATTAGGAGTGTTTATGTTTATTTGCCAAAGGATTTGGCCACAAAAAAAAAAAGAAGAGAGAGAAAAAAGCCAGGCAGGCGGCGAAGGACTGCACTAAGCTGCGTGTCTTGGCCGAAAATCTTCTAAGCCCAAACAACTGTTGTATGTTGTATTTTTTCGTATGTCCTGGTGCGGAGGTGTGTGTGTGTGCTGCTCCTTTTTAATTAACATTTAACACCCCCTGCCTCTCAAGTGGCGAAAAATGACATACTACATCAAAGGCCCAAAAACGGGTGGAGAAGGTGAGCAGGTGGGGGGGTTGGGGGCAAAGCGAGACAGATTAGGACAGTGGGCGGCTAGTGAGGGGGCGTGGCAGCCATTACACGCGTTAATTTCATTAAAATTAAACACATGCCTGGCCAAAAACAAAGGCCGCCATGGGTTAAGTAGCCCTTTTGCTGGCTAATATAAAAATAACATTAGCCTCCATGTTTCTCTTTTTATTTTATTTTATATTCCACCTTAAAAAATAGACAAGAACTCGGGGTGTCTATGGGTGTGTGTGTGTGTTTTACCTTTTTGTTTTTTATTTTATTTAATTTTTTTTCTGGGCGACAATGAGCTGCGTTCTACGTGTGCATCCTTGCGGCGCTGCCCCTTCTGGCTGCGCTTTTTTGTCTCTCGCCGGCTGTCAAACGTGGACTGCATACTTTTAGGCTGCCTCTGTTTTTCCACCCCCCTCCTCTCACCCATTCTCTCTCTGTGTGTGTTATATTTTCCCTGTTTTCCCAGGGCTATTCCCATGGATTTGTCGCCGCCACAAATGAAATGCGGAACAGGATTACACGGCCTTAGAGAGCCTGCCAGGCAGGTTGTCTATAAGTGAGTGAGGGTCCTTGGCAGGCCAAGTGTCCAAGTGCATTCCGGTGGCTACAGTAAACACTGGCAGGAGGGGGAAAATGTAGGAAAACTTGTAGAACAAAATATAGGAAAAAAAGAGGAAGTATTTAGTAAGTAAATAAATCAATAAAATCAAACGGAGGTTCTTTTGGTTGCAAAAATATCAAAAGAAGGTTCTTTTTAGTTTTCCAAAGCTTTTAAATATTTTCTATTCCATTTTTGGCTAAAAAACAAGAGTTTAATATTTATTTAAGTATCTTTAAGGTTTAGTTTATTTAATACTTTTTGTTAAATAATTAAGAGTTCATCAGAAAGCTTGAAAAAAAATTATTTATTTAAAGGAAAATATATAATAATTAAAATATAAACATAGGAAACACTTAGAAACAGCAAAGCTTAAGTGTTTTCTGTTTCTATTTTGGTAAAGATATTAAATTATATTGTATTATTAATTAATTTAAGAAATTTAATAATAATTAACCTTAATTAAACTTTATTAAATATAAGAAATTTTATTAAGAAACTCAGGACCATCGACAGGAGCCTAAAAGCGTCTTTAAATAATTCCCCTCGCCTTAACTTTCCTCCCTGAAACAGGAAATTGCAAATATTTCGTAATAATTAAGCTTAATTTAAGTTAAGTAAATATAAGACATTTTCTTAAACAATTTTTAGGCCTTTGAAAGGATCTTAAAAGAGGCTTTAAATAATTCCCTTTGCCTTAACTTTCCTTCCAAAAACCGCAGAAAACCCCACAGATGCCGATTCCGATTCCCCAAATCAAACTAGGAAAATAGGAAAATAGGAAAATGGCAATGGGAAATGGGCAAAAACTTTAAAGCAATCAATCCCGCACCCGGTTGATGCCAAGCCCAAGTCCATTGAAATCCACAAAACAAATACAAGTGAAAGCTGTGGGGGAGAAAACGGGGGGAAAGCGGGGGGAAAGCGGGGGGAAAGCGGGGGGAAAGCGGGGGGAAAGCGGGGGAAAGCAGGGGGAAAGCAGGGGGGAAAGCAGGGGGAAAGCAGGGGGAAAGCAGGGGGAAAGCGGGGGGAAAGCAGGGGGAAAGCGGGGGGAACACGGGTTACAAACGGGGAGAAAACAGAGGGCAAACGGGGGAAAAGCAGTTCGGAAAAGGCGGAAAACTAAAGCTAAACGCGTCGCGTTTTCTGCCTGGCAAAAATTAAAAGCAGCTGTCAAATGCATTTGATAGTTTTTAACCCTATACCGGCCCCCTCTTTTAACCCGCAAAACAACAAATAGAAAATTATGCTTCAATAAATAAATTTGCCTATGAAATCAACTTTGTGTATGTGTGTGTGTGTGTGTGAGTGTAAGGGGTTTTCGAGTAGTTTTCCTCAGTTTTCCACACACAGTTTTGATTTGGAAGGGATTTTGGGAAAATGGGAAAAGCGGAGTGCCAGTGTCTGTGTGCGGAAAAGGTGCGATTAATTGAAGAGATTCCGATGGAGGAAGGGCGCCCCTGAACTGAGCCAGAACTAAACCGCAGAAATGTTTTTTTGAGGGCCAAGTATGCTCTTTGTATGCTCTTTTTTATATTATTTATATGTTGTTTACTTAGTTAGATATAATATATATATTTTTAGGGGAATTTATAAGGCTTTAATGGGGATGGAAAATAAATTTTAAAAGGAAATACTAAGAACTAGACAAGGAAATATAACAAATAGTGTAGCCTCAGAAATTAAATTAAATTAAAATAAATTAATGAAATATGGTAAGGGTATTTAAAGTTGGGCAAACTGAGGGGAAAACTAAAAGGACCCTGGATAACTGGTAGACTGACAGCAAAGACGGCTAGTTTTTTGTTTGCTCAAGCCCACACATGTGCCTTCTATTTTCATTGATAATAAAAGGATAATAATAAAGTGCGCGTCGCGGCAAATATTTGGCCTCCAACGGTGCACATATATATGCATATATATCCGTATATATCCTTGCATATATATACGTATGTATATATCTTTACAATCACAACTGGCATCGGAATCAGACAGTCGACCCTTTCATCTGAGTGCCCACGAAAGTGGGTGTGGTGCCGAGTGTGTGTGTGTGTGTGAGTTCCCATTTGGTATTTATTGTTTTCGACATATTTGTGGCTCTGTTTATTTGGCGCAGGATATTTTGTTCCTTTTAGGAATAGCGTTGGGGGTTTCCCTGTGAAATCTCCCATGAAACCTCTTCGGTTTTGGGGGACTCTCAGCCAAGGCATTGCTTAATTAACGTGAACACAATTGCATCTGGCGGCGGGACTTCGATGGGCCTTAAGTCAAGGAATAGGAGGAGGTTAAGGATAAGAATTCTGATGCAAATGGGGATAAAGATTTTGATATGGATTGGGTTTTAGCCTCGGGTTAGGCAGCCAAGGACAAATTATAGGTCTAGGAACAGTTTCTAGAGATGGCATTCAGCTTAAATACATTTTTGTGTTAGTTTTTAGTAGTGTTTTGGCTTTTGTTTATATTTTAATAACATTTTGTATATACTTTTATATTTCTGTATATATTTTTCAATATATTTTTCCATTTATTTTTCCATTTATTTTCATATATTATTTGTGGCAAAGATTTTCCCTTCTTTTACCCACTTCCCTGCATTTTTCCTTGGCCCATCTCCTGACATACCTCGATGCCTCTGTGCCACCTCTGCCACCTGTCCTGCCTGCTCCAGCCTGTCGTAGCTTCCTTTGAGTCCAAAACTAACCTCTGGTTAACCCCAGACTTCGACTGGCATCCTTATTCGGGGCTCGACAGGAAGTAAAACGGAGCGTTGACAGTGGACAACATAAATTAACCAAAGTTGTATTTAAATCGAAAGGCGAGATTGCCATCTACAAGCGATGATTAGGCTTCTGCGGCTTCTTCTACACCGGTTTTTTGACCCATTTTTGGGCTTTCAACCTCTGGTTTTTGCCTTGTTTTTCTTTTTTTCTTATTGTTATTCCATTGTTTTTATTTCGGTTTTTCTTCGGCTTTTGCCTATCGCAAATTTGCGATGCTGCGGCCTTTTCTGGTCGCAGAAAACTCAACTGCAGGCAAAGAAAATGGACAAGAAAAAAGATTAAAAATAAACATTGCAGGCTAGGAAGTTAAGGAAATTATATAGAAGTAAATTTTTTCATTTATGTAAAAGTAAAAATATTAAAAAATATATTTTTATTTAAAGTTAAACCCAAATAATTGAAAATAAAGTCTGAAAGTCTGAAGAAATGTTTTTGTAATCACTTTAAATGAACTCGGAGGCTAACTTACACATCTAGGCAAACCCCTAGCATATCTTTAATATTTAATAAATTTTATTTCAAGCCTTTTAAACCTCCAAGTGCAATTTTCACAGTGCATCTTTAAGGCAACATCTATCAGCCGGCGCACAAACATAATTTGCCATTTATGACAAATTGATAATCGTTAACAAGTTTTGTTCGGGGCACGCACCAAGCCTCTCTCTACCTCCCTCCCTCCCTCTCTCTCTGTCTGCAAAAATATGGCTAATTTGCATACAATGGCCAAAAGCCACGAGCCTTTGGTCGGATCGGGATTGTACGCACTTTTGGCCACATCGATAAGCGCCACTTGTCGCGGGTTAAAGTTCGGCAGAAAATGCAAAGGCCAAGACAGGGATCAACTCTGTGTGGAGTTTATTTATTTCTAGTGCCTAAAAAAGGGTCTTAAAATGGAAAATATATAATGAATAATAGGAAAATAGTTTAGATAGTTAAATTAGAACATAAAAATTAAAGGAAACTTACTTTATTAAAGGTTTTTCAGGGACAAGTTCCAAGCTTAACAAACTGAAGTCTATTTTGCAGGCAGAGGAATGGTTAACACGTTAAACAATATATTTTTTTAAATGAGCTGTAGATAAGAAATATTTTTAAAGTGCTTAAATATATTTATAGTAATTAAGAAAAATATATATTTTACAGTTTATAGAGCCAAGTTCCAAGCTTTTAAATTTTAAATCATTTTTTTCAGGCGGAGAAGCTATTTAATAATTAAAGACCATATTTTTATATGAGCTGTGATTTAGAGGTGTGTTAAAACAACTTAAATATGCTTTTAATAATTAAGGAAAACCTACTTTATTAAAAAATTAAAGAATTAAGTTCTTAGCTAAAGAAATATAAATAAATTTTTCAAGCAGCAAAAGCCAAACATTTTCTTAAAAGTAAAGAAAATAGTTAAAATACTTAAATATACTTATAATAATTAAAGAATCTATAATTTTTTGCTTATTTAATACATAACATACAAACAAATTCGGTTTTTAAATAAATTTACCTAGCTCTTTGGTGGTCAAAAACATTTTAGTTAACTCTTTCCACTTAAAAATATGTTTTCAAGTTAAAATCTGCATTAAAAATATTTAAAAAAATGTACACAAGCTGAATTAGTAATAAGTTTTATATTTAATACTATATTTTAAGAGATTATATGTATTCTTTGATAAAAAACAAACCCCAATAACATGTTCTTCATAATATCAATCACATAAATGTATCTTGCCTTTCTTAGAAATATATGATAGCTGCTTTATTTAATGTTTCACTCAATGAGTAACTCAGTTTCTTGAATATACCCGCTCTCACTCATTCGGGACACTCACTCGACACACTCACTCGACACACTCACTCGCTCCGGAGACTTCCCCTCTTTGAGCGAAAAAGCCAGCCAGAGCGGACTTTTCGAACCAAGCGAGGGGAAATCTAGTTCGAAAATGCCTTTTCACTCAATGAGACAGAGAAAACCAAAGAGAGAAAGACAGGGAAAGCAACAGGGAGGGTGAGAGAAAGGCGTGGAGAGAGAGAGAGCAAGTGGGGAGGGCGACGAGTGACTTGAGAAAGGGGAAATCCCCGAGTGGCTGAGTCACATATTAAGCACAGAAATGAGTTTGTTTTGGATAAATAATAATTAAAGAAGTTGTAGGGAATTTAGTTATGGAAATATAAGTAAGAAAATAATTTATAATCAAATTCATTTAGTTTTTATATACTTATATATTTATATATATTTTTTATATATCAGTTTAAGTACTTTAAAGATTAAGTTTACTTAATACCTAAACACAACTTTATTTCCATTTTATACTTAATGTATAAAATAAAATACCTTGAGGAACTTAATTTTTTACATTAATTTAATGAATTTAAATTGATCAGATTTATGTGAAATTTTTTCCCACCGACTTAACCAACTTTTAAGCCAAGTTAAGTCCCAAACTAGGCCCACAGCCGGGCGCCAGTTCATCAGAAAGGCGTCAACGGACGATTGGCACACATATGGAGCCGGAGACAAGGACACACTGGACACAGGCTACCAGCGCAATATGCACTCCTGTTTTGGGGGAATCATCCAGTCCTGGATGAGGGACAATGGCGACAACAGGACTCCGCAAAAGGATGCGCGACATCATTTGTCAAAAGCAACTTTTTGACATTTGCCGCGTTTCGCAGCGAAAGTGCGTGGCGGCCTTCAAGGCCCACCCAGACCCCACACTCCTTGCTGTTGTGGGTGTGTGGTAGTGTGTGTGAGTGTGGAGTGTGTCTGTGTGTGTGGGAGTGTGTCTGTGTGGCAAACAACAACAATAGCCACTCGATTGTCCTCGACTGACCGGAGCGATGTTTATCATTATTATCGCCACTCGCGTCCACTCAGCGAGCCGAAATCATAGGCTCGACTTGACTTTTGGCTATTTGCCTTTGACGCCGACCTGGGCACACTCTGTTTGCTTTAATTTAAGCTATAATTCCCAAGTATTAAGTCAGCGAAAACGGAAGAATTGAAGAGTCTAGCTTGAGGTTTCTAACTGTATGTGGGAATGGTTATATTATATAATAGTAATAAATTATATTTATTAACTTAGAATTTTAATTATATTTTATTTATATATTTATTTAAATATTTCTTTATATATTTTTTTTTATATATTTATTTATATAATTTATTTAGTATATAATATTACACTCTCATTTCAAAGAAGAGCATTTTATGTTCGCTTTTTGTCTTAGTTTCAGCCTTTGCTTGGCATCTTCCGTTGATTTTGGCAACTGATTGTGGTTAAGGCTCCACCAACAACTGCCAGGACCTCCCACTGTTCTGCTGGCTCCTCCTTTCCAGCTCCTTCTCCTTCTCTAGAGAGAACACTTTCATTTAATTTCATAATTATCAGGCGAAATTGAAGGGCACGGGGCAGGGGAAAACCGAAAACCACCATACAAAATTGTGACACACCGAAGGGGTCTCTGGGCACTCCAGATATGTATAAATATGTCTGAATATATACATAACTACCAGTATATATATGTAGGTATTGGATATATAAACCTTTGCAGTTGCCCTTCAGAACACTCTTGGCTGAAAAATAGAAGCAGGAAAAAATAGAAAGCAAACCGTTGAGTTCAGTTTTTGTTTAGTTTTGGTTCGAGTTGTTGCCTCATCTCCCAACTATGCGCAGTTATGGACACGTACAGGGATTAACCCATGACGGCCACAGAGGAGGGTATAAAAATGATAAGTGTGGCGGGACTTTAAGACTGGAATTTTAGGTTTAAAATATTTTTGAGATATTTTCTTATAAGATATTTTTTGATAAGATTTTTTTTTATATTTTCTTATTTTCTTTGATAATAGTGTGAATTTTTTTTACTAGTTTTATATTTTTAAATTTATGTATTTATTATTTTATATTTTCTTAAATATTTATGTTAATTTATAAAATTTTTCATATATATTTTGTCATTTGGTTGTTAGTTTTCTATATTTTTTTTAATATTATTCGATGTTATTCATATTTTTTGATATTTTTTTATTTTTGTTGATATTTTTTTATATTTCTATATATGATGTTTATATTTTTTTTTTATATATATATTTTTATATTTTACTTTATACTTTATTTTATACTTTATTTTATACTTTATTTTACATATTTTTTTCAATATATTTTTAGACATATTTTTTTTTTTTATATTATTTGATAATTTTTTTTAAACATTTTTGATATATTTTGATATTTTCTTAATATTTTTATATATTTTTGATATATTTTGTATATTGTTTTATATGTTTTTTTAATATATTTTCAAAAATATTTTAAGTATTTTCTCTAAAAAACTTCTATGTATTTTATTTTTTTCTTAAAAAACTATTTTCATTGCTTATTTCCTCCAACTCAATGGGTTAAGAGTTCCTTAGTGGGGGGTTAAGGCTGCTGTATGTGGGGCTGTCCACTCGTGCAAATTATTGTGAAATACACAAGGCAGGGTGATGGCGGAGGGCGCGGGGAGAACGAGAAAAATAAGAGAAGCCATTGCATACTTTACCGAAAAATGAAGTCATCGAGCAGGAGATGTTCCCGGCGAGAGGGAGGGGGAGGGGGAAGAGGGCCTCCTCAGTCTGTGTGTGTCCAGCTAGTGTGCGTGCGTATGTGTGTGTGTGTGTGTGTGTGCATGGAACCCTTAATTAAATAAATTCAATATGCGCAACGGGCAGCCAAGAGCCACCCGAAAACTGAAAACTGAAAACTGAAAACCCAAATATCGCCCTCCTCCTCCTCCTCCTCCTCTCCCTGGTCCTCCTCCCTGGACATAGTACGAAATTATATGGCGAGAATGCTGGGAAATCGTCATGGATTTTAATATTTAAAAGCGTTTTCAAAAATTGTCCCCAGCAGCGAGACGGAGACGGAGACAGAGACTCAGGGGGGAAGCGAGAAAGCGAGGGTGGGAGTGAGGGAGGGTGGGCTTTGAGGGAAAAGGGTTGGCAGGACATTGGCTGCTGGCTGGCTGACCAACAGGGTCCCAGTTCAGAGGGCAAACGCATCGACTCGGAGTCCGAGTCCGTTGTGTCCCAAAAGTCGACCCGAGTCCAGGGCCCAAACCCCAAGGACCTTCCCCGTTCGACAGGCAGCGGCAACATTTTGATAAGCGCCGCATGGCCGGCACACGCCTCCTCCTCCTCCTCCTCCTGCTCCGAAAGGACACCCCACAAGGAGGCTGGGTGTCCAGGCAGGGAAATAAAAAAGTAACAGCCTCGCCCAGGACACTCCACAGCCAAAGAGTGGTTCGTCGCCAAAAAGGATATTATTTAATGAGCTACACTTTAAGCATTGGACATGGGGCTGTGGCATCGAGGATGTGGGATCTGGGATCTGGGTTCTGGGTTCTGGGTTCTGGTAACTGGTCACTGGGATGTGGCTGAGCCCGCTTCTCCCCTCCTGGAATGGGTTTGACCAAATTGAGTTGACCTCTTCGTGCACTGGAAATGTGTTAAATTAATATAAATTATTTAATTAATACAAGACACAAAAATTTATATTAATTTAAGAGCTATGAACAAGTAAAAGTTAAAAATGAAAATAGAGCTGAAAGCTTGCTTTTTGATTTTACATATATGAAGATACAAAATATATATTATTCTTAATAAATAACAAAATTAACTTTATTGCCTGGGATAATAAATAAACATTTAAAGTAAAGACAAATTAACAAGCACAAATAAAAGTTTGATCACACTACAATATATAATTTAAGAACTATAAATATACAAATATTTACATACTAAAAATATTTTAAACACTTAAATAATTAAAGAAAATCTATTATTCCTTGACCATTTCTTAAAAGCAGTTAATTTTATTTCCTTAAAAGTTTACTAAATACTTACAAGCAAAATTAATTTTTGTTTTTTTGTCAATTCTACATACTTTTCTCTATAAATTTCACTTTTATTTAATATTATTTTAATAATTTATAATATTGTTTTAGGTATATATAAATGTTAGCCCAAATTAACAAATATTTCAAAGGGAAACCTTATCCTAAAACAATAATATTCACAGTTCGCTTTTTAAATAACTGAAATAATTTAAATTTTTTGACATTTTTCATATATTTTCTTCTAGTTTTGATAAATATATATAATATTTCTCTCAGTGCAGCTATTCTGGTAGTTTGGTGCATAGTTTTGCCAGACTCAGTCGCTTGGCTTGCATATTGAATGGGAGGCTTGGCTCCTGGCCCCAGCTCCTTGCCCCTGCCCCTGCTCCTGTCCCCTGCTCCTGCTCCCTGCTACTTGTTCCTTGCCCCATGTCCTGCCAGGGGTCACGGGGCTGGTGTGTGTGTGTGTGTGCGTGATTAAAAATTCAATACCGAAACGAATGTGGAATTGAACGGTAAATTAAATGAGCCAAAAAAAAAGGATATAACAAAAAGCAAGTAAAGGAGAAGCCAGGATTCAATGGCTGAGCTTCGTAAGAGAGATTAAGGATTTCAATTAGTTTTCAAGGATATTAAATTTAATAGATTTATTCTTCAGCTCTATCTTATATTAAATAAAATTTTAAATAAATTATACATTTATTTTTAGAGCTCCTTAGCCCAGACTTCCCCCTTCTAGGATTCTCCAGCATCTTGAGAGAGCTTAGGCTGCTCCGGATGAGTGGCTCAGGCAAGAGTGGGTTAAGACCGGGGGCTCTTATCGTAATGCCCACCTTGGCAGTGCCATCAACAGTCTGGAATGTTTACATAAATTCATAAAATTATTGCCATAATCAACATTATGCATTTGAAACAAACAAAAAACCAGAAACCGCAAAAGAGTTTTCCCTCTGCTGAGCGGGGGGGTGGAAAAGCGGCTGCAGCTTCGTAATTATGCTCGCTTGATTTGCCCAGCAACATTTTCTTTTTAATTATTTATATTTGGGGATTTTTAGGCAGTCGGAAAAAGGCGATTCAAAGGCTTTTCCCAGGTCCTTCAGCCCCGCCTCGCATGTGTGTTAGGGATGGTATTTGCATACATCAGAGACTGCCAGACTGAGTGACTGAGAGAATGACTGACTGACTGACTGACTGACTGACTGACTGCCTCCCCGACCGACTGACAATATCTTTTTATGCCTTGGCAGCCACCCCTCGGCATTGGTTCGCTTTCTGGCCATGTGTTTTATTAGGCATGTTAATTAAAAGACATGAAATGAAAATAATTAAAAATATGTATAAAAAAACATACATGTGTGTGTGTGTGGTGTGTGTGTGCAGCTTATGTGCCACATAAACGGTTTTTACAGAGATGAGTAGCCAAGGTTCATAGGCTTTCAATGGTTTTGCGTTTAAAAAACGTTAACTGTTTCTAAAATATTTGTAAAATTTATTTACATACTAAATAATATAGTAAATATATTAAATATAATTTATTTAATATTTAAGAGAGGCTCAAGTCTTAAAAAAATAATATTTCCTTTATGAAAAGCCACCCTCAACCCTTGTCAAAAAATTCCACATATGTGAACATGTGTAAATTACCTGAAACAAAAAAGAAAACCAAGAAACAGGTTAAGTTCAATTAAATATTAACAAAGAAAATAGGATAGAGAGGTAAAAGAGGAGCTTAGATTTACAGAGGGAAAGAGAGAGACCTATAACTAAGCCACATCTATTTTCCTTTCGCCTTATTAACTCATTGCTGCGGTGTCAATTTTCACAACAACAACGGCCAGGGAAAACACTGAAAACAAAAGGAAACAAAGCTAAAATATGGCAACATTATCTACCCCCCATCTGGCCCCCCCTCTTTCACCACCCCTGTCCTGTCTTTGTCTCAAATTTCGGGGGTCTTAAGTGTGGCTAATAACGCCTACAACTGGGGCTACAAAAAACAGCTGCGGGGTCAAGGCAGCCGTCTGAGGAGGAGGTCCTGCTTGAGCGACACTTTTAAGAAATTGCAAAGTTTTCCCTAACAAAGGGAACCCAAGAGGGTAAGGGGGGACTCGAACAATACTTTGATGCGATTTTGCGGATATTAGGTGTTAATTTTTCAAAGGAGCCAAACGACATTGTACGCCCCTCGCCCCCTTTCAGCCTCCTTGCAGCCTCCTTACAGCCTTCATTGGGCGGCATTGCCATGGCATCGCCCGTTTGCCTTTTGTAATTTTAACTGCTTTTGGTTAACACTTTTACGCATTGCCAACTGTACCCCCCCCTGAGGAGCACCACCACCCACAGCCCCCACTCCCTCATACCCTTAACCCTTAACATTGCCATCGATATCACATGGAAGGAGCTGCACGCCAAAGTGGGTGGGGCCCCGTCATCGATGGGAAAACTTTTTGGCAACTTTTTCTTGGCCCACCTTCTTGGGTGTGTGTGTGTGTCTGGGTGGGTGTGTATATACATATATATTAATTGCCCCCCAAGGGGGGATTTTCCAGGGGTGGTGGGGTTGGGGCTAAAAACAAGCCTTGAGTTACCGTTTCCCTTCCCCCTGTCAACACAAAGGAAAGACCAGGACAAGGGGGCACATTTATTGAGCATTTCAGCCTTTCATCGATGCTTTCAGCTGAAATTATTTTGCTCATTTTAATTATTATAACCGCCAAGTACTACAGGCGGAAGGAGGAGCTAAGGGAGGTACAGGAGAAGGAGCAGGAGCTACAGGAGCAGGACCAGGAGCAACAATGGAACAATGCCATTCAAAGGGGGAATGGTGAAGACCAGGCACCATTTGCAAGTGCCGCAAAAACACAAATTTTAACGGTTATGCCCAGGCGAAAAAGGGTCCACAAAACACAGAGAGGGTTAAGGGAGTTTATAGGGCTTAGAGAGGGGTAAGGAGGGGTGATTTTGGCCCCTATTCGCGGTGGCTCTTGGTGGCCACAAAAGGGAAAGTGGCTCCCTAAACTTAAGGTCTATAAGTACTGCCAAAAGGAATATTTTAGACGGAATAGAAAGTAATATCTATTCCTTATAAGTATACCTAAATAATAAATACAACTTACAATTAAGAGTATTAATTATTGCTAATATATATTCCTAACAGAAGATTAGAACATAAAATAAATAGTAATAATTATTAAGGGTCTTAAACAAAGCCTAGAAATATATATATAAACAAGTCTTAAAAAATATTAAAAAAAAGGTAACACCCAGATCCAGAAGATCCTCCTGGCGATCACTTTCGACTTCTCTAAGAAAACCCTATTGAGGGACAGCACTCAGTGTGAAGTTCGACTAATCCAAGTTGTAGCTAAAAAACCAACAAGAAATCCAACTAGCATTAGATAGCCGACAGAGTTTTTGGTGTTTTATTACCAGAAACATTTGCATTCGCTCCTCTCTCTCTCTCCTCTCTTCCCGTGGTTACTATAATTAACTGAATATTTATTACTGCGGTAGATAAAATGTTATGCGGCTATTATTTTAGTTTTACGGCCAACCAAGAAGCCAACAAGCCAGCAGGCAAACAGCAAACAGCAAACAGGCTAACAGGGAGCTCGGGCTAACGCTGAGCTTAAGCCTCAGACGGAACATGAACATGGCAGGCAACCAAAGTGGAAAGTGGCGGCGGTTGTACATGAATATGCAATCCGAGCCAAAATGCAGTCGGCACCCCTCTTGGCCACCTGGAGCACACACCTGAGACACACACACACACACAGAGAGGGGAGCAAATCCAGAGAAGATACGAGCCATTGAACAGGCGATGGCGCCAATTAGGTGGCTCGGAATCGGGCATCTATATAGCTCTAAGTCCATTTGGGTTCAACATATTAATTGTAATTTTTAAAGTAATATCTAACTATATATTACCATAAAAACTCTCTGAACTCTGAAACTTTCTACTTCATTGTTTGTTATCATTGGTGAACTTTGTTGTTGAACTTATTGGTGAATTTCTAAAGAAGAACTTTTGAGTTATCTTTTCCTAATTTTGTTTATTAAGCTGATTTTCTTAGATGTTAAGCATTGTTGAACTTTATTGTTGAATGCATTGGTAAACTCTTCAAAAGTAATCCCTAAGAAGAAAGTGTTCCTATATAGTTTTATATATGTTTGGCATTGGTGGACTTTATTTTGGAATTCATTGATGAACTTTCAGAATTATTGAGTATTTCATTGGTGAACTCTATTGTTGAAATAATTGTTGAGTTTTGCAGAAAAACTCCAAAGTAGACGCCTTACATTTTATTCCGGATATAATGATTGATAATAAGGGTGATTGTTAAATACATTGGTAAGCTTTTAATAAGTAATCCATTAAGGCAGTATTTTCCGATATAGTTTTATAAATATTTTGCATTGGGAGATTTTCTGTTAAATTAGATAATGGAGTGAATTTGTATATATTTTTTTTATTTCATTGGTAATCTTTATTATTAAAGTTATTTGGTATTTTTGTTGAAAAGTATATGGCTATCCTTTTATTCTGGAAAATTTTATGATTGGGGAACATTTTCATTGTTAGGTTCATTGGTGAACTTTTAAAAGAGAATTATTGAGTATATTTCCTGTATTGCTTTATACTTGGTGGTTTATTGGTGAACTTTCCAAGAAGACTACCTATGTATTGTCTGTTCTTATTTGGTTTTATGGATGTTTAGCTTTGGGAAACTTTGTTGTTGAACTTATTGGTGACTTTAAAAGTCTCAAAAAATAGTAAAACAATATTTAGAAAATCCCAAAATAACATTTGTTAGCCTTTCTCAATATCTTTTAATACAACCTTTCAAATGAAAGCCATAATACAGCCAAGGCTGGCAGCACAGAGACCCTGACACCCCGACCACGGTTTCTAAGGATTCTCCATCGAGGATTGGGGGGCTGGAGGGGAGGTAAAACAATCGCTAATTGTTTTAGGACCTTCGCTCCAGATGCGAAGGCAATAAGGTGTGAAATTCCAGCCAGCGTTTCGACTTTTGCTCGCGGCAAGAAAAGTTTTTAAGCCAGCCAAGCGCAAATTACGCATACGCCGCGTTGTCTTACAAAAAGCGGTCTGGGGCGCGGAATATAACTCATACGCCACGTAGCAGCTGCCGGGTAATTATAATCATTTAATGAAGAGCACGGGCACGGCTGTGAAGCTGGGAAATGGGAGCTGGTAACTGGGAAGTGGAAAAATTACGCCAAATCTAGACCACATTCAGCAATTGATCTATAATGATTTAATACAAGCAGATACAGTTGGATTCGAAATTTAATTGGCGTGGCAAACACGGCACAAGCAATTTCCCCCAATTTTCACACCCCACACGGCGGCTAAAAACTTAATTCTAAAAACTAAACTAAACTCTAATTGCGGCGGTAATAACCGATAGACACGCTCCAGCGCCTCGAATGGGGTGGCCTATAAAAGCGGAAGCTGGCACCGAAGCCAGCAACAGTTCACTTCCGGACGAGAGATGCATCTGAACCTCAGCTACTTCGTGGGCCTGCTGCTGGTGCTGCTGTGCAGTGCCTTTGTGGTAAATAGTTTAATTTAATAATTAAAGAATTAATTTATATAAGGAGATAATGAATTAATTGATTTTCTGTTAATCCCCTTGTCCCTGGCAGAGCGCTATGCCTCAGGGTCCTTGCGGCCCACCGCCCAGTGGCACCCCGCCGCCGGGCACCCGTCCCCCAGGCCCACCGCCTGGTGGCAGGAACTGTGGCCCGCCCACCACGGCCAGTTCCGGCTGAGAGTTTTCCCAATAATGGTTACGATCCCCAGGCTACCGAGGCTCTTGCATGTGAAAAATCCTTTAGCTAAGTCTCCTTTTTTTTTGTTCGTTGTAAAATATTAAATGTGTGTATAATTGCTAAAAACAAGAGATTTTATTTAAGGTTCAAAGGATCAGTTAAGAAGGAGTTAATGTTCCTTATCTTTCATAAGGTTTAAAGGGGGATTTTGTTTCAGGATCTTCCAAGATCTTTTTTCTTTTCTTGAGGTTTTCAGGTGCTTTTTATTCAAGGATAATCCGCGCCAAAGGAAATACTTCCTTTATGCCTCATAATAACCGCATTCTTGCACTCGCGATAAAATAAATAGGCCATTACCGAAAAGTAAATGCTTAAAACTGAAAAAAAATATATAAAAAATATTATAAATTTATATGGAAATAAATAGGAAATATATAACACAATTTATTGGAAATATATTAAAAATATGTTAGGAATATAAGGGAAATATAATGTTTATATATAGGAAATATATCAGAAATATATTAGAAATATATTAGGAATATATCGGAAGTATATCGGAAATATATCGAAAATATATTGGAAATATATTGGAAAAATATTGGAAATATATGGAAAATACATAGGAAATACATAGGAAATGTATGGGAAATATATTGGAAATATATAGGAAATGTATGGGAAATATATAGGAAATATTTAGAAAATATATAGGAAATATATAAGATATATATAAGAAATATATGGGAAATATATCAAAAATATATCGAAAATATATAGGAAATATATGGGAAATATATCGGAAATATATCGGAAATATATGGGAAATATATGGTAAATATTCATGGGGTAATACTACTTACTTTCGCCGGCAAAGCCAATGCTCGTATCAACGATGTCTGTGTGCCAAAAATATATATCCAAAAACAAAAAAATCGGCAGCACTACAATGTGCAGAACAATCGTGCACAGAAAGACCATTACAAGTCCCGAATATCTCTGGAAATATGCAGTAAATAGTTTCCAATTAAAATTAATTATATTTAGGGATTTACTCACTGTAAAGGAGGCTAAAAAGAGCACTAGGCAGCCCAGGGTGTGAATTAAATTCAAGATCCTGTAGGCCGCGGCCAGGATGCCTCCAAGGCTGAGCTGAGAACCCGGGTCACGCAGGGGCGGGGCAATCGCTTCGAAAAAAAGCAGGATCAGGGATATGATCAAACAGCCCCTGTCCAGGGGCAGTAAAAAGCAGCAGCCTTTCCGACGACACACCATAGTTAAAAAATAAAGTAACTCAAATGAGAGATAAAGCTAAGGTTATTAGTTCAAATAAATCGTTGAAAATATTAAGAATAATAATGGTAATACCTTGGTATTAATTAGGTTTGATGCCAAAGCATGGCTCTTTTTTTCCCTGCACAATTTTCCCGCCATATTCCCAGCGTATCCCCCGTCAATATATATATATAAATACATAAGCAACTCCGACTCTCACTGAGGCTGAGGAATTTCCCGCCCGGCTTTCCCTCGGCTCATCTATTTTGCATATTTTGCCAAACTTTTCCAGCTAGTTGTGCTTGTAAAATATTACACGAGGAGCACCACCCACCACGCACCACCCACCACCAGTCGATATTAAAAAAGATAAAGTTTTATTAGTTCTGCGGTGAAAATGGTGAAAATTGCGGGGGGACGGGGACGGTGTTATAAAAGTAATAAAAGAAAATATGCAATGGCGGCGCTGGAAAATGAAGATGCAGATGAAGTTGAAATGTAAATTTTCTGTCCGAATGGAAGTTCCGTTTCAATGATTGCAAACGGAAAACGGAAAATGGTAAATGTGCGAAAATGGAAAATGGAAAACCCAAAACCCCCTGCCCCCCAGGAGACCGGGGGTACGCACGTAAATACGATAAATAAATGTTTAAATAAATAAGTAAATAAATATGTGGACAGCCAGTGGCGGCGACCCCAAAAAGGGGGGGCGGCATTTGAGGGGGCAGGCCCTGCTGAGGGGTCCGAAAACTCCAAAATGTAATAATTAAATTGCATTTTGCGTCTGCGGCCAAACAAAATGGCGGCCAGCGTTCGAATAAGCGAGTCGGGAGGGTGTATTAGACGCGGTGGATACCCTTTGAGGAGGCTAAAATATTATATAAATAAATAGAGAGAAGAACAAGGTTAAAGAAATAAGTAATAAATAAATAAATGCTAACGGAAAAGAAGTAAAACAATAATAAATACATTTAGCATTAGAAATAAACATGGAAACAGGTTATTTTATTTTAATAATAATGTACAAATAATTGGGGGAAATTATTGTTTTATTCCAGTAATATAACCAAACCTACTTAATTATTATTTTTTTATTATTCTATTCACATTACTGCTAAAAACAGAAACAAATAATACCTAAAAGAACCGATTTCGAGGCAGACAAGGGGCATCCTCTATAATTCCCAACCAGTTCCAACGTTAAACTGTTGATTTTGATGGGCAACTGATGTGAAAGGAGGTGTTTCTGGTTTATTAAATTTTGTATTTAATGTATTTGATATAAATATCACATATATATATATATATATATATATTATTTATTTATTTTTATATATTTTATAATTATTTATATTTAATATTTGTATATTTAATTCAAACCCTACCCTAAAGTCCATGCAACCCTTCTCGATGACTGCCCCAGCGAGCCCTGTATAAATATTTATATGCCTTGGCCACAATCATTGGTTCGCTTAAACACACACCCACACTTGCACACACACTCGCACACACACTCCCTGGCGCACATAAATGTGATTTTTATTTTTATTTTTATTCCCCTGTATTTTTTGTTGAGATTTTCCATAGGTCTTTGTTGCTTCTTTCTCCAGATTCCATTACGTTCGCCGTAATTTACGCTACTGATGACGGCGCGCATCAATTGTGCCCGGGGAGGGGCGAGGGCAAAGGCTTACATTTATTTATCATTCAATTAAATATTTAAAATACCAAAAAATGCTTTCACCGCCGGCTGCCAACTTATTTAAATTTTCGCCGCCCACACACACGCACACACTCCCCCGCACACACCTTTAATATTGAAATTGAAATCATAAATAAATGAGAAAATTTGCGCTGCGTTTTCCGAGCGGACTTTTCCAGCCAACCCGTACATTTTATTGTTATATATTTATACATATATACATATGTATATATTTTTTCGTTGTGTATATTCCCGCCCTCGCTGCAATGTTTGTAAAATTAATTGACATTTTATTTGTTAATTAATTGTTATGGCCGTGTGTGTTGTTCTTTGGTTGGCCAGGCCCGGCTCCGAGGCCCAGTTCAGGGGCCAAAACTGGCCAAATGGCCAAATGGCTTTTCATTATTGTTATTACAAATGCCGCGGTCATTATTATTTGCTCGTTAAGAGAGCAATGCATTTGTAATTTAGTTTTGTAGTTTTAATTGCGAAATCTGTTCATTTTCTAATAATTTATTTATGCAATTTATTTATGTTTAGCGCGGGCATAAATTTGGATTAATTGGAAATGGCGAGAAGGTGTGGCTTCAGGGTTGGGATTGGGTGGGAGTTGTTTTTATTATTTTATACTTGTCAAAATGTTTTAAAAATATTTTGAAATGCTGAAAATACTACTTTAGTAATGTTTGTTGTTTGTTTTAATTTGATTTAATATGTTTTGAGGCACTTACAGTATTTGTAAATAAAATAATCGTAATTCAAAGATTGAAAATGATCGAGTTGCTTTTTAAAGAGCTCTGAAAATTGTTTAAAAACTTTAAATTGAAAATATTCTTACACACTTCTAAGATTTTAAATATGTATATGCATTTATTTATTAATTGTTGTAATTTTAATATATTGGTATTTATTTATTTTTTTTATAGATTTAAGACTCTTTCTAGGCACTATAAATAATATACACTTTCCTTTCAGCCTTAAACAATTATAAATAGTGTTTTGAGCGGTTTAAAAATATTTAAAAGTTCTTAAATTTAAATATATTCGTAAGGAATCTGAAGACCATAAAAATATACATTTACTTGTATATTTTTTGTTATTGTTAAAACGTTAATTATATTTTATTTATTATTTTTTTAAGGCACCTAGCGAGGCTTGGCTCATTATCGGATTGGAATTTTTTTAGAGCTTTAAAAATGTTTAAAATTTCTTAAATATCAGAATAATTTTACAGAATCTAAGGACCATAAAAAATATACATATACTAATTTTTAGAAAATGTTTCTAACTTGTTTATTTTATATTTATTATTTTTTTTAGGCAGCATCTTCTTGAGTACTTTGTAAATAATTGCATTTTCAGCTTGAAACTCATATAATTTCCTTTAAGAAAGCCTTAAAAATATTATAAAAATTCTTTAATTTAAAAACATTCTTCTAGAATCTTAAGATCACAAAAATACACATTCATTTATATATATATATGTATTTTTTTGTTAAGATCTCAGCTTATTAATCTCCCCAGCTGCAGTTGCCGTAAAATGGAGCTTGCTAGGAAAAAGTGAGATTTTCTAGGCGCGCGGACAGAACCCTGATTCCCGTGGCAGAGACCCATCAATTTTTACAACTTTAAATACCAGCAGGAAGTAACTTAGGCATTCCTCCCCCCCTTAAACCCTGAACCCCCCTGCCCCGGATCAGGATCAGGAGCAGGAGCTCCCCTAGAGCAACATTTCGAATGCGTTGGCAATAAGAAAAAAGTCATAACAAAATTTTACGACAACTTTGGCGGCGTTGCTGCTGCTTTTGCTGGTAGTTCCTTGGGCACAGGAGGGAGGGGGATAAGGATACAGGATACGGATGGATGGACCGATGCAAAATGCAAAACAAAAGGAAAATTACCAAACCTGCCACAGAGAGAGAGAGAGCGCCAGACGAGGCGGAGAAGCGGCATTCTAATGGCCGCCATCCCGCTGCTTTCTCCTCTTTTTTATTTTTTTCTCTGGGTGGGAGGGAGTCTGGAGGGTGGGGGCATATAATAATCATCTATATTCATGGATTAGGATTCAATTTTTATGCCACACGAGCGAAGGTGAAAAGGAAGGACCTTCGAGAGAGAAGGCGAGCGGCGAGGGAAGGCCGCAATGAGGGTTAAATTGAAAATAAAGCGTTACCCAACGAAGACACAGACACCAGGAGCAGGGAAGGGAGGGGGGTAGGAAAAGCCACTGGAAAAATATGAATTTTACAATTTAATTATAACAAAATTTGTAACTAAAATTCGAAAATTATCAAGTTTTAGTTTCAAATACTTATAGTAACCTCAAAAACATTATATTAAAATTCTGTTTTATTACATTTCTTCAATTTCTAATATTTTAAAACATTTTTTACCAAAGCAAAGTAAAATTTAATTTGTTTTCAATTTGAAATTTATTTTTAAAATATTTTATTTTATAGGTAAAACTAATACTCCTCTCTAAAAGGTTTTTAAAAGGGTTTTTTCCTGCATCACATTTCTGAAAATAACATTTTATATTTCAATTTAATAATTCTAGTATTCTAAATACCCCGTCACATTTTTCTAATTTTTTTTCAGTGTCTCTCAGCTGAGAAAAAAACGAAATTATTCAAAAATTTATGCAAGAAAATATTACGAAAGAGCTAATAATTTTCCCCATCCAAGACGCGACGCGCTCCGAAAAGGTGGCAAAGGCGCCGCGTGGGGGGCTGCCCGGGTGGATTGGGTGGATTGGGTGGTTCAGTGGTTCAGTGGTTCAGTGGGTGGCTTCCCCGGTTCCCCGGGTTTTGTATTAATGAATAATATCGCGGCTAAGGCGAAGGCGAAACGCGTTTTGTATTTTGTATTTTATATTTTCGTTTTTCTTTTTTTTTTTGTGGCACGCCACAGGGGTTAATAAGTAATCTGCATTTTTTGACATTTATTTATGTCTTCAAATATGTGCGAGGGAAAACCCCGCCCCCTCGAACCATTTTCCATTTCCCCCGCGCTCTCTCTCTGCTTCTCTGTGTTTTTTGTCGCCAGAGAAATCTAACAGCTGTTCAAAGTGTCATTAGAGCAAAATATGCCCGCAATGTGGAGATATTCTGGAGATATTCTGGAGAATTTCCCCCTCCTTTCATTTTCCTCGAGCGCTGTGGCCATGGAAAATGTGAATTATATGCCGAGATATATTTATTCCTTATCCTGCTCAGCCTGCACAGCTCAATCTATATTGTTTTCATTTGATTAGCCAGGAATGTGGGGGAAATGTATATGAAATAAGTCCACAAATATAAAATATTTAAATATAACACAACATATACTAATCTATATTTTTATTTTAATTTATTTATTGACTTATTGCGGAACTAAGGCTACTTTTTAGTTAGTTAAGTGCGGGAAATATATTTTTTTAGGCAAAAGGAATCTTGAGGGTTTTTAAAACCCCTAAAAAATATGCCCAAAATTATCGTACAAAATTTTATATTTTAAAAAAATTTGAAACATTATTTTGTATTTATAAAAATGTTATTGCATGTTTTGAAATATATTTTTAAGATTTTTTAAGAACAGTTATGATTTTTATATTTATAATATAAATATTTAATATATTTTATATATATACAAATTTATCTGTGTACATTTTCAAGTTCTCTTTCAATTCACTAAATTTATATTTAAATATATAATCTTTAAGAATGTAGCTTAAAATATGCCTTGCCATTTTAAATCGTAAAAAAACAAATTTACTCTGAATTTTTCTTCTAAAGAAATTAATTAATTACTTTGAACACACTTTAAAGGGATTTTTAAACTTGAGTGACTTCTTGTGTGGCATTTAAGAAAAAATATATTAAATATGTTTTACAAACTTATGGTGCTTAATATTATATTTTAAATATATATCTTAACATTTTGAAGTTTCTCTTAATTTAAGTTTCTCTTAATTTAATCAACATAAAAAAGCGAAGGATTATCTTTACCAAAAATGTTAATGTAAGAAATTTAAGTAAGTATAAAATAATAAATAAATGTATTGAGCATAATTAATATATCAAAAATATATTTATAAAATATGTGCTTATTATATATTCACACACTTTAAGGTTCTCTATTAATTTTCCCTGTTTTCCTCTTCATTTAATTAATAGAAAGCAGAAAGAACTAAATTTTACGTAGAATGTTATTGTAAGACATTGATGCCTTTATAAAAAGAAGAAATCAAATATATGGAATTAATTATATACATATAAAATATTTTTAAAATATATATAAATTTTATTTAAACATTTTCAGGATCTCTATTAATTTTCCCTGCTTTCCTCTTAATTTAATATGTATTTTAGCTTAGCTACGTGTCTGCGCACAAATCTATATTTACGATTATGGAGGCCTTAGCCTGTGGCTCCCATTGACGTTTTAGTGTCATTCTGCGTTGGGCAGTAAATGTCCTGCTTGGGCTCCCTGCCCCCGCTCCTGCTCCCGCCCCTGCTCCCCGCCACTGTTACCAAAAAAGGCAGGGGTGCCCAGGCAGGCCTAATGACAAATGCCTAATACGGCAATGGTCACACACGCAAGGACCTGCCGCCTTTTCGCTTTTCGGGTGAAAGTGAAATTGTCATAAAAAGTGAAAGGCAACTGGGGGATGCCACCCAGGGAGGGGGGGTGGGGGAGATGAGGTGGGTAACCGAGGGGGTGGTGCTCACATGTCAAGGTAATTTGGGCGCACTTTTTGCACTCGCCTTTCAGGGTTTTTATGGGCGAATTCAAATAGTGTTCCAGCCACGCCCACACGCACACTCACATACACACATGTAATTACTTAGTTTATTATATTGCAAGTATCCAAGTGGACGTCCCCCTTCCCCCCCTGCAGGACCCTTCCCTCTTTTATAGTTTGGCAAATCGTAAAAACTTTTACAACATTTACATGCAGGGCAGAAGGAGAATTTAGAGGCGGCAGGAGGCGGAGGCGAAGGAGGAGGAGCAACCAGGGTTGTCGCCACCGAAAGTTTGCACTAGAGTTGCGCTCCCCGTATTTGTCTTTCAGCTCCTCCCTCCCCGCCTCCCCACAGGACGAGGCTTTTTCAATTACTCAGCTCAGAGGAGAAAAATCAAGAGTCCGTCCGTCGTCCGTCCTAAAAAAAAAAAAAAAATCATTAACTATTTTAATTTCAGTTCGCAAATTCCATGCAATTTAAATGCACTTTCGGCCGGCAAAATGCTCGGCAAATACAATTAAAGCCTTGGCAACACGAAAAAAGCCAATAATTAAAAATGCACAAAACCAAAAGTGCTCCGGCGGCGGCTGCCCTTCAAAAAGAAAAGCTGAAGGCTGCAGATTGGCGGGGAAAATCCAGTCTCAGGGGGGTGGGGGGATGGAAATTGAAGCCAGTCAAAGGGGGAGGGACTGGAGTGAGGGGAACTTGGGAGGAAGTCCAAAGTAAACTCATTTGTTGGCTTAGCTGGAAGTTCGAAAACTCTGCAAGTGCTCCGCAGACTTTAAATAGAATTTCAATTCCGATTTAAGCTTCTTAAACTATTCATTTTTTAATGCAGGAAAGTACGAAATTTAAACCAAGTTGTGATGTTTTTTATAAGCTTCATAACTATTTATTAAACTTCTTCAAAAATTAAAGCAGTTTTGTATTTTTATTAAAGTCAGGGATAATTTTCTGTAATATTTATATAATTAAATCAAAAACCTACATTTTAGTCAAATTTAAAACTTTCATGTGAACCTTGTGAAATATTTTTTAAATTTATTTTAAATAAGTTACTTATTATATTTATCTTAAATAATAAATAAAGTTTTTTAAAAAGACTTCCTAAGGTTTTTTTAATGCCCAAAATAGTAGTAATCCAATTATTTTTTAAGCCAAGTTCTAAGCTTTGTTTTGCGAGCTTCTTAACTAATTTATAAATGATTAAAAATCATAATTTCCATTCCTGTATACAATTTTTAAATTTCCTTTTTAACTATTATTTTTAAAGGTCTAAATGTATTTTTTAATTCAAAATAAATTACCTTTTTACTACGTTTTTACTATTAATCAAATTGCTTTCTTTATAATTTTTAAATGAATAAAGAACCCCTTTATAATTTACTGATATAATACATATTATTATTATAGTAAAGAAAACCAATCACTAGCTTTCTCCCATTTTCCTGGTTGGCTTTTCCTCCTTGAATTCCCCCTCCTTGTATAAATTTTCCAGGTAACCTAATCGAAGCTGGCCCATCGACGATTTTCCCCTGAATGGAGGCGGAAAAGGACACGGCATATTTTCCAAGCAGTTACTTGCGTTAATTTCCACGGCCAAGCCAACGGCAAACAAGAGGAAAATTGACAAGAAAAAAAAAGAGGCGGGGGCGTGGAAAAGCGTGGAAAAAAGGGTCGTCGCTGGCTTCCGTTTTGTCTCACGCGCACTGTGTCCTGTCTCCTGTCTCCCTCTATTTTTTTGTACACATTTTTTTTTATTTACTCGGCGCGTTTTTCTCATTATTTTGGTCAGGTGGCTTGAGGTTTTCAATCCTTTTTTCCAGCTATTTTTATGTTGCATACTTTCCGGTGCGGTTAGCTGGAGGGTCACAGATAGATGTACATATTTATATATATAAATTTGTATGTAAATATATGGAAAATACAGGACACCGGAAACGCCAAACCCGAATGGTAATAATTTAAAATTAAAATTTTCTTCTCTGTTCCTCTCTCTGGGCTTCTGTCCCTGCTTAATCGGATAATGCGAATTTTTGTAATCGAAGTTTTTTGGTGGAGTCCTTGTAGTTGAGCTTGTCTTTGTCCTGGAAGGGATGCCCTTCCAAGGGGTTGTCTGGCTTGAACATTTATTATAATATTTATAATTAATATGGGATTTTAAGTATTTTTAAGTATTAAGTATTTAAGTATTTATTTATATTTATTAACAATTATTTAGATGTATATAATTTTATTTATTTAAAGAAATTTAAATCTATTAATTTATGGTATAATATTTCCTTGACCTCAACTGTTATTAGCTTTGTAAGCTTATTAAAAAATATTTCAGCTCCTTAAAAAAATTATGTTTTGCCTACAAAAAATATACAACCTTAAAGGTAATATTTTCTATATAAAACCGAATCTCTGTAGTTTAAACTTGTGTTTTAATTGAACTTAGAAACCATTATTTACAAGTAACCATCTTATTTGGTTTTTTTTTTAATCAGAATATATATATTTTAAAATGTTATATTTATTATAATTAAATATGGGATTTATTTTCAGTTTTTCTTTATATATTATAACCTTTTTTTGTACATATTTCCATATATTAATTTATAAATAAAATATTTTCTTAGCCTGTGAAGTTATTAGCTTTGTAAGCTTGCTTAGATATATTTTTTCTGCTTAACAAATTATGTTTTCCTATAATAAAATATATATTTTTTTTTTGTAAATTTCAAATATTTTCATTATTAAAAAATTATTTTTACTATTATCTTGTAATTAAAGTTGATTTAAAAACATTATTTAAATTTAACCATTTTATTTCACAATTTTTTTGTAATGTAAGCTTCTTAAATAATTATGTTTTATTATAAAAACAATTTATACATCCTTAATTTCGAATATTTTCTGTATACAAAAATAATCTTTATTATTATCTTGTTTTTAAAATTAATTATAAATCATTTTATACCAGCAAAGATTTTTATTTAGAATTTCTCTTATATTCAGAGTACAAGCCACATCGGCTTGCCGGCCTTAACCCTCCCTCCGCCTCCGCTGAAGTTTACTTTGGTGTACATGACTTGAGTCAATATATGCAGTATTTTATGGAAAGTTAACCCTTTTCCTCCATTTGCATGCCGTCGCCGGGCAGACGACCCCCGAAACCACCCGTCGTCGTCGTCGTCCGACTTTTGTTTTAATGTCAGCAACGTCGCTGCTCAATTGTCTAACATTATCTGATTTAGCGTTTAATGCTTAACCCTTGCCGACACACGTTCCCGCAAAAAAAAAAAAAAAATGAAGAAGAGTTGGAACAAAAAAAAAAAAAAAAAAACAACAAGGAGCCGAGGCGCAAGGATAACGAATTAAAAAATTAAAAATCGAAAGGCAGCGACGACGACAACAAAAGGTGGAAAAAGGCGACACACACACACACACACACACAGGCGAAAGGGGTGAAATGTGATTAGGTTGCGGTGCTGGGGGAAGGGGGGCCGTAGATGTCCTTGGGTGGTGGGTGGCGGGTGCTGCTGCCGCTGATTAGGCAGCGCTTCGGGGCGTAAAAAAAAGTAATCTAGGGGCAGGGGCAGGGAAAAGCATAATTAAAACTCGCAGCGCCGTGTAATAAATGCCAAGGCAGGCACAGCCAATAAATAGCAACAAGAAAGGACGAAGGACAACCGCGAGCAACCCTTCTGCCACCACCCAGGGGTTGGAATAAAAGAAACAATCGAATTTTAATCAATTCGCATTTGCATTTTGCATTTCTGACGGCTTTTTGTCTCCAGGCAACCAAGCGTCCCAGGAACTTGAGAACTTCAGCAACAGGAGCAGGAACTCCTTGCGGGGTCTAGAGGGGCACCTGGGGCACTCAAGGACCCCGGCCAATCCACCAATGGATCTAATTTCGATGGCTTCACGCTCTCGAAGAGCCTTCAAGGATCTCTCTCAGAACCTCTTTCGAAAACCAGGGAGTTCTAATTGGGAATAAAGAATTTAAATATATTCAAGGTATTTGAAGGGGAATCTGCGGGGGAAAAAGAAGAGATAAATCAATCGGATTTTACAAAAATTAAGTCAAGAAATTATTAACCAAGTTTGCAGTGAAAATATATATGTTTTCTTATTATTTTTTTTAAATAATAACTACATCATTTATTATATTAAGTCATCAAATTACTCGGTTTCCTAAATACTCACATTCTAAAAATCTTCAATTCGATTTTAAGGCAACTTTATTTTATATTATTTAAAAATACAGAGGTCAGAGAGAATATAGTGAATAGAGAATATAGAGAATATATAGAGAATATTGAGAGGAAATAGAGAGCAACTAAAGAGAATATAGAAAGAATTTAGAGAGAATATTGAGGGAATGTAGAGACAATATAAACAGAATATAGAGAGAATATAGGGAAAATATAGAGAGAATTTAGAGAGAATGTAGAGAGAATATAAAAAGAATGTTGAGAGAATATAGAGAGAATATAGAGAGAATATAGAGAGAATATAGTGAGAATATAGAGAGAATATAGAGAAAATATAGAGAAAATATAGAGAGAATATAGAGAGAATATAGAGAGAATATAGAGAGAATATAGAGAAAATATAGAGAGAATATAGAAAGAATATAGAGACAATATAATGAGAATATAGAGAGAACATAGAGAGAATATAGAGAGAACATAGAGAGAATATAGAGAGAATATAGAGAGAATATAGAGAGAATATAGAGAGAATATAGAGAAAATATAGAGGAAATAAAGAGAGACTATAGAGAGAATATAGAGAGAATATAGAGGAAATATAGAGGAAATAAAGAGAGACTATAGAGAGAATATAGAGAGAATATGGAGAAGATATAGAGAGAATATAGAGAGAAATTAGAGATAATTTAGAGAGAATATAGAGGAAATATAGAGGAATTATAGAGAGACTATAGAGAGAATATAGAGATAGTATAAAGAAAATATAGAGAGAATTTAAAGAGAATATAGAGGGAATATAGAGAGAATATAAAGAATTAAGAGAGTTTAGAGAATTAAAATAATTTTTAAAATAAGTTTTGAGCACATTTTCCTTTTGTTTTTTAACCCCTTCCTCCCAGAAATATCTATTCCTACACGTATATAAATTTCCTATTATGTCCCTGGCTGGAAAACAGGTGAGTTTTCCCACTAAATCAAAGGCTAAGCATTTTTCCCAGCCATTGCCTTTGGCCTGAGTCCTGTTGCGGACCATTTGCTTTGGCAATTTCTATTCATTGCCAGCCATCAGTTGGCCTTCTCCTCCGTCTGCATATTGCACCTGCTTTCTTTTCGGGGACCTCCTCTCCCCCTCCCCAGCCGTATATAGTATATATGTGGGGGGAGAGTCCCTGATTCCTGGTGAGGACTTTTCACCTTTCTCCCATCAGAGTGTGCGGCTCATCATCTTTTGGCCGGCCATTCTTCTCGGCCATGCCTAGTACCATTGCCATTGCCATTTCCATTTCCATTTCCACTTCCTCGGTGTGTTTTCCATTCTCCATTTTCCATTGCTGCTGCTGCTGCTCGTTGCTGCTGTTATTTATAATTTTCGTTTATTTGCATTCGCATCCAATTTGTTTGTTCTCGTACCTGGTCGGTGGCCTCCTCCTGGCGTTCCTCCTGGCCCCAGCCAGGACCCAGCTCTGTCGGTTTTTATTTGGCTTCAGTGCTGCATTTTCCCCCACATTTCCACTAGTTTCGACTTGGATTTCCCTCACTTCCCGGCTTCTGTCTGCCTTCAACCATTTTACGCCATTATCAACGTCATCGTTGCTCTCGTTCCCATTCGTTGGCATCTTCTGTTTGTGTTTTGTGGATCGTCTGCACTGAGAGAAAATTCTGGGAGCAAACAGGGAAATTCTTAAAGAAGATTTTGGGGCTTACAAATATTTTCTTTAAAGTTTACAATAAGGCATTTATAAACGTTATAATCTCATTTTAAGGCTCTTAAGGATATTTGGGGAATTGAGGGACTTGGCACACCTTTTTAATAATATTTTTATTTAATAGTTTTTTAGTTTAAATAGTTATTTAAAAGATTAATTATTATTTCATCCTTTAGGTAAAAATTTTTCATGATTTTTTTTCTTGTTTTTATATTTTTAACATATCAGCTTAAAAAATTATTTGGGTTCTGTAGAATTTGTTCCTTTATTAACTAGAATATTCAGCACCTTCTCCTTATTATTTATATTAAGAAAATAAATTTTCTTTGCTTAAAAAATTATATAGAAACTCCATAATTTTTTCTTTGAATATTTCGCAGACTTACAGGACTTTCCCCTTTTATTTCTATTTTTATAATATTGTTTCTTGGCTTTGGAATTTATTTCTATATTCTTTAAAGTTTTTTACAAATAATTTTTAATCTTTGTCTTGTTTTAATTTTTTTTTTAAATATTTTTCTTAGCTTAAAATTAACAAAATTTAGTAAATTGTTCTTCCAAACCCTCTCAGCACCCTTTCTTTTTACTAACATTTGTAAAATATGTTTTTCTAGCTTAGAAAATGATTCAAACAGTTTTTCAGGAGTTCTTTGACTAACTCTTAGATTTTCTGGATATTTTTCTTTGTTTCTCCATTTTTTGTATAATTTTTTCTTTATTTAGGAAAATATTCAAAGATTCTTCTTCATATTTTAACACCTTTTATTATATTTTTCTTGTCTTGGAAATCGTTTTAAAAAATCCTCAAAATATGTTCCCTTGCATAACTATCGCGTCACCAGGACCTTCTCCTTGTTTTAAAAAATTTTTCAAATATTTTTTCTCGACTTAAAAATATTTGAATAAATCCCCTAAAAGACTTTCCCCAAATAACTCTCCATCAAGGACCTCCTCCGTAGTTTTGGGCAGTGCCTTGAGCCCGGCATTGTTGGGCTTGGCTTCGGCTCACCTTTGCCGGTTGTTGTCCCATTGTTGTCGCAGTCCCTGTGCCCCGAACCCCTCCTCCGGGGCTCCCCGGGAACTGCCTGTCCAGCTGTCAGAGCATATTATTGGTGTGCGGAAAATGTTCGCGTAATTGGAATGTTGACATTCGCATTTTCCGAGGTGGAGGGGCTGTCTTGGCCACCCCCGCCCCCCCCCTGGAAATTTGACTGACATGACTTCTCCTATCAAAGTGCATCCAATGACGCCCAGGAACAAGGATATGGCCGCGAGGCCAGCCAAGGATAAGAGATGAATTCCTGTTGACTTGCACCCTGTGCCGTGTCCGTGGTTATATCCGTGTCCTTGTCCGTGTCCTGCTTCGACGACTTGTCAAATTAGACCTTGAGCCACCCCTGGGCACGCTTGTCAATATTTAAAATTGAAAAATCCAACCCCGATTTGGATATATTCCACGTCATTTCCATATCATATCGCTCTGTTAATGTGCAAAGACAAAGAGCTGGAGCCGGAGAGAGAGGCCAGTCAATGAAAGCCAAAGATTTTGATGATTTTGGGTTAGTCAGGGTGGCTTGATACCCTAGAAATTTGAAACAGAAGAAGGGTTGTGGAATAAACACGCTTTAAAGTTGATATTTTATATAGAAAAGTCTATACATAATTTATGGTTTTAATATTTTTACTAGGAATCTCTTTCTTCTAGTTTTATTATGGGTTAAATATTTTGTTGCTTAAACTCTCTTCTTATATAAATATTAATATATATATTTTTTTAAGTCACAACAAATAAATATGATACCCTGGCATTAGCCGAGTTCAGGGGGAAGCTGGTGGGCTCTGGGAGACATGCCAAGGACAACGTTGACGACAATCGGAAGACACCCTTAGACACGGAGTCACCAGAGTCACCGGAGTCACCGGGGGTAACCATTAAGGATATATCCACCCATCCATCCATCCACCCATCCATCCATCCATCCATGCAGCCATTCATCCGCCGTGCGTCTATCTGTCGCATGTATATTTCATATGGATTGGGATTGGGATTGGCTTCGGGTTTGGGTGTGGGCTCGGGGAGGCGTCTTAGCATTTCCCAATGTACTCGAAAACGATTTATTAAAAAATATCTTTGGCACGGGCGAAAACAACAAGCGAGCTTATTAAAAATTTATTACCAAGCTTAAAAAATGTTACCCCAGTCGTTGTCGTCGTCGTCGTCGCCAGCATAGGTATCCTTGTGGCCCTGTACCTTTATCCCGTACATATTTGCTCCTTGGGACCCGCAGGGCACTTCCTTTTCGGTGGAAGTTTCACCTTCGACGACGACGATGGCGATGACGACAGAGCGGAAACGGAAAATCGCCGGGGGCGGAGATATTGAAAGGTATTTTGGCTGATTTGTTTGAGTTGGAAATTTAATTTACAACTGTAAATGGTTTTAAGCGGGCCACCACCATCAGAGTTTTCGGAAGTGGAAGGTGGGGGGTGAAATGGAAAAGCCCCGAAGGTGGAAAACTTTCAAGGCAACAGGCAGATCCCAAAAACACACCTGGAAGGTGAAGGGAAAAGCTTTGGGTTTGTTATTAATTAATATTATTATATTTTCGATATTTTTTTGTTGAGTATTTGTTGGGATATTTATTGTAATGTAAAGTAAAATATATGTTTATGATGAAATATATAAAAAAATATAATTTTTCATAAATATGTATCAAAAGATTTAAGGTAATTTAAAAATAAATATTAATATATATATAAACATATATAGAAATAAATATTTAAAATGTAGTAAGTTTTTTCAGGACTTTTCTTGTTTTAGAAAATGAAAATAATATTTGAAGCAGTTTTTATTTAAGCTTCAAATATGTTTTTTTTTAATATTTTGCAAGTAGTTTTTTTTTTGTCTTTATCTGAGAATGATAACATTCGCCTTGAATTTATACCTTTAGCATATTTTCTTAGATCGAAAATAGTAACAAAAAATTAATATTTAATTCAAATAACTCTTGCATTTGTAGTATCTTTTATTTAAGATTTGTATGATATTTTTCCCTAGCCCTAAATAATATTTAAAAGTTCCGTATTATTTTCTCGAAATAACTCTCGCATTTTCAAGACCTACACCTTATATTAAAATTGTTTCGTATTATTTTTCGTAGCTCAGAAAACGTTTCAAGAAATCCTTAATTCTTTGAATAAATATATAAATCAAAAGATATAAAATTAATAATAAATATGCATATTTTATGATATACATAGAAATATTTATTCAGGTAATTTAAATATATTCAATGGCTCTGTGCATGTTAGCCTAAGTTTTGTAAACTATTCAATCATCAATAATAAATATAATTAAATATTTAATATGGTATAATATTATATATATCTGTCACCAAAAGAAATCAATGATAGATAGTCCAGTATTCCCTTCATAAATCCTAATGATCTGAGACCCTTTCAAGGAAGATTCCTTATGCCTATCTCTATACATTATTTAATAAATCATATATGTATATACACACCTCCCCAGGACACTAACTGACATATCAGTGGCTGTCTGTAGCTGTAACCTTTTTGCTTGTTGTTTTTTTTTTCCTTCTTTTGGCCATTGGTCATCATCATCATTAGTAATGAGCGAAACCCGAAATTGAGCCAACAGCAGCAGCACCACCACTAGCGCCACTCGCACCACCCTGGGCACCGCTGATTGTGATTCCGTATCCGAATCCGAAGCCGAATCCAAGATGACAAATGATCAAATGTCACACATGGAATTTAAAGTAGCTGCAGCTGTGCGGCGACTCGAGTGGAATTTCCCAGGGATGGGGAATGGGTTGACCAGGTGGAAGGGGATGAGCATGGGGTTGGGCATGGGGTGGGCATGGGGTAGGCATGGGGTTGGGCATGGGGTGGGCATGGGGTGGTCATGGGTTTAGGCAGGGGGTGCTCAAGCGGTGTTCATGGGGTTATTAGCCGGGGGTTGCCTGCCACTATTTATATATCACTTTTTTTTTTTTGATAACTGAAACTCATCAGCGACGTTGTGTCATCATTTTTATGATGAAACGAAACGAAGGCCCACGAAGGCTTAAGTGTCGAAGGCAGGCAGGAGCACCGCAGGATACACACAGCACACACATGTGCTGGCCACTAAGCTCCTCCTCGGCAGTTTTCAATATTTGACAGTGTTCCAGTTACACACACACACACACACACACACACAGGCGGTGTCTCTGGGCCTATGAAAAATGGCAACTTTGACAGCTTGACACTTGAGCCACACACAACCACACACATGAGGCCCAGGCAGCAGCAGGAGCAGCTTCGGGAATATTTTAATTTAAACCCCCTTTTTGGGAGCTGCTCTCCTCCGTGGCTCTGCTAATGTATTAACCCCCCACTGCCGGCGATTGGCTGATATTTTGACAGCCAAACGTCAGGGCTGACAGCTGAATCATTTGTCAGGCCAAGAGTCCTGCGAGAAGAGCCTTTAATTAGTCGTGGCGGTGGGATATTAAGATGTTCCTCGAGCTGCGAAAGTAAGGAAGAGAGGATGAAGTCAGTTAACCCAAGAAAAATTCAAGAGTTTACCATTTTAATTGTCCCAAAAAATACTAGATAATGTCCTTATGTCCCTATACCCTTTCTATATATAATATATACCTGTAAGGAGCGTCGCAGCAGCAGCTAGCACCTTGTATCAACTCATTAATTTCTATTTCTGTTTGTCTTCTGGGGGCCCTGCATGAGAGAGTGCAACGTGCTCTGGCCCCTCCAGAGCCGCCCTCTGACCCCTCTGCCCCCCTCTACCCCCCCCTTGCCCGCTCTTCACCCTCTTCCAAAACCCTTTTCTAAGGGCCAGCCCCTTACCCACCTCCTTTTGGGCTCGTGCTACTACACATATCTGAAATTATACTTTGTCCTTTCTATAACAATAATTATTATTTTGCTTCAAGCATCAGCTACAGCTACAGCCAGGACCAAGGACCCAGCACCCAGCACCCAGCACCCAAAAGGGGGGTAGGGGGAGTCGGCCCAAACAATCAGAATGCTCTCTGGGCAACAGAAAAAAAAAGAAAATGCAGGACGGCGGCAGGGGTCCGGGTGTCGGAGAGCCAGCAAACACTTAAAAATGCTAAATAAAACATATTCCACTTACACACACACACACAGAGAGAGAGTAAGGGGGGCACTGTAGGGTTAAGAGGGGGCCGGCTAGGAAGGCTGGCAACAGGGGGTTAGGTGCCAGCTCACAGGTGCCGCTTGTTAAGAAGCAACTCAGGCAGGCACTGCAAGAAATGAGGAATTTTATAAGGAAAGTTAGTGAAATTTGCTAAAAACTAAACTTATTAAATATAAAAATATATTAAATAATAATATAAATTATTTATATTAATAAAAAATTATAAAATATAGGAGAAAAGTATTCTTTATAAGGAAAACCTAGAAAAACACTTATAATCATTAAGATTCTTTACTTACTTTACTTTGCCTAAATTTTAATTAAAAAATATATTTAATAATCATATTAATAATGTAAGCGAAATAGAAAATTATAAATTGTAGAAGAAAAATATTTTTTTTAATGATAAGTTCTAGATAAGCACTTATAAATATTATACTTATTATAGAAACACAAAGTATCTTTAAGATACTTCAGCACTTCCAGAGTTTACTCTTTGTTTTCTGCCCCATTTTAAGCTGCTTGCTTTGGGAAAAATATTTCAAATTAATTATTTGAGGTACTTAGCTTGTTAAAATTTAAAAAAACAATTATTATTTGACTTTTTTTCCCACTGTGTAGGCCCAAAAAAAAATGGAAAGAGACTGGGAGCTTGGGTTGGCTTCGTTTTCGTAGGGGGCCTGGGCTTGGGTTATTTGCAATTCATATACGGCAGACGTTGCACACACACACACACCAGCACACACCACACACACACACACACGCAGTATAAAAAATAATTTGCAAAAGTAGCGTCGTGTGACAATTGCCGAGCCTCAGACCCCGGCCAGAAATCTTGAGCCTGGGACGGAGGAAGGGAAATGCTTTTCGTGCCCAACTATAGATGCCGTTCTTCTTGTTGTTGTTGCTATTTGAATTTTGAGGACATTGTGATGAGGCTTTAGTTTGCAAATCTCCTGTACACACACACACAGAGACATGCACATGGCACATGGCCCTTTTTTCCAGCCCAGCACCCATTTCCCTCTGACGCTACTTCAACGCTTGATATCACATAGCCATGGCCAGAATGGCAGCTTCTCCCAGCCATTTCTCCTAGCCATTTCTCCCAGCCATTTCTCCTAACCATTTCTCCCTGATATTTCTCCCTACCATTCCGTCACTTGTCTCTGCCCCGACTACCTATTTTCCCTCTCTTTGGTCCGCACTTGTCGTTGCATACTTTTGAGGGCTTGCCAAGATGAAATCAACAGAAAGTCGGAATATGTTGCATTATTTTCTACTTCTCTGTCTCTCTATCTACATTTTTCTAGCCAATTATTGGTTTGCCAGGAGGGAATATATTTAAAAATTTATATTTATATTTATTATATTAATATAAACATATATTTTAATTTGATTTCATATCAAAGAAATCGTGGTAAAAAGTGTCTTTGTTTTATTTATAAGATAATTATCTTTTTGGTTTGAAATATATTTTCTTGTATAGTTTTTCTATTAAATTTATTATATTATATTAACAAATCAATATATATGTATTATAATTATTATTAGCTTGAATGAAGCCCTTGAAATATTTTATTTCAATTGAAAACTAAGAAATCCTTCTGCAAGTAGCTTTGTAATAATATTCCTAACCTCTTAACCTCCTAAAATATTTTATTTCAAAGTTTAAGTCAGAAAAGAAAAGAAAATCCTCTACTAAGTAACTTTATAATATCATTACTTTTAGAATTTTCTCGTTAGTCTTAAATATATTCTCTTTATAAATTTTTTTGTTAGACATATAAATTATTTTATTAATTAGTCAGTATATATATTATAAGTCACAAGAAAACCCGCCAAAATACTTTATTTCGATTTAAAATAAAGGAAAGTACCTTTAAATATTTTATTACTAGTATAATTTTCTTTTTAATCTTAAATATATATTTTTATGATATAAATATATATCATATATCAATATACCCCCATCAATTGCATTTTTATGAACCAACTCTAAGGATTTTCCTGAGAAAAGCTCATTAGCTCTTGGTGGAAACCTCACCCTACTCTCTCTCTCTCTCTCTTTCTCTCTCTATCTCTCTCTCTCTCACTCTCTCTCTCACTTTCTCTCTCTCTCTAATTCCTTAGACTTTCTGCAATATTTTTTATAATAATAATTTTTCGCCCGTCTTACTGCGCAGTCAAGGGGAGCAAAAAAAGGTGTGAGGGGGGCCAGAGAAAGGGGAGGAGGGGGCATAGGAGCAAGTGCCAGGTGAGGTGGTTGCATCATCAACGCTGGTGCAGGTGTCACGCCCAGTCCGGACTGTCGAGTGCGCTTATGGCTGTCATGACGCCCATAACATTGTCATCAACATTAGTTTTCCCTGCCTCTGTGTGTGTGTGCTGGTGTGCGTGTGTGTGAGTGTGTGAGTGTGTGGAGTGCGTGGAATGGCCGCCAGGTGGCGGGCAGCAACCCCGTTTGGCACGCTTGCCTTTGCTGCTGTTGACATCGTCACAAAAATTGGTGCAAAACGCTTCAGTCTTCTGCTGGTTTGTACTTTGCCACACTGTGCGAAAAGGGAGGGAGGGAAATTAGGAAAATTCCTCATAAATCGTAGTAATTTTCCATTTAATTTTATTATTTTTTCATAGCAATTTATTTCTATAAATATGGTTTTAAATTGAAAACAAAGTATATATTGCACTATAAGTGTATTGTATTGTATTATATATTCTATTTTCATTTTATATTTTTAATCGTATTTTTCTTGTCTTAAATGCTTATTTTGGTCAGTGTTTTCTGGCCCTCTTGACTTGCATTACATCTTGAAGATATTCTGATTTATTTTGGGGAGGTTTAAAAAATATAAAATAATATTTAATTAATTTAAATTATATGTTTCTATATAACTAATAATATTTAATTTCTTTTGGAGATAAGAAGGCTATTTTGTTGAGTGTTTCTTGGCCATCTTGGCTTGTACTACGTCTTCGCACTATTTATTGGTAGCGGCACAAAAGTAGGCTATGCTCGCCAGCGTTGGTGTACTGTAGAGTGGACCAGGTCAGGGGAAATCCCTACTAATTTGGTATTTATATTAATAATAAAATATTTTACTTAATAAATATTTATAACTAATCAAAAAAAAAACAAGTTTTTCTCATGGGAAATAAGAATTTTTCTGATCTACAACAGTGCGTATGAGTAATGTAAGAAAAATAAACAAAAAACCAAGAATACAATTATTAAAAGTATTTAAATACTTAAAAAAAATACCAAAAAATAAAGAGATTTTAAAATATATCTTCTTGTGGCTTTGTTTATATTTATATATATATTTTTTTCAACATATATCTTTCATATATTTTCAAGGGTCCGCTCTTGATAGTTGTCCTTTGGGTTTAGCATTTATCTTCGGTCCGTCCTAAGCCCACACACACACCACACACACGCTCTCCCATAATTAAGCGTTGACTATTTGTAATTTTTAATAAGACAGCCAAGGGTTCTGCTCTGTTTTTTAGCCCCTCTCCAGCTTGTTTTATTATTATTTTTTACGTTTTTTTTAACGACAAAGCAGCGCCCATACACAATATAAAATAAGCATGAATAATTAGAATATGTTAAGTGTTTGGTGGGTGGCGGCCTAGCACCGCATATTGTATATTTATATACCGTCACTCACACACACACTCACACTCGCACACACACCTGGGGAAAAAAAATACAGGTGCTTGAGTGGTGGCCCACCTGACTTTTTGTCATTCAAATGAAAACTGTACATACGTTGTCGTCATCGTTCTCGGATTCTTTGTCGTCACAGTCATCATCAACAGCTCAACACACACATGCAGCGCACACACACATGCAGCGCACACACCTATACCTCACACACACACACACAGAGGCACCTGCTCTGATTGCTTTGTTCAGCGCTTTTTTTTCCTTATTTCTTATTTCGCTCACAATTCCTTTTCTCTGTTTCAGTTTCTGCATCTTTTTGCATTGCATACACTTAGGCGCGACTCGTGAGTGTGTGTGTGTGTGTTTGCTGATTTTTTACTGTGTGCAAGAGCTAGCTCTGCGTGTGTGTGTGTGTGTGTGTGTGCTGCATAGAAAAATTTACAATGCAATTGAGTATGCAAATATTGCCTACTTGTCATGTAGACAAATACACAGTCAGCGCCTTTCTCCTCAGCCTCGGTCTCTCGGTCTCATTCTCAGTCTATCTCTTTCTTGGTGGAAAAACTGCATACATATGCATGCTGAGTGTGCATGTGTGTGTGTGTGTGTGTCCCAGTGTGTATTTGTTATTGTTGGAGGCGCTGCATTGTGATTGTCGCAATTTTCCAAATTAAAATAACAATATGGCTAAATCTTGGCGAGCACAACTGTACTTGAATGAGATTCTTAAAAAAATGGAAAAGGGAAAGAAGGAAAAATAGAAAAAAGTAAAAATAAGGGAAGAGGAAGAGGGGAGGAAGAGGAGAGAAGATATAGAGGGGGATATTTATTACTTTTAGATCTTAAAAATAATGCTGGAAAATTGAAAAAATAATAAGTATTAAGTATTAAGTAATACAAATTACAATATGTAATGATTAAAAATAGAAAAAAAAAAATATAATAATAAATAATACAATAAATTATAATAACACCATTTAAAATTATACATATGTATATAATTACACATACTTTTAAAAATAGATTTAATAACCGAATGATAAGATATATTATTTAAAAAGGGGTTTTTTAGAAATACTAATATAAAAATAATTTGTATATGTGTTACTAAAATTTAATTTAAAATTCTTAATGTTTTCATAATTTTTCATTTTAGAAAAAGCAAAAACTAGGCTGAAAAATAGGTAATTTTTTATTCCATCAACTCGACTGTTGATGCTGATAAAGAATAATTTCTGAATAAAATTCTAATAATCTGATAGAGTATGGCAATGAAAAAATTCTTTAAGTAATATTGATATGAATGTTGTATTAATACAAAATTATACTGAAATATATTTAGTGCTTAAAACTTCAGATTGAAGGTAGAAGCTCATTATATAAGACTTAAATATGATTATTATGTGCCTGAAACTCTATTAAATAAGGCTTCAAAAATTTTTTTTATAAATTTTTAAAATATAATATTTTAATAAAATTTTCAAAGTATTGAGTAAACTTCATAAATAATGTTATTGTTATTATTACTGTATTAAGAAAATGTATATATATTTATACATATATATTATTGCTTATATTTTCTAGATTATATCTTTAGAAATGTATCCTACTTCCAGAATATATCTTTATTAGATATATACCTTCCCCCCCTCTTACAGCATCCCCTGCTCCCCCAGTTCATCTCCGCGTTTAGCATCCTGTCGCGGCTGACATTTATGTTGCTGCCATTTATTTATTACAAATTGTTTGATATTAAAAATGTATGCCAGCGAAACTTTTCGCAGCGAGTAAATCATTATTTCCGGGCTGGATCTGGGGAACAATGGTTATATTTGTTTTTCCCGGAGAGGGGGTGTTGGGGGTGGCCTTCATATATGCATATAGAATGTCAGGAAATTAATGGCACTTGGCGGAATTTATGGGCCCTCTGATATTTATGCGTCTTCTTCGTGAGAGGTCCTTGGAGACCGCGGCTCGATATGCCGTTCAAAGGCTTTTGCCAGTCAACCCACCCGCCCACCAACCCCATTCATTAATGGCCTTGTTAGAGCAGCTCCCTTTCCCCTGACCGTGCAGTTTGTTAAAAAAGGACCCCTTTGTTTTTTGCTTGCGAAATAAATTCAATTTGCCAAATGCCTGGGCCTACACATAATGCAATCTATTCGGACTCGTAATAAAAATTAATAACGAAAACGTGTCGGAGCCCAAAAAGAGTTCTTCGGGCCACTAATATGACTTGGCACAAACGGCAAAAAATAATAATAATAATGGAGAAGGGTTTGCCAGGGACTGTGGCCGGTCTCACATACTATCTTCCATCTAATAAAAATCAAACAAATTATGCCAACAAACTAGATTTCATGGCTCCTTTTTATGCGTTCCCTTGTCGCCCGGTGATTTGCTCAATAACCCTTGTAATATAAACACAAAGCCCACATGGACTCCGACTCCGACTCGGACTCGGACTCGGACTGCCTCCCGCCATGACATGACTTCTTTTTTGGCAGCAGTCCATCAGGGTGCAAACAGCAAACACCGATGGAAAAAAGGACATGACTTGGAAATCACTTAATCTACTTGGTCAGGACATTACAGGGCAGGGCAGGGCAGGCGGCACAGGCGCAGGCAGGGGGACAAACAAAGAAACCGAGAACTGAGAACTGAAACCGAGAGTGAAACCGAAACCCTTTCGACTTAAGGGTCCTTGCGCCGGTTCCCCCAAGAAAAGGCCAAGAAAAAAGGCTAAAAAGGCAGACACATGCGGGGCTGCACTGGAAAATATAAATTATATATTGTGAAATAGGAAATTTAGTGTGGGAAAATTTTATTTTAATTTTTGATTTTAAAATATTTAATCTTAAAATATATCTAAAGAAATCTCAATCAAGTGCAAGGAAATCTACAAAAACGGTTACCAAAGACCTTTTAATAATAAAATGCATAACGCCCTTGCACTTGGCTTAATAAAAACCAAGGTTTACCTTAACCTTGTACCTACTTCCTCTTCTTAATAATTGTTCTTACCATATTTTGAGAGATGTCAACTAAAAAGCCAATAAATCTTTCAAAAGTTATACAAAATACCTTATAATAATAAGATACATAACGCGCCCAGATTTTCATTGCCTTGAATAAGCAAAAAAATGATCTGTGGCGTTACTTATCTTAAATATTACACTCTCTTTCACCACACACAAATTCCCATTAAATTAATATAAAACATAGCAAAAATATTTATTTCAGTGCCTCCCTTTGAGTGGGTTAAGACTTCCATGGGGGGTAGCTTAGCCGAAGGACATCCGCACTGAATAAACAAACCATGACAACGGCATATTTCACATATATGGGCATCGAAATTATTGCAAATCACTAAAACCAACAACGAACAAGGCAGAAAAAAGCCCGAAAGGGGTTGGCGTCGTAATTGAATTCAATCAAAATTGTTTGGTCCATCAAACAGACAATTACAAGCGATACATTCTGGGGAATTCGCAGGGATATAAAGGATATATAGCCATCATCATCCCTCCCCCCGCAGGAGTTGTCAGTAGTCCGCACACGAACCGAGGAACACACACGTAGACAAGCAATTTGTCAATCGCTCGATTTGATGGGCTTCCCGGGGATATATTTTTACGATATATATATGGTTATGTCACAACCCTCGCGGCCAAAGAGTTGCAATTTATTGGCGGGGTGTGTCGTTGAAGGGGGGGAATTTACCCATATCCGATTCGGTGGGTTCCGCGATCTTTAGGGGATTTTATAGAGAGATGGATTATGGTTTTGCTGGAACTGAAGTGAAGTCAAAAGGAATTGCTTTGCCTCAGTAGAGCCTTGGAAGCGCATCATTTGAAGGGGCTTTTTATATTTTATTTTTTAGGGGTTCTTTTTGAGTCCTTTATTGAAGGAACTTCTTGCTATATCTTTTAACCTTTAAAAATATACCTCTTTACTGTTCAGGTTGTATTTATTTTTGTTGCCTTGGAGTCCAAGAATAATGATAATATAAGCCTGAAAACCTCATATTTTGAAAGATTTCCTGGTGTATTTTCTTAGGGTTTTCTTGAAGATATAGCTTAAACTTCTTTTTATATCTTTTAAGCTTTGAAAAATATAACTCTTAAGCATCCAAGTTGTATTTATTATTGTATTCTTGAAACCAATGAAAAAGGATATAGCTTAGCCTGAATATATGTCTTCAGAACCACATCTTTTGAAGGATTTTTTGGGGTGTCTTCTAAGGTTTCTTTTCAGATCCATTAAGATCTTCTTGCTATATCTTTTATATAGAAATCTTAACTATTTATATTGTATTTATTTATTAAAAGAATATAGCTTTGTGTTAGCATAACATCATCTTTCCAAGGATTTTTAAATATATTTTCTAAAGGTTCCTCTGCAGATTTTTGAGGATCTTTCTGCTATATCTTATGTATAAATATCCTAACTATCCAAATTGTATTTATTATTGTTTATTATTGTTTCCCTTACCGCTTGACCTGCTGCCCTTATACCAATTTCCCTGGCCTGACCTATGAGTCTTTCCCACTCCCCTTTTCCTCACATCCCTTTGGTCCTGGGTCCCTTTTTTTTGTGCAAAATCACTTGACCAATTTGTCAAGTGGCACTAAGAGCGGGGTTGCGTCTGCCTCTACGTCACTTTTTTGTGGATATTTTCTTCTTCATTTTTTTTTTCGGGGGTTGCCTGCCACTGCCTCGTGCTACTTTGTCGTCATAGAAGTCGTCTTGTCGTCCTGTTTGCGGTGGTCTTTTGAGAGTTTGCCATTATCCTTGTTACAATTTGCATGCATTGTGGTGCCATTGGTTAAGCCACACCCCCGAAGTCCTTTTTTTTTATAAAGGGGGAGAAATTTGAGGCTTGAAAATGAGGAAATATATAGTAAATCGAGGAAAATGTAAGAAAATTTGGGAATTCTTGTGAATTTTGGGGGGTTTTATAGCAAAAATATAATGCTGAGAGGACTTTTTATAAAGTTTAGAGACTGTTAAAATATTAATTAAGAAAAAAATACCGTAGAGTACATTTATATATATTATTTGGGAATTTTAAGTTAAGAAATAAGTTTAGGAAAACTTCTTTAGCCATAAAATTAATAAATAAGGAAAATTTAATGCTGAAATTAAGAACAAACTTATAAAAATAATTATAATTTAATTTATTACTTTTTTTTCTCAGTGTAACCCATATCTAGAATAAGAAAAATCCAAAGAAAAACGAGCAAGCCATTCATCCATACATCCATTCCATTTTATTCCATTCCTTGGCCCAATCTCACCGAGAGAGAGAGAGAGAGGCTAGTGATAAAAAATCCACTTGTCATGGCTGCGTCACCCTTAACCCCTGCCTGTCGCCCCCTTAACCCCCCTCTCCTTTTTGGCCACTTATGCCCAGCTATTTGCTTATTTTTTATGATTTTATTAGCTGCAAAAACAAGCAATCCTGCAACAATGTTTATTGGTTATATAGTGTTCTCCAAGGAACGGGGTTCGTCCTGGTCCTGGTCTTTGATGTGCCCTTAAAAATCATAAGCGTGAGTTATGCTTTATGCCCACGATTTGTCCGGGGTTGCTGGCCTATGCTTATGTATCCTGAATATCCCATCTATATGTGCATATCCTTGGGCAAATTGCTAGAGCGATTTGGCCTGATTTGTGTGATTTGATTCCATTTGATTGTGCAAAGTAATGTAATACGGGGGAAAGGGAGCTGATAGCCTGATTTTGGATAAATTTGATCTCCAATTGGGGCAATCTGGAAGCTATTGATTGAAGGGATTGGAAATTGGTAGGGCAAAGGGGTGAATACAAAGGGAAATCAAGTTAGAGGACTTTCTTTTTGATTAAATTAAAAGGTAAATGGTTGTATATATACATTGTTAGTTTGTTGAAATATTTTTGAGGTAATCAAAGACTTTTTAATATTTGAATTTCAATAAAATGTGAAAAATTCAGAAATTAAAACAGACACCTAAAATACCCTTGCTGGGTATTATATAGGATATATAATTTCAGTCAGAAGCTTGCAAAATAGTGAAGAATCCATTTCCGACCCTATAAATCATATATATTCTTTATCAGCATCAACAGCCGAGTCGATCTGGCCATGTTGGGACGAAAATAAAATTTAAAAATTTTTGCATAATTTTATGAGTTAAAATTAAAAAAAAAAAAAAATCATAAAAATTTGAATTTTTAAAATATTTTAACTAAATATGTAGCTTTATAAACCTAATAAAATCAAACTTAACACTGCTTTCCGATTTGAAATTGAAGAATTTTTGACTGACTTATGGGGTTTTTGAGTTATAATTTTTTCAAAACATACATATATATCGTTTAATAATAATTGATAATTGTTCCTTGCCCTAAATTTATGTAAGTAAATAAATACAAATATAATACAAGTATAAAACTCTACAAAAAATGAAATTTGGATACAAAAAATATAAATTCCTACCTCAGAAAGGTTAGGCTTTAATATTTATTATATTCCGAGGTTCAACAGCAGCTGAGACACAACTTGAAGACATCTTCCGGGCGGGAGAATTTAATTGCTCTGTGACCAGGGCTCCGGCTCGGTTCAATTTTCTCTCTCTGCTCCCCGTTCGACGTGCCCCTTTCCGCTTCAGAAGTGCCGCCCCTCCTTCACAAAAAAAGACCAGAATTCATTTGAGCCATGGCCATTTCATTAACTGGCCAAATGGCGAACCGAAAACGCTGCGGCGATTAGTTCACAGTCATAACACACGGCTGATTCGCATTCGCAGTTGCTGACCCCCTCTGCCCCCGCTGAAACTATAAAATTTTATGACTTTCTACAGGCTGGCCACACTCACTCACTCACCAGGACCAGGACTCGGCACGGGCACACACTCACGCTCAATTGGTTTCTGGTTTTTTCCATGTTTGCAGGTAGTTTAAGCCCCATTCTCACTCCCCCTCGGTGGCCTTTGTTGGCCAAATTGCGCAAAATGTTAACAAGCAATTGAGCAGACAAACAAACAACTGTTGCCCTCCGGGATGGGTGGAAAATTGCAGGCTGGGGCCAGGCCAGGACATGCCAGGACAGGACGGGACAGGACAGGGGGTGGTGCCTGCCGCGTTGATTAGTTTAACGCGTCCAACGTAGCGGAAAGTTGCGACGTCTGCTCATTAAATTGAACCGGCCTTATTAGTTTGAATGTCCTTGCCGCCGTTGCCCCTCGTTGGGCGCTATAAAATGTAATTTTATATTGAGCAGAGCTACTTCATCGGCAGTTCCCCCAGTCTTGTCCGTGTGCGGTTTTTATGGCCGTCGAGGCGATCAAGTACAGTCCAGTCACACGGAGAAAAAATTACAGTCAATTATGCAGACTCATTAAGTACCCAAAATTAAAGTGATATCTATAAATATGCTACATTTTCATTTATTTTGGTGGAGTGGCAATCCTGTTTGAGCAAACTAAAGGTTTAATTTTAAACTGTCTCGAGAGAAAGATAAAAATAACAATAAAAATTAGATTTAATTACTAAATAAATAGGTATAAAATATAATAGCAATTAAATACAAATATATACAAAGTTTAGATAGTATGGCAACATTGTGACAGGGTTCTTTAGCTATAATACTCGACGACCTTGTGACAAAGCTGCTTAAAAGAGAATATTTGCAATTATAATTACAAAATGATTACAATGTCCATCGTTTCACTTAATATATTTTTTTTTGGCACACAAATGATTAATTATAATGGTGTGGCAGCACTGTTAAATGCTACATAAGCTATAATTCCCAACTACCTTCCGAAAAAGCTGAAATAAATAAAATAGCTTTACTATAAATTCAAATTAAATACTAAATAAATAATTTAACACACTATATATGAAGAATACAAATTTATTCAGACGTTAGGAGGTGTGGCAACGCTATGAATTCTATAATTGCTTTAATTTCAGATTCAAAGGAATAACAGAAATACATTTACAATATATGTACCAATTCTATTTTTTCACTGACCATATTTAATTAAAGCACCAATAATGTTAACTTCTGAAAATGTGGCAATACTCTGAGGGCAATTTTAAGTTATAATTCCCATTCCCATTCTCGACAGAAAGAGATTAAAAATAATAAAATGAATTTAATTTCAATTTAATCAGAATGTTGATCGTTTCAAGTACTATTTTTAAATTAGTCATACAAAATGCTCACTTTAGATGGTCTGGCAATGCAGTAAATTTAATTTGAAACTATAATTCCCAACCGGTTCGCGACAGAAAGGGATATAAATAGAAAGCGACTCCGCCAAGTGATGGAAAAGGGAAGACAGCGAGCTTAACTTTCAATATTGACACAAGTTTCGGAGCTCCGGCTTCAGTTTATCCACCCGCTGGCGCATAATAACTGTCAAAAATCTTTCAAATTTTAATCAACTTTATTTTTAGCTCAGACACAGCCCCAGTTGAAAGTTTGTTGGCTTCTTCTTCTCCTCGTTTTTTTGCCTTTATTTTTGGCAAACAAACAAACACACATGAACATTAATGTAAATGTGCGAGGCAGGATGCCGGGATGTGCCGTCGCCTCGCTCCCTTCATCCTTCTGGCTGGAAAAGTATTAAAGACGCATTTAATTAAGTTGAAATTGTTGGCTGAGGCGGCTTCCTTGGGCGGCGTTTGTGGTGGTTAAACAATCAGCCAAGTTTTCTGGCCAGGTAATCAGGGAAGCCCCAGTCGTCGCCTTGATTTTTCGTAACTTTTCATCATTGGGATAACCATGAGGGTTTATGTTTCATGTTCCCATATCTCAGTGACAACTTCCTTGGCCATTTCTTAATTTTTCTATAAATCTCTATGCTTAGCTTTTGGGCTAAGCTGTACTTCCTGCAACCCTGGCCTAGCCCGAGACCCTGGCCAGAGCAGAGCAATTACAATAAGGCATCTATCTCCCGGGGCCCCCGTGCCAGAAAACTTTGATATATTGTCAACTATGTTTGCCCAGCGCTTAGGACAACGTCCACAGGACCCAGGACCCAGGACCACCCTCCCCCCCTTCCCCCATAGATGGATGTACACTCCCCTCCGATTCCGCCGCTACTTTGTCTTGTGCATGCCAACAATAATTTTTGATTAAAGATGAATTTTTAATTTAATGTATCTCGCAGATAGAGACGCGCAACCGTTGGCCGCTGCCGTATCCGTATCCGTGGTAAAAGCACGATGGAAAAACATCAGGGAAATGAGGGAAAAAACGCACGAAAATGTTTTTTAATCTCAACGGCAAACGGAAGCGGAAATCAAACGACCAGAACAGCGGCCGAAAAAGCCAAAAAAAAAAAAACAAGAAAAAACAGAGAAAAGTCAGAGAGAAGCCGGAGTTGGAGTTGGAATCGGTGTCGGTGGGCGGGGGTTCAGGTTTGGAGGCGACGACCAAAGTATCAAACAAAATTTTTAATGTCTTCTTCGTCCGAGTCCCGTTCTTGGTGTCTTCTGCCTGGGCGCCTTGTTAAAAAGCCCGCGAAATTCCGTCCCCCCTCCTGCCCATTTCCTCGTTTCCCAATCCATCGAGCCGCGGCACACACACCACCCAAGCACCCAAGCACCCAGCACCCACCACCCATTTAGCCCCTCAAACCTTGACCCAAGCCACCCCCAACTCCTCGGAAAACGGCCTTTGATTTTTTCCGAAGTTTTTTCACTTTTTTCGCTGGGCATTTTTCGTGTTCTTACACGAGAGGAGTAATCGTAGGAAATTAGGGTATATAGGATGGGTTTAAATTCTGATTTCTAAACTTATTTATATAGGAAAATATTAAAAATAAATTAAAAAATTAAGATAATTTTTTTAAACGTATAAATATATTAAATAAAATGATTTATTTATATTTGTTTATATTATTTCAAGGGATTTTATGGATTTATTTTAAATTATTACGAAAATTGCTAGGAATCGGAAATATTTAAAATAAATTGATGAATAATATTTAATGTATTAAATAATGACCTACAATTAATTTCAATTTAATTTATACAATTTTATATAAAAATATTTAAAAGTAATACAGCAATTATAATTAATATTTAAATTGTTTTCAATCTCATTTAAATCCTGGTTAACAGCAGGAAATTTATTATAATTATCATTAGGCTTACAAAATATTTAAAAAATATAAAAAATTATAAATACATACCAAAATCCTTATAAGAGGTATTCCCAGGTCGAGTTGTTTAATCCAGGCCTTGTCTAGTTGTCTTTTTTTTGGTGTGCCTTGGCTCATTAGGAATTTTTCTTTGCCAGTTTTTGTTGGAAAAGCGATAAAAATGTGAAAGGCCCAACCCCCAGCGCCTGCCAAATGGTGTTTAATGATTTATGAATAATCGCCATTTTGCATTTGAGTATTTTGAGTATTTGTGAGTCCCAGTGAGTCCTGTGAGTCCCAGTGAGTCCCTGTGAGTCCCTGTGAGTGGTGGTAAGTCAGTCAGTCAACGCAGCCAAAAGTCCATTTACACGTTTCGCTGGCAAAGGTGAGGGCTACTTTCTGCTCTCAAGGAGGCGGGAGATGGGGCGTTATCAGTGCTTTTCTGGGTGGTTTGTCTACATTTTCTTTTGATAATTTTTACACCAAAATTTGTTGTGTTTTCCGCTGACAATTTTCCACTTGCGCATTTATACATTTTTTTTTTCTTGACAAACACGCGCCGTTTTCCGACATGCTGGGGTGGGTAAGGAAAATGGATCGTTTGACAATTAAGAACTTGTGGTAATTGAATTTCCAAGCTGGGAATTTTTGTTTAGAGAAAATATTATGGAACAAAGATTAATCAAAATATTTAAAACAATAAAATAAGAAAATCTTAGCATTAGATAATAAAATATTAAGGTAAAACTTACATAACAATGAGTACACTTAAGAAGGTTGTTTAAACCCCTTACTACCTATGTTTTTCCCCATCAAAATCCCATTTAAATTCCATATTTTCCTCGGGTAAAAAATCCCCCTTATAGCTTACCCTTAGCTCCCCCGCTTAACCCATCAATTAACCCCCGCCAACCAAAGTTTCCACACAGATAAAGCGATCAATTCCGTTTCGAATCAAAAGTCAGCTGCCATTTAACGTCCTGACAGTAACGCGACTTTGCCAGGGGAAGGAACCAAAAAAAAATTACAGAAAAACCAGCGTAATAAAAGTATTAAGAAAAACACACACCCAGTCACACACACACCCATCCAAACACACACCCATCCAGCACTCACACACACTCCTCTCGCATTGTAAGAAAGCATTTGCCTATCAAAAAGTTTTGATCTTTGATTGTCTGGCTTGGCTTTTTAACTAATTTGCGGCACCAAGGCAGTCACCTTGCCGCACACACGCCCCACACACACCACACACAATCACGCCACACATACAGCAGCTCAAACGCTTGGAAAACGCGCTCAAACCGCATGCAAAACGCGTCACATGCAGTCACTAGGGAATTAACGCCCCACACACACTCTTTTACACTCAGAGAAAAATTGGTAGGAAAATGTGACAAATTAATAGGGGTTTTCTATTGTAAAAGGCATATCAAAAATATATTACAAATATATTTGGAGAAAAGGGAAATTTTGTTTAAAATAAAAATATATATTCTACAAGTGTGACCCTTTTTGCTGGTTTTTTAGCTCTAGTAAACAATTAAAAAAAAATTTATAAAAAATATTATCTTTTTTAAAATGAAGAATTTTTTAATGAGACCCTATTCGTTGTCTTGCTGGTCGAGAGCAAGGTCACACTGCTTTCGGTCAATCAGCTGTTATGCTGAAATTTTTATTTGTTATTAAGCTAAGATATGTTATTGTTAATTTTAACCAAATTTATTTTTTAATTAATTTTAGAAACATTTTATTAAACTGGGATTTGTTATAACAAATATTTTATTTTTAAGGTTTATATTAATTTCTCTTATTAAATATCCCAGGAAAACAACGTATTTCTAGTTTATTTGGTTAAACAGCTACATAACAAACCTTAAAAACATTTGAAAATATTCTAAAATATTTTTAAGTACTCACAGATATATTTAGCTCAGTGTAGCTGGCACTTAACCCCCCAATTCGAATATTTTGCATACGTTCGCCCCGCTTAAGCTGGTGGAAATCCCAGCCCAGGAGCACGGCCCATCGCCTAAGACACACCCTCCGGCCGCTGGCTTTATTTGCGCAATATTTTTCTGATAATAACAAATTCGCGAATATGTTTATCTGCGTTTTCATTGCCGTCTGTTTTTTTCCCGCCGTCTGCCCGACGAATTTTCCCCCGCTCTCCCCCTCTCTCTCTCTCCCTGTTATTTTTTGTGTATTTCTGCGGGGTTTTCATTTGGATTTGTCCTTTCTGCATGTCTTTGCCGCCTTGGTTTTTCCTTTTTTCTTGTTCTTTTTTTTTTTTTTTTTTTGAGCTTGCCACTAATTCCATTTGAGACGTAACGAAAACGAAAATGACATCAATTTATTTGTGTATTGTTGTTTACATCTTCCTCCTTGGCTTTCCCTCTGCACCCCGGCGCTTTTCATTGGCCGGGACCGCCCTGGGCTTTTCATTTTCTTGGTGACAATATCTTGAGGGGCGTCGCATAAAAAAGAGGAGGGTATTATTACTCCCTTCCCCTAATTTTTTTTTTTTGCCAATTGTTTGCCAAAGTCAGTTAATTGTGTTTCCTCGTTTTGGCAGAGTTGGGAAAAAAAATATACAAAATATATACAGATTCGGGATGAGCCCAATCAGTTGGGAGGGAAAGGTGGAGTAGGAAAAGTGCCCCAAAGGGGGATTGTTCTTATTTTTAATTGGTATGAAAAGCTGTAATAAAGAGTGTAAAATATTACTTGTATTATACATTTATTATATATAATATATTTTTATATATGTATATAAAAGCATTGCATTTTTATCATTCCTTTAAAAAATAACCCTGCTTAAACACCAAACCTTAGATATTATTTATATAAACCTGGTCTTTTCTAGACTTTTTTATATGTCATATTTTATTTATCACTTTTAAATATGTGCTAAGATGAAATATTGGACAAATTCACACTTGGTATGAAATCCTAAATTATTTATAAATTATTATGTTATATTATATATTTGTTTTTATAATATAAGGGTTTTAGGTTGGTCCCTGAATAAATAACTCTGTTTATTATGTTAATCCAAGGACTAAATGTATATTAACAAGGTCTTCGTCTTAAGTATCCACTTATTTATCATTAATTTATAATTTTTATAAGAGGTAAAATATTTAACAAATTACTAATTTAGTTCAAACCTTTAATTTATATTGTATTAAAATTATATATTTTCTTGACATATAAAGTCTTTAAGTAGATCCCTTAAAAAATAACCCAGCTTACACAGTAATTATAGGCTTAATATTTATATATATATCTATTTATATATACCAGGCTTTTAAAAATACTTTCTTCATCTAAAATATTCATTATGTATTCCCTATATATATGTATATCTTATATACTTTAGTTATAAACTCCTTTTACCCATCTATTTTGTCCCCCTTCCCGACTCAAAGATTTTTCCCATTGGCCGGCATTGCTTTCGGGCTTTTAAAATGCAAACAATAACAACAATTACACCCAAAGGATCAGTTGAAAAGTCAATAAACTGCCGCCGCGGACAGGACGTATTGGGGAAAATGGGAAATGGGAAAAGGCGCCAAAAAGCGAGACCGCAAAATAACCGCAAAAAGTAAACAACATTCTGGCGGAGAGCTTTGCGCCCTGCAAGCCTTTTTCCCCTCGTCTGCCCCGTGGCGCAACCTTTCTCTCCTTTTTTGTTGTATTTATTTTTATTTTTTTTTTTATTTACAAAAACCATAAATCAATTGGACACGCCACACACACACACACAGACAGAGCAAACAAATGCAAATCTATTTTTAAATGCGAAATAATACGGAGAAAGGAAGACGGCGGCAGAAGACAACCCCTAAGGGCCATGCGTTGAAAATCGCGCGCCGAATAAAATCCAAGTAAAAAAGGGCAACAAAAAAATGTAGAAAGGACGTGGGGCAGAAAAGGTGGCAAAGGGGTCGAAGATACTAAGGGGGGAGGGCGTCTGAGGGGGCGGACACTGGGCAAAAGCCACGCGGGAAAAGCCACTGATACGACATGTGGGAAAAGTTGAAAAGTCAGCGGCCAAGATAACAGAAGTTCTTAAATCCCTTTAAAAAATATAGAGAAAAAATAATAATAAAATTGAAAAAAATATTTTAGCCTAAATATTTAATAGTTAAAATTATTTTAAAATTTTATTTTAATTTTTAAGGCCCCAAAATAAGACAGAACGAAGGGTAAAGTCGAAAAGTCAACGAATAAGACAGCAAAAGCTGTTAATGCCCTTTAAAAATATAGAGAAAAATTTAAAACCAACTTTAGAAAAATATTTAAACTTGGGAAATTTAATAGCTTAACTAGTTAAATATAATTTAAAATTCTAATTTATTATTTAAGGCCACAAACTTCTTGCCAAACCTTAAAATTCTTCCACAGGACACAGATCCAAGGCTGAAGCCGTAAAGTCAGTAGAAAGCTTTAAATACTCTTAGAAAAAATATTGAAAAATTAATAATAAACTTAAGAAAAATATTTTCATCTTATAAATTGAACTTTTTACATTTTAAATTATATTAAACAATTTTAATATAATTTTTAAGGCCAAAAATGGTGTGATTTTTACCGATTAAAGGCTGAGGTCGAAAATTCATTAAACAAGGCAGCAGAAGCTGAGAACGCTCTTTGAAAAAATTGAGAAAATTTAATAATAGATATAAAAAAAATCCTCTTAATTTATTTAAAATTCTTAAATTTAAATGTATTATTTCAAACCACAAACTTTGTACATTTAAACCCCAGAAGGAACACAGATCGAAGGCTGAAGATGCGCCGTCGCCGCCCGCTGGCAATAAAAGCATAACCCAAAAAAAAGAATACAGAAAAAAACCCAACACGAACAATAAAAATTTTACATTTTTTAGTGTGGGAAAGCAGTGGGCTTTCCCCCGGAAAAGGGCTGCTCTGGGCTGCCCATAAAATGACACACTTTAAGGTCGAGTTGCGGTCTGCCGCGAGACAAGAAAAGAAATATAATAAAATAAATAAAATAGCAAGAGTCCAGATCAGATTTCCCAGGAAAAGGCAAGGAAAAATCCAAGGGAAAAGCCAAGGAAAAGGGGCAACCACATTAGTTTTGATAGACTTGCACGCATGTCCCTCAGCCAATCCTTGGACGTCGTCCTTTTGTTATGCAAACAAATCAAGCGCAAGAAATGCCAGACACAAATCTGATTTCCGTTTGACGTTAACCCCCACCAGCCTGGCCACATCTGCATACCTTTTAACCCATGCCGACACCCTTTTGGGTGGCAAAGTGGCCGGCTTACTGGCTTCCGGAAAAAGGGTTCTTAGTCCTTCGGGATTTTTTCTTTGAGTCAAGACACTCCCCCATAGTTGGGCATGAGATTTCCTGTTTATTGTTTATTTTTAAGGTTATTAAATAGTCTAAGTGTTGTCTTGGTAATATTTTGAAATGGTTTAAATATTATTTTCTATTTTATTTCCTAATTTTTTAGCTTACAACTTAAAAGTTCAGTTACTGAAAAATTTAGAAAAATCCCTGGCAAAGAAAAGTACAAAAAATCAGGTGACAAAAGTTGCTACAAAACCAGGAAAACCTGGAAAAAAGTCACGGAAAAAACTATGGTAGATGGTGCGCACTTATTAACATAAATCAAAAGAATTTTCCCAGGCAGAGAATGCAAGAGAAAGCCGCCTAGGGATGGAGAGAAAAATGCTGGAAAATCCAGGGGTGTCTAAGAGAGTTTTAAGTTCTTTAAGAAATATAAATAGAAATTAATACAAATAAAACAAAAATCTATCAAGAATTTAGTACTATTTTTGTTATATTTCTGAGAGCCTTGGAAAATCCTGCCCGAGTGTAGCTTTTCCCCCTCTTCCGCGGCTGTCTCTCCCTCTCTCTCTTTCTCTTTGAATTTTTTTGCGATTTTTCATCTTCATCTCTGTTTGCTTTTTGCGTTTTTCCGCTGCTGTTCACACCTTTTGCGGCTTCGCTTCATTCGCCGTCGCATTTTCATTTCCATTTCCATTGCCACTTCCGCTTCCGTTGATTTGTTGCCGCCGCCCCCTGCCTCGTGGCGGGGCGTGGCAGGAAGTGGCTGCTTAAAAACGACGCACGCAGCAAAAACCTCATACTTTTTTACCTAACAAAAAAAAAACAAAAATAGAAATAAAACTAAAAAAGAAAGAGTAAAAAATGTAAGAACTCGGCAGCGTCAGCTTATGCTGCACATAATTTGTAACCATTTTCCCAGCGTTTTCCCGCACTTCCCCCGCATAGGTGAGTTTCCTTGCAAAGGGGCTGGGACTTGTCCAAATTGCTCCAAATTTAAAATAAACCAAAACGGCAGCCAGAGTCCCTTCCACCTCAAAAAAAAAAAAAAAAAAAAATGTCCCTCAAACTTTATCACATTTCCCTCCCCCTCCCTCTCTTTCCCCACCCCCTCTTGGCCATTCTTCTTCTAGCCATTTCTTGTGAATATTTTCTCCCTTCTCCTTTTTTGTTGGTCGTCACTTTTTCGTATATATGCGAATATAAATGAAATTTTTGTTGTTTGGACGTGACACATTTAGTTTGAATATATGGCAACTCAGTCAGTCAGACGAGCATCGGAATGGCGGAGATGCTTTTCCGGGGCGGGGGAAAATGGAAAATGGGAACTGCTGATGACGTAAACGCAATTTGGTTTGCAAAACACAGAAGAAAAAGGCAACCGAAAGCTGCCAGCAACTGAAGCTGTCGATGGTTTTTGCTCAAGTCCAGGTGCTGTTTTTAAATCAAACTGAAATGCGATAAAAATGTGATCAGAAAAGAGCTTGAAACTAAGAAAAATGCATTAGAAAATATTGTTATATAAAAATATAATACATTTTGTTTTGCTTTTGTAAATATCCCAAGCTTTCTGCTTAATTCTAAAGAGTTTTCGCTTATTAGGCAATAGAACGAAGATGCCTTCATCTGTGCACTTTCGTTATTAATTAAAAGATTTAACAAGTATTAATCCTCCTCTCTAACTTCCTCTTGATGAACTCTTATATTTATTATATTTAAATTACAAAATTCTAATTGTATTTATAAGATACAGCTTGATGAGGATCTCTATTAGCTGGCAAGCTGTCATCCTTATGAAGTTGTCCTTGAATATGTCTAGAGTATTGTCATATTTTTGCTTACACAACAATTACCTCAACATTTTTACAACAACAATATTTTTACAATTAAAGCATTTGTTTTTGTATATGCCCTGAAAATAGTCATGCAATTTGTCAATTTCTCTACTTTAACAACTCTTTTTCAACAACAACAATTCTTACAACAACAAAATCTCTACAACAAAAATATTTGTAAATCAAAAGCATTATTACAACAACATTTGTGGTTTTTAACTACCCAAAAATTAACAAATAAATTTTCGTTTAATGAATTTTTACTGCAAATATTAAGTTTGAAACCTTATTTTCTTTTACAACAACCACAACAACAAACATTTTTACAACAACAACAATAATTCGATAACAATGACATAAATTCTGTTAAATATCCCAGAAATAGCTGAAAAATGTATACCTTTCTTCATTTTAACAATACAAATTTTTACAACAATAACATTTTTTTTAACAACAACATTATTTCTTTTAAGAAACCCAAAAAGCTCACTTCTAGATTTCGTATATCAAACATAACTATATTACAAATGTGGCTCATTTCTTACCGTTTTCCTGTCTAAATTTTGCCTTTTGTATAACAAATGTTGCACCTTCTGTCAGTTTGCGGGGCAACCCTTCAAGCCTTTCAGCTCCCAGTCCCCCAGCCCCCAGGCCCTAGGTCCAACCCCTAACCCCTCCTAAGCCCCGCACGGGAAACCCCATTCTCCTGGCATATTTGGCGCTTGTTTTTGGCAGGCAATGGCAGAAAGAAGTGGCAAAAATCCAACATAAATCACAAGCACTCAATGTCAACTCAATGAACTGCTCATGCATGCAAGGACCCTTTCCTTTGCCCGAGTCCTGGCGCCCCCGCATTCGGTTTTCCGAAGGAGGGTCGAGTGCAAGTGGAGCTGGCATCGCGTTATTTGCGGAATTTCCTCGAGTACATTTCGATGATAAGGAGCACACATGCGGGGGTTGGGCGGCAAGCGAGGAAATGCGGGAAAAGCGGGCCTTCCACTGCGCTTTCTTAGCAATTTGTCATGCATGGAGCGCCAAATATGCCGAAAGAGAGAAAAATGTATTAAAAGCAGCTGCGAGTCCTGCGTGGAGGAAGAAGTCCTAGAAATGCCACAAATAAATCATTTCTTTTTCGCCATCTTCAGATCAGATGAGTGTGTGCGTGTACGCAGATAGCAAACACATACAGGAGAGGTCATAGAAATAGTGACAAAAATTTATTTTAATTTAATTACTAATTTTTGAAATTAAATGTTATTTAAAAAGAATTCTAAAGGAGAAATCTTAAATAACATTTTGAATGAGGCTAGAGTATTTTACTATCATTTATATTTATGTATTTCTCAATATAATTATTTATATATTTCAAATAATATTAATGTTCTTAATTTATAAATTTAAAATAAAAATCCAAAGACCAGGAAAAAATTTTAATAAGTCTGATAGAAGCTCAGGAAAATATTTCCATTTTATTTCTTGATTTTTTTTCTGGGAGACTCTGGGAGAAATATTTATTAAAATATTTATACTTTAAAATACTTATACAAATAATTTAAATAATTTTATTTAAATCTCTACAATTATTTAAGCACATTTTTATTTATTTTAAAGCTCTTAATTCTTGTATTCTTTAACTTTTTCTTAGAGACTTTAAAATTTTTATAAAAATCATTTAAAAAAATCTTTATAATTGTAAAATAGCTATAAAAATATCTTAAATCAAGCCCCTACATATATCTAAGCATATTTTACCAATTTTTTAAATTTAAAACACAAAAAAGAACACCTTACTATAATTTTAACCCCTATTGTACTCAAGTGTGAGGTGCAAAAAAATGGGTTGCTGACTGTCTAAGTAGTTTCGGTTTCCAATTCGAAATATTTTCACGTGTCCTGAACAAATGTCAAATGCACACAGAAGGACTTCGACTTGTCTAACAAAACATAAATCAAAATTTACAGAAAAAACAGAAAGGAAAAACGAAACAAGCCAACAAAAAAAGGGGAAAGCCCAGCCAGGAATGTATTGAAATGTAACGCATTTATTTTCATTACAGGCCTCGGGCCCGCCAAAGTATGCTATGCAAAAATGTAAGGATGCGTTGCTAATGTGACAGGGAAAAAAAAAGAAAAGGGGGAAGGAAAAGCCAGGCCGAGAACGAGGAAAACCCATGGGTGTGGGCTAAGCCACCGTTGCGATATAAGCACTTTATTGGATCATCAGACTTATTTTGATATGTGACCAAATAAATATGGCAAAAAGGGAGGGGAAAAGGGGAGGGGGGGAAGGATAGAGGGCAGGAGCAGCAGCAGGACTCGGCATTGACATTTTGCAGGCAAGACGAGGCCCATAAATTCCTGTCAGGGGAGGAAAACATCAACTTTGCTCAAGTTATTTTCATTTGTGTAACATTTTTGCATACTTTACGGCGCATCTAGAGCACGTCTGTCTGGGCGAGTGTGCGTGTGTGTGTGTAGTGTGTGTAGAGTGTGCGTGTGTGTGTAGAGTGTGCGTGTGTGTGTGCTATGCGTGTCCCTGCAAGGATGCTCCTTTTGCCGACTACTTTTTGACAAATCTACTTAGGCATTTCTTTGGGTTTTGGTTTGTTTATTTATGTTTATTTGTGATTTATTTCGATAACATAATAAATATCCCAAGTCGAGAATGCGTGTGTGTGTATGCGATAATGGCATTGTGTGTGTGCGTGTCCTGAGTCCTGTCGAGCTGTGAATTCGTCTGCTTGAATATTCAAATCAACTTCAAAAAGGGAAAACGGAAAGGGAGGCTTATAGCCTTTATTTTCTAGAAATTTTAAAGCTTCTTCAGGAACTAAAAAATATATTAAGTATACTAAAATATATATTTACATATTTAAAGAAATATATTTTTATACCGAAAACCTTTCTTAAATTTATAAAATTTACCCCAAATATCCAACACAAGTTATGGTTCGACATTCTTCTTAATTTGCATATCAATTGCTGCCCAGAAAATACATTAAAAATTACACTCTAATAGGGGAAAATCAAGTTAAGCAGGACATCAACTTATCTGGGACTCTGGCCGGGGGTTTCCCCCCGTTTTTCCCGGCTTTTCCATTTGCATGCTTCATTAGCGCGGTCCAAGGCGCTCGGCGAATTAAAAGTAATGTTAATTGCGCCCACGGTCCACGGCGGCTGCGTTCATCCATAATCAATTTTAGCCAAAGGCCTCACCAAAAAATATATATATATAATATATAGAAGAAGGAAAAAAAGAGAGGGAAAAGAAGTCAAAAAGAGAGAGAGAGGAAAGCGGGGAAAATATGACATAAAAATTTTTCATTTCCTTGAAGGAAGAGCCAAGCGTCGCCTCGCCTCGCCTCGCGTATTCCCAGCGGACGACGAACTTTGGCAATGAAGTAGAAAATGAAGTAGCGCCACGCCCACTTTGCCCACTTTGCCCACTCTGAATGTATTCATCAATGCAACGCATTTGCATATTTTGAGCGTAAAAATTAATCACTAATTTTAATACGCAGCGGGGAGAAAGTAAGTCAAAAAAAAAAAAGAAATCGAGAAACAAAAAATACGCTGGGACAGGGAAAGCCATCTCCCCTCTCCCCCCGTGGAGCTCGGGAAAACCTTGTTAAGTGGGCAACACTAATGTAGCAATTTTGGAATTGATGAAAATAAGAAAAGCGAAAGGAAAACCAAAAGGAAGCGCTCAGGGATGCTCGGCAAATGTAAGGTAAACAAATTGCGCGATGAGGCGTTGTCATTTATAAGACCGAAGGATATTTCCTCTCCCCTCCCCCGCCTCGTAATAATAAAAAGTAAATAAATGGAAAATGAGAAAAACGCCAGCTCGAACATAAAAATGACCAGCAAGGAGGGGGGCAGTGGCGGTGCGATTTCCCGGGGGCGGGAAATTGTCTATCGAGAATCGCCGACCGCCGCCACCGCCGCATTTCACCTGCAGCGCTTTGATAGCCGCTCCGCTGCTCCTCCATTAAAACTAATGGGAAATCTGCTATAATTTGATTCCGCGAGTGCCGGTGGAAAATGGAAAATGGAATGCCACCACGGTTGGCACTGGGAAATTGCCCGAGATTTGATTAATGGCGGAATTGGAAATGGCAATTGGGCACGCAAATCAATCCCGAATTAATTGGCAGGCAAATTGCAACTGGTCCTGTGGGGGAAATTGTGGGGAAAAGCCGAGGGAATACTGGGAAAACAGGTACAACTGTTTTATACTGGAAGTAAATTATGTCAAGTTTGGAAAGTATATTAATTATTAAATAATTTATTAGTTTATTTACTTTTAATACCTTTAAAAATAAATAAGGACATTTTTGGGAAAACGTTTTAGTTTTAACCCTTTAACAATGTAAGACAAAATCAAAGTAAAATGATAATATATTTGTTTTAACCAAGTTATTTAATTTTAATATGAATTTTTTAATTTATAACAAATTATATCATCCAACAAAGCCAATTTTAAATATATATATTACAATTATTGACTTTTCGAAGTTCAAAGGCCTCATAAATGATCTTTAATATGTTTAATCTACTAACTTTAAATCGATATTTATCGATATAAATATTATAAAAAATTCTAAGGTTAAAAAATCCATAAATCAGCCAAAAAAGCCTTAAATTTAAATCGGAAAGCTTTGCCTTGTTAGTTTTTATTAGGTTAATAAATCTGCATATTTAGTTTAAAAATTTTAGAAATTAAATTTTTTTTCGAATTTTTCTGCAAATTTAACCAATAAAAAAATAGCAAAAAATTGAGTGAAATTTTTGTTTTTCTACTTTTCCAATATTTTTGTCATATCTAATTGAGATTTTTATAACAAATCGGAATATATACGGCATTTAGCTGTGGAAGCCTTTTTGGCTGACTTATGATTGCCAGAAGATCTAAAATGTAAGTCTCAATCGATATTTATCGATATTTTTGTGATCATTTTTTAAACAAAATAACAAATTATAAAATAATATAAATAAGACAAAGAACATTAACTTTAATACTGTTTAAGGGTTTTATTTGGTTGAAAAATATGCAAAAATAACTTTAAAATTTTAAAATATTACAAATTTTCTGAGAATTTTTGCAATTTGAAAATTCAGAAAATGGCATTTAATTTTTTCTTAGTTTTAGTATTATTAATATTTTTATTAAAATTATTTTATTCTTATTATTATTATTTTATTATTATTTGTATATATTAAATATAAGTTTATTATATTTATTATTATGTTATATTTTAGTCATTTATATTATTTCATTATTAATATATTATTAATATGAGCAATATTTTTGTGGTATTTATGCTAGTTTTGTTTTGTTTATTTGCTTTTTAAAGAAAACTAATGTATGCAGTGTCACAGGCTCTCAACTTGTAGCGATTTCTAGTAATAATATTTACATTATTTATTTATTTTTAAATTCAAAAAACCTCTAAAAACCCCATCGTAACCTTTTTCGAGCATTAATCAATCGCGGGAGAGAGTGAGGGGCGACTTGGCTTCTTGGCCAATTCCAGAGCAAGCCAATTACCCCGCGTTATTCGGGGCCACGTCGAGAGCTCCCGCTAGAGGGGGTGTCTGGGGGAGGGGTGTTGGCCCCGGCTAAGAGGGTCACGAGGGGGCTCCGAGGGGGCGGCGGTGGCAACTTGAGGCTGGAGGGCCAAGAAACACGCGCCTGCACATGCGAAATGAGAAAACTTTTCGACCACAACATCGACGCGGTGGCAAAAGCGTTAACAGCCGGCGGGCTACAACTACAACTGGCGATGCACAGGGCAAAAACAAATACAAACACGAAACACACACACACACACACACTAGCCCCCCTCAACCCCCCTGCATCGCCTGTTGTCTGCCCGCAAAAGATTGCTTTTAGAAATTTATAGTTTCAATAATGTGGCGACCGCGTTCCACGAACCGTTGCAATGCCTCCAAGGGTGGGGGAAAGGGTGGGGGAAAATGCGCGAGGAAAGCCGGAAAAATCGCTACATGTATGTGTGTGTGTGTGTGTGTGCATTCTCATGTGTATTTTCAATTTACGCGTCCATAACTTCAAGTTCTGCAAGTTTACCTACCTACGAGCAGCCGAGCAGCCCAAACACCCGAAGGAGCAAGTTGTCGACGGGCCGCATATTGAACACTCGAGCTATACACACACAAATATATATATATATATATATAGATATACGTGCTTGTATGTATATATATTTATATATGTTTATGGCGCTGCAGCTGAAATCGGAGCTGAGAATGAAGCTGAGCCAACAAGGGACTTACACGGTGGGAAAATGAGAAAAGAGGATAAGATACTGCAGCTAGATTTGATCTGAGAAAAAATCATTTTAAAGGGGTAAAATATAAATAAAAAAAATTCATAAAAATATTGTTTATTAAATTCATTAACCAAAATATGTATACAGAAATTAATTTAAGTAATTAAGGAACTCTAAAGCCAAGTACTAAGAGAACAAAAATCCGCAGTACTAGGCTTAAGGGTGTAATAGAGTTATTTAAACTCCACAAAAATTCATAAATACAAAGATTATAGAAAAATGTTGAGAAGTTAATGGAAATTATTTTAAAAAAAATATAGATAAATAAGTAATTTAATTAGTTCAATATTTAATTCCATATTTAAAACTGTTTTTCGATTTTTAAAAAGTTTTTTAAATTTGAAGGAACATATTTAAGCAGTAGGTATTTTTGAAAATTAGGGGAAATCATAAAGAATGTAAGGCAAATATAATTTAAAAATATTTTTAAATTAGTTTAAGCCTTTATTTAAATATATAAGGATATCTGAGTATTTTAAAATGTATTTTTAACCTAAAAGAAAACGTTTAAATAGAAAGAATAACTAAAATTGATTAAAAGTAAAAGGGAATCGGAAAAAATAAAATGTAAATTCATATATTTAATATATTTTGAGTTTAGGTTAAGTCTTTTTTGAAGTCCTGAACTATGTCTGAGTTAAGGGTTATTTATTTTTTATTATTTATTTTTTAATTAAGTAATTTAAACCTTAAAGATACATTTTAATTAGAGATATATTGAAGAAACGTCGAAATTGAAAGAAAATCACTTTAAATATACAAAAATATATATAACTTAAAAGTAATTTATATTCTGCTTAAATTGTTATTTAAACCTTGAAAGATAAGTGAGTATTTTAAAAAAATATTTAAGCCTTAGAGTAAAATAATAATAAATAGAATAACTACAAAGAATTTAAGGTATTAAGAAATCAGATAAATAAAATATAAATAAGACTCTGAAGATGGTTCTATATATTCCCACATTTATCTTAGGTCTTACAAACTTTTTTTATACATAATATATATATCGTAAAATAAAAAAATTTATCTAAAAAATATGTATTTTTTTTCTTTAGTTATAAAATATAATATAAAATATATATATAATGTTATAATAATATAATATATAAACTAAGTAAAATAAAAGGAAACTACACAATATTCACCGAATTGTATATGTTAACTACCTCAAAAGTGTTTTTAAAGCTACCAAGAATCACTTTAAATTTTACTTAATTAAGTAATTTATCTAATAGCTTACTTTTTCGTGCAGTGCACAATCTGGAGATGGGACTTGGGACTAAGACTCAGGCCGAGGCTGAGGCTGCAAGTGAAGCAGTTGCCGTTTCCGCAATTACAAAACTTCCGCAAAAATAACAAAACACTTGCGCGGCAAACACCGCTCCTAGAGGGGTAAGAGAAGGGGGAGGAGTACAGTACAAACTCTAGGAGGGAAAAGTGGGTGGTGACATGGTGGAAAAGCCGGCACCAGGCACCACATGTGCAGAGCCAAACGCTTTTCCCTGCATTTTTTCTAGGGCAGATTTTAATTTCTTAATGCAGAAAGGACATGCAGCAAAGGGCAGGCATAAGGGGGTTAAGCTGGAGTGGGAGCAGTACCCGGCGAAGGGTTAAACGGCGCCTGGACCGAACTTTGTCTTTGTGCATTCGCAATGAGACAACGGTCGCAGCTGCAAGTCAATTTCCCCCAAAAAAAAATCACACAAAAATAATAATAAAAGCCAGAAAAGAAGCTGTGATGGAGAGGCTTCCTCTTGATTTTCCTCTGGACTTTTCCCAGCTGCCATTAGCCTCGTTATCCCGGCTCAATTTCCCTCATTACCTTCCATATTTCCACGCACCCGAGACACACATCCTGTGGCATCAAAAGAAATTGATAATCTCTTAATAAGCCGGCCGGCAAACTCCGTCTAAGTATGGATATTTTTCTTAGCCCAAAGACCAACAGACATCAAAAGGAGTGTGTGTCCAAGGACCCCATCTCCTGGCAGATCCCAGACTGGACTCCCTTTTGGCACGCACACAAATCACTTGATTCAATCATCTCGAAAATTGATAACATGCCATTTACAAATGACATCACTGACAAAAAGCAAACTCATTGAGCAGCGTCTGCCGCAAATTATTTATAGGCAGAGCAAAAAAAAAAAAAAAAATACAGCACAAAAAACCAGATACCCCCTCGATACAGTACAGGGAAGAATAAAATTAGGGCACGTGCCGCCGGTTGACCAGCCTCTCGGGCCACGCCCCCCTCAGTGCGGGTGAAAGTTGCACTGCCACTGGCGGCAGTGAAAGTGGCCGAGGAAGTGAAAGTGAAACCCTCTAACCGCACACGGCACGCACCCAAAAACAAGGCAGAGAAAAAACAGAAGCCAGGATGAGAAAAGTACACAAATGTAAGGACTCTGAGATACCCTATATAAGTTAGAAGAATAAATAAAATAGCTGTTAGTATTTAATGTTAATAAAATTAAAAAATATATATAATTCATAATGTTTTACCTTAAAACTGGAGGATTTTACCTTTAGAGAGTTATGAGACTTTGAGAAATCTAGCTTTTATTAGAGTGACCCTAAAGCCTTGTATAGAAAATGCTTTACGAAACAGGCTATAATGCCATAGTTCTCAAATTAATAATTTCATTTACAAATGGACTTTTTTTTCAACTCAAAATAATATCTAAATAACTATTAGTGTGCTAATTTATTTATCTTAATAAAGTCTAAAGTTTTTTATTTTTTTATTTACAATTTAAGGAGTTTACATGGATTATGTTATGTTATGTGACTGAGACAAACATGTTTTATTATTAGTGTGACCTTGATTTGCAAACACGAAACTGAATATAGTGTCATAGCGGCATAAATGAGTACAAATTTATTGTATTTTATATTTTTATTCTTTTGCTAAATTAAGGTGGGGTTTCTTTCTTTTTAATATTAATAAGTTGAATATTATAATTGATTTTTTATGGAAAAAGCTGCAATTAGCTATAATAACAGTCACATAATATAGCTTAAAATAATATGTAAAATTTTAAATGTCTTGTGAACTCCTATAAATATTCTTACTGAGGATAAAAAATACTAAAAACTGATAACTAATTATTAAATACCATAATTTTATTATTAATTAAAACAATAGTACAAAAATTCCCACCACAATATTCCCCCATATATCTCACACTCAATAATACCCTGTTAAAAAAATAAAAACCAAAGGGAAGGCAAGGAAATCGAGGAAAACGGAAGCGGCTGGGAAATTCCAGCCACAACACCCCCCTGTATCTCTGCCTCATTTGGGATGCGATGCACGCTGAGCTTTTCATTTCAATTTGAACGCATTTTTTGCGGCCAAAGACAAGGCTCTATAAAAAAAGCAAAGAGGGGGCAATCTGAACAATCGGCGCAATCGGACAATTGATTCGAACGCATTTGCGTGTTTGCCCCGAATAACTGCAAATTATTTCCAGTGGCTCTCCTTTGTTGTGGGGATGTGCCGCTGCCCGGGGATTCCCCATTGTGCCATCAGCCTCATCAGGGCCCGAAATGGGGGGCGGTCATGGAATCAAGTTAAGTGATTCGCTACGTGATGCTCTTTTGGGTCCGTAAAAAGGTACCCAGAACGTGTTTAGCCAAAAAAAAAAAAACAAAGAGCAGTGAAAAATCGAGGATACTCGGGAAAAACTATTCCCAAGCCCAGCAAATATTAATCATTAGCTGCGGGAAATCAAGTTTAAAACGAGAGACAAAGGTTTAAGTATACAAGTTTGCTTTTCAATATACATACATGGCTGTGACCCCAGGCTGTCCGATCCATCGGGCATTAAACAGTTGGCCAAACTTTAATTAAGAGCCGAGAACACAGAGCACAGAAGCGGCCAAACAAAACCCAAAACAAAGAAAGAACTGACCGAAAAGTCAGCAACACTTGAGCCAAATGTCAAATACACAAATAACACAGAATAGTTGTGGAGATGGAAATGGCAATGGCAATGGCAATGGCAATGGAAATGGCAACGTAAATGAAAATGAAAATGAAAATGCCCTCCGGGGTGCATTTGCTGTGCCGACTCGATTGAATAGAAACTATAACGAGACAAACAATAACTGGCAAAGGGCCCGGAAAAGGTTAACTCCCGACTCTCTGGCAAGGACCTTCCCTAGGTCCTTCCCCACCGATATTGATAGCACACAAAAAACGGACACAGAAGAGTTGAAAGTGACAATAACAAGCACAAAATGGACACCACTGATGATGACAATGGGTCCCGGGTACCGGAGACTTAGACATCGGACATCGGACCTCGGACCTCTGCTCCTTGGACGCTGACTTGGGGATATTGCAAACATCCTTGGACTTGACATCCGGCATAAATGTCAAACGCCAACTTTGACCGCAAACTATGCTGCTGGGACACACGTCCTCTTTATATATATATCGATGTCCGGCATCCGGGGCAGGGGCCTGCAAATATATTCATGGCCAGTCAGTCAGTCACTCACTCAGTCCATCAGTCCATCAGGCGCCTTTTAAAGCACATCTCACATCCGGCTTTCCTTTCCCATACCCATTCCCTTACCCTTTCCAACACACATTCCCTTTCCCCTACCCATTCCCCTGCCTTTTCCTATACACATTCCCTTTCCCTTACCCATTCCCCTGCCTTTTCCTATACACATTCCCTTTCCCCTTCCGCTTTCACATCCAAATCCAACCAAGTGCGTCGCTTAATTACAAAACGAACAACGCATAAAAACCAACAGAGACAGGGTTCGTCGATGGGCCACCACCTCCTCCACTGCCACAGCCTTGAGCGGCCCCCCCAAGAAGGCAGGACACTATTGTCTAACGGGACTCATGACCCTACACTGGTCGCGAGTTTATCTTAAAAGGAAATAAATTAAAAACTTAAAAAAAGTCTAACAAGGAATTAAATAAATACAAATTACAAAGGAATAGTTGGGCACAAATCTATATATATGCTTATCTAAGAAATAGGTTTCTTATTACAAATACCTCTTAAATTTTTAGATAATTTATGTATATTATTTCTAATTCATTTTTCAATTCAATATAAGACAATTATTTAAGTCTAATGCTCCTTTCAAGAAATATTGCCTATACAATTCTAGGACATTACAATTCCCAAGTATTTATATTGCTAAGAAATAGATTTATTAGAAATATATTTATTAATAAAATTACCATTTTAAACTAAAGTATATGTATGATTAGTTTTTAGAAATAAATATTACGAAAGTACTATTTAGGCTCCTTTATCACTTCTCCGTTCAAGAAATATTCCACATAAATTTCTTAAGCCTTATAATTCCCAAGTAATTATTTTGCTAATATAATTATTTTACATTATATATGTTAAGATAATTATTCATTAGTTTCTTACTAAAAATATTTTTAAACATGGATTTTGTACTCCAAATTCTCAATAATTTCAAATATTTTATATTTTTTCTATGTTTTCAATATTTCCAAACTATTATAATTCCCAAGTCCGTGTTTGGCTCAGTGCACCATCCTCCGAATTCCGTCTACATTTGCGATATTTGACATTCAAGTAAAGGCATAAATTCGAGTTTAATAAAATAGAAGTCGTCTGTGTGTGTGTGTGTCCGCACCATACTGCCCACGTCCTGTGGCAGGACCCCCCTTCGATGGCCATTAGGCGGCCAACCACAGCGACAGCTGGCCACAGGACCCACCAGGCATTAGATACAACCAGTATATTGAATAGAACACAGAATTAAACGGAACGGCATGTCATTTGTGGTGGTGTCAGGATCCATAGATCCTTCTGACGAGTGACGCAGGACCAGGACTCGTCGAAAACGGCATCCGTGAGCTGAAAAGGTCGCGGATTGTACCAATAATCCTGGAAAAGTTCAAGCTTCGGGGAGCTAGAAGGGGTTAGGGCTTAGGTCGGGGTTATCTAGTATCCTGGATCCGAAGGATCCGACGAGATTGGGAATAGAAACAGGCAGGCAAACAGGTCAAACAAATTACGAGAAGACCTCAATGAAAGCAGCTTCCTTTAAAGTAATTTTCAGTTTATAAAACTATTTACAATTTTGAAAAATTATCTACCAGATTTTGTAAATATATATACAATTCTCCATTGTGGCAGGCAAAGATTTGCAATTAAAAACTTGAAATCTGTTCGGCGAAAGCAAATAAAATGCAATTAGCAGGATTTGAATTAATTAAGTAGTAAGTACAGTCGTCACCGGCTACAAGGGCAAACATTACAAGTTGATATGGAAACCCCGGCCTCGAAGTTTCACTCTTTTGCTCTTTATTAAGTGTAGTTGGGGAAAACTCTGCTGGAAAACTGCTGCTGAGCCCCGGTGAGGAGAGAGCGAAGACATGTGCCAGACACGGGCACACGTGGAGTCGAGTTCTGTGTGTGTCTTTTGTTTATCTTGGGCACAGACACTGGGGAAAGTGGGTGGAAAATAAAGGAAAATCCAGGAGGGGGAGCTAACTGCCAACTCTTTCTTTCTCCGCCGGCAAGGACGACTCGAAGGAGCAGCAACGGAAGCCGAGGAGCCAACAACAGCAAAGTGCAATTATCGCAAAATACCTTAAGGTTTACATCGTCGAAAAGGGGGAGAGGGGGGGGGAGGGGTAGGGGTAGGGGGAGGAGACCAGCCTGCAAAGGAAAATAGGAAAATTCGGGGCAGGTCCACAGGTGTGCCGAGTACCCCTCTCCCCTGTCTGGTGTGTGTAGTTGTGGGGGGAGTGTGTGTTTACCCAAGTGCTTTGTATTGAAGTGCATTTCGGCATGTAATTTGTTGTAGTTCTTTGCTGTTTGATTTTTCCTAGCTAAGATTTTCTTTTTCTTTAAGTAGTTTTAAAGATTTAGATTTATTAAGTACATATACTTAATACTTTGGGTACTATGAATTATTATTTTTTTTTTAAATATAAAGAATTAAATGAGGAACTTTAATGGGTACTATATAAATGTAAAGGTAACTAAGTAACTAATAAAAATAAATATCATAATCAAATCTATATAATTATAAGGATTTCTAAGTTGTTAAAAATATATTTATTTAATAGTTTAGCTACCAGCTTTTATTTTATTCAAATGTATAAAGAAATGACTGAGAAAATAACTAAGATCGAAACGGAATAAAGAAATAAATAACCAAATATACAGTAAAATAAAAAATATTATCCTTTGATCTTAATAACTATATATTTTTATTATTTTAATTTATTTAATATATGTATTAAATGTTTTCATAGAAATATTTTATCTCATCATTTTATAAATATATACAAATTAATAACTAATTATTTCACTTATTTATTGAAATCCTTTCTTTGTTCCCAACTTTCGTAAGGATCTCAATAAATAAACAATCAACTAATTAACCAGAAAATAAATATCATAATCTGAATTTCGTTATTGTTAAGATTAAAATTTAGTAAATACATTAAAAATTTAAGCTACTAGCTTTCATTTTATTTAAATTAATAAAGAAATAACTAAAACAGGTACCAAATGAAGTAATAACAATTCAAGAAGCTAACTAAACCTCAAAATAAATAATATAATTTGGTCTTTAAAATTATTTAGAATTAAATTTATTAAATTTAGTATTAAATTAAATATATAAATATATTAAATTTAAATATATATTAACGTATTTTAATATATTAAGAATGAATTAAGAAACTGACTTAGATAGGAACTTTGCAAGCTTTGATCTTAATCTTTTCTCTTCAAATATCTAAATAAAAAGATAACTAAATAAACAAAATAAATTAATATAAATATATCATAAACAGGAGTTTGTTTAATATATATATTTAATCATTTAGCTACTCAATTTTTTAAATTATTTTTATAAAAAAAAAAAATGCAAAAGAACTAAGATAGGAGCTTGGCAACCTTCTCTATCTATATATCTTAATACATAAATAACTAATTAAGCAACTAACTAAGCCTGATCTCCTCCCCTCTTCCCCCTATTGTATAAAACCAATTATCAGAAAGAGTTTCCCAGGCTGAGAGGCCGAGAGAGGAGGGTCCTTTGATGTTCGATAATTGCAAATTCCTTGTGCATGTTTCAACTCGCATCAAATCGCCGCGCAATGATCGGATTTAAATCAGCGGCGACTCTGGCGCAACTAAATTGATCTTTTATCGCTTCAACGACGACGATGCTCGATGCTCAGGGTATCGGATCGGATTGGATTGGTTGGGAGGGGGTATCGGAAGGGGTATGGGAGAGGGGAGCGGGGAGAGGGGACTGGGAATGGGAACGGGAACGGGAATGAGCTCCTCCAGGCAGCCGCCTCTGGTAGCCGGCGCGTAAAAGCTTACAAAATACGACAACGCACAGAAGCGCATAACTCAGCAGATGGACCAAGGAGGCAGGGCACTGAGAGAAATAATATTATAAAATATATATTATTACATTTAAATAACATATAGTTAATATAAATTTAAGAAATGTATCAAAAGGCAAGCAATATGTGGGAATTATATGTGAAAAATATTGATAAAACTCAAATTCAAGGATTATTCTAAGAAAAATTAGAATTTTTTGAGAAAAGCATTTCTAGAACCAACAAAAAATCAAAGAAACAACAGAAAAACATACAAATATAAGAAAATTCTTTTTATTTATTGTTTCATAAAATTTACATTTAAACATATATTAACAATACCATTTTGTATATTCAATTTATTTCTTATGTACATTTTAAATGCAAAATGCAAAGGTTATTTATTATTATTTTATTTTCAATTATTCAATTAATTTGTGCATTTAATCTCTTTCTTTGTTTATTTATTACTACATTAAATTTGGAAAGTATTTATATAAAAACATATGTTCTTAGTATTAATATATATTTAATTATATTAGTCTTGGTCAAATTTTAAATCAAAAAATGTAGAGAAAGTTACCAAAAGTTGAAGATTATTAATTTTAATTATAATTTTAATTCATTTTAATTTTTTAAAACATATGTAGGTAATATTTTAATTTTAAATAATATTCATTTATCTCATTACAAGCATTTTAACAGATTTCAATTTAATTTCATTTTATTTATATTAGAACACAAGTTTTGAATAATTTAATAGTATGAATTTTAACTATTGAAATGAATTCTTGTGTTTCATATTTTTCAATATGAAATTTTAGTTTTAAATAAAATTTAATAATTAATATACAAATTATTTTTAATAGTTTAAATGAATAATTAAAAGCTTATGTTTTAATATGAATAAAATGAAATTGGGTATTATTTCTTGTATTTTCACTTATTTAAATTATAATTTAATTTTATTTATATTATAACATTAGTTTTTAATTATTTATTAATAAGAATTAAATATATTAAAATGAATTGGTATATTTAATATATTTCCTGGTCACATTTAAATTTTAAATAATATTTATTCACCCAATTTCTAGTACTTAACATATGATTGATTGAATTTTGAACTCTTTTCCCCCCTTTTCAGCACCAGAAATAAATCGCAGTGCTTTCGTCTTGGGATTGGGACATAAGGATGAGGATCGACGACAACGACAACGTTCACGCGCTGGGATTAAATCGGAAGTTATGCGAATGTCAAAAGCTCTCGTCTCTTGATTGGTGTGGAAGCCGAGGGAATCTTGGCCAGGGAGTCGGGCCAAGACCAGCGATGGCCAGAGTGATGAGGTAAAAAATTGTTACCGTATCGAATGCGGATTAAAATCAGCTGAACAAGTTGCCAGTCGTCGTCTGTCGATCCTGCTGCCATGGGATTTGGATTTCGAGAAAGGTTTGAACTCTTTTTTATTGCCCCTTAAAACTATCTGAGCGAATTAATAGCGAATCGATGACGAATCAATTAGGGGAGAGGGTATTTTTAAGTCTTACTATGGATTTCAATGGATTCCTAAGTATTTCGAAGTATTTCGAAGTATATCAGGGAACTTTCAAGAATATTAAAGGGATTCTAGGCCATCTAGGATATCTAGAAAAATGAATAAATGCCAAGAAATGAAGCTCATCCAATTTCAGGCACTCCTTCCGGCTGCCTTTTCTCTAATCAGCAACATTTCAAGTGGCCGGGCTGGGGGGCGGGAGGATAAATAAAAAGAAATCGGTTGAAAATGAAAAGGATTAAACAAATAAATCACTTGGCTACGTTTTCAGGACATTTTTCTGTTACAAAAAAAAAAAAATGGAAAGAGAAAAGGAAACTCGAGAGAAAAGGGTTGCGCCCACACCAATTAATGAGTTAAAAATTGTGCAGCATTGAATGAATTGGAAAGGATAAAGGAGCCCGGGAAGGGAGCTCCAAGGATGTCCCGCAGCAAAAGAGCAAAATTAATGAAGATATTTCACTGTCCTCGACGACGGCTGGCAGAAAAAATCATTTGATTTTTAATTACGCTGATTTTTTATATTAGAACGGAAACAGCTTGGAATAGCAAACACCTTGGAAATTAACACGAACCCCCGGCAGGACTTGACGGGGCCACTTGGAGTCGAAGAAGGACCAGGACCAGGGCCATAGCCAGGATCTGGTGGCACGCACGAAAGGGTTTCAACTTAATTAAACCATTTCGTTTTCTCCTTTTTTTTTTTTTGTTTTTTTGGTTTGGTGGGTTTCTCTTTTTTATGCTCCTTATTTTTCGCCTTCGCCGGCTGGCATTTGATGGGTCCTCGACAGGACTGTCATCGGTCCTGCCGGCAAGTGGGCACAAATTGACATCTAAAGTGCTTAAAATTTTCTTTAATTAAGTGTGACAAACTGTGGGCAAAATACCAAAAAGAAAGGGAGGGTAACAAAAATTGATAGATGATTAGCTTGGGCTTTTTAAATTTAAATTGAAACTTAAAACTTATTTGAGAATCGCTCAAAATAAACCGGTTTCAAAGGGAAACTGAGAGGAGGTACTCGAAACTGGAACTGACTGGGACTCTGCCCACGCTGGACCCTCAATGGAAGTCATTTGCAGCTCGTAAATAAGCAAAAAGCAGCATTAATAGTTGCTGATTAAGCAGAGCGCCTACGGAAATTAAAATTAAGTAATTTAAGTGGGCAGAAGACCCCAGAGGAAGACGTGGTCAAAGCCAAAGTCGAAGGGCTCATCAAGTGAACCGGTTTTTTGCACTCGCCAAATGACTCCAAACAAGACATCTTCCTTTTGTGATAGTCTCTAATCACACTGCAAAATATTTTAATATTTATTTAAAGCCAGGTTTTAAGTAGAATATATATTTTGTATTAAAACTTAATTAACTATTTAGTTTATGGTATTAAAAGACACTCTATAATGCATAGCAAAAGCCTTAGACAACACTTCAATGTAAGATGATAGCTTGTAGGCCAAGCTAAGTTTATGGAGAATTTTTTCAGAATTTATTTAGACATGAAAATGGTTCATTATATATATAAAGATACATACATACATGCCTTATTGTATAAATTAAATTTACAAATAATTTAAATCTCATTTTGAAGAAGAATAAATAAATTAAAATAGAGATATACTAAGGCAAAAGGCATTACATAAACTCAAAACTAAATTAAGAAATCAAATTGAAGAGAATAAACCTGATTTTGTGGAAATAAAAAAGAATATAGACAGCTTTATGCTTTTATTACATGAATTTATAAATAATTACAAATGATTTTAAAAAGGAAATAAATAAATTTAAATTGTATAATATTTAATAAGACGCCTGAAATATATTTTAAAAGCCAAATAAAACCCAATAAAACCCAGGAAATTAAGCTGCTTAAATATTATAAATATAAAACCCAACTTAAATACCTAACTAAAACTTCCTTTTCCCCTCCTGCCAAAGTGCCTTTTAAAACCTAGTTAAGTCGGATTTTCTTAGAAATAAAAACTACTTAAATATTATAAGTATTGTTTCCAACTAAAATAACCATCTAAATGGCTTTCTCAACATTTATTTCCCTCCACCTGCCGCCACTCCAAAGGCGGCCAGACAATTAGCCAGGATAATATAGAAGGCAGTGCCTGGCCGACATAAATAATAATCAATTTGGTATCAAATCGGCAAATGTCCTTGCCGAAAGCCCAAAAAGAAAGCACACACACACACACACACACACGAAAAAAATGAGAGTGAGAGGAACAGGAATCAGAATTGATGATTATTGCTTTTTGACAGAGATTCGCCAAGGCGACAATAAAAACGAGGCGAAATCCCCACGAAAAATTCACTCCATGTCCTTTTAATGGGGGCGTGTGTGTCTGTGTGTTAGTATCAATAAAATAGCCACACACACACACACACACACGTATAAATGGGGAAAAATATTTATGTGCATGTTATAGTAAGTGCAAAATAATAGCCACTGGTCGAGGAGGGACCGGGACACGTAGCCCGCAGACTGGCACTAAAAATGTTTCAACAATTACCGGGGAAGATGATATGAGCATATGTGTGTGAGCGGGTGTGCGGGTGTGCGAGTGTGCGAGTGTGCCAGTGTGTGTGCGGCAATAATGCACTCGACACTTTTATTTCTTTTTCATTAGCCAAAAAGCGACGATTTTCCCTCGACTTTCTCCACGACGACGACCTTTGGCGGCCTGACCTTCACATGAGAGCAACCCTCAGGAAAGAAATTTATATATCGATATCTGGGGAATATCTGCGGGATTTTGAGAAGATATAGAGAATGTTAAATATGGGAAATAATATATAAAAAATATCATATATATATATTATCAAAATTTCACACAAAAAGAAGGCTTACCTTAAGCATGAGCAAGATGCCATAAAAAAGGGATGAATAAGTAAAATATATATATATATATTTATAAATAAGATTTATAAATAAGATTTAGTAAATATAATTCAATAATGCTAGAAAAGAGAATAATAGTGCTGCCAGAAAAATATCTGAAAGACTTACCGCAGAAATATAAGATGCAATAAATAATATGTAAATTAAAAAAAAAAAAAATTCATCAGCGTTACACTTATACCATTAACAAGAAAATTAAATATATATCTATTGATGGTTAAAAAAAACAACAAAATGTTTTAATGTTTTCAAAATTTGAAGCATATACATATATTATGTATAGTTAATAATATATATACTTAAAATTAATGCTTTCAGGCTTTAAAGTTGAATAAAATCTATATAATTCAGGATGCCAATGATAACTGAAAAATATCTTAAAGACTTTCATTTTATATATTATAAACTAATTTAATAAATTTAAAATAATATATACATTTAAAATGAAATGCCTTCAGCCAAGAAAAGATGCCATAAACAAACAATAAATATATATTTATATATAAAGTTATTTAATGAATGAAATCAACATATTTCAGGACATTAAATCGAAATGTAGTATTAATATCTGAATAATATCAGCAAGATCCGAATATGAATGAATATGAAGATATTAATTATATTTATATATATATATAAAATTTATAAAAATATATAAAATATAAAATATTTATAAAATATATTATATTTATATATATATATAAAATATATTTAAAGATAATGAATATAGAAATTGTAAAAGGAAAATGTTAACCTTTCGATGGGAGAAAAATTCCATGAGCATGAAATACCTTTCCTAGATTAAAAAAAAATATAGTAAAGTATATCTAGATAAAAATATATATAAATTAAATACTTTAATCCAGCATATATACATTTAAAGACCGATTCTCAATACGTGCTCTTGTCTCCTCTCAAAGACCAATCTTCCAAGCATAATTAAAATGTATAAATATTAAGTATATAGAAACTTTATATTTAAAAAAGACATATCAGATTGACATTTATATAATTAAAATATATAGGAATAAAATACATATATCTAGGATATATATATATTCAAAGTCTGATTCCCAGGACCTGCTGCTGCTCCCCCTCAAAGACCGATCTCCCTTTTCCCCCAGACTTCCAACTCGCCAGGACCAGCTCTTTTATTGGGCACTTTATGGCTGCCTATTTGTGACTTCCGGAGACACACACACACACACACACAGTCTTATATGTATATATGTATATATTTATATATAAATATATATGGCTATTTGGCACAAAGTTGCCGCCTCCCCGAAGACGTCTCTCAATAAATTCCAGGATTTACAGGCCCCGGCCCGGGGCCCTGTCATAATTTCTAATACCCCCCAAGAACCGAAATCGGACATCACCATAACCCTACTTTATGGTACCATAAAGGGGGGCTGTGGGAGTGTCCTGTGTGTGTCCTAGTGTGTGTTATAGTGTGTGCTGGTGTCCTGTGTGCGATCCAATAGTTTGCAATTAGCTGGCGGACCAATAAAACTGGCAATCAACATAAAAATAATCGAGGAAAATCGGCCTCACACCCCAAACCCATCGCGGGATTTAATTCCACGACAACTGCGCACATTTCCCAGGCCCCGAAGAAGAAAACGCGGAAAATGCGGAAATCTATTAAAAAATATATATTTTTTTTTTGGGAGCAAAAGTAGCCCAAAAACGCACAGGGAACAGGGCACAGGAGGAAAATGTTTCGGTGTGCGCGTTGTAACGTACAAATTATGTAAACATCGCGGGGGTTCGGACCCGGGTTTGGGGGTAAAAATTATGAACCTTGAGGCGGGATTGAAGGACAGGCAGCAGCAGCAGCAGGGACAACTCGCGGGCCCAGATGAAAAATTCGACCCTGGGCAATATTTACAATTAAAAAATTAACGTAAAACAGAACGAAGAAGGTTCTACGCAGGAGAAGGAGGAGGAGGAGGAGGGTTCGGGTTTTCCTTTTTTTTTCGGGGGAAAAAACTGTGAAAAAGCCCTAAAATCAATAGGAAAAAACCTCAAGTGGGGTGGGGCGGCGAAATAACTGACAATGTGAAATTTCTGCATATAAACACTGAGAGAAAAGGGTGTTAATTAAGAGATAAACTTAGGCAAAAATAAAGTGAATATTTTTTTACAGGATTTTCTGTGACTTGTTTATGATTTCGAGATAATAAATTGAGTATATAATTTTAAAAGTATATAAATTTACCAAGAACTAAGCGTATTTAATTTAATTCTAAAATATTTTTAAGGGTGTTTATTAATTAATAGTAAATATATTAAATAATCAAGTTAAAGAAACAAGAAATTAAGTTGTTACTACATTTTATTTAAACTAAAGCCCAAGTTTATATATAAATAAAATTATTAAGAATTAAGCTAACTTTATTTATTTATATTTAATGTATTTATTTAATTAAGTGAATGAAATGAGAATTGCAATTGTTACTACATTTTAATTGTGGTAAAACCCTAAGGTTTTGCTTGTTAATTATTTTTTTTTGGGCTTTTCTTAGTTTTTCAGTTTCAAAAAATTAAAACTTCACCTTTCCATTGGCTTTGATATTTTTGTACTATTTTATTTTTCGCTCAGTGCACCTGTTTATGGATAAGAAGAAGTATGAATGTGGTTCGAGGGGATTTTCCGCGAGGCCTAATGGAAATTGTATTTATCTCGTTTGAAGTTTGCCTCGTTCCACCACCAATGTTACACCGCTCATGTCTCGCACCTTCACCGCCTCCGAATCCTCCCCCTCCTCCTCCTCCTACTCCTCCTCCCACCCTCCTCAAGGCGACACTTGGCCTCACCTTGGCACCCCCCCCACCCACCGCCTCAAGCGTTTTTTATAAATTAACAAACGAAGAGGCAAAAAGAGAGGAAAAATTATCAGAAAAGTGGGAGGAAAAAAGTGAAATGAATATTTTTTTTCTGGTAATTTCTCTGCCATTTTCCATCCTCAGTTTGCGGCTGTCAAGAACGCGCCGCCGGAAAATGTTTAAAATATTTTCATAGGTAGTTCCAGGCCTCGCTGGTGGTGGTGGCAGCCACTTTTCCGGGGGTTGGGATATCTTCTGATCCTTGGTGTTTTTTGGACTAATTTAAGCGTTAAACCGAAGCTAAAAAAAATAAAAATAGAAAATCCAAAAAAAAGGGGGAAGCTGCAAAATGAACAGTTGGCTGAGTGATTGGGCGGATTTTTCAGGTGAGAGCCAGGGGAGGGGTGAGGCCACCAGAACTGATTATTCAAATCCCCCGGAAAAGTCTCCCTTTCAAAGGAAAGCTAATGTTTCGAAGAAATATCTCCATTAGGGCAACGATTTCTGATTTTAAAAATTAAAATTAAACCTTTTTTGCACGGAGCAAATATTAAAAAAAACCTTTTTTATTTTTTAGTATATATAAATATTCAAAAAAATATTTAAAATATTTACTTAGACGTATTTGCTTTAATCCTTAGGTGACTTGCTTATAAACACCTTTAAAATAATATCTTAGGGCCTTAAAAACCTCACAAACACACCAAAAATCTATATGTTTATTTATGATTGAATTTATTTACAATTTGAAATTAAATCTTTATTTTATTTAAAGTATATTCCCATAAAAAACACCAAATAAAATCTATAAACAATAGCTCAAGGCAGCACAATAAAAATAGTTATATTTCAGGTTAAAACGGTTTTAAGTTTTAAGTTTTCAGCTTTTAAGAAACTTAAATTAAACTTTTTATGCATGGATTATATATCACTTTTAATTTTTTAATATTTATAAATAAATACAAATTTATATTTAGATTTATTAACTTTAATTCTAAGGTAACTTATATATAGAATAGTTTTTAATAATACCTTTAGACCTTTAAAACCTCGTATATACACTTAAAAACCTATCTATTTATTTATAATTTAATATATTTATAATACCAAATATAAAATTTACTTTATTTTCAATATATTTCTCTTAAAAAACCCGCAAATAAGCTCCATAAACAATAAATGAAAGCGACACACAATAATTATGTATGCATTCACGTGGCAACGCTTGCCAGAAATGCTCTCAAAAATGGCCAATAAAGTTTTGGCCAATAATACACACACATATACACACACTGCTAGTTTGTTTGGGAGTCTGGGTATTTATAATGGATATATTCCCGTTCACAATCGGACACGTAACACGTAACACGTAACCGTAGCACGTAAAGGGTGGTGGAAACGTGCGTTGTTTGGCCAATTGCCGCTTGCGCTTCGATGATGGGAAAACTTTTTCGATAATACTCAAAAATAAGTGCGAAAATTGTTGAATATTGCACAATTGCACACACACACAGACACACACACACACTTGGAGCATTAGATTTTATTGTTGCCTGCTTTGCGGAGGCAAAACTCAAATGGAACTCGGGCCAAAAACTGCAACTTGTTGCTATTAAAGTGCTTGGGGAAAATGTTTAAGATGTATATATGTATGTATATGTAGTAGATATTTATATATATTTAAGGCACAACCCTGTTCACAATTTTTGGCAGACATCTGCGCCACATGACGTCATTGATTTTCAATAAGGAAGCTGAGTCGTCGAGTGGCGCACATCCTTACCCCCTTTGAGCTTCCTTCCATTTGCCCAATAATCCCTCAACACTTTCACTAGGTACACAGAGAGAAAGGGGGAGAGTTTAGGGATTTTTTAGGAAGTATAAAATATTTTAAGATTTATTTTAGGTTAATAATTATAATAAAAAATACTGCAAGCAGAGGAAGTTTTGCTAATTTAAAACAAAAAGAAGGCACCTTTCCACTTACCCTAAAATTTGTGTTTAAATATGTTTTATTTCTAAATACATAATTAATTTCTAATTATAAATTTATATTTTAGGGAGGGTATAAAAATATTTAAATATATAATATTTATTAAGTAAATAAAATAAATAAATAATAAATGAAACAGTTGAAGCTTTGCCCATTTTAACAAGCAGAAGCCATCATTCTCTTTGTCTTTAAATTTGTTTTTAAATATTTTATATTATCTAAATATATATTTATTGCCTTTAGGGAAAGTTCTTTAATATTTTATATTATCCAAATATATATTTATTGCTTAACGAAAGAGTATTAAATATTTTAGAGAATGTTTAATCAAAAAAATCAAATAATAAATAATATAGCAAGTAAAAGAAATGTTCTTAGTTTAAAGCACGTTGAAGTTGCCTTCCTTTCTACCTTTAAATTTGTCTTAAAATATATTTTATTATCTAAATAAATATTAAATATATTATTTATTATTCAAATTATTCCTCTCAGTGTAAGCAATAAACTCCAAAGCAGACACTGTCAGAGTGAGCCCAAGAAGGGGAGCCTTGCCTTGCCTTGCCTCTTTTCTTAAATGTGCGCTTCCGCTTCCGCTTCGACTGCTGACATTTGCATTTTCCGCGGGCGGGAAAATCGGAAATCGGGAGGAGGCCTGTCAAATTTTATGATAGCGCCAAACATAACTCATTGACAGCTTTGCATTTTCACAGGCGCCGCAGGAGGGCTGTGGGGTGCCTTCTGCATATTGCACAAAGTTATGAGCCGCGAATGATAAACGGCCTTGAGAGTTTTCCGCCCGGAAATGTGGTGGGTGTAAAAAAGTATTAATAAAATAAATGAGAGGGGGAGTAGGGGAAGGCGAAATTATTGATTTTTCAGTTTAGCATATTCTTTCAATATTTTAAAAGGCAAGGAAAATAGAGAACTGTGAGGAAAATTTAATAACACGGTTTAAAGTATGGTTTTTGTGTTTTTAAAAAGTGCGTAAATATTTTTTTTAATATTTAAGAATTACTTTATATATATATATATAAGAAATTTTTTAGAATATTTTTTATCTGGACTTGCCCTTAGTTTAAGCTTAAACTTGATAATTTCCATTAGTTTGCTTTCGTTTCAAGACCCTAAATAATTATTTAAGGTAATTTTAAATATGTTTTAAATATTGTTAAACTAAAGTTTAAATATCTTGTCTTTATTTAAGAGCTTCCTAAAGTTCTCAATATTTTTTTACCCTTAACTTTTAACCTTCTCTTCCCCTTAATTTAAGCTTTAACCTGACATTTTTCAATTTCCATTAGTTTGCTGTCGTTTTAGGTCTCTGAAAAAGTGATTAAAATATTTGTAAATATTGTAAAATAAATATGAAATATCTTGTCTATATTTAAGAGCTTCTCAGTGTGCTTAATATTTTTTACCCTTGTCTTTTAACCTCCACTTCCCCTTAATTTAAGCTTTAACCTGACATTTTTCAATTTCCATTAGTTGGCTTTCGGTTCGAGCTCATCAGCGGCGAGTTTGTTTTGTCATCAGGCTAATTAATTAATTAGCAGCCAGCGCAGCGCAAGTGGTGTGAAAAATCGCCGGCACTCGGACACACCTCGAGCACACACACACACAGTGTGCAATAAAAGTGTGTCCCCAGTCTAATTAGATGTGTAGTTGAATGCGTGTAATTCATCAAATGTCAAAGCCAAAGAGCAACTGACATCGACTGCACCTTTTGGGCGTGTGTTTTGTTTTATTATTACCAACCCGATTGCCCCTCTAATTTTCACCTCACCAAAATTGGTAAAATAATGTAGCCGAAATGGCCTTAAATGAGACGGAATGAACGGAATTTTTAGGTCTTTAATGGATTTAAGTTTGTAAGAAAAACATAGGTTTCGAGGTGTTTTAAGTATTTCGTAGAAGTTTTATTAAGTTATTATTATTATTAAAAAATATGTAATAAATATTTAAATATTTTAGAATGATTAATCATAGAAATATATATTTATTTCTACATTAAGTCAATATAACTAGTGTAAAATAAACATTTTTAGGGGGATATGTAAGCACGTAGTATTTCCTAAACAATTTAGGAAGGTGTAGCAAATCTTTATGTAGAAGGAACATCCATATTTTTGTTCTATAATTATATTGAAAAATATAAAACGAATATAATTTTAATTTAGTTTGATAAATATTATAAATATAAATGTTTACTTATCAACTAAATCAATAAAATGAATATATAATATACAAATTTAGGGTTCAAGTCAATTTAATAAGTATATATTTAATATTCCAGGATTTAAGGCTGCACATGTTTTATTTTCTAGGCAGTTAAGAGGAATGTAAAAGCTACTTGTAAATTATATGTACTATATAAATAATATTTAAATCATATATTATTTATTGAAAGAACTACATAAAATCTTAATTAATAATTATTAATTGGAACAAGTAGCTTATTTGCTTATTAAGTCAATATAATTAATATATAAAAACATATAACATATATGTTTATTAGGTTTCTTTATTCTTTTTCTGCTTCATTTAAATCTAAAAGCAATTCAATAATTATTAAACCCTTAATTTAAGTCAAAATATCCTAATATATTAACTTGTTCCTCTTCTTTTTATTCCAATAAATCCTGCTCCTAGTTACCATATTCCAGGGGGTGGAAGCTATATCCTTAGAGATGACTTCATCTCGACTTAAATATGCAATCAATCTGGAGCAGATTGTCGAATGCCCAACCCTTTTCGATACGCAAAAAAGGACCCCTTTTCATACACACACACACATGTGTGTAGAGTCCTTGAAGGCGAATCCAGACAAGCCGCAAAATGCTGTTAAATCTCTCGCTCTTTTCGGCGATTTCCGGCTTTATGGAGATAGCATATTCTCATATATCCGGATCCGGAGTTGTCGCCAATTCATTTTTATTGCCTCGCCGCCGGGTATTTCTTTATATTTTTTATAGACGTTTATAGTTCTTTATGTGGCATAAATTTCATTGTCAGTGGCGGCAGCACAAAGGGGTAGTTTATAGGGTTCCTTTTTTGTTTTCGCTGATAACTTTCGGTTTTTGGGGCATTTTTGTCAATTTCGATATTAGCGCGTGCGCCAAAAAATATGCAATAACAATTGTCATGCATGCAAATGACTTCATTTGTTGGCAATATTTTCGTCATGCCTCCGCCCCCTCCGCTTTCCCTCAGTTTTTCCGCTGTTCAGCTTTTCCTTTTTGTATATATATATATTTTTTTTTAGTTTGCTTGCCACTTTGCATGATTGAACCGTACCGAAGCGAACTCTCATTTGATTTCTTAGCTCGCTCGCCCGCGGAGCAGTTTTTATGAATTCTTGCATACTCTCAGGCGCTGCGGCCCCCCGTCCTTGGAGTCCTTCCAAGGGGGCGGAGGCCCGAGTTATGTATGCAGATTGCGTGGCGCACGTAAATTTATTTAATTGTATTATTTGCAGCGGCTCATAGAGCGGGCAAAATGTGCGAGCCCGGAAAATGGGGCAGATGAAGGGGATTAGATTGAGTCATTGGGATCGCAGCGGAAATCTAGAATTTATAGTTTTTTCGAGGGCCTAAAAAATAGCCGGGCTTTTTAGGGAAATAATCGATAATATCTTAGTTTTTATAAAGAATTTTTTGAATTGTTAAATACATTTATAATTATTGCTTTGCTTAGGAGTGCTAAGTATTGGCTTAAGAGATGTTATATCCTTAAAGTTGGGTAAGATTCAAATAAATAAAATAGGGTAATTTATCGATATTTATCGATACACATTTTATGGAAAAACCAAAGCGTAAAAAAGCCATAACTATACCAAAAATGCTTTGATTTCAAATTGGAAAGCACTGATATTTTAGATTTTATTAGTTTTATAATTCTGCATACTCAGTTCAAAATGTTTAAAAATTAAATTTTTTTTCAAATATTTGACAATTTTCCACAATTTAATTTTTTTGAAAAAATTTCAAATTTTTTTCTTCTTCCAAACATGTCTAAATCGATTCGGCTGTTGATGCTGATCAAGAATATATATGATTTATAGGGTCGGAAATGATTCCTTCTGGTAGTTCGAAGCATTTAAAGGGATTAAAGAATTGAAACCAGTGTGACCAGGCTAAAAGCTGCAATGATATCTTTTGATTAATGAGAGCCTGATTGCAGTGTCTTAAAGTCTTATTATAATATTATAAATGCAGATATAATTTATATGCATAAATATTTATAATAAAAGAGCCTAAAACAAGTGTGTACATGCCCTCAGACAGGAATGAGACATTTATTGGGTTAAAAAAGAAGACAGTGTCATCATGCCAAAACTTTTGTAACTAATAAACTGTTAATTCATAATCTTCCTTTGTAAAATTCTAATTTATTACAAATCAAACAAAATCTAGAGACTAGAAACTCTTTTTTTTTGTCCTAAAAGCCCCCTTGTTTTGGCCAGATTTGTCCCACTTGGCTTAACCCTTGTCGAAGGGCTCTCCCCTTGGATTTTTTTGAGCAGAACAGAGTGGGGGTTAGGGCTACAGCTATGGCTTTCGCTTTGGCCATGGCTATGGCTCTATATCTGCCCCGCTTCATCGCGCTTCATTCATCATCCAAATCGACTTCCGTTCCTGTTCCGTTCTGACGCGACGCGATGCAAACTATCGATAAGGGCCGCGGCTGTGGCGCTGCTTTAATGGCAATTTTATCGATAATGTTCGTGCTGAATTTTCGATTTTGTTTGCTTGCATGTCCTGCGAAAGCCGAAAGCGAATTATGAGCGATCGACACGCCAACACATGGCTCCCCGGGATACCAAGAACCAGTGCAAATTCCCGGTAAATAGGGAAATACACAAAAATATACAGAAATATTTACAAATATATATATACAAATATACAGTAAGAGGGGCGGAGAGAACTGACCCTCGAAGTAGCAACCCCTTTGATTTAGTAATTTAGCACACAATGTGTTTGTGGATTTTCCACGGGGCCCTTATTTTGTTTTTCTTGTAGTTTTTCCCAGCTCAAATTATGAGCACGCGAATATATCGAACGCTTTGGGTGGGCGTGCCCGCCCTATCAATTAGAACTGGCGACCGAACATCTTGATAAGGAGTTCCCCCAGCCCAGCTGGAAGGACTCCCCATAAAATAAATAAAAATAAAGTGCCAACAACGAAATGCGCTTCAAATGGTCATTAAAATCGCTCGCCTCTGGCCGGTTCCTGAAAGCCTGCACCGCTAATTGCCACATAAATAATAAGCCCAAACCAGGATCTGAATCGGGAATCAGAGACCAGTCCGGAATTTATCGAAAGTGGGGGTGGAGAGAGCGGGCCATTATAATTTATCGAGACGAGATTATCGATGTGTCTGGGCATATATCATGGCCAGTAATTATTGGCAGGATCTTCTGGGGTGCTGGAATTGGCTTCAGGGGTGAGCTGAGGGTCCTTTTTTGGGTACTAATATATTTTTTTCTTTAAGTGGGATAAATAAAATAAGAATGGTAAGCATTCTAAGAACTTTAAATCGATTTTTTATCGATATACGTTTCGTGGGAAAGTCAAAGACTAAAAAAGTCATAACTAAGCCAAAAATTAATTAATTTTAAATCGGAAAGCAGTTGTATCTTAGTTTTTATGAGATTTATAAATCTGCATACTTAGTTCAAAATTTTAAAAAATTGAAATTTTTCGATTTTTTTATCATGTAAAAATAAAAGTAGAAAATTTGAAAAAAAATGAAAATTTTTTTTCTCCCCAAAACATAACTAGATTGATTCGGCTGTTGATGCTGATCAATAATATATATGATTTATAGGGTCGCAAATGAGTTTTTCATGTAGTTTCAGTCCTTTTTTGGGTACAAAGATATTTTAAAATAGTAAAAAACTGATTTTTTAAACAATTAAAAATTAAATTTAAATATTTAGAGGATATACTATGTGACCTAACATTTATTGTTTATGTACCAAGATGCACATTAATTTCTGAATACTTTATATTTAAAATGTAAGTATTCTTCTTGACTTTACATTTATTGGGCATATTTTTACAAGTTAAAATATAATGTTGAACCTTTTATTTTAGAAATTGAAATACTCAACTTCACCTTATATTTATTGTAAATATTTTCACAAGTTAAAAAGTAAATTTTAAACCCTTTATATTTAAAATTTAAATACTTTACATGACCCCATATGCCATCCCATATCTTATCCTATATCCTATACTTTTTTTACTCCCGAAAAATCAGAGAAACTGTACATCCTTTTGGCCATTCGGTGGCGGTGTCTATGTCGCATTAAGTTCAATTTCGGCTACCAGAGATCAGAATTTATGACATTGACGAAACGATAAAACTGTTAGACACATAAATGTGCATTACGGGAGCAGGAAAAGCGGCAGCAGGAGCAGGAAAAACCAAGAAAATGAAATGCGATGCTGCTGGTGCTGCTCCTGCCTGAGGACGAAAGCCTAAAACTATTAATTTCAACGTACAACAAACCGGGGGAGAAATCTATATTTACGATTATTGAAGTTTATGACGAAACGTTTTCGTATCATTCTGCGTCGTCACATAAAGACAGAGTGGCCAGGCCCATGTCCATGTCCATGTCCATGTCCACATCCATGTCCACATACCCCTGGCCATGTCCTGCCAGCGCGTGTGTCCTGTGGGGTGGGAATTTCATAAATGTTTTTGCACGCAAGCTGCTAATAACATTCTTGGGACAGGGACTTGCAGTGAGAGAAAAATGTGTAAAGATTGATGATATATATTTATATATATATAGAATTCATTTTAGTATTTATTTTTATGATTTATAATTTAATTTTTAGGCAGCAAAATAGAATAGAATTTATAAAATTTATTTTGTAAGCTTAGTTTCTTATAAATAATTTTAAGAAAGGGTATAAAAATGTATTAAAAATGCATTTCAAGTTTAAAGAGTTCTTAAAACTAAGAAAAAACACTTAAATATATATTAGTTATTTTTTATGTATTGTTTATTAGGTAGAAATATATTATTATGTATATTTTATTAAACATTAAAGCTTTAAATATTTTGTTACATAAATAAATAGCTTAGAGTGAAGTTACAAATCTGTTTATAATTTGTATTTTTAATTAATTTTTGTGACCCAATTTGAACTCTATAACTCCTAAAAACCCCTTTACACCTTGTCTGGGGTAACCCCCATTTTTTGTATTTCGATTTATTTTCCTGCACCATTTCGCTCAGTGTACGCCCACACAATCGTTTGGTGGACAGGTGGCACAGCCTCCAGTAAACAGTTACAGTTACCGCTTCGGTTATTCGGCCGTTCGTCCGTCCGTTCGGTTATTGCGGGATAGTTTTTCGGGGTTGCTGATGAGCCTGCGAGGCCGGCCTGCCCCGCCCTGCTCCCATCCTGATGCCCTGTGATGCCCTGATGTCCTGATGTCCTGAATCCCGATGATGGCCGCAAAAGTGCAGCACGCTCGTAAAACCAATGGGCAAATAGCCACTGGCGAAATGCCCAAAACTAAGAATGTTGTGTAATTACGTTGCGTTACGCACAGATAGGCGGCAGGGCACAGGGGGGAGGGGGTGGTGTTCCCCTCCCCCCTCTGGAAAAGGGACCACCACCCCTCGATAATAACCTCCCAAGGCTGTTTTGACCGCTGTCAGTTTGGAGAAATCATAATTAGCCGTCCTTCGGATACGCATCTCCACAGCCGTAGCCGTTGCCGTAACCTTAACCGTATCCGTATCTGTTGGTTGTATCTGTATCTATGTATCTGTGTATCTATGTATCTATGTATCTGCGTATTTGTATCTGCCCCTGTGTGGGACTTTCTTTTATTGTTTTAATGAACACACGAGTGCAATCTTCGCCTTTCCCAGCCGGACTTTGCCAAAGGGGGTTGTCCATACACACACCACATATACATATATTTTGTATATCCCCAAGTCGCCGTGTCGATATGAAACAATTTGAGACACAAAACGGCTTTGTCTCGGCAGGAATAATTAACATCTGAGGGGGTTGACAGCAGGAATAATAAATAACTAACATAAATAGGTTTTAAAAAAAGAAAATAGTTATAAATAACTAACTAAATAGGCTAAGAAAATAATTTAGAACTAACTAATAAAGCCTATAAAAATAGAAAAAAATTAAAAATTAACTATTAAAATTATTACTGTTAATAAAGGGTATCATAATTTTAGTCAGAAGCTTAAAAAGTGGTGAAGAAGTCATTTCCGACCCCATAAATCATATATATTCTTGATCAGCATCAACAGCCGAGTTGATTTAGCCATGTCTGGTGGGAAAAAAAATTTTATCGATTTTTTCAAAATTTTATAAGGGGTTACATCGTTGAAATTCTTGAAAATGCACTAAAAATTTTAATTAAAAAAAATTTTAGTTCAGTATGCAGCTTTTTAAAGCTAATAAAAACTAGCAATGAAAAACTTTCCGAAATGAAATTGAAGCATTTTTGGCAAAGTTATACACGATTTTCATAATAAATTGCAAACTGCAAGGGTATACAAGCTGCGGCTTTCCAAAGTTTGCTTTTTTTCTTATTTTTTTTTATTAGATTCCGATTTATAATTATTGGTCGTTGTACAAGAATTGTTTTTGTTGTTGCTGTGTTTGAAAAATAAGACTAAAATCTAGACATTCCCAGTACAATTTCAGAGTATTCACTTTATTTTCACTCATTATTTAATGAATTTTAGGGAATTAAAGAGCCATAATGTTGTTGTTGTAGAATCGATGTTGTTGTAAAAATGTTGTGGTTGTAAAAAAATAGTATTTTTGTGTAAGAGAATATTATAACAACGAAAACCTTGTTTTTACAACAACAACAACAACAACTTTATTTTACAACAACAACGTTTCTCCAACACCAGCCTTATTGCTCTTTAATTCCCTGAAAATATTCGAATAATGGCTGAAAATAATGAATGTGAATAATATGAATTTCTGCTGGAAATGTCTGGATTGAAGTCTTATTTTCACTTACACAACAACAGCTTCAGCATTTTTACAACAACAGCACTTTTTCAACAACACTCTTCAACAACATTCTTTCCCTCTGTCTCTCTCTCTTGTTCAATTATTATTTAATAATTACCAAAGAATTACCCTGAAAACAAGAAAAGTCCTGTAAATGTAATCACATTTCGTCCTGTCATTCACACAACAAAAAAAGTAAATAAAATCTCCTAAAGTCCCGTGTCCTGGGCAGCACGGAAGGGGGAGGGACAATAACAATGCAGCGATAACATTTAAGCGAAATCGCTTTAAAATCAATTAACCGTAAAATCATTCGCCTATCGAGGGGCTGGGGGCAGTGGGGGTCAAAGGTCCCGCGGGCCCAAATGGCCAGCAATCCAATGCGGTGGCAATAACATTAGCCCCTCCCCCTGCCCTCCTTGGCCGATGCAGATGGCAACCCCAATTTAACCCCTTGGCTGCGATGCTGCACTCGTGGACGTGCTGCCAGGTATTAACCTCCATTTAATGTTAAACAAAGCCGCGTTACACGAGCCACAAATACAAAAAAAAAAACTAAGAGAGAGAGGAGAAAGCACACTCACACACACACACATGAGAGGGAAAAAAATGCGGCGAAATAATTCCCATATATGTATGGACATGGACGTAGATACGCCCCCCATTCAGGCCGCCAAACATTTCGATTAACATACGCAAACACACGGGTCCGAGCGAGCGAAAGAAAAGCGCGGCGCCGGGAAACGTGGGAAAAGCGGGGAGAGTGTGGGTACAGGTGAGGGTGTGCCGGGGGAAAAAAAAATGTGAAAATGAAAATGGGCAAGGGGAAAAGCCGGCAAATTGAATTGCTCGCAAACAAGCAGCTCCTGCAGGAAGTGCAAAAAAAAAATATACACATATACAGGACACCCAAGAAGGGTAGCCAAAGGGCAGGGAATGCCCTGCAAAGGGGTTTTTCAAACCAGGAAAAATTAGTAAAATATTTTGAATAATAAATTATATTTATTACATTATTTATATACATTTTTTAAGTGAGATACAGATAAAGTTTCAGCTTGAAATTACTTATTTTGGTACATTTATTTAGTCTTTAAATGTAAAGTATACCCAAAAATATTTAAATTGTATAGTCAAGACCCTTTGCAGGGTATTTAAAGTTCGTTGAAACCCTCACAGGACCCCTTGTCCATGCATTTATCTGAATATGCACACGTTCTTCATGCGAAGAACATGAGAATCATCATCAGCTCCATGGTCATCAGAATCATTTTAAACAAAACGGACTAATTAAGCGCACGTTGGAGGTCCTCGAGTGGCTCAGTGGCTGGGTGGCTCAGGTGGCTCAGGTACAGCTCAGATGGGTGGCAAAGGGCTGCCAGCCGAGGGCGTCAGGTGTTTTGGGTGTGAACTGGCTTATTAATGGCGAGCTGAAAAGACGAGACACTCAATTGGCAGGCCACTGAAGGATATTCTCAGCAGAGTCTCCTCTTTCCATCCAGAGTTTTCCTATTAATGAAAATGGCACGGGCCGAGGGACCGAGAAAAATCGCTTTTTGAGCAGTCCGGGAAAACTGTGCACTTAAGACGCTTTGATGTATGTGTGTCAGAGTCCCTGGCACACACCATATCCCGGCGAATCCGAATCCATTCGCCGCCAAATCCGCCTTTGAATAATGATGCCGTTGATAGCCGGGATTATGCCCAGAACCCACACGGAAGGAGATATATATATATATATATATTATACTGCATGTGGGAGACCATTTATTTATTATGCCACAATATTCAATGACCCTTAATGGCATTTCGTAATAAAAATATTGGATTAGTTTGTTAGTTTTTCCAGGGCCAGGGCTGGCCACCATCATCATCATCAGCAGCAACCACCGCCGGGGGCAGCACCAGCTGTGGGCTGGAAAACCCACCCAGAGAACCACCCACTCACGTCACTTTATCAAGGCACATTACATATTCCATTAAACGACTAATGAGCCCATTGTGCAGGAATCGGAATTGGGTGATGGGCGGGATGAGGTCCAGGTGACCGGAAGATCAAAGGGAACGGAGAATCAAAGATCTATCTAGGCTTCCAAAATCTCCTTGGCCATATTTATTATCTATTCAGGTTGATAAATAACTTAAAAACCAACTGTCAACGGTCAAAGTTCAAAACTAGTCAGCATTGCAGCCTCCGATCGACTGGAACTCAAACTCGAGTTGGCCTATTAAAATATTCAAAACAGTTGGCCCGAAACTTCTTGGCCTGGCCTGGTCCGGCACGTAGGACCGAGGGCCGAGGACCTCCTGCCACGAGCCACGGACCTGGGTAACCGGATCCGAGGCCGCATCCGCATCCGGAGTCCAAGTCCGAGTCCGTGCATGCATGTGACATAATAAATATTAATGACAGCAGATCTCCCACTGATGATGATGGGTGGTGTGTGTGTGTGTGAGGGGAGTGTGTGTGTGTGTGTGGGTTTAGTGTGTGTTTGCAGGAAGGGATGCTCCTCATTTTGCTACTCAGCGTTGACGTTGACACACATTCGACATGTGACAGATAAATTATGGCAATTGGAGGAGTGCCGGGGCACACCTTTCATAGAGATGTGTTCGAGACAAGCATATTTCGATATTTTATCGATATTTAAAAAGATTTTCTAAGCTTTCAAGCTAATATTTTTGTTTGAAATAAACTATTATTAGCAATATTAATAATTTACTTGGTATTTATAATCAAAAAACATCATCCATATAAGTAATATAACTCAAATATATCTTTTGATATTTTATCGATATTTAAAGGGGTTTCCTTTTAACTTTTCTAAGAGTTTCCTCATGCTAACAACTAATAATATGGATATAGATTTTTGATTTAAAGTATATATATCAACAACATCATACATATTTAATACAGGTATATAATACCATATTTTATCGATATTTTTTATGGAATTTTCTAATGTTAAAAACAATTATTTCTTAATCTACATAACATTAGCACCAAGTTAATAACATAAATGTATGGATATCAAGAATTAATTAAATATTTGTGTTTTAGAAACATTATCTATATTAGTTTCAGTAATATTATTCAATATTTAATCGAGATTTAATCAGATTTTCTTACCAAATATTAGACTCAACATTTTTTTTGTACTCTTGTCAGATAATATTTGGTGTGAATTATTAATATTTTGTAAATTTACATTGCATTTAATATAATTTGTATCTGGAACTACCTATTCATGTTAGTAATTCATTTTTCGATATTTTATAGATATTTAATTAATTTAAACACCTTTAAAATATATTTATAAGCAATAAATAATATTTGCATTAGGTTAACAACATTAACGTCTGCTTATATGGTGTATAAATATTGGTTTTGAAATAGATATATCTCAAAGACATTAGAGATGGCTCAAGCGATCGATATTTTGGTTTTAAATATACAAAATAAAGTATCAAAAAGTATTTTAACTAAGTTTTATATATTTAAATAAGCTTTCCTATATTATATTGTAATAAGCTAGGCTTTAAGGCATCTTTATATATTAATATTAATATAAATTTGATATTGGGATATATGTATTTACAGTATGGATATTTTGTATACATAATATTTATTTTATATTTAATATTTTTTTTTTATACATTTTATTATTTATCTATGATGTATTTGCTCTATATAAAAATAATATCTTGCACACACTTATAAACTAAAATAATATAATTCATATAAAACTTGCATCCCCTGGCGTATCCTGCCCTCTCTCTCCCCGCCCCATATGAGATCATTTTTCATTTTTTTCCCCCGCCCTCAGGGAGGGTGACATATGTGAGTTGTCCTTGCCCAGGAGCAGGGAGAGAGAGAGAGAGAGCGAGGCTTACTGCTAATAGTTTTTCTTTATTCCGAGATACGCACTGAGGTGCGAGTCCTGGCCCAGGACTCGCTCACTATCAATAAACGTCGCCCCGTAATCGACATATATTTAAAAGTGACCCGGGGTCCTCTCCGTTGCCACTTCCATTTCCACTTCCATTTCCATTTCCATGTCCATTTCGATTTCCACTGCGATTGATGACAGGCAGACAGAAGCCACCCATTCCAGGGAGTCATTAGGCAGCCAGGTCCTGCGTGTTGACTTTCATTAGAAGCCATCGTCCAGGGTCATTGTCAGGGCAATTTCTCAACCTCAACCTCAACCTCGGGCACAACCTACCGAAAACAAATGCGAGGTCATCAATATGGAGGGGAATAAGTCAACGAATGCATATGGAAAGTTGTCCTGGATCCTTAGTAGATCCTTAGCCAGGTAGATTGTATATAGAAGGACGCATTTAGAAGCTGTCTTTAAAGGTCACAAAATGTAGTTTATTTAGTCTGAAAATAGAGAAAATATTACTTTTCTTTTTAATAAAAATTAAAAAACTAATTTAAAGTTATAGAGAAATTGTTGTACATTTTTAAGCTTCAATTTAAAATGTTTAACAAATTTCTTTGAATTAAATATGTATTAAAATTTACTTGAATATCAATTAATATAAGTTTAGGTGAGTAACAGGTCACTTGTAAAACCTAAACAGTAAATTCTAGTACCCTTTGAAGGTCTATACAATGAAAAGGGAAAGCTAAGGCTTATTAAAAATTACCTAGAGCTTACTCAGCAGGCTTAGACACATTTTCTTTCAGTGGTTTTAGCCAATAATGTTTATAAAGATGAAAATAAAAATCCCGGCAATACAAAAGCGTCTCAGATTTATTTACAAGCAACGGGCTTAAAGCCAATTTCAAAGGAATGGCATAGAATAAAGGAAGCCCCCAGCGAGCGGCAAACAAATAGACCCCGTCCCCGGTCCCGGGTCCCAGTTCCCACTCCCCTCGCAGTTCCAACTCCCAACTCCAATCCCCAATTCCAATTTTATCTCCAGGGTGAAAGGAGCCCCGGTAATACGCGTAAGAGAATCAAAAATCTAGATTTTGATTTCAGATACTCCCACCCCTCGAGGGGACCTCGGACGGGGCACAAGTCAAGTGGCGCTTAGCATCCGCATCCGCAGGGTCCGCTTCCATGGCCAAGGTCCACCGGAGTCTCTCAAGTCCGGGGCTTCCTATGAATTCCACTTCAATGAATTGAAAAATTGCCTCGAACAAATTTGATGCGCTCTCGGTCTCGGTCTCAGTCTCGGGCTGCTTTGCATTTCCAGATACGCGAGATGCTCCAGATACACGGCCACTGCCGGGGGTTTCCGCAAACAAAACAAGAAAAAATAAAATAAAATAAATTACAACAACAAAAAGTATAAATGAAAGGAAACGGGGAGGTGGGCAGAGCTCACCGAACATGACATTTGACATTTGATAATGTCATTTGCCGCGTAATTGTTTTTTGATTTGATGCCTCCTCGCCTTGCTTACTTTAAATTTTCTTCCATTTCTTGTTGTTATTTATTCCTATATTTTCCGTTGATTGTTTTTCTGGGTCTACACTGTAAATAAACAAAGCAAATTAATTAATTATATATTTAAAACAATAAGTTTAGTAAGAGCTTACCTGCAGGCCTTTTTGGGGTGTTTATCTTCAGTTTTAAGTGGTTTTTGCTAAGCATTATTTTTGTATGACTTTGGTAGAGATTTAATATATAAATATATATCTATAATATAAATAAATAATTTTTATACAATTAACACTGTTATTTTAGCATCATAAAAAGGGTTAACTTTAAATTTGAATATTTTTTAAATTATTTTTCTCATTGATATGACAAAGTAGTCTATTCCGACTTTTATACTAACTTTAAGGGTTATAAAATTGAAATATAATTTTATTTAGGTTTTAATATACATATTCATATTTTTATTTGGTGATTAACATATGAAAAGGATTTCAAATCTTTGCAAATGCATGTATCCAGAGATAAAGTATCCCATTTAATAGGTTCTATAAAGAAAAAATAACCAATAAATATTATTAGAAATATATAAAATCTAGAAAATAAAAAAAAAAAAAATTTATAATATACAAAATATATATAATATATACATATATACAATATATACAATATATACAATATATACAATATATACAATATATACAATATATACAATATATACAATATATACAATATATACAATATATACAATATATACAATATATACAATATATACAATATATACAATACATACACTTTATACAATATATAATATACTACAAACAATATAAATATTTCTATAATATTTTAACAATCTTAATTTAAGCCCTGATGAAATCCCCACCTATTTATTCCTCCTCTTCATGCAGGGTATCAAAGTTGGTTCTCGGTTTTTGCGATGGGCAGGGTAAGTGACAGAGGCTCCTGCTATAGCTCCAGCACCAGCTCCGACTCCCACTCCCACTCCAGCTTCCACTCCATCTCCTGCTCCCACTCCCACTCCTGCTCCTCCTCCTGCTCCTGCTCCTGCTCCCTTCTGGTGTTGACGCTTTCCCGCCACAATTGTTATGCGAGTTGGAGCTGGAAAAACCATCATAATCATTGATTAGGACTTGTTTTATAAACATAAAATACACAAAACAAAAAACCCTCACGTGATACCGGCGTCATATTGAAAAGGTTCTCCAACATGCTCCTCTGCTGCATGCTCTCCTTCTCCTTCTTCTTGTTCGCCGGCCAGTCGGTGTTGGGGTCCAGCAGCTGCTCCAGATCCCTGGCGGGCTTGCTGGGTGCTGGCTGGCGTTGGCCATCCGGCGAGCAGGGCCGAGTGGTCGGCGTGAGGGTCGCCGTGCCCGAGGAGGAGGTGGAGCTGTCACGGCCATTGTTGCGACGCTTGGGCGTTGGCAGTTTCGAGGCGTCGGAGTAGTCGGCACGGGACAGGTGTCCCCTGATCACGTCCAAGGTCCGACCGGCGGCACAGGCGCCACAGGCTGTGGGGAAATTGAAATGGAAGAAGCATAGATTTTAAGTATTTTAGTTAGAAAATAAATACAAGATTAATTATTATAGTTTAGAATATATAAGAATATAATATTTTTAGTATCTTTTTTAATAACTTTTCTACTATTTCTATATTTTTTTAGATACCCAGGAATGCTTTTTGTTCTGTAAAAACATGGTTAAAACTATCGACAGCTCAATTCTGGTGAGTTTTTGAAGTAAGAAAGCTTTATCGTTCAATAATATACACTTACAATAGTGTGACTATTTTTTAAATATTTTCTAAATTATAATCTAGCAGTAGAACCATTAATTTTGATATTTGTGAGCTATTTAATAAAACTCACATTCATATTTATGAAATAATTAATATCAATAGTTACTATTAATTAATTATTATCGATTGTTAGCGAATTAAAAGCCTCGTAAAGGCCTAAAACGGTTAAGAATTTAACAATTTAAATTTAATTTTCCATATCATATTCTGTCAATAAAAAACTTGAAACTTAGTGAAGGAGTCATTTTAGACCCTATAAATCATATATATTCTTGATCAGCATCAACAGCCGAGTCAATCTAGCCATGAAAGTAAAAAAAAAAATTTTTTTAATTTTGAAAAATTTTTTTTTTAATTTTATTGTCAAAATTGTCAAAAAATCTAAAAAAAATAATTTTTTAACTGAATATGCAGATTTATAAATCTTTAAAAAATTAAAAAATCAATGCTTTCCGATTTAAAATTAAGTCATTTTTGGCTTAATTATGGCGTTTTTAGATTTGGTTTTTTCGCAAAATGTATATCGATAAAAATCGATTAATAGTAATAATTCTTAGGATGCCGATATTTGACATAGTATTTAAAAGGTGTAAAATGGACAAACAGCGAATGATTGCAAAAAATTCTTATTAAAATCTCCATTAGTTATTAAAATTTAGCACAAATTAAAAATTTGCTCCTAATTTTTGAAATTTTTAAAAGGTGTTACATCGTTAACATTTTAACAAATTCAAAAAAAATTTCCGTTCAAAAAATTCTTGTACTGTTTATGCAAATTTGTAAGGCTAATAGAAAGCAAGACTACAATGTTTCCGATTTAAAATTAATGAATTTTTGGCAGACTTATATATTTTTTTTTAAGCTTAGATTTTTCCTAAAACTTTATATCGATCAATATCGATTTTAACTTCCTATTTAACATCGTTTTAAAGGCATAAACGAGCAAAAAGCTAAAAGCGAAGTGAATTTAAATAAGTTACATATAATAAGATTCTATTAAAATCTTTAAAATAATCTCTAATATATAAATATTGAAACAAATTTTTTTTAACGTCATTTTTTTAATTTTTATAAATGTTTACAACAAGGAAATTGTCAAAAACAGGCGGAAATTTGTGACTTTCAAAATTGTTATTTTAATTTAGTTTGCAGATTTATTAAACTATTAAAAACTAGCACAACTAAGCTTAACGAATTGAAATGAATGGATTTTTATGTGATTTTAGTAATGATTGGATTTTTTCCCCTTTAACCTTTCCTTATCGTTTTCCTCTCTATTTTTTCCCCTTTCTTGTGGGGCTAATTATCCCTACTAGAGGTCTTAGCCACCCTTGTAATCCTTTCCCTTGTTGGGCAGCCGTTGGCTGAACAGCTTTTTGTTGGTAGTTTTTGGCTTAGCGAAAACCTCTTCGGCTTTCTTCTCCTGCTGAGTCTTATTCTCCTCCTGAGCCTTCTTCTCCTGCTGAGTCTTTTTCTCCTTCTGAACCTTATTTTCCTCCTGAGCCTTCTTCTCGTTCTGAGCCTTGTTTTCCTCCTGAGTCTTCTTCTCCTCCTGAGCCTTCTGAGCCCGCTCTTTCGTCTTCCTCAACGCCTCCCAAAGCTCCTCCTGTTCCGGATCCTTGTCATCGAAATAGTAGTGGGACCCACCTCGGATTCTGTTGGCGCGAAACTCCTCGATCTGCTCCATGCAGAACTCATAGTCCATGTCATACTCCACTTCCTGCTCCACGTAGGTCTTCTTTGGGGGCTTGGCCTCTGGGGGATTAAATTTATTAATATACTTTTAATTATTATTTAAAAGCTATGAAAGAAGGGACCTACTAGACTGACTGGGCGGCTTGGGGACCGATTTGTCACGGTTTCCCTTGGGGGCAGCCCGAAACTCGCTATCGGCCGGACGGACCTTGGGTATGGCTCCCAAGGAGGGCTTCGTAGGGCCTTCGGGGGCCACCTCTTCGAGCTTCAGGGGGAGCGGCCCGAAACGATCCATTTGCAGGACCAAACTGTCCACCAGGGTCAAAATGTCTGGACCAGAAAGAAATATAAAATGAAATCGAAATAGAAGAATACAATTTCTAGGTTATGGTGAGCTCCGTAGAGTGACCAGACTCACAGTTGACGCGACTCTGCTGATTCTTGGCTATGAACTCGGGGTAGAGGAAGGGCGGATCGTAGCCCTGGCCAAAGGTCTTGGGCGGCGTGCACTTGCCCACCCGCAGGCCCGGGGGCACTCCGGCGCCGGCTGCCCGGGGATAGCTGTTGTGGCTGTTGAGGTGCGAGCACGTGCGCGGCGGCAGGAACGGCGGAGGCGGTGGCTCCTCCAACGAGGGCTGCGGCGACGGGGACTGCAGGGCCGGCGGCGGTGGCGGTGGCGGCGGTGGTGGAGACGAGGGTTTGATGTTCACCTGGTCGGCAAAGGTCACGTGTCTGAAACGGTTCTCTTGAAGCTGCGGCTGCGCAGCCAGTTGCTCCGGGATTTCGTGCTGAAAAAGGAGAAGATCACCAAAAACTTGACAAATTCGCAATTTTCAGTGGAAAAAAAATGGAATAGAACGCGGATTTTACAGATATTTAAGCTCAGCGAGGGTTTGGAGTAGTAAAAACTTTGTAATGAAGCTAAAGCCTTGTCGATTTTCGGGGAATTGAACTAGTTCAGCGATCTCTGGCGTTGCCAACTCGTTTTTAGAGCTCTGGCTGGCCCTGCCAACTTGTTCTTGAATTCTTTAGCGAAACTTTGAAATTATTAAATTTAATATAAATAAAACACAATCCCCTCTTAGCTCACCGCCAACTTCAACGACTCCAGGTCCGTGTACACATCCGTGTCCTGCTCATGATCACAATCCTCCGGATCTGGATCGTAGCCACTCTCCGCCCCCTGATCCTCCGCGGCTGGCAAAGGGGCCATGAGCATCTCCTGCAGCTTCTGCTGCTCCTCCAGCAGCCTGTCCAGATGCTGCAGTTGGTCCTCCGGCGTGGCGGGTCTCGCCCGTATACGAGCCCTGTTCTGGATCTTCTGCTGGGCCTTTGACAGTGTGGTTGCTTCGATATTTGACATTGCTCCGCCTACGGGAAATATGTAAATAGATTTATATATATATATATATATTCCCTATCAGGTATTGGTTATTGAGTATTGGTTATCGATTGATTCGCTGGACAGGCGCAGTAGCAGCCCGAAGGCGGTTCCCTACCAGCAGAGAGTCCGAGTCCCGAGTCCGAGTCCGTGTCCGAGTCCGAGTCCGAGTCCGAGTCCGTGTCCGAGTCCGAGTCCTAGTCCTAGTCCTCCCTTCTCTCTTGGCTGTAAATTTAATCAAACACCCAAAAGGAGCACATACATATCGTATATTGCCAGTACATCAGCTTGTACATCGGGTTGTACATCACAAAAAGTTAGAAAAAGGAAAAGATGCCAAATTAAGAGTACAGAAAAGTCAACTAGAGGATACCCTTTAACCGATTTAAAATATGTTTAATTTTTATTATATTTAAACCCAGAAGTTCCCAATAACTAATAACAAAATAACTTACCTAAAGCTTATTTCACAGCTTGTCTGATTAGCTAATGTACTCCACAAGGTCTTGAGATACAGGGTATTCGAACAACTCAATGGGGAAAATGGAGGAAAAAAATAGGGGAAAAATAGGAAAATATATAACAAAAAAAAAAAAAAGAGGAAAAGAAAAACAGGAGCACCAGGAGAAGATTGTTTCGCGAGATGAGAGCGCAATGTGAACAAAGGAGGAAGAGCATGGCATGAAATTGGCAGTGCCTGCTCCCTACCTTTTGCCTGTAGCCACCCTGAACCACCGTTGACCCCTAACCCACACCACCCCCGAAAATTGCTTTACATTTTTATTTAGTTTTCGTTTTCCGGGTTCAACCAGCCGATGTCAATTTTTGGCGCTGCAATCGCTGGATAGTTTTGCTTATATACCATTTATACAGTGTGGCCAGAGTGTACAGACTGTTTTAGAGGGAATTACAGTCACACTGTTCAAATAACATTGAGGAAATCTATAAATACCATTGGTTTTCTACGATTTTTCTATGATTTTAATGATTTAAAACTAGCTTCTTTGTGGGAAACAGGTTTCCTTTTTTTTCTCATATATTTATGCAGAGTGACCAGTTTACAGAGACTGTTTTAATGGTTACTACAGCCACACTGTTTAGTTCGATGTTCCTTGAATTTAAAGCAAATTAAGGAGCTCTATTGATTCTAGTTGCATTTTTTCTATGACTTTAATGATTTATAACTAGCTTTTTTTTTTGCAGGAGACAGTTTCCTTTTCCCTCTTCTGCCTTGCTCCTCCCTCTCTCCCCCTTCGTTTATCAGTGTTTCCGCTTCCACCGCTTTTCGGAATATTATTATATATTTTTTTCGAGTGCTGAACTAGACATTTATCGCCGCTCTCGTGTTCACTCGACCCGCAGAGCCGAGACCCCTCCTCGGACTAATAACTAACGTGCCCAGCTCAGCTAGTACCCCCCTGATTTTTTTTTTCTGTATTTTTGAGAACCCCCTCCGCCCCTGCGCCACATCAATTCTCCCTAGACACTATCAAGCCCCACCCGACAAAGTTAGTTTACGGCCAAAGTTTAACATACAAAAAAAATGAGTAAAAAAAAATATTACAAAAAATCGGAACCGAAAAAAAATCACAAAAAAAAAGGATATCATAAAAAATTGTGTGCAAAAAAAACCAAAGAGGGAGCGAAATTTTTCGGTCAAAAGCTAGTCAGGAACCATGCAGGGAATCATGGGAAAAGCTGTGCCGAAAAAAAGGAGATTGGGGAAGAAAAAGCGCAGTGAGAGGAAAAAAATTGGTTTGCAATGCATTTTTTTTCACGCCAAGCTTTTCATTTGGCGCTGGCAGCCATTAGAGCAAAAATCAGCAGGAGCAGCGGGGATGGGAAAAGCTAGGTGGAAAAGCGCGGCATATAGTACGTGGTTCTTGCTGCTGCCGCACCACACATGTGGAAATTGTGCGCGTTTTGCAGTTTTTTAATTGACCAACAAATTTATTTGATTCGTTAGCAACGCGAATATATTCTTCCACTGCCATGGCTCTCACCTTGCCCGACCCTAAAGCCCCCTTGAATTTATATCTACGTCCATGTTTTCCAGCAGACAAAAGGAGGATATATGATGGCTCCTCGAAATGGCAGGGCGAGTCGAGGCAGGGCACATTGGAGATCATTTCATTTTAAATTGTTGTTAAATCGGTGAATGATAGGGGAATATATCAATATCATAGATGGGAGAATATATTATTTGGGCTTAAGGAGACAATATATATTTTAAGTTGTCTGGGAAGCTGAAGAACTCACTTAAAGTCTATAAAATATGTTATGGGTTACCTGAGAAGTCGATTGTAGGCGGCAGTCTCATAAACTCTCTTCAAGCAGTAGCGAACGAGAGAGAGAGAGAGAGTTTATTTTTTAGTTGCCGCACTTTGTGCTCTCTTCTGAGAGACACTCACAGTCTCTGCTTAAAGTCAGAAAAATTAATTGATAAACTCTCTTCAAGCAGTAGCGCACGAGAGAGAGTTTTTAGCTGTTTCTCTCCCCCCTCTCTCTCTCTCTCTCTCTCTCTCTCTGCTTTCTCTTAATAGTAACTCAGAGAGATAGAGAACAATTTGATGAGCCTCTTTTATATACAGAAAAGCATAGCTTTAAAAGCCAGTAAATAATTTTATAACACAATAAATATATATTCCTTAAAAAATATATATAAAATAGTTCAAATAAATAGATTTTTTTTTTTACATAAACAAATTCATGAAATTCTGGGTATACATATTAATTTCTTATAGTTATTTTACTTTAAATATTTATACATTTAATTAGAAAAGTAAGTAGCAATAGAATTCCCTTTCTTTCAGCTCAAAATATATCATTTTAACTTAAAAAAACCCTTTTAAAGCCCAAAATGTATCAAGTATTTTTGTATTGAAAGCAGAAGCGACATAAACTCTCTTTAATCAGTAGCGAACGAGAGAGAGTTTTGGCTTAGTTTCTGCTCTCTCTGCTCTCTCTCTCACGAGTCCCTCACTGTCTCCGCGACTCTGTTTATATCCACAGACAGCGGCTTAAGGGTAAAGCCCCTGCCAATACCCCTATTTTCCAGGGTAATTGAAATTCAAGGCGACGTTACGCCAAGCCCCGCAGAGTCCACCGTCCAAGGCCCCACCCCGCTTCCCCCAGACCAGGCACGACACCGACAACAAGGATACGCACACAGGACACTGGCGCAGGACGACGGACAGCAGTCTTGTTGTTCCTAAGGATTACATATTGGTAAACAACGATTACAACAACCAAGGAGGGCCCTCCTCTAACGACAACTTATTGTGCTACAAATTGGTTTGTTTGCCCGATTTTGGACTTCGGAACGGCGGCCGGGGGTTTATTTGATTTGATTGTTGACTTTATTGGTCAACGGCGGCCTTTTGGGTGTTGTTCTTTGGCCTTAGTCTGGGTCTGGGGGCTTGTTGTTTTACGATATTTAATCTATGATTAAAATCAATTAAATGCTACACTTGACTTAATTTATTGTCGCTGACCAAAATCAGACAAGACTGAAACAAGAGGAGAGTGGGGTTTGGGTTTCAGTTTCGGTTTCAGTTTCAGTTTTGGCTTAAGTTGCGTAGACAAGTAGCCACTTTGCTTAGCTCATATGGGTGCACTGGGGAAAATAATTTAAAAATATTATTTATAAGAATTACTTGATCAATTTCGGGCTTAAAATGGTTTTTTGAATGTTTACGCAGGTTTATTTGATTTTTTTTGAGCCGGAAGACAGGGGTTTCTAGCAGTTTCTCTAATTTTTAAATTAATTTTAGAATTTTTTAGGCAAGAAAAATGTGTGATAACTAATAAATATACTCAAATTTGCATGAATTTATTTATGTATACAAATTATTATTTATTTATATTTACTATTTTATTTTTATTTATTAAGGAATATGTATAAATCATAGCATGCATTTATTTACCATATTTTTTCTGTGTAATTAATATAGTCGCCTTAATTTGTATTTATTTTTTTATATATGTAAAAATTATATTTATAAATTGTATATATATCTAAATTAAATTATTTTTATTAAATATTTATATAAAAGTTAATACTTTCATTTATTAAGACATATGTATTAATAAGGGTATGCAATTCATTAGCATCCCTAAAAACCAGCTTTAATAGCTTAGTTTTCTATATTCATTAATTAATATATATTCCCTTATGTACATACATTTTCTAACGTTTAAAATTAACTTATTATTTATAGTAAATTTTAAAAATGTATTTAATGAGAAATATATTGTAGAATGCAATTATTTACTAGCTTTTGGAGCTTAGTTTTCTGTATAATTAATATATATACCTATATTTACATGCATTTTTTATGTTTAAAAGAAATTTATTATTATATTATACTAAAAAATATATATTAATGTTAGTTTAAAATGAATTACTTGCTTTTGGAGCTTAGTTTTCCGTGTACAAACGATATCACCAAACTGGCTTATAAAAATCAAATTGTTCTCTATATATCTCTCTCTCTCTCTTTCTCTATCTAGCCATCTCTTTCTGCCAATATAAATCTGCCTGCAAAATCTACAAAACAAAACAAAAAAAAAAGTCAGAAACACTTTGTCGGTGTGGCTTTTTGCTTGTTTTTTCGGTTCTTTTGGCTTTTGTTATTGGTTTTATTTTCTGTTCAGTCTGGAGTTATCTTTATGGCTTGATCTGGTCTCGGATTTAGCCCCTCTGGCTCTTAATGCCCCTCCCTCTGCCTCACAGTATTTCTTTCGGCCTTTTTCAAGCCTCAACCATCCCTGGCAAGTAGGTAATTGTCCAACGGGAATCGGATTCCAAATCGGAATCAGAATCGGCATCGGAATCGGAATCGGAATTCGTTTTGCCAAAATAAACAAAGTCGAAATGAGAGATAAAAATACATATATATATATAGGTATATATAATTACATAGAGATATATATATTTGTATAAATAAATATTGAGTAAGTTCGGGGTAAGGAGAGAGAGTTACCTTCTAAGAAATAATTATATATTTTGGGTTATTAGAATCTTAAATATTTTAAATACTCAAACTTAGCCTAGATATAATTTGCTGATTTTTAAATATAAACAAAACCTTTAAGAAAACTCACTTTAAAGCATTTTAAATATATCTTAATTCAGTTAAATTAATAATAATTATAATTCTATTTTTTATAATTTTCCCAGCTTATCAAGTAAGGGTAAACCCCCCTTAAACGCTTGCCAGTTGGAATTTGTAAGCCCAATTTGCTTGATTTTTTTTTCACAAATTGTTCTAAACAACTGATCTGTTATATAGGTATATATATATATATATATATATATATATAATAAATACTGCAAAATGCAATGAACTGCAGGCGGGCGGCCTTGAAACTGCAAATAAATCTCTCTAAAGTCCGCTTCAATATCAATCAAAAGGCAAAGAAAACTCAATCACCGACCAGAATGCAAATGAAAAGCGAATGGGAAAGCCATCAAAAATTCCGTTTAATGATGCAATTCGAATTTGATGAGTTGGAAAACTGAAGCTCTCACATCCCTCTCTCTCTCCCGCTCGCACTCAACATGAAACGCAATCAATGCAGGGACACTTGCCAGCCGCGAGGATACACGAGGACACGGGGACACCAGGACACGACCAACGCCGCCAGGTAAATTGCAACCAATAATAATGAATAATTGAAAATCCAATCAAACACCAAATGAAAACGGAGGTCGGCCTGGCCCCCAAAACATTGCCCATATCCATATCCATTTCCCATAGCCTATACACAGTGGAGCCTGGCTAAGGGGAACTTCTCAGGGATTGAAATGAATTTATGTGAAGGGAAAAATCATTTAAAATGCATGTTAGGTTAAAATTAATTTAAAATATATATTAAAGATTCATTATTAATTCATTTTAAATGCATTTTAAAAATTAAAAGTTTATTTAAAATGCAATTACAATTTATTTTTAATTAAATTTAAATGCTAATCAAATTCATGAAAAATTCAGTTGAAATTCATTTCCAATTTACTTTAAAGTAATTTTAAATTCATTTTAAAATTCATTTTAAGTTCATTTATGATTCATTTTAAGTTCATTTTAAATTTATTTGAATTAATTTTAAATTGATTTTAAATTCACTTTAATATTGTGTAATAATTATTTCTAATTCATTTTAAATTAATTTTAAATCCATTTAAAATTCATTTAAAGTTCATTGATTGATTTTAAATTCTGTTTAATTTTTTTTATACTTATTTTAAACTTATTTTCAAATCATTTCATTAATTTTAAATTAATTTTAAAATCAATTCAAATTCATTTTAAATTCATTTTAAATTCATTCTTAAATTCATCCACTTGAAATTCATTTCCAATTCATTTAAAATTAATTTAAAATTCATTTGAAATTGTTTTTAAATTCATTTGAAATTATTTTTAAATTCATTTTAAATGGTTTTTAAATTATTTAAAAATAAAACAATCTTTAGAATGAAGTCCCTAAATCATAGATATTTATCCTTTGTTTATAACAAAGAAAATCCCTTGTAGAGAGCTTTCCCTGTACAGACAGACAGTGTGAGTGTGTGTCCTTTGGCGGCTGGTGTTGATTTTGCCGGCTTTATCGAAGGACATTAGCAAACGGTCGTTGGGTTTTCGCCTGCAAATGCAATCACAGGCACGGGCAGGGGCACAGCAGCAGGAGCAGGAGCAGGAGCAGGAGCAGGAGCAGGAGCAGGCACAGGAGCCGGCAGGAAGGATAAACCAAAGCAACCTGCATAGATGACACCCCAGGGACATGGCCGAAAGTCAATGAATGGTAATAGGTGTCGACATGGCCTTCTCACACACTCACACACAGAGAGAGAGAGCGTGTGTCCTTTATTCGTGTTGTTTTTGCTGATTGCCACTTTCGGCAATGGATCGAATGCCGAGTCCTGGACCTAGTCCTGGCACTCTGAGATTGGGCAGGGGCAAATCGGAGCGGACTTCGACTTGGGCCCACATTAATTGCCAGTTTAATTGAGTCTGACTGCTGAACTTCGATTTTCAATTGATGTTCTTGAGGGGAAATAGGGAAATGCAGGCTTTTAATATTGAAGTTTCTTTTCCCAAACAATCACATTCTCAGCCTTCCCCTGTCTTTTTTTTTTTTGCATTGTTTGTCCTGATAATTTGATGATGCTTTCCCTTCAGAAAAAAAAAATGATGTACAAAAAACAATAAACAAACAAAGCGAAAAAAGGAGGGGTTAGGGAAATGTGCTGGCATATTGAAAGTGCCCACGGCGGAAACGTTTTCGCAACTTTTTCCGCCCGATTTCCCCCGCACAACCACACACCCACACACTCGCACACACATTTTCGATAGATGTAATTACAAGCAAATATGCTGGGAAAACTCACCTCAAATTGAGTTTCCGCGTCTGTTTTTGGGCGTTTCAGTTTCGGTTTCGGTTTCGGCATCGCGTCGAATGTTGTTCAATTAACGTGGCTGCCTTGTTGTTTGTTTTCGCTGTTGTCTCTGTCCCGGCCACGCCCACTGTTGCCATTTGCCGCCCCCCGACAACCGCGAGCGATTTCCGCTGACTGACTGCGAGTGTGTGTGTAGTGTGTGTGTGTGTGGTGTGTGTGCGGCATCAACATGTTGCACAAATATAAACATAAATCAATTAACATTTTTCGGACGAGGAGAGGTCCTGTGCCTGAGCCTGTGCCTGAGCCTGAGCCTGTCCCTGATGCTGCTGCTCTTTTGGTCCTGAAAATGCCGCGGCTGCTCGCCTGCGGCATCCATTTTCATCCATCGACAATTTGCCAAACACACACACTCGCTGGATGTGTGTGTGCGTGTGTGTGGCAAGGGGAACCCCCCGACTGTCTGCTGCCTACTTTTAGGCGACTAAATGACTTTCCGCCAATGAATTTTCCAGGATTTCCCCCATAAATCCCACAGAAAGTCAAGTGTTTAAAATCTGAAATTATTTTTAATACCATCCCAGACACAAATCCCCGTTTATTTGTATATAATTATCAGCATCCTTGGTGATCCCTTCGCTGCCTTGCACTAATTATAAGTAGTTGCCTTGCCGCCAATACAAAAACAAAAGATTTTTCCGCAATTTGCCGCAGGGTCCCAAAAAAACAGAAGCCCCCCCTCCCGGAAAATGGGATAATCGGAGGGCCAAAAAGGCAGAGGATATATATAAATATATATATATATATACAGGATATATACACAAAGGACCCAGGGACTACTTTATATAGAAAACAGAGACAATCGGGCACACATGCCGGCAATGCCAGATGGCCGGGCAGAGAGACACTCTGAGCGAAAAGCGAAAAACTTGTTTCATAAATTTCCCATTCAAAATGTAATTAAACCCTTGCGATGCTAGCTGCTCGTCTAATTACAAGGGGCATCCTTCGAGGCAGGACGAGCGAGGGCTACGCAATATACTCGATAATTGCCAACGAAATGGAAATGGAAATGGAGATGGAAACGGAGCCGGAGCTGGAACTGGAGCTCGGAGCCCGAAGCCCCGGCCTTTCCTTGGGCTATTTCCATAAATATCTTCAAAGTCATTAAATTTCACACATGTTGGCGGAATTGTTTTCTCTGTTTTAATTTTAAAATTATTGTCATTAATTGATTTTTGATACAGCCGCCCATAAATCTCCATGTGTGTGTAAATCTAAAAGAGGGTGGTGGCCTCCCGAAAGCCCGAAAAACCGAAAAAAGGGGTAGCTCCGGCTTTAATGGCTCTGCTCTTCCTTGATTATTGAGACCATTATTTTTGTTTAATTACGTTACGGGCGTTAATGTGCGGAGAGCACCAGCACTCGGCCGGAGCCGACTTTTCCAACTTTAACCAGAACCGCATTAATTTCGAAAGGACTTTCTCTTAATTGAATAACAGGTTTTTTCGTACAGGACCCCAGCAAAGTTATGGCCATATTTATTTGCTTTTGAAACAGTTTGAAACAGAAAAAAGCTGATAAATAAAAGGGGGAAGGTGTGACAGAGAAATGTTTTTGGAATTCCCAAAAATTTGAAACACAATTGTAATCGAGAAAATATTATCCTAGATTTTTTTTTACTATGAAAATCTTATTTTAAGCAATTCTTATTTATTAACCAATTCTGAAAGGATTTTCTTTTAATTGAATAACAGGGATTTTCGTATAAGAACTAGCAAAGTTATGAACGTATTTATTTACTTTTAAAATAAATAGGGAAGCTAAAGAAAGGACAAATTTTTTAAATGATTAAAACTAAGGGAAAATTTATTTATCAGGAAAATATTTTCCTAGATTTTTTACGTTATGGAAATCGTATATTTATATTTATTTTAAAATTCATTTACACTGGGCTTTCGTTTAACTAAATATTACGTCTTTTTTTTTAAGAGAAAGTATTAGTTAAGTTTTTAAAAAGTTGTAGCCATATTTATGTATTTTTGAAGCATTGCTTAATATTTTTAATATTTTATTGATAAGGTTTATTCGGAAAATGTTTTTGAAATGTTTAAAAATTAGAGAAATTTTTCTTTTCAGGGAAATTTTGTTGAAGGTATTAAACTTCTAAAAATCAAATTTAAAAATTAAGAAAATGTTTTTTAAATGCTTAAAATTGAGAGAGATTCTTACCACAAAACATTTTCCTAGATTTTTTTCGCTATAAAAAATTCTAAAAAATATTAAGGAATATTTATTTGGTTTATAATTATATTACTACTAATTATTGTACTTATTTCTATGTTCATATATAAATTTCAATTTCATTTTAATAGCTAGCAATATTTAGCAATAAATAAATATATGAATATAAACTAATAAATATATTAAAAATTCCCCAAAAATAATACCAGAACGATCAAATGTATAAGAAACCCCCCTCAGTAAACCCCAACATATCATCTTCGATACCCGTAGGTTAATTCCCTGATATCCCTACATAACCAAAGGATAATCCCGCACTATTTTAAAACTAAGCCAAGGCAATCTGTGGCTCCCTTGTTTCCGGCTCCCCAGCTTTTTTTTTTTTTTTTTTTTTTGCATAGTTTTAGAGACCTGGTTTGTGCATACAGATGGGTGCAGATATATGGCTATATATACATACATATGCGACCGTAATGGACCGCTCCGTAATCCCGGAAAGTGGGCGAGCCGTACGCGCTGCCATTCCGATTCCGGCGGACAAATTTGCGACACGTTTCCGACACGTTTGCCATGTCGATTTTTCTTGAGCCAAGCGTTTGTCGTTTGTCGTTTGCCGTTTGCCGTTTGTCGCTTCTACTCATATATATTTTATAACTGTAGACGACAAGGGCGATACATATCAGGAGTGGGGAGGGGGTGCATGGAGGATGGGGGATGGGGGATGGGGGTGGGAGTGGGGTGGCTGCCTGTCTCTATATGCATACCTGTCTTCTCTCTACGATGGGCGGTGGTTGAAAGATAAACGTCGTTGCCGTTGACTCATACGCAAATTTTTACTCACACGACTAGGGGGGTGGGGAATGCACAGAGAGAAAAAAGTGGGAAACAAAATTCAAGAAATTCTAGTTATTTCTACTATGTACTGACGGTATTCTGCTCATAATAATGAGCTGGTCACACTGCTTTCTAAGATATGCTTCGGCTTTTCCATATTTAAAATAATAATATAAATATTGTTTTTTTAATATTCTATTTTTAACTGCTATGAAACAAAAATCTATTTAGGTAGAAATTTGAATTTGAATCCTTGGAAGATTTGCAGTATTTGGTTAAGAATGATGGTCTGGTCTCACTGCTGCCTAAAATATCTTATAGTTTTGAACATTTCCTTTTTTTTTTTGTTTTTTTTGTTATATTTCTTATACTTCTATTATTATGATTGCAGTTTAGTATTATTTTGAACTTGAATTCTTTGAAGATTGCGGTATATTTTAATGCTGTGCTGGGCACACTACTGCTTTAGATTTCTTATAAACTTTTTTAGTTTGTCCAGATTTCTTATTTTCATGTTCATATTGTTCTTATACAAAAGAAAGAAAGTTTTTAATTGGCTCTGAGTTACATTGTAAAATTTGCTGTATTTTGATCAAGAATGGTGGCCTGGTCACATAGTTTTTTAAGATTTCTTAAAACCTTTCAAACATTTTCTTTACATTTTCATTCGTTATTTCCTGTAACTTAATATGTGTTTATATGATAAGAGGTTTATTAATGGGAGACAGAGCTCAAACATATTATTGGTTTTAACTTGAAACTCTTTAGGTTAAGCTGGTCACATTATTGCTTCCTACTTATTTTCCCTTTAAGCATTTACCTTTACTTTTCTTTTGATTTTTTAGACCTTATCTAGTTGGTATTCGATTTTTGGCTACTGGTTGTACTTTAAATCCTTTTCTTCTTGTTCGTATTAGTTTTTCTCAGTGTGACCGTGTAGAAGGTGGAAGAACTGTCCCCCCGTCCCCATTGTTGTTAATGGTTTGATGGGTTTAAAGTCGTGTAGCTCCGCTTTGGCGAGGGGGTGCGTCAAAAATGTATCGTACATGTTGGAATATGTACAGCCATATATATGCTACATATATATATATATGAAAATATATGTGTGCATATATATTTTTCTTTTTTTTTTTGCATATGGACGCCCGACTGGTTGGGCATTGAGATTGGATTGCGGGCGCCCGTCCGCCTGGCTGTGCTTCTTATGGCTTTAATAACTTTAGTGCCGCTACGTGCCATTGATCCTTGATGTACGAGCCAGGATGTGGCCCATTTCGAGATGCCTATATATCTGGGATATCTGGGAGGGTATGCTTTTGGAGATAATCTTAGGACCAAGTAGGGGAATATTTAAGGGAATATTTAACATATATTTCTATTTAATTTCCATTTCATTTCCATTTAAAAATTAAAAAAAGAAACTTAATTCATTTGAGCTATAATTATTAATAGGTTAATGTTTTTTATACTATATATATTTTTTATTTGTATGATATATTTGTTATATATATTTTTTTATACATTTTTTACACTCCCAGGGCATATCTGATTCGTTTTTAATTTTTCCTTGCCTCCTCTCGAAGTCAAGGGCTCTTCATGGGAACAGTCCTTGCCACCCATCAATTCATACCAATTGCTCTTCCTAGTTTGGAATTTTCTTGCTGTTTTCCTGGCTTTTTCTTCTTTCTTCTTTTTCCTTTTTTTTTTTTTTTTTTTGAGTATTCCTCTTCAGTTTGTTGCTTTTATTGGGCGCTCTTTTGATGGGCCATTCGCCTGCTCGCTTTTCGGCATTATGCATAAATTTCATTTTCTCTCTATCGCCCACCCCCCGCGCTTATTGTTCACTTTTTGTGCATTTTGTATTTCCTTTTCTTATTTATTTACGAGTGTGTGTGTGTGAGCCGCTCTATGTTATTAATCTTCGTGGGAGTTATTGCTCTTCTCCGGGCATTATTCCCACCCATAGTTCGGGGCCTGGGGCTCGCGTTCATTTGTGTATGAAATTAAAATCACACCCATGAGATGTCCCAAAAAAAAGTACAAGAAAAAATACAAGAATGCGTCTTCGGCGAACAAAAAATATGGCCGACCCTTGGGCCAAGGAATGCCACTTGGTACATAGGAAATAGAAATAAAAAATAGGCAGAGAAGAAAAATTAGCAGTAAGAGAAAAAATGCCAAAAAAGACGAAGCAAATATAACAACTGTAAATTGAGTTGTTGCCCTTTCGCCACCGAGAGCCAAACTTTGCCCACCGCCTAATTCATTCATGAAAACCGTTGCCCCGGCCCCGCCCCCTATTTTCCAAGGCCTCCCCCAGCTCCCCCCCCCGGGTCCACCTGAGTGGAGGAAAAGCATTGCATTTGCTGCTTAGCATACAATTGCCACATTAACTTGCCAGCCCAAAGATAAATCGCATGGCCAGGCTGCAAATTGTTGCTGCACCAGCGAAATGCACTGAGAGAAAAAACTAACCACTCTAAGGGATTAATTTTTGAAGAGTTCTTGAGGCTTTGGAATATAAATTCTACAGTTAAGGGATTAACCAGTTCTTGATTCTTTCCTTTTTTCTTAGGAGAAACCAACACGGGACATTAAAGCCTTACCAGAACCCCTTGGGAATTATAAGGTGCAGGAGGGTAAAATTTAACAAAACTAAATGCAATTTGGAATAGATTGTCATACTAATATACAGACCTTTTAAAATACATATTTCATTTACTAGTAAACAGTTTTACTAGAACCCCTAGAAAACTAAATAAATATACCTACTTGTACATTATGATTTTATTAAAAAAGACAAATTTTAAATGAAAAAGTTCACAAATATTAATTTTACTAATATGTAGTTGTGCTAGAATCCCTTGGGAATTATTAGGTTAAAGAGGGAAAAATTAAGCTATAATATAAACTTTCTATATTTCAATTTTTTTAATTATGATTTAATATATTCCCATTACTACTAGTACGTAGTTTTGCTAGAATCCCTTAGGAATCATAAGGGGAAACTTGGCAAAGTTTTTATATTTTAATTTATTATTTATAATTTGATTTCAAATCAAATTTATTCTTATGCTTCCTTTTTTAATTAAAATTCATAAGCTTAACAAAGATACTATTTGGATTTTAAAACATTGGAATTTTTATTAAAATCGAAACTAGAATTTGTAATATTAATATTTAAATATAAAATATGAAAAATATATATTTTGATCATAAAACATCCTTAATTTATTTTTAGTCCTTTACTGATTTTATATATTTTAAATACAACTTGCAATTTCCAAGCAATTTTTACTGAATGTAAATAAAAATCTTTTAAATAAATTCTTAAAATACTTCTCACTTGTTGTTTTCAGTGCATTGAGCGAACTAAACTGGCAAACTTGCTGGATATTTCGCACTAAAACCGCCGCGGGGCAGGCAGCGCAAAAATCGAGACAAGTTTGGAGGAAATGCTTTTTTCGCAAAGTGCATTTGCGGCTTGAGGCTCAATTGGCAAAAGCCTGATTACGGACAAAACTAACGAAAAACTAATACCCTGTAAGATTTTGTTGCATTTTTAAATATATAAAGTATAACTAAAGAAGCTGCATGAGTTCTTATATATTTAATTTACATTTTAAAGGCTGTAATATACCTCAATAATTCAAGTTCTTGGCTTATAGTTGGGCTTGCTTTTACCTCGGATCCTAGAGTATATTTCCAAACACTGATAGCAACAACAACACAAACAACAACAATAACAACCATAAAAACAAAAACAATTTAAGGCAGTTTTGAAGACAACCAAGAGGAAGACGAAGGAAGAAGCAATTTTTAATGTGTTTGCGCCTTAGCCAAAAGTTGGCGTTGGGCCCATTTTTCTTAGCCTTGTTAGACGTTAGCAACCGAAACGAAAGGAGAGACGAGGGCCGAGGGCCGAGGGGATGCCCAAATACTTGGCTCAAAGGTTCCACAGAGCAGACAGTGCACTGAAAGAAAATGGGGGTCATTTAAGAAGAAAGGAAAGGTTTAAATGTGAAACTTGTACAGAAAGCAACCAAATATATGCCTTAAAATCCATTAAAAAATTTTTACAAATTATAGAAATGTAAAAAAATAATTTTTAATACATTTATAATAATATTTAAATATTTTTCTGTCAGTGTAGTCTGGCAGTTGCAAGTGCAAGACATCTCGATGCGGCTGTTGTTGTCTAAGATACATCAGTTGTTGCAGTTGTCAGTCGAAGAAGTTGTAAGCAAGAGGCTTTGCCACAGTGGGGCAAAACCAGCAGTGGGAGAGTGAAACAGTGGGACAAAAAAGTAAATACTAAAAATCATGATAATTCTAAAGAAGAGGCTATTTTCTAAATATTAAATTAACAAGAAAATAAAATGAAAACAGGTCTAAATGAAATCAATTTAATATCCCTTGACCCAGCAAGCTTTCTGCTCTTTCCTCCATTTTTTTTAAATTTCCTGCTAACTCGAACCCCATTTTCTCTCAGTGCTTTTCAACTGGGAATGCAAATGCAACAGAAACCGACCTGAAAGCCAAGCAAAACGAAATCTGGTGATGGATTACGAGCTGCCTTTGGGCAACGGGAAGTGCCCAGTGCCTCTTCTTTATTTTTTAGTTTTTTCTTCCTTTTTTTTTGTTTTTGCATTTTGAAAATTCTGCGGAGGCTGAAACGGCTTGAAAGCCGCCTGGAATGGGAGACAATTCATTTATTAAACTGCACTTAACATCAACACCACATCATCATTAATATTAACCGGGCGGAATGGGACACGGCCAAGGTGTTAACACCGTTTGGGCCGTGTCGGGGATACCAGTTGACCATCAATTTGGTCTTACCAACAGCGATTTGTACACGGAATAGGTTGTGAAAAAAATAGAGGAATAAAAATAAAGAGCCAAGGTATTCTGGAAATAATAATTTAACGAATTAGGGGGATTTTTTAAATGGTAAAAAAGGACAGAGAAAAAAGGACAGAGAGATACTGGTCAAGACAATTGAGTTAATAAGTTAAAAATAAAAACTAATAATAAATAGACCCTAAAAATCTCGTTAATAAATAAAATAAAGTCATTAATTAAGGTTAAAGTATTTAAGTGTAAAGAAAATGATTTCAAAAAGTTATAGAATAGAAAACCTGAGTAAAAAAATAAATAGTTGGAAATATATATACAAATTGAATTATAAACTTAAATAAATTATTTAAAAAAAACTTACAAAAAGTCTTTAAATAAGGTTAAGTTGCCACAATTTAAGCAACAAAAATAGATTTTCATAAAGAGTAAAAAAAATAATGATAATCGTGTTACAGGTTAAGAAAACTGAGTTACAAAGGAAAACAATTAGAAATATTCCAGTTTATTAGTTTTTACCTCAAAAACTATATCGTATGCATATAAAATAAAATAAAATAAATTAAAATAAATTAAAGAAAAGTCACCTCAATTAAAGCCAAGAATTTAAACCCCTCAAAGCCCTGCTTATGATCTCTTTTCCTTAAAAATCTATATAGTTTAGAGGAGATTCCTATTCCATTCCTTTAATTATTACCCACAGATTAAGGAGAACTGGCACAAGGTCAAATCAAATCAATATGCTCCCCACACCCCACACCCCCCCCCTGGAAACAAAAATCCCGTCTTAACCCCTTGACGCCCCACAAAACGGCAGAGAAAGAGAGAGAGAAATGTCAAGAACTCATGTTCAAATGTCAAACTGAACCGACAAACCGTTAATTAGCAAATCAAAGATATGCCACGCCACAGACACACATCCGAGCAGCCACAGGGGGAGCAGGGGAGGGAGGGGGTTGGCCAGGGAGGGGAGGGGCGAGGCACCACAGGAGGACCCAGTGGGACTTTCGAACTTCCAAACTATACTCCTTTCATGCCGAATCGCTCACTCGGCGAACCTTACCGTGTATGGAAACGGCTCATTCGCTTTTATTAATGCGTGGCCGGGGTAATTCATGATGCCTCAGTCCCTTCTCGACTTACCATGAAATGGACTCTTACCGGTATGGAAAAACATCAGAAAATTATTTTGCTAAAAAAAAAAAAAAAACACATGAACCCCGAGATTTTTCATTTTTGTTATTGACTTTACATATTTAAACTTATATTTGTTATTGTTTATAAATCTTACCATTTTTTCTGGAATACTAAAGGACCAAGTAGGGATCGAACCTGTGTCTCAAGTGTTTAACGGACCGGCCGCTTACGCAATACGCCACGTAGCCAAACTGATTTGCGTCGGCGATATACACATATGACCCTTATGCGTGTAAGAGTGACAGAAGCTTGCAACCCCTTAGCAAATGTTTTTATTTTGCTCGGTTGATCTTTGACTGTGCTGTCGCGAGCCGATCGCGACACGTGGCTCAGTGGTTAGAACATAAGTCTCCGAAGCAAGTGGGCGCGAGTTCAAATCCCGGTCGAAACTACCTATTTTATATCTTATTTCCTTTCAATTTCTTTTTTTTTTATTATTTTATTAGAGCAATGATTGATAAACTATTTTAATAGTTAAAGTTAAAGTTTTAAATAGTTTAATAAACAAATATGTAGCTGGTGGTGGTGAAGTAATTGCGTCGTAATAAGATAAAATCCCAAAAGGGAAATATCGCCCTGAGCGAAAGCAGTGATTTGTACCCTTACCGCAGCAGCGATGGATTCAGGTACCTGAGTCTCCCGCTTGCCACTTTGCTGAACTGGGGCATCATACAAAAAAACATTACCGTTCAACATGGATATCCAACTCGAGTCGCTCAGGGCATGACGCAAAGTCCGACTGGGGATCCACAGTCTCGCTCACTGACAGCTCACAAAATCCGACAGTTGCGCACATTCGAAAAAAGATCAATGAGAATTGTGAAAGAAGCTGAAGAAATCCAGCAGACGGCGAGCAATTAAAAGGCGCGGGGCGGAAGCAGCTCAGGTGAGCTCTCATACACTGGGAAAAAATTATGGGATATAGTGGAAAAAATCTTAGGTAATTATGGTAAATATTTCAAACCTCTGGCTATTTTTTGCCATATGTTAAAAGAGAGAATTTGAAGATTTTGAGGTCTAAGAATATATGTATTATTCTATCAATAAATTAAATTAAAATATTATTATTATTATAGTTAAAAAAAATTATTAAATTAAAAAAGGTTGTAGAATAATTTTATAAATAACTTTTATGGTTATATTTAAGATTTGTACTCAAAAAGTATGTATACATGGGTAATATATAATTATAATAATAATAATAATAATAAAAGTATATAATCAAATTTTTAAATTAATTACGGTTTGTTTTTTACAAAAATTTGAAAATTTTACAATCAGAAAGTAAATGTAAATCCCTTTTAACTAACACCGAAATAAAGGCAAATTTTTTTAATATAAAATTTATGGATTTTTTAGTATACGAAATAATAATGTATGGGCAATATTAAAATATGGTAATGGGCTTATTAGGGAAAAAATTTGATACTTAATCTATTTATTCATAGTTTATGTTTAAAAGAAAATATCAAGGCATTAGAGATTTTAAAATTATTTTTGAATAGATATAAAATCTATAATAATTTTATTAATAATTTTGAGTCATATTTTCAAGATTGAGAATTAATATGAACTTGGAACTATTTTCGTTTGAGCTTTATAAAATTTTATTTTACTCAGAAAACTCTACAAATTAATATCCCATATAAAAAAAAGCCACTAAAGACCTTTTCGTTTTTAAGGTATATATTTTGTTATTTGGATTTTTTTAGGCTATAAAGCATTGAAAACCCAAGAATTTTTTGGAATGAATATTTTGTTAGTATAAGATTTGTTAAAAGATTTAGATAAATTAATACAACAAAAAGAAATATATAGAAAATACAAAATACGGAACAAGAAGAAAAGGTAAGAAAAATAAATTAAACAAGAAGAAATTTATAGAGAAAAATATTAAGAAATACCTGGAAGCTAATTTTTGTTTAATTCTTTACGGAAAACTTTTTAAAATGGTTTTTTAAATTGGAAACTAATACAGAAACCCCTTTCTTTCTAAGAGTATATATTTATATATAAAATATATACTTATTAATATTTTTATTATTATTATATATTACTTTGAAATTTATTTCGAGTGCAGGGCACTTTTATATATAAAATATATGTATTATATTTATTTTAATTAATATTTTTATTATTATTATACATTTCTCTGAAATTTATTTCGAGTGCAGGGCGCGGAGTGGCGAGGGAGGCAACCGAAACGTTTAAAGCGCCCAAAGGCCGTCAAGCTGTCAGGGATTCGGACTCGGATACGGATTGGGATTCGCGGATCTCGGATCTGGGATCGCTTTTCAGTTCAGTTCGGATCAGTTTTTCTGGACCTTACTGGGGATAGGGATTGGGATTGGGATTGGGTTTGAGATTGGGGAATGCTTACAGCTTCGACTCAATCCCGGCATTGTCAATCATAAGCGGGGAGGTCCCTAAACCAAGAGCCACCGGACCAGGAAAAGTCCAGGAAAAACAAAAACGAGAGAGGAGGAGATACAAAAAAAGAGCCAGGAAAAACGATCTAAGATCTTCTAACAGTCTCGAACGAAGCTGGAGCTGCGGCTCGGCCTGTAGTCGCATCTGTCGGATTTGCATTACCGCGTCTCCGACTTGCCTTGAAATTATGTGAAATTGATCAATTTCAACGTTGCCTCGTCCATGGAGGAGCATCCAGCACCAGCTCCAGCACCAGCCCGGCTAGATCCCCGGACTTGCAGAGCATTTAATGTAAAATGTCAATCAAAAATCGCACAGAATGGCAAAGCAACTTTGAAAATTTAATTAGAAATGTGTACACGTACCCGTACGGGGCCTGGGAAAACGGGCAAATGGAAAATCTCCAGTGACTGCGAGTCAATTGAAGCGATGAGAACGAAGAGTCTCAGATGGGAAAGTGTCAGGAGAGATGGACTAATTGTCGTTGGAAATTATGTGTAACCAATCGGGGGAAATATCTGGGGAGAGTTACCAGGAAATTGGAGCTAAATATCCGAGATGCTCAAGACACCCTTCTTTTAGCCTTCTTTGAATTTCCCTGGGCCTGAGTTACTTGAAAGACCATAAATTCAGGCCCCAGTAGTGGCTCCATTCACTGGAAATTGTAAAATCTAACAACAACAGGAAATAATAATAATAATAGTTGTCAAAATAATCGTAAAGCGAAAAAAGCAAACCAAAAAAAAATGGTGAGAAAAGTGGCCATCAAAATATGGACTCTGGTTTTTTTTTGTTTTTTTTTTTATGGCGCTTCCCAATTAGAAATCCCGTCGGTTGACTTCAAAAAGGGCTAGTTTTGTGTATTAATTTGTCAACTTGACAACAACAAAGAAGGTATATATATATAAACCCCAAGCTGGAGTTATCAATGGAGCCTCAGACTGAGACTCAGCCTCAGTTGAAGCCTCAGTTTCAGCTTTAGCTTCATGCTAATTCAGTTATAAACATATTTTGGCCCGCACTCCATTCCGGCCATATATCATGCCATATTTCTTGTTTCGGTTTAATGCCTCATTTCTTTGAATTTCATAATTACACGGCTTTGACCGCTCAACGTGCCCGTATTGCTGCTGGTAACTGTTTCGGTTTTTGTCACTGTCAGTTTTTCCTGAATGAACTTCGGCTCTGGGCCAACTGGTTTTTGGCTTAATTAATTATCGTTGTATAATTTGTAGCTGCTGCCTGTGCTTGTTGGCCGCTCATAATGATTCACAAGAAGTGCTGAATGAGTGCCAGCATTTTCACACACTTCCGGTACAGTTGGCCAGCGAAAATAGAGTCGGGCTTCGACTCAAAGTTCGACTTTGGGCCGGCAAAAAGGGCGTTGTGGGCAATGTCAATCAATTGGTTCGCCAACTTGGTTGGCCAGTCCGAGGACCCCAGTCCCCAGTCCCCAGTCTCTGGTCCCCAGGTCCCCGGCGGGTCTCGAGCCAAGCAAAAATGGCAGCTGACTGACAGACAGATCGAAAATGCTGTTCGCTGTGGCCGCGGACCCAGGGCTCTCTTGGCCCGGCCAACAGAGGCTGCTGCTACCAACAGCAACTGTGGCGGCTAACTGAAATTGGCCAGCAGCCAGAGATGGCAGCGTGGCACGAGAAGAGGGATATGTACTAGCAATCAATAAAAGCAATAAATAATTAACAAAAGTAAATAAAAATATAATAAAACTATTGAAAAATCAGATGGAAAAATAAAAAAAGAAAACAACTGAAGAACATAAAAGGTTTCAAATTAATTTATAAATATTTTTTAAGTTTTAAAAAACCAGAAAAACAACTTTAGAAGCCAGCAAAATCCATGTATTTTATATTTTTTATGATATATATATTTTATAAAAATAATAAATTATTATTTATAATTTATTTATTATTTATTATTTATAATTTATTATTATAAATTATTATTATAAACAAATCAATTACTAATATTTGAAAGAAACACAAGTGTCTCAAGACATACTCAATTTTTTAGGCCTTAAAACCCCAAAAAAACTAATTTAAAAAGCATGTAAAAATCATAATCTTTATATATTTTATTATTTATAAAATTTGTCAAACAAAAAACATATATTTAAAAATCAATAATATATATTAAAGAGAATTATAAGTGTCTCTAGATATTCAATAAACCCTATAAATATTTTAGAGTCCTGAAAAATCCAAAGAACTGATTTAAAAAGCCTGTAAAATGTACGTTCTTTCTATTTTCTTTGATTTATTTATTTTATAAGTGATTTTTTATATATTTAAAAATTAATAAGAAATATTTAGAAAATATTTAAGGTATTTAATTTAACCTACAATAAATCTTAAGGCCTTGAAAATAGAAAGAAATCATTTTAAAAGCCTGTAAAATGCATGCTGTTTCAATATTTTAAAAATATATATTTCAAATAATCAAAAACTAATGTTAAAATATAAATATATATACAATTTACAAAATAACCAATATTTTAAAAAACAATAAAGTGTCTCAATATATTTGTTTATTTATTTATTTTATTATTTATTTTTAAGTTTTAATTTGATTAATATTCATTCTAAATTGAATCATTTTATTAAATCAATTATTTTATTATTATTTTAAATATATGTAAAAAATACCTCAAAAGTGCCATCTCTAGCCCTCCGATCTGCAACTGAAACTGGAAATCGGGGCGTCTGGGACTGCCACGATTCGCTGCCAGCCAAATCGATCGAACTGCCTTCATTAAACAGAAAACAGAGCGAAAAGTACGGACAAAAAAGTAAAGTAAAATAAAAAGAAGCAAAAATAAAAATAAAGGAGGACTGAGGCAACCTCTATGGCGGCTATGGCCATCCCGCTCCGTCTTAATAACTCCTTTCCTGCCGCCGATTTGCCAGCAGCCGCAGCCCGAGCATCGCCAGTGCTGGCAGGTTGTCTCTTTTTCTCAAGGGAAAAGTATAGTTGAGAGGGGGATTTATATATAAATATATATAAAAACATTATAAATATAAAATTAAAAAAATAAATGTATTTTTAAATGCAATTTTCTAGCTCTGGAAGCCCAAACTACATTTAAATAGATATTTTCTTCAAGCTTAAAAACTTGTATTGTGCAAATAAGTAAATAAGTTATAGTATTTAATATATTAAAATATTGATGCAACATATTTAGAAAATAAAAAAAATATCAATTAATTTTTGATACTATCTTTGTTTAAAATATGTAATTTTTTACCCAAATTAAATTTAATTTTAAGTGCTATTCAAATATTAACTTGAATTGGTGAGCAAGTCATATTTTAATGCCAGAATTATACGCCTCTGACACTGATTTTCAAGTGGTGTGACCTTGCACCTTATACAAAATATTTAACAAATTAATTTAATATTCTCTTTGGTTAAAGTATGTAACTTTTAACTAAATGAAATATAATTTTGATGGATATTTAAAAATGCAATTAAATGGGTAAGAAAATCATATTTAATATCAAAATTATGCTGCTTTGACACTAGTTTCCTAGTTTTGTGACCTTGCAAATACTACAAAATATTTAAATATTTAAAAACTCTCTTTGTTTAAGGTACATGTACATGTTGCTAACAGGAAAAATAATAAAAAGTCATTCATATTTGAAAAAATAGTATCTTTTTACCTCAATTACCTTTAATATTGATGTGTATTTAAATATATACTTGATTTCGTAAGCAAGTTGTATTTGTTATTAAAATTATGCACCTATGACACTGCTTTTCAAGTGATGTGACCTTGCAACTAGTACAAAATATTTAATTTATAATTTTGGAATGCCTATCAAAGGTCTTTACTTGTTTATTTTTGATCAAGCTTTATTTTTAAAAGGAATATCCCTATTTTTTGTTACTCGTCCCTTTATTTGTTTATTTTATTACCTTTTTGGTATTTATTATTATTTTTTTTTAAGCAAAAAAAAGTCCCTTTGGCAACTCTAAAAAATGAGCAGCCAAAGGTAGCAACGACAGCAGCCGTGATCTCTTCTCCAACTCCGATCTGCGATCCGCGATCTGCGATCTCCGATCGCTCCATTGCTCCATTAATTTCCATGTTGGCCACAATTTGACTTCTGTTCGGCCCTCTCTCTCGCTGTCTCTTTCCCTGGGCCTCGTGCCATCTCTTTCTGGTAGCTGGCTTATATATTTTTTTTTCCAGCAAATTTGCAAATTTGCGAACCGTGATTGCCAGGCACGCAATTTGCGCTTGAATGGGGAGGAACAAAAAAAAAACTGACTCAAACAACAAAAAAAGAAAACAGAATCTGCAACAAATTGGAAGCCAATAATCAAATGTCAGTCAGGAGCGAGCCCCGCGATCTCTTTCGGGGTTCTGTCAGTCAGTCAGTCAGTCAGTCAGCCATTCAGTCAGCCACTCGCTCAGTCATTCAGTCAGTCATTTGGTCACTTAGTCAGTCATTCAGTCAGGACGGTCAGTGGAACTCCAAAGCTCATTACTCAAACTCAGACTCAAACTCAGAGCAAAGCCCTTTCAACCGGGCTTCTGCACTGCCGCAAAATCCAGAAAATACTTCAAAGTCTCATTAAAATAATTTCGTTAAATAACATATATATTTTTAAGGCTCTTAGACCATAAAATACCTGAAAAACGAGTAAGCTAAATAAAAAATTGTGCAAATATTTCCCATCACTCAGAACTTAATTACAAACTAAGTTCCTGGCATAAATTTCTTGAGAAAATATTTAATAGTCTTGTTAAAATAGATTCCATAAATATTTAATATTATCTAATGGTATCTTAATTTAGTTCCTAGACAAAACACTTAGAAAATATAGAACTAATTAATAACAATCCATTGCTTCAGAACTTAATTCCAAACTAATTTCCCGGCAATTATTTCTATGCTTAATTCTTAGATGAAAAATAAACCAAGAAAATATTTAAAAATCTGATTAAAATGTATCCAATAATTAGCAAATATTTTGATTTATTTCTTTTAGGGGTTTCAAAAAAAAATCCCTAGAAAAATAGAGACATAAAAAATATAGAAATTGTATTTAAACTAGTAAGAAACTTTATTTGTGAACTTTCTTTTATGACAGTTTCCTGGTAAGTATTTTCTTGCTTAATTTTTCAAGCCCCCAAGAAATTCCTTAAACTATTTAAAAGTCATTAAAATATTTCTGATAAATATTTAATATTTTTACAGGTCTCCAAATTAATTCTTTACGAAAAAGGAGACATATTATATATGATAAGTTACAAAATAGTAAGAGTCTAATTAAAATATTTCTAATTAATATTAATCAATATTAAGTTTTCTGGAAACTACTTCTTTGCCCAATTTTAAGGTAAAGAATTCTCCCAAAAAAGTCCTAAAATATTTAAGAGTCTCATTAAAATATTAAAATTATATAGATTACTAAATTAATTTCTAAGAAATAAAAAACGACTTAAACTTAAAGAAATTAATGAAAAAATAGTAACAAAGTTTACTTCTGAACTTTATTTGAAGCTTATTTCCTGTTATTTATTTCTTTGCTTAATTTTAAGGGGGGAAAACCCCCCGCAAAGTTCCCTAAAATATTTAAGGGTCTCATTAACTCTCCCATTAACTTTTAATATTTTTTACAAGTCCCCAAAAGATCTAGAAAACATAGATATAAAAGAAGAATTAATGACAGTTAGCTTCTACACTTTATTTAAAACTATTTTCGCGGCATTTATTACCCTTAGTTTTAAAGTAAAAACTCTCCTAATTAACTACATTTTCTAACAGTGTAAAGCCCTGCATCTGTGCAAAACTTGGACTTGAAGCCTGTCCGATTCGGCTGTCTATTCATTTGAGCGATTTTCGTTTTTCTTCGCTTTTTTCGAATTCGATTTTGATTTGGTTTCGGTTTCACGCTTGCCCGCCTTTACTGATACTTTAATTAGTTGCCCAAATTAATTCCCCGTATTCCAATGAACCCAAATAAATAAAAAAAAAAAAAAACAACAGGAAAACAACAAAGATTAACACCGAATTCCAATTGCGATGGCGATATTGTTTATTGGTTCCACATTACGCCCGCCGCGTATAATTAACAATAAAAAATTTCAAACATATTTTGACACAATTTTAATAGGCAATAAAACTCAATGGGGAGCGCGGAGAAAGGGGGTTCAGGGGGCCACAGAAACCCCCAAGACACACACACACACCGAAACAACAATGAAACGAAATCATTTTCGCCGCCAATGTGGCCATTGTTCGAAATTGTTGCGCCGCTCATTGTTGTTGACAAATCGATAAACAGCTCAATTAGCATTTTTGATGCTCAATCGTTAAGGAGCTCCGACTCCGAGGCTCGGCCCGGCAATCATAAATCAAACCATAAAAAATATACATGCACATGGTTAGGGTATACCGTGTGGCAGGGAATTCAATTCGGTTCAATAATCAATTCGTATGCGCCGCCAGTCGCTTCGCACAATTATGCAAAATGAGCTGTCAAACGAGTGAGTTTTTATGCCCCAAGCCCATTCCCCTCCTTGACTTTGATCTACAAAAATATATGTATATATGTATATATATGTATATATGAGGAAAAGCCACATGTTTATTACTTGTTCATACACGTGTTTGCTTAGTTTTCAATTTATTTACAAGGATCGCAAGCCACAGGAGCGCCGGGAAATATTTAAAGTCAACATTAGGCGGTTATGACACTTGAGGTTATTAAAAAAAAAAACAAAAGAAAAGAATGTTTGTGGTATAAAAACATTGAGAAATATTTGGGATTTGGTTTTTTTAGGATATTTTGTGGAGCTTTGACACTTAGTTTCATGCAGTGTGACCTTAATTGTGTTAAGAACAGAGAAAACTATTAAATGTTCACAATATGCGGCTATGACTCTGGACCGTACATGATTCTAGTGAAAGAAACTGAAGAATTTTCAATTATGCAATTATAATACTTGATTTAAAGCGTTGTGATTGATATATTCGAAAAAAAACACCAAACAAAAAAAGGCATTTAGTATAGGATCTTATGAAAGCTGCAAGAACTATTTGGCTTCGAAATTTGAGCCTATGACTCTTGATTTCATGCAGTATGACTTTTATTGACTTAAAAAACTTACGCGAAAGAATGCATATAGTGCAGGAAGCTAAACAAGCTGCAAGAACTGTTATATACTTCAAAATAATGCAACTTTGACACTTGAATTTATTCAATGAAAAGATAAGAACTTATATTAAAGTCTGGAGGAAGCTACATAAGCTGCGAGAACTATTTAATTGTATTTTATTTAAAAGTCAGGCAGCTTTGACACTTGATTTCAATAAAATGTGACCCTAGTCACTTGAAAAAAAAGATGAAACAGCATATAGTTATATTTTCTATTCTGATATTTTTTTACAATATTTGAGCCTGGCGAAAGCTACAAAGGCTGCAAAAATTATATAATTTAAAATTGAGGTAGCTATAACACTTAATTTTAAGCGGTGTGACCATAGTTGCAGTACGCAAAGAAAACCCTACAAAGTTTTGCTTATAGTTACCTCTTTGTAGGGCTTAATAAAAACTCCGAAGAACTTTAAATGTTATAATTATCTAAGTAACTATTTAATTAATCAATTGATTTGCTAACAGTGTCATAACTGCATTAAACCAGAAAGCTAGAAAATGGGCTATAAATTCCCGTTGATATTAACAAAATAAATAAAAACAAAATATAAATCTGAATACTTTAATCAAAATGAGTACTATTCACCATGAACGTAATATTCGAGCTGCCAAGTGATTGATTAGACTCTGGACTGCCCCCTAGTTGCGCCCCTCCTTGGCTGGATCTCCATACCCCGGACGCCTCACAGCCCTCAGATAGTCCTCCAGGCAGAGGGTCTTGTCCTGGACATTCTTGAGGCTGGCCAGGAACTCTGCTATGCTGGCATAGTGCACGGATTCGCGGCGAACTTGGGTCTGGGTTAGCTCCTCCTCGTTGCAGCCTGGCTGGAACTCATCTCTCTTGTTCGACAGAGAGGGAGAAGGAGTAGGAGCAGATGGGGGAGGATCCATAAAAAACAACAAAAATGAACTAAAAAACGAGCAATTTTCTAGGAGTGTGGTTTGAGTTGGTGAGTATTTTTAGGGTTTATGTTTGCAGTGAAGGCTTCAAGAATGCCAACTGGATTGGATTTAAATTCGAATTTTCAAAACTATAACTATCTCGATTCATAAAATTACCTTTCCCTTTAATATATTCTATATTTTATGCAGAAAATGAAGTGAATTTGTGTGTTAGTCTTACATTTCATGCAAATTCCCCCCTGTAAAACCTCTAGTTTTCAACCTGCCTAGCTCTGAAATGTCCCACATGGACTGACTGCCTTTTCCACTGGCGGGGATTTCAATAATTCAATCACGTGGTATTCGTATCGAATAATTGAATAAGTCATCGTGTCGAGCGACACAAATTTCATTTCAATACGCAGAACGTTTAGCCAACGAAATGAAATGAAACGAAAAACGAACTCAAAGGCGATCTGCCGATGATTGAACGCTCGAGGAAGGGATGGCCAGCCAAGGGTTAAGCGGAGGGGGTTAAGAGGGTGCCCGGGGGGTACCCGAAGGGGACCCAGAGGGGACCCGAGACGGAACCAAATGGCAACGTGAGTGATTGTCGCAAAAGCTCAAAGGCGACGCACACACCAGCTCTTCGAATTGTACTGATTTTTATTTATTTTATGTTTGAACCGAAACGCTCACGGAATCCCAAATGAAATGCGACTGCGCTTTTGAGTCCCAAGAGGGGGGGGAGGGGTTACCCCTTCGATATTGGGGTTCACAGTCCCCCCCCCTCCCCTTGCCCCCCCCTCGACAAAATTGGTGTGGGAAAAATTGAAGGCAAGGCGTGGCGTGTTCACCTCGTGGCGATTTCAATCGAATTTTAATTGCCCCGAAAGTGGATCTAACAGATTGGGAGGAGAGTGTTGCGGGTTTATTTTGTTAGTTGAAAATTACCAGATTTAATTTTTAAATTTAAGAAATATAAATAAATACTGAACGATTTTTTTAAAACTATTTTTATGCCTTAGAAACTATTATATACACTTTCAATCAAACATCTTTTGAAGTTCATTAAACAAGGCCAGTTAACAACCAAAGCGCCGTCTTACTATATTTTGTTAAATTAAAAATAATATAAGTAAACGACAAGTTTAAGATTTTTTAAACTTTTTTTAAGCCTTGGAAACTATTTTTGGAATAAGTTTTAACCCAAAGATCTTAAGAACTTACTTATTTACCACAGCTAAGCCTCATTACTATTGTTTTAAATAAAAAAAATATATAAAAAAATATAAATCAGCAAGTTACAGATTTTATTTAATATATTTTTAAGCTTTACAAACTATTTCAGAATTAGTTTTTAACTCAAATACTATTTTGGAATAAGTTTTTACCCAAAGATCTTAAGAACTTCCTTACTTTAAAAAGGCTTTTGAATATTTACCATAGCTAAGCCTTATTACTATTGTTTTAAATAAAAAAAATATATAAAAAAATAAAAATCAGCAAGTTACAGATTTTATTTAATATATTTTTAAGCTTTAAGAACTATTTCGGAATTTGTTTTTAACTCAAATGCTGTAATATATTTCTTAAACAAGACTCTGGAATATTTATCATTGCTTAGACTTTCAATTATTGTTAACAATCTTAAAAAAAAATATAGGAAAATATAAATCCACAAGTAAGAAATTTGTTTAACTCTTTTAAAGCTTTATTAACAATTTTGGAATAGTTTTCAACTTCAAAATCTTAAGAACTTCCTTACGGTGGGCCCTTAAAGCTTTACCAAAGCAAAGCTTACCATCTTGTTTAATTTTCATAAAATACATTAAATATAATTATATAATTCTATATATAAAAAAATACATTAAATATAATTAATAAATTTAATCTGAAAGTTGGAGATTTTTTTAATAATTTTAAAGTTTCATAAACACTTTTTAAAAAATTTTTTTGTACCCTATGATTTTAAGATGTTCCCTAAACAAGGCTCTTGAATATTAACCAAAGCTTAGACTTACTATTATTATTTAAAATTAAACAAAATACATATAGAAAAGAAAAATATATATAAATTAGCAAGTGAAAATTTTGTTAAACTCTCTTATACTTTAAATAACTAAATTGTTAGAATTTTTAATATCAAATTTTAACTTAAAAACTTCAAAAGAGTCTTAAATACACCAGGCCCTGGTATATTTCCAAAAGCTTAGCCTTACTATTTTGTTTTAACTGAATGACTTTTTTTTAATTATCAATTATAAAAAAAGAACATATTCATTAAAAATCAATTGTTTAAACCCTTTTTAAACGTTACAACCTATTTTAAATTAAGTTTTTAATTGAAAAACTTAAAAACTTTCTTAAACAAGGTCCTGCAACATTTCCCAAAGCTTAGCCTCATTATGATTGTTTCAATCTCAAATCATTTACCTAAATTATTATGTAACCCACTCATAATTCAAACAAGAACCCCAACCCAAACCCAGAAGAATCCCCGACTGATTGCCTCACGTAAACTGGGTCGATAACTGACCTACAGAGAACACAAGACCAGGAATGCAACCGATTGGAGGGGGGACCGAGACCTGCATCGATAATCGATGCCGCCGCTCCTCGATAGATTTTTGACATATTTGTTTTGTCGATCGACAGCGCACATTGAACTCCCTGCCATTCACACGCTCCGTGGGAGAAAAATGCAAAAATACAAAATACAAAATACAAAATACAATATAAAAAATACACAAAATACAAAATAAGAAATGAAAAAATCGAAAACAAAATACACAAAATACAAAACGATGCAAATGGCAAAAGGCATGTCAACAATGCCGGCGAGTAATTGGCAGTGCTTTCGGCTGATGACGCTCGCTCTGAAGTTGATGATTGCACATCGCTGGCTGTCCTGGGACTCGAACCTCGAACCCGGAGCCTTGGAGCACTTGGAGCTTGGAGCTCGGAACCTGGAACTTGGTGCCTGGATCTGATTGCGATCGCTGGATCGCTGGATCGCTGGATCGCTTCTTCTTCTCCTCCTTAGCGGCTAAACATCTGGAGCAGGCCAAGAGTGTTTCCAGCCAAAGCAGCTCCACCCATCGGTTGCCCGATCAGTGATCTTTTGCCGCCATGGACAGAGAGAGAAAAGGGGAATACTAATGTAAGGATATATAGGAAAATGTATATGCCTAACTTTTCCTATGCTTTCTTTATCCCTTCAAACCTTTCTCGAAGTTTCAGGCAGGTTCTTTGTTAGTTTCTTAAATTTTGCTTATAATTCCCAAGTTGATTTTGTGGCAAATATAAAAATACATTTATTAGTTAAATAGCTCTGCAAAATAAGTAGTATCTATGAATTTCCCTAAATTTCTTCTGCTTTTTTTCAACCCATTAAAGTCTTCTAAAAGTTTACCAACTTTTCTAAAATTTTGCTTATAATTCTCAAGTTTCTTTTCTGGGCACTTTAATAATACGATTATTAATAATTATTTCCTTAAATAGTATATACTTCCGACATTTAATTTATCTATAAATCGTTTATTAAACTTAGTCCTAGTTCCTAGCTGAATTAGGCTTATAATTCCCAAGTGGCTTTTTTGGAAACTCTAAAAATACTTTTAATACTTTCCTTTATATAAAAAAAAACTGCAATGTTAAACGATTTTTTCAAACTTTTTCCGCTCTTTTCTCTAACCATAAAAGTCTTCCTAAAGTAACAGACAGTTTCTGAAGAACGTTTTTAGAATTTAGCTTATAATTCCCAAGTTGCTTTTTAGCTTACTCTAATAATACAATTGTTAATCCCCTTTGGTAAAGAAGTTCTGCAAATTTTCATTTTTTATAAATTATAGGCTCCTCTATCTTTACTTTATTATTACCTTAATAACATTTTTAATTATAAATAATTTTTTTGACTAATTTCCCTCCAAGTTTCCTCATTTTCTCTGCCTGTACTTGACGTCTTTGATCTGTCACCGCTCGCCAATCGAATCACGGCAGACGCGAGCGGCGGCAGATAAAATTATTGAAATTACATTGGCAAGACGCCGTCGATCGGCATTAGGGGTACTTTGGGGGGCATTCCGGGGCGGGGGATATATATATATATATATAAAGACCAGCTGCCGCTGAACACAATCGCCGACACTTACAGGCTCTCGCTCTCAGCTAAGGCCAATAATTATCGCTTTTAGCCCCGGTCCGGGCCTGTCAATGCGATTCGAAAAATGTCGTCAGTGTCGCCCAGTGCCGGGAGTAGTAGCTCATCATACTGGGATCCAGGTAACCAGGGATCCATGGATTCAGATCCGATCCCGGGGATAGCCCCTTGATCGGCCCTGCCCTGCCCTGCCCCTTGTGTGTGTGTGTGTGTGATTTCCCATTCGATTTTGTGCCGTCGCCGTCGACGAGCTCGTTTTTAAAATGTAATCATCATTAAAATATTTATGGGTTACCTCTCGCTCTAACTGGTCGGCTTGTAATGACCATACATAGCAATTGGTTCTCACGTTCGGGCCACAAAAACCAACAAAAAAGAAGCCAGATACCAACTTGGCCAACGACCAGCGACCAGAAACGCGTTGCCAATTTGGCGTCATCGTTCGAGCTCAAGTCCAAGTCCAAGTCGGAGTCGGAGTTGAAGTTGCAGTTAAGGCTGAACTGCTGAAGTTGTCATTGTCATTGTCATCGTCACCTGTGCCTTTTTACAGATTTTCAGATGTTTTTTTTGTAGCGGCAGCAGCTGCTGTATCTGGATATCTGCTATCTGCGAATCTGCTGGATGCACAGATTGAAAGTCAATTAATTTGCAAGGGTTTCGACAGGGGAAAAATATACAAGATATATATAAGATTATTAAGATAAGATTCAAGGGAAAAACAAATAGATATTAAAATTAGAATTATTTAGAAAAGAATTATACGAAAAATAATTTATTCAATTATTTTCCGAAAATTTGAAAGGGAGAATTGAAAAGGAAAATGTAAATGAAATCTAAAAGAAATGTTTATAAAATATATGTAGAATATATCAAATATATATATATTTTAGGTATATAATATAAATATGAAATATATGTAAAAATATCAGTCCCAGTGAGAAATAAATAAGATACATTTAAGAGATTTTAATTTAAAATTTTTTTTGGGAAAAATAATACAGAAAAATCATATAAATATTAATTGAAAGTCAATTAATTTTCAAGGGCTTCACAGGGGAGAATTTTGAAAGGGAAAAAATATATAAAATATATTTAAGAAGGTATGTAAATAAGTAAGTAAAACAAATAGGTATTTAAATTAAGGCACTCTCAAGAGGTTTATGGAAGGAATTACAGGGAAAATCTTTTAATCAATTAATTGCAAAGATTTGAAAAGAAAGAATTGAAAGGGGAGATGTAAATAAAATATATTCAAAATATATATATAAAATATATTTATTTATTTATAAATAAAATATTATCTTAACATTTTAAATATATTATATTTATTTATTTATAAATAAAATATATTTAAAATTTATATACAATATATACATATATAATATATTTGTTTATATGAGGGAAAATATATAAGTCAAATTAACATATTCTCAAGAGTTTTTAATTTAAAACGTTTTGAAGGAGAAAATTCAAAATTTTTAAGTGGAAATAAATAAAAATACTTTTTATTTATATTTTAGGTTCAGAAAATTATTAATTATTATTTTTTAAAATTAAATTTAATTAGTTAAAAATGTTTTTCCAAAGTAAATAATACCGAAAACGGTTTCATATTAAATTGCTAAATTATAAAGAAGTATTTAAGGTTGAAGTTATGAGTATTTAATCATTGAATTTTCATTTATTAAGGGACACAGAGCCCTGCCTTTCTTTTTTAAGTATTTCCTTTAAAAAAAAGAGGCTTTTTTCCTTATTAACCAAAAAAAAACTAAATGAGCTCTTAATAATTTCCCATTTTCTTTCTTTTCTTTTCCGATTTCCATCTGAATACCGGCTCCCTGTTCTTCGATTTGTGTGCTCGGCGAGGCGTGATCTGAGTGGCTGGGAGGTTCTTGAGATCGCCGCTGGGTCCACCCCTTAAACCTTGTAATTTTCTACTCGAATTTTTCCAAACGGAGGAGCCACTTATGTGTGTGTGTGTGCGAGAGTGTTTTTTTTTTTATACATTTTTTCTTAATTTTCCTCTGTGTCCGTTGTCGTTTATCAATTATGACAAATCTTTGCGCATGCGTGGCCAGCGGCATCGCCATCGCCATCGTCGTGGTCGTCGTCGTCAACGGAGCTATTTATAAACTTGGTAAAACTTGGTAAAAACTTCTTCCTCATATGTGTCTGTGTCTGTCCCATTCCGTGTTTCATTTTAATTTGTAATTATTTCCTCAGCTGCCTTCAAACGATTCCGTGGACTCTCCTCGGCTCTGCCTTTGCATGTCGCTTTTTTCGAACTTCATTTGCGCTTCGGTTCGGTGACAAATAAATTAAGTGGCAGCCTCAACCAGAGAAGCCACTCAGCTTCGGGAAAAAAAACATAGCAAATACAAATACAACAAAGAAAAAAAAGCAGCATAAAAAACAAGAGGAAAAAACTAAAACAAGATATGAAGACTGGCCCAAGGCTTGGCCCTATTATTGCAACAGCAACAAGTGCGAATATTGGCTTAGTCAGGGAAAGGACTACTTAATACCTATTATAATAATTTAAAATTATTAATTTATTATTTTTATTTAAAATAAATGCTATCTAGGTGGTCTTAAATATTTAATAAACTTTAATTCCACTAAATTTGTAGAGCAACTTCACCAAAAACATAATAATAATTAAATTATAAGAGTTGCTCGAAAAGCAACTTGGGAATTATAAGCAGAATTCAGCAAGCGTTGATCGGAATCTGTCCTTAACGTTAAGAAGAACTACTTTAAAAAAATTCAGATTAAATGGAAAAAAATCCTGTTAATAAAATTGCCCAAAAAGTTATTTGGGAATTATAGGTAAAATTTAATAAATATTGGACCCAAAGCTGACTCTGACTTTAAGGTTATTTTGAAAAATCTTAAAGTTATTCAACTTTTTTATGACTATTGTTAAAAAGTATAGGAAATACAATTTTTAATTATACAAAGTGACCAAAAATCAACTTGAGAATTATAAGCAGAATTCAGCAAACGTTGTTAGGAAGTAGTTTTTAAATTTAAGGAGATTTTAATTTATATAAAAAGTAGTAGAAAATCAGATTTTCATTCCATTTTGTATAACCACATCAAACAAGTAGAAGAAAAAATAATATGAATATAAAAATTGAACATAAAAGAAACTTGGAAATTATTAAAAAAATGCAGCAAACGTTGAACAACAGCTGACTCTGACTTAGAGAATGATTTAACCACTTTTATAGCTAAAAACAAACCAAATAAATGTTATTTATTTATATTTAAAACTCGAAAATAAAATAAATAATAGTTCAAGCTTAAATTTTTCCAATCACTCAAACAAATCGCATTAAATATTGAGTGCTCCCAAGGGTAAAATTTAATAATAATATGAAATATAAATATAAATATAAAGCCACACATACAAGGTCAGGGAGTACGAATATTATCGCTATAATGGTGGGGAAAATACAACCCATATACCTTAATAGCCCCCGATAATACCCATGGGAATAATCACTTCGACTAGCGGCAATTAAGAGTAATTCACTGAAGCTGCCTAAAAAGCCGCCCCTTTGGGGATTTATTAAATGTCCAGTGATTGAAGGCAGGTAATTAAGTGGGGCTTGGATAAATTTATAAACTATTTATTATATTATTATATATTTATATTACTTATTAATATTTCTAGTAAAGTTCCTTGTGCCTGCAAAGGACCTCACACATTTCAAGTGTCAAGTGTCCCTGAAAAACTACTTTCAACTCGAAAGCCCACACACTCGTGCGGAAATTATAACAACTCATCCACTCAATCAGGGGACCAACCGATGATAATGACGATAATGATGATGATGATGATGATGGTGATTCTCCAGACCCCAAAATCAGCTGCTGCCAAGGATGCAAATCTTGGCCAAGTCGCTTATTAATTTGGCATGTGACAAATTGTGCGTTGGCCGGCAATTAGAACAAGTTTTGCGAGGATTGTCGCTGATTTAACAGAATTTCACAGCCGAGACACGTACAAAACGGCTTCGATTTTCGGTATAGAGGAGGAGGACCAAGACGAGGACCAAGACGAGGACGAGGAGCCTCAACAGACGACAAGTGGCACTTTGGCGCATTAAGAAAATCTGTACAAGTGTCACTTTGGCACAAACAGGGAGCCCAGGGAGAAGGGGAGCCCAGAGAATCAGAAGCCAGACGGCGGAGGAGAAACTGTCAGCTGGAGGAGATCGGGATTGGAGGTGGGCAACGGACTCCGGCTCTGAATTATAACGCCAACGTTCCGCTGCTGTCTCTCGAGGAGACCCAGGGACCAAGGCACCAACAAGGATTACGCTGCGCTTGTTTAATCACTTTTCATTCGAGTTTCAAGCAAAAAAAAAAAAGAAATAAATATATATATATATATATATGAAAAAAAAAATTTGTCCAGTCATCGGCATTATTTAATGAGTTGCCAACAGGTTGCCAACAGGCTCTGCCAAGCCAAGCGGAAAATCATCGGCTTCGGCCTCGGGTTCAGATTCAGCTCCAGGTCCAGCTCGGAGCTCCCAGCTCCATCTGCGCCGGATCCAGATGCAGATTCAGCTGAGTCAGCGCCGCAAACAGAAGCCAACAGCCAAGTCCCTCAGTCAGTCAGTCAAGCGGCCTACGCCCGGACCCAGGAGAAGGCTCAGACCGAGGCCCAGGCCCAGACTCCAAGTCCAGAGCCAAGACCAAGTTCAGAGCCAAGTCCAAGACCCAGGCAAGGCTCCAAGTAAACAGGGAAAAATATTGGAAAATTTATATAAATACATAAATCTCATTAATAATGAATAATTCCAAATATTTCTACAAAAATTCTTCTACTCAGTGTGACCAGCTCATGTAAATTTACAAGGACTTTCAGTAAATATTGATCTTAATCAGTAGCCTATACATTGATAGTTATATTTTACAATTAATCGTGAGTTATAAATTAATCATCAGAGTAATATATAATTTTAAATTTTTCCATAAAAAAGTATTTGCCTTGGTGTGACCAGCTTATGTAAATTTACAGAAATATATAGGGACTTTTAGTAGAGACTGGCCTTAGTCAGAAAACCATGATAATTTCACACAATTAATAATATTCATCAGTAATAGTTAAGTAAAAAATTTTTCATACAACTTAATTCACTTAATGTGACCAGCTCATGTACATTTTAAACAAAATACAGGAACTTTTAGTAGAGAGAAACCTTCATTAGTGGACAATACCTTGATGGTGATTTCTCACAATTAATCATGAGTAATACATTTTCCTTAGTGTGACCAGCTCATGTACGGCTTAAGCAATATACAGAGACATTCATGATGAATAGATAGTAATTTTTACTAGATTAATCATAAGTTATAAATAATAAATATTTATTAAGAAACTATTTCCCTCAGTGTGACCAGTTCATGTAAATGCAACTTGTTGGCAGCTCTGCCAACACTTGACTTGCCCTCTGCCAGCGTCGCAGTCGCGTCGCAGCGTGTAATGTCAATTTGACAGACAAACTGTCGACCGTTTGAAGCGTTTGCAGCTACTGTCTACCAGCCACCGATTATGATTTGTGGCTGTGCGCTTTCGGAGGAAGAACAGGGAGTATAGATTCTTACAAGAGCATAAAAGATTTACTTGAGGATTTACTAGAAGATTTTGAATTACTGAAAACAGACGCCCAAAAGTATGCTGTAATAATTACAGCGTCCATTTAGTTAGTTTCTTAAAAGGATTTCAAAACTTGAGAAACTAAATATCAAAAGGGATAAGTTTTATTTAAAATAATAAGGTAAAGAATCAAATATTTTTAAATTAAAATTAAGAATTTAATTGCTGGGAATTTCAAATCAATAAAAAAATATATCAAGAAAGTATACTTAATAAAGTTAAAGCTGTAAATATTAATTACGGCATACATTAAGGCTTTTATTTAAAAGGATTTTAAGCTAGGGAATTTTAAGTTAAAAATAAAAATAAACAAATATTTTTAAATTTAAAATTAGAAGAATCTCGAATCACTTAAATAATGCTATATAAAGCTTCAAAAACGAATTACTGCATAAATTTAGTCAGTAACTCAATAGGATTTCCAAAAAGTAAACAACTTAATTTCAAAGGGAACTATGCTCTTTTTAAATTCAGAAATAAATAAAAAATATTTGAATATTTTAAACTAAAGAATTTAATAGTTTTAAATTAAAATGAAATAATTAATTTTATGGCAAGGGATATTCCACATCTTCCCTGCCAGATACTCTTCCACACATTTCCCATTTGTGAACTTCGAGAGCTACTTGAAGCTACGAGAATTCCCAATAATCCAGCCCCCTTTCGGCGGAGATCTATTCCCGCAGCAATGCCTGTTGCTCCTCCTTCAGCTGGAGTGGCACTCCAAGTGCTACTTGGGCCTGGGGATTACAGAGGGGGAGCGAGGGAGAGGGATCCGATCCCGATCCCGATCCCGATCCCCGTCTGGCGTTGGCATCCACAGCATTCAATAAAGAATGTTTGCGATTTTTATCTCGCAAACGCCGCGCGCGCGCGCTCTCTTGCGCACTCTCGCCCTTTCGCATTCGGCAGATCGCAGATACAAACTACAAGATACCAGATACAAAGATACACACGGCCCCGAGAAGAAGTCCCTCCGAAAATCCCCAACAGCCGGCGGCAAGCAGCCCCTCGGCTTAATACTCATAATTGATTAAAAAGAAAATTTCCATGGCATTTATGCGTACCACGCCACTCATACACACAATGTCGAGTTGTTGACAGCCTCCGATGGAGTTTCTTAGGGGTCGGGGGTACACTGCGAGAAACAGAGTCGGTCTTGAGTAATTAAATATTATATGTATTATATGGATAAATAAGTTTAAAGCGGAACAGGAACGATAAAAGGGTTGAATTATGAAATTATAATTAAAAAATCGTTTTTCTTTTAATAATTTTTAAATTTCGAATTTAAAATTAAGAATTTTCAGTGGTAAATCTTACAAAAATATATATTTTTTATCAAATATTTTATTTTATTAAATACTTTATCCATTACTCATTAAACACCACCTGTATTTTTTAACATTTTCAGAAAACTTGACTTAAGAACATGAAAGGAAGCAAATTTTCGAAGACCGAAGTTTGTATACCCTTAACTAATGGGTTCGAATAGTAAATCAATCGTAACTTTGCCAAAAATGCATCAATTTCAAATCGGATAGCATTTATATCTTAGTTTTTGTTAGTTTTATAAATCTGCATAAGTAATTTTAACATTTAAAAAATTAAAATTTTTGTGAATTTTTTTGACAATGAAAAACAAAAAAAAAGAGTTGTAAAATTTTGAAAAAAATTAAAAATTTTATTTTTCCAGTAATTATATCTAGATCGACTCGTCTGTTGATGCTGATCATGAATATATATGATTTATAGGGTCGGAAATGACTTTTTCACCACTTTTTAAGCTTCTGAGTAAAATTATAATACCCTGAGAGGGTATAAAAGAGTGTGACCTTGTCCTCTTTTGCTGGGTAGTGTATTATGTTTAAGGGTATTTTTTTCTACCCTAATGACGTGCTTTGGAATATTTTGTTATACATTTCTGTTTTATATGTACAATATATTTAACATTTTTGTATTTGCTGAAAAAAAAACAATAAATCAGTCAAGAAACCCGTTTAGAAACTCAAAAGTTCTGAAAAATTGTATCTCATATTTTTTTGTTTTATTTCTATTCTATTTGTAATTAAAATTAAATATTATGAATTGAAAATATGGTAATATATGGTAAATATTAATGATTTAAATATGGTATTTATTATTTATTAAATTTTATATGAATATAATTTATAAAAGTCTAATGTGACCTTGCACTCTTTAAGCCAAATCAGCCACAAATTGTTTACTTTCTTTTGTTTATTTATTTATTTGTTTACCTTTTTTTATTTATTTATTTTTTTACCTTGTTTTATTTATTTATTTTTTATTATTTAATATCTACAGTTCTGTTCCAGTCACACAAGAAGATTAACATTAAAAAATTACTTAATATTAATATTACTCAATTATTTATTATTTGAATAACTCCTATTATTATTATTCTTTTTTAAATCCCTTTTTTTTCTCTCAGTGTCTTCAAATGGAGCTGATGCCGGGCCTTTTCCCTGTTTTGTTCTGCAGTTGGCACTGCTGTTTTGCGTTCGTTGGAAGTAGTTGTCGAAATGTTTTTATTTGTTATCGATTAATCGCTTGAATCAACAGCAACAGTGGTATTCAAACGCAGACCCACACCCATACGCATACCCATACCCGTACTCATACCCATACCCACACTCATACTCATACTCGGACCGAGACTCGAACCCAGACCCAGGACGGTGGCAGAGACACTCGAGTGCCGCCGCTCCGGGAAATGTTGCTGTGTAATTGTTTTGAAGTCTCTGCTCTCGCAGATTGGTAGCAGACTGGCTGTCAGCCAACTCCGGGCCCGTTTCCAATCCCAGCTCGGACCCGATTTGGCGGGGCTGTCAAATGCTGATTGATCGATTGCCTGCACACGTTTTTGTGAGCGCATTTATTGAGTATTTTATTAATATCAACTGATCGATGGGCCGGCCGCCGCCTGTTACAATTTTATTTCCCCAAATCAACTGCTGGTCTTTTTAATTGCGTGAAGTCCACGGGATGGGGGTCGATGGTAATTAATTGGTAATAAATTTATATGTATATATATATATCTTTAAGTTATTTCCAGCCTGAGAAACTCCTTGAGACTTAAGTTCAAGCAGTCCTGAGACCATTCCCCACTTCGTATATCTCAGATATCTCCAGAACTTTCTATAATCTCAGTCCAATAAAATGTTCCACTAATAATATTCATTACATACAAATTTAATTATTTTTCTAATTTAAAATAAATAAATACTAATTTTCCTGCTAGCTAGGTTGTGTTTTCCGATTGAAAGAACTGAACGGAATTGAATTCACAGCCAAATTTGTAAATATTTACTAACAGGTATAAATTTGTAGCAATTTAAGCTCTTAACAACAACAATTAAATGTATATAATTGTTATGTATTTTCAACTTTAAAAAGTTTTTTTAAAATACATTTTATTTGGGAATTTAAATAATAATAGAAGGCATTTAAAAGTATATTTTTTAGGCAAGTTAAAACCCCTTTAAAATTGCTTTTATTTATATTATATATAAATTATATAAATTTAACCTTTTAACAAGAATATAAAATATAAATATATATTGTTTTAATATTATTCAGGCATTTTATATAGATAATTTTTAAAAATTTAAACAGGCTGAAAACGAAATTTATTTTACGAATTTAATAGGCTTTAGTTGCATACAAAAATATGATATTTCTTAGAGATTTATTTATAAACATAAAAAAAAAATATATATATATGATATTAAGATATTCCTGAAGTGTTAAATATAAATTATGTTCTACTGTAAAAAATATATATATAACCCTTAACCCTTTTCTGCGTTTTTGTGTATTTTTCCCATTACTTTTAGACCACTTTTAAGCCCATTGATGGACCATTTTCTGAGAAAACAGCTTATAAAAGCTACTTGAACTTATTTATTATTTTTTAAATTATTATTTAATTATCCATAATTCCCCCCTAACCTTCCACCTTGATATACCCCCCCTAAAAATACCCAGAATTTGCGGCTATATAGGCTGACTTCCGCGAAGCGATTGATTGTGTGTGGCTTCCATTGAAAATCGGCTACCAAGTTGGCCAAACTAGATCACACCCATTACCATTAACCCATTACCAGACCCCTTCCCCCGAGCTAGACTCGTGTTGCGATTGGAGACCGAGATAACCGGCGGTTAGTCCAAGAAGAACCACCGGTTAGTGGGTTAAACTCGGCTCCCAAAAGGCCACATTGTCGCACCCGAAAGAAACAAAAAACAGAACGCGGAAAAAACGTATTAAATACAAATTTCCTGGTAATAAAACAGAGACCGAGACGGAGGCCGAGCCAAAATAAAGAAATAAATCTTTACACCCCGAAAGAGTGACTAAGCTGGCTGCTGTTATTTTGTATCTGTATCTGCGTGTAAATCTCGCTCACATCCAGATGAAATACGGAGAGAGAGCCGGGCTCAAACAGAATTTTTATTGGAAATCTGTACGCAGAAATAGTCATCATCATCATTATCATCATTCGGTTTGGTTCGGGATCGGGATTGGGATTGGGATTGGTCTTGGGACCGCCTCACATCGCATCGCATCGCATCTTTTTCTTGTTTCCAGAGAGACCTCAGATGCATATCGCCGTTCGCGCCGGGGCAATAAAAATATATATGAGCTGTTGATGACTGCATATAAAAATGATACAAAACGAGGGCTCGGATATAGCGTGATATATGCGATATATGTGCGATATATGTGTGCCTTAACTCCTGGAACAGGCCTCTGAATAATTCCCGAAAACAAGCAGATCGAAAATGTTCAGGGAATGGGGGTTTATAGCGAAAGAAACAAGGAACTTTTAAGGGGTTTAGTGAAAAAACTCGGTTAAAAATAGTATTTAATAAAGAACTTGGTTTAAATATATTGTTTAAGGCCTTTTACGGAGAAACTCAGTCTTACATATAACATAAAAGGCTTATAGTTAAAGGACCAGGCTTAAAATTATGTCTTAAAAAGTAAATAGCACAAACAAAATATCTTAAAGGACTTAGAGTAAAAGAATTTGCCATAAAAAATATATCTGATAAGGTGTTTGAGCAATAACTTAATATCTTAATATAAAAATAATAATATCTTAAGAAGTTTTTAGTGAAAGATCTTGGCTTAGAAAACACTTAAATGGTTTTCACTGGCCAAGAATTTAATTTAAGAAATAATTCATAAAAAGTTTTTTATGAAGAAATTAAATTTTTAACATATACAAAAGACTTAAAGTGTATAAATAAGGAACAACAAAATATTATAAAGTTAAATACCAAAATTAAAATATCTACAGGTTTATTAAAAAAGAACGTGACATAAAATAAGTATCTTAAAATGTTTTAGGGCAAGAACTTGACCTGAAAAATATTCTTAAAGGATTTAAATGAAAAAACTTGGTTAAACAAAATATCTTAAATGGTTTCATGCCTTGAAATTCGTTTAGAAAAAGATCTCAAAAATTTTATACTAAAAGAACTTGACTTAAAAATAATTCTAAACTTAAATGTGACTTGAAAAAAGTCTCTAAAAATTAATAGTAAAAGTCTTTGTCTAAAAATAATATTTGAAAAAGGTTCTGGTTAAAAGCGTGACCTGAAAAGTATCTTGAAGGGTTTCTAACTAAAAACTTGTCTTAAAAAATACATTTATAAACCTTAAAAGTGAAGGAGCATGGATAAGAAAAATATTTTAAATTATTCCTGGTCAAGTACTAGACTTTAATAATATCTTTAATGATTAATAAAGAAAGAAAATCGTTAACAAAAATATTATTAAAACTTGCTGTCCAAGAACTTGACTAGAAATATATCTTAAGCTAGTATATTATAATATAAAAACATATTTATTTAATTCTGTAAGACTAAGATGCATTTAAAAGGAAAAAAAATATATTTAGAAAACAAAATCAAACATTCCCTTTTTATTCCCACAAAATAATCAATGAAAACCAGCTTCTTCTTGGGAATCCCTGATTAATCGAAAGTTTTAGCTTCCAGGGTAACCAACTGAAAAGCCACTTGGAAACCTATCGAGTGACGGAAATTTAGAGAGGAAAAACCTGTGAGTTTTCGCAACAACCGCAACAGAGAGAGAGGCAGGGACAGGGACGGGGGCAGCAGGTGGATCCGAGCCCAAAGCCAATCTGGACCTTGGTCAAATCAGACTCGTCTCGGGGATTGCATTTAATTGCTATAATTTTTCAATTGCAACAAAAGGCGGCCCCACACAGAGACAATGGCGGAGACAAAGGGCTAAAATCGGAATCCAAAACCGAGATTGTGCTCGTATCTATGTATCTACGCGCCTGTATGTGCGAGTGCATTCAGGCAGGTGGCTGGAGATGGATTTCCTGAAATCAAATCTAGCAAATCAGACCAAAACCAAACTAAGACCGATGTCTGTCTCTCTGGCGAAATGCTAAATGCTAGTTGTCAGCAGAAACTAAAATTTTAAATGCCCCCCTGCCCCCCAGACGGAGTGCGGGTGGGGTGCGGCGAAGAAGGCGGGTGTCCCCGGGCGGGAAATGGAGGAAAGTCGAGGAAAAGCCGGGCGACAGGCGGCGGAGCGTGCCATCAATATGGCAAACGACGACAAACGCAAACTTGGCAACGACTGAGTGAATCGACGACGATGGCATTGAACAGAAGGCAGCTATCTATCCGAGAGATACACGGCCCCCCGGAGCCACCATAGTTACAGATACAGATACACATGTGCACTGAAAGAAAAAGGGTAAGCCTAAGCATTGAAAGCTTAATTTATATTCAGGAATTTAAAAGAAATTTAGCAACCATAAATTGTTTTTTTAATAATTTTAAATAATTTTCAGCTACTTTAAAAGACATTTTATAAATATAATTTTTTATTTTTTTTTTAAGTTCTTTAAATGCATTTGAAATATATATCTTTACAGAAAGTTTAAACAGTTTTAAGGTGCATATTATGTTTATAATTTTAAGGACTTGGAAATATTTTCTAAATGCATTCAGTATTTTTTAGATTAAAAAATTTTTAAACAGTTTTAAAAAGTTTATATTTATAATTATAATTCAGCCGCACTTTACTATATATATTTTATATTGTGTAGCTCTTAAGAACAATTTAAAATATAAATTTGCTATGATTTTTCAGAAACTTTAAAATTGTATTGTAAATACTAATTTTTAGTAATTTAAATAGTACTACAAATCATAGAAAAAGTATATTTTTTAGAAACTTAATACCGCTTAAAAAATATATTTATATATTGTGTTTATTTGTTTAGGAATTTAATACCTAAAAAAAAAATGTAAAACATAAATAAATATATTTGTAATAATATTCAGCAATTAAAAAAAAAATATATGTTTTAAGTCTATTTAAATTCCAGAAATAATATGTAAATAAAACATAATTTTCGGCAATTTAAACAAACTTAAAACATAATTTATTTCCCGATTTTAATAGGCTTTACTTGCATACTAAAATATATCTATATTTCTTAGAGATTTATTGTTTTATGTAATATGAAAAATACTAAAAAACATATTTTATAAAAATTTCTAGTGATTTATAATATTTATATATTATATTAAAATATTACAAAATATATTTTATATTATTTAATATGTTTAAACATATTAAAAATATTTTTTAGCATATTTATTTATTTGATATAATATTTATTTATTTACTTTATTTTGTATACCATTTATTTATATTTCTTATTTTGCATAAAATGTATTTTGTATAAAATTTGTATATGCTTTATTTTTTTCCCTACTTTCGCTACTCCCAAAAGCCTTTAAAAATTCTAAAATAAACCTTGAACCCTTGAAACTTTAAATAGAAAATAAATCTATTATAGATAAACCCAAAAAATATATACAAAAAAGCCAGTAAATAGCCACAGAAATAAAGTGAAGTAAAACAAAATACATCTTCTTTGTTTCAGTGCCGCCTCTGGATCGGCCTTGCTCCGCTCTGCTTTTGGCCAGGTCCGCCTGAGCCGCCAAGCTCTTGGCTGTTGGCTCGGTGTACAATTACCTTAACGCATCGACAATTATACGAATGGCTGGCTGCCGCTGCCGCTGCCGCTGCCTGATGCCTGCTGCCACTCGGAGATGGGGCCAAGGGTGGGGCGGTCTTGGCTGGTTTGGCTCTTGGCTCTTGGCTGTTAGCTGTTAGCTGTTAGCTGTTGGCTCTTAGCTGTTGGCTGCCTCAGCCCTGCCTCGGACCAGCCCATCAGGTGCGATATGCGATACGCAGGCGACGCGTCGACGGTTGAGACAATTGCGCCACAAAACGGTTGCGACTGGATGCCCCAGAAGATTGCCCCCCTTTCTGGGTGCCCCACAGAAACGTGGGGAGCCTAAGAACCAACGCCCCCTCGAAAAAAATTAAAGTTAAGTTTAGGAAAATAAAACAAGTACAAAAATAAAGCAAAAGAATGAACCCACACACATGGAGTGTTCAGTAAACTTGTCAAAAAAAAAAGTCCCTAATTAAAGTTTAAATTAAGTTTTAAAAATGTTTTAAAATATTTGTAGTAATAAAAAAAACTTTAAATAATTTAGAAATTTATTTAAATAAATCAAATTCATTAAGTAAAATTTAAAAAAAACCAACAAAATGTAAAAGAATTAACCCACACACATCATTGTACATTCAAGGAACACCCAAAGTAAAGTTTAAATAAACTTGTAAATTCTGTATTAAAAAAAATGAATTTAATTATATATTAAACGGTATTATTTAACGTCTTTAAACCTTAATAAAGCAGTTTGATAAGGAAATCAAGCTGAGAAAAATATAAATATTAAAGAAATATACATAAAAGCTTCAAAATAAAATGTTTAAATAAATGTTTGATTTTTCTTTTAAATTTTAAAAATTAATAAATAGATTTTGTAAAGTTTTCTCTATCTTTTTAATATAATATATATAATATAGATGAATGGAAATTATAGGGTAAATATATAACTCTAGTTAAGAATAATGTTAACACAAAAGAAATATACATGGTTAAGGCTTAAAATAAAATGTACATTTAAAATTCATTAAAATTTTAATAGATTTTGTGCTGCGTTTGAATTAAAATATACTTAGTAAATATTTATATATAATAAATATATAGAAATAAATATTAAATATGAAAATCAAACTAAGGAAATTGTAATATGACAAAATTATACAGAGTACCCCAATAAATGTTTAAATATCTTTTCTTATCTTATGTGTTTTTAAATTCTATAAATAAATCAATTGATTTTAAGCTATGTTTTAATTTATATGAATTTAGTAAGAAGGTTTATTATTTATTAAATATAATATATATACCATATGTTGTTCTATAAATACTATCTTTACCCTCCATAATCGACATCATCCCTTTTTGTGAATTAAAACCGAAATGATTGCCTGTATCAAGGTGGAAAGAGTACCTGTGGCCTGCCCTTGGGCTTATTGCGGTTACCATGGCCATCTCCGACTTCAACTCTCTATATCCACCTCTCTGTACCCCTCTCCCTATATCCTTTACTCCATAACCAACTTCCTATAACCCGTCTTCCTATAACCCATCTTCCTATAACCCGTCTTCCTATAACCCATCTAAAACCCATCTCCATGATGCGGCTTCTCCGGAAAACTGATTGAATTGAGCCAAGGCACTTGGGCAATAATTCCAGAATTTATTCGAGGGGGCGGCTGGGGCGTGGCCATACCCTGGGGCACATCCACATCCGCTCCCCTCCCTCCCCCGGCCATATGTGTGCAGATTGAATTAAATTGTATTGAAAAGTTTTGCGCGGCCCGAAAAAGACGGGCGAAAAAGGATGCAGGCTCTATTTACTTTTTAATTGGCAAAATTAATGCAATGCAATGAAACGAAGCCAGATATGGGGATAAAGTATCCAGATCAAATGGGAATACATACATACATATGTGTGTATGTAAGTTTCCCTTGTTTTCCCGGCTGACATGCCAACGGCACTTTGTGGGGCTGCTCTTGCCGCTGTTTTTCAATTCTTAGAAATTCAATTTTCAACTTAAGGAATACAAAAACAGCTGAAGCAAGTGATTAAGTGAAAAGCAACAACACAAACAACAACAACAACAACAACAACAGGCAGAGCACATGCAAAAACAAAAACACACCGAGAGAAAAGTAAAGTAAATACGAAAGAGTCAAGAGATCGATGTGGCAAATACTCTACAAATACTTAAAGTATTTTGTTTTGTATTTAAAATAATTATTTTGAATTTAAATATACTATAAATAAATATGGTATTTTATTTGGTATTTAAAATAATTCTTATAGTATTTAAAATAAATAATTATTATAGTATTTTATTAAATTGTTAAACAAATATATTAGTATTTTAATGTCAGATTTAAATAATTATTTTACATGTAAATACGGCATATATAATGCAAGTATTTTATTCTGTGATTCAAATAATTATGTTACACACTTAAATACACCATAAATAATTATAGTATTTTATTTTTTATTTAAAAAAAATTATTTCAAATTTTAATACACTATAATAATAAAAAATAAGCTTTTCCCTAAAACAATTTCTGCTGTTTGCTTTTTTAATTAAAATTAAAATGTTTAAAATGTTTTCAACGATTTTCCAATGAATTCTATATTTTAACTTAATAAGGGTTAAAAAATTGTTCAATAAAAATTTAATTTTTAATAGATTAATAACCATTTCTCTTTGTTTGCCAATTCAATTGTAGTAAATCTAGTTTATGATAAATTTTCCAAGAAAAAGATTTTAAATTTTCCTTTTTTCACTGAAATGTTTAAACAAATTTTCAATTAATTTCCCAAGAAATCAACTCAAGCTTATTCTAGAACTTTTCATGCAATTTCCATGAATTTTCCTCTCTTGTTTACCCCAACTCCCTTTTCACTTTCTTCCATTGAGCAAGTCAAGTTTCTTCTCGAATTCGCAATACCCATTCAGAGTTCTCAAAAACAAAAACAACAAATAAAAAAACCGACAACAGAACACACAAAATAAATAAATAAATAAATAAGCATTGGAGACTGAACTGAAACTGAAATGCTGTTTGGCGGCGTCGCGGTTTTTGATCCACTCGCAAAATGATAATGAAGATCATGACGATGACGACGCTTTGGCTTTGGCTTTGGCATTGGCATTGCCCTGCGAGATCTCAGTCCGTCCCCCTGTCCATCTGTCCATCTGTCCATCTGTCCATCTGTCCGTCCCTCAGTCAGTCAGTCATTCGAGCAAGTCAGTCACACATATTGAAATAATTATTATCTGCATTTCGAGATCGGCAGAGCACCGACTCCGACTCCGAGGAAGACTCCGACTCCGACGGAGGAGTTCGGCACGGCGAATTGAAGGCCATAAAAAATCAACGCATATTGCACACTGTCAATCCAAAAGCATCTCGGCCACATGTACTGGGAAAAGCAGCACTCAGCGAAATTAGGGGTAATAAACCAAAGAATTTATAACGAAAAAGTACATAAGGCATTTTAATTAAAGGCACACCCTCTATTTGTCTATACCTTTTTTCATTTATAATTTTTCCTAAAAATTTTTCATTAAAAAAAAAAATAATGGAAATGTACACTATAAAATAAAAAATAACATAAATTTCATTTAAATTTTCTTTAATTTTTTAAGTTAGTCATCAAAAAGAGCCTGTGTCTAGGCCGTTTAAAAAATTCCTCCAAACCTATCTTGACTTTGTGTTTAATTTTATTTAATTTCTGTATAGTATCTACAATTTTTATTAAAAAAAAAAATCAAAATAAAACTTTAAATTATCAACTATAAAATACCAAAAATAAATATTTAAATTAAGATTTACTTTTGATTTTTAAATTAATTTAAAAAGTGGCCTGTGTAGCCCGCCTTAAAAATATGAATCCCAAGTTGTCCAGTATTTTCAATTTTTTTATAGTAAAAAATAAAAAAAAAAAACTTTAAATAAGTACTATAAGATAAAAAAAAAAAAACAATATATTTTTCATACTGTAAATAATTTAAGAAAGACCTGTGGAAGGGCATCTTTAAAAGATACCTTCCAAGTTTCCTAGTATTTGCTTTATATTTCATTTTTTTTATAATTTTATATTTTGTATACCTAAAAAAAAAAACCTTTAGTACTTAATTTCACATACCTGAAACTAAATCCAAATTGAAATTAACTTTCATTTAAAAAATTAAATAATAAATAATATATAAATAATAAATAATACATAAATAATAAATAATATATAAAAAATAAATAATATATAAATAAAATAATAATACAAATAATAATAAATAATAGGGTAGCTATTTTCTTTGTCTTTTTTTTAATTTTTACTTGTTTTATATATTTTATTGTATTTATTTTTAATGCTTAACAAACTCCTAATACATTCTATTCTCTATATATTTTGCATAAATATTTTCCTTATTTTTTTGCGAGTGCCTAGAGAGTCAGTTACGGGCACAGCTCATTAGCACCAGCCAAGCCGCACTCTCTCTCTCTCTCCGGGAATATATGCATATCCCTTTGAAAGGAAGTGATAATCCTTTGACAAAAGCCTGCAGAAAAAAAAAAACAGAATAAGGAGAACCTGAGGATTTCGCGCATTTCGAACGCCGCGTGAAGTGAACAAGAAAATCCGTGCAAAAAAGCGATTCGGGGGAGAGGTTTCGAGTTTGGAAATTCCCCAAAGAACCAAGACCAAAACGAAAACCGAACCAAAAACCGAGCCGAATGACAACAAGCCTCCGCCTCTGTGTAATGCGACGTGTTTGCCTCAATTCGAGCATATGAAAACGGTTTATTTTGCTCGATTAAGTTGCCTTTTGAAATGCGATTCAAGGCGAAAGCAGAGGAAAAAAGTTGAATAAAATCAAACCAAAATCAAAAAGAAAAGGAAAAGGCAGGGGCAAACAGGACCGGGGGAAAAATCGCAGGAAGCTGGGAAAAGCACAGGACAGGAAGCAATAAAAGGGCGAGGGAGAGCCATCGGAAATGACGGGTCCAAGCTAATATGGCCAAGATATTGAAAGCCGCTTTCCGGTGAGAATAACAATAGGGCCAAGATGTGGCTAGGACTGGGAGGGAGAGTCCAAGGAAAGATCAAGGAAAGGCTTTCGTTTGAGGATAAAAATATGAAATTAATATAAGAATTCATTTAAATATTATAAGGGATTTATTAAAGAGGGATTATAATGCCTCTAAATAACTCAAAGAAGTTATAATAAATATGTACAAACTATATACATCGGTAATAATAAAATATTATAAATATTTTAATACACAAGTAACTCCCTTTCCCAAATAAAACTTCTAAAAATGTTACCAACTCACAAAAACCATAATAAATTTATAAGAAAATATATATAAGACATCTATAAAATATTATAAATATCAAAATAAAAAAAGGAACCTCCTTATAACTGCTTAGGATTTAGTAATCTTTTTTTAGCAATTCGGTACTCCTTAAAAAATGGCTTTAATTATATAACAGTGGTATAATATAGGTATAATAAATATTAATAGAATATATAAAGAATATATCATTGTTTGATCTATTTCTATAAAATAATATAAATATCATAATACAAAAAAATAAAGAAATAATATGACTATATAAACCCCATAAATATACCATCTATTCTGCAGATATCTCTGTTAACTTCTTTAATAAAGTTACCTAGATCACAGAAGCAGAATATATAAAATATATATAAATCAATGATGAAATAATCAAATTATTATAAAAAGCAACTCTTTCATAATTTCTGGGGATTTAGTACTCTGCTTTGGGAAGATATTTCTCCTTGAAAAACACCTATACATAATATAAACAGCTTACAGAAAGTATAATAAATATATAAAATATATATAAATCAACAATAAAACCATATAAATATCATAATACAAAAACATAACTCCCTTTATGGCTATATAAGCCCCATAGAATACCATAAAAAAACGACTTCCAGTAGCTTGACCTTGGCCAGATTAGATAACATCTAGGATAGGGTTTATGGGTAGCCCCGAGGATAGGCAGAGTTACGAGCGTAACAAGCCATAAAACTTTCACCGATACTCCCGATAAAAATCAATGGGCGGCATAGCCCTCAATGGGCGACAGGTAGTAACTCGATCCCGAACCCGATCGCCAGCGGGTTTACGATCGCACATAAAACGAACTGTTTGATGCGGAAAGGTTTCAATTGCGAGTACCGAGTTCGAAGTACTGAGTGTATATCGATACCTCCAGACAGGGTGAGAGAGAGAGAGAGGGGGAGAAGGTATCATCGATCCTCAGACAGTAGCCGCGGCGCCATAAAACTCTACTTGAGACTCGTAAATCCGTGGGAAATTTTAACGAGGGTTAGATATATATATTTATATATGTATATATTTTACGACTTTATTAGTATTAGATTCCTTTTGGGAAATGGAAAAGTAATATATAGAAAATTGTTTGGAAATAGAAAGGAAAAGAAAGAGGTATCTCCTGTCGAAGGAAAAGTATGAGCAACTCTTCAGGGAAAATATAAAATTATTTCATTTAGATAGGAAATAAATCCTTATAAAAAATAAATATATCTTTATAAATAGTTATAATAAATTATATATAAATTCAAGTAGAATATTTATTAAACCTCAAACTATAGTACCAGGTACATTTCCCCCTTTTCTCAGTTTTGCCTGTAAATCATAATACCCTTCAGCCAATTTCCTGCCTCCCTCTGACGGCTCCTCCTCCTCCAATATTTAGCCCATTACTGCCCCCTGATTTCGCTGCTCCTGCTGGATTTATATATATATATTTTTTTGTGATTTCTTCCTTGGGTCGCCCACACAAGGATCTCGCCGTACTTTTGTACTTTACTTTCGGATCCCTCTCCCGGGCGGCGGGGGGACAATATTTATAACTTTTCGCGGCGCGCGTCTCAATTCATTTGTCGTGTGTTCGAGTACCTTCCCCCCCCTTCCACTTGCAGCCCCCCGATTTCTGCGAGTGTCTGCCACCTACGTAAGCGTATAATTCGTTTAGCGTCAAAAGGCAGCCAACAACAACGGCTACACAAACTTAATCAGTCACTTTAACACCCAGCAGCCGCCACTTGCACAGTGCCACACATGCACAGTCGCGGTCAAGGGGTTAATATTTATGTTGTATTAAAAATATTAATTATTTAAAAATTATTTATTTATTTATCATACCATCTGGATTGCTTCTTGGAGGTTTTGAGGCCAGTTTTAAGGCTATTCAATTGACAATTGGATGGAATAAAATAATATACGATAAGATAAACAATTGTATTGAAAGCAGAACATATGTTTGTATTAAATATGCAATAGTAATCATATAAATCTTAACAATTTTTACTTAAATAAGTGTTAAAAGATTATTAAAAATGGCAAAAATCCAAGCCAAAGTTAATCTTGTAATGTAATAATATGTAAAAATATTTCATAAAATTATTATTATTCTTAATAATAGTTTTTATTAATTATTAATTTTTATTATTATGTATTATAATTATGTATTATTATTTTCCTAAATTCAAGTATTACAATAATTATAAAAATTCAATCAATATATAATAGTTTTCACCTCAGCTGCTATTATTTTTACCGCAGCTGTGTGCCCCAAAGGTAAGCAAGGGAGAGCGAAAGCGCGACAGAGAGAAAGAGAGAGAGAGAGCGGTGCCGCGAGAAGTGCGTGAGCGTGGAGAAAGAGACAGGGCCGGGAGTCTGGAAGACTGGGAGACTGGGAGACTGGAAGACTGGAAGAGCGAAGAACTGCGTCTGTCATGGTCGATATTGCGTTGACACCAAATTTGCATTAAAATGCAATTGTGAACGCAGAACTCGCAAGGCGACGCGTCTCGTCTTAGTTTGCTTCGCTTCGGATCGATACACTGAGAGAAATTGCAACCAAATTATAAAGTGCATAAATTTATTATTTTTTTTAAATGATTATTAGAATGTAAATATTTAAAGAAAAAGACTAATCAGTGCCTTATAATAATTACATGGATTTTTGTCAATAAAACCATAAAAAATCGTTATAAAATATTAAAAAAAAAATATTTTCTTTGATTAGTAACTATTTGAAAAGTCGATAAGGGGTAACATAATTTTTTTTATTTATTTTTTAATTTTTATTTAAATCAATTTTGTATTTAAATATCAAAAAAGATTGCTTTTTAAAATTGTTTAACAAAAAATGCAGATTTATTAGCCTATTAAAAACCAACAACAAACAAAAAAACAAAACATGTTTTTTTTTGTTTATGTAAGTTTTTAGATCTCTGAATTAAAATAAAAAAAAATTTATCGATAAATATCGATTTAAATTTAAAATAAAATAAATAAATGATAGATTATAGATATTTTTAAGACATTGTTAAAATATTGTAGGCTAGAAAGTGCCTTAGAAAGGTGGAATTAAATTATATAACATATATATACTATTTATTTGTAGCATGTATTTGTAAGTAAGAAATTTCTCCCAGTGCCTGTACCCCCTCCAGTGGGTAATGCATCTTTAGTGTCTATTGAGCAGGACATTAGTCACGTGGCCAGCCGTGGGCCGAACGGAGAACGGAGGAGCCTGCCGAGGGCGACAGACACAACGCCGCGAAATATCAATTAAATCGCAGAAAATAGAAAGTGAATTCCTGGCGCTTTGATCTCTGCCTGGTTTACGATCTTCTCGAGAATCTGCAAGAGATCTTTGACTAACTGGAGACCGGCGACCGGCGACTGGCTACGACACCAATTAAAAATAGTTTTGACACAACGCAAAGTCCGGGCGACAATTTCAGCAATAAATTAATTACAGCAACAATTTTTTTAGAGCTCAGGAGAAAGCCCTGAAATGCTTTTAGGGGATTTCTGATTTTGCAGATTTTTTTGCAGATTTTTTTGCACTTTTTGTCAGATATTTTATGCTTTTTTTTGCTGATTTTTTGTTGCAGATTTTTTTTTTTTTCAGATTTTTGTTCGTCTTTAGGGTGGGCGTGTGTGTGCACACTCCAAAAAAAGGGGAGAAGAAAACCTTGTGTGTGTGGGCGTCTTCTGTGAGTCTACGTATCTCTTTCTTCGGGCTCTTTAACACCGCAGAAGAATTCAATGAGTGCACAGGCAGAAAAATATGATATAAATATCTGTTATTTAGGAAATGTTGCTTATATTTTTATTTTAATATTATGATAATTTTTTTATAGTGTATAGACAAGGGCCTGTTCCTCTTCCTGGGTGATAGTCAAAGCCAGGGGGCAGTAGTCCCTGCCACAGCGGTGATCTCAAGGGGCTTTTTATGGAGTGTTTGCTAGCCTGTTGTTGGCAGACAACTCAGCCACTAGGCTTGAAAGTTGAAAGCTGCTACAGCAAGAGATATAACCAAAAAAAAGGGGATACATATATGTATAGCAAAAAAATTTATATAAATATATGTACACATAAATATTTAAGAAAGAAACTGCAACCTGCTGCCGCTTTCAATTATTCACACATCATCAATGAACTGAAAAAACAAATTCAGATACCAGTAAACTATATATATATACCTGGTCACTACTCTTTTCCCTCCTTTATTTTATTATGTTTTTTCTTTTATTTTCTTTTGCGAAAAACCCCCTTTGCGAACGTGTCTGCATATTGTTTCGTTCATGTCAAATTATTGACCCGCGCCTGGGCTTTTGAAATGTTTATGCCTTTTCATGACTGAGATGTGCAATTGATAAATCCTGGCACCGAAACTGGAAATTATGAATATGCAACGTGCCGGAGATGGAGATTCCAGCAGTCGCAGGGTTCCCAGTGCCCAGTGCTCCCAAGTTCTCTGGGAGAAAGACTCGGCACCGCCCGCTGGCTTTGAGCCAGGTCGGTAGCCAGCACTAGACAGGGCCCAGTGAGTTTATGCGGCTTGAGAGTCCCCAGAAAAGGTTGCTCAAGTTTCCCACTTTGCATTGTTTATGCTTACAAAATAGTTGATTTCAAAAATCGTACATAAATATTTAAATTTTGAGGCTGGCATAAACCCAGCAAGAACCCTGTTAGCTTGGTTATCAGCTACAAGCAATCAATACAGCAGCAATCAATATGGTCAATAAAGTTCAGGGGTTTTTTTTTTTTTTTTTTTTTTTTGGGTGAGAGGGGGTTAGAGGGGTAGGGGTATAGAATAAAGGAGCCAAGGGGGAGCCTGCAGCCTCATGGAAGGAGCCTCGAGCCGAACAAGGCAACGTGATGTACAGCGCTGAAACTGAAACCCAAGAAGCCTGCCTCACAGATCACACTCTTGCATATGCAAGTGGCTGGGCCGCCTCAGGGGGGGTTAAGCTGCAGGCTACAGGCTACAGGGTGTTAAGAGCACAGTGGGCAGGGGGCCAGAGGGGGTTAAGACAGCGGGACATCGGGTCTTCGAGACATTGGGACGATCGGGCATGCCGTCACCGGCTCTTGTTGTCACTGTTGTTGTCGCTTGATCGCAAATTTGCCATGGCAAGCTTGACAACTGGCAAGGAGTCAGTCCCAAAGAACACTGAGAGAAATTTGGGGAAGTAGAAGGAATATATCAGAAAAAACCGAAGGAAAAGGTAAGCCAAAAAACTGGGATTTTTCCATTAGAGAGCGAGCAATTTTATAAATAACAACTGCAGCTTGCAAGAAGTCAGACCCAAGAAACACCGAGGAAAGATGTAGGGAACTTTATAAAATGTATAAAAACAAACAAAAAATAAAGGAAAATAAAAGCCTAAAACTAGAAACAATACAAAATTCGAGAGATTAAAATCTTACATATTCAAATTCGCCTTTAATTTCTTTATTAATTAGTGATTGAATAATACAAAAAAGTTTTAAAACCATTTTTGTCAATTTTTGATCAATTTATTATGTGTTTTATCATACAAAATATCACAATATACAAAATATTTGACTTTTTCACATTTTTAAGCTTAATATTCAGATAAGATATATTTATTTTTAAGCTCATTATGTAGATTCGATTTATTATTCTAAGAAAACCCATCATTGAACAGCTTTCCGAATAAAAAATAATGCTTTTTGGGCTTAGTTATGGTTTTTAAATCTTTTTATTGTTCCCCAAAAAGTATATCGATAAATATCGATCTAAGTTCTCAAAAAAAACACATTTCCTTCTAATTTCTAGGGACATTTTATAGCAAAAAAGCGAGGGATTACATAAAAGCATATATATTCCTATTACCATTAGCCATTAAAGGTTTGATTTTGCAACAAAAATATATATCGATAAATATCGATAAATATGGATTCAAAATACCTAAAACACTCATTTTACAAGCCACCTTAAAAATATAAGAGGTCAAAAAAAGCCCTAAAAATAGGTATTGAAAAACATAATACATATTATACACAATTATTTTAAATTTTCAAAATATAAAACAAATTTTAATTTTTCAAACAAAAAATCAGATTTTTTAAAAATTTCCCCTAAATATAGACAATAAAATATACCTTTTTCTGTTAAAAAGCAAAGTTCTGTTGAGCAGCTTAAATATTTAATAATGCTTCCCCCAAAAAAGAGATTTCTCTGAATTAATACAGCTCAACTGAATTTTTTCGCAGTGCAGAAAGCCAAGAATTGCTAAGACAGAAGAGCAGGGAAGCCGGGAAAAGAGGGGGAAAGCAGAAAATCAAAGAAGCAAGGAGGCATAAAAGCACCAAAGCATGAAAGCAAGTCAGCAAATGCAGTCGCAAAGCCGGCACCTTAAAATAATGTTACAAAACTTATTCTTTTTTTTTCGGCATGTAAGCCAAAGTACGGCCCTGTAACCAATTCGAGGCAACGCCATGCCAGACCCGAAGCCCCCGTCCCAACCCCAACCCGAACCCAAGCTCCAACCCGCAACCCCAACACCGATCTGCGCAATCCTACCGATCCTCCCGATCCTCCCGATCCTCCCTATCCTCCCGGCAAAACAACAAATTGGAGATCACGGTTTTCATGTACTACATGCAAATTCATTGCTACTGTGGCTCCTCGCTCGCTGGCAGCTACTGGAGAGTGCCCATAACCATAAAGGCAGGGCAGCCGGAGGAGCCAGTGGCCAGTGGCAGCCGGAAGAGCAGCAAGTTAAATAAACAATCCGAAACCGAAACAACGCAGAGGCCCAACAACTCTCGGGAGTCATTCACAAAATAAAAGAGAAGCCTATGCGCTACGCACCAGGTTTTGGGGTCACTCACTTACCCCAAGTCCAAGGAGGTTGCTTTTCCCAGGGGTTTCCTTATCACATTTGGCTGGCAAAATACACACAGAAGATGCCTCAGATGATCTGCAATGAAGGGAGAATTTGTAAATAAATAATAAGGAGATAATAAACATTTTAGAGATAAATGTGGTAACTTGATATCGTGAGCTTTATTCTGATTATAATTAAACATTTCGAAACCCCTTTACTTGTACGAATCATTTGGAATCAATATACCTTGGAAAGCGCAGAGTACCTCCTTTTTGGCATTATGCTAAGTAGCTAGAATTGTTTGATCAGCGCCTGTTCAACTATCGAGTATTCGTCGCCTGTTTTTTTTTTTTTTTTGTATTGTTTTTTATGGGCACAGGAAATCGTAGACGCCACCTCGTCGTTGCCCATGTCCCGTGCCCTGTCCTGGTCCCCAACCCATGCCATCTTCCCTTCCCAACCCGTGAACCCGGCATGCCCCATGCCCCATTCCCTCCGCCAAGCAGGGAACAAAGCACGTGGCTAGATCTGGCGCCTGCTCACTCTCTCCTATTTAGTGTTAGATTTGTGAAATAACGACCCAATTGAATAATTGGCCGCATCGATTGCCTTGGAAGCCGACTTCCGCGGAATCTGTGGATTTATGGGTATCGGATTTCAATGGCGCGTCTGCCAGCACACACTCACCATTCAATTGACACAAAATGTTTGTTTTCTTAGAGTTTAACTCAGTTTTCAGTTTTTTTTTTCAGCGTAAATACTTTTCACTCGCAATTAAAACTGGGACACTTGTCGGTGCCGAAGCCGGCTCCGTTCTATTTGGCTCAAGCCTTCGATTGACGGGGCATTGACAGCCGAAGTTTCGAGTCCTATCGATTGGCCAAAGCTGATATCGATATTTAATTAATCATAATCGATTAGGCGAGGGTTGTCAGGCGGCACAGAAACAAAAAGCTTTCGATTTGTAAAGGGAACTTTCGACAAGAGAAATGAATTACAAAATTAAATGAAATAAAATGAGAGCTACCTAAGGCATAATTTTTTAGAAAATTAAGTTTTAGTTAAAAGAAATTAATTACTGAATTAAATAGAAGAAAATTAGATGAGTTTTTTTTTAATTGAGTCTTAGTTAAGAGAAATTAATTACAAAATGAAATAAAGTAAAATTATAGCTACCTAAAGACATCATTTTTTAAGAAATTTGACTTCAGCTCAAATAAATTAATTACAAAATAAAATTAAATTAGTGCTACCTGAGGCATGATTTTTTAAGAAATTTTTATTATAATTTTTGCCAAAAGAGTGGTCGAAAACTAGTTGGCCATTAAGCACGTCCAATATCAAAAAATAATGGCAAGTGGCTCATCCAATAACCTCTTTTTACTAATTACTAAAAAGCTTCGAAGGACATGCTTATTTAATATAGAAAGACTTAATCTTTTTGCTTTTGCTTTTCTTTATTGTAGATATATTTTTTAAATGTATTTTCTGACCATAAATTTCTGCCGTTTGTTGTTTACACTTTCCGGAAACGCGAGCAGCAGGGAAAAATTTGTAACAACAGAAACCGAAACAGAAACAGAAAAAAAAACAATTCAAACATTTCCTGTGGCCAGGTAGCTCTCCCGAGATTGGCCTTAAAAATTATTTATATATTTTTTGTTAGAAAATCAAACAATTAACCCCGAACTTGCCGGTGCCGGTGCCGGTGCCTCTGTCGCGCTTACAACATGTTTGAGACATAAAAATTTCCAATTAATTTTTGTTCACCGGCTTGTGTTTTTGTTTTTAGTGGCGGCCGGGCAGCAACTTCCACGGAAATAAAAAAAGAAGCTGAAAAAATTGTCACAGCCGCCGTTTACAAATAATTTCTGTGGCTGCTTGGCTTCGTTTTTTTTTTCGGCTCTTTGGGGTTTTCAATGGAAACGAAACACATAAAACATGGCCAAACAAGACCGGCCCAAAACCAAACCGAATGACTGATGGACAAGTTGACTAACTGACGGAATGACCAACTGACGGAATGCCATAAAAAATACAAAAAATAAAAAAACGTCAAGCACTCGCGCAGCAATTAAAAGTTTGCTCTGATTGACCTTTTCTGACCCTTTCAAATAATCGGTCGATAATTTTAAAATCATGCGAATAAATTAGGCCGGTTTTTTTAGTTAAAAACAGAAGAATTCTGTTTTTAAAAAATATTTTTTCAAATGTTTTTCAATTTTTTAAAAAGGAGATGCATAAATTTTGAAGAAAAATCCGAAAATTGACCTTATGTGTATTCCTTGAACTTTAATTTCTAATTGAGTAATATTTATTTATTTATTATTTACATTTACTTGGGGGATTAAAAAATGTATGCCTTGAATAATAACAAAAAGTAATTATTAAATAAAATTAAAAATCACATATTATGATGAGTTTAAACGCCGCTAAAAGACTTTATTTTAGAAATTACAGGCGTTTTATTATTTAAAATTATTTAGAATATAAAAAACTATGCATAGTACTTTAAACATATAAAAATACACAAAATACTCATATATTTTATGCACTTTTAAATGATTTGTCTAATTTTAATAATTTTTAAATAAAATTAATCAGATTTAAATGATTTAACAGTTCTAACAGCATAAATAAAGGCTTTTTACAGTCTTCAAAGCTCGAAAAAATCAAATAAAAATAGTTTTGATATAAAAAAGTACTCAAAAATCATTATTAAACTTTCCCTAGATCACTTATTAGTATATTAATATAATGTGGGTAATTTAGAAATTAATATTTTTGGCAAATAACAACCTAAATCAAGTTCAGTTCGAGGGACCCCCCACATGAGAGACTCTTCTCCCAATTGATTTTCATTAGTTTCGAGGGCCAGCGAGCACTTTGGCCACTGAGGCGAATTAACCCACATGTTGGCCATGTGATGACAAAAGTTCATTAGCGCCGCCTCAGTGGGTTAAGCAGTGGTGGACACACACACGCACACACATCCGGTGAGGGGTTGATTTTCTTTATCTGGGACTTCCTTGAGCGCGCCTGCTGGGCTTTATTGCTAATAAATATTGGATCATAAATTCATAATTAATATTGTGGGGCGAATTCTTGGGACAGACAGCGACTGCTAGGACGACTGTGGGTGTAATAATGCCCCGTCCTTAACCCCTTCCCAGAAGCCAAATTTAATTTAAGCAAATATTTTAATTGTTTTCGGTCCGAAGGAGAGCGCAGGACGACGGCACCTGGCCTCCTCCTGACATCCGCCTGGCATCCTCTTCACATGTGACAATTCGGGCGAGTCCTTGGATAAAATTTTATCGCTTGGAAATTTTTCAATTTTCAAATGAAACGACTATGGAAATGAAGATTTAAATGCCAGCAGCATGGCATCCCTCTAAATATATATGCAGATATATATATACATATACGTATAAGGATATGAAAATAAGGAGTGAGCCAGTGAGCCAGTGAGCCAGTGAGCAGGACTCTTATTAGGGCTAACAACCCGCAACAAAGCGGCCATGTCGAAGCCCTCAATCTTTTTCGGCAAGCTGCTCCTGCGTATCCTTCGAAAAGGGACATGTTCCACTTGAAAATAACAATTTCATTCAATTTTTGATCATTTGCTACCAGAAATGGCAAATCAAAAAGCCATAAAAACCGACAAACGACCGAAAAACCAAAAAACGGACAACCCGGCGAGTGTCCCGTTTTGTCGTCCTTCGGTGTGTGTATGTGTGTGTGTGTGTGTGTGTGATGCCGTGTGCCTCCTTTAGCTCCTTGAAAGGTTACACGGGGGCGGGTTTCGTGGCACTCTTCCTACGCGAAGGGCTCTCGGTTATTAAGGGAGGTTTGTCAAGCAAATAGAAAATTAAATATATAAAAATATTAAATTAAACAAAAAAAATATGTATATATTATTATATATATTTTATTATATATAAATACATATAAAAGATTTAAGATTATATTATAGTATACATTATATTTTATTTATATATTATAAAAGTGAATATTATAGATTTAAGGGTTTTAAAAAATTTATTTATTTATATTTATTACATTTGGCCGCCTCTTTTTATATATTTTTAAAAACCAATTATTTAATTTCAATAATTTAATAAAAGTTTAAAAGGTCACGATTCGGAATTATTAATCGTTATATAATATTTTTATTAACTTTTTAAAGTTGATAAAGTTGTTGTATATATTTTTATAAAACAGTTTGTAACTTTAAAGAAATTATTATTATTTTAAATAGTTTGTATTTATTTTTTAGCTATTATTTGTATAAAAAATAACAAATATTTGAACTTAAACGCTGACTCTTAAGTTCAAACCTATAAAAATAAGAGAACTTGCAGTAAATTAATAATAAATATGAATGCATATTCCAAATATAATTATACAATTACAATAATAAATTGTATTGTAACTAAGTTACTTAAAAGAAGAATATTAATGAAAGTATCTTTTATATTTATTTATTTGTTTGCAGTTTTCATTTACTAACTAAAACATATCCTAAGGACAATGATAATAACAACCTTTTTATATTCTCTTATTTTATTTAAGAAAGCAACATATTTAATTTAATGAATTTAATACAAGAAAATATGTATGTACATCCCCGAGAGAGTATACAAAAATTCGACCTAGAAAATACTGCCCAAAATTTCTGGTACTTGTGGTTTTTTCTGTGTTATTTTTTTCTTTTCTTCTGTGGGTGGTGGAAGGGTCACGGGGTCGACGCTCGTTTGGTTTTAAAATTGAAATGATACAGCGCAGTCCACTTGCAAGTGATGGAGTTTTCCTCGGCCTCAGCCTCAACCCTCGGTTCCTGCCTTTTCTTTTTTTTCTGGGCAAATCCTGCACGCAAAATTTATGTTGCATAAAATTTTTCAATGAATTTTATACCAGGAATTTGACTTGCTTTCTTTTCTTAAATTTTAAAACGACTTTTGTGCGCCTGCACGTGGCATATGGAGCGTAAAGGATTCGGGATTGGAATCGGAATTGGGTTGGGAATTGAGAAACACCCCAAGGACTTAAGGGAAAACACCACGAAATCGAAGGACACTCTTTGGTCGAATGGGGCTTAAGATCTTAAAATATCTATTAAATGGGTATTATTAAACCCTGGATTTCTGTCAATGATCAGGACACGGGGAGACAAGGCAGTGGATAGTTTTTAATATTAAAATGTAGGAAAAAACCTAAAGGAAATAGGAAATACATTTTATTTTCTATGAATATGGGTATTAATAAGGGTAAAAATTCATTAAATCATTGCAAACTAAAATAAAATAAAATAATAGGAGATATTTATCATTTAAAATACCAAAATTTATGTTCAAATACATCATATTTTTTACATAAAAATTCCACAAATACTATTTAGATATTTTTTAAAATTATAATTTTTTTAATTAAACTTGTAATTATTTGTGTAACATTTACTAGTTGCCTTAAAAAAATATATACAATTACTTTATCAAATTTGAAAAGTCACAAAAAATGTAAAATAATGATTTATAACCCCCAATTATGTCTATAAACTTTCATTTAGTTATTTAATATTAAATAACGGTTGTAAAAAATAAATAAAATTACCCTGCAAATTTAATAAAATTTAATAAATATTTTTCAAAGTCATAAACACGTAAAATTCACTTGTTTTTATTTCCCTAGCTTAAACATAATAATAAATAGTTCTGCCTTCTTTGCTGGGTGCAGCTACAATTATTGCCTTTTCTTGTTGAACAATGGCCAGGACAAGTGGCCAGCATCCTGGCCTAGAAGGAGACCCCTCTCCCCCACCTCTCACTACTCCTTCTCCCACTCATCCTCCTCCCCCGCCCCCTCCCTAGCAACTTGTAACAAATTTGTCGCTGTCTGTTTCCTCGCCTGTTGGCCAGTTAGTGGCTGTTGGCCAGAAGGTGTGAACACCGAGCAGGGTCTAAATATAGGAGGACACACAGCAGAGGCGCATCCACGAGATAAATCAAAATTTGAGGCACCAAAAAAAAAAAAAACGAAAACTCAAAACAAAATCAAAGAAAAAAGAAAAGAAAAGAGGGGACCACCAGAGCGTCGGGATAAACAAGAGGGGGAAGAGCGACCACAGAATCGGGGGTATGGGAAAACCAGGCGCATATTGCCCAGGGATGTGGCTGGATGGGGGTGAGGTAGCCACATCACAGATCCCAGATCGATTTCCGAAACCGTAACTCAAAAAATTAGAAAGAAAAGAAACAACAAAGAAAACACTAGAGAGAGGCTAGTTCATCGATATCAAATCGATTTGCCAGCGATTTCTCACTAATTTGTTTGGGAAAATCTAGACTATAGGCTAGTCTAGTTTGCACTACAAGAAAATATATATATTATAGGGTTTCTTTATAATATATTTATTAACATTTTAATATATTAAATTATATTAAAGATGTAGATTCTGGAGTGTTAACTAACTGGGTATTTAACTTGATTTAAAACCATTGTTTATTAATGTGGTTTACTTATTTCAATAGATGAGTTCGTTTAAGCTGTATAAAAAATGTATAAATCACATTAAATGGTATATACAAAAAATAAAAATAAAAATATATATTTTATATGTTAATTTAAAAAAAAAATTTAAGTGATTTCTTATTTATATTTATCATAATAAATCTTTAAAAAAGACTAAACATATCTCAAAGTACATATACAACTTTTTAAGCAATTCTTTTTTAAAACTTAATCATTTTTAGTATCATTAAATGTATGAATGACTTAACAATTTATGTAATAATCATATAAAATATATAAATATATATCTCATATATTTTTCAATAAATCTTTTAATAATTTTTCATTTATTTTAAATATTTCCCAGTACCTCAAACTAAATATTTCTTTTATAATAAATTCTTTCTTAATAACTAACCATTTAAAATATATTTCAAATAGTTTCTGAAATTATTAAAAATCCCTAATCCCTGACTTACATTTTCTCCCAGTGCAGACCCCGCTCAGGTAAAGGATGCTCATTAGAAAGAAGAAAAGTGAAAGTGCCGCTCGCAGGAGAGGGTAGAGAGAGCGGCGCAGGCAGGGCAAGGCAGGCCATCAATAAGAACGGACAGGAAAATGGCTCAAAAAAAGGAAAATTGGAAAAAAATAGTGGCAACACATTTTGACTTATTACAGGCGATTTGTCAGCATCGGACATGGCCTATCGCCATCCATCTTCAGCGCATATATGGCATATATGTATCCATCCGAACGGATTCCATGAACTTTGGCTCCTTAATGCTCCCAAGACGTGATCCACAAGGGAGTCGGAGTCGGAGTAGATCGAAGATAAATATCTGTGGGCCCCGTGATCTTTCAGCATTTGGTTCTGCCAGAAAATAATGAATCGTTTTGTCGGTTTTAAGACTGAATTTTAAGATGCTTCGTGATCTTTAAAGTTGGTTAAATAATTATGGAGAAAAAGGCAGAAATAAAGTAATTGTGAACAAGCAATTAACGGGGTAATTATACTAAAATTAATCAGGAATTGGTAGGGGGATCTAAAAAACATAATATTTATTTAAACAAGAATTTAATATGTAATATAATATAAAATATAACAAAATATAATAAAATTAGTTGGGTTATTACTTTAAATCAATCAAAAATTGGTAAAAGTAATTTTATGACTTCATTTAAATGAATATAAAAGCATTTAAAATATATTTTCAATAAAATAAAATCTAATAAATTACTTAAACAAAATCTAATCCTTTTAAAAATATATTTTAATAACAAAACTCACCTTGCCAAAGTTCGTTTCTGCAGTCTTTTAATTTCTGCCACAGTTTGCATATATTTCATGACCCTTTTTCACTTGTATATAACTTTATATCACTTTATTTTCACTTTACTTACACTTTATATTTTATTTTAATTTTTTTTTTTAGGGAGAAGAAAGAGAGTCCCCGATCCTCGAGGAGTTTCTCGCTCTCCCTCTTTGTTGCTTTCTCCTGCCGCTTACTCATTTTATGGCCGCCGCCAAATAAACAAATTACTTGTTTGATTTCTTTTGAACGAGCCCCGAATATTTACCGCAGCCTCAATAAATTTCTGCAGCCAGAAAATTCAACAAAAAATCGTATATGTGATATACACGGAAAAAAATATCAGAGAGAGAGGGCGAGGGAGAGGGAGGCCGGCTTCGTTTATTGAAACGTTGTCTTGTTTAGACAACAATTTCCATTGTTGACTTTACTTGTTATGTTAATGAGTGCCGAACCGAGTCCCGAGTCCCGTTCCCGTTCCCGTTCCCCTTCCCCTGCCCGTTCGTATATCGGATCGTTTGTTGGAAAAGTGGGCGGGCCATGGTCATGGAAAGGAGGGGAAGGGGAATGGATATGGGGGCTAAATATTGAAGGGGGGGGCTGGAGGAGGTCCCATATGAACTGCCATTGACGCGTGGCCATAGCCATCCATCCCGCCTGTTGACATTCCGTTTGACATTATTGACACACGAGTCAAGTAAGTAAAAAAGAAGGCACTGAGGGAAAACGAAAGAAGACACTGGGAAAAACGGGACTTTGAAATGCATATATGAATATATATAAATATAGATATTTATATAGTACAAATTAATTCATTTAATATAAAAAAGCTTGATTTTTTTTCAGAACATAAATGATATTCATGCGGCTTTACTTTCAAAGGCTGGAATTGAGCGGAATTTGGCTGCTTTTACAGCTTGGAATTGAGTAGAAGTTGGCTGGCTTGATTTTTCAACCTGGAATTGAGTGGAATTGGGCAGGCATATTTTCAAAGGTTGATTTTCATTGAAATTCCAGCTATTTCTTATATTTATCAAACTCTATAGCACACATAAGCATAAATCACACCGAAATCACATTACATTGAACTTATAACTGCACTCGATATTTAATTGCGCGTTAACTTTTCGGTTTTTGCGCGGCGTGCGTGGGTTTCATTGATTGCGTTCGAAGGTAAAGAGAGGTACTAAATGCATGTGATTGAAATATAGGTTAGGGGAAGCTGGATAGGAAAGTTCTAGACGACTGGAAGTTCAAAGGGAGAGGGAGAGTGGGAGTGTGAGTGGGAATGAGAGTGAGAGTGGGATTAAAAGTGAGAGTGAGAGTGGGAAGGGGATTCAGACTGCGAGTGGGAGCGAGAGGGAGAATGGTAGTGAGATCAGGTGAGAGCGCCTAAAACGGGACACTTCTAGGCTAGGTTAGCGGAATCACACTCTCGAACACTCCCGAAAATAAGCACACTCTAGGCACTAATACATACATACATCAAACTGAATATTAATTTATGGCACATATACAGAAACTGCATACATATATTGTTAGTGTATGTGAATATGTAAATTTTTTCGTCTGCCATTTCAAGTCTTCCGCCTTTTGGAAAATTTGAAAACAAGGCAAGAGTTAACGGAGTTGGGAATTTCTTAAAATTTGTATTAAATGTAGTAACTAATAATATTTTTTCAGTGTTCCCCGTGCCTGGGTGCCTTAGCAGTCAGCTTTTGGGGCCTCTGCCAATTAGCCGTCGCAGAGTTAATTCATATTCACACGAACCCTGGAAAGGAGAGAGGGAGAGTGGTGAGAAGGAGAATGGTGAGAGGGAGAGTGGTGAGAGAAAGAGTGCAGAGCAGGGGGAGCCCGAACCTCGACGATATCAAGATATTCAATAAGTTTATGACACCGAGAGAACACAGTGAAACAACAACAACTCAAGCTAAGAAAAAATATAATTATAAAAGACGGCCTGCCGCCGCCTGCCGCGGCCTTAAATTGGGATCTGAGAAGGACTGAGGAGACTTATCTGCAATTTGGCGATCGTAACAGTTTTGACAAATCACATATACACACACACACACGTATAGAGTATATGTTTATATGTGAAAAGGTAGTGCCTGGAATCGCTCTCGGCGGCTTTGGCTTTGAGCTTTATTTTGATTTCAATCTAAAACACACAAATCGTTCATTCTTCTGCCTGCTTCTGCGGCTTCTTCGCTGCGAGCTAAGCACAGTGGGCCAAATTGGTGGGGACAGTGTGCAAAAACTAAGATTTTCTATGTAGATTATCGAAATAATTTATTTAACAATTTTTACCTTAAATGGGTACTCAAAGAAATAATAATTGGATTTGATTGTGCTTTATATAATCTTAAACTTACTTTAAAAACAGATAATATATTGATGTAAACAATTTCTATAATTCTATGTAAAATTAAAGATGATAAGTATATTTCTTACCATACTAAAAATTAATATTAATTTGCTTTGATTTTTGTTTTCTGCAGTTTTCAGCATCTAAAAAAAATTTCAATACCAAATCGATAGAATCGATTTCTGTAGTTTTATGTAAATTTAAATCAAGGAAATATTATTCTTTGCATTCTTTAGATATTTAAAATTAATATTAATTTCGTAGATATTTGGCTTGCTTTTTTTAGAACAGCTTTTGGCAACAAAAAAGCTTTCGATATAAAATCGATAAAGAAGATTACTTAAATTTCAAGTAAATTTAATTATGAAAAATTTACTTAAATGAAATTAATTAAATTTAAAAATTATGAAAAAAATAAATGATATTTATCTAATTTTTACATTTTACATGGAAATTAATTTGTTTTTTAATGCGTATTTCTTATGATATTATTTATTCAAAGCTTATCGATACATTTTTCGATTCATTTTCAACAGGATTTTCGAACGATATGTGATCGGTTTGCCTTCCCCACATCCCTGTGGCCACTTTGGAGTGACATTTTTATGATGCTGACGCGCGTTCCTCAACACGAGACAACGGACGAGAGCGTTCGTGATTTGCATGGTTAAACAGCCGCCAGAAACGAGCTGGTTAGGCTCCAACTCCTTCTCCTTTCCCTCCTCCTTCCCTAGGGGAGGGGAAGGGAGCAGGAGGTCTCCGAAGGAGTGGCTTCAAGGGGTTCTTAACCGATCTCAGTTTGAAAGAGTAGCTCACCTTGAGGAAGTCTTTTACTGGCAGACACTCTTTGCACATTTTCCTGGAGCCAAAAAAACTTTGTCAATTTCCAAATCGAATGTTGATCGGCAGAGATCAGAGTTCCGTGGGGGGACAGTAAGGGGAAAACTGAGGGAAAACTGAAAGAAAAGTGAGGGAAATGTTAGGAATAGGTGACTGAGTGAGGAAAAGATAAAAGACAACGACTGGGACAAGGACTGACCACATCGAATTCGATTTGGTGATGGATGTCGTCGTCATCGTCGTCGCTCTGGCGTAGAGGACAGGGCAAAGGCACTGGGGGAATCCCCATGCCCATACCCATACCCATTCCCATTCCCATTCCCCCGACAATAAACAATTTGCAGCGCCTGAATGCACAAATCTCGAGTCGTTAAAAATTAAGTGCAGACCCTGCGAGGAGGAGAGCACCTCCTCGTTGCATAATTTGCATTTCGATTCGATTTTAGAGGCGCGTGTCCGCCGACACTTTTTCGTGATTTACCAGGCCGAAACCGAACCGAACTGAACTGAGGACCTGGAGACCGCTCTCCTGGCAGACTCTTCTCGGTTCGGTTCTAGGAAATCACAATAAAAATTAACGTTGACGCTGCGCGAGAGATTCGTTCTAGGCAAGCTTTTTGGCTTCGACCAGGACCAGGCCTCAGCCTCAACCCAATTCCACGTACGTGACACGATCGGCGGAACGCTCTTATTTGCTTTGGCCGCCCGATTTGATTTGCCCGGGCAGTGGACGGGGCTCTGCGATTGATTCGACTATGGCAAATCTCTGGACGAGATTCGGGTTGCATCCCGGCCTGGGCCACGTCCAATTGTGATGACAAATCAATTGTCAGCGCCTGCGGTCGCTACGTGGGATCACAGATAGGATCGGAATGGATCGGAATGGATCGGAATAGATCAGAACGGATCAGATTATGGCAGGCAGAGAGTCTAGTTTTCTTAGCAAAATTATATGCTATTTATTATAATCCTCGGACATCCTTTATATATATTTTTTTCATAATTATAATAAGCTCACTAAGGATTTATTTAAATTAATTATCAAGTAGTATCTATTAAGCCTCATAAAAATTTCTCTTGGACATCGTCTTGTTTTGTCAAGAAAATTATATACATATGTATATATATACCATTTTCCTCTGAACTTATTTATTATATATATTTTTCTTCTAAACAAAAATAAGCCTCCCAATAATTTATATACTTTTCTTTTAATTTTAATTTTATATAAGAAAGCCTCATAATTTAATTAATATTTGAGTTCTTTTAGAAAATTATATATAAATTGTATTTTCAAAGCATTCTTTTTATATATTCCTCAAAATTTGAACAGCATCCAAATATAGTTATTCTTAACTATAAAATATTGTATATTACTAAGAAATCCTTTATATCTATATTAATTTTTATTTTTTTATTTTTAATAAACCTTCTAATGACTTATTTAATTTAGTTTTTACAATTTACACCATTCTCTGAATTTATTTAATTAATAATCAGACTTCAAAATCGTTTGGCTTCCTAGAGAAAATAATATTCATGTTATACTTCTTTAATATACTTTATATATACTTTTCGAAATATTACTAACCCACCTTGAAATGTTTTAAAATAAATAAATAAATTACCAAGTATTTTTAAGCCTTATAAGTTAATAAATAATTTTCCTGGGACATTATCTGTTTCTAAAAAAAAAAAAATTGATTAATTTTAACCCTCTCACATTCTATAAATATATTTTCAAAACCCACCTAATAACAAATTAATTCAATAAATGGACCAGTACTATCAATAAATTAATTAAATAAATTACCCAGTTTTATCAAACCCCATAATTTATTTAATATTTACCCTGTAAAGCCTTTTTGTTCTATTAATTAAAAGAACCCCCCCCCAAAAAAAAAGGACAAGTCAATCAATGACCTTTGCCCTTTTCAATCAGTTTCCGTGGCCATTAGGTCATGTGGTGGCTGCCCCCCGCCCTCCTCGCTGTCAACCGGAACGGAAGCCAGCTCTAGTAATCCTTTCGTCCTGTTTCCCGACATTCAATTAGCCGAAATGAATTGAGTTATCGGCTAATAGGGCAACCGTTGCCATCATTAATAATGCTCAGGGGGGGCTGCACACACAGAGTACACACAGTGCACACTCTACACACACACTTTAGCCCGCTTTTTTTTCGGCCCACCAACAACCTGCTGGGGAGTCCCAGTCCGGCGTGGCCGATCACCGAGAATTGAACAGATCAATTACCCTCGCCGGTTGATGCTTGGCTGCTTCCCTGCTTCCCTGCTTTCTGCTCCTCTGATTTTCTGCTTTTCTGCTTCCCTGCTTTTGGGCATTTATGCCACGATGCCAACGTGCTGCCCTGTCAATACACAGGGACTAATAAAGGAAGTTTTTCCTAGGGAAATTATCGATAATCAATAATTTGATGTAGTAAAAATATTATAGATTTCTTTTTTAATTTTTAAAACCTTACATAAACAAATATATACCAAAAAGGTATCATTAAAACTTATTATAATATGCAAATTCCTAGGTCTAATTAAAAGCATAATTCCAAATTAATTTTAAATATAAAATAAACGCTATAAATATAAAAATTTCAAAATAGTTAAATATAAATATATAATAATAAATAATAAAAATATATATAAAACGATTAAAAAGTTATCGTACATTTTATCGACTTACCTTGTTTGGTAATGACAAATAATCTATAAGAAATGGGTAAATTGTCTATCGTAAATTTATTAGTTTTGTTTTCCTATCGAATAGGTTAATTAAGGGTATGGTTAATCGATTACCGAATAAGTTAATAAAGGGTATGGCTAATCGATTAAAAATATTTGGTAAATTGTAAAAATTTTGTAGGTTTTTAAACTTATTTATTCATTTTATTTATTAATTTATTTATTAATTTTTTTATTTTTATTTTTTTTTTTTATTTATATATTTATTTATTTATTTATTTATTTATTTATTATTTATTTAGATGTAAATTACTTATTCACTGATCATTTATCTTAAAAGCGATAACTACGGTATCGACTTTTAATCGTAAGAGTATGCAAAGAGTATGAGTAATCAATTGTAATTAATATTGTAAACAATAGAAGTACTTAAGTGTTTTTAATAAAATTATTTATACTATCACTAATCACTTATTTTAAAACCGATAACTACGATATCCATTTTTTTTTTTTTGATACATTTGTAAAGGATATGGGTGATCGCTTTTTTCAGGTTATTTTAATGAAATCATTTAATTTTAAATTGATAGATCTTATTCATTGAATCACTTATTTTATGCTCATGTTCCTCGTCACTTTATAGCCCCCAATTTGTCACCGTGTACCCTGCATAATCGGAAAACACACATACAATTTCGAGCCTCCTCCTTGCCTTGGATTTCTTTTTCGGGATAAATCACGCGAGGTCCAAAAGGCTGCAAGCTGGAACACGGCGGCAGCACGCCAGCCAGCAATAATCTATCACCTGTCAGCACCTGTCATTCAAGCGTCGCCGTTGCGATTGGCAGGCCGACATGCACCTACTGGAGATCTGGATGGGAACGAGGATGGGAATGGGAATGGAAAGTGGATGTGGATGTGGATGAGGATGGGAATGGGGATGAGGATGAGGATGTGCCCGGAGTTCGCCTCAAGTGTCAGCTTGACATCATTAATCATGGGATTAGTTAAGTGGGTGTTCGCTCATACGACTTTTGGGTGGGGTGGGGGGTAAGGGGAGGGGGTATAGGGGATTTGAGGAACGGTTGCTGTTGCCTGAAATCAGTTCCGAGCTGTTTAATTTGACATTTTGGACGCATGATTGCGTCTCCTCCGCAGACATCGGAAGTTGCTCTCCTGTCAAAATAATCACACGTACAATTAGCATGACGACGTGCCCATCAATTTCGGGGATTCACAGCCAGGCAGAGCTGGCACAGAGCCAGGTAAAGTGAATTGATTGGTTAATGGGGGGAAATATTAGGTAGAAATAGAGGATTATTTATAGTATATATTATGTAATATACCTTTTAAAATAATTTTAAGAACATATATATTATTTTATATATTTTAAAATATTTATGATTATTTGTACATTCGTTTTTTTATATTTTTGAAGAGGTGTTAACTCTCTAGAACAGCAAAAAATAATTTTAAAAGTTTTAATGGAATCATTTTTTTCATATAATTTTTTTCAATATTTACGTTGATGTGTATATTTTATTTTATATATTTTTTTATATTTATTATTTTTTTATTTATATATTAAAAAAAAATGTTAACTCGACAGAAAAAAAATTTAAAAATAATTTAAAACAGTTTCGGACTTATAAAATAATATAAATTAAATTAAATGGAATTTTTAGTTAAAAGAATAAGATTATATTTTGGTATATATTATCAATTTCATTATTAAATATTTACTATGATTTGTATATTATTTTTGTTAATTTTTTTATGCCCTGTTTACGCTCTAGTAAAAGTCTAATAATAATTTTAAAAAAGGTTTCTCACAAAATAAATTTAATTAAATTAAAATGGAAATTGTAGGTAACAAAGGGAAGATTTTTTGATTGTATATATTTTTTTATATATTTTTAAATATTTACAATGATATGTTGATTATTTTTTATATTTTTTGTAAGAGTTTCAAACCCCTAGAGATGTTTTAATAATAATTCTAAGAAAGTTTGCTGACTCATAAAATAAAGCAAATCAAATACTTAGTTGGACAAGATTATTATTATGTATTATTAAGAGACTTTATAGTTAATAATTAAGATCCAGACTCTCTATTAAATTAACTAAAACAGGTTTCTAACTCACACGATCACAAGAGAGATAAAAAGATATACACTCCTGCCCACAATTATACGACACCCTTAAAATTTTTGTTTCGACCCTCGTAGGAAAGTGGGAAAGAGTAATACAATAAAATAAAGTATACAGGATGAAAGCTTAATGAATTCTGCTTAAAAAATGATTTTCTTATCACTGATTGGATCTTGCGTTTTCAAGTAGCGGTCAAAGAAGCAAAAAAGTCTGAATTTTGCCATGCTTGAAACTGTATCAAAGCTATACGACATATTTGATTTTTTGCAGTTGGAGCGAAAAGTTTGGCTTCCAATATTTTTTTTTATATTTCTGTTAACAATTTATTGAATTTGGTATAAAATGCCGCGTGAACGATTGTTATCCGACGAGGAAAAGGGAAGGATTAAAGCTTACAGTGATGCTAGCTTTAATGTGAGTGAAATGTCTCGGAAAATTGGTCGAACACGTTGTGTTATCACCAAATTTTTGAACAATTCGGATGAATATGGCGTAAAGCATAGTTTAGGAAGAAAACCCAAGTTGTCTGACCGCTATAAACGTCGTATAATAGCCAGAGCTAGCAGTTCATTTACTACGTGCTCCACACTTGCCGCAAGTTGCAGCAACCCTGTGTCACGAATGACAGTTTGGCGGACGCTGCAATCATCGGAATGCATTGTCAGAGGAGTCTTTAAGAAGGCCTCCTTCTTAAAGCCGCGCCACAAAGCAGCCCGACTTCAATTTACAGAAAAAAACTTGCAGAGAAACTGGGCCTCGGTATGCAATTTGTACTTTTTTTTTTAAATATTCCGGTTTTTAAATATTGATCGTTTAGATCATTTTTTCTAATGAAAAAAGTTTAATCCCGACGGCCCACATGGGTTTCGGTACTACTGGAGGGATTTACGTAAGGATCCACTTATGTTTTCCAAACGCAATTTCGGAGGCGAATCCTCAATGGTTTGGGGAGCCTTTCATGCCTCTGGAACGCTTGACCTTTGCTTCACAAGCTCAAGGATGAACAGTGGAGATTACAAAAAAGTATTGGGGGATCGTCTTCTGCCATTTTTGGAAGAAAATACGGAAAGAGATCTTATTTTTCTGCAAGATAGTGCATCAATTCACAAAAGTAGAGAGACCCAGCGCTTCTTAAATGATCACCATATAGATGTTTTGGATTGGCCAGCGTGCTCCCCTGACCTAAATCCAATAAAAAACATTTGGGGTATTTTAACCAGGCGAGTTTACGCCAATAACAACAAATTTCAGAGTGTTGAAGGCCTCAAAAATGAAATTTTGACTCAATGGTCCCTTTTAGACCAAAATATACTTAAAAATTTAATTAACTCAATGCCTAAGAGACTTTTTGAAGTAGCAAAGGCTCAAGGTGGTTCAATTAATTAATAAATATTTTTTACCTACTGTTAAAAAAATATAATATTATCTAAACCTACCAAATCAACATGTGTCGTATAGCTTTGATACAGTTTCAAGCATGGCAAAATTCAGACTTTTTTGCTTCTTTGACCGCTACTTGAAAACGCAAGATCCAATCAGTGATAAGAAAATCATTTTTTAAGCAGAATTCATTAAGCTTTCATCCTGTATACTTTATTTTATTGTATTACTCTTTCCCACTTTCCTACGAGGGTCGAAACAAAAATTTTAAGGGTGTCGTATAATTGTGGGCAGGAGTGTATAAGATTATTATAATTATATTATTTAAATACCTTAAAGTCATTAATTTTTCATTTTATAATTGTTTACTATCAAAATATGTCCAAATAAATACGTAGCTGTATACCTTCCCAAAGAACAATCACTTAATAAATACTCTTTTAGATAAATTCTTGATGCCTAAACGTTTTTGGTGACCCCTAGGACCTTAACCCTAAGCTCTCCAGGAACCCTGATCCCTCCTGAACCCCCTTTCCCTCTCCCAAAGAACAACCAACAGCATTCGGTGGCTGGCTGCCCATCAATTTTGCGCATCATCATCGGCATCAGCAGGCGCGTCCTCTAACGTGTGGACCACCAGCCAAGTCCAGGCAACACCTACAACGACACCTCATAGACCAGGCGGAGCACCACAGCATCGAAGCGGAGGAGCGGCAAGGCAGGGAAGCATTCAAGCAGGGCGGTGCACAGAGAGAAATTAAGGGGACTATTTCTTAAATTATAAAGATAAATTTAAAAAATAAATTATTAAATAAATAATTATTATAATATTTAAGGTAGTGAATTTTAAGTTTATTAATTCTGCAAAAATAAAGATCTTCGACTTATATGAAAAATTTAATAAATAAGAAATTTAATAAAAAATAAAATTAATAAATATAAAAACTTCACAAATTAATTTAATAAATAATAAATTGAATAAATAATAAATTTAATAAATAATACATTAAATAAATAATAAAGTAAATAAATACAAAACTTCATTAAAACATTTAATAAATAATAAATCTGTGAATAAGTAAAGCATTAACTATAAGAAGTAACAAAAAAAATTAATATATCATTAATTTAATAAAAAATAATATAAATAAATATAAAACTTCATAAAATTTAAATTTAAATTTAAAATTTCATTCAAATTTAATAAATAATAAATCTATGAATAAATAAACCATTAAGCATTAGAGATAGTTTTAGAAATCTTTGATAACTATTAATATCAAACTTAAATTATAAATGTAATGAATTATAAATTATGAAAAAAAATATATATCTTAAACTTAAATATTAAATTTAAGATATACCTAATTTTCGTATTTCGGAACAGATAAATTTAAAACCGAAATACTACATTTATTTTAATAAACCTGGCTGTAAATATGATATTAACTTATAACTTTATAGATTATGGAACAAATAAACAATTTAACGGAATGTAATTAATGTAATAAAAATAAAAACTATTAATTTAATAATTTTGAGTAAGGAAAAATTTCTGAAATCCTTTTGATTATCTTACATATTAACTGGAAATTGTTATTATGTACATATTTATTTTGCAATATTCTTTATTTATTACTTATTTATTTATCTAGATATTTACTAAATTAAATATATTATTATATTATTATATTATTATATATATTTTTAATTTGCATACTTAGTTTTAGTTTATAAATTTAAATATTTATTTATATTTAATTTATATATCTTTCTTTATTAAAGAACCTTTCTCCATGACTCTTACTCTATATCACTGATATACCTATATCATATTTTTCTCAGTTGTAATTTCTATATACCTCTCTTTAGCACCTTTTCTTGAACCCTTATATTTTTTTAACCCACTCCCTATTTCTCTCAGTGCCTCTCCAACATCGATGCCAGCGACTTGAGCGAGTATCAAGTGTGTAATTAATGTTTTATTAATACAAGCGACAAGCGATCGCTGCCAGAGAGCTTTGGCCCTCCGCTGGGAGAGACAGCAAGGGGCCAGCACACACACGCACTAGGTAACCCCCCTGCCCACCTGTTGCACTTGCCCCTGCCCCCACCTGTGGCAAGATGAACAGCAGTCGAATTGCAATCGATGCGATGCGATGCAAGGCGGCAGCCAGCGGCCAAGATTCATATGCACAATGCCATAAAATATGTGCGACGACGACTGCTCTTTGGACTGGGATTGGAACTGGCACTGGAAGAGGATACAGGGGATACTGGGGGATACTGGGGGCCATGGAATACTTCCATTGGATAGCGGCTCAGTTTCCTGGGCTTAAATGAATTACCAGATTAATGGACGGCATAAATCACATTATCGCTTCGCTTGTGGACCAACTCTCCTGCGGTCGCATTTAGAAGCTGCTCATCGTGCCTTTGTGGGCGGCCACGGTCCACGGTCCAGTGTCCACTGTACACTTCTCCTGCTCCCAATACCTGCTCCCCTCTCTCCCCCGTCCCGTGTCCGCGTCCCTGTCCGTGTCCGTGTCCGTGTCCGTGTTTGTGTCCGCGGACGGTTAATGATGCTGCCAAGTGCGTTGGGAGCGAGGAGAATTTATTGAACCATTGCCTAAAAGTCCATTCAGCCGACACCAGCCGAAAGCCCAGAGCCACAAGCAGCCTGACACTGTACGAAAATGATAGTAATTTACAAAGAAAACTTACAAATTCTTAATTAAAAAGAAAATAACTTATGTGATTTTTTTACATTTTTATAAAATTTCCCAAATAAACCATTCATAAAATATTCCATTAATTTTAGTTAAATTACCCAATAAATTTATTCTGAAACACCTTATGGACTTTTTCCCAAAAATTTCCCTTTAAAAATCCCAAATTCAATTATAAAATTGCCTTAAAAAAATATATATACCATAATATTTATAAACTAAACACCCTGGGAATTCAAGAGCCCTTTTCAAGAGTCTTTTTCTGAAATTTCCCATTAAATAAATCAATCAAAATACAGCTTAATAAATTTCCTGAAAAATAAGCAAGGATATCCTTTGCACTAACATATTGATTTTCCTGAAAATGTAATACTTTCCAGGCTCCTTGTGGTCTCGGGGTTTTTCAGCAAAATTTCCTTTTAAAAAATCCTAAAATGCATTAAAAATATATAGAAAATTAAACTTGAACATGTTTTAAATTAAAATTTCTTGCAAAATAATTTAAACGTGTTATGGATTCCAGATCTGTGTGCTTTGCAATTTTTTTCCAAAATTTCCCCTAAAAAAACCCCAAGTTTTATGAAAATATTGACTTAAAAATATATAGCATATTTAAAATAAATTTGATTTTAAATTCGAATTTTTTCAATAGTTAGCTGCCCCTTTTGTGCTTTGGATTTTTGTTTGTTTCGAAATTTCCCTAAAAAAAACACCAAATCCAAAACAAAATTGTCAATAAAAAAAATAAAACAAGAATCATTGGTAATTTTTGTTTAAATTTAAATTTAAATTCTATGAATCTGGAATATAACGTTGAAACCATGGGAAATTTTACCCGAACTACTTGTGTGCTCTGAACTTTTGCTCCAAAATTTCCCTAAAAAAATCCCAAATTCAATGAAAGTATAATTAACGAAATTTCTGAATCTTCTTGAAAAAGAATATACTTTCCCTTTTGCATTTCCTTTGAAATAACCTATAATATTCCCTTCAAGTAAATTATTTTTTAATTTAAATTTGATTTGATTTAATTTAATTTTGATTTGATTTGATTTCTCGCTGTGCAGCGGAACTGCCTCTGCTGATGCATGATTCACTCAATAAAAAATAAATGCCAAGATCGGCGACCGCGACTGTGATCGGTACAAAGACAAATCACACCTTCTGCATTTGTTGAACAAAATAAATCTCGTAATGAGTTACGATAAGACGACGATTTCGACAGCTAAACAAATCACCTGCAATTGATCTTGTGTATGCAAATCCACGGAGAGCCGAAGTCCAAGAGGAATGCCTGCGATTTCGAATACTGGAGCAACGCCTTCGAGTCGCGTCCGTGAGTCTTTTGAGTGTTCGAGCCTCTGGGCCTTGGAGTCTTGGATTCTGGTTTCTGGCTTAGTACCCGGGGCCCATAGTGTGGACAATCAACAACACAAACATGACATTTATTGACTGCTTGGCTGGTAAGTATAAATTACAGGTGAGAGGCGGGGGAGGTGGTGCCTATGCCGATCGGATCGAACCCACCTGAACTCGCACTCACACACAGCAGGACATTGGCCCAGTGCACGCGTCGGGGGCATAACTCACTTTCGCCTCCGAACAATTCATCCATAGAGAGCAGGGATCCCGTCCCCGGAGCCGGGACCAACCACGGCGATCTGGAGATGAGCTGGGATTACAGTGCGTGCCGTTGCCGTTTCTCGGTAGGCCGAATATATATTGCGATAATGATCATGACAGCCTATATAGTCGCTCGAAGGCTGCCAAATGACATTTGTCTCGAGTCTCGAGTCTCGGGAGTCCCTCTCCCCCCCTCTCGGCGACCCCTTGCTGGGCCCTTTTGTGCCTTCGCTGGGCAAAATCAAAACCAGTGGCTAAATTGCAATAATAAGCCACCTTTATAAATCGACCAGCCAGCGCGCTCTCCTCTGGCCACCATTCCTGTCTATTTGTCTATTGCCGGAGGGTGGGAGTGGGTCCAGGAGTGGGTCTAGAAGTGGATCCAGGAGTGGGTCCAGGAGTGGTTCTAGGAGCTGCTTTTCCAGCTAGGGCTCAGATTCGGTGAATTCCGAGCTGTTTCTAGGCGAGAAACGCCCTCAGTAGGTGGGCCTGGGACGGCCGATGGCCACTCGAAGATCAGAACGGAGGCGGTTCTACTTTAATTGGTGGATTTTTTTAAGCAAAAGAATATATTTAAGCTTAATTTTTAATATATAAAAAGTATTTAGAAGAGTAAGAAGTAAGAAGTATTTAAAAAGGTAAAAACTTAGAGGTATTTAAAAAGGTAAGAAGTTAGAAGTATTTAAAAAAGTAAGAAGTTTGAAGTATTAAAAAACCCTTACTTAAATTATTAACAAAGTCATGAGGGTTTTATATGTTTTTGAGAGTTTATATTATATAAATTACCTTCCTGAATTTCTGGCAAATTAACATATACTAAGTCTTAATTTTATTAAGAAAATCTTAGAAGAATTTAATTTAAAGAGTTCTAATTAAAATAATAACAAAGTGCATTGATTTTCTCACGTTGTCTATGAATAATATATTTCTTGTGTATATTTAAAGTATCCTAAAAGGAACTTCTACAATTTCTGGCATTTTTATTTAAAAATATTATATTTTTAGGTTTTTTTTTATATATATAAAACAGATAAGAGAGCTTAAATAAACCTATTGAAAGGCAAATGATTAATATAAAATATTTAATTATACTTCAAATACTACAAATAAAATTGGTAAAACTTGGTAAAGGTATTTTAAGGTTTGAGTTACATGTAAGCTAATTCACTTAAAAAATCAGTTAAAATTTAAAATACCCCAAAACCCTTTTAAAGTTAAATAAATAATTTATTAATAATACTTAATGTAACCCCTCTGAAACCCAAAATCCGCTCCTGTTCTGTGGCTTCTGCTTCTGGCAGCGGCAGCTCGAACTATAAATTTTTGACAGTTGAAAAAAATGGGCATTCATTGTGACCCCTATTGTGTGTGCAGCCCGGCGATCGCTGATCATAGAACCTGGAAGCGAGAGGCTAAAGCCTGGAACCCAGAACCCAGAGCCCAGAGCCCAGAACCCAGAACCCAGAACCCAGAACCCCGAACCCCGAACCCCGAACCCAGAACCCAGAACCCCGAACCCCGAACCTAGAACCTGGAACCCAGAACTTGGACTCTGGCTGTAACACGAGCCAGGAGCCCGGCTCAGTCTCAGTTTGGCTTCGAATAATGGCACTTTTGGTGGCCAACAACGACGATGTCGTGGCTGCGCGTTGTTCAATAGAATTGTTTGCCAGGAATTATGCTTTATTGATGATGATAATGATGTCCTTTGGTGGCTCCTGCGGCCCACACCAGCAGCAGCGATGGGGCGATACAAAGCCTGAAAAATTCCCGGAATGCCAGAGCTTAAGGGGAAAAACTGCAAACTGCTGTTGCTGTTGGTTCTGGTAATAAAAATGCCATAAGTCAATATCAGAAAGGAGAGGGGGAATGAGGAGGGAGGAGGGAGGATAGAGGGGTGAGAAGAGGGTAGGGAGTAGAGGGGAAGCGGAGGAGAAGACCCCGGGCTTAATGAGTTCCAAGACGGGCCATTGTCTCTCGTTCTTTGCCGGGGTCAAGCTTGGACCAATGCAGCTGCCTCTAAAGGCACTGAGGGAAATTTAGGGGGGAAAATGAGTCATAAAAAAATATTTTAAAAATATTTAAGCATGTAAAAATAACATAACAGTATTAATTAATAAATATATTATACGATTTGTATAGAAAAGCAAGTTTAAAAGTAAAAGGCTTTAAAAAGGCCTTAAAATAAATGAATACCTGAAATTAAGGTCGAAATATGTATTAAAAAAATAAATAAAATATATTTAAGTATACAAAAGTAACATAAGTACATTAGAAATATAGAAATTAAGGCCTAAAAGGTAAAGGTATGAGTAGAAACGGTGACTTACCTTATAAGTTCCTTCTGATTACCCTTGAGTAATTTAATAACTGAAATTCAAAGGGGAAATGTGTCATTAAATAGATTTAAAAAATATTGAAGTATGTAAGAATTAGATAAAAGTATTTTATAATAAATATATTATAGAATTCGTGTGAAAATTTATGCTTAAAATGTAAACGTATTGACTGAAATATGAATACAAAATAAGGCTTCAATGGGTGGGCTTACAAATTTTTCCTCACTAACTAAATTATTTAAATTTAAGGGGAAAATGTGTCATAATAAAAATATATAATAAATATTTGAATATATAAAAACAAAACAAGAGTATTTATGAATACTTACAATACATATTTTGCTTAAAAATTAAAGCTTCAAAAGGAAGACAGTAAAGAGTAAGGCTTCAAAAGGTTGACTTTATGAGTTCATTTTCCATTCCTATAACTAGATAAATAAGTAAATAAATTAATAAATAACAAATTAAATTATTATTTAAATAATAATATAAAAAAATAAATAAGTAAATATACAGATAATAAGACTTCAAAGGAAAACCAACCAAAGAGTGAGTAGAAAATAAAGTGCCTCAACAAAAAAGCGATAATGCGCCAATAAAGTCTTCAAGGGTAACCTAAAAAATTCTTTGTGCCTCTTTTTAATAGATATGTAAATAAGTTAATAAGTTAAGTGATTAGAAAAATAAATAAATTATGCATTAATATATGAAATATATAAAGTAAATAAATGCAATTTGAGCAGTTTTCTCGAAGTGCTTCAACAAAAATGCGCCAATAAAGTCTTCGAGGGTAACCTATGAAATTCTTTGTGCCTCTTTTTAATAGATAAATAAGTTAATAACTTAAGTAATTAGAAAAATAAATAAATTATGCATGAAATTATTTAATAAATAATGTTAAGTATATAAAATTTCCATACTTTTCTCTCAGTGCCTCAACAAAAATGCGATAATGCGCCAATAAAGTCTTCAAGGGTAACCTAAAAAATTCTTTGTGCCTCTTTTTAACTATATAAATAAGTTAATAAATAAGTAATAAGAAAAATAAATAAATTATGCATTAATTTATAAAATATATAAAGTAAATTAATGCAATTTCCATACTTTTCTCTCAGTGCCTCAACAAAAATGCGATAATGCGCCAATGCGCCGGGACACTTCGGTTACTTCGGGTTTGATATCGTCAATTAATGCAAAGATCGACGCCTGAATTATGTTTGCTCAGCAGTTGGCTTCAATTGAAAGTGACATTTCAATAAATTGCGGGACTCTGTCACATGGACATGGCCCCGGGGGAGGGGGTGTCTCATCCGAACCCATCCCATCCCATCCTCAACTCATCTCGCTGGGTGTTAATGCGATCAACGGCAGCTCATCAGCATCCCAACTTTATTTGTTTTCTGTCGCGCCTCCGCTTCGATCGTGTGGCAAAAGGGCGTGTGAATGCTTCAATTCAATTGAAGGCGCGATGGAAATTTAACTCAATTGAAAATGTTTTCCATTTCCGCTGGGGGGCGGCGGAGGAGGCTGGTCTCCACTTGTTAAGTGATCACTTGATCGCATCGGATGCCTGCGGATGCTGGATATTTGATTATGAGGATCAATTAGTGTTCCAACAGAGAAAAAGCTATCATATTTGACTTAATTGGATTATCTAGGTTTCGTATAGGGGATTTTTAAAGAGGATTTTAATGGTATATTTGGGAGGAAGGTTGGAATAACAAGAAGGTTAAGATTAGAAGGTTTTATTCATGATGAACTATTTTTTACTTTAATTCTAATACCATTTTAGCGAAGAATGTGTTTAAAAAAAAGTATTTCTATAGAAGATATTTATTATTATACAATATTTAAATGCAAAGTACAGAAAGTATAGGTTTTATTTGATAGAAGAAAGAATTTTCAGATTAGATTTTAATAATATTTCGGTGGTTATTAAAGGAGTACAGGAAGAATGGAATTAAATTCAAATGGAATAAGATGAATGGTCAAAAAAATGACATAAGCTATTTTTTAAATCATAAATAAAATGTAAAATAAATTTACACTAATAAATATAATGTATTTTTGCTTTCCTAGTTGAATTAATAATTTTATAATAATAATATAATAAATACATAATAAAGAAAGAGCTTGTTCAAAATGCCCTAAAATATTGTTAAAGTCTTTCCTAATAAATAAAATAAATAAACTTAAATAAAAATTTATAATACATTTTTACTGTCTTTTTTAGTTTATTAATTTTACTAAAATATTTTTAAAATAAAAAGAAAGTAAACTAAAATAGTTCCCGACTTATTTTAAAAATATTAAATAAAATACTTTACTCTCTTTGTTAAATTATTAAAATAAATATAAAATATGTACATATATAATAAAAAGAATGTAAGCTGAAAATGATCGAACTAAATAAATAAAATATTAAATAAAATGCTTAATGAGTTTTATGCAAGAACAAGTTAATATTTTCCCTCTTCTTAATATTTTTATCACTTAAATTTCCTAATATTTATAAGATAAAAAGGTATATAAATGATTTAATATTACAAATTTAGATGAATAAATTTAATTATATTTTCTGCACTCCCCCTGTTCAATTATACTTTTTATTTTATTGTAAAATATATATGGAATATACATAAAAGTTAACTAAAAATGTCCTTAACTATTCATAAAATATTAAATCAAATACTGAATTAACTGAGGTAAAAAACTTTATATTATACTTATTATATTATTTTACTTTTTACTCTTTTAAATATAACATTATTACTTTTATTTCGTTATAAAAACCACCAAATTAAAAATCTTTTAAATATATTAACACCCCAATTAATTCCCCCTAAATCATCTAAACACTAATTGAATATTAACATATTTTCACAATAATCACAATAAAAACCAGCAGCCGCTGCCTCAGGTTTATTCAGGTCAAGTATCGTTAAATTTTAACGGCTGCGATAATTTATCGATAATAAGTTCAGATCAGAACTCATTAGGTTGTGGGAGAGATCAACGAGGCGCTTAAATCTACCAAAAATGTTGGGGAGGAGGATGGATGCATCTCACGGATGGCATGTATCTGATGCTTGGGATACGACTATTCGTATCCGATGGATGCGCCACCAAGGTGGTCCCAGCAGCGGCTGCCACCGGGTGGTGCAACGCGGCTGCAATTTTTTATGATTGTTCCTCAGACCCCTCCCAAGTCCCTCTCCCACTCCTACCCTCTCTCCGCTCCCCTCTAACCTCTCTCCTCTCTATTTTTTCTCTTATTTTTTTTTATATGTTTATTTGTTGCTCTCGTTTTTGGTCTCCGTCTCCGTGCCCATCATTAACCCATTAAACTTCCGATTTGCCGACAGCGATAAACGCCGTGTGTGCCTCTATATATATACCCCCTATCTATATATATATATATATATACATATATATTTCCTTTGTGTGTTTTTTAATGACATATCGTAAAGATTTTGTTAAAAGCCGACACACAAAGATCGTTTTGGGAAAGACGTTGCGCTTCCTGCATTTCATGGGCTCAATTTCAGTTGATGCGTGAAAACGTATCGAGAGTCGGAGGAGATCCCGTCTCTGGATGGAAAATAAAAATCAAAAAACAGAGGAAAAGCGGTGGGGAAAAGTGACGGGTACTCGCACTCGAAGTCAAGGGCCACCCGTGAGTTAAATTGATCAAATTTTCGCTATAAATTATGGACCGACAAATGCATAAGCGAAAATCCTCAAAATATTCGAACGTGATCGGATCGAACTGGCCCACCCCGGCGATGATTTACAGTGCGTTTCATGGGTATAAATATTGAGGGAAAAATGCTTATTAATAGATTAAATTTAAATGAAATTTATAGCAACAAATAAATAAAATAAAAGGGAAACATTGTATAAAACACAAAATATTTAATATTTATAAATTAGAAATTTCCTGTTAAATTGAAATATAAATGTGAATAATAAAACTTAATCTTAAAAGTGATTCTTAGAGGTTAGAATATAGTTATGATTAGAGATAGTTATAAAAAAGGAAAATTAAATTAATTGTTGGCAAAACAAAACTATACCATAATTACACTGTATATTTCATGTTTAAACATTTTTCTTATAAATAATAAAAAGGCTTTATCTTAAAAATAATTACTTATGTACGTTCAAACTTCATTAAATTCACCCAAAGAATAAATTATTTTCAATAGCAATGCCTTAAAGTATGAATAATAGTGTTCCCATCGATTTCATAATATTACCAATAAGTTTAATGATTAAAAATTAGTATATTAAAAAATTTTATGATATTATAAATGTTGTTATTTAATTTCCGCTTTATATTCATTGAATTTATATGTAATATCTGTTAAAACCTTGTAAATGCCTCCAAAATAATTGTTTTTTTAATAGTTTAAATACTATAACATATTTCTATTAGAGTTCTTATCGATTTGTATTGTTATCGATAAGTTTAAAATTGTTTAAAAATTATTTAAACTGGGTTTGGATTTAATTTAACATCAGTTTGTTGTATGAATTATATATCACTTGAAACTTCCATGAAATGCCCAATAATAAGCATTTAAAGTTTTGTACAAGCATTTTTATAGATTTTTTAGCATTTTCGATAACTAGAAATTTGATTTTAATTCTCTGATAGATGCCATAATGTTATCGATCTGCTCTAGGTTTACAATAACTAATTAAACTCTTGGCTTTTACTTTGACTTTATACATAGTCTATATTCTATACAAAAAACAGGCCGCCTTATGCCCCTGACTCGCACTGTAGCCCACCACTGTGGCTTTTGGCCACCGCAAGGCTGCAAAGTAATCAATTTCGGTTTCGTTTTCTTAGCCACATTTCCTCCAGTTCTGGCCACGACTTTTGATTGAAAATGGCAAATAAATTGTATAAGCGAAATGCAAATATTTGTGCTCGCATTTTGCGGTGGTCCAGCCGGTGGTTCAGTGGCTCAGTGGCTCGGTGGCTCGCTGGTCGGGCAATTGAGCAATTTGCCAACGCACATAATTGTGGCACGTTCGCCTTTAATGGGTTAAGGTGGAGCCACGGAGCCATGGAAATATGGAGCCGTGGAGCCATGGAGCCTTGGATCCTTGGCTGATCTCCCTGGCATTTCCCTGGACTCATTTCGGAAGCCAAACCGCAGAGATCCCATCGTGATTTTGGACCTGCATTCCTCTTTAAATCGTCATAATTTCTATAATTCCCATGTGGAGCTGGGATTATTGTGGAGTGGTATTGCAACCTCTTCGGTCAAGTGTTAGTGGATCGTTTAGCATTTGGTCTTTATAATGACTGCCACCGGTCTTGGCTGGGCTTTAATTTCTGCTGGGGAGTTCAAAGATCACCTTGCTTTTTGCCGCTAGTTGGACTCTTTAATTTTATTTAATTCGCAGAGTTCAGTTGCTAATTTTGGTATTCTTTTTAAAGGTGCAAATAATAACCTTTGACTTTAAGAGAGAGGTAGAGATCTGTTAAGAAGAGTTCAAAATTAGAAAGCAGGCCAGTTAAAGCTTAGGAAAAGGGTTAAAAGGTAATTTTTTCAAGGGGTTTTCTTGGGCATTCTGAATTTAATAACACTAGAATATATCAGAGTAATGGTAGAAATCAAAGATTACTCCTAAGTATCACTAGAAGTATCATAAAAATTATATTCTTAAGAAATTTCATAAATTTTCTGAGTGTTTTTCCAAGAATCTATGTAATAAATAATTTTTATAATAATTAAAATTAAAATTATATCATTAAATAATATAAATAATAATTAAAATTCTTAAATTACATTAAATTCTATTGAATTTAAATTAAATAAATATTTCCCTCAAGTTAAAATCACTCTCCTTGATCTTATGTTTTGAATACTAATCACTGATTTCAGATCTATTTCTTAAATAAATTAAAACACTTAAATCTTATTATAAACCTCTCTGATTTTAAGCTTTAATCTCTGATTTTTTCGTTTAATAAATCTTTTAAATCTTAAATATTATTTCTTTTTAAATTCAAAATAATATAAGATCCCCTATTACGACCCACCTCAGCTCGTGTCTGAGCCACGCACCTATTGTGATCCCGGATCTGTGATCTGTGATCACTGATCGCCGCTCGGGCTCCTTCCGCAAACGCAATCTGAGATCGCGGCAATCTCTCAAGCTTGAAAATCCGCAGAGCCACTTGGCCTATCCAACTGGCGATCTGACCCCAACTCTCTCCCCGGGAGGCGCCATCGAGGGCAGGTTTTATGTGACTTTTTACACACTCCCCAAGGGCCAGGGTTCGATGATGATCGCGGATTGCGAATCGCGAACCCGCAGCCCCGAAACAAATGAAATGCAAACGAAATTAAATTAAAATGCCTCTGCAAAATGGTGGAAATGGGAATGGAAATGGGAATGGAAATGGGTTTGGAAGTGGGAATGGAAGTGTGCAAGGTGTACTGGAAGAGGGGAGGGAGAGGGAGAGAGAGAGCAGCGACCGCCTGCGAAAACAAAAGGCGACAGCGACAACGCTAACGATGACGACGACGACGACGACGTTGAGCGATCATCAGCGGCCACAGCTAGCACACAAGTACATAGAACCGATACATATTTAAGAATATTACACTGGCAAAAAAAATTAACAACAATTTATACAAAATCTAAAGGGGTTAAATAATTAATTTTTTATATAAAGAGAATTTTTAACTATATTAAAAGCCTTGAAAAAACCATTTAAAGTACTTTCAAGAAATAAATAAAATTGTTATATTTTAGCCATTAAATTTCATTATTAAAAATGATAAATAATAATACAAATATATAATAAACTGAAGCTTAAATTTTTAAAATAATATATGAAGTTTTATTTTAAAATTTTTTTATGACAATGGAAATAAGCAATAAGTGTATCTTTCAGAATATATCTTTAAATGATAGTATTTTTTCAACTCTCTTATATTCAGATCAAATTTAATAATATAATAACATAAAACAAATTAAGGATTAAAAACATTAATAAAAATATTAAAAAAAGAAGTAACTGATCCATATATTTATGCAGTTTTATTTAGGAACCATCAATTTATCTTTAAACAATAATATTTCTCGGAGCTCAAGTAGCAAATTGTAAGAAACCAAGCTATATATTACTTTATAAATTAATTTGTATATTTAAAAATGTTCAATTATGACTATAATGTCTGGAAATTAAACATCATGCATGTGAAAAAATATTCTCTTGTTTTTTTATTGTAATAAATATATTAGCCATATTATTTCTAAGAGCTAAACTTGTTCATTGTAATAAATTAAGCTTTGAATTATTTTATAAACTATTTATAATGATTAATACATTTTTAAAAATGTCTGAATATTAAAAATCATGAATTTAAACAAATAATCATTTATGTTTTAAAGGAAAACATATTTTAATAATAGTATTTCTTAGAGCTCAAATTATAAATTGTATAAAATAATGATAATTATTAACAACAAGTCTAGCTATATATTATTTTATAAAATATTTTGAATAGTTGATAAATTTGCTATAATGACTATAAAGTCTATAAATTAAATACCAGAAATATTAAAAAACATTTCCATATATTTCCATCTGTGATAAATATTTTAACAATAGTTTTTCTTAGAGCACAAATTGTAATTTGTTTACAATAATAGGTACTGATAGCAAAAAATCAAGCTATATATTATTTTATAAACTATTTATTATGCTAAATAAATTATGCTAAATAAATTAATTCTTTATTATGCAAAGTAGATACCAGAAATACTAAAATCTACTCTTTTAGTTTTCAATCTACAAGACATTTTGTAACATAAGTAATTTCTCTAAGTGCAGGGCCCTTAACTAGAGCTCAAGTGTGGCAAAAGTCTTTAGGCAGAGCTTCAGTAGTTCCCTCCGTGTTAACCCCTTGTGCGATCGCTAGCCCCTCGCCTGACTTAACCCCCTGCGGGCCCTGAGCGTGCACCCGTGTGTACAGTGTGTGTATGGTGTGTGTATGGTGTGTGTATGGTGTGTGTGTGCACCCGTCGTCCCTCGGATGATAACTCGTATGTAACAGGAGACATGCTCTACTGAACATGAGGTTCGATTAAATGTTAATGTTGGTTAACTTTGGGGTTTTTTCTTTGGCTTGTATTTTTTTTTCTACTCTCTTTATTGTTGTTGTTGTTTAGTTGGTGTTGTTGTAGTAATGTTGTTGTAGTGTTGTTGTATTGTTGTTGTAATGTTGTTGTATAGTTGTTGTATTGTTATTGTATTGTTGTTGTATTATTGTTGTTTTGTTGTTGTAATGATGTATTGTTGTTGTATTGTTGTTGCTGTTGGTGTTTTATCATTGTTGTTGTTGGTGCCTAACTGTCGGGCCATGGTGTTGTTACCATTGCCTTTTGTTGTGTGTTTGTGCATCTATTTAACTACCGAACTTGTCTACGTTCACACATAAAAATCGCATATATATCGGGCCTCAGTTGCCTCTTTATTGTTGTCTATCTTCACATACATATGTATATGTATGTATGTATATATGTATTTGGAGTATATATCTTTTAACTCCATTGTTGTTGTTGTTTTTTTGTGTGTGTTTTTTTTTTGGGGTTTGCTGCTTGGTTGGCTGGCGCACTGAAACGTAATGGGCGACGACTCCGACTTCTTGCGACGGCGATGCGTAGCTCTCACTAGTTGCTATATGCTGTGGTTAGTCAGTTACTCAGTTAGTCAGTTAGTCACTTGGTTAGTTAGTAGGCAGGCCGAAAAACGCATGAGAAACACCTTGCAGTGCAAAGTGCACTGGGAGAAAAAAATTAGGGTAACTTCTAGAGTATTTGCTGGTATTTAAAAATATTTAGTTAGTGGGAACTCTTCTTAAAATGTATCTTAATGGATTTTTTTTTAAGGATAATATCCATAACAATATAATCATATTATATATATTATATATTTTTTATTATATATTTATTAAATATATATTTTTTTAATTTGTATATGTTGTTAATGTTTCTTAAATTTTTATATATTTTTAGTTTTTGTTTATATTTGTTTATATTTTAAAATTTTTGAATTTTTTCTTAAATTTTTTAAATATTGTTTATATTTTTAAAATATTTTTTTTCATACCTGTTATATATATTTTTTTATATATTTTTCAATCTTCTTTTGTATTTTTCTTGTATATTTTTTAAATATTTTTTATATATTATTTAATATTTGTTATATTTTTTATGTATTATTTATTTTTGTGTGTACTTTTTTATATACTATATAATTTATTTATATTTTATATATATTTTATTATATATTTATATTTTGTATATATTTATATTTTTTATACATTTCTATATTTCTAAGTTTTTATATATTTTATATACTTTTTTATATATTTTATATATTTTTTTTATTTTTATATATTTTTTTATTTTTAATATTTTATGAAATCATTTATTTGATATTTTTGTAAATATCTAGTTTAGAAAACATATTTAAATGCTGAAATAAATAAACCAAATATTGTAATTTATGTAAGTACCCTTTATAATTTAAAAGTTATCAATTACTCGTAATTTTTTTAAGTGCTTTCCCTGTCGCCTGGTTCTCCCCCCTTTACACCCTTGCGGCACCGCCCACGACTGCGCTTTCGTCTTTGGGCTGCGCAGGCGCAGGTGCTTCGGTGCTTTGGTGCTTTGGTGCTTTGGTGCTTCGGTGCTTCGGCTGCTGATACCTTTATTTTTATTTTTATTTTTATTTTTATTTCCATTTTTTATTTGGAGAGTCATTGTTGTTACTATTGCCGCTGCCGCTGCCGTGTGTTGTCTTTTGCACTTCACTTCACTTCAATTCCGCACCGCTTGGATGCTCCTCCGCTCGGAGCTCGGTTCAAGCCCGGTTCAGGTTGGTTTTCCTGTGGCTTTTCTTTGGCTTTTCTTTTCGGGGGAGTCTGCGGGTCGTAAATTTCCGTAGGCCTCGGCTGGGTAGTGCCTATTAAGGTGCGATTTGTTTAATGATTTTCAACAAACTCGCTGCATAAATTTCCCATTTGAAATTACATACGAAGATGTTCGGTTGGCTTTTTGGTTTTTTTTTTATTCGCTTCTGTATTTTTTTATTTTTGGGAAATGCTCATGGAAATTAAGTGTTTTATTATGCAAAAATCAGTCGGCGGTTTGGAAAAAAAGGAGAGAAAAACAACTACTACTGCGCTGATTACGCTTATGGCCCGCATTTTCAATTTTTATCCAATGGTTAACTGAGTCACGGCTCTGGCTTTGTGCTTTTCTGAACTTTGCCGTCCGTCTGGCTCTTAATTTCCATTTTTTGGCCCGGACTTCGGCTTCGGCTTCAGCTTAATTCGGTTCGGTTTAGTTGGTAATATTTAGTGGTTTTAATTAACGACTAGCAGCCCCTCATTTCCGTCCCGTCTCGTCGGAGTTTGTGTTGGGCAACGCCGCGATTTGCATTGAGTTCGCCATGAGAAATTGGCATTGCGTAGTTACACTTATATAACGCACTGTTGCCAAGCTGCGTTTCCAAATTGTAGGGCCAGCCATTGGAGGGGATTAAATAAATTAGATTGCTTAAAAAAATATTTAAATAATTTTTGCTTTTAGTATTTATTGCCTTGAATATTAAGTTTTCTTTGTTCTTAGTTTTTCTGCGAATTTGACTAAAATCGGGGTATAAATATGGAATTTATAGGGCACTTGAGTGATAACTTTATATTTCTGGCTCGCTCGCACTTAGTCCAGTCTACAACCCGGGTTTAGAACTGGGGTTTTGAAAAAAAAAACAAATTTTTAAAATATTTGTTTTTGATTTTTAAGTTGTTTTCTATACATTTAAGTTAACAAATATGGATTACCTTGTTCACCAAGTACTCAGTGGTTTAAATAAAAACAAATTTCTAATTAACAGAATTATTCGATTTAAAATAATATAATACTTTTAATTTTATATTGTTGGAAATTAAATAGGAAGTACACTGTTTTAATCTTTCAACAAGTTGTTCAATATTTTTACAAAATTTAAATCTTGGACTTCCTTATCATTTTTTTTTTAATATATGTATATGATAATGCTATAATAATGCCCTAATAGCTTTCATTTAAGTAAGGTCACATTTATTTTTTAGAATTACTCTGTTTTTTTGTTTTTATTTGGTAATCATATTTTTTATTCCTTGTTCATTGTTTTTTCCTTATGTATTTTTTGTTTATTTTATATTTTAATTTCTAAAATCTTTTCTACATTTTAAATCACTTAAGATGTGGCACTTCATTCCTTAAGCAGTGTCATAGCCCCATTAATAATTATAATATTGATAATTTGATTATTTTTCCCATATTTATTTGGCTGCTTTTATCGTTAAACAAGCACTTGAGAAATCCCCTTCTCCTCAATCAGTCAATGCCCCGGCAAATCCCTCCGCCCAGCCACGCCCCCTGCCCCCGTTTAAATCTCACCTGTTCAGGTGAGGAGTTGTGCCAATTGCCGCTATTTACCACACACATTACACGATGCGAGCAATCCAAACAACGCCAATCCATATATATATATATATATATAAATATATATGTGTACGACGCACTGATGATGATATATACTCGGAAATGGGCGGGTATATTGAAGATACAGCAGGGGTCAAATAAATAGTATCTTTGGATGTGTATTTTTAAATAAATTATATGTTTCTAACACATTTTTATGTGGATTTATTTGAGTATTTCTATTATTTAATAAAATCTATAACAATTAAATAGGAAAAGGGGAAGTAAATATATTTAAAAAAAAATTAATTTTATTATTTAAAAATAATATATGAAAATGGGAAGTAAATAAATTGAAATATATAAATATATTTGTATTATTGCAAATTATATAGGAATATGGGAAGTAAATATATTGAATATCCTGCAAAATATTACCCTGAAACCCCACATTTACTTAGTTAATTTTGAAATCACAAATTTAGGCATATAAATATGTTAATATTTTTACTATTTAAAAATTAAATAGGAAAATAAGTAGAAAATTTATTAAAAATACTTGAAATTATTAACCTGACACTTCTGCATTTTTAAACTATTTTTATAGCCACAATTGTAAGAATAAAGGTATATATTTTAATATTTAAAAATTAAATAGGAAAAAAGGGAGTAAATATATTAAATATTCTATAAAATATTACTCAAAAGCCCTGCAGTTTCATAACTTTTTTTGTAAGCGATTGTAAGCACATGAATTATTCCATATAAAATTTTATTTTTTAAAAACTAAATAGGAAAATCAGTAGTAAATATATTAAAAATACTTGGATATATAAACCTGGCATTGATGCATTTTTTAAACTATTTTTTTAGCGACAATTGTAAACATATGAGAAAATATATCTAATATTTATTATAACTAAGAAAATATCTAGAAAATATATTAAATATTCTACAAAAATATTACTCAGAAACCCTGCAGTTTCTTACCTATTTTTGTAGCCACAATTGTAGGCAAATAAATACGTATATGTTTTTCTTACGTAAAAATTAAATAGGATATGATTAAATGTATTAAAAATACTTCGAAATCTTCCCCTGAAACCCCACATTCTCGTAACTATTTTTTTAGCCATAATTGCAAGCACATAGTAATGTATATATATATAATTTTATTTTTTAAAAACTAAGTAGGAAAATAAGTAGTAAATATATTAAAAATACTTGGAAATATTAACCTGACATTTCTGCATTTTTAAACTATTTTTATAGCGACAATTGTAAACATATAAGTGCATATTTGTGTTATTTAAAAATTAAATAGGAAAAAAAGGGAATTAAAATACATATATATTAAGAATAAAAAATTCTAAAAAATATTACCCAGAAACCTTGCAGTTTCCTACCCATTTTTGTAGCCATGTATGTTTTTATTATTTAAAAAAGAAATAGGAAGAAAGGGAGTTAATGTATTAAAAATACTTGGAAATATTCCCCAGAAACCCCACATTTTCGTACCTATTTTAATAAACATTATTGTAAGCATACATATATATGTGGATATATTTGTACATATATCCCTCTATATGGCGCTATGAGGCAGTTGGCAATCAAAGAACCGAAGCAAACAAGAAACAGCGCCATCGTCCAATGCTAATAATTCAAAATGCTGCACATGCGACGTGGCCCAGGAAAGGTGGGCATTCGGTTTATAAGAAAGTAAGGTGGCAACTTCTGATTTATGCCCGGGCCCCCGTACCTCCCCTCCCGCTATATAATGGCTGAGAGCAATGGAGTATGCATTACATGGCCAGGGGAGAAATAGAGAACAAAAAATACATAGAAACTGGGAGCTCGGAGCTGGGGCAGTGTTCGAACCACGGGCTCTCCTATAGACCCGGAGCAGGAGGAGCTCGGATCCGAGGGAGCCGCCGATTCGCGTGATAGAACAATGTAAAAATTATGAACGTGTAAAATATATGGGCAAAAGTTGCCATATGCCCCATAAATATGCATGGGATATATCCGCAGGGACTCAAGTGGATCGGAGTGGAATCTATGGCGATGGCGATGGCGATGACGATGATGATGAGACTTTTCTGCAAAATAATTGATAAGGCCGCCAGGGAGATATTACACTGCGAGAATTTATATCCTATATATATATTTTAATATTTAAAAAAATCAGGAAAGCAATTTATTAAAAGTGTTTTATTTAATTCTTTTTATCCAACAAAGAAAACAAACTGGAGACTATAGTTTCTGTATATGTTTTTAATACACCTAATTATTTATTTTATAAAAAATACATTAGAAAAGCTTTAACAAAAATAAAAAAATTCAGGAACTAAGAAAACATAAAATAAATTAAAGAAATCAGTAAAAAAAAAAAAACGTTCTAGGATGTTTCTACAATTTTTAAAGAATTTAACCAAAATTACAAACGAAAAACTATAGCTTATGCTTTTGTTTTCATTAAAAATACATTATAAAAGCTTTAAAAACTTTTTTTTTTTAAGTACAGGCACTGCTAAAAATTATATTTTAAATATATTAAAATCAAGGAAAATATTTTTACGGAGTCTTAGATTTTATTTGAATTATTCTATAAATAAAAAATATGGAGACTCTAGTTTCTGCTGTTTTCTGCATCAAAAAAATATCAGAAAAGCTTTAAAAATTGTTTAAAAAATGCAGCCACTGTTAAAACATATAAAGTAAATATATTAAAATAAGTATTCAGATAGATTTTAAACTACTTGAATTATAAAATAAATTATATAAACCGAAAACTTTTTTATTCCAATATCAAATCAAAAAATCAATCAAAAAATTTCTTTTAACAAAAAAAAAAAATTTAAAAAGCTTTAAGGATTAACCAAAAGAAGTGTAATTTTTTAAAAATATATATTAAACCAGGGATACAAGGTTATAGGAGCTTAATATTTTATTTAAAATATTTAACAAATCATACAAACGAGAAACTAAATTATCTGACTGTTTCATTATTAAATAAAAGACGATAGAAAAGCTTTTAAAATATTTAAAAACCGTGCAGGCACTGTTGAAAAATGTATTTTTTATATATTAAAATCCGCGAACTGAGTTCCTTGAAAGTTTGTATTTCAATTTAATTATTTAACAAATAATACAAACTGAAAACTAGAGTGCTCATTACATTTAAGCCTTTCTTGTATGAAAAATACACCGGAAAAAACCGAAAACCTCTTAAAATTTTCAAAACTATATGAAAAACCCATCAGAAATCCTGGCCAGTGTATATTTAGTCCCGTCTGGAAGCTATAGCTGTATAGATTTCATTATGATTCAACTTAATAAGCTGCACGCCCGGGTGTTGATGTGGTTGAGTGGCTTGATTTAATGGCTCCCGCTTAGGGCCCCGGGAAGCACATAGACACACTCATAGTCCAGACCCATAAAACTGAACTCGGAAAACTGAAAACTGAAGACTGAAAACTGGAGACTGAAAACTTGAAACTAAAGAAACCAAAAACCGAAAACTAAAAACCGAAAACTAAAAACCGAAAAACTAAAAACCTTTGGCTCGGTGCCGGAAAGCGGAGCAAGTCATGCTGATGGATTGGAAATCAAGACTGTGGCCCGCGGATTTTGGCTTCGTATTCGTGGGAAGAACGCTGGGAAAGAGGTTTTTCCACACACAACACACCACACACACACACACACACACACACATTACACATAATAATGGCAGACAATTGCAGAAAGGCTGCCGGAACCACGAGGGTTACGACTTGGGGAAAGCTAAGGCCTGAATTTAGTTGATATTAAATCCGATGAGGGAATTTCAGGCCAAGCTGGGGAGCTATTAAAACTATTATTGATTTACTGAATAATATAATATATAATATAGCATATTTATAATACAAAATATATATTAATAAAATTTAATAAATATTTTTAAATGCGGAAATGCCTCTGTGGCAAAATAGGGTGATACTCTTTGGGGTCAATTTAATCTTTGATTTATTGAAATATTTTATTATAAATATATAATATAGCTTAAAACGTAAGCTTAAGTACAAAATATATATAATAATAAAAAAAATATAATAAATTCTTCATTAAATTAAAAAAATATATATAAAAGTTCAAATATAACAAAAAAATAAATAACAAACTTAATAAATATTCAAAATTACCATCTACCAGCGATGCTAAACTGAAAAAATAGGCGTTATTAAATTATACTTTTATTTACTTCAATAAAATGTAATACAGCTTATAAAGTAGGAAATAAATTAATAAACAAACTTATTAAACAATTAAAACAAAAATGCCAGATATGCCATTTGATCTCAATGCAGCTGTTTTTAAGAAAAAATCGATGTAAAATTTTATTTGTATTATTTTTCTAGTAATTTGTTATTATATATTTATATATAATGATTATTTGATAATCGAAATAAATTAAACTTTAAAACATTAAGCTTTATAAAGAAAAATTAAAGGTAGAATTGTAAAATAATATTTGTTCAAATATTAAATTAAAAATAAAATATACTTAATAAAGCTTAAGACACAAGCATAGTTAATAGTTTTATTACCTGACATATTTAATAAATATTTGTCAAGTTCTTTTTAATTATAATTATGTAACTCTTTTTAAAATTGAAAATAAATAAAATTGAAAATAAAATAATAAAAATAAAAAATTATTTAAATTATATAGAAATATAAACCGAAACACATAAAATAAATTTCTTAAAACAAAAATTAAATATATTAAAATCAGGTAGGGAAATTTTTAGGAGTCTTATATTTTATTTGAATTAATTAACAATTAAAACCAACTGGAGACAAAAGTTTATGTAATTTTCTATATGAAAAAAAATTTAATAAGGCTTAAGACACTATCATAGTTAATAGTTTTAATACCTGACATATTAAATAGATATTTCTTAAGTTCTTCTTAATTATATATATGTAACTCTTTTTAAAATTGAAAATAAAAAATGTTATACTACTTTTGTTTAAAAGTTTTTCCCTACTATTTCTTCTTAATCTTCTTCCTTTTTTTATATTATTGTTTAAAATAGTTTTTATTGATGAATTTAATTATATATACGACATTTGTCAATGATTACTTTCATTTATTTGCTTTTAGAGCTCCCAAAAATATGTTTTTAAGAGAATTTAATCACTAGTTAATGATTTTCAATGGAAATAAAATAAAATATATTTAAAAAATACCATAGAATTACTTAATTTATATTTATTAATTTAGGCAAACTTTAAGAAACCTTAGAAAGTATTTACAAATATTTAAAGTAAATCCCCTTAGCCCTGCTCTTTCTGGCCATCTTCAGCCGTCTCTTAAACCCTGTTAACAAGCGGATTAACCGTCTTTTCACAAACATATAGTATAAATATATGTATAGTATATTTGTGTGCCTATAGAAGCCATTAAGTTAATTTCATTTGTTGGCATCTTAAAGCCATTTCCTGTCTGCCTTTCGCCCTCTTACAGTTTTCGTCTTGTAGAAATTCCCGCATTTCTTTGGATTTACTGAAACTGAACCGAACTGAACTGAAAATCTTTGTAGAACAATGGATCATAGATCATATTTTAATGTCGCTGTCGCCGGTGTTCTTTGGTACAATGAACTTTCGATATGAATATCTAATGTTGGCCACGAAAAAGTCGCACATTTTCATCATCATCATCATCATCGTAATATTTTTGTGTGCGATGCGTTACCCATTTTTATTATTATATACTTTAGCTCTCGAAAATCTTCTTTCTATATCCATCTCGGTCGCACTTTTTGTTGTTGTTTTGTTATTTTTTTTTTTTTGAATAATATTTTTTCTTATTTCATTTTTGACTGTGTGTCTGCTGTTTTTCTTCTTTTTTTTTTGTTATTATTTTTATGGCTCACAACGATGGCGGCATCGTTGTCGACAACGGCGCGTCTTTTGATTGGTTCAAGTTGAGCGTTTTTAACGAGCTCTGATTTCTGCCGCCGAAAGATAGATAGAGAGGAGACACATCAGAGGGAGAGGGGAGGAGGAGAGAGAAGAATCGGGGAGAATCGAGGAGAATCGAGGAGAATCGGGGGGGCCTGAGAGACCTGGAGATACTCCATACTCCATAACCTGGGGGATTATCTCCGGCCAGCGATCAGCCGCCGTTCGCCGTTCGCCGCTCGTTCGTAGCCATAGTTTTGCCATATTTTTGCCATACTTTTTGCCATATAATTCCCCAGGGCTTCTATATCATAATTCACCACAGCAATTAGGTTCCCCCAGATGTCGTACACTCAACTTTTGGGTTCACAAAAGGCCGAGCATCTCGCTGAAGCGAAAAAATAACGAAATTTGTAGGTATGGAAGATCGATGCATGGGTTGTCTTTGATCATAATTAATAGTTTAATTAACAAAAAAATATATAGTAAGTTTAATAATTATGCTAAAATAAACAGGAATATTTAGTATATTTATAGTTTTATTTATATATTGTATAAGTAACTATTTATATCCGTTGTATATTTATAGGAAAACTATTTAAACAGCGGACCTGAGAGCAGAATTTCCTCTAAGTAATTTCTTATATATTTTATATATTTTTAAAAATTTAATATATTTTTAAAACAAAATTTGTAATACAATTTATTTGGTAATACCACTTTGTCAAAAATATTTTAATATATTCAATAAAAATATTTCTTAAGCTCTTAGTTTCTGGGAGTAAATTAAGGGAAAACCACTTTAAAAACCCCTCTTAAAAGCACCATTAAAACTCCCTTTAAACCTTTCTTTCAAACTCCCTTTTAAAACTCCTTTAAAACCTTCTTTAAAACCCCGTTTAAAACCCCCTTTAAGAATGCTTTAAAAACCCATGTAAAATGCCATATAAAACCCCCTTTAAAACTTTCTTTAAAATCCGTTTAAAACTCTCTTTAAAACACCCTTTAAAACCCCCGTTTAAAACCACCTTTAAAACCCCTTCAAAACCTTCTTTAAAATCCGTTTAAAACCCCCTTTAAAACCTTCTCTTAAATCCCTTTAAAACTTCCTTTAAAATCCCCTTTAAAACCTTCTCTTAAATCCCTTTAAAACTTCCTTTAAAACCCCCTTTAAAACCTTCTCTTAAACCCCATTAAAACCTCCTTTAAAACCCCCTTTAAAAACCCCCTTTAAAACCCCCTTTAAAAACCCCCTTCAAAACCACCTTTTAAACCCCCTTCAAAACCTCCTCTAAAACCCCTATTAAACCTTCTTTAAAATCAGTTTAAAACGCCCTTTAAAACCTTCTCTAAAACCCCCTTTAAAACCCCCTTTAAAACCTCCTTTAAAACTCCCTTTAAACCCCCCTTTAAAACTTCATTTGAAACCCTCTGGAAATTCTTTTAAAACCCCTTTAAAGACCCCTCCAAAACTCTTTCAAATGTCCACACTTGCACCTAGAAAATTTGGTGTGCTCAATAAATTATTTAAAGTATTTCATATAATAAAAACTATTACAGCTATTTGTTGAATATTTGAAATATATATATTTTATGATTAAAATGATTTTAGTTAAAATCTTTCCTTGATCATATTAAAACCCTTATTAAAAACCCCTTAAATAACCCTAAATAACCCCACATTAAAACCCATTTTAAAACTCCTTTAAAAACTTCATCAGGAAACAAATTCCTTTGAGAATTTCTTGAGTGTTAAATAAAGCATTTAAAATTTAAAAATATATAATATAATGGAAGATATTATATATATATATTTTTTAATATTTAAATATTAAATAAAATGCCTTTTAATTTTGTTAAAAACCATTTATTATTAATCCTTTAATATATAATATATTTTAGGTTTAAAACTTTCCCCAATTGTAGGGAAACCTCTTTGTTAAACTCTTTTAAAAAGACTATCGGGAAACACTATTTTGTGTCAATTTTTTGAATAAATAAAATAAATAAATAAATAAATAAATTGCTGTATTTTGTGTAATATTTAATACATAAATATTATATTCTTAACATTCTTGTTAATAATTTTTTCCCCATAAGTTTTTCCTGCTAGTGTTTACTTTTGGCCTGGCTCCTAGAAGAGCGTGGTCCGCCTGGACAACGTGACGGCGATGCGCTGGCCGAGATTAGCGGAGGCTGGCTGGCTGGCTGGCTGGGATTGGCCGAGAACTTGGCCCTGGCCAGGATGCCGGGAGAAGTATGGGGGCCCAGTTCCTGGAGGCCAGGTGATAAACGCGGCCAGATAACCGGGAGCCACTGGGCCGTAATGAAGATCTCCGCCGGATCTGGATGGATGGCCTGGGAAAGCCGCTCTTTCTGCGGATCACGAGTGGCCACTTAGGCCCGTCATGACTCGGAAAAATTGTTGGGGTGGGTTAGATAACGACATGCAAAAGTGGAAATAAAACAAAAACAAAAAAAAATAAATAAATAAATAAAATAAAAGAAAACAGAAGCAGCTGCCGAATGACTTCATCGATCCATCGTTCGAACAGTCAATTTGATTTGTCGCTTGTGGAATTACATGCCACATCGCAGGTCGGGTTACCTGGTGCGGGTTCGCACCTGTGGCTCACCTGTGGCCTAGGTCGCGGTGTGTGCCAGTGTGAGTGTGAGTGAGAGCGAGATGGACAGTGCAGGAGAGTGGCATTTTAATTGGAATGCTTCCAGGGAGCAAAAAAAAGAAGGGTATATCCGTTGTGGGAAAGAAATAAATTTTAAATAATTTTTTTTTAAATAAAATTAAATAAAAAATTAAATTAAATTAAATTTTAAAATAAATAAAAATTTGTACACTGTATGCGATGCAAGACCGAGTGTTAGCGATTCTCACGAGCAAAAAGCTTCGAAAAAAAAATATAAAAGAATATTTAAGTTATGTAAATAGTGAAACGAAATCTCAAAACTTTTCGTTGTTGAAATTTAATAAAATTAAATTTCATTTAAAAAAAAAAGTTCAAATATACAACACATAGCTTAAAATGCTTCGAAATTATTCGACGGGTGATAGTTTCCTTCAAATCAAAAGTAAAGTAAATAATTGAAAATAAATAAAAATTAAATAAAATAAAACAGAGAGAAGTGCGCACTCGAAGGCTGCACAAAACGAACTGAAAATCTAGACGAAGTCGATTCCACATCTGAACTTCAGAAGCCCAAAATTCAAGTCATGGCCTACTGGGACTTCCAGAAAATCACAGATGCCAGAGATGAGAAATAGGGTCACACTTTTCATGGCAAGATGTTTACTATTTTTCTCTGGTCACATTTTAGTTTATTCCTTTTTATTTGTGTCTATTTACGTGACAGAGATGCCAAATATGAGAAATAGGGTCACACTTTTGGTGGTTACTTGTTTTCTAATTTGTTTTTTAATTTGTTATTACTTAATTTGTATTATTTTAAAGATTTTCTTAATCTATTAACAAAGAAAACAGCTTGTAAAATTACTGCTCTTAGTCTCTGGGTATATTTTAGTATATTATTATATATATTTATTTACAAAAATCAGACACTTGACAAAGATGCCAAACAGGCCATATAGGGTCACACTTTTACGGTTAGCTATTTACTATTTATTTGAATCATGAATTTTTATGGAAATTCTTCAGGCTGTTTAATTTGTATTTTATTTATTTTGAAATTTATGTAATTATTCTTATATTTTAAATTATATAGCATTGAAAAATCTTTGGGAATCAGTGCTCTCAGTGTGCTTTGTTTATATTTCAGCGTATATTCCAGGGTTTTAGGGTTACACCTTTGGTGGCTAGCTGTTTACTATTTAGTTATTTTTACATTTGTAATGATTATTCAATATTTTTCATACAAACTTTTTAATTTTCAGTCTCTGGTAAATTTTCAAAATGTTTCCAAGGATTTTAGGGTCACACTTATTGTGGTTAACTGTTTATTAATTCATGCATTATAATGTTGATTTTATTTTTTAAATTATTTAACAAAGAAAAAACATGTAATCAGTCTCTGATTATTTTTTAAAATATTTCCAAGGGTTTTATGGTCACAATTTTTATGTTTAGCTGTTTAGTATTTATTTACTCATGCATTTTTATGATAATTCTTATTTTCTAAAATAATTTAACATAGAAAAAACCCTGATTATCGGTCCCTACAAATTTTTCATGATATTTCCTATGGTTTAAATGAATATAAACCTCTTTGGCACTTGATTTACTTAGCATTTAATAAAAAAAAAAAGGTTACCTTGTTATAAAATATTTTCCACCTCACACGAACCTAGGGTATTTAAACCGTCGGTATTCCTGAGTTTCTGGTGCTATTTTTGGCTCTCTTCTTGAGTTTTCTTTTTTTTTTTTTAATAATGTTCCTTCAGCCGCGCTTGATTGATTTAGCGAGGCAGCACTGACCCGCAGCAACAGGACATTCAAAGGAGGGTTGCCACCACCATGGCACCACCACCACCACCACCACCACTACCAGCAGCACCACTCAGGGGTTCCCAGTGCACCTGCCTGCCCGCCGGTCAGAGATCCGACTGTCTGCCGGAATGGATAATGGAATTCCGAGCGGCATGCGATCGACACTCACCCTCGCCACTCTCCAGTTGCGACCCCGGACATGGCATTACCCTCGGGAAGCGCGATCTTGTCCGTTGATCTTTTTGGTGCATTGGCTAAGTTAATTGGTTGTAAAACAATTTTTCGAATTAACATAAAAATGTTTCATTGGAAAATGTATTTATGCGACGGCAGTGTGGAGTAGAAAGACTCTTGGAGGGCAATTAACCATCGGTCCTCGCCTGGGATCGCTCTTGTTTGCGGTTCCCGATCGCGCCCGCATATTACCACTCTCATATATCTCATATATATATATATATATATACATATATGTATATCTGAGAGGGGGAAGTTTGACGGAAATATGTATAATGGAATGATGTATGATTGAGCGGGCAGAGGGATTGCTGGTAGAAAGGAGAGCAGAGTGGGTGGCGAGGCCAAAATAATGACTTTTTGTCTATTTGAGAGGTTGTGACTTTTGGGAAATTAAATCAGATCAATGGGTTAAGGAATACTGATAATGGGGGTAGGGATTAAAAAGTTAAAGCTGTAATAATAATACTTGTTACATATTAAATAATTTCAGAAGTATGTGAGACATTGTAGCTATCTGTTTTGACTTGTCTATTTGAGAGGTTGTGACTTTTCAGAAATTTAATATGAAATTCAGGGTATAAATTAATAAGTTAAAGACTTAATAAAAATTTCTGTTTTTTATGTGTAATATTTTCTACATCAAAAATAATTTCAATAATAATTTCTGTCCTGTTATGACTTAAAAGTAGGAAAAAGGAAATAGAAAAAATGTATGGAGAGGAGAATATTTATAAGACATCTTAACAAAAATTTTGAGCTCATAAGCATAACATATTGTAAGCTATATTAATTTTATAATATTATTTACTAATAAATTTATATATAAAAAATCGTTTTTAGAGTTAAATACAAATATGAAATATATTTTAAAAATATTATGTAATTTGTTTGACTTTATTTAGATTGCATAAGTCCCATACATATATCAAATAAATAAAATATCGATACAATATCGATTTAGTAAAATTTTTAAATATAAATTTATAATTTCTAATATCGAAAAATAGCGAAAAATATCAAATACTATCAAAAAAATACCGAGAAATATATAAAATTATTGAAATTTAATCCAAATATTAAATAAAAATAGTTTAATCTTATTCTAGTATACCACATAACTTCATGGCATCCTTCAAAGATCGATAAAATATCGATATATCAATATTTTTCAAATATTTTTCATATATTTTTCAATGATAATTTTACAAGATGAATAAACAACCCCACCTGACACTGTTACCTGTTACCGTTCGGGGCATAACGAGCACCAGCGCAGTCGCTCGACCATTACACAAAAGTCATCGCGATTGTTATCGTCATCGTCATCGGAATTGGATTCGGAATTGCAATCGTCATTGTCATTGGCAGCGCTAATGTGCGATGTGTGAGATGCAATGTACCGCAACTGACAGACTGACGAACTGACGGACTGACGGACTGACGAACTGACGGACTGACGGTTGGAACAGGAAAACAAGAAAGTCAACACCGAATCAGACAATTGAATTGTTTTCGGCTCCCGCCGGTTGACTCTTTTGTTCTACACCCCCTCCCCCCACTACCCCCATCCACACCCCCATATGTAGAGCTGGAAGTGGAAATGGAAGTGGAAATGGAAATGAAAATGGGAGGGGGACAGCAGCAGAAGCAGCAGCACCCGCAAGACCATTCAACCATGAGCTGGCCACAAATGCAAATTGAATGAAATGGGCAAAAGATGCACTCGGGAAAAAAAGGAGCCATAAGGAGAGAGCTCAAAATATTAACAAAGGTATCGAAAAAAGCGATAAAAATATATAAAAATCGATAAAAATCGATACAAATCGATACAAATCGATACAAATCGATACAAACCTATAAAAATCTATCATTATATATGTACCTTTGTCTTACTGAAAAGTTGTATTATCATTTTCTCTGTCTTAATACAAATTAACTCAATATTTTGGCACATTTTATATGCTTTTTAACTTTTAACCAAAAATCTAGAATAATAGAAAAAACCCATGTCACAAACTGTATGAAAATATGTTGAAAATTGACCTAGTTATAATTTTTTTCTTGGAAATTTACCCATCGTTGCTATGGCAGCTATATGATATAGTCGTCCGATCCGGCCCGTTTCGACTAATATGGTAGTGAAAGCATATAGAAGACTATCTGCAAAGTTTCAATCAGATAGCTTAAAAACTGAGGGACTAGTTTGCGTAGAAACGGACAGACGGACAGACGGACATGGCTAGATCGACTCGGCTGTTGATGCTGATCAAGAATATTAACACTTTAAAAGGTCGGAAATTTCTCCTTCACTGCATTGCAAACTGCTGACTAAAAAAATTATAGTACCCTGAGTATAATAAATGAAATTATATTTTAAATACATTAAATTAAGTATTAAATATATTAAAATGAAATATTTAATAAATTAAATGATAGTTTAAATACATTATATATTTTTAAACTGTAGAATTAATAAATTAAATTCAAATCATATTAATAAACATAAGTTAAGACAAAAAATTGCAAGTTTACAGCAAAATTAATGTAGTTAAATTGAAAAGCTGTTCTTAAATAATTATTAAAAATAGGAATTGATATAACAATGAATTCAGAGAATGCTCATGTTATCCGTTGAGAGTTTTTAGATTTTTGTTCTTTTATTCTGTATTTTGTTATACATTTCTTTCAGTGCACGCTCTCTGCTCTCGCCGAACCGCGCGAATAAAGACAATGGGAAGGCGACTTTTATTGGTTCCATTCGATGATCAGAGCCGCCAGTTTGCGGCGTACTTAGTGACACCATTAACGCCAGCAGCAGCCAGTGTGTGTGTGTGTGTGTGTGTGTGTGTGGTGTGTGTACTCTTAACCCCCGTCCAGCTTAACCCATGCCTGGTAGCCGTTTGCCAACAACACATCCACATCCGGCGCGCGCGCATGCGCAGTCCGTCTGTTTGATTGATTTTGTGGCACATTGCAAAGGGTTTCTTCTCGCTTTTCAGGCCTTTCTCTCCTTTTTGTTGTGTTTGTTGCTGCATTTGTTGCTGCCTATTTTGTTGTACTTTTTATTGTTGAATGTTTATTGCGATCGGTGTGAAATTTCACACCGCAATGCTTAAATGATTCCCGGTCGCCGGTCGCTTTCCGTCTCTGCTCGTCGTCTGTTTTCTTTTACTTTTTTATTTATTTTTTTTTTTTTAATTTTACTTGGTTTTCGTGGGTCAAAAGAGTGCGGAAGAAGAAGGTCTGGGAACGGGAGGGCATTATCTAATATATAATAATATAATAATAGTAAAATAAATCAATTATGATTTATAATAAAATATAACAAAAGTCGAGTCATAGATTTTTCATACTTGAAAGTAGAAAAGGCATTATAAGTTAAGTTTCATTATTATAGTTCAAGTTTTAATTAACATAAAACTAGAGAAAATAATTTAATAACAAAAAAAAGAAGGTATTAATCAGAAAAAAAAAATTTGCATTTCTTATTTGATAATAACATTTATTGTATATAAAAAAAAATAAAAATAGATTTCACATACTTGAAACTGGAAAACTAGTTGCAGCAGTTAAATTAAATTAAATAAAATTATATTTTTATAAAGAAAAGGTTTAATTTTACTTACTTTAAGAAATGATTTTTTTAAACTTCCATTGTGTATTATGTGAAATATATATTTTTAAATTATATATATATATATTTTATGATTATGTATTGTATATATATTATTATTATATTCAACGACCAAAATATATATTTTTCGGAATCTAGAAGAGGCATTAAAGCTTCTTTATAATATTAAGTATAATGTATATATTAAAATTAGATATTATTGGTATTATAATGTATATATTTTGATAATATATATATAAAAATGTATAAATGATTGCCATATAATTTAATTCGATATATATTTTATATTTTTTATATACAAAAATTAAAAACTTTGTTCTGTAAATATTTTAGAGCTCCAAAGGTTCTATATACTTTGTATTAATTTAACTAAGAGGTAAGGCATTTTTTTCAGAAAAATATGAACTCCTTAAATTTTATTTTTAATATTTAATATTATAAAACGTATCAAGGAAATAAGGAAATAAAGAAATTAGCATTATCCTTCTACTTTTTTTTAATTTACTAGAACAAAGGCTAAAGGTTCCTCAAAAATATAATTTAATTCTCTGCATTTAAAATTTCCTTTTTTTTTTAATTAACCGCAACAAGGTAAGGTATTTTTTTACTAATTATATTTACAAATTTAATGATTAAAAGTTCTTTATAAATTTAATTTAATTGTCTGAATTTACTAATTATATTTATAAATTCAAAGATTAAAGGTTCGTCATAAATTTAATTTCATTCTCTGAATTTAAATTTTTTTTATTTAATTTTTTTTTTATTTACTAATTATATTTATAAATTTAAAGATTAATGGAATTCATTTACTAATTATATTTATAAATTTAAAGGTTCAATGTTCCTAATAAATTTAATTTCATTCTCTGCATTTAATTTCTTAAATTTAATTTAATTTATTGATAAATGTATTCCCAACGCTACAAGTTTAAAACTTATGAATTAGTGCGCTAGTCACATTTTATTATTTTTTTAATAAACCGCCACAATGTAATGTATTTATTTACTATTTATATTTATTAAATTTAATTGTTATAAAATATTTATTTCAAAATTTAAATACAACTCCCTGTTACCCCTTTTTCCAATTAAAGAGCTTCAAACAAGGACGTTCCTTGGCTTTCCCACATGATTTCCTCGACCTCTATTTACCGCAACCAACAGGTGAGTGTGTCGAGTGTGTGTGTTGGGTGTGAGTGTGAGTATGAGTGTAGTGTGTGTGCTATGTGTGTGCTGTGTGTGTGCTGTGTGTGTGCCTCAATAGGTTCCTGGTAGTGTAATTGCAAAGCCCTTCAAGTGCCACCATCCCATTGCCCTTGGAAATGCTGCAACTCTACCACTGCCACTGCAAGTTGCAACAATTGGCGTCACGCTTCGCTGGCGGCCCAAGAGGGAGGGGGCCACAGGGAGTCGGAGGGAAGCCAGAGGGAGTCGGAGGGAGGCCCAGGGATGGAGGAGCCACAGAGCATGCACCAGGGCCAGACTATAGGGTTGATTGAAAGATTATTTTGCACTGATAACGCTAAAAACGTATGGATGGAGGGAGGGACTGAGGCAGGGAGGGACTGAGGCAGGGAGGGAGGGCCAGGGGGATGGCCAGGGGGATGGCCAGAGAGGGGGGAAAAATTGAGGCATGGGTTGGCTGTAACCACCACCAAAGTGCAAACAAAACAACAAGAGTCAAATAGAGCGAGGAGCCATCAAAAAAGCGGCACAGAAATTGCAATTCGAAAATTGTTGCGCTTTTGGGTTTGCGTGTTTGCATTTTTTGTATTTTTTGTTGTATTTTTTGTTGTATTTTTTTTTGTATTTCTTTTTTCCATTTTTGCATTCATTGTCCACAAGCATTTCCCACATTTCCAGGCCAGACCAGACCGGCGACCATCATCATCATTAATAATATTGAAAAGCCCTAATTACGGTTAAGTGGCCCAAACGAGGAGAGGGACAGTGGAGGGAGGGGAGTGGAGAAGGGAAACCCTCTCTCCGCTTCCGTATTGAACTTTTGCAAAGGGTTTCCTCCGCTTCCCTAAACTCCACTGAAGCGGATCTTCATCAGGAAGGGCGAGCGAGAGGCCTCTTCTGTGTGTAAATCATTTTTCCCACCCCTAAAAAAAAAAAAAATAAAGGTAACCTCACCTGCCCAAGGTGCTGCAGCAAATGCAGGTGCATCGCCTCAACTTGGCTCCTGACCTACCACGACCCTCGTTCTCGTTCCTCGTTCCTCGTTCCTCGGTTCTCGTTCCCCATCTCGCCTTAATGAAATCATTTATAATTTTCCCTTCCCCTCGAGGTGGCATTTGCTTTGCGGTCTCCAGACACCGCCGCCTGCTTTTCTTCCCGGCGCGGAGCAGGTACTTGTACTTCTTCCCCCGTTGACTCTGTGTTTTCCCAACACGCTTCATTGCCCATTTCGGAGCCCATTGATATGGGCCAGGAGCAGGGGCAGGAGCAGGAGGAAGGAGCAGGAGCAGGAGTAGGAGCAGGGGCAGGAGCAGGAGCAGGAGTAGGAGCAGGAGCAGGGGCAGGAGCAGGAGCTGGAGTAGGAGCAGGAGCAGGGGCAGGAGCAAGAGCAGGAGCAGCAGAGGGTCACTTGTCCCCTGGTCCCTTAGCACGTGGCTACTGAGCGGTGATCGGTGATCGTGGATCGTGGATCGCCGTGTTTGGTGGCGGGGCAGCTGCGCGGCTTTCAGCTGTCTCTAATGATGGCCAAGAAATTAATGTCCAAGTCCATATAAAAATGGATAATCGAAATGATGATTTAACAGGGAAAGACAGAGAGTTTTCCCTTTAGAAATAAGACACAGAAAGAGACAAAGACTTTTCCGTTTAGGAATAAAACAGCGAAAGAATTTGGAATTAAAACAGAGAAAAACAGGGAGTTTTATGTTTAGAAATAAAACAAAAAAAAACAGACAGTTTTTCATTTAGAATTAAAACAGAGAAAAACAGAGACTTTTCCATATAAAAATAAAACGGAGAAAAAAAGAGAAAGTTTTCCGTATAGAATAAAAAACAAAGTAATATAGTTATAAAAGTATTCATTTAGGCTTTCAAATAAATTCTTTAACAAAGAAGGTAAACAAGTAAGAAAGTTATAATGTCTCTATAAAAAATAATAATAATAAAGTTTCTTAATTTGAATTTTAATTTGGCTTAATAATCTAAGTTTTTTTGTTTGTTTACCTGTTTTTTTACTCGTTTACCTATTTTTTTCTTTTAATATTTTTTTAAAGAAACTTTAAGGGAGTTGTAATAATCACACATTTAATTACAACTTAATTTAATAATTCCCAAATGCAGTCAGGTTGAAATGCAACTTTCTTGATTGTTTTGCTTTTTTTATTTATTTTTTTAAATTTTAGAATTAAGCCTAAAAATCCTAAGATATATTAAAAAAAAAAAGGTTTATAAAGTGTAAAAGTAAGTAAAAAGCCTTAAAATGTTATTCCACTTAACCTTTTCAGCAGGTCGTCTTGTTGGTTTATATTTTTCCTAATTGTTTATGTATTTCTAACATTATTTTATTAATATTTATTATAATGATATTTTAATGTAACCTAATTTTTTTCAGAAGGTCACCTTGTTGGTTTATAGTTTTCTTAATTGTTAATTTATTAAAAATAAATATTGTATGATAATTTATTATAATAATATTTTATAAGTTGAAAGGAGAAATTTTAAAATAAGCTTAAGCTATTTGATATTCCTGCAAATTGAATTCAAACCCAATTCTTAAAGTATTTAACCATCTACAATTTTAGCTTAAAAAAAAATTTTTTTTACAATTCATTGTCTTTTTTTATATTTTATTACATTTTTAATTTTTATTATTTTTAAATTTAATTTCTTTATAATTCCACTTTCTTTCTTGAAAATTTATTTATTTATATTTTATTTTATTATTATTCTTTTAAAAATAAAGAATTAGAATTCTGAAATATAAAAAAAAATTAAAAGACATATTTATATTAAAAATAAAAAAATATTTAATTAATAGTTAAAAGAAAATTAATAGAACTATTTTATTTGATTATTCTCCTTCTAAGAGTAAAGAATTAAAATTCTGAAATATTATCAAAAAAAAAAAAAATTAAAAATATATATTTACAAAATACAAACAAAAAAAGGTTTTTTAAAACAAAAAAAAATCATTGAAAAAATATTAATTTAATACAAAAAAAATAAAAAAAATAAAATAATATATATAAAAAAATTTGAAAAAAACCTATATATAAAAAATATATTTAAAAAAATATATATAAAAAAATATATATAAAATAATATATATAAAAAAATATATATAAAAAAATATATATAAAAAAATATATAAAAACATATATACAAAATATTAAAAAAATATATATAAAATATAATAACATATTAAAAATTAAAAAAAAAATTAAAAATTTTAAAAATTTGAGTATTTTTTACTCAAATTTTTAAAATGTTTAATTATTTTTTTTTTATTTTTAAAAATTTGAGTAAAAAAAATTAAAATTTTAAAAATTTGAGTAAAAAAAATTAAAAAAAAACTTATTTAAAACTAAAAAAAGTTAAAAATACAATTAAAAAAAAGGTTTAATAAAAAATAAAGAAAATAATTATATAAAATATTATATTATATATAATAATAATTAAAATTTTTTTTTTAATTTAAATTTTGAAACCCAAGCAGACTCTCAGTTTCCCCTCAGCCCCCCTGTGACGAAACCCCTGCCGGCTTTCCACATCCCACTACCCTTCGATTCTACGTACCTTCGTATGCAAAGGCTTTCATTTTAACAGCAGAACTCAAAGCCCACAGACGCCGTTCGAACGTAGCACTGAGTAAAAAACGAAAATATTGAAAACTTTGAGACCAAAATTACGAAAAGGCGAGGGAAGTTACTGCTCTCTGGTTACCCTTTCGGCCTTCAATTAAATTCAAAGTATTCGTGTTCCGGGCGCAGAGATCGATGCCACGATGCCGCCTCGCCCCCGAGCCCCGGTGCCCACCCAGAGCACCTCGCTCTCCCAGCTGCAGGGCCAGGTGCAGTTCAATCCGGTGATGGACAGCCGGAAGCTGGAGAATATCTGGACAATGCGGCAGCTGGGCGGCACTGGGGGCGCCTTGAAGGCTTTGGCCAAGAACGTGGCCCAGCACATGAACCTCAACCGGAGCACCCTGAAGCGAGTGGTGGCCCAGGTGGTGGCCGAGCACCACAACCTGGGCCAGGTGGATGACTACAAGGGTCACATGTACTATGCCAAGCCGGAGCGCTTGAATTTCTTGAACCTTTTGGCTCAGTCCAAGGAGGCCCTGGACGACCTGCTGCTGCTGGATCCCCGCCTGGCCAAGAAGTTTCATCGCAAGGAGCAGGTCAAGAAGGGCCAAAAGCCACCCAGGGTGGGCTCCAAGAGCAAGATCAGTTCGCAGTACCAGGTGACGGCTTTAGCGGCAGCTCAAGGGCCTGGCAAAGGTCGCTCCTCCACAAGGTTGGCCACCTGCCAGGCCCAGAAGTCTTCACCGAAGCTGATTCAGACTTTGAAGCAGTTGCCAATGAAGGTGCCAGTGAAGATACCAGTGAAGGTTCTAGGCAAGAGTCTGGAGAAGGGTCTGCAAAAGGGTCTGCAAAAGGGTCTGCAAAAAAGTCTGGAAAAAGGTCTGGGAAAGGGTCCAGGAAAGTCCCCATCGAATGCTCCAGTCAAGTCTCCATCGAAGACTCGTGTGAAGCCTCCATCGAATGCTCCAGTTAAGTCTCCATCGAAAGCTCTAGTAAAGTCTCCATCGAAGACTCCCATAAAGACTCCTGCGAAGGCTCTAGTAAAGTCTCCAGGGAAGCCTCTAGTGAAGACTCCATCGAATACTCCAGCGAAGACTCGGGCCAGGACTCTAGTGAAGATCCCACCAAAGACTGCGGCCTCGAAGCAGTTGGTCAAGGATTTCAAACTGGATCAAAGCACGGCTTTCCGCACCCGTTCCCCCTTTCGTTCGGCACCCTCCCGCTCCGGCTCGCCACTGGCCAAGACCTCAAGGGTCCCCTACACCAGCTCCTCCCAGCAGCGCCTGCCCGCGGGCTCCACCAGGAGAACAGTGTTGGACCAAGCCCCGACCAAGACCAAGTCCAAGATGAAGGTGGAAACCAAGGTCAAGACATCGTCAAAGCCAAAGCAGGGCAAGGCCTCAAAGGCTACGAAGAGGAACCCCTCCAAGCAGGCCAAGAAGGATCGGGATCAGGACAGGCATACGGCCAAAGAAGACGAATCTGAACACCATCTGAACCGGCTGAATCGCTCCCGTTCCCGGTCCCACACCCCCAAACGCAACCACGTGCCCTCGCCCTCGCCCTCGCCCTCCTCAGTGACCGCCAACACGGTTATCTCCCGGCAAAACCCCAGGCAGGGGGGGCAGGCGGAGGGCGTAACAGCCAAGACCTTGACCAAGGCTTTGACCAAGGCCTTGGCCAAGGCCTTTCCCAAGGAGGCCGGGAACAAGGAGACACAGAAATCACCACCAGCATCGCCGTTGCAGTCGCCTTACAGGAACTACGACAAGCCCTGGCAGGTGTCGCGTTCCAAGAGACGACGCCTGGTGGCCGGTTGCCTGGAGAAGATCGGAAAGTTAGAGAAGATCGGGAAGATCGAGAAGATCGGGAAGATCGAGAAGATCGAGAAGACTGAGAAGATCCAGAAGCAGCAGGAGAAGAAGCAGCAGCGGAAGCAGCAGGAGCTGGTGATGATCTCCCGCAGGCATCGCTCCCATGTGGGCCAGCAAATGCGCCAGGTGGACTTCCCCTGGTACACGCCCTATCAGTTCCAGGGCGGAGCCGGCGCCACCCAGCCGCCCAGTCCGCGCAGCTCCTCCTCCCCGCTGCTGACCAGGATCGGGCCGAAGCTCTCCACACGCCAGCGGCAGCAGCGGCTGCTGGAGGAGCGCCTGCGACGGGAGGGGGCCATCGATTCCATGCTCAACTATGGCTCGGGGCTGTTCCGTCGCCATCGGGGCGAGTGGCTGCCGGCCAGGAAGTCCTCGTCTCAGGTCATGACCAGGGAGAGCCGCAAGATCAGCGCCAGGAGATCGTCCTCCCGCAAGGCCACCAACAGGAGAGCATCCTCCCAGCCCAAGAGGTCTGCCAAGACCAAGGACCCGAAGGGCAAGGCATCGCCGAAGCAGGGAAAGCCCTTGACGGAGGGCTCACACCTGCCACCGCCCCCTCCCTCGGCCGTCAGCTCCGACGATCCGGTGCATCCGCAGCGCAAGGCCCCAGCCAAGGCCGCGGACAGCAGCCTGGGCAGCTATGCTGATCTCTTCCAGGCCTCGGACTCCCGCGAGGCTGCCAGGCGGTCCAAGCGCCGGCTGAGCATCGCCTTCAACACAAGGCCGCCCAGGAGCAGTTTCCGGCGGCGGCGTCAGGCCCCCGTCTGGAAGTAGGTCCTGGAGCCGTAGGAGCTGCAGGAGCAGCAGGAGCTGCAGGAGTCGTAGAAGCTGCAGGAGCAGCTGAAGCCGTAGGAGCTCAAGGTGACAGTTCATCCACCCGTCCACCCGTCCACGCATCCCGGAACCCACCGACTCTTTACTACCTTTTGTCAGTTTGTTAATGGAAGTTTAATAAATTTCAAATCTGGGACAGTGAGTCGGGAAGTTGAGTTATTTATGAATTGGGAAATTAATTAATTTTTTAAAAATTACATTATTAATTAGTTAGCTAAATTCTAATTTAGGTTTAAACTATAATTGATGAGCCATTGATAAACATATTTATATAGGATCTTTCAGGCATTTTCTAAAAGAAAATAGCTATGAAACCTTATTATTATTTAAGAATTGAGAAACAAATTAATAAATTAATAAATTAATGAATAAAATGTAATTTAAGATTGTTTCTTGATCTCTAAACCTTTAAAATATATATTTTAATTAACTTTTTCGATTGTTTCTTGATCTCTAAACCTTTAAAATATGTATTTTATTTAACCTTTTCAATGTATCCTCTAGTCATATAATTATGAATCTTTTTAAAAATTTAAAAATTTATTAAAGCATTAAGAAATCAATTATTAAATTAGTTATGTACATTAATTAATTAGTTATATCAACATTAACAAATAAGTTACACAATTAGTTATGTACATACATTTAAATTTCAGTTTGTTTCTTGATTTCTAAGTCTGTAAATTTTCATATAAAATTCTAAATTCTATTCCAAAGAAAAACAGAAATCATTGTTTTATTTATAAAATAAAAACTAAAAATAATAAATAAATTACTTAATATATTAATAATCCTAAATTTAATTTACGATTATTCGCTGATCGCTAGACATTTAAAATAAAAATTTTTTAATATATTTTCTATGCATTTTTGTAAAGTCAAATTATTATGCAAGTTTAAAATCTATTAAAAGCTTGAATGACTTTCCTAAATGTATCTATTAAAAAATATTTTAAATAAATAATAAACATATTAATTTACATATTCCCTATAATTTCTAAATATTTTCAACTCTCTTAAGTCCCTCTGTGGGGTAACATCCTTTAGAGCTAGTCACAGTTAAGCCTGGTGTAGGTGTTTTGTTATGTATAAATACATATAAAACATAAAATAAATAAATTAAATAATTAATTGACTAACTAAAACATAATTTAAGATTGTTCTTTGATCTCCGAACCTTTGAAAAAATATATTTTCATAGACTTTTGAAAGACCCTTTCTTAAGTCAAACAATTAAGCAAGTCCAAACTCTATTCAAGAGTCGAAGTTTGCTGGTTTTTCATTAAATTATATATTAAAATGCATTTAAAAAAAATATATAAATATTTTTAAAAAATTCCTTTATTTCCTCTGACACTTTAAACTCCCCCACAAAATATTTTTCAAGTTTTTAAAGTAACTAAACTCGTCTAAAGCTAGTCCCCAGGTAAGCCCCAGAGTAGCTAAAATCAAAACCCACTTCCGGCAAAAGGGTTTCAGGGTCAACCAATCAAGACCCTTAAGCTGGAGCTTAACCCCGTGTCAAATGTCCTTAACCAATATCAATATAAAGGCGCGAAAGGAAAGGAATTTTTTTATTTTGGGAAGTGGGGAAGACCCTGGGTTGTCTTTAAACCAGGGCCAAACCTATGCCACCCTCGCCTGCCGCCTTATGTCAAATACTTTTTCATGCATGCAACAAAATTCCCTGGGGAGACCAGAAAAGTCAGTCGATGAGCTCCAAAAAAAAAAAATACAGAAAATAAATACAACAAAAAATAGACAAAGAAAAAAATACAGACAACAAATACAGAGGAAAATTACAACAACAAAAAATACAAACAAAAATGTATAAATATATATATTATAAGAGCAGAAGACAAGGACGAGGACAAGGCCCATAATTTAAGTCGCTAAAGTTTTGCGCCTTTTGTTCGGCGGGGCAAAAGTTATTGAAAATCGCGCTAAAGGGGTTGAGGGGTTGCTTGTGGGTCCTGGCAAAGGACGAAAGGGTTCGAAATTGAAAAAGAAAGCGAATGTCAGGTGGCGGCGGCGGCTTCTCGGCGGTTGCCTGGATCGTTGGTGTGGGTGATTTAGTGTTAAATAAAAACTTTTAAATTGCCATTTGATCGTTTGTTTAGCGACAATAATGTCGTCGTTTTCAGGTCCCTGCGACTGCTCCAGGTCCCTGCTCCTGCCAGCTCCTGCTTCTGCCTGTTTCTGCCTGCTCCTTCGTGTCTCTTCAATTGAATGTGCGCCCAGGTCCTGTGACAGGTTTATAGGTCGCTGGGCCCTGTCTTGGGCGCAGGAAAAAAAAAAAAGGAATTCAGGAATACTATATATATTTAGAAGGGGGTGAGGTCCTGGGCGAGGGCGTCGTGACAATGACATTGTTTCGCTGACAGTTGTAGCAAATTTATTGAAAAGGTGTTCCCCGGTATCGAAATTTCCTTCGTGGCTGTCTCTAAAAATTTATTGATATGTTGAAATTGCTTCTCTTGGGTTTTTTTTTTTCTTTTTTCTTTGGGCCATAAAAACTTTGACAGCTTCATTTTTTTCTTGCGCTGGCTTCATTGTTGTAAATTTGACAGCAATTGTTTTGTTTGACAGTTTGTCGTCTCCGGCAAAATGATGATGTCAATATGCAAAGCAGTTCCGCGAGGGTGATGTGGTATCCGTCTCCAAATCCCAATCAAGGGGTTCGAATGAATGCCCGAATGAGTGAGTGAGTGACTCGCTTTCTCTGAATGGGTTATTGGTGAGCTGACAGCGGGCGTTGATGGGCTGCAGAAGGCTTTTCTTTTTTTGCATAAATTCCAGAGTCTTTTTTTATAAATTTCGCTAGGAATGGGTAAGGAATTTATAGCTATTAAGGGGTATTTTCAGATATTTATGAATTGAGAGGGGGAGGGTAATAATGTGGGTGGAGAGTGGAAGTTTATGGGTTTTTTCCTATAATTATATTCTTATTTTGATATATTTGTATTATTTTTACAATTAAGAAAAGATTTTAAGTTTTGATTATAGTAGAAAATATTTTATTTTTACATTTGGGAGTACATCTAATATTTTACTTTGTATTAGAAATTATTTAAATAATTTTGCGTAGTATTTTAAGCTGGGTAAAAATATAAGACTTTATTAAAGCATACCTGTAATGTCCTAGTTGAAATACATTTTCAACAATTCAACGACAGATTTATAATGCTGTTGTTGAACACAACAGAAAAGCAGAGAATAAAAAGAGAATTTAGAGCAAGAAGATGAAAAAAGCCACAGTTTGAACATTAAAAGGACCTAGTTGGAATATATTTTCAACAACCCATATAAAATATTGTTGTTGAACTCAACAAAAGGGCTGAGAATAAGCTGAGACTTAAGAGAAAGAAGGAGAAAGAGAGAGACACATGGTTAGATCAAAGTAATGCCTAGTTGGAATAAATTTACAACATTTCAACAACAAACTTAAAATGATAATATAAGTCTGGAAAAATCAAGTTCTTTAGCTCTTGAACTAATTTTCATAGCTATATATATTTTATCCTTACAATATTTAATGTAAATTCCTGATTTCGGTAAATGTTTAGCATTAAAAGTACTTCCTTGTGATACAAGAATTGAATATAGTTATCATTTGGTGACTTTTTAGCTTGGTAATATCAAGAAATTCCCATCGCAGCGCACCTGTCAGGGTCGCCAATGAACTTCACACTATTTGCCATTGAACTTGGCCCAGGTTGTGGCTAGCCTGCAATTTGAGTTCCTCAATTCCACCATTTTCCCGGCCACATTTCCACAATATTTATGTATGAGCCAGGCAGAGCGACAGAGAGCGAGATGGAGAGGAGTATGCTTTATGAGACTGTTTCGTTTTTCGCTTAATCGCACTAGAAAATCTCTAGAAAGAAGATGGCTTAGATGGTAGAAAAAAAAAACTGAAAAAAAACTGAAGAAAAAACCGCGGCGAGCGTTCAACTTGAAAATATGCCAAAAGACAATTGGTTGTTCGGTTCTTCGGTTGTTTGGCTCTTCGGAACGCTAAGGGCACGGCCCAGTCACCAGTCTCCGCAGAGCGTCTTCTCAGCGAGTCTCCCGTCTTCGGCGTCGTCTTCTTCAATGCCAAGCGAAGCGTGAACACTATTAGGGGGCATGGTCCGAGGGACGCAGGTGGGCAGGTGGGCAGGCATTTATTAATAATTACCACACAGAGATGGGAAAGAGAGTAAAAAGAGTGGTACATAGTAGGAAATTTATTTGTTATTTATCTTTTTGGCATTATGCATGAATGGCAATAAAAAATACACGAACGTATATATAGTTTTATTCCAACAAAAAAGAAGACTAAGCCGGAGTTCGAGTCGGAGTTTGAGTATCATAAAAGCCAGTTCTGAGCTCTCAGTTCCGAGTTCTCAGCTCTCAGGTGTACGAGTCTTCCCTGGGCGGGAGTTCGTTCGTTCGGTCAATAGATTTAGATCACTTTGCTGGGGGGAAGAGGCACAAATGGGCCCCGGCACAAAGACTCGTAAAAATAATGAGCTGGGCACGACGACGACGACGACGACTATGACTATGACTGTGGCGATGGCGACAATCATGATGTAGATGATGTTGGTATGGCGATAGTGCGTAACGCGAGTGTAAGGCACTTTGAGGGGGAACGAATTATAGTCCTATATATGTATATGTATTTATCAGGGAAGTCGCTCTTTTATATATTTTTTTTATAAATTTTAATGAACGAGTTTGGCTAAGCAGAAAATGTATTTCGTAAAATTTCAACAATTTTACAACAAATTTGAAATGTTATCAACAAATATAAAAAGGCAGATAATCACCAATGTAGATATTTTAACAATTTAACAAAAAATTTCGAGCGTTGTTGTTGAACTTAAAAAAAGACCGAAAATAAAAAATTAAAAAAAAAAAGGAAAGAGAGAGGGGGAGAGAGAGAGAGAGAGAGAGAGAGAGAGAGAGAGAGAGAGAGAGAGAGAGAGAGAGAGAGAGAGAGAGAGAGAGATAGAGAGAGAGGGAGAGAGAGAGAGAGATAGAGAGAGAGAGAGATAGAGAGAGAGAGAGAGAGGGAGAGAGAGAAGGAGAGATGGAGAGAGAGAGGGAGAGAGAGAGAGAGGGAGAGAGAGAGGGAGAGAGAGAGAGAGAGAGGGAGAGAGAGAAGGAGAGATGGAGAGAGAGAGTGAGAGGGAGAGAGAGTGAGAGGGAGAGAGAGCGGAAGAGATGGAGAGAGAGAGGGAGAGAGGAAGGCAATGTAAGAGAGAGTGAGTGAGAGAGACATGCACAGAGAAAGATTATACTAAGCTTTGTTGGAACATATTTTTAATATTTTCAACGATATCGATTTTTTTTTAATTCAACAACAAAGTGCCTTTGGCTTAAAAAAAGTGTTGTTGCTTAAGTCACCATAAAAGCATTGAGTAAAGATAGAGAGAGGCAGAGAAGAAAAACGTAGTAAGGCATTGTTGAAATAATTTTGTTATATTTCCAACAATGTAACATTTTTCAACAATCCAACAACAAATGGCATTCGTAAGTAGTTGTAATACTGAAGCCTGTAAAAATGTTGTTGTTAAACTCAAAAAAAGGCAGAAAATAAAAAGAGAGAGGTGGATAGTATGGCTCCTCCTCCACCCCTGTCTCAAAACTCCCTCAAGAAATTCTCTAAAAAACAGAAAACCCAAAACTTTACGTCCATGAAACCCTGATTTCTGGTAATCACACATCTCAGAACCCAGCCAGATATGACCAGTCTCTAATTCTGATTTTGATTACGATTACGATTGCGCTGATGATGTGCTTGCCTCGACTCTAAACGATGCTAATCTTATTGACTTTCGTAACTGCCCCGGCCACATGTCAGTCCCTCCTCCTCCTCCTCGGGGCAGAGCTTCCACTTATAAGACTTCTCCTTATCGTTGGCAAACAATGAAATAATTTCTGATTCCGAAATGTGAAGTGCTATTATTGTTTAGCCATTCCGCCTTATTTACCCAACTATTTGTGTGTTGTCGCTGTCGTACCCCCAAGAAAATATATATATACATAGGGGAGGAGGAACCGAAACCCAAACCGAAAACGAAATCACAAATTATTCTTGGAAAATTGGCCTCATGGCTTTGGCATGCTGCGGTTTGGCTGATGAAACCCAAGCTGCAAGCTGGAACTGAACCCAGTTTTTCTTCTCGCTTCGTATCTTATCTTAAAAAAAAAAAAGAAAACTAAAAAAGAAAAACAGACCAAATAAACCCTGGAGAACGGAGAAGGCCTGATGATAAGTTCCAAAAAACAAATGGATTTCGCCGGAGATGGATATGAGGGAGAGAGAGAGAGGCTTATCAGGGTACCAGAACCCTGGTCCGTGTGTGTGCACACCTCCCCCTGGCTCGGGGTGTGTGTGTGTGTACTTTGGGATCGCATTGTTTCGTTGCCGGGAAACTATTTTCGGTATTTGCACAAGATCAACAGGTGCCATTGCCGAGCGACAGCGTCAGCATCCCAAAAAAAAAAATAAAATGGTGAAGTGGAAAAATGGGAGCAATGGACAGCCATGTGGCGCAATCATCTCTGGTTTTATATAAGCGATCTGCTGACTAACTGGGAATATATATTATATCATGATATCAATATGATATATAGCTCCGAAATACCTTAATGATATCTGGATGTGATAGTAACATAGCAGGGACTTAGTGAGGAGTTAGTCATGCTTTAAAAAAATTATTTTTCCAGAACAGTCAAGTCGATCTATATCTGTTTTAGGTTTTAAATATCACAGGAAGTATTGAAATAAAAAATATATATATTCAGTTTAACATTATTTTAAAATCAAATTTTGGTCAATTTTTTAAAACTAAAATGATTGTGAATTATTGGAAATTTGGAACGTTTTTTTTTTTTCTTTTTTTTTGTAGATTTTTGAAAATTAAAATTTTTATATATTTTTAAAAAAGTAAATTGTGGAAAATGCCAATTTTTTTGTTTATTAAATTTAATTATTTTCTGAATTTTTAAAGAGTAAAATTTGTGTAAATTTTTGAACATTTAAATTTTTGAGAATTTTGGGAAGTTAAATTTAAAAAATGGTTACAAATTCAAATTTTTGTAAATTAAAAAACAAAATCGAATTTTTAAAAATTACAATCTTGCAAATTAAAAAAAAAAAAAACATTTTTTTAATAATTTTTTAAAATATTTTGTTAATTAAACATTTTCTTTTTTATTATTTAAAAAAAAAATTTTTTGTTAATTTTCAGAATTTTTTTTTTGTAATTTTTTGAAAATATTTTTTTTTTTTTTAGATTTTTTTAACACTTGATTATTGGTGATCTTTTATAATATTGGATATATGCCAATATCAGAAGTTTTTATTTTTTGTGAATTTTTAAACATTTTTTCTCTTTTAAATTAAAAAAAAAAATATATATATTTTGGTGCATTTTTTTTAAGTTTCATTTTTGTGAATGAAAAAAAATTTATGTAAAATTTATCAAATATATTTATATATACATATTATGTATAAATATTTATATATATTATATTATATATAAATTATTTATATATTTTTTTTCAAACTGCTTTTCTAGATTAACTCAGCTGTTGTAACTGATCAAGAATATATATCATTTATAAGATCGAAAATGACTCTTTGAATAGGTTATAGGCTTCCGACTTAAAAAACAGAGCATAATGCTATTATTAAAATATATATATATTATTAAGAAATATATTTTTTACAGCTGCCAGAATTTCCAAGCTTTCTTTAAAGTTTCTAATAGCTTTTGGTTCTAAAATCACCAGATAACTGTTAAAAACCTTTCAAATTTAATTGTGTAAAAAAAGGAAACCCTCTAAATAAATATCTCTAAGTACACACAATCTTCTGACGCTTAAAAAATGGACAAAAAAAAACAAACAACCAATTTTTCGTTGAGGAAATATACACCAGCAACACCTCTCCGGAGACGGCGATCACCTCCCATGGGCCGTTGCATTTGAGAAATTTCAATAATTGCGGCTCATTAAAAGTGCTCGGATAATGGCAGCCCAAAACACACACTCTACACTCAGCACACACTCCCAGGTCCCCGACTAACACTTCCGATTATGAAATTTCGTTCGTTTTTCGGTGACAAAATGACGGGGGGAAGCCGCACAGGTAATCACAATCACAAACATGGAAATATCTATAATGTAATTACGGCCCCGGATCGAGGTGACTGCAAGGCGATCGTAGAAAGAGCCACCCGGCAAGAGTAACAAGTAACGAAGAAGACGCACAGAGCAACGGGGACTCATTAAAACAATTTTAAAAAATAATACAAAAAATACAAAATAATTACAATAAATTATGATTACGCTTGACAGTGACAGTGGTACTGTGGCTTGAGGTACTGCGAGTACCGAGTAAATGGGTACACTCTGGATGGTGGGGAGTACCTAGCAGGGAGTACCCATTTAGGTACAGAGAGTTAAGGTATATATTAGAGATGGAACAGCGAAGAGTAAGGAACTACAGGGTATGGGGTATCTCAGAGAGTATCCAATGGAGTACCTAGAAGAGTACCTAGAAGAATACCTAAAAAGTACCCCATAGAGTACCCCATAGAGTACCCCATAGAGTACCCCATAGAGTACCCTATAGACTACCGAATAGATCGGAGACCCTAGTCCATAGACCAGACCAAAGACCCAAGACGACGACGATGACGACGACACCCAGGAATCACTCAAGTGTGGCCAAAAAGTTCGTTGTTCATTTGCGCTCGACTTCGGCTTCATTATGCTGGGCGAAACTAATAGTAATCAAGGGGTATATTAAGCATAAACTACAGAAATATATATAAAAATATATATAAAAAAATATATAAAAATATATATAAAAATATATTAAAAAATATATTTAAAAATATATTAAAGAAATATATAAAAAAAATATACATCAATAAATATACAAGAAGAAAAATAGACCCAAGTAAAAAAAGAGTATTTGCAGCAGAAATCAAATAAAGGACTAAATATAATAGGCTAAAAAAGCCAAAAATGAGCTGTAAAAATGCATTAAAATAAATATTTACAAACAAAAACAAAAACTAAGAAATGAATATTAAACTTAACTTACAAACAATTTGTAGATATTTTAAAAGTTTTCACAAATGTCTTAGGTTTTTACAAATTTCTTAAACATAAAAAAAAATCAACAAACTTCTACAAGTTTAGAAAAAATTTAAAAATTTTAATAATACTGAAAATATTTTTAAAAATGTATAAAAAATTTCTTCAAGACCTATAAGATGTCTTGAATAAAACACTCAGTTAAAAATAAAAGAAGTAATACTTAACAATTTATTAAAAATGAAGTATCTAAAATAAAAAAAGGCACAAACATTTCTACATTTTAAAGCACTTTAAAATTTGCTTTGTCTAATTTTTTTTTTTTTTTTTTTAATTCTAAAAAAATGTCGTATTTTTTTGAATTTTTAAAATATTTTTAAACTTTTAAAAAATGTGTTAAAATTTTTTTTACATTTCCAAACCTTTCTAAAATGCTCCAAAAGTGTTTCAAAATTTCTACTGCAAATTTAGAAAACGTTAACTTTTTAAAAACTGTAATAAAAATGCAAACACTTTTTTAAATTTCCACAAAAAAAAAGTTTTAAAAACTTTCAAAATATTGTAATTTTTAAACTGTTTTAAAATTTACAGCAAAAATTTAAAATTTAAAACAAGAGTATAAAATTTACAAAATTTTATTAAATTTACAAAATTTTATTAAATTTACAAAATTTCATAAAATTTACATAAATTAATAAAATTTACAAAATTCATAAAATTTGCAAAATTTTATAAAATTTACAAAATTGTATATAATTTACAAAAATTTAGAAAATGTACAAAATTTCATAAATTTACAAATTTTAATAAAATTTAAAAAATTCTTTAAAATCTACAAAGTTTCATAAAATTTTCAAAATTTTGAAACTCAAAAATAAAACAGTTTTAAAATTTACAGCAAAAATTTAAAATTTAAAACAAAAGTATAAAATTTACAAAATTTTATTAAATTTACAAAATTTCATAAAATTTACATAAATTAATAAAATTTACAAAATTCATAAAATTTGCAAAATTTTATAAAATTTACAAAATTGTATAAAATTTACAAAAATTTAGAAAATGTACAAAATTTCATAAATTTACAAATTTTAATAAAATTTAAAAAATTCTTTAAAATCTACAAAGTTTCATAAAATTTTCAAAATTTTGAAACTCAAAAACATTTTCGAAATATTCAACAAGTGTCTTAAAAATTCTTCAAATATATATTTTTTTTAATTTGAATTTTAGAGTAAAAACCAACTAAAGGGCACTAGCTGTTCGAGGTCTTGGTTGGTTTTCGGTGGTGGAACCCCCAGACACTGTCCAGTGATGGGTTTCTGTCATTGCTCTCCCCGAGTGTGTGTTGTGCTTGGGTGTGTGTGTGTGTGTGTGCACTTCACCTCTTCGCCTTAATTCAATTCAATTTGGCCACAGAAATAATTACAAACTGTCCAGGCTAACGCGCAGCGTGTGAGCCAAGGCAAAAGAGTGGCGCCGCCCAACGCTGATGACATGTACCAAGGGCCCAGGGCAAGGGGAGAGAGAGAGAGAGAGGGGGGGAGGGGAAACCAGGTGCTCCCTGGACTCCCCAGGTGCCCCAAGACGGCGTCAGGGGAGGGGGAGCGAGGGGAGAATTTATCAAAAGGCCATTAAAATCAAATTGAGGCGCAGACAAGCGACAAACAAGTCCAAATAAATGGAGATTGAGATGGAGATGCCAGAGGAGATGGAGAGGAGGGGAGGGCAGGGGGATGCAGAGATGTATCTGGAAGATGTGTCGAATGTGATGGACTGATGGGAGGATGATGGACATGTGTATTGGAACATACATCAAGACGGCTCTCGATGCATTTTTCTGGCGACATAAAAATCCAACGTTGAAATCGTTAAAAATGCATCATCATCAATTTTTGATGCATATTTAATGTAACGAGAGGCTCGCGCGGAGTATCTTTGTATCTTTTCATCTCACTGGGGGTGCAGAGAGAGAAAAAGTGTGCACAATATATTATAAACAAATTAAATTGAACCTTTATTTGATTTAAAGCCATAAGATACTTTTCAAAAAGATACTTCTTTAAAGTTTCATATTTAATTTTCCTTTTAATTTAAAATTTCCCTTAAAAATACTATTAAAAAACTAGGTCAAAATTGTGCTAAGTGTAACTTAGACTCTTGCCCTTTTAACTGCTAAGTGCGGCATAAAAATTGATTTACTTCTCGTTGTCGGGGCAGTCTAAAGGCTCTCTCTCTATAAATATATATATGTTTTTTTTCTTAGGCATTTTTATATATTTTTATATGGCTCAATTAGAGGTGTTAAATCGGCCTGACCCATAGCCCACATTACGGATATCCTAGCCCAATTATCGGCACTCCTTTGTACCTGTCTCAGAGGTTAACCTCAGTTCTAATCGCTGGTTAAACACACAAGAAAATGCCCACGAAAATGAGAACGTGAAATTTCACAGGTAAATACTAGAGTATACACTATCCTCTTCCGGGAATCCTGTTTAAACTGTTGAGGAAACTGAGAGGCTTCGGGGACCTCAGAAACCTCAGAGACCTCAGAGACCTCAGAAACCTCTGATACCTCCGAAAATTCGGTATCCTTAGATCCTCGGCACTTGTTCTTTTTGTCGGTGAAAGTTCTTAGGGAAACCGGCCTGCTTTCCTTCCTTTTCTCAACTGACATTCCTTCAGGTATTTGCCTGAGAACCACTTCGGTGGTTTTCCCTATTTTGGAAAATTACAATAAAAATATATATATAGCTCTGGCTCTCTCGAAAATATATAAATATATATATAAAAGTCTTGGCAACTTTCATAAATTAGTCATTGAACCCGCCACAAAGCTGGCTTTGAAAAAAATACAAAAATTCTCATTATAATAAGCTAAATGCGAGCATAACAAAGCGGACCAGCGAAGCTAATTTTTTATAGTGTGAATATAGCTTAAAATAAACAAAAAAAATATAAACTAAAAAAAAGGAAACACAACAAAAAAGAGCTCTAAACTAAAACAATATACGCATCGAGAGCCGAAAGTCTACGCTTTAATAACTTTCGAATTATGGAACTTGAGGGGTGCGCTACAGTGACTTTTGTGGGGTGTTTGGATTTCTTTAAGGTTTGAGATAGGTTTTAAATAATATTTAAAAATTACTCAAATAATATATAATACATATACTACATTTTAGACTGCATGAAATATATTTATAAATAATTATACATATAAAAATATTTATTTATTTTATTTGTATTATTCTTTACATTCCATGTTATTGTTTGTGTTCATTTTTATTTGTTAATTTTTCTAATTATACCCTTAAATAAGGTTAATATATATAAGACACATATCGCTTAACAATCTAATATAGGAACAAATCAATTAATGAATATAAATTTAATAGGAATATATATATAAAATGTATATTTTAATAATTAAGAAAAATATCTTTAATAAATTTATACAAAAAATTAATATCACTTTAAGTTATCTTTTATAAAATTAACCATAATATACCATTTTCCAGTCAATTTAATTTATAATATATATTTTAACTATATAATAAACAATCAATAAATATAGAAAAAATATATAAGATTAAAAAAAATTAGTCAAAATCAGTATCTTAAATAAAAATCCAAAATTTATTTATAAATAAAGTTCAAAAAAATGTCAAATCTCCAGCAACTAAAAATATTATTTATTTCAATACAATTTTCAACTGGAATATCTTTCAATTATATTTAAAATAAAAAAAAACATACTAAGACCCTCTGTAATTTTAATATATATTTTAATGTATATTTTTCTGTATATTTATATGTATATTTTAACTAGCAATAGAAGTATAGCTCATCGAAATTTCTCAAAATGTTAATTACGCGTTAATATCTCAATAATAAATTTAAAAAAAAAAATTAATAAATATATTACACAAATTTTGTATCCCCAAAAACTCTTAAAAACTATAGTTTTTAATCGAATTTCCAACTAAAACCTATTTAAATTATATCTTTCGAATTTAACCCATTTCAAGCCCTATAACTTCTAACCCCAATGCTCATATAGTATCTCCCCCCATAATCTAGGGTAGATTACCTTTGCCGATCTTCAATGGCTTTGGAATAATTATTAAAAAACCCTCGCTCGCCTCCTGTCTTGTGAATTAACCTCTCGGGAACCTCTCAGCCAGAAACCCACACCTTGCACACTCGCTCACAATTTTCCCTCCACTCCGATTTTCCACTAGCGCTTTTCCGCCCCCCGCCGAAAACTCTTGAGATTCCCGAAATGCCCTCGACTCACCTGCCAAAGTCCGACTTGAACTGGGCCAAAAAGCCACCCACCTGGCAAATGGCCGGCGCACCGAAAAAATATTTAATTTATGCAAAACAGCGGCTATAACCTGGATATATGTATGTATGTATGTGTGGGATTATGTGTGGTTCAGGTCGAGCTGCGGGCGGAGGCATTTCCACTTCCATTTCCATTTCCATTTCCATTTCCATATCCATTTCCCAGGGGCCACGCTAATTAGCCAAAAACAAAAACCCCCCAAAAACGAAAACCAAAAAACTATAACTAACAATGAGCATAAAATTTTTGAAAAATGTTTTCATTTCTTTCTACATTCTTTCTCCATTTTTCGTGGATATTTTTTTGTTAACTCATATTAGAGGCATTCGGCCAGAAAACGAAATTCAAAAATGGCGCACACTCGAAAAAAAGGCAGGTGGAAGGCGAGCAGAGTCGCAGATAAGACAAGTTGGGCTCGGAGACGCTTGGCTGACTGACTGATGGACTGATGGACTGACTGACTGCCGGAATGAGGGACTGACCGAATGACAAGCCAGCCCAGGAACCATCCAAAGAGCCGCGACTGTACGAGTCTTGGAACTGGGCTTATTTTGGACTTATTTTTGGGTTTCTTCTAAGCTGCTTTTGGACTACTTTTTGGACTAATTTTTTTACTCTTTTTTTAACTCTTTTTTTGAACTCTTTTTTGAACTCTTTTTTGGGCTCCTTTTTTTTGCCAGTGCTGTGATCCATGACCAAGGCGCCATTTTTATGAGACAACCAAATAAACACCAACTTTCTTTCTGCGTGAAAATCAAACCTGCGATCAAAGTTCGCCCTGAAAGTAATGGCTCTGTGGGCCAGTGGAAAGTTTTTTATTTTATTTGCATTTCTTTTTGTGGCCACAATTAAAGGGTACAAAGTGTAAGCTAATTTGTTAAAATTGAAGTGGGATTTTTTTAGACAATACAAAAAATATGTAAAAACAAATATATATATAAAAATAAATAAAATTATTTCACTATCGTTATTTCTGGCGACCTCGATCCGGTTTAACAACATATTTTACCTACATTTTTAACATTTTAAATTCATTTTGAGGATTTTTAGGAGCATAAAATAATTTGTTTAAATTATTTGTATTATTTTAAAAAGAAGAGGTACCTTAATGTTATAAAATGTATGGAAAATCCTAAGAAGCTTGAAGAGACTCTTTTAGTAAAATTGAATTAAATAAAAATGCAACCTTTCAAATAAATAAAAAAAATTATTATTTAATTTTGAAAATTTAAATTTCAAAACTAGCACAGAAAAACTTTTCGATTCAAAAACTTTTTGGCTTAGCTGTTATAATTAAGAAACATCAATTAGGCTCAACAAATTAACATATAAAAGTTACTGCTTAAATTATTAAATAAAATATTTTGGTTATTAGTTTTCTTTTACCATAAAATATTATATTTTATTTTATTCTCTGAAATTCATTTTTATTAATGCAATTTATTTTTAATATTAAGGAATTTATTATTATATTTAAAATATATATTTTATGGAATAAAACATGAAAATGGATATAAATGAGAAAGACGTGGCTCTGCCTCGGTTTCTTAGATTTTTAAATTCAGTTTCGTATGAAAAACATATATTTTCAATAGAAAATGTATCTTTAAAAATTCATAGTACCCTAATAATTTAATAGATATTTAAATATTACTATTTTTCAATCATTTTTTAAATTTATTTATTGACGAATAGCAAATTTCTGCCATTATAAGCCATACTTTTACCTCTGACGGAATTAGGAGAGTTAAAAAATAAATTCTTTTAAATATAATTATATATAATAATTTTTGTATAATAAATGATATAATAATATATAAATATATATTTAAAAGAGAAGATTATTTCAATAATTTCAAGAGGAATATATTTATTATTTAATTTTTATGCAGGTAGAAAACAAATATGGAAATAGATACCGATGAGAAAGGCGGCAATTTTTCTTTAATTCTTGGTTATCTCATATGTTGTATATATATTCTATAAATATATATTTTCAGGGAAATAATAGATTAAAAAATTCGTAGCACCTCAAAAAATTTAATTTACTTTTTTAGAAATAAAAAAAAATTATAATCCTTTCAAGTTACCCTCTTAAAGATTTTCTTTGCATAGTTTCAAGAGGGAGCATCCTTGTCCTGGACACTCCCTGCTTCAACCGCTTTTCCCGGCTTATTCCCAGCTTTTCCGCTTTTCCCCGGTAATGCTCCCCTTAAAGCCCAGAGCTCCAGAGATGTCACTGGTTTAAAAATAGCGCCATGATCGCATATAAATTATAATTGAAATTATCCAAACAAGTGGCAAGTGGCAGGCACTGTGGCGGCGCACGGCGGCTGCTGATGACTTGATTTGAAATCTGAAGTGATATTTTAGGAATGGGAATGACTGTGCGGGGTTGTGGGGCTGTGTGTGTGGTGTGTGTAATGTGTGTGTGTCTTATCCACCCTCGGCTGTATAGCTAAAGGCTGGCGGTGGGCATGTTAAATGTCATTTAATAGTTGACAGTTGCACACTGCAAATACTGCAAATAGTGCAATGAATATTGCAGTTTATTTTTTATTTGTATTTCGGTTTTTATTTGCAGTACGCGCTATCTAGCTAGAAATTTATGTGTAGGTGGTTTTAAATTTATGCGGTCGTCGTTGTCCCAGTCGTTGTCTCTGTCGCGTTGTCGGCGAGACGCCAAAACAAGACGCGAAAAATTCTTTAGAATTCGGTTCGTTTTTGCTTTAATAAAAGTAAATTTTATTGCTTACACTAAAAATGCATTGCATTGCACAGGCTAATGCTCTCGCAGATGCAGATACACACATCCAGATACACAATATCTGCGGCCGCAGATACATTCGTTTGGCCGCCGCAGATACAGATACGAATTGAAGACATCCTGTGGGTTGGCGGGCATCCGCTTAATTATTAGGCACACCAAATATGTTAGTATTCAATAAGAATAAATTAATATAAACACATCAAATGTGGGGAAATGCTTAAATTATATTTTGTTTACTTGTTATATTATTGTTTATATGTATTTTAAACCATATTTAATTGTTTGTTTCTGATAAAATGATGGGAAAAATAGGTTTAGCTTATTTTTCTACATGAAAACAATAAATGTTAAATAAATACTTTACTAAATATTCAAGTAAATGTAAAAAATATTATAGATAACATTTTATTTACTTATATTTTTGTATTTATATGTAAATAAAAATATATTTACTTGTTTAAAACCATTAACAATAGGAAAAATAGTTCTAGTTGAATTTTCTAGTTAAAATTAATATAAAATTAATACAAAAATAAATACTACTATATAAATACTATTCAATTAAATGTGAAACATATTTAAATCACATTTTATGTACTTGTTTTTTTTATTTTTAAATATTTTAAATTATATTTACTTGTATATATCCATTGAATTTGAGGTTGACATGTTCAATTTAATTTTTAGACTCAAAGAATGATAAATCATAAGTAATAAAATTAAAAGAAATACAGAAGTAAATACATTACCGAATATTTAATAAAATGTAGAAAATATTCAAATTATATTTTACTATATTTGATTTGCTTACATATTTTAAATATTTGGTATTTAGAATATAGAAAAAAATAAATAATTATCTAACCCATTATTAATTTAATATATAATATATTTAAATGCTTATTTTATATACCTATTTTATTTATTTTTGTATACTTGGTTTATATATTTTTTGTATACTTGGTTTATATATTTTTTATTTATATATATTTAAAAAATTATTTTATATACTTATTTTTTCTTTTGTATACCTAATTAATATATTTTTTTATACTTGATTTTTTTATTTTTTTATATACTTAAAAATCAAACAATAATAATGATTTGTTTAATTCTTTAAATAATTATCTATTCCATTACTTATAGGGTTTAATACTTATTTAAATACTTAGTTTATTTATTTGTATATACTAGGTTAATATATTTTTTGTATACTTGATTTTTTTTTTTATAGATTTTAAAACCAAAAATAATGATTTGCTTAATTCTTGAGTGCCTGAAATGCTCAGCTAATAAACGTTTTCTTTATAAGGCATTCTTTATAAACCTATTTTATGTAATTTTTATATTTGATGTATTTGATGTATTTTTCTTAATTTTAAATATAAAATAAATGGACAGTTATCTGTTTTATTTGCATATATATATATTTTATATATTTTATATACATATTTTAAATATTTTTCATATATTTTATACACCTCTTTTTTAATATTGTTCATATATTTTATACACCCCTTTTCAACATTTTTCATAAATTTTAAACACTTATTTTAAATATTTTTATATTTAAAACAAGAGAAAAAATTACAATTTTCTTTCACCTATTTAATCATTGATATATTCTCCATATATAAATTTTATATTTACCCTATTTATATATATTTTTTTTTTACCTAAAATGCAAAAGAAAAACACAATTCTGCATCCATTTTTAAGCGAGTTCTTAGCTCTCCACTTAGCAATTTATATATTTTTTTGTATTCCAATATGTCTATTTGGCTTTTAACGTATTTAAACCAGTTACTCAGATCTCTCTTAATTTAGTTTCTCTCAAGAATGGTGGTGGAGAACCAAAGGAATACCTAAAATTTTAAGTCCATGAAGTCGAAAATGCTGTCCAGAAATGCTACCAATAGCCTCACTTGGCCTTGACAACAAGTGGGTTGATGGAGATTAACGATGACGGCTTTTGCTTGCCCTCAGCCAAGGCCTTAAGTTCCATGTTTTTGGCGTACAGCTCGGCCCTCAGCTCCAGGTAACGCTCGGTTAGGGCAACAACCCTCTCCCGCTCGACCTGGAGATCCCTCTGGAGTTTTATGCATGTTTTGGCCAATTTGATAGGATCACGCTCCTGTGTTATCAAATCCTCTGCTGTTTCACAGGAGCGCTTTCCTGGCCTCTGAGCAACCTTCACGAAGGGCACACACTGCACGGTGAGGGCCGAGCTGGAGTTCTTCTGGACAATGAGGGCCTGGAGCTGGCTGGCACACTGGGTCTTCCGCGCCCTACGCTGGTCAAGCTCACTCCGCTTGGGTAACTGGGAGCAGGCGGCCAGGGCCTCCGCGGGATCACGCAGCTCCTCCGGCACCAGGACGGTGGATTTCGTATCCTCCTTGGACAAAAGGCTGGCCCGAACGGCGGCCGAGACCTTGGTGTCGCCGCGAATCTTCTTGGTGTAGCTGGGCACGTCCCGGTGGAAAGCCGGGCCTGGCTTCTCGGTTTGCTTTTCCTTCTTGGACTTGGAACCAAGATCCTCGGGGACCTTGCATTCACCGCTCGTGTTCTTGGCCAGACGGGCAAACTCACAGCCCAAGTGGACTTGGCGGCGGCAGGCGAGGACCCAGGACAGGGGAGACTTCCTTGCAAACGACATCATGGCGAACTGTGACACAACGAAAAGCTTTTAGATTTTCTTACTTTACACACTTTAGTTACTGTATTACCAAAAAAAAATAAATAAAAGAACAAACAAAAATGTACACGCTCGGAAAAGGTGTGAAAAACCGATACTTAAAATAAAACGAATTGGAAAAAAAAACTTGACTGCTACTTTTTTGATTTGGGAAAAAACACTATTATTTAGAACTTGGTTGTTACTGCTCGAAAGGTTGGAATGGAATGACTCTCAGCTGGTAGTACAGCTCTACAGGCAAATGGAATCCAGGGAAATAAAATCCAAGGCCTACTTGTGAGATTTTCAAGGCCTACTCCGTGTGGCTTTTCCATATGGCATTTTCCTAGCACACGCCATGTGAGCATTACCACCCTCCGACCCCTCCAGAAAGACATTTATGCACATTATTCATTATTCCGAAGGACTTCATCAACAGGAAACGACAGCAGTTCGGGGCCAAGAACTAAAACACATTCGATGAAAAATTAGATTTACGTTTTGCATACCACCCAACCCCCACCCACCGCCTGGAAAATAATAAAAAGAAAACCCAGAGAGAACAGTTACAACTCGCAGTCGCATTTTGATTGATTTGAATGTTACGTTGAGTGCGCAGCTCTGTGACTGATGATTGATGGACTTGCCAGTACCCTGGCCAGGGCCACCCTCTCCGCACTGCACATGCCACCGTATCCCTATGTCCTTACATCCGAAAAAAAGCCAAAGAAAAGCAAGGAAAAAATACGATTCTCGAGGAGAGAGGGAAAAAAATAAAAGTAATTTCCAGGGTCTGACAGGCGTATGTCAAATTCGACGACATGCGAATTTTAATAAACAACAAATTGGCAACCAAAAAAAATTCGGAAGTGAAAGAAATACATATAGAAGCAGGCCACGACCAGGAGATACCCGGTAGAAGCTCAGAAAAAGACAGGAAATCATAGGAAATATTAAAGAAATTAAAGGAAATACTTTGAAGAAGGTAAAATCACTAAGAAGAACCTTAGATAAACAAAATATATATAAAATATATATAAAATATATAAAAAATATATAGAAAATCTATACATACAGAGCATAAATCGAGTAGATAATATTTAAATATTATGTAGTTAATCACAATAAAATAAAATATAAATACTAAATTTATTTATAAACAGCAAATTGAGTACATAAAATAATTCGGATGGGAAAGAAATATATGAATATATATATAAACATAAATAATATATATAAAAAATATGGATACCCTGTAGAAGCTCATAAAAAATGTTAAAAAGAATAAAAAAATAGATCATAAATTAAATAAGAAATTAAATAAAAGAGTTGAAAAGGGTAAAACCACTATTTTACAGATTATATATCTTTACTATATAAACAATAGAATATAAAATATGTACTTAAAGTGCAGAAAATGGGTATATATTATATAATTAATAAAAATAAAATATAATAGATAAACTTGATATATTTATAAGCAACAAATTAGTAACAGAAAATAATTCGGGAGTAAAAGAAAGAAGCAAGCCCAGACCAGGGGATACCAGAGGTAGAAGCTGTTAAAACATCTTTAAAATAATAATAAAAAATAGTAAAGAAATTATAAAAAAATAATTAAATTAAAAGGGATAAAATTACTATGGAGTGCATAAAATATATATAAAAATATAAAAATATTTATAAATATATAGAAAATATGCTCATAAAGCCAAATAATATGCAAATAATAGTATGTTACCAATATTTAAACAATATTCTTAATAACTTAATATCAATTTAACAAAAGAAAGAAAATTGCTAGTAAAAAGGCCACGACCATGAAATGTCCGGTAAAAGCCATATTAAATAAAAACACACCTAAGCCAACAATTAATTAATTTTATATAAAAATCATAGCTCCTTTTAATGTGTTTTTTTATTAGGATCAAAAATATGCTTATCAAGATAAAATATATAAAAAAATTTTAATTATTCTGCAAGTTTTATAACTTAAATGACGAATCCCTTAAATTAAAATTTGAAACTTAAGAAAAATTAAATTTAGAATTTTTTCTATATAATACATTGTTAAATTATTAAATATATTATTAAAATTAATGAAAATATTTGATATATCACAGTTTACATATATGTATATATATAAGAATATATTGAATATAAGTGTTGATATATCTTCCAGAATTTCTTCTTTCGATATCAAATTCAAAACTATAGTGTTACCTGGCTATATCTTTCCCTGTTATCGATAGGCTTCCCTTCGATACCCACGGAAGTTGACATTAAACCCGCGAAGAGGCCCGAAGAGAAGAGAAAAGCAAACAGCGAGAAGAAAGGTCTGCACATGGAAATGAAAAAGTAAATAAAACGGAATGGAATAGAGAGTGGGGAGAGATAGGAAAGACATTCACCGAGAGGAGAGAGGAGACTCTGGGAGACTTGAGACTGGGAGACTGGAGACTGGAAACTGGGAGACTGGGAGACTGGAGACCCGCGACTGGCGGAGACCCCAACTTCCACCTTTTAATTGTGGTAAAAATGGAGTAATGACGTTCGGGCCCCTCGGAAGTTGGCATTTTGACTTAGTATTATGTACTATTATTGTTATTATTTTAGTTACCCGTAGCGGTGGGTCTTTGGACAAACAGAAAGTCGCCTTGCATGCCGCTGACATTTCTTTTGGTTTTTTTTTTATAATTTTCTGTGTGTGTGTGTGGGGTTTTTTTTTCGGTGGCTGGTGGGGTCACCTCCGGCAGCTACCGCTCCAGTTCCCCCTCCAGCCACCCCTCCAGCCACCCCTCCAGCTCCCCCTCCAGCTCCCCCCTCGGAGCTCTTTCTACGCAACCACATCCGGCCCTTGGCCCCACTGGGAGTGAGTCTCATTTTGTGGGCCTTGGTTTTTCTTCGGTTTTGAGTTCTCCTCTCAGTTTTGGAGTTTTGCCTTTTGAGTTGCAGTTTTTCTTATTATTTTTTTCGGAGTTTTCCGCTCCCACACGTTAAAAGTTCACTGGGTCACACAAGAGCAGAGGGAAGGGCACCTGGTTATCATATCCAGAACATTGCATTTTCCACCTTTTATTTTTGGAGCAATTTTTTTGGTCATTCACTTGGCACTTTCGCCAAAGGAATCGTGGGAAAAGTGTGAACTTCGGTGGGGAAAAATCAGTTTACAAAATTTTCTAACATAAAAATCATTATAATACATTTATTAATTATTTTCGCGATTTTCTGGCAGGGCTAAGAAAATTTTTAACAAATTCAAAGTCAAGAAATAAATGTTAAAAAATATATATCAGAATCTTAAGGTTAATATATTAGTTTAATAATTAATTTATGACATTAAAGGTGAAGGGATTTTAAACATGGAGAATATAATTAAATTAAAAAAAAATAAATTAAATAAAATATATATATTAATTATACATTTATTCGCGATTTTCTAACATAAAAAAAAGAGTAAACAACTTTTTACACAGGAAACATTATGGTATAAATTTTAAGAAATATTAAAATACCTAAATATTAATATATACATTTTAAAAATTATTTCAGACATTAAAACCAAGGTTAAGGAATTTTTTATAAAGAAAATATCAATTAATAAAAAGAAATAAAGGAAAGTAAATAAGCCAAACCACAAATATTCAATGAAATATTAAATATTTAAATAATATTATAATTTAAGTCTATTGTTGACATTTTTTAGAGGGGAAACAACAAAACATTAATTAAAATAGATATTACAAAACCTAAAAACTATAATAAACAAACATTTTAAAGAAATTTAAACACTTAACAAACTATGAACATATTGATAATTAATTTCTCTGTGATTTTGGACTTTATAAATAAGGCTAAAATATTTGAAGGACCAAATATATTATAAAAAATCAAGCAATAAAATCAAATAAATATAAACAAATATAGCAAACACTAAAATATAAAATTTATATATTTACCAATAATTAATTCTTTGATTTCTGGCATTTTAGAAATCGAAAATATTACTTTATACATTAAAATAAATATAAAAATAACCTAAGAATTAAACAAATATTAATTTTTAATTTATATTTGAAAATATATCGTTTTAAAGTCTTAAAATAACATTAAATAAATGGAAATTAATATTATAATATCTATAATTTCCAATATATATCACATAATACTATTAATTAATTTTATTGGCATTGCAGCTTAAGCTAATGAATATTTTACACAAGATATATAACGAAAAAAAAAAACAAATAATATTACCTAGACAAAAAATCAATTTATTCATACATTTTCAACATTAAAACCCAAAGTAAATAGCAGTAAAAAAAATGTTTTTAAACCCTTTTACTGTCACACGAAACGAAACAATCAATTTTCAGGTAATTTGGAAAATAATAGTCATAGCTCTGACTTGACGATATCGTGACTATAATGCTGGCAATAATCACGTATTTATTGAATACTCAAATAGTTCAAATACATTTAGAGGAAATACTTTAAGTAAACACCGAGCGAATTAAATTCAAAATTTATAAATAAATACAGGAAGAGATGGGAAAACAAGTGCTCACGCATTTTCCTGGGATCAGTTGGCATCTTTCCCGGTTGAACTTTAATTTTTTGGTTCCCATCGCAAATTACCTAGCATTATGGGAACCCCCGGATCCAGATCCAATCCCCACCCCCCTCCCAAACCCCCACACACCCCCCTGAAATGCCAGCTTCGTGCGTGTAAAGTTTTGCTTTTGTCGCGGCATTGTGTTTCGAAAGTCGCTTAACTGACAATTTAAGCGAAAGATGGATGAAAATAAAAATATAAAACGCGATCCCTCGCACGCAACAGAGTATTTTTCCTCGTATTTTCCAGGTGGAACCAGGCCTTGTCTATGCCTATAAAATATATATGTATATCTATATATGTACATTTAGTAAGAACAACAAGGAGGTAAGCAAAGGATTCAATATAGAAATTAATGTTGGACCGCCTTGCAAATGAATTACGATAAGCAGCAGGCGGCCACCCACCGAAAGGGGAAAAAAATATCCAAGAACAACAGGGATAAACACGGCAAGTCCTGCGGGGATTTCCACCAGCAAAAGGGGCGAAAAATTGCACCAAAAATTAATAAGGAGTCGGGAAAAAAATATATATACAAAAAAAACGAAGAGAAAAAGAAACAGGAAAAGCTAAGAAATTTCAACTTGGGTAACAAAATCTTTGGCGGAAAATCAGAAAAAATAGCAGGCCTAGGACACTTGCGGGATGAGCTACAATGGGAAATGTTAGGAAAAAATATTAATTTAATATAGAAAGAATTATTAAATAATAATCAAATAAAAATATTTTACTTATTTAAAATTTAATAAAATATATAAACAAAGAATAAACATTATGAACACCCTTAACGATAAACTAAAAATAATCAAATAAAAGGTATCGGAAAAATACGTTATACCATTTTTTATATTAAATACACAACTTTATTATATAAATATTCATTTTATGACAGTAAAAAATAGTTAATTTATTTAAGAATGAACCCCAAATATTAAAACAAAGAATAAACCTTATTAAAACTCCGAAAGATATTTAAAAAAACTAGTTTAACTCAATGAAAGAGAAAAACAGACCTTAAAAAATATATATGTAATAAAATTACAGATAATAAATATATGTCTTTATAAAATATAAATGAGTATTAATTTAATAATACTAAAAAAAAGTGTATTTATTCAAAAAATTAAGAAAAATATAAAAGCAAGAAATAAAACTCATAAAAACACCTCCGTATATTTTAAAAAATATTTAAACGCAAAATAAAAAAAATAAAAGCGTAAAAAAATGTATATCACAAAATTAGTAAGAGAAATATTTATTTTAAGTGCAAGAAAAATATTAAAGAAAGATATAAACTTTCTAAAGAATATTTCAACCAAAAAAGGCATAATTTAGCCTTTTAAAAATTTAAATAATATTAAAATATATAAATACATAAATAGTTGTTCAATAATATATATATTATAATTTTAAACTATCTCACATATTTATATTCATTTAAAAAACTAAGTCCTTTTTCCTTTAAGCTCCATTTAACTTATTTCAACTCTACTAATATTCCCCAATAATTCGATTAAAGGAGCCCGTTAAAAAAATTATTGAAAGTTTATGAAAAATAACAAGGGGGTGGGAAACAGAAAAAAAATACAAATAAGGAAAGGAAAAACCGAACCGAACGGAAAAATAAACCAAAACACAGCACAACAATTGCTGGTCGGTGTCGGTTGTGGCTTTCTTTCTATTCTTTTTTTCCTGTACTTATTTTTCCCTTTTCTTTCTTGTTTTTTTTTTTAACTACAGCAACAGACGGTGTAGGGTTAAGAGGGCTGGGAAGGGGTTAAGACGGCGGCGTCAACATTGCTGGGCGGCATATTGCAGCCTTTGATTCCTTTTCATTTACTTTTCTTCGCTTTTCTTTCTCTTTTTTTTTTTTGCTCAAAGGATACCCAGGGAAAAATTGGTAAGGGAAGGAAATTTTATTGTTACACCAGAAAAATAACAACAATTGAAGGGGGATGGGGCTTGAGGGGGTTAAGCGACTGCAGGGCGTCGCATTTTGGCTGCGTTTCCGTTTCCGTCGAAGACGAAGGCATATCGAAGGCGATTACTTGGGGGGGGGAAAAAAAGACCCTAAAATAAAAGGGAAATTATAATAAACTTTCTTTCTTTTTCCCTAATTTTTTCTATATATATATATATATATTTTTATATATATATCCTTTTTTGCTGGTCAAACGGCAGCTGGCGAGCCGCGGCGGCAGATTGTTAGTCTTGCTTAAGAATCGCTGTTTACATTTTTAATAATGCAAAAGCAAAAATCGAAAGGCAGCGAAAAATGTAAAAAAAAAATTAAAATTAAACATTGAACATTGAGGAGAGAGGAAAAAATAGAGGAAAACCAGGAAAATACAGGAAAACACACGGCAAATAAATGTGTTATTGAAGGGGAATTAATTTACTTCTAATTTAATTTATTTTATTTTATAAGAAATATCATTAACATTAAAGAAAAAAATAAATAAATGAATAGAAATATAAAAAAAAGAAAATATATATATTTATTTATTTTTTTATTTATTCTTTATATTTATTTAAATATTTATTATTTACTTATAAATGTTTTTACACGGAAAATACCACAAAATAAATTTAAATATATATATCAGAACGCTAAATATATAAAATATACGTGAAAAATTTAAAATATTAATTAGTTTATGGCTTTTGGAATATTGCAATTATTAATACAAAAAATTTTAAAAATTTTGAAAGTGGATAAAAGTATTATAACATCTAAAAAATATTTATATTTAATATATTCGTTAATTTTTGGCCTTAAAGTAAATCGAAAATATTACTAATGAATTTAAAATAAATATAAAAAGACTTTAAAAAATTATAGAAACTTAAATTTGTAATTAATTGATTTTAAAATGTATTAAAAATATACAAAACATTAAGAAATATATATTTAACATTTATTTCCCCAAGAAATTAAGCGTTGTTAGTCTAAATAAATTATTTATTTAACTGAAAACACTTGATATGAAGGTTAGTTTAGTTTCTTTTAGTTTTGACTGTAATTTATTAAAGTTTTTAATCATTATTATTTTCGATAATTTTTTTTATGGTGTAAAAAACCCTTAGAAAAATTGCCTGCCCTCCTCCTTGCCCCTCCTGAAAATCCTTCCCGCAACTAATGATTGAAGTCTTCGGACCAAAAACCAAACCCAAACCCCTCTCTCTCTCTCTCTCACTCTCTAGTCGTTGCTGTTTTTTTACAATTTTTATTACCCAATTTCTGCGAGTCAAATTAAAAATTAATTATATACAGCAACAACAACAAAGGGGTACTGAAATGTAGCAACAACAAAAGATATATAAAGCTATATAAATATATATACAAAAATCAGGCACAGCAATCTTTTTGATTTCTTGACGACGTTTTTTCTGTGTTGATTTCTCGTTGAGTTTCTTCATCGCCATTATGGTTATTGTTGTTGTTGTTGTTGTTCGAAATAATTCAATTAAATGACGCCACAGGGAGGAGGGGGGCTTGGGCCTGGGGGGAGGGGTTAATATGGTTAGCTGCCAGTTAAAACGTACGACGCAATTAAAAACTTCCTGATTAAAGCCCCAAAAAACGAAAGCAACAAAATAATGAGGCATCGCCGAAACAACAGAAACAGAAACCGAATCTGTATCTGAATCCGTATCCGAATCCGAATCTAAAGATCACAAGGCACTCGCCCATACACATATACACGAATTAAGCACGATGAGTAAGTGAATGTGAATTTTCGACTTTATTTGAATTTGAATTTATGACACAAGCCCAGTCCCGCATTTCGAATCCCCATGGCAGTAGCCGAGTTTTGGAGCTACTTAATAGTCCCGAGGAGCAACTACGAAGCTAAATTCAACTGAGGGGAAGTGGGAAGATAAATAATTGAGGAAATATTTTGAATAGATAGGAGATCAGAGAATTATAATAAACTCCAAAATAAGACATATTTGAAAACAATTTGAAGGGTATAAAAGTCAAGAAATAAATTAATTTTAATATTTGCTTTAGTTTTTAACTTTAAAAGCAAACAGAATGTAAATAATAATAATAATAATTTTAATATTAGCTTGAAGTAGAAAAACCTGCTGTCAAATATAACACCAGGCTAAACATTTGCTAACCTTTGGTTACTAAAATATAAGAAAAACAATCTATTTTTATGTAAAGGTAACCAGAAGCTATTTCGATTTTTCAAATAATTTGAAATATTTATAAATTTGTTAAATTGGAAGAAATGTTAAACGCCTGTTTAACATTAACAGGAGCTTTAGTAAAGTTAATCAAAACCTACCTATTTTAATAAGAGATTTTAAAGGATTCAGAAATCTAAATAAAGCAATTTAAATATAGAAATCTAAACATAGAAATTTAAATTCATAGTAAAATTGTCTTAAAAAGGTCCAGGTGACTGTTAAATTTAGCATCAACTTAAAAAACTATTTAACCCTCAGTTAAAAAAAATTAAACAAGTGCTGTAAAGTTACCTAAAATGTGTGTGACTTCCAAATGAATACAAGTAGTTCTACAAACTTCATATAAAAAGAAAGGTAATTAACCAGCGGTTAAAAATAATGTAGAAATTAAAGAAAAAGAAAAACGCGGTTAGAATTTAAAATTTTAAAATCTAAAGGTCTTATGATACCCCCAAAATTAATTCTGACATTTCAAAAATGTAAGCTTAAGCAAGAATACAACATTTAACCTCTGGTTAAAAAGCAGGCAGGAACTTCATCGAAAGAAGGGAACAATGCGGCTTAAATTTAATATTTTAAAAGAGAAAGGAGTACAGCTACACATTTATTTTAACTTTCTATTTAAAAAATAAAAAAGTGGTATTAATTCACCGCAAAAACTCTGTACAAATATTTGAAATATATGAAAATTCAACAAATAAGTCTAACCGGCGGTTTGTGGAATTAGTAATAAAAAAAATATTTCGAATATTTCTGGCTCTCGTACTCATCACTATATTTTACAATAACTATTTTTTATTGTGACTATTTTTAGTCAAAAACCATTTCCCTTAACAAAATCCCATACATTACACTTTGTATTTTCCCTTTTCGGCCTAAAACTGAGGCAACATTTTCCTCAAATTAATCATTTAGCAGGTAATGCAATAACAATAAAATATTATTATTATTAGCAACCAACGAACCAACCAACCAACCAGTTTGCCCCCGGCGACTATTATTATTATTGTTATTGTGATTGCTGCTTGAGAGTTGTGACAAAAGTACAGTCGCAGCTTACTTATGGCACTCACTGTTGTGTCTCAGTGTCTCAAGTCATGACAATAAAGCAAATAAGAGTGGAAAAAAGTCACCAGTTTATGACAGCAATTAAGTAATTTTTTAAACACTCTCCGCCACTTGGCCAATAGCAGTAGCAGGCAGGCCAGGCCCAAAACTGAAAATAAAAAATGAAAAAAAAAACCCAGTCCCAAGTAAGAAAAAAACAAATATGGATCTCGTATCTGGCCTCTGTGTGAGTGTGTCTTACTTAGGCAACAGCATAAGGCAACAAAGATTGTCATAAAACTGCCAAAAATATACGTTAATTACCCTTTAAAGGTTTTTCAAATTAAACTCGTTAAAATATGAGCGATTCCCTCCGTCCCCCTCGCTCTTTCACCGTTCGAAAAAAAAAAAAAAAAGATCGGGACAGACCCGAGACAGCACTTTGAATCCCCCTTCAGTTTAAGGTTTTTAGTTTTCATATATAACGTGTGAAGTTAATTAAACCCGTGTACAAGTTTATTACAAAATATGATTTTAGTTCACACACAGCCAAAGTTAAAGCCAAAGTTAAAGCCAAAGCCAAAGCCAGGGCCCTGACTCACCACCGACTTTACTTTTTGGCTTTCTCGTTCTGTGTTTTTCTCCCTATTTTTATTTTTTTGCCTTTTTTGGGGACTTGAACCATGGATTCTACGTTTTGTTACGGGAATTCTCGGGAATTCTCTCTCTTTTTTAGGCGGTGGGAAAATTTCGGGTCTCGGTGAAAGAAGAGTTAACAGAAAGCATTCATAAATGTGCCGTAATTATTATAAGTAAATATTAGTATGTTAAGTATGATAAGTATATATTGTTTATAAGTCTAGAAATTATTTTTGGAGTAGAACAACTATTCGAATTTAATTTATTATTTGTTATTATATATATTATTTATTATTATTTATTATTATTATAATTTGTATTATTTTATATGCAAACCTTCCCCAATTTTGTATACAAATTTGTATTCATAGAAAAATCGTTTGAGAAAAACATTTAATTTTCTCTATTTAATTAAAGGTTTAAAAAAAAATCTGACAAAATTGTATAGGAAACCCTTTTCTTTCTAAGTTTTCCTAGTATATATAAAAATAAATAGCAAAAATTAGTAAGTAAATAAATAAAAAGGTCTATACAAAATATTATACTTATGCTTTTGGATAAGAAAATATATTTTTTTTATCTATCTAAACAACAAATTTAATCTTTTTAATTACAACAAAATACTTCTTTATTTATTTCTAAGGAAAACCTTTCATATTTAAGCTTTACAAGTATTTAATTAGAATTTAAAAGTATAATAAATAAACAGGAAAATTGGTTAACTAATAAGGAATTAGGTATGTATAAAACATAATATTAAACATAATTTTCTGATTGAATAACTAATTTATTTTTATATTTAAGAATAAAAAAGAGCCTGAGCTTTCGAAATAGAATTACTTTTCATTAGGAAAACCTTAGAATAAAGTCATTTATTTTATAGGAATTTATTTATAGGAACATATAAGTTTACATTCCAATACTCATAGTAATTTTAATATTTATTTAAATACTAATTTAAATATTAATTTAAATATTTATTTAAATATTAATTTAAATATTTATTTAAATACTAATTTAAGTACTAATTACCAATATTTTATGTAAATATACAATTAAATCAATAATATAAACCCTTCCCCTGACCTTAAAACTAGCTTCCCCTGACCCTGCAAAAAATTAAGCAATAAATATAAACTCTAATAAAGAGACTAAAAAACTTGCCGAAGAAGGCATAAAAAACTCTGACGAGGATACAACACACACACTCGCACACTCATGACATATGCACACCAGTGTTATTAATAAATGAATTGCATGTTAACAATAAAAGTTAAGAGCGTGGCCAAAATGGAGCAAATGGGAATGAAAAGCAGGTGAAAGCCCGTGAAAACGTGAAAATGACGTCGACTAAGGGTACGATATATATGCATACATACATATACATACATATATATATAGATATGTACATAGTTGTACTTGTTACCGGGTTCCGTTCAGTTTTCGGTTTCGGCTATCGGGTTAAAGCCACCGCGAATAGTTGGTAATAATAATGAACGAGGAGGCGAAATGAAACGAATGAAACGCTTGGCTTTTGCCGTTTCCCTCGGCGCACCAAAGGAATACAAAAAAAAAAAAAGAAAAACCGAAAAAAAGTAGATTAATATCTCCCTCGAGTCCTTTTAGTCAAGTTTATACCCATATGTATATGGGTACAGATATATATATATATGTGGAGTATGTGGTCGCTTTGCATATGAATTGTATGCGCTTCACATGTCCCGGGAAGTGGGCAAAAATTAAGGTCTCCTGGGATCCAAATTTCATCCATTTTGTATATATATATCCAGAGTCTATATAGTAATATATAGTTACCTACTGCCAATAAAGAGATTAAGCCATCGGTTGCCGTTGAACTCAGTTGGTGGAAATATATCAAAAGGGAAAGGTATTGTCAAAAAATATCTAAAATATTGCAAAGAAAATATCGAAAATATCGAAAATTTATCCCAAATATCGATTATTATACAAAAGAATTCAAATTCAAAGATCAAACAAAATATGCATGTGTAAAATATGCAACTTTTATGCATATATATATGGTTTCTTATAATTTTATTAGCTAAAATGCTAAATTTGATAACTCTAGTTTTATCACAATAAGAAAGTTATCGCTTTTTTGCCTTTTTTTGTTTTTTTTAAACTTTCTTTCTCTCATTCTTAAGAAAATAGATATGTATATATTATTTTTTCTTATATAATTTCCTTCCATTCCAGCTACTGTTTTGACTTAAAACATAACTATAACCAAAATATCGATCAAAATTCATCCGAAAGCCCTTGAAAATTTAATCGATGATCAATTATTATATCTGAAACCTAAAAATATATGCATATATTTCCATTTGATAGATTTTTTTAATAGATTTTCCCCGTGGTTAGACTTTTAAGATAATTAAAACTTACCCATTAATAAATTATCATCATAGGCGCTTCAAAAATGTTAAGAATAGCATCTGAAATTAAATATATATGTATTTTATTATTTAGATATTTTTTCCATCATAATTTAAACTTACTCATCTTTAAATCATCATTATATTCGATTAATTTCACAACTTCTGAGACCCTAAAATATATATTTTATGAATTTATATTATTTAATTGTTAATAATATTGTTACTATTAATAATAATATTAATCATGTTATTATTATTAATATTATTTTTAAAAATATACATATTATATATATTATTCTTCATTTATTTCCCACTGTGCCCTCGTTGCCACCAAAAATTTTCGGACTTCTTGAACAAAGGCTAACGAATGAGTTCTCACATGCAATATGTGTGTGAGGTGGCCACATCGACTTTCGTCATCTATTGGCTCTATATGCAAACACGACACACACACACACACTTATAGAGTATGTAAATATATATGCGATATATATAAAGTCAACTATTATCGCCAAACAGGGAGCAGGGACAGGGGCTTTAACAGTTTTAGCAGGGGTTTTTTATGGGTAGAAATTATATAAGGAAGGATGAAAAATGTTGATATTTCCATAGTATATATTAGATATATAGAACACCGATTTATTTAAATAATAAGAATATAATATATACAATAATAATACAATTAAATAAACAAAATATATGTTGTTGTATTATTGCAATCGATATTCTGTGTGGTATATTGAAAAAATATCGGAAAAAGAGACAAATAAATTAAGAATAATATATAGTTTAGTATATTTTCAATTAATAACGATATTTTATCTTTACATGTGATGATGTAAGATACTTAAAATATCACAAATACTCTGAAAAAGACAATAAAAATTATATATATATTTTTCGTTTATTTTCAAAGAACTTTTATATTTTAACATTACAGGCAATTATTTTCCATAATTAAAATTTCGATATATCAAAGTTTACAATATTTTCAATATGTTATAAAATGTGATAACTTTTTTAAACAATAATTTTCTTTTCCCTATGTTAACAAGGTAAAAATTATTAGTATATAAAATTAGAATTATTTATTGCACTTTTAATTTAATATATATAATATTAAGCTAATTATTTATTTATATAAAATAATTACAACCCCCCTGCAACCCGCCACTGATCCAAAAAAAAAAGGAAATAAAACTATAACCCACAAAGGGAAAAGTTTCACAAAAGCCATCGTAGTCGCAGTCGTCGTCGTCGTCGTCGCTGACTTTATTCCTTATTCGTTATTCGTTTTAAATGAAAATTAATTTATGCGAATCGATAAGCCGTCGGCGGCGGGGGAGGGCAAGGGGGAGCCACTGGGCCAAGTTATTTAGAGTCGTCGTTAGGTTAGGCGCCTCGATCATTTGGGTCGGCCACCCGGCCGAAAAGGACATTTAATTTCAGGACTCCGGGACTTCGGGACTTACAGGACCTGTCAACCCTTCAACCCCTGTGCGGCCGCCCGTGTGCGTGTCCACTCTCCCCTCCTACCCGCCCCCTCCTTGGACTAACAACAATTTTTTGGTTAGTCACTGGTCAGTCGAATGGTTAATTGAAGTCATTTTTCCTAGCCCTTAACGGGGAGTCATGTGCATTTTATTATTGAAAGGTGATAACGGACGGCGTCCAGGGGTGGCTGCTAACCAGAAGTGTTAAACGGGGTTAAGTTCCAGGAGGGTAGTGGGGGGGACTCATGTCTGGGCATACCAAACTCGGGCTATTAATTGGTAGGGGTTAAGGTGGGTTAAAGACGAGTCCATCGGTCATTGGATTGTTTGGGACTGCCTAACTTGGTAGTGTTTATATTTTGATTTAATATTTATTTATATTTAATGTAAATTATTTATATAGAAAGTAATTAATATATAGGAAGGATAGGTATACAAATAGTACTGAGAAATACATAATTTAATAATTTTTTATTTATTTATTACCTAATTCCGATTGTTCAAACTGCTGATTGCAAATATTTATCATTTTTTTTCCACCCAATCAATCAAAACAAACATGGCCGCAGGCTTTCAGTTCACAAATGTGGATCGTATTCCAGATCTCTCTCTCGCTCTCTCTGTGAGAGAGCAGTTGCTTTTGGTTTGCTTGCATTTCAATTTTCAAGGACAAGTGTCAAAAGAGACACAAAACAATGAATTCTGGAGCGCCGAAAAGCCAAGGCAAAGAAGGAGGCAAGAAAAAGCAATGCATAATCTTCACTTACTCTGTTGTCTGTGCCGGAAAAGCGCTTTCCTCGTCTCCTCCTTGATGAATTTCACAAATCCACAGAAATACACAAAACAAAAAATGCAGGCCAGAGAAAATATGGTCATGCATATGTATTAAATCACTAAAAAAAAAACAAAATAAAATATAATAAATACGAAACAGAGACGGAAACTAGCGGGACTTGTTTAAAACACGGACACTTCTAGACTTTTCTGCTCCACTTGCACATTTTTTTCTCTTTAGGCCAAAAAAAAAACCAAACGGCCGAACAGCGTGGATTTTCCGGCTTTCGATCCGTATTTTCGCGGTTCCGAGCCCTCCGAAGGGGTGGTTTTATACGGCGGTTCACACAATCCGCGATCCGTCGATTTTTCCGGCCATTTTCCGCGCTTTTCCACTTTTTTCTGACGAGCTGCACGTTTTCCGACCGACCAGAGCGAATGACAATCCAGAATGCAAAGGGAATGGCGGAGATATTTGGAATATTGGAATGCGGCGAAAAAAACGGCAAGACTTTTGACGGGAAGCGGCACGGTCCAGAGAGCGACACTCTCTTTTAGCCGATATTGGAAATCGCCAGCGATGTCAACAGTGATTTTTAGAGAAATAAATCAGCCAAATTTCTGGAGAACATTTTTAATGGTGGCTTAAATGTCCTCACACTAAGCCGGCAGTTCCTATTGGAGAACGCTTACCCTTTCTAATTGGGCAGCAATTATTTGCTATTCATTTTCTAATCATTACTATTTTACCTATAAAATATAGACGTTAAATTACCATAAAATTAATGTCGTATTCTTAAAATAATACAAAATAGCCGAAGTAGATAAAAATAATTTCTAAAACGGCCAAATAATATAATTTTCTATAAATTTTCTGCAAAGTTTTTGACCGTTTCAATGACAAGAATATAGAATATAAAATGAAATTTCTTATTGTTAAATAATTAGTTTAATAAACAATTAATTATTATTATTACTTTGATTTTTTTTTTTTTTGTATTTGTATTTTATAGCTAATATAGCTAGCAGAGAGTGTCCGCTCTCCGGACCTTGCCGCTTACCGCCAAAAGTCTTCCCGTTTTTTTCGCCGCATTCCAATATTCCAAATATCTCCGCCATTCCCTTTTGCATTCTGGACTGTCATTCGCACTGGTCGGTCGGAAAACGTGCAGCTCGTCAGAAAAAAGTGGAAAAGCGCGGAAAATGGCCGGAAAAATCGACGGATCGCGGATTGTGTGAACCGCCGTATAAAACCACCCCTTCGGAGGGTTCGGAACCGCGAAAATACGGATCGAGAGCCGGAAAATCCACGCCGTTCGGCCGTTTGGTGTTTTTTTTTTGCCTAAAGAGAAAAAAATGTGCAAGTGAAACAGAAAAGTCTAGAAATGTCCGTGTTTTAAACAAGTCCCGCTTGTTTCCGTCTCTGTTTCGTATTTATTATATTTTATTTTGTTTTTTTTTAGTGATTTATTTTCTCTGGCCTGCATTTTTTGTTTTGTGTATTTCGGTGTATTTGTGAAATTCATCAAGGAGGAGACGAGGAAAGCGCTTTTTCGGCACAGGCAACAGAGTAAGTGAAGATTATGCATTGCTTTTTCTTGACTCCGTCTTCGTTTTGGTTTTTCGGCGCTCCAGAATTCACCGTTAGGTTTTGTGCCTCTTATACTTGTCCTTGAAAATTAAAAGCAAGCAAACGAAACGCAAGTGCTCTCTCACGGAGAGAGAGAGAATGAGAGAGAGAGATTCTGGAATACGATCCACATTTATGAACTGTAATCCTGCGGCCATGTTTGTTTTGATTGATTGGGTGGAAAAAAAAAAGAGAAATGAGATGTAAAAGTTTGAAAAATGGGAATTAAAAAACAAATAAATACAAATTTCATTTATATATTTTCTTATGATTGTTTAATAAAGAGCTTTCATTTTAGTTTTTTTTTAATTTTTTTCCTCCAAAAACTGTGAGTTTTTTCCAAGAGTTTTGAGGCTTTGTTAACATTTTGGTCATAAACAATTATCGCCATTTTGGCACGTCGATCGCTATGCCTGCTCGTTAGCCCCAAAAAATCGATAGCCAAACAATCCCAAAAAAATAAAATGCCAAAGAAAAATCAGTGAGCCAGAATACCGACACGTGCCCCTCCCCTGAAAGCTCGCTGGATTTCTGCGTAGAGATTTCCATCTCCACGGTTTCCCAGGGCGATGCGACGATGATGATCCGGCAGTGCATCTCACATAAGTCATAAGGGAAAGGGAGGCAGATAGGGGAAGTGGACTTAATAAAAATTATTACACCTTTATGGGTGATCACGTACGCGGAGGAGAGCGAGCCATAAATTCTACGGCTAGAAGAGGCTGATGACAGATAAGCGAAGACCGGAGGAGAAGTCAAGAACAAGCCTCCTCCTTTATTTTTTTCCCTTAATTACAAATAGCGATATACTCTCACATATATGTATGCTAGTTTATATAGTTTATATAGAATATGTATATTTGTGTGGTTGGTATTGTGTCACGTAATGAAAATCCTCCCCAATGGCATATGTCGGGGGAACACGGCAGTAATAACGTAATAAATATTCAAATTACACCTATTCCTTCTCCATTCGAGCGGCCATTTCTTTTTCGAATTTCCATTTTTCCACCTGGCCTTTTTGGCCAACAACAAACGTCAACATTAACACAACTAAATGTATATATCAAGCGACCTCCCCGACCCCTCTGCAAATATATATATGTATTCCAAATAGCCACGACCCCCGATAAATGCACGGCGAATAAAAGCGAGAAATTAATTTAAATTAATTAATTTAGTAAAAATAGTGCAAAATATTGATTTATTGATATTTTATCGATATTTAAGGAAGAATCTTATAAATAAATCGATACTTTAAAAATGCAATAAATCGAGCAAATAATGAAAATAGATGCAATATTTTAAAATAAAGATAGTTTTTATGTTTTAAAATAAATTTTAAAAGGTTAGCATTTTTTAAGTTTTAATATATTAATATCTATCGGGTATTTTTCGATAATTATATTGATCATTTAATTGTAAAAATAATTTTTGTCATATTTCTGCTTTAAATGTGTAATTTTTCAATTTTCTTAATATATTTAATTATGTTAAATTTGTATTTTCCGATATTTTAACAATAAATGTGATATTTTATCCACATTTTAACCATAATAGTAATATTTTATTAATTTTTTTTAATATTGATATTTTTCGATATTTTAAGATTTAACAATATGTTTCAATAAAAAGAAATGGAATAAATCACAATTTACAACTTTCGATAAGGCATTGGTATTTAAAATTAATATTTAAAAGTTTAATACAATATTTAAATTAAAGAAAATTAACATTTAAAAGTTAAATACAATATTTTCCATATACAAACTATTCCCATATTTTTTTCCAGTGTAACCCGCTGAGGCGAGGCTCTAAAAGGTCGCGCGGTATTGGTAAAAAGTAAGCTATGGCACATTTATAGTTGCATTATGCTAATCAAATGACACCCAATGGTGGCATATCGAGGCCCCGTGTTGGACTGACCCCTGGGCCTTGTTCCAGGGTCTCCGAATTCTGGGGGTTGCTGCTCTCTCCTGGGCTCTCCCTCTCCCTTTACTCGGTCGCATTTATTTTGACATTCAAGTTAATAGATCGGTTTTGGCCATAAATTAGCATTTTATATAGGCATAGGTGTGTATGGTTAGCATAAGCCATGTATATATATATCTCAATATATATATATACATCCGCCTCTATAGGTTCGTGTGTGAGTGGTCAAGTGTGGCGGTTCTCGGTGGCGGGTTTCCTAAGGGTAAGAACCCTCATATAAAGCATATCCGAAAGTTATCGGGGGAGCTGTTAACTCCGCTCTGGGTATATGATAATTAGGTGGAAATCGAGCAGGGCACACGAGCTTCCAATTAGCGGTCAACAGGGGTTTTTTAAAGGTTATTAGTATATGTTTAGTTGGGGTTTTGCGATGATCATACATTAAAAAGAACATATTTTAGCTTCGAATATTTGGTATAATCAAAATGTTTCTATTTTTAAAACCTTGTGGCTTTTATTTACAAGAAAATATGTTTTCTAAGCTAAGAATTACTATTTTATTAATTATATACTTATTACTTAATTTACAATCCTAAATATACTAAAAATGTTCATTTCAAGCTCCAAATTAAATGTTATTAAATATATTATATTGATGTGGGTTAAATAGGTGCATAAAAAAATATATTTAAAGCTAAGGATTAATTTATGAATATATATTTATATTTTTAACTTGATTAAAACTATTAAGTCCTCCGGAAAATTCATTTAAAACCAATACATTACCTATAAAAAAATTATTTTATGTCATTTGATATTATTTAAAATGAAATATATTTTACTTGTTACCTTGACTAAAAATTTTAAATACATAAAAAACCATGCTTCTCTAACTAAAAATGAATTAATTGGAAAATATATTATATATCTTATTTGATTAAAATCTGGAATACATAAAAATTATTTATTTAAAATATATTTTGTATTTCTTTCTTCATTAAAAACCAAACTACACAAAAACATGTATTTCACACTTAAAAATAAAATTTTAGGAGTGGTTTATACCTTTTTTAATGTATAAAAATATGTTTTAAACGCTCTGCTTATTTCTTAAATACATAAAAAACTAAGTATTTCGAGCTAGGATTACGTTAATATTAAATGTCTTAAGTCAGTTCAAACTAAAAAATAATACCAAAAAATATTTTCTGCGCTTTTTAAAATATGTATTTTATACTTTTTACTATGCATTGCGAGCTATTAATTAATGTGCATAGATGAAATTAACACTTTCACTAGATCAAAAATAAAACATACATTAAAAACAAGCTTTTCAAAGTATTAAAAGTCTTAAACACTTTAAAGAATATGAATTTCAAGCTAAGAATTCATGATTTCTGTATCTTTCAGTTACTTAAAAATTCTTAAGCACGCATTTATAATAACTTTCAACACCCAAAAACCCACGAATTATCCAATAATTATGCCCAAAGCATAACCTACGGCCTTAAGTTTTTTTTTAATCTCAAAATATGACCATCAAGTGTCACTTCTTCAGGGAATCTCAGCTGCTGTGTGGGATTTACATAAGAAACAAAACTGACGAAGGGAATATACATATATTCTCAAAAAATGATAGGAAGGAAGCGGAACGAGAACAGGGATCAATCAATGGGTGTTTTTCGGTTATGTAAATGATCCATTTTCATTTCCATTTCCATTCTGGATTTCCATCTGCAATACGTGAAATATCGACTCGGCCGTAGACTTCTCGGGGCCTGCATTTATAATTATGAGAAAATCGCACTCATCCATCGATCCAGGCGCACACATCTGCACCCATTAGGCCGAGAAACTCTGGCGAATAATTTTTTATAAATTCAAAAAAATACCTTTGCTGCCGCTGCTGAAAATAAATAATATCCGCCGAGAGGCATTGATATGCAAATGATTCCCGGGCATCGGAAGTGTATTGAAATCGGAATCAAGAGGCAGGGGGAGACCTGAGATCGAGATTGAGATCGAGATGGAGTTGGAGTTGGAGTTGGAGATTCCACCCTTAGGAAGAGGAAGTACCTGGTCTCAGGCCAGGTTTATGATTATGCAAATCGTTGCAGGGATTTATTCAAGGGGTGAAATTCTATATCCCCGCTCCCTCTCTACCAGGGAAAGGATCTGCAGGCCTTGGCGATTTGCGTAAATTTGCCAAAATCAAATTGATTGTTCGCATTGTGCGATTTGCGACAATTTCGAGTGGCATTTTGTGGTAATTGATATCGGCTTCAGGCCCAACACTAATGCCGAAATCGAAATCAAAACCTAAACCCTTTTTTTTCTCTGCTTTCTTTTTGTGTGCAAAAATATTTGCCAGGCACAAGAATACAGAGTTGGCAAAACACAGAGCTAAGTTTCTGTTTTCCAAAAGGGGTGAAAGTGCCTCCTGTAACCCTTTTCCCTTTTCCCTGATTTGCAGCGATTTTCCCCTGATTTCCCATCCAAGGTTAGGGCTGTAATATATCATGTAATGAGATCAACTTGGCATCGTTTAGCGGGCATTGTGATCACTCAGCATGTGCCAAAATGTCATAGATCCAGAGAACCCGCTGGGGTTGTGTCATTTCGAAGGTTAATCTGATTTTCGCACTTGATTTTTTAGCGATTTTGGGTATTTGTGGGTTTTACTTGGTGGTTTTTTGTGAAATTTATTTAACTTTTGTGGAGATTTAAAGGTTTTTTCTTTTATTTTAAAAATAGTTTCTCATAGTTTGTGGTTGCTTTGGGCTATATTTAGTAATACATAAGCCAAGAAAATGGTTTAAAAAATTATTTATACTGGTTTTAGAGCACTTTTGTATTTTTTTTTTTAATTTTAATGAATTTACTAGTTTTCTTTTAAATTAATTTTTTTTATCTGGTTGTTTTATTGTTTAATTTTATTTTAATTTTATAATAATTTTGGTTATATCTATTGTTAATTTGTTTTGTTAATGTTTCTAGAAAATTCTTTAATATATAACAGGAACTAATTTTATATTGATTTATAATTTATTTAGTACTTTTTCCAATATACTTATTTATTGTTTATTGTTTATGTTTAATCACCTTTAATTATTTGTATCATTGTTAGTGATGTTCTTGAATTTTATATTTTAAATTAATATTTTGCTTAGTTATTTAAATATTATTAGTATTTTTTTTATATTTTATTAGTATTTTTCTTGAAATTAAATAGTTCTGCCAATAATTGAAATAAAAAAATTACTACAAATAATTTATATATTAAAAAATATACTCAATTTCTTATAATTAAATTTTCCGTAATTTATGTTTAACTTTATAAAATCAGTAAAATCAATAATCTATATTTATTTGAACTTAAACTTAAATATTAAAATAAAATTATATTTTAACATATTTGAACTTAAAATAAAACTAATAACAATAAACCATATTTCTTCAAGCTCCTTTCCAGCTCAATTAATAGTTTTTATCTGTTGGTATTTATCTAGGATTATGGCTTGACTTGGAGTTATTTCTGTTTATTTAATTGCTCTGCATATGTTGGCCTGGTCTTAAGGTATTTTATGGCCACTTCCATCCATAATGACAAGTGCGGCGTGTACTTTTGATATTCATACGAAGCTATCTCTCTTTCCCTGGGCAATTCCCACTTTATCTGCGCTTTCATCTATATTTCTCCGATGAGGCCGAGGAATGCCTGCCCCGGTATTATTCCCAGTAACCACCCACGCACACTTCCGGATATATTTCTATATTTTTTTCTATAGTTTTTCTCTATTTTTCTCTATTTTTCTTCTATTTTTTCTCCATTTCTCTATTTTTCCTTAGTTTTTCTCTATTTCTTCCATTTTTTATGGCCGCTCTAGTTGCATCCATAACCAATCTGGTTTCCCGGCAGATCAAGATCCAAGATCCAAGATCAACAACTGTCGAAGAACGTGTGTGAATTTTTTTTTTGTAGCTTTTATTGAGTGTATCTATGAGATACGCGGCGGGGGTAGCGGGTGCGGATTTGAGAGGGGGGAAGCCCCGGGTTCACGTAAGCTTTTGTGGTCGCAACTGTTTTGTCTATTGTTCTAGACAACTCCGACTGTTGCACGAAAATTAATTTCCAACGGCAAGTGCAATGGTTCTACGGCATACAAGTACACTTAAAAAAAAATATATGGGAAAATCTAAAAATTTACTTCTTAAATTATAAAATTAGCTGGAAGAAACGTAGTAGTAAATGTTGGTGATTCAAAGTAAAGAGCACCATATATATTATATTTTATATATATTTCTGTAGTAATTAATATGTAAATTGTTTATATATATTTTTGTAGTAATTACTTTAATTTTTAATATTAAATTTATTGTTAAAGAAAATATGGAATATATTGATATTAGAAATAATTTCACCAACGCTTTGTATGAAGTTTTGAGATTGTTGAAGTAAATGTTGGTGATTACTAAAGAAATATTTATACTTATACTATTTTATATATATAAATATATATACATACATTAGTAATTAGTAAAGTATTTGTATATATTTTTGTATTAATTACTACAGTTTTCAATATTTAATTTGTTGTAAAAGAAAATATGAAAAGTATAGCTATTAAAATCATTCCACCAACGATTCCTTGTCAGCCTTAAGGTTTTATATTTTATTTTTTTTTGTTTATATATATCTATTTATACTGAACACAAGTCTGTAAAACTGTTTTTTTTTTAATTTTTAATTTATTAGAAAATAATATATAAAAAGTAAATCATTCCACCAACGATTTGTGTTGAGTTTTCAAGTATCTATTACACGAGAACGAGTTCATTTTCTTTATAAAATTTTTATTATATGCTTTAATTATTATTATTATTAGATCATTTTTCTCTGTGTATTTTGAGGAGGTGCTGTGGCCCAGGGGCTTGTGTTGGGGGGCTTTGGATCGGCGTAGGGCATTGCAGATTTGCCAGGCACTGATAAAAACCAGACGTTAAGGCTTGAAAAGGTCGACGTTTGTGGCTGTTGTTGTAGTTGTTGTTGTTGTTGTAGCTGTTGTTGTATTGTTTTTGTTGTATTGTTGTGTTGTTGTTGTACTAGTTGTTGCTGCTACTGCTATTGTTGCCCCTTGTTATTGTTGTTATTATTGTTGCTGTTTTTCTAGTTGTTGTTGTTAAAATGCCCCGTTATGCGAACGTCGAAGCACAGTGTGTGTGCTGGCCTGGCCTGGCCTGGTCTGGCGCGTGTATCTATGAGATACAAATACAAATACCGAAAATACCGCGGCAAGTTTACATATGCCCGTGCCCCGCCCACTAGCGCCTGCTCCCCTCTCCCCCTCGCCACCATCATTTTGGCCAATGTTATTTAGTAGTTAATAATGAGCATGTTGCCGCTGTCGCTGTTTGTTTTTCGCCTTTTCCCTTGATTTTATTTCGGTTTTCTTTTTTTGTGTCTTGTTTTTGCTAAGTGCAGGTTATCCATGGGGTATGCCGGACTTTTAAGTGCTTTTTGTTTTTTATTTTTGTATATATTTTTAACACTAGGTGTGTTATTTGTTTAAGTTTATTAATAATCTTGGGAAAGGGAAATGTTCTATAAGGAAGCTCCCAAGGGAGGCTTAGAAAGAGGGTAAAAAATATATAGAAAATGTATATTTTATATATAGCTTCTATAAATAAAAAATTTGGGGTAACATAAAAGTTTCTTGTATCCCTAGGTGTATCATTTTTCCCTAGGTTTATTTAGATTCTGCAGAAAAATAAACGTTCTAAAAAAGAAGTGCCAAATTGAGGCTTAGAAAAAAGGTAAAAATATATACAATATATTTATATAATAAATAAATAATAGAATAAACCATTATCAGGATATTTAAAGTACTTACTTTTAACCTTAGATGTGTTACTTTTTCTTAAGTTCACTATTACTTTAAAAAATTAAAGCCCATACGGGACTTAGAAACATATAAAAAATAATGTAGAACTTGGAATAGTTATAAAAAAACTCTAAAATATTAATAAAATTACTTTAAAATAGTTCCATTTTATAAGTTTAATAGATGTAGTAAATTATTATATCTATATTCATTATAATAAATGTGGAAATGTGTATTTTCTTAAGAGTTTTTCTAAGTGTGTTTAAAAATAATGCATATAGCTTTAATAATTTACTACATAATTACTATATAACTTATAAAAGGAACTAATTTCATATTTTACTTTAAACTTCACGTTTTTTCTAGAAAAACTAGTTCCTTATTGTTTATAATTTGAAATAGTTTTTGATTGTTTTTTTTTTTTTTTTAGCTTAACTCTTCTTATACTCTCCAAAGCGTTTTCCTGACATTTTCCCTATCATGTTCTTTGTAGAGGGTATCCTTGGCAGGCACACACTCCTTAGACTAACTTCACGCACTTGTTGCCCTGCGTTTTTGCAGGCATATCGATGCGTGCATCCTTGCACTGCCCCCACCCATTTTGCCGCGTGTATATCCTGCTCGCAGGCAGAGTCCTGGCACAGCCTTTGCCCGTGCGTGCGTGTGTGTGCGTGTGTGTGCCTGCTCGGAAGGAACTCAAGGACAGGCCGCTTCTCACGGACATAGATAGAGAGGCTCTCCTCGTCCTCCCGTGAATGGTTATGCAAATTTGGAGCCACCGCCGATACCTATATAATGGTCGTAATGGGAACGCGTCCTGGCGATGGGAATTCCCACAGATAAAGTCGGTTGGGAAGTCGGCTGGGAAGTCAGGCGGGCTGGGCGGACCATTGATTGGCTCACGCACTTGTTGTTGGCCATTAATCAATGGCCTCAACGAGCTGACATGGGGCCTCTTATGCTAATGTCCTTGGATTCAAGGACCCAGCCACGACTCGGGCTTTGCTTTCTCTCCCTCTGCGTTTTTTATTTTTTGTTCCCTTTGCTAAATGCCAGAAAATGCCAATAAATCACATACGTATACGAGAGCGAGGAGGACTGCGGTTCCTACACTTCACTTGTCAGCGGCATCATTAATAATCCTTTACTTGCGACATTGCCATTGCCTACTTGGGGAAAAGTCGGTGGAAAAACCAGAGAAAATCGTAAGGTAAATGATGCAAATAAACAAATGTCATATGCGCTGCGCATCTGCAGAGCAGCCGAAACCCTTTTCCTTTTTTCCATTTGCTGTCAACCTCAAAAGTGTCATTAGGCCCAGGACGTGCTCTGCTTTCTCGCCGAGACAGAGCCACAGTGAGAGCCTTTCACATATGCTCGATTCGTGTAATTCGATTCGAAAGGACTTTCGCTCACATTCCTTGATTCGGAATTAATGCAAATTAATGATGCCCGGGAGTGTCCCAGTGTGTCCTGTTTGAAATCAAATCGTTTTTCTTCGGGTTTGCAAATAGTTTTTTAATGATTTCTCTTTACAACATTTTTTTTTAGATGAAAACTGGAACTTAATTTTAGAGGAAAAGCGCTTGGGTAACGTCTTGGGAAACCCCTTCTTTAAGAAATAGTACTAGTTTTTTGACTTGAATTTATTATTTCCTCAGCTGAGATCTTGTTCTAAATTTAAGAGAGGAAACCCTAGAAAAACGTCTGAAGAATTCTCTTCTTTAAAACCTAAGTTTACTTATAGTATTTTTAATGATTAATTAATTATTACTTTATCTAAGAACTTGATCTAAAGTGATCTAAATTTTGAAGGAAAAACTCCAGAGGAGAATACTTTTGATAGTAATTTTTAGCTCCAATTTTTTTGGTTTTTAGTTCACAATATGGTCTAAATTTTAGGGTAAAAACCACATTCTTATCATTTTTTTATGGTTTATTATTATTTTATCATCTTGTAACTTGAACTAAATGTAATTTGAAATGACCTCTAAAGAAATACCTTTAATTACCTCTTCCTTAAAACCAAATTTTAGTTAACATTTTTTCTTTTTTTATTGGTTCTAATTTTTAGAACACCTTTAATAACCTCTCCTTAGAAACCTCAGTTTAGTAAAAAATGTTATAAATGTTTCATTTTTTATTTCTTTGGCTTATAAATTTATTGATCTAAACTGATCTAAATCGATATACATTTATTGAAGTCGATCTAAATTGATCTAATTCGATCTAAATGTATCTAAATTGATCTAATTCAATCTAAACTAATCCAAATCGAGCTAAAGCCTCTTCAAAAACCTCTCTGTCCTTCAAAAATCTCCATCAATTTTTTCTTCCACTTGAAAATTAATAATCCCCAGCGTTCGTCTCACCTGGCAACAACCTGACCAGAAAAAAATAGATACTTGAACCGAACTCAAGTGCCCCCGAGTGGCACTTTAGAGTGATGGAAACCGAACAATCAAATCTAAATTATTATATAAGCCATAAATGGGAATTAACAGAAGCCGCGAGACACTATATAGTTTCGAGCTGACAATCAAGGTGGCTGAGAGAGACAATTTCAAGAAGCCCCATTAACCTCAATTAGTGACTTGGCAAAACAATGGCTAGGCCATGTATCTGTATCTCGAAACACTCGAAACTCGAAACTCGAAACCCGAAGCTGCTAATTAAAATAATGTCAATAAAAATTGTTGTCCATTATATAGTCTATGCCAAAAACCGAAAATTGCATCCGAATGGCGGCCGGAGGGGCGAAACCCGAGCGATTGCCAAACGCTGAGAGGGCCAAAAGTCGAACAACCAAAAATGAAACAACAACAAAGGTTCGTAGGAAACAAAAAAAAAACGTAGAAAAAAGAAGCTGAAAATAATCACAAGTTGGCCATAAAAGTCAAACTCAAAGTACAAAGCAAGCCATAAACGAAAAACGAAAGATGAAAACAATAAGTCAAGGAGTTAGCATATTTACTCACACGACGCCTCGTACAGTACAGTACAGTACAGTGCGTGTCATGAGTGCCAGAGGGGGGTAATAAATATAAAGCTAAGTCCATAGAAGTCTAGGTAAATTGAAGATATATTTTAGGGGTAAGATAAGTCTAAAAAGCTAAGGAAAAATTTATAGTAAACTAATTTTTTTTTATGTTTGTTTATAAAATATATATTTTCTGCATTTATTTTGGGCGGAAAAAACTATACTCAAAATTTACAAAAAAAAAACTTGAATAAAACATTTTATATATATTTTTAAATGACCTATTTTTAGATTGTAATATATCCCAAAAAACCCTAAATACTTTAATTTTATCTTAGGCTAAAAAATATATAAGAATCCAGCACAAAATAAATATTGTTTGCCAGTTTTTGCTTCATTTTTAAAGAGAAATATTAAAATATTAAACTAAATTGTATGATAAAATGACTTTTATATTGCTAATTATTTGCAGTTCATAAAATAAATAATTTTAGTTTTATTAACACAATTAAATTAGTTTTTTCTTTAAAGAATATTTACTATAAATAAAAACTCAAAAGCAAGTACTTTTTCTACCAATTGTAATGCTACAAAAAAAAATTAATCTTTATGAATATATCCAAAGTTTTTGCTGACCTAAACAGCCGTATTTATTGTTATATGTTTTCTGTATTTATATTTTTACTATATATTTTATATATATGAAAATATATTTATATATTTTATATATAATTCCCAAATTTACATTTTATTTCCGCCTTAACCTTTTGAAACCCAACGTACCCAGATTCGCATCGTATATAAACTGAAACAATCGAATCGAAAATATTCCCACAAATTTCGTAAGCTAAAAAAACAAAAAAAAAAAACAAAAAACGCAGAAAAAGAGTCTGCAATTGTGGGCCGCTGGCAGAGAGCTAATTATTAGTTAACTTCTATCTTTAAGATACGCGGCCCCAGGTCGCAGCATTGCTTAATAGACCAGAACCCGCTGATGGCTCCTCCATTGTCATAACACGTTTCCGTGCAGTTTGTCGCTTAGTCGCTTTTGTATCTCATGGATGCACAAAATAAAAAAAAAAAACCGAGACACACACACGTCCAATAGCACAATTCATTGGCTTTCCCAGCCCTGTCAAAGGCATGATTTTCACATGTATCTATTAGATACGTTTGTATCTGGTTGTTTCTTTCTTCTGTATTTATTATTATTAGCTTTGCGGGCCGAGCGTCAATGCGTAGCCAACGACACAGTTTACTCCGCCAGCCTGCCACGCCCCCATTCGTATAAATTGCAGGTTTGCCCATAATAATTTTCCCAAGAAAGTTTTCGCTGTGGGAACCCACAATTTATGATCATATTCGGTCTTGATCTTAAGCTATTTGAAAAATTAAATATATATAATGTGGAATGACAAGGTAGAGTGCTCTCTGGTATTATTTATTTATATTTATTAACTCGAAACTCGAAAATTGAACAGCTTGCCGAAAGTGTCCTCTCAGCGATCATCACTCGAACGGAGCGAAAATTTGCATATTTCCACTGATGGCAGGACACACACAGATACTCCTCAGCTGCAGGAGGCACAGTGGGGCAAAGGCAGTAAATTAAGACAGAAAAGTTTAAAGGAATATTTAAAATTTACGTTAAGTTATTTAATTAAAACTAAGTGAAATAATATCTAGAATTTTTTGTTTATATTTAATTTAAATTAAAATAAAAACCAAGGTAATATTACATATTTAAAAGTACTTTAAACAATTCTCGGGAATTTAGTTTACTCAGTTTTATAACTCAAAAGTTGTTAAATTAAAACATAACAAAATTTATGAAATTAGTAGAAGTTTTTTTAATTAAGTTAATGCAAATTTGAAATGGGAACATAAGCTATATTGAATATTTAAAAGTTATTATTGAGTACTAAAAAATTATTATATTAGTAATATTATTAAATACTTATAAATTTATACAAATAAATGCCTAGAAATTCATATTAAATACTTAAACATTATATTAAATACTTAAAAATACTCTCACTAAATAAAAAATACACTACACTACTAATTACAAATTAATAAATATAATTCCATAACAAACAATTCTGGATATAACAAATAGGAAATATCAAGGTTTTTCCTATAAAACATTTTTTAAACAAACTCAAATAACTCCTTAGTTCATTTTTTAAACACAAATTATATATAAATAAGAACTAAAATTCAGGATAAACTTTGAATTTGTTTTTAAAGATTTTAAACTAAACTTTAAATAGAAAATATACCGAATTTAAGAATTTTTCAGACTGAATATATGAATTTATATAATTGGATTTTAATATAAATACGAATATAAATTTATTAAAATAAAATCTGAAAGCTTTCTATTAAAAATATTTCATTGCTATGTTTTTATATAGAAAGGCTTTATGTTTTTATATTAAAATAAGAATATTCTTATTAAGTGTAATATCTATAAATAAAAATCTTATAATAACCTAACCTAATACCACTGTTCCTTGGCTACAAAACGAAAAAGACACACTGGGGGTTGAGGCTGCTCATTAGGAAAAGGTCAGAGCTGGGTTGAAAAAATCAAACATTTGTGCATTTTGATGTTCCCGCAGGACTCGCCGCTATCTGTGATATCTGTAATGTATCTGCGATTGGTAATTGCACAGATACCTTTATATATATAAATACATATACTTCAATGTTGGGCATATGCGAGAGCCATAAATCTGATTCGAAGTCTGGAGTCTGCTGATGATGAGCTATGCTTTTTCTATGCAAATTTTCGGGGGCCCTTTTTTTTGGGGCTTTAATTGAAATGCAAATGCGAAGAGGAGACTGTGGCAAGACTGTGGCAAAACTGTGGCAAAACTGTAGCTACTGTGGCCAGAAGATCACGCTTTGGCACAGAAAGCTAACAAAACACGATCAAAGGCGAAGGAAATCCGAGACCGCTGACGTCGGTTCTATCTGTATCTTCAGGCTGTAGATGTATCTGTATCTGTATCTGTATCTATTGCTTGTGCATCTGAATCTCTAAGCCTGTTTTATATATTTTTTATTATTATTTTTTTTGTTTGTCCCAGGTATCGGTGTCCATTGGACGTAATTAGAACGAAAAGCTCGAAAAAGATGCGAAATGCATCTGGCGGATTCCAATTAAAGAGGCGCTTACCCAGGCGTTGCAGGAATATTACCAAAGCGTAATACGAGCCGTACAAGCACTGAAAAAAATTACTAACAGCTTAAATATTAATGAAGGCATTAATAAAAGATTTAAAAAAAATGTATACAAAATGTTCAGAGTATTTTCTTAATATTTTCTTGAGCGTTTTTCCATTTTTATATGACATTCTCGGACTTTCTTGAAGAGTTTTCCTTTTTTCAAAGACTGCTTAATAATTTTAAATAAATATTTTAACAACGACTTAATTAATAGGTAGTTTAATTTTATTTGAGGACTTAAATATTTATAAAAGAATTAATAAATAATGTATTTTAATTATTTAGAGTTTTTTCTTATTATTTTCTTGAGGATTCTAAGACTTTTCTTACTTTTACTATGATATCCTAGAACTTTCTTGATTAAATATTAATAATAAAATAAAAAAAAATGTATAGAAAATATTTGGAGTATTTTCTTAAGGATTATTTTATAATTATAATTATTTTCTTGAGGATTTTCCAACTTCTCTCATTTTTACTTTGACATCCTAGGACTTTCTTGAACATTTTCCTTATTTTCCAAAGACTGTTTATTAATTTTATATAAATATTAACACACAAACCTAGTTAATAAATATTTAAAAATATATTAAAAAATTAAATTCTTTTCTCTTTTAACAGGAAATTTATTATTTTTTTTTTTTGAGACACTGCCGCCGCGTGATCATCATTCGAATCGGGATCGAGCAACGTTGCCGATTTTCGCGGCTATCGAAACTTGAGGCAGCTGGCGGAGATCGGGACTGGTATATCCGCACCCTCCTGGCACCCCAGACACCCCGCCTGATTATTATAATTTAAGCCCGAAGAAGCCGAGCGAAGAAAGGGGACAAGGAAACTGTTTGTGCCCCTCTGCCTAGGAAGTGGGTTGGTTTCGCAGGAGTCCGGCCTCCTCTGTCAATATGCAAATTAGCACGAGCCGAATCCGAATCCAACGGGAAATATACAATATCCAGTAACCCAAAGCGGTGAGTACTGTACACCCGGCACCCTTTCGATTTCCTTAAGGAAAGGCAACGCGCAGGACAAACCCTCGTAAGTCCAAGTTCCCTGAGTAATGAGCAAAAGGTGTTTAATTGTCCCGGAGACACGGGAAGGGGAGGGAGGGGAGAGGAGGGCGAAAGGCAGCTGGAGATCGGCAACTATTACAAAAATATAATAAATACACAGGGATATGGAAATGAAATGTTTAAAAGCCATATCAATCAAGCTCTCAGAGGTGGCCAATTTTGTGAAACGTAAAAGGGAAATATTTAAAAAATTAATTAATTGAAATATATATATAATATGAAATATAACTAAAATTAGATAGAGCCTGGTAATTATAAATAGTATATTTTATAATATTTCTTATGAAAATATAAAGATAAAATTTAATTCAAAAAAAAAAAAAGCTCAGAAAAAATATTATGATAATAAAATAGTAATAAAATTATAACATTTTTAAAGAAAATATAAATAATATACAAAATATTATATAAATATAAAATATATTCTTTAAAAACTAAAATAACTTTATTTTTACAGGCCCTAATGTATATAAATATAAAATATATCCTTTAAAAAACTAATTACATAACTTTTTACAGGCCCTAAAATATATTTAACATACATTTTATTTCTTTTCTTAAACTATATAATACATACATAAGTTAGAATCAGATGATTGAAAAAAAAGTTAAATTGAAATATAAATTATAAATCAAATAAAATAACCTAAACAAAATTATATGTTTCTTTAGGTTTTAAATAACATTAAATATAAATATTAAATTTTTTGTATGAACTTTCTGAGGGTTTCTTATGTAATTAGACACATTTTCGAGCTTCCAAGGTATATAAGTTGTAGTGGGATGATTAAAATACTTATTTCTGATCAGAAAAAAGTCAGAAAATATATAGAAAAAATCAGAATTTACATATTTTTCAATATAGTATCAAAAACTATCAAGATAAAGATACCGAAATAATTTTAATATGCAATAAGACACCTTTTTGAGCCTCTAAGTACATAAGTCCAAATCACATGAAATTTAATAAATATTTTGGGCCAAAGGAAAGTCGGGAAATATTTAGAAAATATCAGAACCTAAATATTTCTCAACGTAACTGCAAATATTTTAGAGAAGTAGAAATAGCAAAATAATGTAATAAAAATCCCAAGATTAGCCTTGGCAAAGATACTTTTTTTATTACATTTTATATTTAAAAATTCGGACATATAAATATTATTTACTACAGATTAAAAGTATATATTTTTCATAATATAAAAAGTATGAATTTTAAGCTGCATTATTACTTCACTTTTAAATTGTTTTAATTATTTCTAAACCTCAAAATCCCTAATTACCCCCCTTAAAAACCCTAAATCCCTTGAAGAAAAAACTTCAAATTATTATCTCAGACCCCCAGAAGGACCTGCTTCTAGAGGACTCACTATTTCTACGACTTAAAATCAATATTAACGCGAAAGGCAATGCAACAACAACCCCCTTGGAGAGCAACAAACTGTTGCATTTCGGATTTAATTTGCATCGTTCGCGAATCGTTTATCTATTACGCAATTACGGCGGCGCAACAATTGCTGCCTGCTGCCTGCCTGCCTGCCGCCTGTTGCTCCTTTTTATTTTCTGTTTCGCCTGCTTTTTTCTCTCTGCTCTGGTGTTAACCCTTTTTTTTTGGGCGAGAAGAGGGGTTCTCCTTCCTTCTTGTGCGAAAAATTCGCACTGCTAAATTTGGTGTAATTTTTTGTTGTTGCAAAAACCACCAAACAATGCAACAGCAGCAACAACAACAACAACAATTACAACAGTGGCACGCACCGTGTCTTTGGAAAAACGCACCCCACTTGGTGGCCAGGTTCACCCCTTTTTCCCAGCAACCCCTCTTCCCTGACACCAGAGTTTGGCCTTGCAACACACACACACACACACAGACACAAACACATTGCAACACCTTGACATCCCTTACACCCTCTCCCCCCCTTCGGGCTTTCTCCTCTCCCCCTCCCCTCATGTGTGTGTGTGCAATTATCACGCGTTTATTGCGAAACAATGCGAAACACAGCAACAACAAAGGTCCAGTTGTAACAAACTGTTGCTGCTGCGCTTCCTTGGACTGTGCACTGCGAAAAAAATATTATTTAAAAGGGAAATTGTTGGAAAAACTAGCAGGAAAGCCTAGCTGGGAAAATCTAAGTTCGTATACCCTTGCAGTTAGCCATTTTATCATTAAAATCGTTTTAAAACTAAGCCAAAACTGCATTAATTTTAATTTGTTGAAGTATCTTTATTTATCTAAAATATTACAATTCTAAGAACTTTAAATAGTTATTTATGAATAAACATTATTTTGGAAAAACAATAGTGAAAAAAACACCAAAAAAGCATTAATTTTAATTTCGGAAAACATTTTTATATTTGCCTTTATTGGGTTCCTAAATGGAAATAAATTCAGTAATAATAAAAAGAAAATATATAATTTCAATTTATAAAATAATAATAAAATCAATTTATAAATTTCTGAAAAATTAGTAAAATTTTTTCCTCAAAAATATGCCTAGATCAACTCGGCTGTTGATTCTGATTAAGAACACAGGAAATGAATCCTTTACTAAGTTGCAAGCTTCTGTCCAAATTGTTAATACCCTCTGCAAGGTTATAAAAAGGATACTAAAGAAAACCTATGAAACCTCCTGAAAAAGTTCTTATTACAATAAAAAATACACCAACTTTTTTTAAAATTTTTCTTTGTCTTAGTAATATATTTAATCACTTTTATAAATTATATTTAAATCACATTTCTATACATTTTTTATTTATATATGTTTGCTTTATGCAATTTGCTCTTCTAGTCCTGTATATATACGTATATATTCCTGTACATATATAGTCTTTTTTCTGTCTTCTTTTGAATTTTTTGGCACAAAGGTCAAAGGGCAACCGATGTCCTGCGGCGCTGCTGACGCCGGCTGAGGCGACTCCTGTAATTGCTGTCAATTTTGCATTATTTTTTTGGGAAAGGGAAAGCAGCAGATTTTTTGTTTTCGGTTTTTTTTTTTTTTTTTTTGTATTGTGTGTTTTTTTCATGTTTACGTCTAATTAGCAGTAATTAACGCATTAAATGGGCGTGTGTATGGGTTTTTTCTTTTTTTTTTGTTTTTCTGAGTGAGAGTGAAAGTGTTTTTGGCGGGCCCTTAAATAATTATAGAAATGTGTGTGAAAAGAAAAAATAGGGAACAACAATTAGAAAATAACAAAAGAATAAATGTGGGAAATTTTAAACAACATTTTAAATAGTAAAATAAATAATAAAAGCAAGAAAAAAACTAATAAATCAATATGAAAAGGTAGACAAAAATTAATATAACTTTATTTTTGATAAATAAATAACAAAAATTAAATAAATATGTGAATAGTTTAATTAAATTAAATAAAATTTGATAGTTGAATAATAAAAATAAACAACAAAATATATGAAAAAATAAAATTTAACATAAATAAATTAAATAAAATAACGAAATATATAAATTATGTCAAAAAAAATCAGAGAAAATAACAAAAAGGAAACCAAGAACTCTTGTAAACCATAAAATATCCTATAAATGAATTAATTTTTTAAAATTAAATCAAGAAAAACCAAAGGATTAAATATTCCATCCAATTTTGGATCATTTTTTGAGCTAAAAACAAAAAAATACAAATCAAATCAAGCGAAATGATTCGTTTCGAAGTCGAAAACTCGAAACAAATCAAATCAATTTGCGTCACTCACACACACGCAAGCACGCACACACGAACACATGCCGAGGCAGCCAACCAAAAACAACGCTAATATGACACTTTAACAGTTAGGCGGCCGACGCTCAACCACACACACACATTCACACACACGCACAACTAATAATAAAAAATCATAATTTCAATCAGCGACAATAACAACAACAACAAGAAGAAGAACAACAGTAGCGAGCCGAATAAAAACAACAATGCGAAGCGAGCGAGAGGGGAAGAGCAAGAAGAAGAAGCAGCAGCAGGCAGCAACAGCATCAACTCATCGGCACCTGCATATCGCTCGCTCGCTTGCACCTATGCACTCGGCTTCGGGGGAGCGGCAGCGCCTGAACGCTGTCGGCGGCAGTGCAGTCGACGCAGCAGCGCGCCCGAAAAGAAATAAAACAAAAAATAAATAAAAGTAAAGCAGGCAGCAACACACGAAAAACAAAAAAAAAAATAGCACTCAAAAAGGCCGAAGAGAGAGCGCTTGCGCGCGCACAGAGATAGCGGCCGAGAGAGAGAGAGAGTGGGCGAGGAGGAGTGTGTGCTGGCAGTGTGTGGAGTGAGTGAGTGAGCGAGCGGCCAGAGCGAGAGGGCGACAGAGCGCGCGCGACAGAGAGGGAAAAAAGTAAACTTGAAAGCCAAAGAAAAATCAAAGCCAAAAGCTGTTCGGAAAAAAAACCGATACGAAGAAAACAAAAAGCGAAGAAGATGAAGAAGAAGAAGAGGCGTTCAATGGCGTTTGGTGTGAGCGAGAGGGAGCGTTATTTAATGCGCTTGTTAGTTTATATTTCCCTCCCTCTCTCTCAATTACACTTGTTCCTTTTTTTTAAATCTATTTTGATTTGGATCTTAGTTAATTTAATTTATCGGATTTATATTAATCAGTATTATTTTTCTATGTTTAATGTGGTCCTAATCTATATTTTTAAAAATTTGTTTAACTTTATAATTATTTATTTTATAAAACTAAGAAAATATTAAACTCAAAATATTATTTCTTAGAATTTTTAGTTTAAGCATTTTTGTCTTGTTTGATTTATTTACTCAATTTTCTTATTTTTGAGTAATTTTTGGTTATTTTTTATTTGTTTTGGTATTCAATGTTTAATAGTTATAGTATTTCAAACGTAACATTTTCTTGTTTTGAATATTTGTTTATAGTATTTTCTTAAAACGTTTTAGTATTTATAAATAAAGGTATAATTGAATATTAATGTTTATAATGCCAACGCAAGCCTTTGCCTAAAGTCTGCAAGAAACTCTTGGGAATTATAGATGAATAATATCATTTTTTTTTTAAATTTACGCCTTCGTATATTTATTTTTTACATATTTCCCTAACAGATAAAGGAAGCTGTCGAGTTTCTAGTAATTTAACAGGTTGTTCAAGTTTATTTAGCTAATAATTTTATTTTCATTGACTCCTTTTTTGGCTTAAATGACAAATATAAATTACAAATTATAGAAATATTTAAGAGGAATGCCATTTTATGTAGTATTTTAGTATTTATATTCATATTTGGTATTTAAATATTATAATTATGAAATTATTATCATTATCATTATAAATAAAAATATAAGTTTATTAATATAATTCTTAAGTTAAATAAATTTTAATATTAAATAATACTAGACAATTGAAAAATAAAATTAAGATCAAAAAAAATCAAACGAATTTGCTAAAAATAAATACTATTTCTTCAATTAATTTTAGTTTATTTTTAATAAAAAAATATTTGTCAAAAAGTAGTCTTAGAATTGCTCAGGTTTTTTTTTATTATTGATATATTTACAACTAATACATTTACATATGTAACTAAAAACTAAAAACTAAAGGCAACAACAAAAAACATCCTTACAATTACAACAACGACGACAACAACTACAACAAAACAGATGCTGCGTCTCTTTTTCCGATGAATGATGTTGCGACGACCCTCCTCTGCCGCAGCGCAGGTAGCTGCGGGCAGCGGCCGAGGCAGAGCGCCACACACACACACACACACATACGTCCATGTGTGTGGGGCCAGCGCGTGTGTGTTTGTCGTTGTTGTTGCTGTCCATTGACGTTGTCGTCGTCGTCGTCTGTTTTTCTGCCTTGCCTTCCTTGCTTTGCTTTTTGCTCGCCAATCAAATGGGGCGGGGCTTAAATCGTTTGCTTCGCTTTTTTTTCCCTCGCCTGTGTCTGTCTTGCTCTGCCGCTGCTTCGGCTGGCGTCGCCGTCGCCTGGCTTCTTCTTTGACTTTTTTTGTGACACTTGTGAGCGCGCGCGTGTGTGTGTGTGTGTGCGCTTTGGATTTGGTTTTGGTTTTTATTACGGGAATTATCGAAAATTGAGAGCGACTTGTGTCATTGTGAGTGATTTTCATCGTTGAGTGAGTGAGCTTTTTGGTGGAGTGAGGAGCGAAGGGGAATCGAGTGTTGGGGAAGCGGTCAGAAGGAAGGAAGTGGAGAAACTCGAATTTGTAATCAAATTGTATTAAAAATTGTTAATTAATGAAGAACGTATTATTTCTTTAAAAATTGTTATTATTAACTATAAATATAAATGCTTTTATAAATTTTGTCACCTACTAATTGTTGTATAAAATATACCTATTTTTATTATTATTAAACATATTTTTCCCGTGAATTTTAATATAAAGATTTCTTTAAAAATTAACACATTTTCTATTTGTTCCGTTTTGTTTTTCCTAAATATTTTAATACTTAGACGAACAGGTAACATGAATTTTCCAATTTTCCCGCTCGGCAACTCAACAAGTTCGAAAACGGTTCGAAAAACGTTTCGAACTTGCTGCTCGCCCCTGCTCACGCTTGCAACTGCAACTCAAACGGGGCGAGAGAGAGTGTGAGACACATAGGGAGAGAGAGAGAGAGACCGTTAGTTGCGTGAGAGGTTTTGAGTGAGTCCATTGGCATTGAGTGGTTTTTCCCTTCGGTTCTCGGTTTTTGCGCCTGCATTTTTATCCAGTTGGAATTTAGCTGGTTGGCCGACACTTGTCCTGGCATTTTGAGGGCATTCCAATTGCATCCCATTGATTGTCAATCGGTGCGAGCGAGAGGGAAGAGTTCATGGGTTTCAGTTTTTTTTTTTGTTTTCTTGTTAAATTATAAGTTTATAAATTATTATTAAAGCGTTTTTGAGTTATGAATTAATATTTTAGGAATTCCAGAAACTTTTTAATTAATTAATTTTTTTTAATTAAAAACCAGATAAGAAATACGTTGTGTTTTGGTTTTAAGGGAATTTTAACAACAAACAGTTGAAATTTTATATATTTTTCCTTAAATGAACTTAAAATATTTATATATTTTTATATTAATCTCCGTAGAGAGTAAAGGGGGCAGGGTAGCTTAAGGGTTAAGGGGATTTTTCAGCGACGTCGACAGCGAGCATCTCTTTTTATTTGTTTTTATTTATTTTTTTTTTTTGTCTTCGTGTAGGTGGCTGCTGCCCTTTCTCTCGGCCCTCGGTTTTTCGGCCCTTCGGCCCTCGGCTCTCCCGTTATTTTCGTTATTTTTCACACAGCCGACGACGACAAAGTCCCCGAGCAGATTTAACCCCCAACCGGTCCCTCACCCTTCCTGCATTTTCCATACATTTTCCCCCATTTTCTCAGATTTTCTCTCAGACTGCAGCAACGCATTCTGCGACTGCGACTTCGGTTCTCGGTTCTCCAGTTTCCCGTCTCCAACTCCGCCTAAGGTGTAAGCCATAACCATAGCCTCCTCTGCTTTACCCCCCGCCCATGGGTTAAGGTTGGTTATAGGGGGTTAAGACTGGCACTGGCACTGGCACTGGGGGATGCGTCTGCCTTGCACTTCGGCGGCGCTTCGATACAATTTGAACTTTTCTTTATGCGAAAATCCCGCAACGGCAACAGTGGACGGGGCTATTTAATATTCCAAAGGATATTTACAAAGGATAATAAGCGCAGAAAAAGTTCACAAATTTTAAATTTAAGGTGCAGCCATGGAGGTAAGAGATTAGGGGAAGTGGGAAATTGGATTCTCGAGGGGAAAGAGGGAGGGAAATTATAAAAACAAAGATCATAAAATTATATACATAAATATAATTGGTAGACATAAGGTACAGGGAGGAGAGGGAAATAATTCCTATGTCATCAGAGACTTTTAAAGTTAAAGCTACCAAATTTGGTGTCAATATTTTTATAGATTTTATACTTTCTATGTATTAATTTTATGTATATTTATCTATAATATTTTCTTTACTCAAACTTTATCTTTTAAAAAATCCCCGAATGGGGCTTTCCGTAATGGTATTTTTGACCCTTAAACATTAAACTGTTTTATTAAAATTAAATAATAAAAAAAAAAAAAACACAAAAGCATAAATAAATTAAAAACCTTTTAATTTTGAACGTAGCCTAAATTTATTAATTTAAAAAATAAATGTAAAAAGAACTAACCAAAGCCCTAAAACATTATCAAAAATTTTAAGAGCGTCCTGCTTTAACAATCAAAGGACCAAGTCCCTTAAAAATAAGCGAAAAAAAAACAAAAATTAAATAAAATAATAATTATTAAATAAATTAAAAACATAAATAAAGAAATAACCATACAAAAGTTATAAAACTTGACTTAACTCCTCAAAGGACCATACCTCTATAAATAAATAAAATACAAATAAAATAAAATAATATTAAATAATAACTTAACTAAAACAGAAAAAAAATCCAAAGTTTTTAAAACCTAAAAATCTCAATTTCGAACCCGAGTGATTCCCCAAAATCCCGATTCCTCGAAATCCCCCCAAGGCACTCCCCTCCAAAGCCGCACAAAAAACCGCTCAATTTGCGGCTCAATTTTTAGCCCCCCATAAGTTGTTCCCAATAAGAAAAAAGGCGAGCGTGCGAGCGAGTGCGAGTGCGAGTGCGAGTGCCTTGAATGAATGAATTTCAATACATGCAACTCTGACAGCGGCGGCGCAGAAAAATACTCAAAAAAAGAAGAAAAACCGAAAAAAAAGAAGCAAAAAAAAAACAACAAAAACAAACAAATGGGGAAAAATAAGAAACGAGCTGGGAAAAATCAAAATCTATTGAAGAAATCTAAAGCAGTGGCAGCGCCGCTGAGAAATTGAGTGAGTTTTTGCGCTCTCTCACACTGCTCGCTCTCTCCCTCTCTCTCTCGCTCTGGCTCTGGGCTCCGGGCTCCGGCGCTCGTGTTCGCTTCGGCTCGGCTTGTCACACATCGGTGTGTGCGGCGGCAGCAGAGCCAGCAGCAGCGCAGCAGGCGAGCGAGCGAGCGAGCCAGTCAGCGTGTGTGTTAGTGTGCGTGCGAGTGCCGCAAAGCAGCAGCAACGCCGTTGTGCAGGGTTGTCGGCGCTTCGTTAGGGTTCGATTTGTTCAGTCATCAACAGCATTCGTGACTGAACACGTCGCCCCGTGTGAGAGACGAGACGAGACACGAGACGAGACGAGAGTTCGAGCCCAGAGCCAGAGCTAGAGCCCCAAAAAGAAGGCCCAGAGATTTGAGAAATAATAATATCGCACACGCCGCTTAGCCGCCTACTTCTTCGCGCTCTCCTTCCTTCCTTCCTACCTGCCTGACCGTTATTCCCGGTAGTATTGTGTGTGGTGTGCGCTGCGTATGGTGTGTGTTCTTGGCGCGGCTGAGTGTGTGCGGTGTGTGTGCGACGCGATGTGTGTTAGTTTCTTCGCGGTGTGATCACCAAAAAAAAAATAATGAAATATAAAATAATCATAATCAATTATAATCACTAATTATAATTAATTAAATCCACAACATAAAAGGAAATTACCCGAAACACAGAAGGTTTACACAAAAATATTGCCACAAAAATAATAATAAATAAAAACAAAGAAGAAAAGGACACAAGGAAAGAACGCTTTTCGCTGCTTTTTTTTCAAGTGATTTTTTGTTGTTAAAACCGAAAAATGTGCGCGTGTATTGGTGACAAGTGTAAACAACAACAGCAACAACAACCAGAGCAACAGCAGCAACAACGGCGACCAGCTGAAACATGTGCAAAATAAGCAACAACCACAACATAAACAACAACAACAACATCGATGGCTTGAAATTCACACACAACATCAACAACAACTACATCAACAACAACTACACCCATCACCATTCAACAACAACAACTCCCAATCCAACAACACATTCAACAACAACAACAACGATAACTCCAAATCCAACTCCAACAAAGTCAACAACAAATCAAAAACCACACCTTTAATTCAACAACAACAAGGGCAGAAGAATTCAATTAAAAGAATCAATAAAAGTTAGTAAGAAGCGAAAGGAAATTGGCTTATTTATGTATTTTATGAATTTTTTTGGGCACGTAAAAGCAACAGTAACAAATAGCATACTTAAGGTGTAAATGTGATGACAAAACAGTGACAAAGAAACCACTAACAAAAAGCTAAAACTATAACTAAAACCAAAACTAAAACGAAACTAACTTCCAAAAAAACGAAAAAGATACAAAAACAGAGATCAAAACTAAAACTAAAACCGAAAACTAACAGCAAAGCAGAAGCGCAGGAAGGAGTGTGTTTTCCCAAATGCCAGGCCTTAGCCAATCGAATATTGGCAATAATATTATTGGCTAAAATAAAAGCAAAACAAAAGCAAATACGACAAGGAACAACAGCGACGACGAAGAACGTATAAGAAGAATAGAAAAGATACAACAACAACTGACTGAGAAGAACACCGAAGACAGCAAAGCCCACGAATGCAGCCAACATTGCCACAAGCCGCTGGGACAGCCGATATGGATCTGACGGCTGTTCAATCAATCAACGATTGGTTTTTCAAAAAGGAGCAAATTTATTTATTGGCACAATTTTGGCAACAGGTAAGTCACCAACGCTACACCAACACTACACCAATGGCTCTCCAATGGCAGGAAAGCTACAAATATTTTGGATATCCCATGAGCTCGCTCCCTGACATGCCTCAAAATCTTGGAATTTTTCCCTGTCTTGTTTGGCATTCAATGGGCGGGGTTCGTGTCGTCTCTTGGTGAATTTTAAATGAATGAAATGCAGTGTGTTTATAAACAAACAGAGGAGAAATATATATCTTAAAGGGAAACCAATAAAGTGCTCATAGGAAGTTGTGGGAAAATGAAGTGAACGCATTTAGGAAACTGGAAAAGTTTGTTCTAGGAAGGAACTATTTTTAAATAAATTTCCAAGTGATTTTACAAGTGCAAATATTTGAAAATAAATCATAAATAAATACCTAAAGGTGTATTTATTTTATAAAAGGAATAAATATAACTTGTTAAAGAATTCTTATTGAAAGTTAGTTCTTGGAAAGAAAGTTTTCTTTTAAACAAATTTCCAAGTGTTTTGAAATTTTATAAACAAGTGAAAACATTTGAAAATAAATTTCAAAGTGATTTTTAATCATAGTAAAATAAATATCTAAATGAATATTTATTTTATAAAAGGAATAAATAGAAGAGGTTTAGGAAAAGCTGAAAGGCTTTGGAAAATGGACACTAATTGGAGAGGCAAAAAATTAGTTCTTACAAGGAAATATTTTTTAATAACTTTCCAAGGGAAAGGAATATATAGGAAATTAAACAGAAGGTTATAAACTTTTTAGATTTTTGTAGGATATAGAAAAAGTTTTATAGATTATAAAAATATATTAATGAATATTTATTTTATAAACGAAAAAATAGGAAATTAATAAATGAATAAAAGGAATAAAACGATTAGATGTTTTTGAATAAAAGCAATAATATAATGAAAAAATGAATAAAAGCAATAATCACAATAATAGGAATAAAATCAAACCATAGAAAAGTTTATAGAAAAAGAATAAAATTATAAAAATCGTGCAGATGTTTTGAAATAATTAAAATATAAACTAACTCCTGTAAGTAATAGTTTCTTAAACTATTTACAGTAATTTGCAAGTACTTAACTTTTGAAAATAAAATAAATAAATAGATAATTGATAAAGTAACTTGATGTCATTTAGTAAAAAATATAATAAAAAAATATTTTACTGACAAAAGTAACTTGAATATTAATTAAAAATAAATAAAATCAATAGGTATACCTAACAGAGTAACTTGAATAAAAATAAATAAATATATGCCCGATAAAACTACTTTAATTATGAATTCAAAATAAATAAAAGAAATAATACTACCTGAAAAGATGACTAGAATATTATTTAACAATAAATACATGTTCCTAAATATCAATATTAATGAGTTGACTTTGTAAATTAATTTAAAACTAATTCCCAGGCTAAATTCATGCCTCGAAAACGTTTCAAAAGCTGTCCAAATGTAGGGCTAATCTAATGCCATTTCCCTAATATATATATATATATATATAACATATATATATTCAGTGCGATCTTATGTCCAACTCCCACAACTGACAACAATAACCCCCCCTGGACCCCCTCGGACCGCCCCCCGAGAGCCGCCCCCTCGGTAACTGCTTAACTTAAGTTAAGTTAACTAATTGAGTTTGCGTGTCTACGGCAAATGTGTTTTTATTGTTGCTGCTGGAGGAGCACCTCCCGACCTCCCCCGCTCTCTCTCCCGTTATTGTTGTCTAATTTCTTGTTGTTAATTTATTTATTATTGATTTTTGCACAAAATTTGTTTACAAAACAAAAGGAAAACAAAGTAAAAATGCAAAGTGCAACAAGCTAAAAGTAAGTGAACAATTTATTGCTTGAATAACTGAGATACGAAAAGCTATAGACGAGATCCGAGTCAGACGGAGGGGGAGGAGTGGGAGGAGGTGCTGGAAAATCGGGAAGGCGGTGGAGGGAAGGAGGCCACCAGACGACGCTGCAAAAATTTCCTTGGCCAAATGCCAGACTCTCAACAAATAAGGCGGCAAAATAACATTAAAAACAAAAAAAAAAAAATATCAAACCAGACCAGACATGGAAATATCAACTCATATCTATAAGGGTGTAGATCTATATATATATAGCTATACATATATATACAGCAAGTTAATTAGGTGGCTTTGCCTGGGCATTTTTAATTGGAGTTCTTCTTCGATTGATCCTGAAAAGGCAGACACAGACGGGGGAAAATCTAGTTGGAAAATTCCGAGTTTTGCCGTCGGTAAAATGCATTTCAAGAGCTGGCCATTTTTAAGGCACTTTTTAAATTAAAAAACCGGTAAAAAGATATGTATTTATATATATTTCTTGTTTCTTTATAAGAAATCTTGAGAGAAGCCGCAGAACTCGTTAGCAGGGTCAAGATATATGGGGTTCTTCTTCGCTTTTTATATTTTTTTTTTTCTTTGGCATTTCATAATATGTACTCGCTAACGATCGTTTGAAGATCTGCTCAACCTTTGATCGATGGCAATCAATGAATCAATATTTGAGCTTTGGGTTCTCCACAGTTCAGAATTAGAACTCTGGGGAATATTTTTAAAATTTTATGGATTTGCCCCGCCAAAAATAGAAGTTTATTAAGTAAATAATAATAAAAAAACAGAGCCACAGACGCCGTCTACAGCTGTCCAAATGAATACACTTTCTTGGCTTATTTATTTATTTACTAGGAAAGAGCAAAGAACAAAAAAAAAATGAACAAAGAGCTACACAAAAAATTGACACAAATCGAAATTGAAAATTTAACAATAAAAATGTGCTTGATTAACATAAAGTTTAAATATAGAACGAAGAAAAAGTGAGCAAGACTGAATTTCCGTAATGCAATCTATAAACTTGACCCATTAACATCGAACCAAGTTTTTTGGCTTCTATAATTGCTAGAAGTACGATTTCTGCTGATCTGGGGGAAACCGAGACTGGAAAACTGGAAAATGGAAAGAAAACAAAACAAAGCTAATTGCCAAATGCATTTGCTGACAAAAAAAAGAAGCACAAAAAAAAAAAAGATGATAGAAATTCGAGTTTTGGGTTTTTTTTTGGTTCCGTTTTAATCAAATTGAAACCGGTTATATAGGGTAGGCCACCACCAGAGCCAGATGCAGATGCAGATACACAGATACGGATACGGGAATACGGGGCATTGATAGTTTATAGGGTATAAAGTTGATAATTTTTTGTAATTTCAAAGATGGCGTCGCCGAAAATGAGCAGCCTGTGGCACAAAGGGGTTGTGTCTCTCTAAGCCCTAAAATACATAGAGAGCCGCAGAGATGCAAAGATACTGAGCTGCTGAGATACATAGATACCGAGCGGCGTGTGTCGTATAATTTTTAGCGTTTTAAGTGCACAGCACCCCCAGCTAATGAGTCACACACAGCCAGGCGAGTAATATGTATCAGAAAATAAAGGGGTTAATATTAAGAATCACAGACCAAAGACCCAACCACCCACACACCGAGCGAGCAGATACAGATACGGATACAGATACAAAGTGACATGCATGAGGAAAATATTTCAGTCGGTTCAATCGTTCGATCGCTGGAAAGATATGTTAATATAATTAAATTAATTTGTCAGCACGGAAATTAAAACACAACAGAAGCAGCAGCCACCAGCGGCAGCGACCGAAATATCCGCAGCGCCTAGTAGCCGTAGCTGTATCTGTATCTCTGGCAAAGTATCTATAACAGCGCGACGAAACGAGACGAATTCGAAATGAAAATCGAACAATTAAAAGCTTGTGGGGGTGGAAAGAGATGCCGATCTATCTGAACTCGAACTCGAACCGGAGCCACGCAACACAACTAATAATGTGAAATAAAAAATCATTTGGAAATTATTATTAAAAATTGAGTTCATGAACTGTGTTCCAGTGTGTGTCCGTGTCCGTGTCTGTGTGTGTCTGTTGATCAATTTTTATTATGATCATTGGCCGTTTCCCCTCCGCTCTTTTCCGGTTTTTATATGGCATTAATTATGAATAGCCATTGAAGCTAATTGAAGTCCTCCAGCTAACTTGGGTTAACTAATCATCGAAACGCACTTCAAACTTCAAACTGTAATTAGGTGATATTCCAATACTTGGAAATGACCTCAAAGAACTCGAAATCAATTGGAAATTGTCGGAGCAACCCCTCTGATACAATTTTTATAAGAACTTTTTTGTGCAACTTCAAGTTTTCCTTAGTTTTTCAATGATTTTGTTAAGCAAATGCGGGGAATATGTGTGTATACCAAATGTGGCTGAGTTTAAGCAAGTTCTAACTCTACTTAACATCGTATAACCTCAAGTAACTCGGCTTGTAGCTAACGAATCGAGCTGAAACTTTATGTAATAATACTAAATAATATAATCTGTGAATATATAAGAGTATTCTGGGAAATCTCCAAAGTTTCTTAGAGTAGAACCATCATATCAGTAAATATATTATAGTATTTAATAATAACCCTCAAGTAACTCAGCCTGGAGCTATCAAATCCAGCTGAAACTTTACCCATTTTTGGTTAATAACATAATCTGTGAATATATAAGAGTGTTTAAAGAAAATCTCTTATGGAGCCTCTTGAAATTTCACTTGGAGTCTTTATATTGTAGCATCCAGCAGAAACCTCTAGTAACTCAGCTTAGAGCCATAAAATCCAGCTGAAACTTTACATACTCTTGGCAAATACCATAATCTCCGAACATATAATATAATAAAAACCCCAATCAGTTAATAAATGATTAGTATTCTGCTGAAACCTCCCGAGCAACCTCATGTAACTCGGCCTGTATCCATCACATCGAGCTGAAACTTCACACTTTCGTAGACCGGGGCGAGGAGCTCCCAGCTAACACTAATTGAGCATAAATATCATAAATGCTAAATGCGCTTTGCGTGGTGTGCATCAATTGTCATTGCATCATTAATTCCGCATCTAGACAGCGTCGTCGTCTTCGCCTCACAAAAGCCAGGCCTGGCGATGCCAAAAATGAAGAAGCGGCAAAGAAAAGATTCGAAGGCTTTTGTGTACAACTTAATAACAACTAATTGTCTTTTTATATGCATACATATGTATATATACACGGGGGGATATAGGAAAAGCAAAGTGAGGTAAGGAAAAAAGGGGTACAGGAAACCTGTCTTGAAAATCTCTCTCAGCCTTTGTGCGCGCTGGTTCCTCTTTCATCTTTCAGTTGTCAGTAATTTGTGCAGCTCAATATATCAGTCGATATCTTATGAGTTTTTAATTTCAGGTTTCTCATGTGCGCCATCAATGGCCCGGTCTGCCCTCTCCCCTGTCCATCAATTTGATTTCCTTGCTTGAAAAGGACAAATCGTTAAGGGGAACTCTGGGACCGGAGACCCAGAGTCGCTTCTTGAGGATATTGAATAAAATATCATTTCGTGCACGCCCCTTTTTCGAGAACCGAACTTGACCATAAGATGTGTTGTGATGATGATGAGTTTTGAGTCTAGAGAGGAGCGAAGCAGGAGCAGGAGCAAAAGTTCCTTATATTGGCCACATTTTGTGCTGGTGATCGATATGCTGAATGCTAAAAAATGTAAAGTAAAAAGCAGTCTCAACTCTTAAGGCTAAAAAAAAAATGCCAAAGCTAATGACCCAAGCCCGAGGAGTAGACATTAAAAAGGAATCATCATTATTGGCAGCGGCGTATAGGGGATAAAGGATAAAGCTCCTCCATTAGTCTTGATCTTTTTTTATTTTACGCATTATATCCCAAAATTTTGCTGGCTTAGTTACATGCATTTTTACAGCATTCATTTTCCTTTTACAATTTTTTATTGATGCCTTAATTAAGTTGTTGGCTTCTGCGCCCACACGCCAACGCCCCCAAAGAAGACGACTCTTCAATATGCATTCCGTCTGGCGCGGTCTTTTTTCTCTGTTTTTCCTGCCTTTTTTCAGTTTTTCAGTTTTTCAGTTTTTTTTTTTTTTTATTATTTTTGGCACGACATGAAAATTAGTTTAGAATTTAATTCGCTTTGACTTTTGAGTGCTTGTTACCATTTGCAAACCATTCGCAGCCGCCCCTCCCCTGGCCCTGCCTTGGCAGTTTTATGTTTAATTTGATGTTATTGAAATATTTGATGTGGCATAACTTTTGCTGCCGCTGTGTGTTTACCTATGGGCAGAATCTAGATTCAAGCTAAATCAACATACGTATAGTTTTTCCCCGTCAGGTTTTCCCCCGAATCGGCAGACGCTCGATTGAGCTTTATAGTTGCACAAATAACACACAAATAACACACAAAATAACACACAAATATGGCTGTGTGCAGCGACTTTTTGTTTATATAATTAATTATGTGAAATTTGCCCCAAAAGATTCCGGTATACCATATCCATATCCATATCGGTTTTGCGGTTTTGCACTGGGAATACAAAAATGTACCCCTGCTTATATGCAAGTTTCTCAGAGTTACGATAAGCGAGTTGAGTGGAATCTTTATTATTATAAAATTTGTTGCTTTCAAGTGAGTGATTTTTGGTATATAATATTTTTTATAAACCCTAAGAGTTAGTGTTGATTTTTTATTGAAATCCATTGTGATTTAAGGGTTGATTTTGAGGGAGTTTTGGGTTATAATTTTGATATTTTGAACTATTTAAAGTTTTAAACCAATTTTCTCTGGTTAAGCTAAGCGAATTAATTTTATTTGTTGGGGTTTTAATATAGTTTTCCTGTTTGTGGATTAAAAATGTAATATTTATTAACCCTAGATGTTAGAGTAAGGGTTTTATAAAATTCCATAGGGTTTTCGGGTTTTTCTGATATTTTGAACTATTTTAAGTTTTTTTAAAATTCTCTATGGTTAACCTAAGCGAATTAATTTCATTTGTCAGACTCCCATAAAGTTCCCCTATGATTTGCATGATATATAAGCCCATATAGAGGGGGTTGACTATAATCCCCTTCGAAGGTGAAGTCGAACCGGTCCCGGGCGCATCTTGTCAGCATCGTCGATTAATTCCCGGAGACTCTCTCTGGGATTCTCGGTTTAAAGAATTGGGAATCTTCCCGCTGCTGCTGTTTGACCCTTTCGCCTGGGTGGTTGCTCTTTTTCCCCTCCTGCCGAGAGAGGAAGGGTTGCTCCTGGGGTGGGATTGGATTGGCTTCGGGCCGATCCCTGTCCCTGTCCCTGTCCCTGGGCCAGTTTTGTCAATTGTCGGGCCTGTTTCGCTATAATTTATCAGTTGGTATGCAAATGAGTTTGATTTATTCAATGAGCTGAGCGCAATTCCAAAAAAATGTCGAAAAAAAAGAAATCAAATGAAATTATATATGCCGACCGACAGACCCTTCTGCGTTTCTTTATAAAGAATAATATAGTTTTTTTTTTTTTGGACAGCTGGGTCTAAATTTTTGATTTTTTTTTGAGTTTTTTTGGGTAGATTTTTTTGGTATAATTTTTTAGTTAGTATTTCTGGTGTATAATTTTTTTTTTTGGTACATTTTTATTGTGGGTTTTTTGGTGTATTTTTTTTTACATTTTTAGTGTGGATTTTTGGTGCATAATTTTGGTGTATAGTTTTTTATGAATATTTTTGAGTGTATAATTTTGGTGTCTATTTTTTTGTATATTTTATTTCTAGGGTACATTTTCTAGTAAGGATTTTTAAGTGTAGATTTTTTTTTGGGTAAAATTTATGGTGTGGATTTTTGGCGTAGATTTTTTTTTTTAATATTTTTGGTATGTTTTTTTTTTGTCGATTTTTTTTTTGGGTATATCTTCAGATTGAGATGTAGATGTTTTTGGTACATTTTTAGCAACAATTTTTGGTGTATAATTTTTTTTTTCATATTTTTTGGTACAACATTTTGGTGTATATTTTTTTGTGTACATTTTTAGAGGGGATTTTGTGTGTAGAATTTTTTTTTAATATTTTAGTGTAATTTTTGTGTGTAGAATTTTTTTTTTAAATATTTTTGTGTAAATTTTTGGTATAGATTTTTTTAGGTACATTTTTAGTGTGCCCTTTTTTTTGCAGATTTTTTGGGTACATTTTTTAATGTTATTTTTTGTGTCTCATTTTTGGGGACATTTTTTAATGATAACTTTTTGGCTCCTTTTTTTTGAGTACATTTTTTAATGATATTTTTTTGGTATATTTTTTTGTGCATATTTTTTTGTGCATATTTTGTCTTTCTGTTATTTGTTTTTTGCATTTTCTAGCCTGTGCAGCAGTTGCCACAAAATGCTGCGCCTCATTGCAAGGCAACAGACGTAAAAACATATATGTTTTTTACAAAAAAAGAGAGGGAGACGGAGAGACTGGGGAAAATATATCTGCGGCATATGGGTATAGCGATCCCGATTCCGATCCGGATCCCGTTCCCGTTCCCGGGTAAAATAAAAACACATTTATGCGTTTTATCTCCGGGCCCCCACTCAATCATAAAGCATTGGCAGGCGTAAATCAAATCAAGTAAGGAACGAGCGCAGCCTTGCTGCATGTTGCACGCACACAGACAATGATTAAGTAGGCAAAATACCCTTTCCTTTCCCCTCCCCTCCAGCGCCGGTCCCTCGCTCCAGTGCTCCTTAGTTCTTTAGTTCTTTAGTTCTTTAGCTCGTCGTTCGTCCGTCTTTTTTTTATGTTTTTAATTATTGCCGCACGGTGGCTGAGAAAAACACAGTGACAAACAATGCGCACATGTGGCTGCCGCTGCTGCTCGGGCCCTGGCTCCTCTTCCCCTATATTTAGATTCTTTTTCTCGTCGGGGCTCCCTCTTACTTCTTCCTATATATATATAGTATATATATTGATCACACGATTTCTGTAACTCTTCCTCTTTGGGCCACCATATCGTCTTTCATCTCTGTGTGGTTTTTTCTGTGAAATGCAACTTGAACGATTGATAGCAGAAGATACTCGAGAAATAACTCAAGAGTTCGATTTTCAGATCTGTTTGCTGCGATAATAATAACGCCCCCGGAAAAATTCAGATTCAAGCTTCTCACAGCTCGGACTTTGAGCTGGAAGAAAATAGAGAAGACTGGAAGACTGGACCCCTCTCCTCTGGCTGCTGCTGACGCGGCTTTTCTCAGGCTGCCGCAGATCATCTTCATCTTCACTTGTTGTTGTGTCCAAAATAATGCTTAAACATATGAATTATTATATAGATCAGAGCTGTAAATGCACAGAGAACAATGAAGAGGGAACAATAGAGAGCACTGAGGAAAATTTGGAGCAATGAAAGATTTATAAATGAAATTTTTTAATATTCTTAAAATTTTATACTAAATATAAAGATTTTTGGGAATATATTTTCATGTTTTCAAAGTTTGTTTTGTGAGCTGAAATTCGAAAAGGTTTCAAAAGTATTAAAAATAAAAGGAAACTTTTAGCTAGCTCTTGTTCTTCGCTATAATTCTCAAGTGCAATTTTAGGAGCGTTTTAGTTAATTTTAAAAATTTTAAACTACTGGAAAATTATAATTTTTAACTAAAGTAATCGAAAGAAAAAAGTTAAGAAATGTTTAGAAAGTTCCAAGCACAAAAGGAGCCACTTTTGGCACTATAATTCCCAAGTGAAGTTTTGAAAGCCTTCAAATTGAAAGTAAAATATTACTACTGGAAAATGTCTTTATTTTTAACTAAAATTTTACTACAAAAAAGGAAATTAGGGCTTAGTAAATTTGCTTGTACTAGCTACAAGTAGCCTATAATTCTCAAGTGAGGTTTTAGTGTCATTAAGGTTGAATGTAGGAGATTAATAACTTATTTAAAACTGCTATATATTTAAATAATATTATAGTAAGAAAAAGAAAATTAAGATAATTTAAAGCACACAAAAAGCTCCTACTGACGTCGCTTGTACAGCGCTATAATTCTCAAGTGAGGTTTCAGGGAAATTAAAAACTCAAATTCAAATGTTAATCTAGATGAAATCCTGCTGAAAAAGGGATTTATGCATAAATAAAATTATAATATTGAACATTAATTTGACTGTAAAGTTTTTGTAATGCATTTTTGTAAGTAAATTTTGTTTTAAAAAGTACCCCTAATTTTTCTTGCAGTGCCCCTTAGCAGTAGCAGTAGCAGTGACAGCTCTTCTTGTGGATATTTGTTGGTGCTTGTGTTTTACTAAATACTTTGTCTGTTTAGATACACACACACACACACTCAGCTTGGCAGCCAGCGATCAATGTGATCAATCGTGCTTCAATTTTTCTTCCCTTGCCTTTTTTTGTTGTTATTTTTTTTTTTAAGAAGAAAGAGATTTTGTTCGCTGGCTGCTGTTTTTGTCAGCGGAAATCTTTTGTGCCACTCTGGGATACACATATATATATAAGTATATATATCTGTATGTGGCCTCAAGTGGTCGTGGCTTCTTGTTGTTGTATTATTAGCTAGTTCGGTTTATGCTTTTTGGAAAAAACAGAAAAGAAGAAAAAGAATGTGGGGTTCTCCTCCAACAAGTGGCAGTTGAACGGTTGCTAAGTAGCTCGGATAATGGCAGAGCGTAATGTGCCCTACTATATCCGATGTATCCCTAGCATAATTGAGTGTCAATTATACACACACACACCACACACACAGCACATGTAGAGTGTGTCTCAGCTGTTGAAAATATTAGAAAAAATTATGGACGTAAATATTTATGCATTTTCATTGATGGTTTCGGTTGGGGCGTGAAACAGTTTTCTTTTTAATGTGGGGGAAAAAGGAAAAACAGCTTCATTTATTAATTTATGGTTTTTTGTTGGGGGGGAAAATGTTGAGGGAGTTTTAAGGGGAAAATTCGGGGGGAGAATCAAATATTTAAGCAGAAATTTTAAGGAAAGAAAGGGGAAAAGCTAAAGGCTTAAACTTAATTTTTTAAGAGGAAAATTTGGTTAAAAAGCTAAATATTTAAGAAGATATATAAGGGGGAAAAATTAAAGAGCTAGAGACTTTAACTTAATTTTTAAGTGAAAAAAGTTTGGAGAAAGATTAAAATATTTAAGAAGAAATATTTAAGTAAGAAAAAAAGAAAAGATCTAACTTTGATCTTATTTTTTGCTAGAAATATATATTATTTTAAAGCTTTATAAATTTTTTGTATGAAGATCTGGGCTTGTAATTTTTTTTTTTTTAATAAATTTCAGAGCTTTTATTATATTCTATTAATTTTGAATAGTTTAAGTAATAATTTTAAAGCCATAAAATGGCTTACAGGGTGATCATCTTAGTTTGTGATTTAAAAAGAAATTTTTAAGAAAGATAAAACAAAGAACTAAATTCTTAAAATTAATTTTAAAGAGTGTTTACGAAAAGTATATATTATTTTTAAGCTTTGTATTAATTTCTTATGAATCTCTGAGCTTGTAATATTTTTTTTTATGAAGCTCTGAGCTTGTATTACTTTTTTTTAATGAACTTCTGAGCTTTTAATAATTTGTATTGTTATTGAAAAGGGTTTTGTAATAATTTTAAGGCCACAAAATGGCTTGACAGGGTGATGATCTCAGTTTGTTATATTTTTTTTTGTGCATTCCTTAAGAACAAGGAACCCAGGGCACACAATCTCCATATATATACATATGTTTATATATATATATGTATATATATGTATACTCTACATATACAGAGATGCATAAAATCAAATTGCACTTGTTGGCAGCCATCGTGGTCGTCACTGGGGAAAACGAAGAGGCTAATAAAAAATTTTCGCTGCTGCCATATCGAACGACATAAAAACTGATCGACAACGACAAAAATATATATATATATAAACTCTCGGTGGCTGTGGGACTACGCTTGACTTTATTCTGGGGATCGGAATCGGTATCGGGAGGCGGAGTGTGTTGTTGTAAATTTTAATGATCTGTCATTTCGATTTATTTTATTTTCCTTCGACCGAAAAACCCGAACGAAAGAGAGCACGTCAGCTGCATATTAAATTAAAAGGTATTATATTGTACTAAGTATACGTATGTATATATGTATATATATATTATGAGTGTGTTTGTCTATAGCTCTCGATTTCAATGGGACACAGGGAAGGCGAGAGACATGACACATGACGAAGTGCGATCATCTGATCTGCTTGGGACTTCGATAAAAATATCCAACACACATCAATAGAATTTGAATTCGTTTCGACTCAGATTCGATTTCGAGTTCTCGTCGAGTTGTTCTTCGAGGTTTTCCAACAATTTGGCATAGTTTCCCCACCGATTCTTCGCTGGGAACCAGAAGATTCTTCGATGATGGGAACTAGAGCGCACTGCATGCTTTGTTCTGCCTTGTGTGTCTCGCTTTTATAATTTTTTGTTTCGTTTTTTTTTTTCTGGTTTCTATATTCATTCTACTTTTAATTTATTTGTTTTTTTGATTTCACAATATTTCGATTGGGCCAGGCAAATAAATTTTCAAACACCTCAGACTAATAATATTTGTTTTTTTTTTACTGGGTCCGAAAATTTATTGAAAGTCTTTTTTTTGTTGAAAACAAAGGAAAGCAAAGTTTGTCATAAAATTTTATAACTTTTTCGCGCTGCGTATAGGCAGTATATACATGTATCTATAAGTACCCGGCCATGTAGTATATGTATCTGTTATTCTGCGCCTTAGTCTAGGATATCAGTTGTGACAATTTATGGTGATTGCCAATAGTATATATATAGTGTATATTGCGGCGTGGGCGTGGGCCCATTGTTATGTTTCGGGGGATTAGTTTGCCACTGTTAATTTGTTAAAATTTATTTCAAATCGTTTTCCTGTGTGTGTGTTTTTTTTTCTTCTTGATTTTCCCACTTTCCTATGTTCCTATTTTCCCCATTAACCATTTCCCAAGCTTCGTTCTTTGACTTAATGGCCCTGTCCATGATAGTTTTGCTCATTTGGCTGCGGTATCGGGGCATCCATAAATATTTAAGAGGTCATAAAAGCTAGGACAACCCCGATCCCATCTCCCACCCCCCTGGCTCATAATTGGCAAGCACTGATAAGCACATCCATATACATACATATATATATACATAACTCGTATTCCCTTTAATTATGATATAATGTTTTTTTGGGGGGCCAAAACTTCGCCGCCGCTTAATTGCCAAACATTTTTCCGGGGGCTTCGAAGGAGTTTTCTGGGTAAATTTCTATTGAATCCTCTTCTGTGTGTTCATGGTGTGTGTTTACTTATTTATTTATTATTATTTTTCGCTTCGAGTAAACCGTTTATGAAGTCATAATTTCTGTCATATCATGCTCTTGGCCCAGATCGGTGGCTTATGATAAGCCAAACTTCCATAAAACCAACAACACGGAGAGGGTCAACCTCTGATGAATCTTAAGTGGCCGCCGAAGGGTCTTTTGAGTGTTTAATTTGATTTTTTCGGTGTGTTTTTTCGGCCGAATCATAGGGTTTTAGGTTAATAGTTTTATAGTTTTAAGTCAATTTTACTAGATTTAATTATTAGGGCTTTGTTTTGTTAAAATAGAAATCAGTGTGGCCAGGTCAAGGTTATTCTCTGCTGTCTAGTGTGGCCAGCACCCTTGTTGCTGCATTTAATGTGACCAGGCTATCAAGGTTTAACCTTAAACTTGACAAAACTCGAAGACAAAGCTAGTATTATTAACACTTATAGCTTTAGAAGCCTTAAAACCTTTAGCAGACCCCCCAAAGCCAGTGTGACCATCTGCTTATTTCCTGTTACCAATTGTGTCATTAACCTTTACTCTCGCACACACACACACACGCGGCATAGAAGGTTTTTAGAGAGCATTAACTGCTTTGGCCTGTGTTTTGGTGCCAGCCAAAAACTATGCCAAAAACTTTCAAGGACACATCCAATGCAGTAGCAAAGGGGGTGTGCCGGGGGGGGGGAGCAGAATCATGCGTTTCATGCGGCATTTTCCGAGAAGCGCACATGCAGCAGCAGCTGCCACCCATCCCTTTCGCACAGCCGTCTTTGCCTTTGGGTGGGCGCCCTCCTCCCTCTCTCAGGCTGTCTCTGTCTGTCGCCACCGCAAAACGTGCGTAATTAAAAGTGTTTCAGTGTGTGTGCTTACAGTTAGCTTTTACAGCCAAGTCTTTAAGGAAAATAGTTAAAATTGGGAAAACTAAGATGATATAATGAGATGATAAATGAAAATTTAAATAAAATAGAGTTCTTAGCTAAATGAAAATTTTAAAAAATATTTGCTAAAGGAAAAGTTCAATATTTATATATAAAAATTTATAAACTACAAATAAGATAAAAATAGCTTAACAAATAAATTTAATAAAATAAATGTCTAGTATTGATTAATTCATTAAAATATAATTATTTTAATCACAACATGACTCAACTTGCTTAAAAAAAAAACAAAAATATGGTCACACATTTTTAAAAAAGCATTAAAATTATGTCTTTTATACATTAGTTAAAAGTAGCTGAACAAATAAATAATATAAATATATGTCTAGTACTTAATGATCTTTAATAGGATGTTTTAATGTACAAGACAAGACTAAACTTGCTTAAAATACTAAAGTATGGTCACACTTTTTAAGAAAATTTCACTGAAAATGGATTTTTAGTGGGTTTTTTACCTAACAAACCAACTTTTTGGGTTCAGTTAGTCTAGTTAGCCTAGTTATCCTTTGTCCTAGTGCCTTTAAGCTGTTGCTTTTTGGCTTTAAAGTTGTCTCTGAGCCTTTTTAGATGTAGGCTCAAGCACACACTAACTCTCTCTCCCTCGCTCTCTCTCCCTCTGTGCGCCTCCCTGTCTCCCTCTGATTGTATATGTATATCCTGGCATATTGAAGCTCAAGGACGTGGTCTAAGTTTAAGACAGCAACAAACAAAAACACAAAAATATTTGAAAAAAAAAAGAAGAACAAACAACGAGACTAGTACAAAGCCAAAAGTGCCTTGTCTTTGGGAAAAGCCCTCCGCATTTTCCACTACTACTCCAGGTTTTTCCCCCCTTTGAGTCCCCATGTCCTGTTCGTCTTTTGCTTCGGCTGTGCTTGTGCTTTCTGCTTTTCTGCTTTTTGCTACTAATTTTGCTACTTTGCCTGCCACACACACAAACACACACTCCGAGAGAGAGAGAGAAAAGCGTTTAATTTACTCCATGGGCGCCTTACACTAGGCTATGTTTTCTTTTTCGGGACATTCTCATTTTCCTTTAAATTTAATTTCTTTTGCTAGTTTTTCGCCAGGCCAGCTGCTGACGACGACTACGACGTCGTCGCTGTCGGCTTGCTTAGAATTTTCGTTATTGTTTTGTTGTCTGAGGTTAGTTTTCACTGCCGACGACGACAGCGACGGCGTCATCATCATCGCCCGGCATTTGCCGTTGCCTCTTGGCACATTTTCCCCGTCTGGTTTTTGGCCCTCTCTGTGTATGTGTGTGTGTGTGTGTGTGAGTGTGTTGTTTGTGCCTTTTTACTGCTGGCTTTAATTAGAACATTTCACTCTTTTTGGGGTGGCAACAGTTGGGCGGCGGGCTGGCTTAAAGTCTTCAAGTGAAGAAGAAGAAACTCCGCTCAAGGCCTCGAATCAACTTTAAAAGATATTTGAAATTGTTAAAGAAAATTGTGGGGAATAAGAGTACGAAAAATATATTTGTGAGATGAAACAGAGAAATTAAAGTAATGCAAACACTGAAAGTAAAAAAAGAAAAATAAAAAAAAATAGATATTAAAAAACAATACAAGACATGAAAATATAAAGAAAATCCAAGACATAAGGAAGAAAAATATAAAAATGTAAAAAAGAAAAACACAAAAAAAAAGAAAAGTAAAAACAAAAATAAAAAAATTATAAAAGAAAAATAAATATAAAAAAATTATATAAAATAAGAAAACAGAATAGATACAAAAAAAAAAAATAAATAAAAAAAAAAGAATAATAAAAATAAAAATTATTAAAAAAAATAAAAATTATAAAAAAAATAAAAATTATAAAAATATAAAATAAAAAATTATACAAAAAAAAAAATTGTTTACTTACACAAAAAATACATATAAAAAAAAAATACTAAAATAGCCTATAAAAATATACTGAACTATTAAAAAAAAAAAACTTTAAAACTGTAAAAATTTACAAAAATAAGAAAAATATTAAAAAAATATAAGAAATATAAAAAAAATATTTAAAAAATTTAAAATAATTATTTAAAATATTAAAATATAAAAATATATAAAATAAAAAAGAGACGCAAAAATTATTGAAACACAAAAATAAAAATGAATCCAAACGAAAAAAAATTTTAAAATACAAAACAATTTTTTTCCTTATATATGCTAGATAAAATATAGAATTATATAAATTTAAACTGTATCCAAAAAATATTTTTCCCATTTAAAACATACAAAATAAACCCAAAACTAATATAAACCTCATTTTCTTTGCTTTATTTGCAGGTATGTGTACAAATTTACCTCGAAAGTTCCCCTAAAAAGCCTAAATTTGAAAGAAATAACTAAGTAAGTTCAAGTAAAAGTCTTAAGAAATGTTAAGCGGGACTTTATTACCACCTTAGTTCACGGGAATGTCTTGCATTCAAAGGAAATGCCAGCTATTTATTTGTTTCAAGTACTCAGCTTAATAGTTTTTTATGAGACAGAAGCAGGAGTGGGAGTGGGAGCAGAACCAGGAGTAGGAGCAGAGGCAGGAGCAGGAGCAGGAGCAGGAGTAGGAGGATGGAGTGCCATTGTTTTGGTAGCACTTATCGAACAACATCTGTTGGACATAACACTTCCCACAAGCACAAGAGGCATGGCATCAGGCTCCTTTGGTTCCCAGATCTAGAGATGCCTCGATTCCGAGTTCCCTCAATCCCGAGTTCCCTCGATCCCTGGATCCCTGTGCCATGGCATCAAACTCCCCCGTACTCCTTGAGGCCAAAGCGCATCTCATTGAATTCGTCGCAGACACTGGCATTTATGTATACATATGATATGATATATGGCCAGATCCGGGGCACACACGCACACCTTTTACACCCCGAAAATGAGGTCTGTAATGTTCCTTAAAGAAGCCAAAAATAGACGGGGCGAGAGAAGATCGAGGAGAGCCTTTAATTGGGAGGAAGTCATTGAATCACATATTTCATTGTTGAAGAAACATAAGTCCGCATTTTGATTTATATGCACGCCCGCGCACTTAATGCCCCGCGAACCCAGATCTCCCCCTCCGTTCCCAATGTTCAATCGAGGTTTGGTCCACAGTTCTGTCTTATGCAAATCCCTAAAACTCAGCTGAAGAAATCAAATTAAAGGCGGGCGCGAAAAGCATTCAGGGAAAAGCAGGAACGCAACCAGCATAAGCATCATCTGCAGCCTCATCATCATCATCGGCACAGAACCGTACTAATACCGCCTCTCCCTTATGGCATTCAATTTTAATTTGAATTTCCGCTGAGCATAAACACAGAGCTCCAGTGTGTGCTCCGTGGAGGGACTCCTCCCGTACTGCTCCTATATTCCTTCCATTCAAACTACCCACTAATAAATCTATAAAGTGGCAAACGCAAGTACACGCATTATTACTTTGATTTTTTATGATGAACACAGGAAGCGGCCTCTCTGCCCACACTCTAGAACAATAAAAATGTTGGCCCCGCTTCTGTTTCGACTTTTGTTTCACTGATTTGATTTGATTTTTTTTTCTTTTTGGAACTGAGAGCTGAAGCTGAAGCTGAGCTCTCGGGCTGTGCTTCGCTTTCAATTTATTTTTGGAGCGACTTCCGTTTGTTCTACATTGACATGGTAGTGGATAGTGGCTACTAGTCGGTCGTCAAATCGAATTCAATTAAGTGTCTTTCCGCTGGCCACGTCCGGCGTGGATCTCTGTGTCTCATCATATCTCAGTTCGAGACTCGGACTCGGACTCGGACTCGGAGTCGGGGCTCTGTCTCGAACTGATTTACCAGTTAAACGCAACACTTTTTCTGCTCTCCTCGGTCTGGCCCCAGCAATTGATCATACTAATGATTATTATCTGACCGCCGGACGAGGCAATCCCCAATCCATTCCCATTCCCATTCCCATTCCGAAAATCCAAGCCCAAACCGAACCAAAACCGAACCGCGTCTGATAATTGAAGTCAACTTAGCTGAGCTTAGGCTCATTGTAAGATTGTTTAACTACCGGATGTTTTAAGTTCCACGATCGCCATAAATGTGGCTTCGCTTCTGTTTTATTTCGTTGCCTTTTCTTTGTTGATTTTGATACATGTTTGAATCAAATTATTATGGCTTTGCATGTGGCGATTTCATTGATTTGTTTATATGTCTTGGGTATAGAATCCAAGCTTTTAATGTGCCAAGTTTCAGATCTATAGATCTTGCAGAAGTCGAGTTTCGAGAGGTTAGCTTGCTGGTTTTTTCGAATTATTAGGGTTTCTCAAGTAGCTATCTATTTGGGTTTCTTCTTTAAGTTATATATCAATATAAGCTATTGGGATACCAAAATTCAGATCTATAGCCTAGACAGAAGTCGAGTTCTTTGGGGTTGATTACTTGTAATTTGATATTAATAGGGTTTTTTATGTGGGGATTCATCTAGTTTTTAGATAAAAGTATAATATCAATACAAGCTATAATAGTACCAAAATTCAGATCTATAGCCCTTATAGAAGTCGAGTTACTCGAGGCTAGTTATCTGTTTCAATCTTATTATCAGGGTTTTTTTAAGTATTGACTATAGTTTTCTACTAAAATGTTAACTAAAATTAGAAGCTATTATGGTACCAAAATTCAGATCTATGGCTCACACAGAACTCAAGTTCCTAGAGGTTAGTTGCAACAGGAAACTTCCTGCAACACACACTCTTACTGAGTCAGTTGTAAGATTCTCAGTTATTATTGATGGACCGGGAGCAGAGCTTAAGCCTAAGTCAAGTCTCAGCTTCATAGCCACTCAAGTAACTGAGTTACGTGAGGTTAGTTAGGGGGTTCAGGGGGTTCAGGGGGCTCAGGGGGGCTCTGAACAGTTCGGGTCCAGGAAGTGGGATAGGGATAGGGAGCATTAAAAATCATCAAATAGCGCTGGCAGAGGGCAATTTATTGCCATGTACACGGCCAAAGCTATTCAGAAAAGTGCTCTGGATGGTATATAATGGCATGCACACAAATATCTATATATCTATATCTTTATATATATATATGTATGTATGTATACACAGAGCTATGTATGGTTGTATATAGAAAAATGGCAAAAATCCTGCGCGCGCTCCAAAAGAAATAAATTCCCTTATTTTCTTATTTTTTCTTTACTTTTCTTTTTTTTTCTTATATGCCGCGATTGCTTCTTCTTCTCCAACTTCGTTTTTCTTTCATTTTTCCCTCGTTTTTATTTTGTTTTCTTTTTTTTTTTGTTGTTTTTTTTTTTTTTTTTTTTTTTTGTATATATATTTTCCTCCCGATTTTCATTTCTGCTAACGCGCGCAATCAAGAACAGGAGCCCCGCGCCACACACACGAGAGCGAGCAAGAGAGCGAGTTCGACTCCTAGGACCTACCGAAGTCCTCCCAACCCGGCCCCACGCCATGCCATGCCTCTCCCCATGCCTTTCCCCATGCCCTTCCCATTCCCAATTCCCCACCCCATTCCCTTTCCGCTTCCCATTCCTTTATTTCTTTCGCTTCGAGTTTCTCTTTATTTTATTTCACTTCTTTTTTTTTTTGCCTGCTCCTGGCTCCATCTCTCCTCGTCTTTTTACACATATCGGGAAATATCCTTGAATCGGAATGTACGACGGGCTCCTCCTCCAGGCAACCACCAACCCCCAGCCCCCAACCCCCCGACTCTCCCCTCCTCCTGGCTGGCAATCATCCCTACCGAACAAAAATCTATACACGTCAGAAAGAAAGAAAGAAAACGAAACCCGAAAGTGAAGATGAAATGAAATAAAGCAGCAGCCGAAAAAGAGGGTGTAGGGTGTCCTAAGGGTGGCGTCGAGAGTGAGGTTATGTTCTCTGGGAAAGCGAGAAAAACGGGAAGAAAAAAAAAGCAAAAATATAAAAAGAAGGAAAAAGAGAGACGTAGGGAGCGCATAAAAATTGGCAGCAGTTTGGGGCAGACAGCATCGCAGACAAGTAAACTTTTTTATGCCACCCCCTAGGCAGCAGCAGCAGGAGCCACCATCCCCTCGCATACACACACAGACAGGACAGGACATGAACGGAGGGACAGGGGCAGGACTAAAGCTGAAGCCATCGTCTCGGGCAAAACGACAAATGTGAAAGGACATTGTCGTCGTCGTAGTCGTAGTCGTCGTCGTTGTCGTCCTCGTCCTCGTCATCATCATCGTTTGTAGTCCTCGGCAGAGGCTCCTCCATAGCCTCGCCAGCCCCCTTGTTCCGTTATTACGACTACGTACGAAGGACGACGCCTGCACTGCTGCTGCTCTCCATGGCTGTCCATGTCCACGTCCATGTCCTGTTCAGTTCAGTTCAGTTCTGTTCTGAGTGCGTCGACACTGACTCCCTGGCAGCCTCATCCTTGCCAAGACCTTGCGGGAGTGCGAGAGTGGGGAAAATGGGAAATGGGGGGGGGGAAGGGAAAACTGAGGGGGAGCTGACTCTCAGTACAACGCCTTCTTTTTGTATTGGCAGACTTCGTTTATGGCCATGGGGATAAAAGAGGGATTTGTGTGGTGTTTCGTGCGGAGGAGGACTCTCGGGCAATCGGAAACCAATCGGAATTGGTAATCGGAAATGTTGGGAGGAACAAAGGACCTTCCTAAGATGCAACCAAAATAGCTGCAGCTTAAGGCCTAACAGTAAAGTCCTTAAATATCCATGAAAATCCATAAAAATCCTACATTTATATGGATAAAAACTTATTTATGATAAGGGATATTAATAGATTTTCGTAGTTTAGAGGTATTATCAACTGTCATTTTTGGTAGTTTGCCTTATTAAATATTTCCCTTTTCAAATAGATGGGGATATTAATATTTCCCTTACAAAGATTTAGTTTTGTTATAACCAAATTAATAGGATTATTGCTATCTAGCCTTTTAAGAAGATAAAAATAATAGTTTTCGAAGTAGTTAGTTATACTAGTTATTCCCTATTTAATAAGATATGGATACTTATATTTCCCTTTTCAAATGCATAATAATATAAATATTTCCCTTTTTAAGATATTAATATTTCTCATTCCCAGTAAATATAAAAATTACTATCTCTTCTTGTAAGAAGATAGAAATATTAGTATTTAAATATTAATTATTCCCTTGCTAAGTAAATTTGGATATTAATATTTCCCTAAGCTAGTAGAAAGGGATATTTATTTTACTTCTTTTTAAGAATTCCCTTTTGTAAATATATGAATAAATCATAATTCTAAAAAAATACCCTTGAAAAAAAAAGCCATTTGATGGGTCCTTGAACTGCATGAATTCTAGATTATTTTCCCTTACAACAACGACAAATCGACAACTTACAACAACGACAACAACAAACTTACAACAACAAGTGGTGGATATATACCACTGTACATACATTCATGCTATATACACACACATATTCCGATTTATATATATAGAAAGTGGCAAACGAAGCGAGTCCTTTCACATCCACTTTAGTTCATACGGTTTTTTTTTTTTTTGCTGCTAGCCCCCGAATGTCCTTCGGTATGTGTGTGTGTGTGGTGTGTGTGAGTCCTGGGAGGGATCTATGTACGAGTCCTGACCCCCCCTGTCCGTACATTTTCGTACGTTTCGTTTCGATTCGTTTTGCTCCGTATTTATCGACCAATGATATTGGAAATATGTCAGAGATGCGCACAAGGAGCCGGCACTTGCTGCGCTCGGACCTCAGGATATTTCAGGGAGAAGGGGGGGCGATGGGGGTTAGGGATTGGGGCTGGGTCCTCGTTCGTGGAATTTAGGGGTGGGGTCTCCATTGTGGGCAGAGAGTGATATGGGATAGGTTTAGTTTAGTGGAGTTAGTATTAAGGGATATGTATGGTAGGGAACAAGGAGTTATTGGGATATAGTACAGGATAATGGGGATATAACAAGGGGTTTTGGATTGATATATAGTAAGTAGAGTAAAATAGTAACTAATAATTGTACTATAGTAAGTACATAAGCGGATATAAATCATAAAATAGGTTGTTTTATGGAAAATATGTGGAGATACTTGGATTTAAATGAGAAATATTAAGTATATAAAAGTGTTCCTAAAGGTTCCTAACATTAAATAACATATTATAACTATGTAAAATGATATAGAGTTCCTAACTTTACAAGATGGAAAATGGTACTTAAAGAGCTAATAGGTTATATTACGAAAAATATACAAGAATACTCTGATTAAAATTCGATTTATTTACTATTCAAAATGATATAGGGTTTCTAAAACCTTCAGAAATATTATATTATTATATATTAGGGAAAAGATACTACGATAATCCCATCATAATCGTAATAATTGTACCATATGTTATGATATAGGGTTCTTTAAATCCCTAAAAGTTAAATAGTAGAATATAATGACTAAAGTATAAGTTAGAAGTTATATTTCAAGGTATATAGTAAAAATCCAGATGAAACTCCAGGTTAATATCATTCTTGGGAGGTTATATAGTACCGATATGGGGTTTTACACCCTCAAAGATTGAAATCCCAGGTTAATATATTTATTGGAATGTTATTAGTTACAGTTAGGAGGTTTTATACCCTCACAAGTTGCTATGTACTCCTTAAGGAGCTTCTTAAAAATAAAAAAAAAATATAAATAAAATCCAGGGTTGCACTGCCCCTATTGGCACCTACACATACACACGTACGTATGTGTGAAAGCATCCCTCTGCCGCACGCAGCGCCGGCTGTCGTTACCGTTGATTTTCATTGTGTGCCATTTTGATTGGAAAATCGTACGCAATTGGAAATTTTTGCGATTGGCCAAGAGTTCGATACACACACACACACACAGAGAGGCACACAAACACAGACACACACACCCATTCGCAGCGCTGCCGCTGCCGGCTTCGCTGCCTGGGGTTGGATATTATGGAAAATCAATCAGTAAAAAAAGCAACAAAAAGACAAAAAGCAAAAAAATTATAAGAGGTGCGCTCTCTCGGCTCTTTCTCTCTCTCGCCCGCTCGCTGTCTCTGTTCCTCCCGCTGGCTCTTGCACTCCTTCTTCCTCTTCCCCTCTCTCTCACACTCTCTTGCGAATTGCAAGCTGCAAGTTTTGGGCCAAGAAACTGCACGACCAGCAGCAACAACAACAACAACAATTGTTTCAGGAGCCACTATGCCAGAGGGAGAGAGGGCAACGCAAGCATCGTCCGCCGCATCCCGTGAGCGAGAGAGAGCACTCAAAATAAGGCTCAATACCCAGCGAATCATTGAGTGAAACTGCCAAAGAGAGTGTGAGAGAGTCTGAGCGCCAGAGAGAGAGCGCCTGCTCGCGAGAGAGCCGCTGCAGCTGATAAGACAGCACAGACACACACTCGCATGCCGTTGTTCAATGTGTGTTCGATAACCCAGAGCAAATGAATGAAAGAGCCCGTCGTCGACAGCGACGCCGACAGAGAGGCAGTGGAAGCGGGAAGGGAAGCGCGCCTGCTGCTGCTGCTACTGCTGCTGCACTCGAGAGGGGTCTCTCTCGCACTCACACGTGCACGGCGGCAGCAACGGCGGCGGCAGCGAGGAGTGTGTGAGTGTGCGGACATCGACTGCGTCGCCGTCATCATGAACATCATATATAGATAGATTTTTAACAAACCTGATTGGATGTTATTGACTGGCGCACACACACACGCGCGCCGAACGGCCACCGGGCGATGATTCGTTCGCTCCGCCTGACTGGTTTCCACACACACACGCATGTGTGTATCAGCTATCGACAGGCGAACCGAAAAAGAAAATAAAATACAAGCGGGGCGAAAAAGAAACGAAGCGAGGCGCAAGGGAGAAAGAGCTAGGCAGGCGGAGGGGCCAATGGACAGGCGACGACGAGAGCAAAACTCACGAGAGTTCAATACGATGCGATACCGTTACGATGCAATATCGTCACCCTTACGATCTCTCTTCGCATGCCAGTGCTCTGATTCACGATCGATATTGGTATCACGTAGACGATAAAGCAGTCGTGATTCATTACTTACACTCGCTGGTTAAATAAAACGAATTACCCTGGAAAGTAACGAGCTTAATGAATATATTTTAAAAATATTTCATCACATTTTTAATAAAATTATTTCGGAATATTTCATAAAATAAAATTTCATAAAATTAGGTATTTAAATTTTTTTTTCACTTCAAAAATTATATAGTTTTCTTTAAAAAGCTCTGTTGATTTTTACTCGTTATTAAAACGGTCTTAAATATAATTTTCATTGAGGTTTAATTAAATTAAAGCCAGAAATTAATAATAAATCAAAATATATACAATAAATATTGTATTCATTTTATTACATTTTATTATTTATTTAAATATTTTATATAAATAAAAAATTTCTTATTACTAAACAGGGCTTAAAATAAAATAACAGAACTTTGCATAAATATATATAAAAAAAACTTTTCTTAAATGAACTTTAGATTGAATATCCCTATAATATCCTATATTTAAATTACAATATTTTTAAATACAAAATAAATGCCAGTTAAGGCTTTAGGAACCCATTAAAATCCATAAAAAACCGCCTTGATTTTAATTACTACCCCCGCACCTGGTGATTTACTAGGGATTTAGGCTCCCTCCTCGTACATATATCCGATTATCTCGCCACCCAATGGCCGCCTTCCGCCCGGCGCCTCAAATTCGACGCATTAAGCCTGGCTAAGGACCCGGCTAAAGTTTCATCTGCCCAGCTCTAGGGGAAGTCGAGTTACTTGGGGTCAAACTACTATACTCCCTCGGAATATATCTCTACGCTCTCTCCCCCGGCCCGGGCTATATACACACGCTCTGTATGTGTGCGGTGTGTGTAGGTGTGTGTGTGTGCGGTGAAAACCAATCACAAGTGGGGCCCCGAAAGGCGTTGCCAATATGTATTGAAAGCAATCCATATAAAGCACACTTTGTGCGAGAGTGTGTGTGTGTTTATGTGCGAAAGGTTAACAGCTTTTCGTAGCTGCTGACTGCGCTGCCAGCAGCTCTGCCTTTTTTTCGTCTCTTTTTTTTTTCCTGGACCCCCTACACACACACACACACACACAGAGGCAGAGAGCTCACTGGTGCGTTTCGGGATTCGTCCAATCGAATTCAATTGACGCACAAATTTTTATGTGCGAAAAAAAGGAGGGAAAAGGAAAAAGGAAAAGGAAAGGAAGGTGTGTGTGTGTGCGACATCCAATCACCCAAAAACCAACCCCCCCACTGAGCACCCAAAATACCCACCCAGAAAGCACACCCCACCCCACCCCAAAAACCGAACCCCAACGAACCGAAACTGAAACCAATCCAATTTTGGTATTGCCCGTATGGGTTTTCCTCTGTTGCTGCTTAGCTTTTCCTTTGCCTCCTCTACTCACAAAAAAAAAAAAAACCCGCCCCCTTTGCCGTTTTTTCTTTTTGGGAAAACTCTCTCTCTGTCTGTCCTTTTTCATCTTGGCACCCGAACCCAAAAAACCGAAGCTTTGGCGTCACAAAAAAAAAGGAAATAAATATATAAAAAAAAGTGAGGAATAAAATGAGTGAGAAAAACCAATGAAGGGGGGAGGGGGTGGTGAAAAACCAGACAGCCATAAAAAGCAGAACAAAAAAAAAAGAAAGCCCCTGTACAAGGCGGCACTTTCACTCGACTCAATGCCCGAACGTTCGTTGAAGCCTTAAAGTTGCCCAAAGGAAATGTCAACCCAAAGGCACCCCAGCTCCCCCCGTTGCCCCCCCTTTGAGAGGAGCGAGAGCCTGAGCAAGAGCGAGAGAAATTCCACTCGTCGGCCCTATCTTTCTCCTTATTTTAGGGTGGCTTCAGTTCGAAAAAAAAGCAAGAAAAAAAGGGAAAATATATATGTATAAAAACCGAAACGTAGCGAAATATACATACGAACATCGATTTCGATTGGGAAGCCATCAACAGCTAGAGTTCGGACGGGGGGGGGAGGCCACCCTTAGGACCCCCCATCCCCCCCATTGAGAGGGAGCTCTTCGGTTTTTCGGGCTCGTGTGTTCGTTCTGCTGTCGATGGCTTTGAGGCTCTCTCTCTCTCACACTCAATCTCTCTCTCTCTCTTTTGCGCCCTTAAAGCTTCGGTTTTTTTCTTACTTGTTTTTTACCCCCCCTCACACCCTCTCTCTTTTTTTTTTGGGGCATTGAATTGAGGGGGGGTTTGGTTATAAAGATTGGGTTTGGGGTGGTTTTGGGGGATTGGGGATTGAGGATTGGGTGTGGAAGGTTGACAAGTTCCAAAGTTCCGAAGGCGCCCAACCAGCGATGAGCGCTTGGAATATAGCAAGCGGCCTGGTGTGTGGGGTGGTGTGGTGTTGGGGGGTTACGTCAATATATTATATACATGTGTAGGGAGCAAAAGCGAAAAAAATATATCCACAAAGAAGGAGGGGGAAGAAAAAAAGCAAGCTGTAGCTGTAGCTCTCCGAAAAGGAGCTGGGAAAATGTAATCAAGTGGGAGAGGATGTGTTGGTGTAGTGATGTTGGTGTAGGTGTAGGTGTTGTTGGTGTAGGTGTTGTTGTAGTGTTTTTTGCTGTTGTTGCAATTCTCATACTCCTACTGTCCTACTCTCCTACTTAGTGTTGTTTTTCCTCTTGTTGTTGTTGTTGTTGAAACCTTCCTCCTCCTCGTTGTTGTTGTTGTTGTTGAGCGCTCGACTGTATAAAAATAGTAGCATGCTTTTAGGTGCTAAGCAGCGCACTCAACAAGCAGCCACAGCAGCAGGTGTGGAGCGAGGCAGGTGCGTGCTTGTATATTTATGTCATTATTGAATATGCGTTCGAGGCACAGACAGCAGGCAGCAGGCAGCAGGCAGCGGCAGCCAACCCAAAGCCAGCTTAGACATGTGTATCTTATGGATACAGCAGCGGCAGCATCGCTGCTTATGTACTCCAAAAAGGCAGAGACACACACTCGCATGCGTTTTTATGCTTATTCGATTTTATTCGAGTGCTACAGATACAGATACAGGCAGGGCCAGAGCCACAGCTACAGATACACAGCACAGAGCCGCAGAGCCACAGATACAGATACAGATACAGATACGGATACAGAGCGAGGAGCATCAGGATTTGCTGAATGCCGCCCCCTTTCGGCCACCTTGGCACCACCTTTCCAGCTTCAGCTGGCTCCGATTTCTTTTCACTTGGCAGATTTTTCTTTACCATTTCCCATTTCCCATTTCTTTTTCGTTTTGCTTCTGATATATTTTCCTCTTTTTTTTTTTTATTGCTGATTTTTTCTGCCACTTGTGCTCCGCCCCGTTTTATTGTAGGGACTTTGCCTGCCACATGTACATATAGATGGATTTATATATATATATATATATCAGATGGTTTATATGCTGTATAGATATATAGCATTCTTCTTTCTTTCTTTCTTTTTTTTATCTCTCTATTTTTTTTGGCTGTATTTCATTTGTTGTCATCTCGTTTTTGGTTTGGTTTCTTATTTATTTATGGTCAGAGGTGGTCAGGGGTTCAACATAATATGCAATATATTAATATTCTAGGAGAGTCTTATTTAGAGATTGATTGATAGACCTGTTTGAGGGATTCTTTATATTTAATAAAGATTATTTGTTGTATTTTGAGGGGTTTGTTGTATGGAAATTCAAAGAAAATTGTGTTAAATCAAAGAAATAGATTTTTTATGGAGATATTTTAATGTGGAATTTGGAATTTATTAATTCTATATAAACTTTTGGAACATTAAGATCAATCCTTTGTTTATTTTTAAATATTTAACTTATAGTTAAATCATAGAAAACAGGGTTATTTTTTTTTATAGGTTTTGTAGTGTTCTTGATGGTTTTATTTCTGGATTTTAGGTTGTTTTTCTTTGGTTTTCCGTGTAATAAATCTTCTATAAAGGATTTATAAATAAAGTTAAACTCTCTCTCTTAATTTTAAAAATGTTTATCTTTTAGTTAAAACCCCAGAAAATAGCTCAAACTAAGATTTTTTATTGAACAAAAATCATAGAAAAACAGGAAGGATTTATAATGATTTTAGATGAATTTTGCTTAATTTTTAATGGTTTTCCGTTTCACCAATCTTTTATGACCCCTTTCTTTCTTTTTTTTATTTTTTCATATGTTAAATCCTTTCTTTATTTTTTAAATATTTAACTATATAGTAAATAGTTCACAGAATTAAATAAAAATCAAATAAAACAGGTTGAGTTTAGGTGAGTTTTTAGGTGAGTTTTTAGGTGACTTTTTGATGATTTATATTAGATTTTTGGTTGACTTTTCCTGGTTTTCCGTTCAACAAATCTTCTATAAACCCTATAAAGATAAATCCACCATTTCCTCTTTATTTTTCTTTGGTCGAAAAACCTCCAGACGTCGTTGTCAAAGGCAAACACCGTTGTCGAGATGATGATGATGATGATGAAGATGATGGCGATGGCGATGGCGATGGCGATGGCTTGTCCCAAGTAGCTCAAGGTTTCCAGTTTTCACACCCGACTAACTAGCCAGCGACGACGCCATTGCCTAATCGGAGCACAAGGCACACTCAGTCACCTCGCTGTAGATACATATATATCTGTGTATATCTGGCCGATTTCTTACAAATCACTATATGATCGCGTATAGCCCTACCATAAATCTTTCAACATGTTTAGCCAACAACTAAACAATTTATGACGACTGTGTGTGAGTGTGTGTGTGTATATGGGCCGCCGATTAACTGATATCACGGCTATATCTCGACTATATCTATGGCTATATCTCTTTTGGGGCTGCTCGTTAGCACAGATATGGCTGGCAGTTTATCATTTGCTCCCTTGGTTCTTGTTGTAATTCGCCTTTATTTATACACCTATTTGTTTGTCCACTAAGCTACAGATACAGCTACAGATACAGATACAGATACTGATAAGCTGAGATACGAATACAACCGTTATCTGTATATAGTATATAGAACGGGGTACAGTACTGCCAGTATCTTCGACCAATTGGAGGACGCAGGCCACTTGACAGACTTGATTACGTCTCTGTTTAAATATGGCAGCTATATGTCTTTGACTCTAACCCGTTATCTTTAGTATCTTTGTATCTGTGGCTGTAAGTGTAGCTATATCTGTTTCTATATCTATATAGCTGTATCTGTATCTGTATCTTGAGCAATATTTAAAATGTGTGCCCGGCCTTTATAACACCTGATCCCCCTTTCCCCTCCGCCGCCGCTGCTGCTGCTGCCGCTGCTGCTGCTTCTGGCAACAAATAAAATTGATAAAAAAATATAAGCAACAGGAATTTAATTTTATAATTATGATGATGATGATGTATTTGTTTAGAAATTGTTGCTGCCTCCCCCTGCCCCTCCTCTGCCGCAGCTTCTGTGGCTGCCTTGTGATTATTTTATTTCATTCTCTGCCACTTTTTTTTTTTTTTTTTTTTTTTTTTTTGGGAGCTTTAGATTTGATTTTATTTTGTATTCGTTTATCACAAAAAATGCTGCGGCCATTGCGTGTGTGGCGACACACACACACTCGCAGTCTGTGGGATTTAATATGAATTTGATACATATATATATCCGTGTATATATGCCTCTCGTTGGGCTCAAGTTTTTTTCGCGCTCCGAATATTTTGTCCAGTGATTATCTACATCAGTTGTTAATTGCTATTTGACGCGTTATATCGGCTACCGACGTGTGCACTCCTCACCCAACCGCCGCAGCAAGGAAGTTTTCGGTTCCACACGGCGTATGCGTAATGCAAGTTAGTTGAGAAAATGTCAAAGCGTCAAAATGTCATGGAAAATGTGTGTCATCTTGTATTGATTCAGTGAGTCTACGTTGGTAGCGGACGCGGAAATGGAAATTCATCGAAAAGTGATTCACTTTTTGTGGGTTCTAGGCTGCTTAGAGATTTATATAACACAGTCAGGGGTCAGGAATATATTTTCAAATTACTTAAAGAGTTCTTGAAAACTGGTAGAACTACTTAAATTATAGATGAAATTTAGCGGGCAACTCATTGACTTTTTTAAAAGAATTTTAAACTTAAGAAGAATGTAATCAATATTTAAAAATTATTTTTATATTGATAAATATCGTAATTGTATAAATAAAAGTAGACAAAAACTCTCTAATATTACTAAAAATTCTCTAAACAAATTCTTTTGTGCTTAGGAAAATTAAAAAATATAGAATAAATGCTTTTAAAAATTATCTTTAAATGGACTGTATTAAATAAATAAATTTGAACCTTAAAAGTTAATTATAAAATATTTAAAAAGTTCTCTTGGGCTTAGAAATATTTGGAAATAATAAAATATTAAATATTAAATCAAATTTAAATATATTTAAATATATAAAAATTCCTGTCAAAAAATACATTTTATTCAAATATCCGTTTTGGGCTTCTTAAAAAAATTATCTTTAATTATTTAAAAACTAAACCAAAACTTAAAAAAAGTGTACTACTTAAAGTACTACACAAATATACAAAATATATAAAAAATTAAGTCGAAAAATTATAAAATATATAAAAATTCAAGTCGAAAAATTAATGGTAATTAAATACAAATTTTGAGCTTCCTAGGAAAAGTTTTTAAATTATTTTAAAAATATGTTTCAAAAATAAATACATATTTCATCATATTATATATTCATAAAAAATATAAAAATATAAAATTACTACTTAAAAGTACTAAAAATACATATGAAATGTAACTTTTATAAATACCAATTTAATATTCTGGAAATACTTCTTTGAAGTATATAATAACTATTTTTAAAGTGTGATAAATGTAGGGATCTGTTAGATAAATACATTTGCTACGCAAAAGTTATTAATTTAAGATTTTAAAAGTATTTTTAAATAACCTTCTTAAGCCTTATATCTTTAATTAAAACTCCACTAATAAAAACTTTGTTTCCTCTCTTTGCAGGTAATTTTTGACAAACTAAATTCGTAAGTTCAAACTAAAAATACATGAGTAGAAAAGGTAAAGGCAGGACCAAACCAGAAACAAGAATTATTATTGCCCAGACACACAAACACCGAGCTCTCTGTGCTCCACTTAAGACGGTGAGGAACTAATGATGTTTGTCGCGACTGGCATTATAATGATAACTACCTCATGCGGGGTCCTGTTTTCCTTCTTCTTTTTTTATTTATATTTTTTTGCACATATATATATATGTTTTTTGTGCTTTTTGTTTGGCATGTTTGCTGGCTTCTCGCTTCGAGCCGCATTTCATTCATTTGCGTTTCATTCATGTCGCTGCCGTTGCCACTGCCTGCCGCCTGTCCTCGCCATCCTCTCCTGCAACAAAATATGTCAAAACTTGTCTCGTCTGTCTGCCATTAGCAGCAGCAGCAGACACACTCGCACACACACACAGAGCACACACAACACACACACCGAGCACCGGCAACAACAATACGCCCACACAAAGTGGGCGCAACGGCAACGGCATCATCATGCTCATTACGCGATGATCATCAATTTGCAGACCAGTTTTTGGGCTTTCGCTTTAAGGGTTTAAGGTTTAAGGTATTCAGTTTTTTTTTATTTTTATTTTTAGGTTTTAGTGTATTTCTTCTATAGCTTTTTTCAAGGTGAAGAAGGCAGGGAGTCGGCCTCAGTTACTTCACCTTAAATGTAATTTATGTCCCCAGCTCACAATAGACTGATCCTGGGGCCGCCGAAAGAGTTGGCACACGACTTGATTGCAGCTACTGTGCATTAAATGATTCATTCACTAAAAATATTGCAGGCTGAAGAAAAGCAAGTAGGAAATTATGAGGAAAATAAATTAAAGAAGAAATTATAAAGGAGAAAAAAAAATCAAGTAAGAAATTAGAAGCAAACTGAATCAAATAAGAAATTAGGAGAGAAACAAAAAAATTATTAAGAAATTATTAGCAAACAGAATTAAATAAGAATTTAGAAAATAATAATTTTTATTTTTGGAGTTAAATATTGTTTCAAAATAAGAAAATAGGAACTTAAAATCAAGTAAGAAATTAGGAGCAAACAGAATCAAATAAAAAATTAGGAACTAAAAATCAAGTAAGAAATTAGGAGCATCAAAATTTGGTTAAAAATATAAATTAAGGAGAAATAATAATAGATTACAAAATTTAAATTTATCGCCAAAGGAATTTCTCTCTTTGGAACACCAAAAAGTATGCTATGATTTTTAGAAAATTTATAAGCAAATTAAAAGAAAGTCTTGACATAATTCTGGTTTCTTCAGAAAGGTTTTTCTTTATGAAAATGAATTTCCAAGACAAACATTTCTGTCTCCATTTTGGAAATTAAATATATAATTAATTTTGCTTAAACTGGATTCTCCATTTAAAAAGCCCAAAAATATGCTATGATTCTTAGCAAATTTTAATGGGATTTAAGTATATGCTTAATATGTAGATTTTAGTAAAGGTTAAGAAGAATTAAAGCTTTTTTAGATTGTTTTACCATATTATCATTTAAAACTGTCAAGTGCTACCTTAAATATGTATTCCTTATTTGCAAAGCCCAAAAGTATGCACTGATTTTTATCAGTTTAATTTTTCAAGATATTAACCCAGACCTGAGTAGATTTTCTTGCTGTGTATTGCCTTCATTATATGCAAATTTCAATTATTTGCACAAATCAGACGCTCAAGATCTGCCAGAGAGATCCCAGAGCCCCAACGACGACAACGACGACGACGACGACGACGACGACGCATTATTATCAGTGAGCCCCTCCCCCGCAACAAAATACGAAAAAAAGAGCGGAAAAAATATTGTTCAATTTCGAATTTTCTGTGCTTCGTTTTTATTCTGTTCTTTTTTTTTATCGGAGCAAACAGGAAGAGCCATAATATAATTTATTGTATTAATGCTTGTCCCGCATAACGTCAGCATCATCATCATCATCGTCGTCGTCGTCATTAGCAGCGTCGTCAGAGTGGGTTCAATGGAGAACCATTTCATTGATACCTCGATATAAAAACTTCTGCTGGGGCCTCTTGTATTATTATTAATTTAAACATAAACATGGATTTCCTGTTTGCCCTTGTCGATATGCAAAAACCAAAAGGAAAAAAATAATACAGAGCTTTGAGCGATTCTTTGTTTTGGCTTCGGTTTTTGTTTCGATCGAATTTCACATTTTGTCTGGAGGAAATTAAATTAAGCGTTCGCCTCGTTTCGCTTTTTGTCGTCGTCGTTTTTTTTTTTTTTTATATTTTTTTGTGTGGCTGGAAAGATCATCAAGCATTCAGCCATCGGATGCGTGGGAGCATTCGATTTTGATTTTGATTTCGCATTGAAGGTCACCGCTCAGCGGATGCCCGACGACGACGACGACGACGGGAATGTCGAATTGATAAACCATTAAGATATTTGTAGTTAGAATTCCCATTAAATGCGGTTTCAAATAAAGAAACGCAGTTTGAACGGGAAATTGGTAGGGAAAACTGAGGGAAATTTGTAGGTGGAGAAGGGATTGATATTAGAGAGAAGCCAAGGGGAAACTAAGGGAACTTGAGGAGGACTTAAAGAGAATTAGGGAGAATTCATAAAGGAAAAGTTACGGAGAATTTTTGTAGAATTAAACGGTTGCTTAAAAATAAATCATAGAGCAACTTAAGAGTACCTAAAGGTCTATAAATTTAGTTAACAAAATTCTTTGAGATTTTTTCTCAATTTTAGTTTGAAAATTCTTTATGTAATTTTTTTTAAATGTATTCAAATAACAGGTTAAAATATTTAACCGCCGGTTAAGTCTAGATTTAATTGTAAATATTTTCCGTATTTGTTTGTATTAATTCGCTATTATTTATAAGGATTGGGACTATTTATTGAGGTAGCAAAAATATTTAACCGCCCGTTAAGCCTAGTTTTTAATTGTAAATATTTTCCGTATAAAAAGTTTGTCATAATTCGATGTATTTTTTTAAAATAATGTGAAATCATATATAAATTTAACAAGAATTGGGGGACTATTTATTGAGGTAGCAAAAATACTTAACCGCCGGTTAAGTCTAGGTTTCAATTCAATAAATATTTTTTGACACTTACCATATAATTTCTAACAAAAAAAGATTGTTAGATGATAAGGACATTGATAAAGAACTAGGTTTCAGTAGATGTTTTAAGATATATTTATTTAAAAAAAATTAACAGGAGGTTAATTAACCAGAACATGGCCTGCCTTTAAGATTTGTTATTAAATAGATTTTATGTTAAGGATAAGGTCTTAGGTTTTCTTTTTAAAGTTTCTTGTTAAAAATATTAATTAGTAAAATAATTTTAAAGTATAATTTAACCAGAAGTTAATTAACATGGCCTTTAACCTTAGCTTGACATTGAAATGCCATGGAAAGCCTCCAAAAAAAACCCACCCACCGAAAGCCCCAGTGGTCTGTGTCTCTCCCAGTCCCATATTTTAGCTTTTTGCGAAAATTTCGCGCAACCTGCGCATGTTGTTGACATTGCGTTGTGCGAGTGTGTGTGTGTGTGTGTGTGAGAGTGTGTGTTTGATGGGTGGGGGGTGGTGTGTGTGGACAGCGGCCACTGCAATTGACACAATTTCGCAGGGAGACAAGGCCGACCAGGCAAAAGGCACTCCTCGCAATGGGTTAATATCTGTGAATGCCTCTGTCTGCTAGTGTGTGTGTGTGTGCGTGTGTGTGTGGCACACACACACTTGCAATTGATTTGTACTTTGGGGTCAAAAGCATACCAAAAGCATGCCAAACGCAACAGTTTGTCTCTCCATAGACCCCTTGCTCTCCGTCTCCCCCCTCTGTTGTGCGTGAAAAACCGCAACATTTGCAGATGAAAACCACCCACCTTTATAGCCCCCACCCCCTTAACCCCATATAGCCCCCCTCTTTCAGTGTGTATTTGCTGGTTAGGGGGGTTTTCCTTTGTTTTTCCGCGATTTTGTATTCTTTTTTTTTTGCACAGGCTTAAGCGCATTCTATTTTCTGTTTTCGTGAGTGGCTTTAAGTTGGAATTGGGTCAAAACTTAAGCCAGGATTGGGAGCCACTTAAATGAGAGGATGAGCTTAGGGAAACCTATCGAAATGTGGGTTAAATTATCGATAAAAGGAAATTGTTAGGTACTTAAAAATATAAATAAATTTTTGCCTTCATAGAAATGGTACTAAAAACAGGTAGTAAAGCTTAGTTATAAATATTATTAACTATTAACAGATTGAGCTCAAGGAAACCTATCGAAATTTATGTTCAATTATCGATAAACATACATTTTAATAAACATATTAATATGGAGATTAAAAAATAAAGCCTAAATCAGTCTTGAATTTTACTAAGACTATGACTTTATTATAAACGTATAAAACTTAGTCAATATACATTTTCTTCAATCTTTTTATCGATTTTAATCTCCGATATATATCGATTATTTCCACCCATCTCTAATTCTCTTTGCCTTTTGTCGTGTCTGCTCTTGTTCTTCATGTCAATTAGTGAAAATCGAATTAATATTGTAATTCTTTAATGAAATAATGCCTGGCCGGGACCAGACAGAGAAATCACGAGACAAAGAGAGGGAGAAAGAGGGAGTGAGACAGAGGGAGAGTGGGACAGAGGGAGAGTGGGACAGAGGGAGAGTGGGACAGTTATTTATGCGGAACGACAAGATGAATCTGAATATGCGAAATGTCTCCACTTCGCTCCACTCTCCACTCTCCTGCCTCCTCCCCCTCCTCCTCCTCTGTCTGCCCGAAAACTAAAGTTGATAAAAATAAACAAGAGCGCACACGTCTCTGCGGTGGATTCAGACTCTGCGTAGATAGGGACATTAGGAAAAGCGTCAGAGGAGTGCGTTGTCTCGTCTCAGCCTTTGTGCAACTTTGTCAATTGTTGGGGCGGTGACACTTGAATTCTGCGGGGGTTTTTTCAACCCCCCTGACCCCCTCTCGCTTGAGACAAGGTGTGGAATGCGTGTATGACAGGAATTGGTTATAAAATATGCTAATTGCCAGGCTAGAGATAGACAGGAACAGGCAGGCACAGCTATAGATGTTCTTAAGGGAAAAATATAGAAAAAGAAATTATACAAATAATATTTTATATATTTCTTAAAAATAATATAAATATTAAGTAGTTTTGCTATAATTTTCAAGTGTTAACAAATAAATGCATGGAATATCCAGACAGCATTAACCCATCATCACAGCATTATTTCCCTCGAAATTCCCAACCCCATTTAACCAATTAAAATAGCCCATTAAAATAGCTCTGAATTTCTAGAGTTTCTTTTGCCACAATGTTGCATCGAAAATATAGAAAACAATTACAAATGTCTTGTCCCTCGTTCGCTCCTTGCCGTTTATGTGAATTATTGGCAAAAATGCATAACGGCAAACAATTGAAAATGCAATCAAGTGTTGGCCAAAATGTCTCATCAGTCTAGCTCCTTCTCTATCTCTCTCGCTCTCTCTCTTTCTCCTTTGCTATCTCTTTCCCCCTCGACATACACTTTCTCTCCATCTCGCTCCCCCAACGACGGCGGCAACAACGTTGCCAATTAATCAAGAAATTCTTAAATAATTATTTGCCTATTTTTATAGCCGTGGCGACACAAGGAGAGAATCGAGAGGGATATGAAGACACAAATGCATAAATATATATATATATATATATACTTACATATATATTTGCATATAGATATATACCAGCCGATATGGGGCTTATAGGCTGCATTATAGACAGACGAGCCGCTCTGGCTGACTGAGTGACTGGCACGACGACGACATCATCGTCTGTTGGAGTGCAAATTTGTTGTTGCCACACACACCACAGCCCATACAAAGTATATAGTATTTTGATATACATATACCCACAACGCAGAATATAGCCAATATTGTATATAGTATGGGTTCGATAAGGTGAACCCAGGGAGTGTCTATAAAGAATTATAGTAAAATGTCTTTATCCTTACAAAAAAAAGCATGAATACACTAGCTAGAGTCGGTTTTTGACTATAATTCGCAAGCAGTTCTGGCATGTTTTTTTAAATATATTTTAATTTTCTAGGTTTCCTTAAACTTTTTACTATCGATTTTTATTTTTTATCATTAGACTTTCAATACAACCTTTGAAAACATCAATATAAACAGGTTACAAGTCTATAATTCCCAAGCAGTTCTGGCAAAGCTTTTGCCATTCTGCAGTCTTAGAGGTTTCTTATACTTTTAACAATTTATCCGTTAGCTAAATTGTCCCACTTTTTATAAAGTCTTAAAAAAAATCCAAATAATTGAGTTATAGTCGGGTTTTCACTATAATTCCCAACCAGTTCTGGCAAGGTTTACAATATATTTTAGTTGGAAAAATTGCTATATAGCTATTTCAATTTATTCTTGAGCTCTATCACAAGTACAAAATTATCTTACAAAAAAATCTCCCAAAATACCTTATAATTCCCAACCAGTTCAAGCTCGGTTTTGGTTAAACAGTATTAAATTTTTCAAAAGTTTCCACTGTAAATCCCATATATATAGCTTTTATTTATGCCTGTTCCTTGGTCCGATATTATATGGAAGAAGCAGAAGCATGCACTTTTCGATTTTCATTTCTGTGATTTGTGTGTCTCCCTCTTCCTCTTCCTCTCCCTCTCCCCCTCTCTTTCTCTCTCTCTATCTCACTCTATGTCTCTCCGTCTCTCTAGTTCATTGTTGTTGCAAAAATAAGTTGCCCGCCAGCCATTCCCATTCCCATTCCCACACAAGACCCCCTTCCTTAACCCCATAATGTTGCTCCCTTTTCCGATACACGTTCCTCCATATACAAACAAATTTCTATGAAGCATTGCAGTTAGATGAGCCGTTTAGTGACAGTCAAGTCGTTGAGGGGGGTAAAAAAATACAAAAAACACAACAAAAAATATTAAAAGGAAAAAATAAAGGGAAAAGAGGAACCGGGAACAGTGCGAATCAGTGGCATGCATTTTTATGCAGATATATATTCTCATCATATACATATAGATGCCATATATCGAGTGGTGGCTGGCTGGCTGGCCGGGTGCATTGCCATCGCCATTTGCGGGACGACTAATAATAATAAATATTTTTACAGAAATTAATTAACAGCAGCAGCGGCAGCAGCAGCAACAATGGGGCAACAAAGTGTTAAAAGAAGTCTGTGTCGGGAGAGGAGGCCAGATATTAAAAGCTATATATGGGGATTGTGATAATATGAACAGTATTTCTTGCTGCAAAAATTGATTATTATTAAAGGGAATCAAAAAAGTACATGTAAAATAATTTACAGAAATAGATCATAAAAAATATATATACTATATTTATAAACTATATATATATAAATAGAAAAATATGTCTTTTGAGTTTTATTTATTTCAAAAAATTAGCTAAGATACAAAAACTATTAGAAAATCCTTTAAAAAAGCTTTAGTAATGAAGCAAGAATGAGTTTTAAGCTATAATTCCCAAACAGTTCTAGCTAGGCTTCAATAAATACTCAGTAACTGATGTTTATTTTTAGTTTTTCACACATAACCTTCGACCCTGTACCTTTATTATTAGCTTAGATTTAAAAACATATAATTTAAAACAAATTCCCTCTGAAAAAACGCTATTTGAACTTAAAATTCCCAACTAGTTCTGTCACTAAACAGCTTTAATATTGCCCCAAAAATCAACCGAAATTGGGACGCCGTTTATTTCCTCTCTTCGAATGCTCTCCTACTTTTGGCCAATTACTCAAATTCAAATTAAGTGGCAGCCGCACACACACACACACACACACACTGGCACACATGGGCCACAAAAGGAAAAGCTTTAACCCCCCCCCACTCCGTTCTGTAGGGAAAATTCCGAAAATGCCGCCGCAACTTGTCTCGTTTTGTAAATAACAAATCAGGCATTTATAAATGATGTGAGCATACAATTTTTGGCGCCACCCCCCAGCCAGGAAAACTCCTCGAAGCCACCCCGAGCCCACTCGCACCCCTTACTGGCAGAATTTAACCCACTAAAGCCGTGCTTCCAGCAGCAGCAGCAGCAGCAGCACTTGAAACAAAAGCGAACTCTTTGGCAGCTGACACGCGCTGTTGTTTCATTTTGGCAGCAACAAAACTGTCGCCCAAATCAGCCCCCAAGTTTTGCCTGATTTTCCCCTACTTGATTTTCCTACTCCTTGATTTTCCCCCTCCTCGGGCCCACACTTTTCCTTGATTTTCCGCAACGTCTTGGTGTGCTCCGTCGTCTTCCTTCATACGTCTCCTAATAAGACATGATTGTAATTAATTAAATTAATTCGTTTCGGTTTTAATACACGAAATGTTTTTCGATTTTCCAAGGACAGTCGGCGAGTCAGCCAGCAACCCCAGCATTTTCCTAGCTTTCCTTCAAGCTCCCCCCACTCCCCCCTCTGAGAGTTACAAAAGGATTGCCAAATGAAAGCAAAAGATTTCTGATTTAACGTGCTCAAATATTTGTTTGTCACACACTCTACGCTTTCCCTAAGCCAAAGTCGAAGTGTGCGGGGAAACTCTGGGAAAAGGTGAGTTTTCTTCAACCTCCCCACAACCCCCCCCAGTGGAAACTATAAAATGTTGTCGATTTTGATTAGGCCCAGGTCGTCGTCTTGGCTTTTCATTAAAAATGCCAACAGAGTTTTGTGTCTTTTTCGGGGTTGCTTTTATGCAGAGAGAACCCTTTGGTTGCCTTGGTTCTTGCTTTTTGTTGGCAGCAGAGAACATCATCTTGTTGGGCATAATGAATTGACATTGATTGGAAATTTTGATTGAAAAAGGTTCTCTCTCTCTGTCTCTCGTCTTGTAATAAATTGCTTCAATTTTTGGGGTTTAATTAAGAGAAGGAGAAGGAGTGGGAGTGGGAGCAGGAGCAGGAGTGGTAGTGTGACCAGGAGTGGTGGAATTATTGATTCTGTTTTTTGTTTTTCTTTGGCTGCCTTAAACATTAATACATTCATTTATATTAATGCCTTGGTCTGATTAAGGATTTTCTGCCCATGAAAAGGATTGTGAAAATGTTCACATATTTAATTAGGGGACTCCATGTTTTGTTAGCAACTGTACCGGCTTTTGTTTTGAGCTCAGCTCACACATCCCTTTTTTGTGAAACTGAAATCATTAATTTCGTTTAGATTTTAAAATGTCAAATTTATGTAATGGACAACCCTTAGGTAAGCTCCAACCCCACCGACTCTAAAAGCATTTTGAGGCCCGCATAAAAATGTCAAAAATTACACACACACACACACACATACAGAGGATTCAGGACTCGGGATTTCTAATCATTATTTGTATGGCCTGGAAAATAAAAAGGGAAACCCCCAAACAAAGCCCACATATGAGTTATATTTATTTGTATTTGTCTGGGGCAGCCCCCGCCCTTGCCTTTGCTTTGTGCTATTTGGTCAGTGTAATGCTTAATTATTTACTTAGCCGGGCACACACACACACACATGTATACTTTATATATATATATATAAAAAAAAAAAATACAACAAAACAAAAGTCCTTTTTGCCTTGGCTTTGCCGAAAAAGGCCTACGAAACAAAGTGACCAAAAAATTGGGGTGGTGTTTGTGTTGTGTGTGTGAACAATGGGTACTGTGTGTGTCCACCTTCCCACACCCACACACACACCCACTAAAAAAAGGGTCATCACACACACACGCACACACACACATGGACATGTTCATTTTTGATGTACGATTGCTCCCGTTTTTCCCGCTTTCCCCAACAAAAAAGGTATGCATACGTTATGTAATAATAAGGATAAGCCAAAAAATTATTATTACTTTTGGTCACTCAATGTGAATGGTTTTTGCTGCCCGGGGAGGGGGGGAGTGATGGGGGGCTACAAACCCCCCATACTGAAAAATATCAAAAAACACAAAGAGGGTTGCATAGAAAAGGCGGCTGTGTTAAGTCTCGTCCGTCCTCCGTTAATCACCAAATGGCAAAGGAATTACCAAAAATTTGTATATCTAATGAGGGGTTTTTTTTTTTGGGAAATTTTAAAACTTTGATCCAAGGGGAGTCTGGAAATGTTTATCTCTGGCAGAAGGAGTTGGGTACTAAGTATTAATGATTTTTCTTAAATGTTATTTTTTCATTTTAAGCTTAAATCAATAAAAATCAAAGAAAAGCTCTCTAAAAATTTTAAGGGGAGCGAACAAGGTTTTATATGTGTTAATGCCTAGAATATCTATTTTATTTAAAGTTTAAATTGAAATATAAAAGAGGGCAAAAAATTATAAATTTATTTTTGGGTAGATTTTATAGAGTCTGAGTCTGAGAGCTGAGTCTTCAGTCTAGCTAAGCCAGAACAGCTTGGGAATTATAGTGGCACAAAAGGATTTACAAGGGTTTTTGCTTTAAATATATAGTTTTTGTGGTTCAAACTTAAATCTTAGCTCAAAGATTAGGTTTTTAATGATTTTATGTGAAGATTTTATGGATTTCAAAACAACTTGGGAATTATAAGGTAATAAGGCAATTAAAAGGTGTTTATAAAAACATATATATAGTTTTAAAGAGTTTAAAATAATAAAGGGTAAGAAATAAAATATTTAGAAAGGATTTTTAGAAAATATGTTTCATATATGATCTCTTAGAAACTTAGCTAACTTAAAACTTGAGAACTATAGAGCCATTAAGCGTTTAAATTAGGTTTTAAGCTGGGTTTTTAAGCTAGGTTTATTTTATAAGCTTATTTTGGCTTATATTTGATCTATGGGATACTCGAAAATTGTTGTATTTTTAGTCTACATTGTTTTTTTTCTATCTCCTTCTCCCTTTTACCCCGTTTCCCCCACATTTTCCCCTTTGGCAATTAGAAATCGTCTAACAGAAGGAAAGAGGGAGGTGATGGTTGCCTCAAATCGTGCCTTATGAATGTGTAACTGTATCCTTTGAGTGGAAAAAATGGCACACACACACATATGGCAACAAGAAAGAGACAGAAAGCGGGTCTTCTTTGACACTTTTTGGCATTTAGGGGGGAGGCAAAAAAAAAAAACAAGTCAGTAGGAACTTGAGCATCCCCAAACCCCCCGCCTCAGCGAATGTGCTGTCATGTGACGCATTAAAAATCGAAAGAACCCCAACCCTATAGCCTTCAGTTCTTCTGTCTTGTTCTTGCACGCATTAATCCTTTTTTCCAGCATCTTTTCAGCGAGTGAGAAGGAGAGAGAGACAGACAGAGACACATATGCGAGGCACGCGTGTATATAATCCTTTTTTTGCAGAATCAGAATCGGGAAAGGAGGAGGGGTGGGTGGGGAAGGGGTGGCGGGGCTCATCTTCTTCGTCAGCAAAGCTTCGCATATCAAAGCTAATTTATATTTCGTATAGCATACATTTTCAGTCTACAGTTACAGCAACCCCTTGGCAGAAACAAAAAAAAAAAAAAACAAGAAGAAATACAACCCTGCTCCCCCCCTTTTATTTGCGCCTCTGATTTTTGATAAGTAAATAGAAAATTTTAAAATTTACATACACATGTGTGTGTGTGTGTGTGGGTGTGAGGGGGAGCAATAAAAAAGAAACAGAATTTTAAATTAGAAAATATTAGTTAGTTCAGAGGAGAAGGCAGAGGCAGGGGGCGGAGAAATTGAGGATGTACAGTTATGTATTTGCATATGAGCCTCTCTCTCTCTCTCTCCGCTCTGGCAATGGCTCTGGTTCTCCCTCTCCCTCTCCTTCTTCTGGCTCTTCTTTTTCTTGTCTTGTGTGTGTGTGTGTGCAGGCAGGATCCCCACATGGCCACCTCCGCTCTTACCCTTTCTCTTTCTCCCTCTCTTTTTCCTTCTCTTGGCCCCTCTCCCTCTCTTGCTACTGCCTGGCAGCATCAATACATCATTTTCGTCTTTTCTCTGACTGTTGTGCTTATGTGTGTGTGTGTGTTTTTGGGGGGCATTTCCCTCTGTATGTGTGTGTGTTGATTTTATGCCACTCTTTTCACTTTGTTTTTTAGCTTTTTTCGGTTTTTCCTCTTTTTTTTTGTTGCAGTTTTGTGTGTATGTGTATTTTTGGGTATTTTTTGTTTAATATTTAAATAAATAATTAGCAAAAAGGGATATACACATGTGTGTGTGTGTGGGAGGGGGGTTTGTGTACTGTGTGCGTTGCTAATGATGTTTGAAATTGTAAAGCAAATGCAAAGGCATGCCCCGAATCCGAACTGAAGAATAATGGGGAGCCAGTGGCATCTCCTTCTGCTCCACCTTCTCCAGGATCTCTGGAGTTCTCTGGCATTTATATGCTGCTCCTTCTACCTCAGAATCCTTTTGCTATATATATTTTTAGTCAGAAAAAAGAAGGGAGTTATCCTTTAGCCTCAATTAATGGAGAATTTCTTGGGTAGAAAGAAGATAGGGATATTAAATGGGAGTACAAAATGTAGTAATCTGGTTTTTCTATTTATTTTTATATTCAAATTTTTGTACAAGGAACAAAATATTTTTAGCATATGGAAAATGTTTAAAGTTAAAGTAGAAAGTTTAAAAGAAAGTAAATATTTTTCGACTTGAATTAATTTATTACCATATTTTTATTTAAAACGACAAAACAAATGCAAACTTTATGATTCTGGTACTCTGGGTTTATTTTTTTATTATTTCAAAATTTAAATACTGAAAAATTTATTAAATATATAGTATGAAAGCAAAGGGAGAGATTTTATCTATCTATAATGCATTTACTCGATTTTCATTTGTAGATAGTTACAAATTATTAAACAAAATAATATATAATTAAATTCTTTTTTTTTTTTATAATTATTATAAAGAAAACAATTTATATTTTCATTTAGTAATATAGTATTCTTACTATTTAGTATATGTTAGTATTTTGTCTAGTAGTATTTTTAGTATTTTGAAGTTATTCTACATTTTCCCATTTAAATTCCTTGAGTTATTTATGACATATCAACGCATAAACCTCGGCCTGTTTTTATGATTGTCAAAGGTCCTTTCTCATAGCTATTTTTTTTCTCACTTCGAATCAGGCTGCCATAATTTAACCTCCTTTCCAGCACAATGTCTTCAGATATATTTATACCTTATTGTTTCAACTCTTGCCTTTCTGCTTAATGCGTGTGTAATTGTCTTTGTCGCTGGTTTGATGTCTATATATGTAGCCAAAGCTAGGCAAATCAGGCGTTTAAGTGGCAGTCCTGGCAAGTCCTTTGAGTTCAGGAACTAGTAAAAAGAAAGGATGAAACAAGAGGGGGAAAAGGGGTACACAATTCGACACAAAAGGGGGCACAAAGGACCCACAAAGGGATACAGCTGAGGGCTACTCCTGCCTGGAGTAGCGGCGTGTGCCACCTTAACCCACATTAAAGCATTGATTTGCTTTGATTTATTGTCAAAAAAAAGCAAGCATAAAAAACAGAAACCGCACAATGCAGCCGCGTTAACCCTTTCCAAGCCAACAAAAAAAAAAAAAACCACAGGGGGTTGATACATCATGGTGCATGTACACAAGTATATCCCCTTTCGTTAAATCAGAAGAAGCCCGGCCACTCGAGCTTAAGTTGAAGCACAATTCATAACATTGCCTTCGTACTAATTACAAAAAGTGCTTGCTCGCCCCCAAAAACCTCCTGCAGGAATCCAGAAATAAGGTCCTGACGAGAACAACAACAGCTGCTGCGAATCTTGAGCTCTCCTTCTCTCTCCGAGCCGAGTCCAAAAACCAAAAACTCACTTCAGACAAACAGCTTGAGACAATGCCGCCGCGCATGCTGCAACCTCAGGAGGGGCAACAACACACATGGGCGGCGGTGGTGCCGAAAGGGGGGCAGAGCACGACGACGACGACGAGTGAGTTGACATGTGCCAAGCACACGACAATTGTGAACAAACACGAGCAGTAAAAAAAGGGGGAAAAATATATACAATAAAAATATATATATATATAAATAACATGAACAGCTAAGCTTGGAATTTAAGGAGGGGTAGGTAGGGAGGACTTTCATTGATACAATTGCCAATGAGCTGGAAAATATACAGGGGAATATCCTGTACAATTAATTAATATGATTCAACATAATTTTAAGAGTTCCAAGATTCTTATAAAAATAAATAAAGATTTATTTAGTTAGATTTTATCCTCTTCTTTTCTCTTTCACTTTAAACGCTCTCTCGCCTGCTTTCGCTCTCTTGCCCACTCTCTCTTTCACGCTTAGCCTGCAATGTGCTAGCAATAGAGATCGCGAGAGAGAGTAGCTTTTTAGACTGAGCGTTTAGGGAGAGCAAACGAAAGAGATAGAGAGACATTCTTTTTCGGCTAAAGATTGAGAGAGCGAACCAGAGAGAGGGAGGGAAAGAGTTTTATTTTAGGCTGAACTCTTCAAGAGAGTTTATTTGAAGAATAAACGTTGAGAGAGTTTTGCTATTAATGCAAAGGAGATAGAGAGAGAGAGTTTAATTTTAGACTACATTTTTGAGATAGTGAGTGAGGCAAACAGAGAGTTTCTTTTAAGCTTAACTCCAAAAGAGAGTTTTGCAGTCAATAGTGAACGTGAGAGAGAGTTGTTTTTTTTAACTCTGAAAGAGTTTCACAAGTTCCTCAAGAAGAGGTCAAAGCACACATTTAATTCATTCTTTTTTCAATAAAAATACACACAGCATGCATATGACTTCGATTTAACATTTGAAGACCCCAAACTCTCTCAATCTCACCTTTCTCTCTTCCGAGAGAGGTCAATCCGTTTTAGTATGGATGGAATTTTAACATTTCACTTAACATTTTTGGTTCGCGCGCGAGAGATTTTAACCCGTACGTTTTCATGCAATTCTTCATGGTATTTTTTATGTTTTTTTATTTTTTTTCAAAGCTCCTTTGAAGTGGCAACCGGGGCAAAAATATTAAATGAAACCCAAAAATAAAAGGGGCTGCCGGGAGGGGGCACGCTAAAAGGGTGCTCGATACGAAAGCCTTGCCAGCCATAAGCTGACCACACACACGGACATGGGGGGACCATTGAAGTGGGCACAAAAACCCAAAATAAAAATTACAGAAAAAAATTTCCAGAAAACCCTCCAACTTTCTGAAAAAAAAAAAAAATGCCCGGCAAAGCCACCCGCATTTTAGTTAATTAACTCATTTGGTTTTTCGGCAAATGCCAGACCCCGCTTCTTGTATTAATTGATTTCGGACGAGAGAGAGAAAATAAAAAAGGGAAGTGGGCTGGAAAAACCTGGCTAAGAAAACTATTTTCGGGCTAACAGGCAGGACCAACAAGTGCCTGGCTTCCCACGGGGATTGCCGCTGATCGATTTTGGGCCCAGCAAAAAGTCAGCGAAAGAAATGGAAATACCTCTGGCGACGGGAATCAAAACTGAAACTGAAAAGTATCCTTTCTGGCCCGGCTCCTCTCTCTCTCTCCTGGCCATTATGAAAACAATTTTCAAGCTTAAGCAGCTCACGGCAGCGGCGACGAGGTCTTAAAACAGAGACAGCGGAGGGGAGTGAGGGATACCAACCACTGAAAGCCACCCATTGCCACAGTCTCTGTCTGTCTGTCTGTCTGCCTGCCTGGCAAAGGACTCGTGGCCAGGACTCGTGGATATTGCAGCAGCCTCCTGCTTCGCCCGTCTGCTGTTTGTACTTAAGAGCTTTTAAATATCATAAATATATATCTACGAGGAGCCCCGCTCCCGCGTAATGGGAACGATGATGTTGACAAATATGCCTGGCGGGGCCAAGAAAAATGATTTGCTTTCAGGATACAGTCCTGTATGTGTTTGTCATTAAGGAAAGTTGTGTTTTTCCAGATCTCTCCTGCCGCTTTCCCCACCCAAAAATGTTGCTCTGTAACGACTTCCTGCTTAAGTTCCCAGAAGGGAGTGAGGGCAGGGCTAACTCCATCCAATACTTCGATGTGTCCCAGGCTTAGGGCCCAAACCACCAATAGTTTTTGCAGGAGCCCATCGACTAATTTCCAAAGTTCTTTATTGCCTGCAACGCCCCCCTTGAAGGATCCTCCTTGGGCATTGGGCATTGGGCGTTGGGCGTTGGGCGTCGTCCTTTTTTTGCCTAGCTTCCGGTATTTATACAAATAAAATTGCACAGAAAATACCCGAAAACCAAAGCCGAACAAGTACAAATCAACAGAAAATCGAAGCCCAGGCTTCCAGGTCCCTAGCAAAAGTCGTTGCCATTTTCCGGGCTTAGAAGGAAGCCTTAAAACTTGGCAAGGGGTCTGGGTCTGGAATCCCAGACTAATTTGCCAAAAAAGTTTGCACCGCATATTTTTGTAACCTTCTTCCTGGCTCTCGCCCGCTGTGTTTTGTTGTTTTAATTTCTCATTTGGCATTTGATTCCGGGGAAACCGCCCATCGTCCTCCTCGCTCCCACCCCCCCGAAGGTCAGCACTAATAGCAGGCAAACATTTTCAAGTCAAGGCTTATCGATACGAACGATAAACTATAAATTTGTTCCCTGTTTTTCCTGGTTGCTAATGCAGACGGGGGAGTCGCCGGGACTCCAGGACTTCAGGACACCAGGACTTCGGGACTCCAGGACCACGGGACTGCCGGAACTCTGGAATGTTTTTTAAGCCTTCCGACCATCGGGTTGCTGCTGCTGCTGCTGCCGTTGTCGTTGTCGGCCAACAAAAGTTTTTGCAACGTATTAATTTGGCTAAATTTAACCCGTAATGACTTTAAAAGTAAAATTAATGAGGGTCGATAGTTGGCTTTGGCGCCCCCAAACTTTTTGCAACATATGTGGCGGACGTTAAAGGAATTTTTGAGAGGGGGAAAGGGAAGATAGCTACTCAAGTATAATATATATATATATATATATATCTATTTATAAAAAGAAGTATTAATATATATATATAAACTTTTAATTTGTAGTATTTTTTGTTGATTTGATACTATTTATTAGAGGTTTTAATTTATGACACTGTATAGTTGTTTCACTTTTATTAAGTATTTTAATTAAAAACAATTAAAGAAAATAAAATATTAAAAGCAAAAACTAAAATATTATTAAAAAGAATAAAAAAAAAAAAACTAATATTAATACATAATTAATATTTTATATATATATATGAATTATATTATATATATGAAGATAACTTAAATTTCAATAAAATATGTTATCGTTAAACTATGATTTACCAATAATTTAAGCAATATTTTTCAGCCCAGCTGAGTTAAATATTTAAAACAAAAAGTGTGACCATGCTCTCTCTTTTATACAGTGTCATAAGGCCATAATTACTACAAATCACTGTAAAACCAGCAAAACAAATGCCAGGAAGCTGATTTTTACACAAAAATTGTACCTACCTAAGCATTTTTGATGCCACATATTAAAATTCAATTAAAATGAATTTAAATTTAAAAAAATATATAGAGATAAAATATTAATTAACCCTTATTTGTTCTTAATATGCTTTACAGCGCGCTACCCAGGCCGAGAAGGAAGTGAACACACTCAAAGAGCAGCTATCCACCGGCAACAGCGACAACAGCGATAACAGCGACACAGGTGCAGCAGCAGCAACAGCAGCAGCAGCAGCGGCAGCAGTTGCAGCAGCAACAGCAGCAGGAGCAATCACAGAGAACGAGGAGGAGCAGCAGCAGCTGAATAGCTCCATCGTTGCAGCGGCCTTAACGCTGCAGCAGCAGAACGGCAGCAATCTGCTCGCAAATACAAATACGCCGTCGCCCTCGCCGCCGCTGCTCAGCACCGAGCTGCAGCAGCAGCAGCAGCAGCAACAGTTGCAGTTGCAGCAGAGCGGCGGCGTCGTCAGCGGCGCCTGCCTCAACCCGAAGCTCTTCTTCAGCCACGCCCAGCAGATGATGATGGAGGCGGCTGCAGCGGCAGCAGCGGCGGCCTTGCAGCAGCAGCAACAGCAGCAATCTCCACTCCACTCACCGGCCACCGATGTTGCGGCAGCAGCAGCAGCAACAGCGGCAACAGCGGCCACCAGTATGCCATCGGAGCAGTCGATAACCAATGAGACCCTGGCCAGCAGCAACAACAGTCACCAGGATTTGCAGCTGGACGAGGATGAGGACGAGGATGAAGAGGAGGAGGAGGAGGAGGAGGATGAGCCGCGGCAGGCACACCAACAGGAGCAGGAGCCAGGGCAGGACGACGATGAGGATGAGGATGAGGAGGAGGAGAATGCCTCGATGCAATCGAACCCAGACGATATGGAGACCGAGACCAGAACTGAGCCAAGTGCCACAACGCAGGCGTTGGAACTTTTAGAGGACAACCACAAGGAGGAGGCTAGTTTAAATGTAACAACAACAACCACAACAACAGCAACAACAACCAGCGAGAATAGCAATAATAGTTGTAGTCGAAAGAACACCAACAGCAACAACAACAATGAAAGTAACACCAACAATGAGCAACAAGTTGCTGTTGTGGCTGCCAATAGTGCCGAGGACGATGATTGCGCCAATAACAACAATACCAATACCACCACCACTAGCAATACCAACAACAACAACAACAATAATAATAATAATACAAATACAACAACAACCAGCAACACAGCCACCAGCAATACCAATACCAATACCAATAACAACAACAACAACAGTAATACCAATAACAATAACACCAACAACACCAACAACAACAACAGCAGCAGTGGCAACAGCGAGAAGCGCAAGAAGAAGAACAATAACAACAACAACGGCCAGCCAGCTGTTCTATTAGCTGCCAAAGATAAAGAGGTAAGTTTAACCGATGGTTAAGGGTTAAGTTAAGTGTGGGTTACTACAAACATATACTAGAATATATATATTTTAGTTGGTATATATATTTATATATAACATTTTAAAGTTTAGGAAAGTCTTGTTGAAAAAAAAGCTAACCAGGAGTTATTTAACCACCGGTTAGGTGTAAAATTAGGGTTAACAGCTAAATCTCAGGGCTCGAATTTTATTATATGCAGTTTTTTACAACATTTTCTAGTACTTGCAAAAGTATTGTTGAAAAATTAAGCTAACCTGGAGTTAGTTAACCACCGGTTAGGAGTTATGTTAGCGTTAAAAGCTAATTCGAAGGCCTGGAATTTTATTAGTTTTTTTCGTTCTACGCTTATAAAGTCTTTTGTACACTCTTGCGAAGAATCCTAGGAGATAACCTATGGGTTAGTTAACCTCCGGTTAAAATTGGTTATACTTGAGAGTAAAATGGGAGTAAAATTAATTAGTCAGAGCTAAATGCATACCAATTCAGCTCTAAGTAAAATATACTTTAGCTTAATGGGCACTCTTTAATCCTCACATTAAGCAACTGGCAACCCCTTTTCCGGACTTCAAACACCACAAAAATGTGAAAAAGGAGTATAAAAAAAAAGAAGCAAAAAAGGAGTAAAAAAAGGAGTTACAAAAAATAAGTTCAGCTCTCCCCCGACTTTAAGTGACTTTTTAATTTAATAAACTGTAGCGGACTAAGGTCGAATATCCCTCAGAAAAGGGGGATTGCAGTCGAAGCCGAAAGAGGAAGACCCAACCCACTGAAGGACAATTACCCGGCGCAATGAAATGTAAAACCGTTAAGATTAGACAAACGTCGCCGCTGGAATGCTGCTGGAGAGTGTGTGTGTGTGTGTCGGGAAACTCGGGGAAAGTCGGGGAAAAATCCAGGGAGAAGGAGCGGCATTCCAACCGCAGACGGCGACGCACGACTGACCGAGGATCGACCTCCGTCTGCAGATTCTCGCCACTTGGCCACCTCCCTCCTCTGGGCCAGCACGCACAATTGAGAAAACACTTGCACAAATAAACAAACCCCCCCTTGCCAGCACCACCCACTTTTCCGGGCACTTTTCTTGTAATTTTCTAGCCAAACACAAAAAATGTTGCCCGAGTACGAGCGAGAAACCGAGACCGACCGGGAAAAAAAAGGGAAACAAGGCAAACAAATGAGCGGCGGGACTTTTGACTTCTTCTTTACACGCCCAAGACAGCAGCCAAAAGGGATAGCGGGAAAAAATGCCACAAAAAAAAAAGGAAGGAAAATATATATATATATATAGGGGGAAAAGGGAAAAACATAGAGCCTTTTTCCTGGGTAACAAAAAGTTAAAGGGAAACTTTTTTTCTGCGCCACAGACAAGGACAAGGACAAGGACCAAACGGGGGGTGTAAAGTGATATCATTAAAATATTGACAAGACAATTTTTACGCCTACAAATTTGTTGAATGCCTTTGTTTACAGAGCAGAAGGGAGTGAGAGGAAAAGGGGTTTTCCGAGGGCTTAAATTTGCCTAAAATAACTAAGGTTTGGGGATTAGATATTGATATTAAGAGGGTGTGGATTTGTCATATTGTTTGGATATATTACAAGAGGTTTTAAGGTTATAAATAACTATAAAATAATAATAATATTTATGGGTTTTTAAAATATATATGTTAAGATTTATAATTAAATATATTGTAATACATTTATATGTATATATTTATGTATATCTTTAGGGGTAGAGGTAGGTTTTCATAGGTCCATAAATACTTAATATCTCTCAGAAACAAAGCTTGCAATATTTTTAATGGGAAAAGCCAGAAATAAACTCCCCTCCTTTAAGGTTTTCCCATGATTTTTTGCTTTGTTTTTTTTTTTTTTGTATATTTCAAACCGCATTGAATGATTGCTTATCGCCCCAGAAGGAACCCAGAAACCAACCCTAAACAAGATACAGAAGCTATCAGCAAAGCCAAAGTGCTTCTTGTGGCTTTTTGTGAAGGAGGAAGAAGTCGAATGCTGGGTTCTAGGTGGCTGCAGCATATTTGCCTTGCATCAATCAGTATCATTTGCCATTAAGTGCAGCAGCAGCAGCAGCAGCAAGGAGCTGCCTCCATTAGCAACCCCCAAGGTGTTTTAAGAAGGAAAAGAAGCGCATTTCTTTAATGTTTTATCACTTCACTTCACCACCTAACCAGCCCTAGGACAGAGGAGTACTTAGAGGGGGTATATAGGGTGTTAAATGGAGTATTTTTCTTCGTTTTTTTGTTTTTGTCATTATTTGAAATCCATTAAAAGCTATTTTTGCCACCACCCAAGCCCAAGCTCATTAGTTTGATTACTGGCGCCCTGGCAAACCCAACAGGCCCCCTCCCAGCTCCTCTCTCTCTCCTCTCCACAAAAAACCCCCCCGAAAACAGCTGTGATAAATGCACTCGCCTGACAACTAAATCACTTATGTGCCACCGCCACTGGGTGTGCGTGTGTAGATTCAGATTTATCTGTTACACATGTTCATAAATATGCGACAATATTTTCTGTGTTGTCCTCTCGGGACAGCAGCCAAAGATGATCGACAGGAATATGAGCAGCGGCGGCGGCGGCAGTGCCATAAAGATTGGAAAAAAAAAGCAAATACAGTGTGACCAGCTTAGGCAGAAATTAAACCAGTGTGGCCCTGCTCAATATATAAATTATAAAGATGTATATAGCAGACTTTTGTATATATAAAGCTCCTCATAAAGGTAACTCAGTGTGTTTAGTCTAGGGAATGTTGATAAAAAAGCTTCGTAGACTCAGTGTGACCAATCTAAAGAGAGTTAAGACCAGACTGTCCTTGCTCAACATATAAATAATAATAAAACATAAATAATAATAAAACATAAAAATAATAATAAAACATATAAATAATAATAGCATATCAACTGTTTCAAAAAGCCAACTGAGTGTGACCAGCCTAACACATAAGTGATTAACTCCATTAACTCAGTGTGACCACACTTAAAGACCAGTGTGCCCTTGCTCATCATGCTAAAGTGCGCACTAAATACATATTTTTAAAGCAAAATTAAGTCTGCAAAGATATTCCCCCCATCGAGGGCCCTCTGTAGATTCGAAAATCGTTGCCCAGAAATCTTGTTAAATGGAATTGCAACAGTTGTTTGTTGTTAGAATCCAGAGTGCAACAGCTCTAGCCGCCAGTTTTGTGCGTTTGTTTTGGCTATGAGGCATGTGTTTATTTTTTCGCAGAAGTGCATTTTTATAGACAAAGTGCTTTGGGCCGTCGCGTTTCCAAAAATAAAACGCAATACGGCAAAAATAAAGAAAAAAAAAGAGAGTATAGGAACAACATGAAAATAAAAATGGAAAATAAAACTGAAAATAAAAGCGTAAAGAAATAATCGAAAGGAAAGCAAAAATTAAACGCTTCTTGACAGCGCAAACAAATGAACAACAAATTAGCAGCCAGCGAAGCCAAAGAGCAGCTTCCGCTTCGATTTTGCTTTTTGTTACTAATACTAGGCAGCTCTGCTCAAACAAAACGACACGTTCCCTTGCTTATTTCTTTAGATTTTTAGTTTTTTTATCACGCCGCAAACGAAAACAAACCGCAATGTATTTATTAAATCACAAAAATTCAGCTCCATTTGGGTTTTTTATCCAACGGAAAAATGTGTGTGTGTATTTTGAGAATTTCTTTATCGACACATTTCCACATACATATTTGTGCATAAACAATGGAAATAACAAAAAAAAAACCACATACACAAAAAAACCAAATCAATTTTTTATGACCTTTGTTTTGCGGCTAGATTTAGTTGTTTATCCTAACACTATAGAAATATATATGGGTTTCATATATATGTATATAATTATACATTTACGAGCCATTAGGGGGAAATTCATTGATAAGTTCCTACGATATGGGAATGTTTACCATTAAATTCTTTAAATTATTCAACTTTTTAAATGGGAATTATAATAGTAATTTGCTGAAATTCAAATCTATAAATTAATATATTATTATATAGATTTTTTAATAAGTTTTTGTTTGGGTTTTTATATAGATTTTTATATAGGTTTTTATATACATATTTATATATATTTTATTATAGGTTTTTATATAGATTTTCATATATATTTTTATATGGGTTTTTATATAGATTCTTATATAGTTTTATACATAGATTTGTATATAGAGTTCTATATAGATTTATACATTAATTTTTACTAACATTTACACACATTTTTATATAGATTTCTATATAAATTTCTATAAAGTTTTTTATATAGAATTTTACATAAATTTCCATATAAATTTTTATAAATAATTTCCTATATAATTTGAAATATCAGCAAACCTAATTTGAGTTAAATTTTGGAAACCTTTTCGGTGATAAGCCATCCGATTATTGAGCACCCGCATCGCTCTCTCTCCGTCCCCGAGCTCCCCGATAGATAGTTGTTTGGGAATCATAATAATAATCACAATAATTATTCGATTTAGGCTTATCATCGCGTGACTTGGGTGCCAAAGCCAAATTTAATGGCATAATGCTCGACTTTTAATTGGGAATTGGACTCAATAGAGACCGACCGACCTGCGTCAGAGGCAAAACCCGGCAGCAAAGGGTTATATATGCATATATGTTGTATTTGAAACAAATATTTGGAAACACGCTCCGGCCGATAGACAATGGCTGAAAAAGTGTTATATTTTTAAATGCAAATCGAGCGGAAAATCCATCTAACGCAAACGGCTTGCTTCTAAAATTAAAATCAACTGTTTAAACAATGTGGAAAAGAATAAAGATCGATTCCTAGTCCCGCTCGCCCCACCTCTCTCTCTCTCTCAGTCGATTGCCTTCGTAATCTTTCCAAAGAGCTTCAATTATTTTAGATTTTTGCTATTAATTTGAATCTCATTATGATTAAAATTGTTTATTTGCCGCCGCTGATGATGGGGAGCCATCGAATTTAGTATGAGTTATGCCAATCGAAGCAAAAGTTTGACTCGGTGCCGCTGGAAAGTCCGAAAAGTCTGAAAACCCTGACAGCCAAATAATGAGACGTCGTCGGGTGAGAATTTATGGAAAATTTGAACAAATTCAGCAGGGACAAATACTGTAAATAATAATAACGTACAAATACAGGCCGCACAATTGCAATTATTCAATTCAAATCAATCAGCCCACACAAATACCACTCGGATCTGAACTATATGTGTATTTATATACACATATCGCTGGAGACATTGAGCTTAGTTAGGACAAGCCTGCAATGATTGCTGACTCTCTGGTCTGTCGTGCTTATCATCGTATCGTTGCTATTTGTATTGCTGCTTAAAGTGAAGAAAAAAACACAAAATACACACTCTCATTGCACACACCCACACCCACACACGTCCCCTAGGCATCCACCAATTGCGGATAAATTCAATTTATTTATCGCATATGGATTCTGATCGGCGAGAGCAGTCCAGCCATAGATTATATCGCCATTTGCCTCTCTGTCTCCGGCTCGGACTGATTGTTGCTTCTGCTTTTCAGCTTCTGTTTCTGCTTCTGCTTTGCCGCTCCTGCTTCTGCTTCTGCTTCTGCTTCTGCTTAGTATAGCTTTGTTGTTTGCTGTTTGCTCTCGAAATGGGTAAATGTGTGATTTTGATTTTTTTAAATTGATTATTTCCTTATTTTCGTTCGCCAGAGGCTTTTGTTGTTGCGTGAGCTAGTTCAGTTCAATTTGGAATTTAAATTCATTCGTAGTATAGTCATAGTCATAGTCATAGTTGTAGTCGTTGTGCCTGTTGCATCAGCCATAAATGCCTTGATTGAGGCAGATGTTAGCACTTTTCCAAATGGGAAAATTCTATAGGGAATTGAAATCCAACAGAGTTTGGCTTAAGAATCCATTGATCCCTTTGGAAGTAAGCTCAGTGTGACCTTGCTAGCTGATAATTAAAAGCAAATTAAAATAGCTTTAAGCCAAGCAAGGTCACACTGTCTCTGACTGATACTATTAAAAATGTTAAATGTTAACAGATATAAACAAAATCAGTGTAAATCTAGTGCTTAATTAATTCTAAAACTAAAAAACAGTGTGACCTGATCTTGGAATAAAAATGTACTGCCTGGTCACATTAGATTTTTTTAGTTTTTCAAGAACAATTGTTTTTTAAAGGCCCATTTTTTGGAGACACTTTCCCTGCTCCTCATTAAGGTGAAAATCTCATGAAAAATAATGAACATGCACATTGGCTACCATCTAATTGGAGGCCATTAAAACGGTGACAAGTCGAAAATGCAATTGGCATGGCAAAAAAATAAGAAGGAAAACCAAAAACCCGCCTGATTTATGGCCAACAAATAATCGGCGAAGAGTAGGTGGGCTTTTCTAGATGAAAAATCTGCCAAGTCTTGGCCCAAAGTCTTGTAGCCATCAATTTCATATATATATATATCTGCTCTATTATATATATATGTAGTGCACACACTTTCTGGCAATTTGAAAATTGTCAATTTCGATTCCACATCTCGCACCTCTGAGGGAACTCAATTACAGGCATGAACGGAAATTCAGCATTTCAATTAGCAAAAGGAGCTGCCGGAGACGACGATGTCGATAAATCAAATTCCATTTCAAATTTCAAATTTCTTTTTTCCATTTCTTTTTATTTTTTTCTATTAATTTACCATTAAATTGAGTTGAAGCTGAGAGCTGAGACATCCATCGGCAACGTGTTGCTGCCCGGCAATTAATTAAGTTTGCATTTGAATTTATTATCTTGCAGATACTGAGATACACTCGTACACAGATACTTCTTGCTTTTGCCTCTTTTTTTGTATATTTTTTAGCAGTCATGGCTAAAGTCGGCGTTGCTGATGTTTGATTAGCCTCCGTTGGCGTTTTTGTTTGCTAACCTTCGGCGGTGTTTGTACGTGTGACAGTCCAAAGCGATTATTATGATAGATTAGCCAAGAAGAAAACTCTGAAAAAATACGCTCGTCGCCAGATTAAATCAGCAGAATAGCAAACCAGAACTAGACAATTGAATTTTAATTAAAAGTCACATTTACTAGCTTACTTTGAGGGGAAAAGAGGTAGAAACAAAGCTACAAATTAAAGGGAAGTTATTATAAATAAATATAAATATAAACAGCAAATTTAATAAATTAAAGAAAGAAATTAAACTAAAAGAGGTAAATTACTATAAATTAAGGGGAATTTGTTTTATTATAAATTAAATATAATTTCATTTAAAAAACTCGATGTAAAGAATTTCCTGTGTCTGAAAATGGCTTTAATTGCTTTAAATGCTTATCGATAGGTCAAAAATATGAGCAATATCCTTAAAATTTATCGATTCTAATCGGCGGACCAACAAGTTAGAACATGAAAATTTCAATAAAGTTCCAAATAAAGCGAAAAATTCAAAGAGAAGTTCATTTATTATAAACTAAATCTAATTTTACATAAAAAAAACTAGATTTAAAATATATTTCTTACCCTGAAACAGCTGTTCTTTTAAGCTAGTGATGGCAACTTCCACAAAATACCCATCGATAATCCTGAAATATAAAAAATATACCTAAAATCAATCAACTTAAAGTCTTTAATTTCGTCTGCCTATTTAAATTCCCCCAAAAAGGAAGCCTGGCAATTAACTAGATCATTGATTTCAAATTAAAAACACCCTGATGAAATGTCATAAAATGTGATGGGGGGAAGACCTTAAGTTAAATATGTCTGCATTTAAGTTTTTTCTTCTATTTTTTTTCCTCGTTGTTTTTGGTGCCATCAAACGCAGGTCCCAGGTCCCCCCCGCCTCGCCCCCAATTTGGACAATTAAAAAAGGCTAAGCGTAAAAATCGTTCAATTTTTCCGGGCGCGGTAAATGGCCGGGACTTTAATTAGTTTGCCATGCTGTCGCTTCAATTTTGATGCAAGTTAACCGCAACGTCGCGACGTCTCTCCTCTCTGGCTATATAGACTCTATATAGTATATCTCCAACGCCATCGCCATCGCCTTCGTCCCCGTCTCCGGTGCCATCTCCATCTCCATCTCCGTCGCCGACGCTTTCGTTTTCGTCATCGCCATCATCATCCGCATCCGAGAAATCTCCAACTCAACGCAAATTAAGCGTCGTCAAAATAATTGCCGTGGCTCGGTCAAAATGCGACCGCAGACGCACAGTGGGCGTGGTGGGGTTAATTTTAAATGCTCAGCCCCACCGAGCAGCACAGCAGCAGCTCACACAAATTAGTAACACTCGCTTTTCCGGGTTGCTTTTCCTTACTTATTTGTTTTGTCTTTGGTATTTTATTCATAAATTAATTCTTAGGAGAAACAATTCGTTTTCCAGGTATACCTCTATTTGTTTTGACATTTTAAATGGGATTTCTATATTACAAATAATTGTTAAATTAAATATTAAGTTTATAAAGAGTTATTATTTACTAGGTTTTAGTTGCCTTGTTAGGTAGGAACTGGCCTAGCTACAAGTTACTAGGTATTAGTTACTAGTTCTTCGGTTTAAGTTACTAGTTACCAGTAATGAGTTACTAGTTGCTAATAACTTCTTACTAGTTACTAGCCTTTAGTTACTGTTTGCTAATTACTAGCTATTAGTTACGAGTAACTAGTTATTTATTACCAGTTACTAGTTATTAGTTACTTTACTACTATTTATTACAAGATAAGTGACTCGTTACAAGTTGCTGTTTGCTAGTTACTGTTTACTAGTTCCTTTCTACGAGTTACTAGTTTCTAGACTTCTGACTCGCTACTAGTTGCTGTTTGCTAGTTAATTGCTACGATTTTTGTTAGCTTGCCACAAGTTACTCGTTACAAGTTACTTGCTACTCGCTACTAGTATTGAAATTGATCTTTTTCTCTTGTTCCCAAATTTAAATTCTTTGCCAACATTAACCCACTGTGTGCTCTAACCCAAAATCCAAAACCCTCCTTCTCCTCCAAGGGTAATTAAAATAAGCTGGCCATATCTTTCTTTTTTTCTCTCCTTCTCTGCTTTTTTTTTTTGCTTAGTTTCCTGAAGGGGGAAAATTCATAGGCTTGGGGCTTTTTATGCATTTCCAGTGGCATTTAATAGAAATGAAATTGTCATCAAACGAAGATTGAGTTTTCGGTGGCAACTGAAAGCGAAGGCGAGTTAATCGATGCACAGACACAGCCCTCCGATGATGATGATGATGAGGACGATGATGGGGCTGGAATTCAATTAGAAGTTGACGCTGATGTCCAAATCAAATTAGTGTCTGCCCCTGCTCTGGAAAATCGTTCGTTTTCGGCAAGTTCCTTTGGAGAACTTGCAGTGTAGAGCCACCTGCCTTAGCCCCTCTCATCGGGCCCACATACTGGTGATACTGGCCAAAAGGACAACGGCAAACGGAAGGAAGTTGAAACCATTAGAAACTGCCAAAACCCTCGGCCGAAAAAAAATTCATATTTTTATACAGAAAAATGTGTGGCAAAATATCCAAAAAAACCAAAAAAAATTGCACACAAAAGGCAAGAGGCACAGGGAAAACAATGACAGACCAGCAGGAGTAGCTGGAGCTGGAGCAGGATCATCATCAGACAGGACGCGAGGACTTGCCGTTTCGAGCCTTACGAATGTTTGCTCGAGAGATGTTGATTGGCATTCCCCGGCAAAAGGGGTTAAGGGGCTGATTCTCTGGATCCGAATCTGCCCCGGACTCATAAATTATTGTCTAGACTATGATTTTAACGTTTTTTGATTATGAAAGAGAGGAAGCCCTGCCAAACCCGCAATATATATATAAAAATAACCTTTTTTTATTGTTTGGGTTTTGTTTTTCGTATTTTTCCGAAATTTTCTGTGGGTTGTGCAGATATCATATCAATAAGCAAAGGGATTAGACATGTGACTGGGCCCTGGCCCGGAGTCGAGTGCTTATCTGTAAGGGAAAAGTATATATATATATATATATGGAAAAAAAAATAAAAAACATAGAACATAAAACACATGACACAACCAAAAAATGTGAAACAAAATTTGCCAGGTTCCCTGAATTTATTTGTATTTATTTTTCTGAGAGTTGAGGGAGAGAGCGCCAGACAATTATTAAGCAAAAGTTTAACGAATTAGAAATAAAATGGGAAAGGGAAAGTAGAGGAAATAAACAAAAAGATGGGAATATATATGAGAATATAAATGAATATATGAGAATATATATGAATATATGTGAATATATGTGATTATATATGAATATATGTGAATAAATCTGATAAAATATAAATATATACGAATATATAGGCATATATAGGCATCTCAGGGGGGCTCAGCAAAGGGTTGCTTCTGGACAATAAAATCGAAACATAAATCGAAATATGGAAAATTGTAAAATTGTAAAATTGTAAAATTCTAATAAGAAAATTCGCGCAGGAAGGCAAGATTTTCCCGCTTTGTGAGTGATGGGAAAAGGCGGCGAGGGTGAGAGGGGAGTTCAGGGAATCCTGGGAATTGTAAAGCTGTCAAATTTTAATTACAAAACTTTATAATCCAAAAAATACAACAACAGCTAGCGGGAGATGGCAAGACAAAGGGGAAAGAGAGACAGGGAGAGGGGGTAGACTTGAAGGAAAACCCAGAACGAGTTGTGAATTGCGTGCCCCAGGGGGGGCTTTGCTATCAGAGGAAAATCCCCCCCAGAAAATAACCCTACCCCCAAGCCCCCCGCGAATCAATTCAATAACTTCTGTCTGTGTGTGCGTGTGTGCGTAATGACTGAATGACTGAATGACTGAATGACTGTTTGACTGACTAACTGACAAAAAACGTTACCCCTTCACGTTTTTCGTGCTTCCCAAAAACTTCAACTTGCAAAATGTTTGATTTATGCCTTTGAATTGTTGTAAATTGCTCCTCTCCCCCTCCCCCCTCACCTTTTCAATTTTCCAACCCCTTTGCCGAGAACCTTCCCCACTCCCCCTCTTAAATTGCCCCCCAGCAATTGACAAATAATGCAAAAATTCTGGCGAAATTACCTGCGATTTGAGGTCTTTAAGTTGATGAATTGTCTGTCAGTGGGGAAGGAGAATGAATGAGGGAATGATTGAAGGAATGAATAAGGGAAAGAATGAAGAATTGAAAAAGGGAATGAGTGAAGCAATGAATGAATGAGGAAATCAATGAAGAAATGCATGAAGGAATGAATGAAATAAATTAAGGAATCAATGAGAGAATAAAGAAATTAATAAAGGAATGGACTAAGGAATGAATACAGGAATGAATGCAGTAATGAATGCAGGAATGAATACAGTAATGAATACAGGAATGAATACAGGATGAACGCAGTAGTGAATACAGGAATGAATACAGGAATGAATACAGTAATGAATACAGGGATGAATACAGGAATGAATGCAGTAATGAATACAGTATTGATAACAGGATGAACACAATAATGAATACAGTAATGAATACAGGAATGAATACAGAAATGAATATTTAAAAGAATTAGTTTATTGACAGAGTGAATAAGTGGATTAAATATTGAATTTTGGGAATAAATATTAAAGAAAATATGAAAAATATCAACTTAGAAATAGCTTGTAAAGAATATTAAATATTGTATCAAAAAACTAATAATAAAACTTAAATTTTAATATTAATATTAGCATATTATTAATCATTTTTAAGCGATTTCCATATGTGACCCCCTTCTGGCCTGTGTCATTGTTTCAACTTTGTATTTTTGTTGTTGCCTTTCTTCGCTTTTATACTTCACTTTTTTTTCTTTTACCTTCTTTTTTTGCTTACTTTTTTGTTTTCTTTTATTTGTGCATTATTTTTCCTTCACTTCTTTGTTATCTTTTGTTGCAAATTGCCAACTTGGGCATTGCCTGGCTGCAAAAAAATGCAGCAGCCAGAGAGCAGGCTGCGAAAACAAAGGCCTTGGCTTGGCCCGGGCGTCAAAGCTCTGGGGTGCACTTGGCAGACTTTAAAGCGGAGCCCGGCCCCCCCTGCCTCCTGCCCTTTATCATCTTCGTCCGCCCCCTCCGCCCTCCTCCCTTATCACACACACACACAGCCCCCGCAGCATCCTTGCTGCCGCGTCGCCCGCGAGCTACTCCTTTGTCAGAAAACACTTGAAACAATCAAAAATCAATGACAAGCAGCGGCAGAAGCAAAATAATAAAACCAGTCAGGCATATTACACTGCGGGAAAAATTCGAGACAAAAGAAGTTTATAATTAAATGTATACAGAGTTAATTATGTCATACTAAATGTACTATTATAGGTAGTTAAATATTATGTTATGTATTTTATTCTTGGTTATTAAGGGTATTAGTATTTTGTTTATATTCAATAAGGTAAAAGAAATCAAAGCGGAAAAGTTTTCTAAAAAGCTGAAGAGGAAAATCTTGGTACTTCTTTTAACACTCCTTTTTTTATATGTGGAGATCTTAAACAAGCTTAAAAACTAATGAAATATATTATTTGTAAAGCATAAATATTTATATAAATTTATGCCTAAATAAATAATATAAAAGCATAAACAAATTTAGTGCTTCAAAGAAAAAAGGTATTGATAAATTTCCTGAATTTATAATAGCTAAAAATATTTAAATAAATATCTTTTTGAGTATAAATATTTAAATAAAATTTATATTTAATTAAATAATATAAAAGCATAAGGGAATCTAGTAAAAATGTGTTTAAAATTCCCCTTTAATTTTAATAAATAAAAATATTTAAATCTTTTGTTTTTCAAGAATAAAAGTAATGATAAATCCCTCATATTTTCAGAAACTCATTATTTTTAAATCAATATATTTTTTTAATATAAATATTTATACAAATTAATGCTTAAATGAAAAATTTAAAAGGTTTAGGGAATCTTTACTTTTTGAGAAAGAAAAGTATTAAATTTTTAACACCTAAACATTTTTAAATCATAAAAAATATCTTCAAAAATTGTATTCAATTTCTTTTAAAGTAATATTTACAATAATTTAATTTAATATATTTTATAATACAAATATTTATATAAATAAATACTGAAATATATCAAATACAAAATATTTATGGAATCTTTAGGTTTTTGAGAGAGAAAAGTATCGAGGAATCCGTCTGCTTTTAATAACCAAATATATTTCAATCATTAATTAGTTTATATACAATTATTTTTTATATTTAAATGTTTTATATTCGGTTTAATTTTCTCAATTGAATATGGAACTTAATTTCTTTGATTTCCTGGCTAATTTTCCCATAAAATTTCCCACCATTTTCCTCTCTGCATTATCACATAAAATCCAGCAAGGAATATAAAATAAAAAAAACAACAAAAGTTGACGACATTGAGACGAAGCTGTAGCTTCTTTCCCCCCCTCTCCGGGCCAGTGTGTTGCCTTTTACTCATTTGTCTTTTGGCTTTTTGGAAATTAACAACAGAGAGTCAACCCCCTTTTAGAGTCAGCCTCGGCCCCCGCCATCTCAGCCTCCCTCCCAGCCCCCGCCCCCGGGCTGCCCTGGCAAAAGTTACCCCTTTTTTATATATATAAATATGTGTGTGTGTGTGTGTGTGTGAGCTATCTCTATCCATCAACGCTCCACTCAGCCCCCGTGGCAGTCATATATATATTTTAAAATTTTTATGCCCGAATGAATTTTAATTCCTTTGACGGTTTTTGCCTTTGCCATTGGCAGCTGACGGCCTAAAAGTCTGCAGGAAAAAAAACAGAAAACAAAAAATAAAACAAGCTGAATTATTTTATAAGCAAGCCCTGAAGAGCTTTTCCTCTGAGTGAGTGTGTGTGTGTGTCTTTGATTGCTTATTGTTAATTTGTATTTGTAGATTGGTGTCCCTGTGTGTGTGTGTGATGCTGCTGCTCGCTGATTAAACCCTTTTTTTACACCCCCAACCCCATGAGGAGCTGGGAAAACCCTTTGCCTTTGCCTTGGCCTCATGTGGAATATGAACAGAGAAAGAAAAATATATAAAGAAGTAGTAAAGAAGATTTAAATAATTAGGAAATTTATTTAAAATTAAATTAAATTAACAATAAACTGAAATACATACATATAGTATGCATTTTAGTAAAAATACTTAAATATTCAAGAAAAAGAACAGCAGAAGGTCTGTTGCTTTTTATTTGTTAAGCTTCTATTTATCTTGATCAAATACCTTAATAAAATCTTAAATATATATATAATATAAAATAAAAAAATTTATAATTTTTCTTAACATATTGAAAAAATACTTAAATAATAAAAATATAATATATATAATAATAATAAAAGCAGACTTTCTTGCATTATTTTTTAAACCTTTCATTTGACCTCTTCCTCCATTATTATATCTTCACTGTTTCCTATTTTAAATTGTATCTCTCATAGCTCTGTTTTTGTATATTTTTTTTTTTATTTTTCAACCCCAAATTTTCTCTCAGTGTTAACTGACAAGAAAGGGAGCAACAGCAGCGGCATTGCCTTAATTCCTTTTGGCATTTTATGCTTCCATCTTCAACTGCCAAACGAAACTCCTCACGCGCCTCTCTTGTCTTTTGCCTTCGAGTGTTTGTTATTGTTGTTTCTACACATTACAAACATATATATATATATATCTAAATACACACATAAATATAAATAGATATATATATATTATATGTGTATTGACTGCCTTGTCAATTGTTATGCAAAAAGGGTAAGATTCTCTGGGCTGCTTGGCAATTTTGTTAATTACAAATCGTTTGCCTTGCTTCGACCATAATTTTTGCGTGTGTTCCATTTGGAAAAATGATTACCCCAAAAGTGTGGCAGGGGGGGAATGCCTACACCTTGTCCATGTCCAACTCACGAGTCCCCTTTGTCCAGGGGAAAAATGTAAATTTTCATAATTTTCACAAACACAACGTCGTTCGAAAGTATTTGTTATAGTTTGTTTGATTGCTGTTAGAAGCTACACCCAGGACTCTACACCCAGGACTCCGCACCCAGGACTACAACCAGGACACTGCACCCCCCGCGCAGCAGCCTCATCAACCACAGAAGAGTTGCAGAAAGTTTCCACTTTTCAACCCTTGAAAATGAAAATGAAAATGATTTCTGCTGTCCCTCGCCCTGTGTGTGTCGTCGTCGTTGTCCTCATCCAAAGAGTTGATTTATCGTTTTAATATTTCTTTCATTTTTCGGTTGCTTTTCGGCTTTCGGCGTAAAATACTCGAAAAGTCCAAATACTCGCCGAACCAAAAATCGAAATGACAGTTTTTGGATCTACCGCCCAGCCCCCCGTTTCGAAATTTTCTGGCATTAATTTGCATACGAAAAAGGGAACCGAGCGGCATTGTTGCCAAACTTCAAACTTCAACCTTCATTTACGTTTACTAATTAAGTTTGTGGATATAAATAAATATCTTTGGGAGTATTTATTGCCTAAGAACTTTAGTTTAAATGCATTTTTGTAGAGCTCAAATGCGAGGGGAATTATTAATTACAAAATTAGACTTGGCGAAAGCATTGATATTATTAGAAAATATTTTGTGCATCAATAAATATTTTCAGAGAAATTCTAGGTAATTTTGAACTAGTAAACTTTATTTTAAAGCATTTAAAAAAAGGTGAAAAACTATTATCCCATAAATTCTGTTGATTTTTATAGTAAAAAAATGTTCTAGAGTGGTTTTAAATATCTTGTGGTTATAAATAAATATTTTCAAATATTTCTAGGCAATTTTAAACTTGTAAACTTCATTTAAAATAATTTAAAAGAAATTTTACTGACTGAAAAAATTAATTAGCAGAAAAGTATATTTATATTTTTAAAAATATCTTACTGTCTTGAATTTAGGTTTAAAAATATCTTCTGCTTACAAGTAAATATTTTCATGACTTCATTAGGAATTTTTTAGCTTGTAAACTTAATTGAAAATCAAGTAAAGAAATTCTGACTGCACAGAAAATTAATAACCCCTAAACTATGTTAATTTTTAAGCTACAAAAAATCCTTTAAAATATTTAATTGCCTTAAAATTAAAGTACAGTTGCCACCATGTGTGTCTCTGGCAAATAAGTTAAGGAAAATCCCTCTTCTGGGCGCCCTCGACTTGCTCGCTAATTACGTTTATTTAAGAAAAGCTGCGAAAAATTTCGCTTTTGGAAAATGAAGCCAGGCAAGGGGTTGCTTCGGCTGGATTGTCTGGCAATTAGAAGCCACCCTCACGGACTCCGGGGCTGCCTTACCGCACCCATAAGATTTTTATGCAATTAATTTGAGTCGTTTGTCGTCTTGTCATGTCTTTTCCCCACCTCCCAGCCCCAGAACCCCCTCCTCCTCCTCGTATGCTAATGAAAAATCGAACACGCATGCCGGCAATTTCCCAACCCTTCTCGACGTGTGTGTGTGTGGTGGTGCGGGTGTCCCGGATCCTGTATCCCCTGGCTGGGGATGGAGGTCCTTTGATTGATAATAGAATTAACTGGCGGCTCTCGGCGGCTGTTTTGCATTTTTCGGCATGCCACACACGCATGTTGTTGATGCTTTTTTAATGCCAATTATGTTGTTGCTGTTGCCGGGACCATTGTTTATGGCCAATAATCATCAGCGGGCCCTGGCCCATCCACAAATATTGATAAAATAGACACGTGAAGTTGCCAGCTCGTATGGTGTTCCCATGTTGATGAAATTATTGTTTATGCCCATGTTCGACACAAATCACGCAATGACACGCAAATTTGTAGTTAGAATTATGTTGATTCCCGTCTATATTTGCATATGGGTTAAGGGTACCGCTTACTGCTTACCGCTCACAGCTCGATATTCAAAGTTTTCCTTGGGTAGCACGCATATATTTACGATATTTAATTATAATTATTTATTAATATTGATTTGACATTGTTAATTTTTGATTTTTTTTATGAACTTATAAAGAGCAGAACGTCTACTTGTTTCGTTTTAACGCCTAAAGCAGAAACGCTAAAAGCAAGAACGCTTAAAGCAAGAACGCTTAAAGCAAAAACGCTTAAAGCAAGAACGCTTAAAGCAAAACGCTTAAAGCAAAAACGCTTAAAGCGGGAACCTTTAAACCGAGAACTCTGAAAGCAAGATCGCATAAAGCAAGAACGCTTAAAGCAAGATCGCAAAAAGCAAGAGTGCAATAGAAAGAAGCAGAAATGAGTGCTTAAAGTAATAACGCTAAAAGCAAAAGTGCCATTGAAATAGCAGAAATTATTGCCCAAAACAAAAACAAACAAAAAATTGCAACAAAAACGCAATAGAAAAAAGCAGAAATGAGGCCTTAAAGCAAGATAACTAAAAGCAAGAGCGCAATTGGGAAAAGCAGAAATGCCCGCTAAAAGCAAGAACGCTTAAAAGCAAGAATGCTTACAGCAAGAACTCCAAAAGCACGAGCAGCATGGTAAAAAGCAAAAATGATAGAACTTATCAAAATATACAACTATAATCTCAAGGGAAACAGTAACTTTCCCTATAAAAGCCATAAGAAAAACTTTAAAAGCTACTGTTCCCATGAAAGTAATAAGAAAATCTTTCCAGAAAACATATTCCCTAATAAAATCAATCGATAAGGAATTTCGAGGGAAAACTTTTGCCTGGCATCTGCTTGGCGTCAATTAAAAACCGCGCCATAAAATTAATTTTAATCACATAATAAGAGATACACACACAGCGTGACATGTGTGTGTGTGGGTGTGTACCTGGGCTGTCATTAAAAAATTTCGTTGCATGCCACACGGCGGCAGGGCTGCCGAAAAACTTTATCTTGTCAACTTTGTGGGGGTGTGCGTGTGTGTGTCGACGCACTTAAGAAAAATTCCCTTGTCAAATTTGCCAATTATCATATTTTCATCAAACAAACAAAGTTCCAAACAAAGCGGGGGGAAAGGGATGCTGATGATGGTGCCTTGGGGTGGGATTGGGCCTGCTTTTCTTACCACCTGGGGGGCGGGGGAGTCATCACGTGTGTGTGCCAGGAGCAGCCTCAGCTTCAGCCGGCATTGACGTCGTTGTTAATTTTATTAAAAATTATTTTATAACTCTCGAGGAACTTTTACAGCAGCGAGCTTAACATGTATATATGTAAAAAAACCTATACCCAGAGGGAACAGGCAAGAACAAGCAAGAACAAGCAGGCAAAAACGAAGTACATTTATCGATAAATATTAATATATTTTACTAAATTAAAAATTAACATAATATATGTATTTATACAAAGTTAACTTGGCTGAAAACGTTAAATATTGATACAAACAAAAATCTCAAACAAGCAAGAACAAGCAAGCAAACACAAGTACAGTTATCGATAAATATCAATATATATTGCCACATTAAATATTAAATATATTTACTTGATTTATATAAAGTTAACTTGGCTGAAAACGTTAAATATTTATACAAAAAGAATCGCCAAAATATTAAATTCAATATTTCTCCTTTAAACTTTTCAGATTAAAGCACTTATGGAGGAGCTGCAACGCCTGCAGGCCCTGGAGCAGACGCACCTGGTGCAGATCCAGCGCCTGGAGGAGCACCTGGAGGTGAAGAGGCAGCACATCATTCGCCTGGAGGCCCGCCTGGACAAGCATCAGATCAACGAGGCCCTGGCGGAGGCCACCGCCCTGGCAGCCGTTACCGCTGCCGCCGTAGCCGCTGCCAACAACAACAATAACAACAATAACAATAATAGTCAGAGCAGCGACCACAACAAGCTGAGTGCCGCCACCAAGGCCGCCTCAGCATCCTCCAGTGATCCTGCGGAGAGCAGCAAGACCACCGCCCGGGCGGTGCACGACGATGAGGAGGAGGAGGAGGACGAGGCCATGCTGGTGGATGCCAGCGAAGAGGTCAAGACGGAGGAGAAGGTCAAGACGGAGGAGCGACGGCGGCGGATGGACGATGAGGAGGATGAGGAGGACGAGGAGGATCAGATCAGCGAGGATCGAGCTGCAGATCGAAGGATCGTCAGCGACAGCAACGAGATCAAAATCGAAAAGGAGCAGCAGTGAGTTGATGAGTTTTATATGTTTAATTTATATATATTAAATATATCCTCTTATATTTTTACTAATTATATTTTGTTTTTATATTTTTTATAGCAGTCCTTTGGACCTTAATGTGCTCAGCCCGCAGTCGGCCATCGCCGCTGCCGCCGCCGCCGCCGCTGCCGCCGCCTGTGCCAATGACCCCAACAAATTCCAGGAGCTGCTCATGGAGCGGACCAAGGCCCTGGCCGCCGAGGCGCTCAAGAATGGCGCCAGCGATGCCGTCAATGCCATTAGCGAAGGTGAGTCCCCCAGAAGCAAACAGCAAGGCACCATCAAGCTCACAAGGCTCATCGTTCTCATTATTTTGCCAGGGTGGATCAATGAGAAAAAATATTTAAAAATTACTAGGCAGGGTTTTCATAGTTAACTTGAATAATTTATACAACACAAATGACTAAAATATATTTAGACATTTAAACTCAGCTTCAAGTATTTTCCTCTAAAACAATCTCAAAAAAAATTCTAAAAAATATCTTTAAAACTTTTTTAATAAATCTATAAGAATTTTTAAAATACCTTGTTGATAATCTCATCTAAATCTGTATAACAGTCTCTTAAAAATCTCTTAAAAAGTCTTTATAAAAGCGCCTTTAAAAAAATCAGTAAATATTTTCTATAAACCTCTATAAAAAATGACTATAAATATATTTTTCTTAGAATTTGTATTACAAATTTCTAAAAAATCTCTTTAAAAGCCTCTTGAAAAATTCTTGTGAAATTTTATCTTAAATATCTGTATAAAAGTTCCCCTTAAAAAATCTCTATATATCTTTACAAATTTCTATAAAATACTATAGAAAATACATTTAAAAATTCTACAGAAAATCCGTGTTAAAATTTGTTTAAAATTATAGACAAATTCTTTTAAAATTATTGAAAAACTTCTTTAAAAAATTCTATGAAATTCACTCTTACAAAAATCTTGAAAAATCTTTTTAAAAATCTTTTAAAAAGTTTTAATAAGAAATCTCCAAAAATAAATCTAAAAAATTTCTTTAAGGAATCTCTGTAAAGACCCTCTTAAGAATCTATTAAAATCTCTTAAAAATCCCCTTATTGATCCACCCTATGGCTCAGCATATACTTCCGGTCCTCCTCTCCTCTGATTTCTTGGCTTTATCAATTCGTCTTTGATTTGAAACCGACACGCGCGCAGGATTTGCATTTATTATACTCTTTTTTTTATGGTTTATTTGAGCGCGATAAACCCTGCAGAGAGGAAGGTTATATATCGCATATATGTGTATATGCACGATATATAAATATATATAGCAGAAATCAGAAATCAGCAAAGAGGAGACTTGGACTTGGCGCCAGATTTTATGGCCTGAAGACGCGGCGAGAATGCTTTTATTTCCACAATACATACAGTATTCCCTTTTTTTTTGCTGTGGCTAAATATTTGCATTCCGGTCATTTATTATCAATCATTATCATTATAATAAGCAAGATCATTGTTGTTGTTGTTGTTGTTAATTGTTGTTGTAGTTGTTGTTGAGTTCTGCATGTGTTTATCGATAGCAGAAAAGAACTACTACTACCATCACCACCACCACCACTCTCTCTTGATCTATATATATATACAAAATATGATATATAAATATATATTTGTTATTTTGTTGCACTTACAAAATTGGCGAGAAAAAAAAGCAAAGAAAAAAATTACCGATAAATGACAAAGAAAGTTTTCGATTAATTTTTGGCGTTTTGTTCCCTGGATGTGTTGTTGTTATACAAAAAAAAAAACAAAACAAAAAAATATACAAAACAACAAAACAAATAGAGCCCCCAAATATTTGTTTTCGTTGGTTATCCCTCCGCAGAGAACAACCCCCAGAAATCGGATGTTATAGCTGAAGTTATCGATGAACCTATCGAAGCCTTGAGCAGCTCAAAAATGGCGCCCAAAATGGAGCTACCCGATGTTGATGATGATGATGATGAACCGGCAGCGGAAACGGAAACCGAAACCGAAACCGTAGCGGAAGTACTGCTGCAGGAGCAGCTGGTCAATAGCTATTGGCGTCGCGGCTTCGATACCTCGCCTCCGGGGAGCAAAACGCCAACAATTTATCAGGGCCTTAGGCCCGCCGATCCTCAGCAGCAAATGCTGTTGCCGCCGCCACCGCCACCACCGCCTCCGCCGCCAACCATGGCCCCAGCGGTCTCTCTGCCGCCTAGCCACCAGCAACAACAACACCAACAACAACATCTCTTTAATAACCCACTTCAACAACAACACCAACAACAACAACACCAACAACAACACCAACAGCATCTACAGCAACAGCAACATGGACCCTCGTCCACCGCCTTGCTTAGCCAACTGGTTAACTCAACCTTTTCCAACTCCAACTCAACCACAACCTCCTCTTCCTCCTCCTTGTCCTCTCGCACAGATGCCCACCAACACCAGAGGGAACGCGAGCGGGAACGTGAGCGGGAACGGGAACGCGAGCATCACCTGCACAGCAACAGCAGCAGCGGGAACAGCAGCTCCTCGAACCACCACCACCCACATCCTCACCAGCCACAGCAGCAGCAGCAGCAGCATCAACATCAGACGGATGGGCTGAACCACCATCATGGCCTCAACCATCACCTGCACGCCGGCCTGCTTCATCCCTCGGCGGCGGCCCATCATCACCTGCACCAGCATCAAGAGTCCAGCTCGAACTCCAGTGCCACCAGCACACCCACCGCCGGAGCTGGAGGAGCCGGAGCAGGAGCAGCAGCTGGAGGAGCTGGAGGTGCAGCCGGAGCAGGATCGGTGCCTGGAGCAGGAACCGCCTTGAATGGCAGCAAATCCTTGGGCGAGGATGCCACCACCAATGGCTTGGCTGCCGCTGCCATGGCCGCCCATGCCCAGCATGCGGCAGCCGCTGCTGTGATGGGTCCTGGTTTCTTACCTGGTCTACCGTCTGCCTTTCAGTTCGCTGCCGCCGCCCAGGTGGCCGCCGGTGGCGGAGATGTGGTGGGTCGCGGACATTATAGGTTCGCGGATGCGGAACTGCAACTGCCACCGGGCGCCTCGATGGCCGGCAGGCTGGGTGAGTCCCTGATACCCAAGGGCGATCCCATGGAGGCCAAGCTGCAGGAGATGCTGCGCTACAACATGGACAAGTATGCCAACCAGGCCCTGGATACCCTGCACATCTCGCGGCGCGTCCGGGAGCTGCTCTCGGTGCACAACATCGGCCAGCGGCTGTTCGCCAAGTACATCCTGGGCCTGTCCCAGGGCACCGTCTCGGAGCTCCTCAGCAAGCCGAAGCCGTGGGACAAGCTGACGGAGAAGGGCCGGGACAGCTATCGCAAGATGCACGCCTGGGCCTGTGACGATAATGCCGTGATGCTGCTCAAGTCGCTGATACCCAAGAAAGGTGAGTGTGGGCCTAGCCAGTAAGGGGGTGTTTAAGGAGGCGGGTTATAAGGGGGTTATTATGAGGGGTTATTGAGGGGGGTTATTAAGGGGGATTATTAAGGGTTCTATTAAGAGGTTTAAAAAAGAAAATCTCTGGGGAAATGGAATGAAAAGTTTAAAATTTCAACTACTAGTTTATTGAGTATATAATTTTATAGCAATATTTCAATTTAAAAGCTGAAAATACATCTTGGGCTATCGGAAAGCCTTAAAATTCGATTACGAAAAATTTGAATTAATTTCAACTTCTTGAAATATTTCTTTGCTTACTTTTGTCTGTCTCTTCTCTAAAGTTTTTAAGGAATTTAATTTATTTTTCTTAATTTTAAAAAATAATCACTTTACTGGTTATTTAAAGAGCGTTCTTAAAAAGCAAGAATCCAAAATAATTTGTTTTTCTAAAAGATGTCAATAGCTACTTTTGGCTGCCTTTCTAAAATGTCTTCTAAGAATTTAAACATTTTTACGTACATTTCCTATAAAAAAAAAAAAAACTTTTAATTGGCATTCAAGAAACCTTAAAGAAATACTCACAAAAGTAGGCTACAAAAAGTAGGACATGATATTCAAGCCTAAAATATTTTATTTTTTGCTTTTGGGTGCCTGTTTTCATTGTTTACAACTAATTTTATAAGTTTTTGCTTACATATCTCATTTTAAATGTATACAGTTTTATTCTTTAAGTGAAAAACCTTGACAAAGTCAGAAATCTGAAGTGAATGTTTAGTTTTTAAACATTTTATTGCCTACTTTTGGGTGCCCTTTTAAACTGATTTCAAACAATTTGATATTGGTTATTTAAATTTTATTTAAAAAGTGTAAAAACACTTGCTAACCCTTAAACAAACCCTCGGAAAAGTGCCTACTAAAATTCGGACACAATTTTCTCTCCTAAAAATATTTCATTGCCTACTTTTAGACGTCTTTTAAAATGTTTTGAAACCCCTTTTTAGAAGTAATCGAAGTATATATTAGGATACACCAAGGTTCATTGACTGATGAGACAACCACAGAGAGAGTCCTTCAACTCGAACTTCAAACGAGGTCCTGCCAGCTCCTCTGCACCCCTCTCTCTCTTTCTCTCTCTCTCTCTCTCTCTTTCTGTGGAATATTTTCTTCTCGTTTTCTCTCTCTTTTTTTGCTGCGTCTTTTGGCGTTTTTCATTTCGTTTGGCCGCCGGCCAAAACATTAAATTGTGAAATTTTAATTATTTTTGATTTTTGCGTATAATCAACGTGCCAACAGCACCGCGAGGCGGCGGCGACAAACTTGACGACGCTGCTGCCAGGGGGGGGGAGTAGTGTGTGCCCCCCCAAGAGGGGGCTCGGGGGGGTAGGTGCAGGAAAAAAAAAAAAAAGAGACATTTTGCGGTGCAGTTGGAGCGGCCATTTGCCTGTCGCCATAAATTTCGGCAAATTCGCACATTAGGCGTGAAAATGAACAGGAATTCGTTTCATTCTGTCGCGATTTTTCTCTATTTTTTTTTATTTAAAATTTTTACATTTTGTTAACTGAATTTGAGAGGGGGTATATATATATATACCATATATCTTTATGTATGCATAAAATCCCACCAACTTGTTATAATCCTGTTTCCATGGGTTTCCCCTTTAATATTGATTAGTCATCAATTCCAATGGTTAAAAACTTTGGAAAAGCGTAGCCCGGGAAATATGTCAATGCAAAAGTATGTTTTAAATGTGCTAAGCACGCATTGCACCCCCTCGAGCCCCCCGTCACTGCTAGAGGTGCGTGTGTGTGTGTGTGTTGGTCTAAGTGCATGCAAATGTTGACAATTAATTTATGACGATTACTCATGGCAGCTAAACTAACTGTGACTGTTTATAGAGGGAGAGGGGGGGAGGGAGAGGGAGAGAGAGGGAGAGCACAATGAGAGGGAGAGGAAAATGAGAGGGAGAGGAAGAAGAGAGAGAGAGAATATAAAGGGACACGGCGAGTGCTGACAGGGACGTAGGAACAGGGTACTCAGCAGGGGTTAAAGTGCAAGCGTGGTTATATATATATATTTTAAATTTAATTAAACTAATAAAATAATTAAAAACTAACAGAGAAATTAATAAAAAATAAGAATAACAAATGAATAATATTAATTAAACTATTAAATACATTTAAAAAAATTAGCAGAAAAAGTAATTAATAAAAAATTAATATATTCCTTTAAAAGAAATTATTTTCCCTTAAACTCAATCATTATCTTGAATTTTATTTACTTAAAAATATAAATAAAGACTTATATACAATTTTAATTCGGTTAAGGTTAAAAAAACTTAGTTAAAAAATTGCTTTTGGTTTATTTTTTTAGCTCATAAAAATATATTTGCCAGTTTTCAAATGAATTTCCCTTTTTTTCTTGGAAAAAATATTAAAAATCAAATAATCAAATAATTAATTCAATTAAATTATATTTCAATTTAATAAACCATTTTTAAAATGAATACTCAAATCAAATAATTAACTTAACTAAATTATATTTCAATTAAATAACACATTTTTAAATTCGTGCTGCTCTTTAAAAACATATGTTCGAGTTGTCTAATAATTTTAAGAGCCAAGACTTTACAATTAAATCAATTAATAAAATCAATCAATTAAAATCAATTAACAATTAACAATTTCCAAGAGGTTCTATTAGTTAGGTATTTAATTATGTATATTTTTTGTAAACCCCTTTTTCCTGTGACAACTAATGCCTACAGTCACCCCCTTTGGAAAAATGCAATCCCCCCACCTGTCCCACCTGTGGTAGGAAACTCAGGTAGCTCAGGTTAACAATACTTTGAAGTCATTGTGGCAAAAGTTAACCCAGGATGCGCGTCAATGAATTTTGAATTGTAATTGTTTAAAGCGCGCTATATAAAATCAGGGGGGAGCAGAGGCTTAGAAGGGGTCTGCAGGGGGAGGGGGGCTTAATAATAAATATAAAAAAAGGTGGCAAAGGTGAGGGGGAAATCGGTGGACGTCGACGACGGCGACGACGACTGCCGTGACAATTGGTCTGTGAAAAGCTTGAAACAAAATCAGAAAAAAATTTACAAAAAAAAATATATATATATATAGGCGGGCAACATGAAGTTGAATTAAATGTAAACAAGAAGCAGCAACAACAAGCACAGCAAATAATAATAAAAATAATAATAATAATAATAATAATAATGCGAGGAGAACTGCAACTCTGCCTTCAACGAGCCATGCAAAATCGCTGACGTGCCGAGCGTTTGAAGTCGTCTTTGTGGCTGTCCCTCCTGTGAGGGGGGGGGTTTACAGCAGGGGTAACCAGGAGGGGTTTGGGGTAGCCCCTGCCCCCCCCTTGACGCAAAAGTTTTTGCGTTTTCGGTTTGTTTTTTCCCTCCCCTCGAATTTCTTCCTTTGCCTGCTGCTATTTATTTCTTTTCCGCCTTTTCGTTTTTTTTTTTAGGACAATTGTTGCTTTTTTTTATAGAGGGGGTGTGAGGGTTAAAGTCTGGTTAAATTGTCAATCAAAGGGTTAAGGTTTAGTCGAAGGGAAACTATAAAAAAGAGGGTTAATTTGTAGTCTTTTAATTGATCTATTTTAAAGGATAAAAGGAGAGTATAGGGAACTTTTGAAATACATATATATATATATATAAATTAAAGGGTTAGAAAAAGGCTTTATATATTTTTAAAGCAATAAAAATGAATTAGATTTTATTGAAATATTTCAACAAAATTTTTTTTATATATTTAGATAATTTCTTACTTTCTTACGCTTTGTCTATGAGCATTTTTATAGCTTAAAAGCCTACAAATAGTTTATTTCTATTTAAGAAACTTAAATACTTCAGCAATTTTATTATATTAAAATATTTAGGTGAATTAAAAGCCTTTGAAAGCGTAATTTATTTTTTTAAAGTTAAATTTAATATCAACAGATTTTATGTAGATTTTTAAAATTTTTTTTGCCTTAATTAAAGTTTACCAGCTTAGGAACCTAGCTAAACTTTACTTAAAGATACTTGTTTAGTGTTTAACCCGCAGGACCTTAGCCCTCTTAACCCTCTTACACTTGACTAAAGTTTACTTTTAGCCTCAAACGCACAAAAAAAATCATAGAAAAAAAAAAGAAGAAATGAAAAAAAAAAAAAACTGTTGACAGGACTCTTTGGTAACAACAACAACAAAAAAAGAAACAGGACTAGAAAAATAAGGGGAGAGTTAAGTGCTCAATTGAAACTCGCTGAAAAGCAGGGGACTACGCGGCGTATACGTAATGACAGGGAGCAGGAGGAGCGAGTGGGTGGTTGCGGGTTGGCTGCGGGGGAGTACTCGGGGAGTACAGAGTGTGAGCCATTATAGCAGCTAATAATACTAGCATATTAACACATAATTCTCAACAGACACCGTGGCCTCCCCCTTCCTCCGCCTCTCGGCCTTTATTTTAGCCAGGCCAATGCGCGGGCCAAAACAGAGTGCGAGTGCGAGTGCGACTGCGAGTGTGTGTGCCTAAGAATAGCACCGAAAATCGGGTGGAAAAGGGGGTTTACCGGGGGGGAGCTGCGACAAAACAAAAGCATTCCAAACGCCACAAGAAGATGCGGCTGAATAAAAACAAAAAAAAAAAAAAAAAAGAAAATAGGTAAAGAAAAAGAAAAACATACGGCAGACTGCCACACATTTATTTGCGGCCGCTTCACAAATTATTTGTCACAAGCCATAAAGCGGGCTAAAAGTGTGTGTAAGTGTGTGTCTGAGGAAGAAAAAAAAAATAAGAACAAAAACATAATAATATTTCCTAAAAAAAAATATAGATAATGACTAGGAAATGCTCTTTTTTTTAAAGATACAAGTTTTTCTAGGCTTCTCAAGCAAACCTTCAGTCTCATAGCTAAAGGGAAATATTTATATTTACTTCAAGAAAGGAAATGCTTAGACTTCAAAAAGAATATTATATTATTAATATTATATATTATATATTAATAATATTATATATTATATATTAATATTTAAAAAAATGTAATATATACATATATTACTTTTCCAAATTTAATAATATAATTAAGTAAAGATTTAAATACTATAAATATTTTTTTGATATGATTTAAAACTTATTTGGCATATAGATTTCCTTTTGACATATTTTGTAAAATATAAAACTCCCTTAACAGTACAATAATAATATTTTTTAAGATGTAAAAAAGGCTAAAGTAAAGTAATAAAATTATTCAAGATGTATAAATAGCTTTAAATATTTTTAAAAATATATTTTAAAACTTATTTGCTATTTATATATTAAATATTATTTAAAACTGCCTTTAGACCTTTTTTGTATTATTAAATAATACACCCTTTAAGCCTTCTCTTATATTATTTTTATGTGAAGTCATGTGTAGATATTTGAAAGATATAAAACCCAGCAAAGTTACTTAGGGCATCCAAAAATCTATCTTCTAGATATTTTTATCTTTCCCACTAAGTGAGCCAACGGGGCGTATCAATGCTTTGGCTTTAACGCGATTTTTGGCCCCATATCTTGATTGTATTTTGATTTCATTTGATTTTATTTATACCCAGGTACACACACACACCACACACACACACGCCACACACACTCAACTGATGCAGCCATTAAAATTGTTCATTGAGTGGCATCGCCTCGTTCATAAGTGTGGCGACTCATTGCGGTTCCCGCTTGTTTTATTCCATCTTATTTATTTATTTATTTATTATTACTTTTCGTGCGTGTGGAGGGGGATTGCCTGGGTGCGTGGGACGGGCAAACAATACGCATAAATTAGCATAAAGCTCGCTCAACAATTTTCATAAATCTGACTCGATCGCAGAAAGGGAAATCTTGGCCACCGACAGGAATTTATTTTATTTTGAATTTCTTTTGATATCTTTTGTGATGAACGAAATGAGGCAATCAGGGGGAATGAAAGAGCTGCCGCCATAAGAATAGAAAATAACCGAAGACCAGAAGACTGAAGACAGAAGACTGAGGACAGAAGACTGAGGTCTGAGGACTGAAGACCGAAGACCGAAGACCCAAAGACCCGAAGAGTAATGGGCCCCGATCAGGGAGTGCTAATAATTTGATGAGGACTACTAACCGAAAAAAAACACAAGAGACTATAATAAAAAATAAATAAAACAGAAATGGGTAATAAACAAAATAAGGAAATGTGGGGAGGGAAAGCAAGGGGTAAAGAGGAGGTTAAATGGGGGAAAGATGAGGTTTAAGGGGGGGAAATGGGAGGAATATAGGAGAAAAATAAGGTGGTAAGTCGAAGGGGAAAAGGAGAAGGAGGAACAGGAGGAACATATAAGAAAAATCGAAGGAAAATAAGGTGCAAAAAGAAGGGGGAAAAGGCAAAGGAAAAAGCAGGGAAAAAGTCAGGGGAAAGGCATGAGAAAAGTCAGGGGGTAGGGCAGAGTTAAGGCACAGAATTTATTTTAAACAAAAACCAAACAGAAAATGGTTAAATGTTGCACATGTCGTGTTCGTGCCGGTTTACTTTTTTGTAATTCTTATTTTGCATATAAGCGGGCTAATTACTTTGTAATGAACTTTGACAACAGCAGGGTTAAGGGGTTGGGGGATAGGGGTTAGGGGTTGGGTTTGCAAGAACAAAGCGAAATCCATGACGAAAACAAATTAAAATGCAAGACAAAGTTGCCTCTGCACGTTGCCCATTCTCCAGGAGTCTCCAGGAGTCTCCACTCTCCCATACTCCTTTCTCCATACTCCATTCTCCCTGTTCCCCTACCCATTCCACTCGTTCCTCATCTGTCTCTCCCTCTCTCTCTTCCTCACATATACAAAATTTTCTGCTTAATTGCAAGACAAACAAAGGTGGAACAATATAAGAATGGGGGAATGGGGCGGCCAGGAATGCAGGGAATGGGCATAGGGGAATGGGGAAAGTGAAACGCTTTTGATAACAGGTGAGACTCCACACTGCTGCAGTGCAGGTGCCCCAAGAAGAGCCACCGTGTAGCCCTGTGTCGAAACTCTTCAATTTGCAATGCTACGTTTGCTTTCCGCTCAGCTGGAAGAAGGAGGAAGAAGCCTCCGATTCCACGGTGCCTCCCCTTGTTCCTTTTCCTCTTCCTCTTCCTTTTCCTTTTCCTTTTCCTTTCCATTTTCCATTTTTTTTTTTAATTGACACTTTTGCTAATACACCAGGAACAAATGGAAAGCAAGGAAGAGCCAGAGGAAGAGCGACTCCAAATGACTGGCATTTTAATTAGAAAATTTTTACTTGCAATTAATGCAAATTGCGTGCGTGTGCCAATTTCAATGTGCCAACAGCCGGTTCAATTCCGTGCGTTCCCTCAAACCCCCAACTGGAAGGCAAGGAAACCCTTTCAGATCGACGCGACGCGACATGTTGAAGTATGATTACATATTTGTGTGTGTGTATGTGTGTGTGTGGGTGGAGCGAGAAGCCAGCAAATATTTATTGTATTTTAGAATATATATATGGAGTGGAGAAGAAAAAAACAGAAAACAGAAAATGGAAAATGGAAAGCGGGCGGGGGGAGTATGGTGCCCAGGTCTGTCCCTGCTCCCACTCCTCCCCCCTTTCTCTGATTTGCCATAAAAGGCAAATATTCATCAGGCAAAAAGGGAAGCAGCACAAAGATTGTCATATAAATATAGATATAGATATATATAGGAGCGACTAACTGGGTAGACAAATATGATAGCTCATATCTTTGGCGGTCCAAACAAAAAAAAATCGTACCTTTTTGAATGACAATTTGGTCAACATGTTTCTCTCTAATAAATTAAAAAACAAAAACACAAAAAACCCCACAGACAAGAATAATGTAAATCGCAGACAAAACAAAAAATATGCGAGCTATCTATATCTCCACATATATTTTGGATATATATATATATAGTAAAAAGCTGAAAGGTTGCTCCAGGAAAAAAAACTGCGGGCCTGGGCAGAGGTTCGAGGAGTCGAGGCTTTATTTTTTGTCAAGTCTGAATGCCACGTGAGACTCTCTTGAATATATTTTGGTCATAAAAATATAGAAATTAAGGTTTAAGTTGAGGTTAAAGTTGGGTTTTGAAAAGTAAGCGTGATTTCCTAGTTTCTAAATTAAAAATTTATGTAAAAAACTATTGAAATTGTTGTCAGAGGTTGGGTTTTAAAAATGGGTTTAAGAATTAATGAAAAATAAAAGCAGAACATTGAAAAGAATTAGGAAAAGTTATTTAGTTTCTTTATTTAAAATATAATCACAAAACTATTGAAATTCTTATAAAAATATTGTCTTAAGTTGCTTTTAAAAAAAGGCTTAAGAATTAAGGGGAGTTTCTAGAGTTTTTATACTCTAAATTCTAAAGCAGAACTTTATGAAAAATTAAGGGAAGTTTTTTGTTTCTAAATTGAAAATATAATCACAAAACTATTAAAACTATTAATTATTATTGTCATAAGAAGAGCTTGAAAATGGTTTTAAAAATCTATTAAAACTATTAATTATTATTTTCATGAGAGGAGTTTAAAAATGGGTTTCTAGTTTCTAAATTAAAAATAAAAGCAGAACGTTTAGAAGCATTAGTGAAAGTTTTTAATTTCTAACTGAAAAATAATAATATAATAATAATAATAATACAAACTATACATTTTCAAAGTCTTTAATAAACCCCTATTTTTCCCAGTAATCTCTGACTTTTCTCAGTTAAAAAAACCTTTAAAGCCTCAACTGCCACTGGCTTTAAAGAGTGCTGACTGACCCTCAACCTAAACCAATCAATATATATACAGAAGATAATAGAGATATGTACAGAGATATATACAGAGATATATACACAGATATCTAGAGAGATATATACACAGATATATTCCTTACTCCCCCATCCAGAGTTGGCCACAATCTTTGGCCAAATCCCAGGCTAAGCTGTCTGTGTCTGACCAGTTTCAGTCTCCTCCACTTTCACTCTCTCATATATCTCCCTTTTAGCCCCCTCCTTTTGTTATATCCTGAAACCAAATCCTGAAGCTGAAGCTGATGCTGGTCCTGGTCCTGGTCCTGGTCCCGGTCTGGCCCTGGGTCATTCCAGGTGTCATCAATGTCATCTTCGACTTTATAACACAAAAACACTTTGTAATCCCCAAATGAAGCGACGACAAGGCAGCGGGGGGAAAAAAAAAACCAAGTGAAACCCGGTGAAAATGATTTTTCCAATTTTTATGGGCAACCTATTGTAGTTGGCCATTTGATCGCCTTTATCCTGATGGCCAGGACTAAGGGGCTTCGTTTTTTACTCATGGATGTGTGGTACATTTGTCATTCATGTGTTGATTTCCGTTTCCGCTTTCGCAAGTCGCCAAGTGTTTGCTCCTTTGGGGCATCGATTATGCTTTTTGGCAATTGTAAAGCGATTTTCAGTTATTTCATTTCATTGCTCGGCTGGCGAAAACGTTTTGATTGATGTTTGTTGCCACAAAAACATGCCGCAGGACACACAGGATGTACCACAACCACTCTCGGTGTGTGTGTGTGTGCCTGTGTTTTGATTATTTTGCAATTTACCACTCGCTGCTTTGTCACAAAAACAAAACACAAAAAATATGTGGAAGAGAGAGTCTGAAAAGCACAAGGACTTCTCCATTTCATTTTTTGCCAGGACTTTTTTCAGCTGGTTTTTCGTAACCCGCTCTCAATCGCAATTGAATTCATTCATTTATTCATTTCGTTTGGTTTTCGTTTGGTTCTCGTTTGGTTCTCGTTTCCGTGTACTCGTTTGGTTTATTCAACTCCCGGTCCAGGACCTCGCTTCGATGGGCAGGAGGAGCAGGTCCTGGCGCGTGCCAAATTAGCGCAAACGCTCTTTTTGCATCGAACAACTATTTGAGGTCCTGCGGGGGGGCTACGAAAAAAATAATCAAATAATGTGTAGGAAGGACCAAGGCAGTGAATGCCACACGAAAAATTCATTCACCTACCACCGGTTGACCGTTTGTCGGTTATGGTTTGATATATATATATATTGTATATGTACAAACATATATATAATTGGAGCAGCTTTCCCCCTCCTCGGGAACCCATCGAAATTTTAGGGATACGTATGCGGTTACGGGGGAGACCCTTTCAACTGCAGCGCCGCCTTTATGGTCGCAAATTCGCTTTGGCTTTTTGAACGCTTTATGGCTTAATTGGTTGAGCCCGGGCTGGGGTCGGGGCTTCGGTTTGATTCCCTCCCTCTCCCTCCTGCCTTCTCCCCCATAAAGTTTACTGCATTTAATGGGCCAGCCCTTTATGATCCCTCCAACCTAATCGAATGTATATCTCCTCTGCCTCTCCCACAGACTCTGGCCTGCCGCAGTACGCTGGTCGTGGTGCCGGCGGCGCTGGCGGTGATGACTCCATGTCCGAGGATCGCATCGCCCACATCCTCAGCGAGGCCTCGTCCCTCATGAAGCAGAGCAGCGTGGCCCAGCAGCAGCAGCGGGAGCGGGAGCATGAGCTGCGTCGCCACGGTGCCGGCCTCGTTGGCGATGATTCGCACAGCAACGAGGACAGCAAGTCGCCGCCCCAGAGCTGCACCTCGCCCTTCTTCAAGGTGGAGCAGCAGCTGAAGCAGCAGCAGCAGCAGCAACAGCAGCAGCAGCATCTCAATCCGGAGCAGCAGCGGGAGCGGGAGCGTGAGCAGCGCGAGCGGGAGCAACAGCAGCGTCTCAGGCACGAGGATCTGGCCCAGGACAAGATGGCGAGGCTGTACCAGGAGCTCATAGCACGCACTCCGCGGGAGGCACCATTTCCCAGGTGAGTAAAGAATCAGAAGGAGGTTAATAAAGGGAATTTTGAGACATTTTGACTAGTTTTTGCTTTTGAAAAGCTTTGGAAAGTTTTATTTCCGTCGCCAGGGAATGTTTTCCCCTTCAAAACCTATAAATGACCCAATAAACAACCTTCTTTCTCTCTCTTCTCCCCTGCAGCCTGTTCTTCTCACCCATTTTCGGAGGAGGTGCCGGCATGCCCGGCGCCGCTGGCAACGCCTTTCCCGCCATGGCCGATGAGAACATGCGGCATGTGTTCGAGCGGGAGATCGCCAAGCTGCAGCAGCAGCAGCAGCAGCAGCAACAGCAGCAGCAGCAGCAGCAGCAGGCGGCGGCCGCCCAGTTTCCCAACTTCTCCAGCCTGATGGCCCTGCAGCAGCAGGTGCTCAACGGGGCCCAGGATCTCTCGCTGGCCGCAGCGGCAGCCGCTGCCAAGGACATCAAGCTGAATGGCCAGCGTTCGTCGCTGGAGCACTCGGCCGGCGGCGGTGGCAGCAGCAGCAGCTGCTCCAAGGATGGCGAGCGCGACGAGCCCGGGTATCCATCCTCGCTGCATGGCCGCAAGTCCGAGGGTGGCGGCACACCGGCGCCAGGACAGGCCCCGGCCTCAGTGCCAGCCGCATCCTCGGCAGTGGCAGGAGCCGGAGCAGGAGTCGGAGTCGGAGTCGGAGTCGGAGCCGGAGCCGGGGCCAGCAGCAACTCGGCGGCACCCAGTCCCCTGAGCAACTCCATCCTGCCGCCTGCTTTGAGCAGCCAGAATGAGGAGTTTGCCGCCACGGCCAGTCCCCTGCAGCGGATGGCCTCCATCACGAACTCGCTGATCACCCAGCCGCCGGTGACGCCGCATCACAGCACACCGCAGCGCCCGACCAAGGCGGTCCTGCCGCCCATCACGCAGCAGCAGTTCGACATGTTCAACAACCTCAACACGGAGGACATAGTGCGTCGGGTGAAGGAGGCCCTCTCGCAGTACTCGATCTCCCAGCGACTGTTCGGCGAGTCGGTGCTGGGCCTGTCGCAGGGCTCCGTGTCCGACCTGCTGGCCCGGCCCAAGCCCTGGCACATGCTCACCCAGAAGGGGCGCGAGCCCTTCATACGCATGAAGATGTTCCTCGAGGACGAGAACGCGGTGCACAAGCTGGTGGCCAGCCAGTACAAGATTGCCCCGGAGAAGCTCATGCGGACGGGCAGCTACAGCGGGAGTCCCCAGATGCCGCAGGGCCTGGCCAGCAAGATGCAGGCCTCGCTGCCCATGCAGAAGATGATGAGCGAGCTGAAGCTGCAGGAGCCGGCGCAGGCGCAGCACCTCATGCAGCAGATGCAGGCGGCGGCCATGGCCCAGGCCCAGGCCCAGGCGCAGGCCCAGCAGCAGCAGCAGGTCCAGGTGCAGCAGGCTGCCCAGCAGCACCTGCAGCAGCAGGCCCAGCAGCACCTCCAGGCGGCGGCCCAGCAGCATCTCCAGCAGCAGCAGCAGCAGGCCCAGCAGGCCCAGCAGCAGCAGCATCCCCACCAGCAGCACCATCAGGCAGCGGCAGCGGCGGCGGCGGCTCTGCACCACCAGAGCATGCTGCTGACCTCGCCGGGGCTGCCGCCCCAGCACGCCATTAGCCTGCCGCCGGGCAATCCTGGCCAGAACCAGGGCAACTCCCAGAGCCAGAATGCCTCGGGCAGCGAGAAGAAGCCCATGCTGATGCCGGTCCACGGCACCAATGCCATGCGCAGCCTGCACCAGCACATGTCGCCCACCGTCTACGAGATGGCCGCCCTCACCCAGGACCTGGACACGCACGACATCACCACCAAGATCAAGGAGGCCCTGCTGGCCAACAACATTGGCCAGAAGATCTTCGGCGAGGCGGTGCTCGGCCTCTCCCAGGGCTCCGTCTCGGAGCTGCTCAGCAAGCCGAAGCCCTGGCACATGCTCTCCATCAAGGGCCGGGAGCCCTTCATCCGGATGCAGCTCTGGCTGAGCGACGCCAACAATGTGGAGCGGCTGCAGCTGCTCAAGAACGAGCGCCGCGAGGCGAGCAAGCGGCGCAGGAGCACCGGACCCAACCAGCAGGACAACAGCAGTGATACATCCAGCAACGACACCAATGACTTCTACACCAGCAGCCCCGGCCCGGGGTCCGTGGGCTCCGGGGTGGGCGGCGTGGGCGGTGCCCCGCCCAGCAAGAAGCAGAGGGTGCTCTTCTCCGAGGAGCAGAAGGAGGCCCTGCGGCTGGCCTTCGCCCTGGATCCCTACCCGAATGTGGGCACCATCGAGTTCCTGGCCAACGAGCTGAGCCTGGCCACGCGGACGATCACGAACTGGTTCCACAACCACCGGATGCGGTTGAAGCAGCAGGTGCCGCACGGCCAGCCGGGCCAGGACAACCCCATACCCAGCCGGGAGAGCACCAGTGCCACGCCCTTCGATCCCGTCCAGTTCCGGATCCTCCTGCAGCAGCGCCTCGTCGAGCTGCACAAGGAGCGCATGGGCCTGAGTGGGGCACCCATTCCCTATCCGCCCTACTTCGCCGCGGCCGCCCTGCTGGGACGCAGCCTGGCGGGCATACCAGGGGCAGCGGCCGCAGCGGGAGCGGCAGCAGCAGCTGCCGCAGCTGTGGGCGGCGGCGTGGGTGGGGCCACCACCAGCGAGGAGCTGCAGGCCCTCAACCAGGCCTTCAAGGAGCAAATGAGCGGCCTGGACCTGTCCATGCCCACGCTGAAGCGCGAGCGCAGCGATGACTACCAGGACGACCTGGAGCTGGACCACCACCAGCAGCATCATCACCTCCAGCTGCAGCAGCACCTGCAGCAGCAGCAGCAGCAGCACCAGCTCCAGCAGCAGCAGCAGCAGCTCAGCGACAACGAGTCCGAGCAGGACCAGCTGGAGGACAGCAAGAGCAGCGACTACGAGAAGGCCCTGCACAAGTCCGCTCTGGCCTCGGCGGCAGCGGCCGCCGCCTACATGTCCAATGCGGTGAGGAGCTCCCGCCGCAAGCCCGCTGCCCCCCAGTGGGTGAATCCGGCCGGTGTTGGTGGCGGTGCCGCGCCCACGCCCAACGCTGTCCTGGCGGCAGCTGCGGCAGCAGCCGCGGCCGCTGCAGCAGCGGCAGCCGCAGCCACGGCGGCGGAGAGCGAGAGGATCATCAATGGGGTGTGCGTGATGCAGGGCTCGGAGTACGGCAGGGACGACCCTGAGCAGGCTGGCAAGGAGTCGGCCGGCGGGGACTCGGATCACGAGCATGCCCAGCTGGAGATCGACCAGCGCTTCATGGAGCCGGAGGTGCATATCAAGCAGGAGGAGGAGGACGACGACGAGGAGGAGGAGGAGCAGCAGCCCAGCCTGGAGGGAGCCACCGACGAGGCACAGCAGCAGCAGCAGCAGCAGCTGAAGGTGGTCAACGAGGAGAAGCTGCGGCTGGTGCGCGTGCGTCGACTGAGCAGCACGGGCAACGGTTCCGCCGATGAGATGCCCGCACCCACGGCTCCGCCAGCGGCCTCCACTCCAGCTGAAGAGGCCTCCGGCAACAGCAACGCGGCCAGCACGGGCAGCAGTCCCCTGGCCCCACCAGCTGTGGCCGCCAGTTCGAGTCCTGCAGGATGGAACTACTAAGAGGAGCGAGCAGAGAGCGGAGAAGCCGAAAAACCGGAAGGAGCCGAAGGACCGGAAAGAGCTGAGAGACCGGAAAGGAGCCGGAGGAGCGAAATAATCAGTGCAATGTGTTGAGTTGAGGCCCGTTTACTTGTGATTAAGTTTGAAAATGTTGGAAAGAGAGACCGGGAGATCGATATCCAGAGGTCGAAAGAGAGAGCAGACACCCTATATATATCTATATATATATATATATTATATATATTATATTATATTATTTTTTTTAACTACTAAATAGGCGTTAGTTTGGTTTAGACCTAAGGTTAGTCCGTAGTAGTTTGTAGCTAAAAGTTTAGAGACGCTATGCGATCGTTGGGTGTGGAGCAGCGCAAAAAGTATTAAAGAAGGAGAGGGATGGGGGGAGCAGTTCCCCCCGGAAAGAGGAGAAGGAGGAGAAGGAGGAGTAGGAGCAGTAGGAGACCCCTCAGACCCTGACTTGCCGAAGAACTTGAACCAAAACACATGTGTGTCGAGATCCAAATGTTAGTGAAAAGAAAGATCAAAATCTTGCAAAGATTCGATGATCGATTAAGCGATTCTATCGATATTCGATTAAAGATTTTTTCGATTAAATTTTGTTAAGTAAGAAATTTTTTGTTCCACTTATTTATTGATAAATGATTTTTTTTTTGAGTAACAACTCTATTTTTGATTAAAGATTTTTCCGATAATTCTTTTTTTTTCTTAAGAAATTTCTCGATAAAATGTGTTTTTTAGTAACAATTTTATTGAAGATTTTTTCGATTCAACAAATTTTCGCTTCATGATTTTATCGATTACCGATATTTTACGATTGACGATCTTTTTCGATAAGCAATTTTATCGATTAACGATTTTTTTCGATTTGTTTCTACTTGAAGACTGTAAGCAAAGGCACACACACGTAATTCTATACTATTTTTTTTTTTTTTGTGTATCAACTCGATAGGTAAGTGTTAATTCGTTAAGTGTAAATAAATAAATTAATTAACGTGTAAATAGAGAGTTTCTGTCGTTCTTCCTAAAAAACAAAAACAAAAAAACGAAACCCTTAAATTCTTAAACCGCAAACCGACTTGTTTTTAACTATCTTTTGATCTCAAGCTAAATAAAAAATACAAAATAACAAATAACAAAATAAAAACGAAAAACCAAGGACAAGAGAAAAGGAAAGGGAATAGAAAGGAAGAGAAAAGAAAGCGAAAAGGGAAGTGAAGGAAAATGATTGAAAAACCCAAAGTAAAAGATAGTTAAAGGGCAAAAAAAGAGGAGATGAAACAAGTAAGAAGCGTGTTTTCCCCATCTTTGTTTTTCCAAATGATTTTGAGATGCGAAAAGTAAACATAAATAAAACAATAAATTTTGTAAATTTTGAATTTACATAAAAAACCACACAGACACACGACACACACACACTGATACATTGAGTAATTCATAATTATAGCAAAAATAAACACACATGCAAAATGCACTAAATTATTTATAATCTAATTATTCGATATAAACAATAACTACACATATACATATATCTAATATATAATTCAACATATATACGCAGGTATATATAGCATGTGGAGAGTGTATCAACTTAGCCTTACGCTAAATATAAATTTACATTTGCATTAAACCCTAGCATAAATAACAACAATTTTTTTCTGTGAATCTAAATAATATTATATTAAAAAAAACAGATAAAAACCCGCATATCGTACTAAAGAAATTACACAAAAAAAGAGAGAAAACAAAAAAAGAAAAGAAAAACCAACCGTAAGCTAAGAAAGCCAACTTTTTTTTTGCCTAGAACCTAAGTTTATATATACATTAATCGTAATATTAAATAAATTACATTATAATAAAAACACAAAAAAAAAAACAAACGCAAGAATCTGTTTTCCTACAACAACCCGAAGCAAATTTTTAAGCAAATATTTAAACGTTTTTTTCCTAGGCTAAATGTTTAAGCTAAAAAACCACAACAGATTTCTCTAAATAAATAAAAACTATGAAAAAAAATCCAAGCACAAAAACCATTTTTGCATAGGCCCAAAATTTGCCGCGTTATTATTATTATTATTATTATTATTATTACATACATACATATATATGAGACGAAAGAGGGAAGGAAGAGAAAGAAAATTACCAAAAGAAACATACAATTTGCGTCTTCAAGCGAAATTTATTCAAGAAATTTCACTAAAAAGGAAATCTAAGCAAATATAAAAGCGAGTAAAAAATATTTTGAAAAAATATATGCAGACACACAGAGAGAAAAACAACGATCTTCTTTAATTTATATATTTATATGTATAATTTCCACCCGAGTTTAAATACTTTGCATTTTCATACGCTTTAGCTAAAGAATAAATTATAAATTATAAATTATAAACCCAATATGGATATGGAGTAAAACTATATATAAAATATATACAAAGTATGGAATAACTTTTAGTTTTAATTTACAAAAACATTTTTTTTTCTATTATTATTATTATTATTATTATATATTATTGTAATTATATACAAAAAATACACATATAAAGCTAAAAGAATGAGAAGGAGGAGGAAAAGCAAGAGCGACAACATACCAATAATACATGAACATGAACGAAACTTTATCAAATAAAAATGTTTTCTTAAACGAAAAAAAAAAACAACACCCATCGATATCCTTTTTTATTTTCCGCCAAAAAAGAGAGCCCACAGAAAATCCCTGGAGAAAGTCCCCAGCCCGGGCCCTACGCCCTGTATAGCCTACCTTTTAGGTGGGAGTCCAGCAGGTGAATATCGAGTATATATATGATCAGCATTTTTATACACATACGGAACATATATATATATGAATATATATATAAACAAATATGCGGTGCTAGCCAACGTAACATATATATATATTAGGAGAGCAGGACATACGTAATTAATTTTAATTTAACATAAAAGCAATTTAAAAACGGATCTAAAGTAAAATCAAAAGCAAGGAGCTGTAAATAAAGTTAAAAAATGAAATAAAAATATATGTAAAAGTATATATGTAACCTGGAAATTTCCCTACTTAAAACAGTTTTTTGTTCATATTTTTTTGTGGCCCACAAACCAAGCAAACCCTAGCTGTACATAATAAATAATTAATAAAATAAATACCTAAAAATAAATTAAATAAAATGGATAGCAGAAAAACACAACAACAACAAACCAGACCATATCAATATTATGTTTAAAGCGTAAGAGGAATAAATGAAGTTATTTTAGCAGAAAAACAAAAGCGAAAACACCCAAAAACCAGCCATGACTTGACATAATTAATCAGCTGATATATATACCATATATATATCATAACATATATATATATATAGAGAAACCAACCAAGATATGGAAGGCAAGTCGAGAACGTGAACAGTTAACACACACACACACAGAGAACCCAAACAGAATCCCACTTCCACAAAGATACAGATGCAAAGATACAGATACAGATACTGGCAGTATCTCTCCGTTTTTTCAGTTTGAAATCCGCCCAATAAAGCAATGCAATACCGAAGAAGGAGCAAGGCCAAGCGTTTATTGACAAGAAATTAGCTAAATGTGCCCAAAAACACAATTATTAACAACAAAAGCAGCAAAAATATCAAAAATATACATATAAACAAACATAAAACGAAAGTAAATACAAAAAACAAGACATATATATATATAGATATTAAAGTTAAGCACACACACACACACAATTTTTGGCAAAAACCTCGAAAAACCATTTTCTAATATCTAAGCGATGAAAATTTAATCCCAAAAATTACACGAGAAGAAAACATTTTTTTGTAGCGCATTTCTTGTATAAATGCACACACGAGAGAGCATTCAAAAATTAAATAAGAAACCGAAAATAATAATTAAATAAATGGTAATATTTTTTTTAAATTAAGCTAAACTGTAATTGTGTTTTTTTTTAATTTCAACAAACGCGTATTTCCGGCAAACGCAAAAATTGCAAACAAAGAAAAGCGAAGGAAAAAAACACCAGAAAAATCAAAAACGCGTGAAAAAACAGCCACAGAAATAAAAAAGAAAAAGAAAACAAAAAACGATTATCAAAAAACAAGAAATAAAGCAAGAAAACGTCGGGCAAAGCAATGGAGCAAGGGAAGAAACATGGAGGAATGGGAGAAAATAATGCAAATATAAATAATAACAATATATGATTAATAAAACTAGTTTATATAGCATGTAAAACTGAACAGAAAAATCAAATTCAATAAAGACGAATCTACTGTATTCCAATCCGAACGATGTGTTTATTTATTTGCAAGCCTCTATTTCTATTGAAAGTAAGTAAAAAAGTTGCGTTTGGCGGTTAATTTATATGTTGTTAATATAAATTCCAATTCTGCCGTTAACTTATACCTATTTCTTTCTTATTTCTTTTCGTTCTCCCTGGAGAGATTTTCGGTTTACAATTTGTTAACACCTTCAATGGTTTTTTTATCATAACTCGGCTTAAACTCAACCGATTGCAGTCTAGTTTGGTTTTTTCTTCTTAGTTTTCATAGGAGAACATTTCTGCATTTAAAACTCGAAATCTAATTTTTGGCCAATTTTTGACAATTTTAACGATGTTACCCCTTACATTTTTTTGAAAAAATGGGTAAAATTTTTCTTTTGCCCGGACATGGCTTGATCGATTCTGCTGATGATGCTGATCAAGAATATATATGGTTTATAGGGTCGGAAATGTCTCCTTCCCTTATAATACCCTGCTAAACTGGGCAAAATCACCCAAAAAGAAGGAAAAACGAACAAACTTAGTTCAAAGGTGATTTTATTTCAGTATAAATAATGTTCACCCTTCATCTGTGAGCCTGGTGCATGAAATCCAGAAATTGATGAATTTGTGCCGAAAATGTAGAGATTGAAGACTCGTTCTTTCCTGCAAAAAAAAAAACAATTTGCACAACAACAATATGTTTTTGCTATGCCTAAATAATACAATGAGTATATGTACATTAAATTATTTATTAAGAAGACTCGGAAACTAAGTAAAAGCAAATGTTAAAATACGTATAATTAGTTATACCGTTAATCAGCATCAAGGTGTGTGTGCATATGCATGCAAATGATTTTGTGTTCAAATGTTGTTGCAAACAAGTTGATGTTGTTGTTGTTGTTGTTGGCAAAAGCAACGTTCGAATCTTGACGTTTGCAGTACAAATTCTTCGCTCGTCCGATTTCAAATACCAGGCGCACAGAAGGCAGCAGATGGAGGATGAGCTTTTACATTTGTTTGGCGCCCTCTGTCGGAATATTGCTGAAACTTTGCTAGCTAAGCTTTTTTAGCTAAGTCTCAAACCAATGAAGCTTTTCAGAAAAGCTTTTCGAAGCTTTACAGCACAGCTTTTCGAAGTGGTTTGAAACCTGGCTTAAATATGACTAAGCTTCCGAAAAATTCCGACAGGTGGCGCCAAACAAAACGAAAATTTATCCTCCATCTGCTGCCTTCTGTGCGCCTGGTACTTGAAATCAAGAATTTGATAATTTTGCATTGAAAATGTTGAGATTGAAGCCATGATTTTGCCTACAACAACAAACAACAACTATTTTTACAAGAACAAATAAAATAAAACATTATTTATTTAACTGACTGAAAATTGCTAACACACTCATTGGTTTTATAATCGTAACTTGGCTAAAACTCAACCGATTTCAGTCTGGTTTGCTGTTTTCTTCTTGGTTTTTAAATGCGAACATTTCTGCATTTAAAACTCGGTTTCTAATTTTTGGCCAATTTTTGACAATTAAATGCGAACATTTCTGCGTTTAAAACTCGATTTCTAATTTTTGGCCAATTTTTGACAATTTTAACGATGTAACCCCTTACATTTTTTTCAAAAATTGGCTGAAAAATACTAAAACCCTCATTGGTTTTATGATCGTAACTTGGCTAAAACTCAACCGATTTCAGTCTGGTTTTCTGTTTTCTTCTTGGTTTTTAAATGCGAACATTTCTGCGTTTAAAACTCGATTTCTAATTTATGGCCAATTTTTTGACAATTTTAACGATGTAACCCCTTACATTTTTTTCAAAAATTGGGTCGAATTTTTTGGTTGAAAAATACTAAAACCCTCATTGGTTTTATGATCGTAACTTGGCTAAAACTCAACCGATTTTAGTCTGGTTTGCTGTTTTCTTCCTGGTTTTTAAATGCGAACATTTCTGCGTTTAAAACTCGATTTCTAATTTTTGGCCAATTTTTGACAATTTTAACGATGTAACCCCTTACATTTTTTTCAAAAATTGGGTCAAATTTTTTGGCTGAAAAATACTAAAACCCTCATTGGTTTTATGATCGTAACTTGGCTAAAACTCAACCGATTTCAGTCTGGTTTGCTGTTTTCTTCTTGGTTTTTAAATGCGAACATTTCTGCATTTAAAACTCGGTTTCTAATTTTTGGCCAATTTTTGACAATTTTAACGATGTAACCCCTTACATTTTTTTCAAAAATTGGGTCAAATTTTTTGGCTGAAAAATACTAAAACCCTCATTGGTTTTATGATCGTAACTTGGCTAAAACTCAACCGATTTCAGTCTGGTTTGCTGTTTTCTTCCTGGTTTTTAAATGCGAACATTTCTGCATCTAAAACTCGATTTCTTATTTTTGGCCAATTTTTGACAATTTTAACGATGTAACCCCTTACATTTTTTTCAAAAATTGGGTCAAAATTTTTGGCTGAAAAATACTAAAACCCTCATTGGTTTTATGATCGTAACTTGGCTAAAACTCAACCGATTTCAGTCTGGTTTGCTGTTTTCTTCTTGGGTTTTAAATGCGAACATTTCTGCGTTTAAAACTCGGTTTCTAATTTTTGGCCAATTTTTGACAATTTTAACGATGTAACCCCTTACATTTTTTTCAAAAATTGGGTCGAATTTTTTGGTTGAAAAATACTAAAACCCTCATTGGTTTTATGATCGTAACTTGGCTAAAACTAAACCGATTTCAGTCTGGTTTGCTGTTTTCTTCTTGGTTTTTAAATGCGAACATTTCTGCATTTAAAACTCGGTTTCTAATTTTTGGCCAATTTTTGACAATTAAATGCGAACATTTCTGCGTTTAAAACTCGATTTCTAATTTTTGGCCAATTTTTGACAATTTTAACGATGTAACCCCTTACATTTTTTTCAAAAATTGGGTCAAATTTTTTGGCTGAAAAATACTAAAACCCTCATTGGTTTTATGATCGTAACTTGGCTAAAACTCAACCGATTTCAGTCTGGTTTGCTGTTTTCTTCCTGGTTTTTAAATGCGAACATTTCTGCATTTAAAACTCGGTTTCTAATTTTTGGCCAATTTTTGACAATTTTAACAATGTTACCCCTTACATTTTTTTCAAAAATTGGGTCAAATATTTTGGCTGAAAAATACTAAAACCCTCATTGGTTTTATGATCGTAACTTGGCTAAAACTCAACCGATTTCAGTCTGGTTTTCTGTTTTCTTCTTGGTTTTTAAATGCGAACATTTCTGCGTTTAAAACTCGGTTTCTAATTTTTGGCCAATTTTTGACAATTTTAACGATGTAACCCCTTACATTTTTTTCAAAAATTGGGTCAAATTTTTTGGCTGAAAAATACTAAAACCCTCATTGGTTTTATGATCGTAACTTGGCTAAAACTCAACCGATTTCAGTCTGGTTTGCTGTTTTCTTCTTGGTTTTTAAATGCGAACATTTCTGCGTTTAAAACTCGGTTTTCTAATTTTTTTGGCTGAAAAATACTAAAACCCTCATTGGTTTTATGATCGTAACTTGGCTAAAACTCAACCGATTTCAGTCTGGTTTGCTGTTTTCTTCTTGATTTTTAAATGCGAACATTTCTGCGTTTAAAACTCGGTTTCTAATTTTTGGCCAATTTTTGACAATTTTAACGATGTAACCCCTTACATTTTTTTCAAAAATTGGGTCCAATTTTTTGGCTGAAAAATACTAAAACCCTCATTGGTTTTATGTAACTTGGCTAAAACTCAACCGATTTCAGTCTGGTTTTCTGTTTTCTTCTTGGTTTTTAAATGCGAACATTTCTGCGTTTAAAACTCGGTTTCTAATTTTTGGCCAATTTTTGACAATTTTAACGATGTAACCCCTTACATTTTTTTAAAAAATTGGCTGAAAAATACTAAAACCCTCATTGGTTTTATGATCGTAACTTGGCTAAAACTCAACCGATTTCAGTCTGGTTTGCTGTTTTCTTCCTGGTTTTTAAATGCGAACATTTCTGCATTTAAAACTCGGTTTCTAATTTTTGGCCAATTTTTGACAATTTTAACGATGTAACCCCTTACATTTTTTTCAAAAATTGGCTCAAATTTTTTGGCTGAAAAATACTAAAACCCTCATTGGTTTTATGATCGTAACTTGGCTAAAACTCAACCGATTTCAGTCTGGTTTGCTGTTTTCTTCCTGGTTTTTAAATGCGAACATTTCTGCATCTAAAACTCGATTTCTTATTTTTGGCCAATTTTTGACAATTTTAACGATGTAACCCCTTACATTTTTTTCAAAAATTGGGTCAAAATTTTTGGCTGAAAAATACTAAAACCCTCATTGGTTTTATGATCGTAACTTGGCTAAAACTCAACCGATTTCAGTCTGGTTTGCTGTTTTCTTCTTGGGTTTTAAATGCGAACATTTCTGCGTTTAAAACTCGGTTTCTAATTTTTGGCCAATTTTTGACAATTTTAACGATGTAACCCCTTACATTTTTTTCAAAAATTGGGTCGAATTTTTTGGTTGAAAAATACTAAAACCCTCATTGGTTTTATGATCGTAACTTGGCTAAAACTAAACCGATTTCAGTCTGGTTTGCTGTTTTCTTCTTGGTTTTTAAATGCGAACATTTCTGCATTTAAAACTCGGTTTCTAATTTTTGGCCAATTTTTGACAATTAAATGCGAACATTTCTGCGTTTAAAACTCGATTTCTAATTTTTGGCCAATTTTTGACAATTTTAACGATGTAACCCCTTACATTTTTTTCAAAAATTGGGTCAAATTTTTTGGCTGAAAAATACTAAAACCCTCATTGGTTTTATGATCGTAACTTGGCTAAAACTCAACCGATTTCAGTCTGGTTTGCTGTTTTCTTTCTGGTTTTTAAATGCGAACATTTCTGCGTTTAAAACTCGATTTCTAATTTTTGGCCAATTTTTGACAATTTTAACGATGTAACCCCTTACATTTTTTTCAAAAATTGGGTCAAATTTTTTGGCTGAAAAATACTAAAACTCTCATTGGTTTTATGATCGTAACTTGGCTAAAACTCAACCGATTTCAGTCTGGTTTGCTGTTTTCTTCTTGGTTTTTAAATGCGAACATTTCTGCATTTAAAACTCGGTTTCTAATTTTTGGCCAATTTTTGACAATTTTAACAATGTTACCCCTTACATTTTTTTCAAAAATTGGGTCAAATATTTTGGCTGAAAAATACTAAAACCCTCATTGGTTTTATGATCGTAACTTGGCTAAAACTCAACCGATTTCAGTCTGGTTTTCTGTTTTCTTCTTGGTTTTTAAATGCGAACATTTCTGCGTTTAAAACTCGGTTTCTAATTTTTGGCCAATTTTTGACAATTTTAACGATGTAACCCCTTACATTTTTTTCAAAAATTGGGTCAAATTTTTTGGCTGAAAAATACTAAAACCCTCATTGGTTGTATGTAACTTGGCTAAAACTCAACCGATTTCAGTCTGGTTTGCTGTTTTCTTCTTGGTTTTTAAATGCGAACATTTCTGCGTTTAAAACTCGGTTTCTAATTTTTGGCCAATTTTTGACAATTTTAACGATGTAACCCCTTACATTTTTTTCAAAAATTGGGTCAAATTTTTTGGCTGAAAAATACTAAAACCCTCATTGGTTGTATGTAACTTGGCTAAAACTCAACCGATTTCAGTCTGGTTTGCTGTTTTCTTCTTGGTTTTTAAATGCGAACATTTCTGCGTTTAAAACTCGGTTTTCTAATTTTTTTGGCTGAAAAATACTAAAACCCTCATTGGTTTTATGATCGTAACTTGGCTAAAACTCAACCGATTTCAGTCTGGTTTGCTGTTTTCTTCTTGATTTTTAAATGCGAACATTTCTGCGTTTAAAACTCGGTTTCTAATTTTTGGCCAATTTTTGACAATTTTAACGATGTAACCCCTTACATTTTTTTCAAAAATTGGGTCCAATTTTTTGGCTGAAAAATACTAAAACCCTCATTGGTTTTATGTAACTTGGCTAAAACTCAACCGATTTCAGTCTGGTTTTCTGTTTTCTTCTTGGTTTTTAAATGCGAACATTTCTGCGTTTAAAACTCGGTTTCTAATTTTTGGCCAATTTTTGACAATTTTAACGATGTAACCCCTTACATTTTTTTAAAAAATTGGCTGAAAAATACTAAAACCCTCATTGGTTTTATGATCGTAACTTGGCTAAAACTCAACCGATTTCAGTCTGGTTTGCTGTTTTCTTCCTGGTTTTTAAATGCGAACATTTCTGCATTTAAAACTCGGTTTCTAATTTTTGGCCAATTTTTGACAATTTTAACGATGTAACCCCTTACATTTTTTTCAAAAATTGGCTCAAATTTTTTGGCTGAAAAATACTAAAACCCTCATTGGTTTTATGATCGTAACTTGGCTAAAACTCAACCGATTTCAGTCTGGTTTTCTGTTTTCTTCTTGATTTTTAAATGCGAACATTTCTGCGTTTAAAACTCGGTTTCTAATTTTTGGCCAATTTTTGACAATTTTAACGATGTAACCCCTTACATTTTTTTCAAAAATTGGGTCAAATTTTTTGGCTGAAAAATACTAAAACCCTCATTGGTTTTATGATCGTAACTTGGCTAAAACTCAACCGATTTCAGTCTGGTTTGCTGTTTTCTTCTTGGTTTTTAAATGCGAACATTTCTGCGTTTAAAACTCGGTTTCTAATTTTTGGCCAATTTTTGACAATTTTAACGATGTAACCCCTTACATTTTTTTCAAAAATTGGCTGAAAAATACTAAAACCCTCATTGGTTTTATGATCGTAACTTGGCTAAAACTCAACCGATTTCAGTCTGGTTTGCTGTTTTCTTCTTGATTTTTAAATGCGAACATTTCTGCGTTTAAAACTCGGTTTCTAATTTTTGGCCAATTTTTGACAATTTTAACGATGTAACCCCTTACATTTTTTTCAAAAATTGGGTCAAATTTTTTGGCTGAAAAATACTAAAACCCTCATTGGTTTTATGATCGTAACTTGGCTAAAACTCAACCGATTTCAGTCTGGTTTGCTGTTTTCTTCTTGGGTTTTAAATGCGAACATTTCTGCGTTTAAAACTCGGTTTTCTAATTTTTTTGGCTGAAAAATACTAAAACCCTCATTGGTTTTATGATCGTAACTTGGCTAAAACTCAACCGATTTCAGTCTGGTTTGCTGTTTTCTTCTTGATTTTTAAATGCGAACATTTCTGCGTTTAAAACTCGGTTTCTAATTTTTGGCCAATTTTTGACAATTTTAACGATGTAACCCCTTACATTTTTTTCAAAAATTGGGTCAAATTTTTTGGCTGAAAAATACTAAAACCCTCATTGGTTTTATGTAACTTGGCTAAAACTCAACCGATTTCAGTCTGGTTTGCTGTTTTCTTCTTGATTTTTAAATGCGAACATTTCTGCGTTTAAAACTCGGTTTCTAATTTTTGGCCAATTTTTGACAATTTTAACGATGTAACCCCTTACATTTTTTTCAAAAATTGGCTGAAAAATACTAATACCCTCATTGGTTTTATGATCGTAACTTGGCTAAAACTCAACCGATTTCAGTCTGGTTTGCTGTTTTCTTCCTGGTTTTTAAATGCAAACATTTCTGCGTTTAAAACTCGATTTCTAATTTTTGGCCAATTTTTGACAATTTTAACGATGTAACCCCTTACATTTTTTTCAAAAATTGGCTGAAAAATACTAATACCCTCATTGGTTTTATGATCGTAACTTGGCTAAAACTCAACCGATTTCAGTCTGGTTTTCTGTTTTCTTCTTGGTTTTTAAATGCGAACCATTCTGCATTTAAAACTCGATATCTAATTTTTGGCCAATTTTCGACAATTTTAACGATGTAACCCCTTACATTTTTTTCAAAAATTGGGTCAAATTTTTTGGCTGAAAAATACTAAAACCCTCATTGGTTTTATGATCGTAACTTGGCTAAAACTCAACCGATTTCAGTCTGGTTTGCTGTTTTCTTCTTGATTTTTAAATGCGAACATTTCTGCGTTTAAAACTCGGTTTCTAATTTTTGGCAAATTTTTGACAATTTTAACGATGTAACCCCTTACATTTTTTTCAAAAATTGGGTCAAATTTTTTGGCTGAAAAATACTAAAACCCTCATTGGTTTTATGATCGTAACTTGGCTAAAACTCAACCGATTTCAGTCTGGTTTTCTGTTTTCTTCTTGGTTTTTAAATGCGAACATTTCTGCATTTAAAACTCGGTTTCTAATTTTTGGCCAATTTTTGACAATTTTAACGATGTAACCCCTTACATTTTTTTCAAAAATTGGGTCAATTTTTTTGGCTGAAAAATACTAAAACCCTCATTGGTTTTATGATCGTAACTTGGCTAAAACTCAACCGATTTCAGTCTGGTTTGCTGTTTTCTTCCTGGTTTTTAAATGCAAACATTTCTGCGTTTAAAACTCGGTTTCTAATTTTTGGCCAATTTTTGACAATTTTAACGATGTAACCCCTTACATTTTTTTCAAAAATTGGCTGAAAAATACTAAAACCCTCATTGGTTTTATGATCGTAACTTGGCTAAAACTCAACCGATTTCAGTCTGGTTTGCTGTTTTCTTCCTGGTTTTTAAATGCGAACATTTCTGCGTTTAAAACTCGATTTCTAATTTTTGGCCAATTTTTGACAATTTTAACGATGTAACCCCTTACATTTTTTTCAAAAATTGGGTCAAATTTTTTGGCTGAAAAATACTAAAACCCTCATTGGTTTTATGATCGTAACTTGGCTAAAACTCAACCGATTTCAGTCTGGTTTGCTGTTTTCTTCTTGGTTTTTAAATGCGAACATTTCTGCGTTTAAAACTCGGTTTCTAATTTTTGGCCAATTTTTGACAATTTTAACGATGTAACCCCTTACATTTTTTTCAAAATTGGCTGAAAAATACTAAAACCCTCATTGGTTTTATGATCGTAACTTGGCTAAAACTCAACCGATTTCAGTCTGGTTTGCTGTTTTCTTCCTGGTTTTTAAATGCGAACATTTCTGCATTTAAAACTCGGTTTCTAATTTTTGGCCAATTTTTGACAATTTTAACGATGTAACCCCTTACATTTTTTTCAAAAATTGGCTGAAAAATACTAAAACCCTCATTGGTTTTATGATCGTAACTTGGCTAAAACTCAACCAATTTCAGTCTGGTTTGCTGTTTTCTTCTTGATTTTTAAATGCGAACATTTCTGCATTTAAAACTCGGTTTCTAATTTTTGGCCAATTTTTGACAATTTTAACGATGTAACCCCTTAAATTTTTTTCAAAAATTGGGTCAAATTTTTTGGCTGAAAAATACTAAAACCCTCATTGGTTTTATGATCGTAACTTGGCTAAAACTCAACCGATTTCAGTCTGGTTTTCTGTTTTCTTCTTGGTTTTTAAATGCGAACCATTCTGCATTTAAAACTCGATATCTAATTTTTGGCCAATTTTCGACAATTTTAACGATGTAACCCCTTACATTTTTTTCAAAAATTGGGTCAATTTTTTTGGCTGAAAAATTCTAAAACCCTCATTGGTTTTATGATCGTAACTTGGCTAAAACTCAACCGATTTCAGTCTGGTTTGCTGTTTTCTTCTTGATTTTTAAATGCGAACATTTCTGCATTTAAAACTCGATTTCTAATTTTTGGCCAATTTTTGACAATTTTAACGATGTAACTAACCCCTTACATTTTTTTCAAAAATTGGGTCAATTTTTTTGGCTGAAAAATACTAATACCCTCATTGGTTTTATGATCGTAACTTGGCTAAAACTCAACCGATTTCAGTCTGGTTTGCTGTTTTCTTCCTGGTTTTTAAATGCGAACATTTCTGCGTTTAAAACTCGGTTTCTAATTTTGGCCAATTTTTGACAATTTTAACGATGTAACCCCTTACATTTTTTTCAAAAATTGGCTGAAAAATACTAAAACCCTCATTGGTTTTATGATCGTAACTTGGCTAAAACTCAACCGATTTCAGTCTGGTTTGCTGTTTTCTTCCTGGTTTTTAAATGCGAACATTTCTGCGTTTAAAACTCGGTTTCTAATTTTTGGCCAATTTTTGACAATTTTAACGATGTAACCCCTTACATTTTTTTCAAAAATTGGCTGAAAAATACTAAAACCCTCATTGGTTTTATGATCGTAACTTGGCTAAAACTCAACCGATTTCAGTCTGGTTTGCTGTTTTCTTCTTGGTTTTTAAATGCGAACATTTCTGCGTTTAAAACTCGATTTCTAATTTTTGGCCAATTTTTGACAATTTTAACGATGTAACCCCTTACATTTTTTTAAAAAATTGGCTGAAAAATACTAAAACCCTCATTGGTTTTATGATCGTAACTTGGCTAAAACTCAACCGATTTCAGTCTGGTTTGCTGTTTTCTTCCTGGTTTTTAAATGCGAACATTTCTGCGTTTAAAACTCGGTTTCTAATTTTTGGCCAATTTTTGACAATTTTAACGATGTAACCCCTTACATTTTTTTCAAAAATTGGCTCAAATTTTTTGGCTGAAAAATACTAAAACCCTCATTGGTTTTATGATCGTAACTTGGCTAAAACTCAACCGATTTCAGTCTGGTTTTCTGTTTTCTTCTTGATTTTTAAATGCGAACATTTCTGCGTTTAAAACTCGGTTTCTAATTTTTGGCCAATTTTTGACAATTTTAACGATGTAACCCCTTACATTTTTTTCAAAAATTGGGTCAAATTTTTTGGCTGAAAAATACTAAAACCCTCATTGGTTTTATGATCGTAACTTGGCTAAAACTCAACCGATTTCAGTCTGGTTTGCTGTTTTCTTCCTGGTTTTTAAATGCGAACATTTCTGCATTTAAAACTCGGTTTCTAATTTTTGGCCAATTTTTGACAATTTTAACGATGTAACCCCTTACATTTTTTTCAAAAATTGGCTCAAATTTTTTGGCTGAAAAATACTAAAACCCTCATTGGTTTTATGATCGTAACTTGGCTAAAACTCAACCGATTTCAGTCTGGTTTGCTGTTTTCTTCCTGGTTTTTAAATGCGAACATTTCTGCATCTAAAACTCGATTTCTTATTTTTGGCCAATTTTTGACAATTTTAACGATGTAACCCCTTACATTTTTTTCAAAAATTGGGTCAAAATTTTTGACTGAAAAATACTAAAACCCTCATTGGTTTTATGATCGTAACTTGGCTAAAACTCAACCGATTTCAGTCTGGTTTGCTGTTTTCTTCTTGGGTTTTAAATGCGAACATTTCTGCGTTTAAAACTCGGTTTCTAATTTTTGGCCAATTTTTGACAATTTTAACGATGTAACCCCTTACATTTTTTTCAAAAATTGGGTCAAATTTTTTGGCTGAAAAATACTAAAACCCTCATTGGTTTTATGATCGTAACTTGGCTAAAACTCAACCGATTTCAGTCTGGTTTGCTGTTTTCTTTCTGGTTTTTAAATGCGAACATTTCTGCGTTTAAAACTCGATTTCTAATTTTTGGCCAATTTTTGACAATTTTAACGATGTAACCCCTTACATTTTTTTCAAAAATTGGGTCAAATTTTTTGGCTGAAAAATACTAAAACTCTCATTGGTTTTATGATCGTAACTTGGCTAAAACTCAACCGATTTCAGTCTGGTTTGCTGTTTTCTTCTTGGTTTTTAAATGCGAACATTTCTGCATTTAAAACTCGGTTTCTAATTTTTGGCCAATTTTTGACAATTTTAACAATGTTACCCCTTACATTTTTTTCAAAAATTGGGTCAAATATTTTGGCTGAAAAATACTAAAACCCTCATTGGTTTTATGATCGTAACTTGGCTAAAACTCAACCGATTTCAGTCTGGTTTTCTGTTTTCTTCTTGGTTTTTAAATGCGAACATTTCTGCGTTTAAAACTCGGTTTCTAATTTTTGGCCAATTTTTGACAATTTTAACGATGTAACCCCTTACATTTTTTTCAAAAATTGGGTCAAATTTTTTGGCTGAAAAATACTAAAACCCTCATTGGTTGTATGTAACTTGGCTAAAACTCAACCGATTTCAGTCTGGTTTGCTGTTTTCTTCTTGGTTTTTAAATGCGAACATTTCTGCGTTTAAAACTCGGTTTCTAATTTTTGGCCAATTTTTGACAATTTTAACGATGTAACCCCTTACATTTTTTTCAAAAATTGGGTCAAATTTTTTGGCTGAAAAATACTAAAACCCTCATTGGTTGTATGTAACTTGGCTAAAACTCAACCGATTTCAGTCTGGTTTGCTGTTTTCTTCTTGGTTTTTAAATGCGAACATTTCTGCGTTTAAAACTCGGTTTTCTAATTTTTTGGCTGAAAAATACTAAAACCCTCATTGGTTTTATGATCGTAACTTGGCTAAAACTCAACCGATTTCAGTCTGGTTTGCTGTTTTCTTCTTGATTTTTAAATGCGAACATTTCTGCGTTTAAAACTCGGTTTCTAATTTTTGGCCAATTTTTGACAATTTTAACGATGTAACCCCTTACATTTTTTTCAAAAATTGGGTCCAATTTTTTGGCTGAAAAATACTAAAACCCTCATTGGTTTTATGTAACTTGGCTAAAACTCAACCGATTTCAGTCTGGTTTTCTGTTTTCTTCTTGGTTTTTAAATGCGAACATTTCTGCGTTTAAAACTCGGTTTCTAATTTTGGCCAATTTTTGACAATTTTAACGATGTAACCCCTTACATTTTTTTAAAAATTGGCTGAAAAATACTAAAACCCTCATTGGTTTTATGATCGTAACTTGGCTAAAACTCAACCGATTTCAGTCTGGTTTGCTGTTTTCTTCCTGGTTTTTAAATGCGAACATTTCTGCATTTAAAACTCGGTTTCTAATTTTTGGCCAATTTTTGACAATTTTAACGATGTAACCCCTTACATTTTTTTCAAAAATTGGCTCAAATTTTTTGGCTGAAAAATACTAAAACCCTCATTGGTTTTATGATCGTAACTTGGCTAAAACTCAACCGATTTCAGTCTGGTTTGCTGTTTTCTTCTTGATTTTTAAATGCGAACATTTCTGCGTTTAAAACTCGGTTTCTAATTTTTGGCCAATTTTTGACAATTTTAACGATGTAACCCCTTACATTTTTTTCAAAAATTGGGTCAAATTTTTTGGCTGAAAAATACTAAAACCCTCATTGGTTTTATGATCGTAACTTGGCTAAAACTCAACCGATTTCAGTCTGGTTTTCTGTTTTCTTCTTGGTTTTTAAATGCGAACATTTCTGCATTTAAAACTCGGTTTCTAATTTTTGGCCAATTTTTGACAATTTTAACGATGTAACCCCTTACATTTTTTTCAAAAATTGGGTCAATTTTTTTGGCTGAAAAATACTAAAACCCTCATTGGTTTTATGATCGTAACTTGGCTAAAACTCAACCGATTTCAGTCTGGTTTGCTGTTTTCTTCCTGGTTTTTAAATGCAAACATTTCTGCGTTTAAAACTCGGTTTCTAATTTTTGGCCAATTTTTGACAATTTTAACGATGTAACCCCTTACATTTTTTTCAAAAATTGGCTGAAAAATACTAAAACCCTCATTGGTTTTATGATCGTAACTTGGCTAAAACTCAACCGATTTCAGTCTGGTTTGCTGTTTTCTTCCTGGTTTTTAAATGCGAACATTTCTGCGTTTAAAACTCGATTTCTAATTTTTGGCCAATTTTTGACAATTTTAACGATGTAACCCCTTACATTTTTTTCAAAAATTGGGTCAAATTTTTTGGCTGAAAAATACTAAAACCCTCATTGGTTTTATGATCGTAACTTGGCTAAAACTCAACCGATTTCAGTCTGGTTTGCTGTTTTCTTCTTGGTTTTTAAATGCGAACATTTCTGCGTTTAAAACTCGATTTCTAATTTTTGGCCAATTTTTGACAATTTTAACGATGTAACCCCTTACATTTTTTTCAAAAATTGGGTCAAATTTTTTGGCTGAAAAATACTAAAACCCTCATTGGTTTTATGATCGTAACTTGGCTAAAACTCAACCGATTTCAGTCTGGTTTTCTGTTTTCTTCTTGATTTTTAAATGCGAACATTTCTGCGTTTAAAACTCGGTTTCTAATTTTTGGCCAATTTTTGACAATTTTAACGATGTAACCCCTTACATTTTTTTCAAAAATTGGGTCAAATTTTTTGGCTGAAAAATACTAAAACCCTCATTGGTTTTATGATCGTAACTTGGCTAAAACTCAACCGATTTCAGTCTGGTTTGCTGTTTTCTTTCTGGTTTTTAAATGCGAACATTTCTGCGTTTAAAACTCGATTTCTAATTTTTGGCCAATTTTTGACAATTTTAACGATGTAACCCCTTACATTTTTTTCAAAAATTGGGTCAAATTTTTTGGCTGAAAAATACTAAAACTCTCATTGGTTTTATGATCGTAACTTGGCTAAAACTCAACCGATTTCAGTCTGGTTTGCTGTTTTCTTCTTGGTTTTTAAATGCGAACATTTCTGCATTTAAAACTCGGTTTCTAATTTTTGGCCAATTTTTGACAATTTTAACAATGTTACCCCTTACATTTTTTTCAAAAATTGGGTCAAATATTTTGGCTGAAAAATACTAAAACCCTCATTGGTTTTATGATCGTAACTTGGCTAAAACTCAACCGATTTCAGTCTGGTTTTCTGTTTTCTTCTTGGTTTTTAAATGCGAACATTTCTGCGTTTAAAACTCGGTTTCTAATTTTTGGCCAATTTTTGACAATTTTAACGATGTAACCCCTTACATTTTTTTCAAAAATTGGGTCAAATTTTTTGGCTGAAAAATACTAAAACCCTCATTGGTTGTATGTAACTTGGCTAAAACTCAACCGATTTCAGTCTGGTTTGCTGTTTTCTTCTTGGTTTTTAAATGCGAACATTTCTGCGTTTAAAACTCGGTTTCTAATTTTTGGCCAATTTTTGACAATTTTAACGATGTAACCCCTTACATTTTTTTCAAAATTGGGTCAAATTTTTTGGCTGAAAAATACTAAAACCCTCATTGGTTGTATGTAACTTGGCTAAAACTCAACCGATTTCAGTCTGGTTTGCTGTTTTCTTCTTGGTTTTTAAATGCGAACATTTCTGCGTTTAAAACTCGGTTTTCTAATTTTTTTGGCTGAAAAATACTAAAACCCTCATTGGTTTTATGATCGTAACTTGGCTAAAACTCAACCGATTTCAGTCTGGTTTGCTGTTTTCTTCTTGATTTTTAAATGCGAACATTTCTGCGTTTAAAACTCGGTTTCTAATTTTTGGCCAATTTTTGACAATTTTAACGATGTAACCCCTTACATTTTTTTCAAAAATTGGGTCCAATTTTTTGGCTGAAAAATACTAAAACCCTCATTGGTTTTATGTAACTTGGCTAAAACTCAACCGATTTCAGTCTGGTTTGCTGTTTTCTTCTTGGTTTTTAAATGCGAACATTTCTGCGTTTAAAACTCGGTTTTCTAATTTTTTGGCTGAAAAATACTAAAACCCTCATTGGTTTTATGATCGTAACTTGGCTAAAACTCAACCGATTTCAGTCTGGTTTGCTGTTTTCTTCTTGATTTTTAAATGCGAACATTTCTGCGTTTAAAACTCGGTTTCTAATTTTTGGCCAATTTTTGACAATTTTAACGATGTAACCCCTTACATTTTTTTAAAAAATTGGCTGAAAAATACTAAAACCCTCATTGGTTTTATGATCGTAACTTGGCTAAAACTCAACCGATTTCAGTCTGGTTTGCTGTTTTCTTCCTGGTTTTTAAATGCGAACATTTCTGCATTTAAAACTCGGTTTCTAATTTTTGGCCAATTTTTGACAATTTTAACGATGTAACCCCTTACATTTTTTTCAAAAATTGGCTCAAATTTTTTGGCTGAAAAATACTAAAACCCTCATTGGTTTTATGATCGTAACTTGGCTAAAACTCAACCGATTTCAGTCTGGTTTGCTGTTTTCTTCTTGATTTTTAAATGCGAACATTTCTGCGTTTAAAACTCGGTTTCTAATTTTTGGCCAATTTTTGACAATTTTAACGATGTAACCCCTTACATTTTTTTCAAAAATTGGGTCAAATTTTTTGGCTGAAAAATACTAAAACCCTCATTGGTTTTATGATCGTAACTTGGCTAAAACTCAACCGATTTCAGTCTGGTTTTCTGTTTTCTTCTTGGTTTTTAAATGCGAACATTTCTGCATTTAAAACTCGGTTTCTAATTTTTGGCCAATTTTTGACAATTTTAACGATGTAACCCCTTACATTTTTTTCAAAAATTGGGTCAATTTTTTTGGCTGAAAAATACTAAAACCCTCATTGGTTTTATGATCGTAACTTGGCTAAAACTCAACCGATTTCAGTCTGGTTTGCTGTTTTCTTCCTGGTTTTTAAATGCAAACATTTCTGCGTTTAAAACTCGGTTTCTAATTTTTGGCCAATTTTTGACAATTTTAACGATGTAACCCCTTACATTTTTTTCAAAAATTGGCTGAAAAATACTAAAACCCTCATTGGTTTTATGATCGTAACTTGGCTAAAACTCAACCGATTTCAGTCTGGTTTGCTGTTTTCTTCCTGGTTTTTAAATGCGAACATTTCTGCGTTTAAAACTCGATTTCTAATTTTTGGCCAATTTTTGACAATTTTAACGATGTAACCCCTTACATTTTTTTCAAAAATTGGGTCAAATTTTTTGGCTGAAAAATACTAAAACCCTCATTGGTTTTATGATCGTAACTTGGCTAAAACTCAACCGATTTCAGTCTGGTTTGCTGTTTTCTTCTTGGTTTTTAAATGCGAACATTTCTGCGTTTAAAACTCGATTTCTAATTTTTGGCCAATTTTTGACAATTTTAACGATGTAACCCCTTACATTTTTTTCAAAAATTGGGTCAAATTTTTTGGCTGAAAAATACTAAAACCCTCATTGGTTTTATGATCGTAACTTGGCTAAAACTCAACCGATTTCAGTCTGGTTTTCTGTTTTCTTCTTGATTTTTAAATGCGAACATTTCTGCGTTTAAAACTCGGTTTCTAATTTTGGCCAATTTTTGACAATTTTAACGATGTAACCCCTTACATTTTTTTCAAAAATTGGGTCAAATTTTTTGGCTGAAAAATACTAAAACCCTCATTGGTTTTATGATCGTAACTTGGCTAAAACTCAACCGATTTCAGTCTGGTTTGCTGTTTTCTTCTTGGTTTTTAAATGCGAACATTTCTGCGTTTAAAACTCGGTTTCTAATTTTTGGCCAATTTTTGACAATTTTAACGATGTAACCCCTTACATTTTTTTCAAAATTGGCTGAAAAATACTAAAACCCTCATTGGTTTTATGATCGTAACTTGGCTAAAACTCAACCGATTTCAGTCTGGTTTGCTGTTTTCTTCTTGATTTTTAAATGCGAACATTTCTGCGTTTAAAACTCGGTTTCTAATTTTGGCCAATTTTTGACAATTTTAACGATGTAACCCCTTACATTTTTTTCAAAAATTGGGTCAAATTTTTTGGCTGAAAAATACTAAAACCCTCATTGGTTTTATGATCGTAACTTGGCTAAAACTCAACCGATTTCAGTCTGGTTTGCTGTTTTCTTCTTGGGTTTTAAATGCGAACATTTCTGCGTTTAAAACTCGGTTTTCTAATTTTTTTGGCTGAAAAATACTAAAACCCTCATTGGTTTTATGATCGTAACTTGGCTAAAACTCAACCGATTTCAGTCTGGTTTGCTGTTTTCTTCTTGATTTTTAAATGCGAACATTTCTGCGTTTAAAACTCGGTTTCTAATTTTTGGCCAATTTTTGACAATTTTAACGATGTAACCCCTTACATTTTTTTCAAAAATTGGGTCAAATTTTTTGGCTGAAAAATACTAAAACCCTCATTGGTTTTATGTAACTTGGCTAAAACTCAACCGATTTCAGTCTGGTTTGCTGTTTTCTTCTTGATTTTTAAATGCGAACATTTCTGCGTTTAAAACTCGGTTTCTAATTTTTGGCCAATTTTTGACAATTTTAACGATGTAACCCCTTACATTTTTTTCAAAAATTGGGTCAAATTTTTTGGCTGAAAAATACTAAAACCCTCATTGGTTTTATGATCGTAACTTGGCTAAAACTCAACCGATTTCAGTCTGGTTTGCTGTTTTCTTCCTGGTTTTTAAATGCAAACATTTCTGCGTTTAAAACTCGATTTCTAATTTTTGGCCAATTTTTGACAATTTTAACGATGTAACCCCTTACATTTTTTTCAAAAATTGGCTGAAAAATACTAATACCCTCATTGGTTTTATGATCGTAACTTGGCTAAAACTCAACCGATTTCAGTCTGGTTTTCTGTTTTCTTCTTGGTTTTTAAATGCGAACCATTCTGCATTTAAAACTCGATATCTAATTTTTGGCCAATTTTCGACAATTTTAACGATGTAACCCCTTACATTTTTTTCAAAATTGGGTCAAATTTTTTGGCTGAAAAATACTAAAACCCTCATTGGTTTTATGATCGTAACTTGGCTAAAACTCAACCGATTTCAGTCTGGTTTGCTGTTTTCTTCTTGATTTTTAAATGCGAACATTTCTGCGTTTAAAACTCGGTTTCTAATTTTTGGCAAATTTTTGACAATTTTAACGATGTAACCCCTTACATTTTTTTCAAAAATTGGGTCAAATTTTTTGGCTGAAAAATACTAAAACCCTCATTGGTTTTATGATCGTAACTTGGCTAAAACTCAACCGATTTCAGTCTGGTTTGCTGTTTTCTTCTTGGTTTTTAAATGCGAACATTTCTGCGTTTAAAACTCGATTTCTAATTTTTGGCCAATTTTTGACAATTTTAACGATGTAACCCCTTACATTTTTTTCAAAAATTGGGTCAAATTTTTTGGCTGAAAAATACTAAAACCCTCATTGGTTTTATGATCGTAACTTGGCTAAAACTCAACCGATTTCAGTCTGGTTTGCTGTTTTCTTCTTGGGTTTTAAATGCGAACATTTCTGCGTTTAAAACTCGGTTTTCTAATTTTTTTGGCTGAAAAATACTAAAACCCTCATTGGTTTTATGATCGTAACTTGGCTAAAACTCAACCGATTTCAGTCTGGTTTGCTGTTTTCTTCTTGATTTTTAAATGCGAACATTTCTGCGTTTAAAACTCGGTTTCTAATTTTTGGCCAATTTTTGACAATTTTAACGATGTAACCCCTTACATTTTTTTCAAAAATTGGGTCAAATTTTTTGGCTGAAAAATACTAAAACCCTCATTGGTTTTATGTAACTTGGCTAAAACTCAACCGATTTCAGTCTGGTTTGCTGTTTTCTTCTTGATTTTTAAATGCGAACATTTCTGCGTTTAAAACTCGGTTTCTAATTTTTGGCCAATTTTTGACAATTTTAACGATGTAACCCCTTACATTTTTTTCAAAAATTGGGTCAAATTTTTTGGCTGAAAAATACTAAAACCCTCATTGGTTTTATGATCGTAACTTGGCTAAAACTCAACCGATTTCAGTCTGGTTTGCTGTTTTCTTCCTGGTTTTTAAATGCAAACATTTCTGCGTTTAAAACTCGATTTCTAATTTTTGGCCAATTTTTGACAATTTTAACGATGTAACCCCTTACATTTTTTTCAAAAATTGGCTGAAAAATACTAATACCCTCATTGGTTTTATGATCGTAACTTGGCTAAAACTCAACCGATTTCAGTCTGGTTTTCTGTTTTCTTCTTGGTTTTTAAATGCGAACCATTCTGCATTTAAAACTCGATATCTAATTTTTGGCCAATTTTCGACAATTTTAACGATGTAACCCCTTACATTTTTTTCAAAAATTGGGTCAAATTTTTTGGCTGAAAAATACTAAAACCCTCATTGGTTTTATGATCGTAACTTGGCTAAAACTCAACCGATTTCAGTCTGGTTTGCTGTTTTCTTCTTGATTTTTAAATGCGAACATTTCTGCGTTTAAAACTCGGTTTCTAATTTTTGGCAAATTTTTGACAATTTTAACGATGTAACCCCTTACATTTTTTTCAAAAATTGGGTCAAATTTTTTGGCTGAAAAATACTAAAACCCTCATTGGTTTTATGATCGTAACTTGGCTAAAACTCAACCGATTTCAGTCTGGTTTGCTGTTTTCTTCTTGGTTTTTAAATGCGAACATTTCTGCGTTTAAAACTCGATTTCTAATTTTTGGCCAATTTTTGACAATTTTAACGATGTAACCCCTTACATTTTTTTCAAAAATTGGGTCAATTTTTTTGGCTGAAAAATACTAAAACCCTCATTGGTTTTATGATCGTAACTTGGCTAAAACTCAACCGATTTCAGTCTGGTTTTCTGTTTTCTTCTTGGTTTTTAAATGCGAACATTTCTGCATTTAAAACTCGGTTTCTAATTTTTGGCCAATTTTTGACAATTTTAACGATGTAACCCCTTACATTTTTTTCAAAAATTGGGTCAATTTTTTTTGGCTGAAAAATACTAAAACCCTCATTGGTTTTATGATCGTAACTTGGCTAAAACTCAACCGATTTCAGTCTGGTTTGCTGTTTTCTTCCTGGTTTTTAAATGCAAACATTTCTGCGTTTAAAACTCGGTTTCTAATTTTTGGCCAATTTTTGACAATTTTAACGATGTAACCCCTTACATTTTTTTTCAAAAATTGGCTGAAAAATACTAAAACCCTCATTGGTTTTATGATCGTAACTTGGCTAAAACTCAACCGATTTCAGTCTGGTTTGCTGTTTTCTTCCTGGTTTTTAAATGCGAACATTTCTGCATTTAAAACTCGGTTTCTAATTTTTGGCCAATTTTTGACAATTTTAACGATGTAACCCCTTACATTTTTTTCAAAAATTGGCTGAAAAATACTAAAACCCTCATTGGTTTTATGATCGTAACTTGGCTAAAACTCAACCAATTTCAGTCTGGTTTGCTGTTTTCTTCTTGATTTTTAAATGCGAACATTTCTGCATTTAAAACTCGGTTTCTAATTTTTGGCCAATTTTTGACAATTTTAACGATGTAACCCCTTAAATTTTTTTCAAAAATTGGGTCAAATTTTTTGGCTGAAAAATACTAAAACCCTCATTGGTTTTATGATCGTAACTTGGCTAAAACTCAACCGATTTCAGTCTGGTTTTCTGTTTTCTTCTTGGTTTTTAAATGCGAACCATTCTGCATTTAAAACTCGATATCTAATTTTTGGCCAATTTTCGACAATTTTAACGATGTAACCCCTTACATTTTTTTCAAAAATTGGGTCAATTTTTTTGGCTGAAAAATTCTAAAACCCTCATTGGTTTTATGATCGTAACTTGGCTAAAACTCAACCGATTTCAGTCTGGTTTGGTTTTTTCTTATTTGTTTTTAAATGCGAACCATTCTGCATTTAAAACTCGATTTCTAATTTTTGGCCAATTTTTGACAATTTTAACGATGTAACTAACCCCTTACATTTTTTTCAAAAATTGGGTCAATTTTTTTGGCTGAAAAATACTAATACCCTCATTGGTTTTATGATCGTAACTTGGCTAAAACTCAACCGATTTCAGTCTGGTTTGCTGTTTTCTTCCTGGTTTTTAAATGCGAACATTTCTGCGTTTAAAACTCGGTTTCTAATTTTTGGCCAATTTTTGACAATTTTAACGATGTAACCCCTTACATTTTTTTCAAAAATTGGCTGAAAAATACTAAAACCCTCATTGGTTTTATGATCGTAACTTGGCTAAAACTCAACCGATTTCAGTCTGGTTTGCTGTTTTCTTCCTGGTTTTTAAATGCGAACATTTCTGCGTTTAAAACTCGGTTTCTAATTTTTGGCCAATTTTTGACAATTTTAACGATGTAACCCCTTACATTTTTTTCAAAAATTGGCTGAAAAATACTAAAACCCTCATTGGTTTTATGATCGTAACTTGGCTAAAACTCAACCGATTTCAGTCTGGTTTGCTGTTTTCTTCTTGGTTTTTAAATGCGAACATTTCTGCGTTTAAAACTCGATTTCTAATTTTTCGCCAATTTTTGACAATTTTAACGATGTAACCCCTTACATTTTTTTCAAAAATTGGGTCAAATTTTTTGGCTGAAAAATACTAAAACCCTCATTGGTTTTATGATCGTAACTTGGCTAAAACTCAACCGATTTCAGTCTGGTTTTCTGTTTTCTTCTTGATTTTTAAATGCGAACATTTCTGCGTTTAAAACTCGGTTTCTAATTTTTGGCAAATTTTTGACAATTTTAACGATGTAACCCCTTACATTTTTTTCAAAAATTGGGTCAAATTTTTTGGCTGAAAAATACTAAAACCCTCATTGGTTTTATGATCGTAACTTGGCTAAAACTCAACCGATTTCAGTCTGGTTTGCTGTTTTCTTCTTGGTTTTTAAATGCGAACATTTCTGCGTTTAAAACTCGGTTTCTAATTTTTGGCCAATTTTTGACAATTTTAACGATGTAACCCCTTACATTTTTTTCAAAAATTGGCTGAAAAATACTAAAACCCTCATTGGTTTTATGATCGTAACTTGGCTAAAACTCAACCGATTTCAGTCTGGTTTGCTGTTTTCTTCTTGATTTTTAAATGCGAACATTTCTGCGTTTAAAACTCGGTTTCTAATTTTTGGCCAATTTTTGACAATTTTAACGATGTAACCCCTTACATTTTTTTCAAAAATTGGGTCAAATTTTTTGGCTGAAAAATACTAAAACCCTCATTGGTTTTATGATCGTAACTTGGCTAAAACTCAACCGATTTCAGTCTGGTTTGCTGTTTTCTTCCTGGTTTTTAAATGCGAACATTTCTGCATTTAAAACTCGGTTTCTAATTTTTGGCCAATTTTTGACAATTTTAACGATGTAACCCCTTACATTTTTTTCAAAAATTGGCTGAAAAATACTAAAACCCTCATTGGTTTTATGATCGTAACTTGGCTAAAACTCAACCAATTTCAGTCTGGTTTGCTGTTTTCTTCTTGATTTTTAAATGCGAACATTTCTGCATTTAAAACTCGGTTTCTAATTTTTGGCCAATTTTTGACAATTTTAACGATGTAACCCCTTAAATTTTTTTCAAAAATTGGGTCAAATTTTTTGGCTGAAAAATACTAAAACCCTCATTGGTTTTATGATCGTAACTTGGCTAAAACTCAACCGATTTCAGTCTGGTTTTCTGTTTTCTTCTTGGTTTTTAAATGCGAACCATTCTGCATTTAAAACTCGATATCTAATTTTTGGCCAATTTTCGACAATTTTAACGATGTAACCCCTTACATTTTTTTCAAAAATTGGGTCAATTTTTTTGGCTGAAAAATTCTAAAACCCTCATTGGTTTTATGATCGTAACTTGGCTAAAACTCAACCGATTTCAGTCTGGTTTGGTTTTTTCTTATTTGTTTTTAAATGCGAACCATTCTGCATTTAAAACTCGATTTCTAATTTTTGGCCAATTTTTGACAATTTTAACGATGTAACTAACCCCTTACATTTTTTTCAAAAATTGGGTCAATTTTTTTGGCTGAAAAATACTAATACCCTCATTGGTTTTATGATCGTAACTTGGCTAAAACTCAACCGATTTCAGTCTGGTTTGCTGTTTTCTTCCTGGTTTTTAAATGCGAACATTTCTGCGTTTAAAACTCGGTTTCTAATTTTGGCCAATTTTTGACAATTTTAACGATGTAACCCCTTACATTTTTTTCAAAAATTGGCTGAAAAATACTAAAACCCTCATTGGTTTTATGATCGTAACTTGGCTAAAACTCAACCGATTTCAGTCTGGTTTGCTGTTTTCTTCCTGGTTTTTAAATGCGAACATTTCTGCGTTTAAAACTCGGTTTCTAATTTTTGGCCAATTTTTGACAATTTTAACGATGTAACCCCTTACATTTTTTTCAAAAATTGGCTGAAAAATACTAAAACCCTCATTGGTTTTATGATCGTAACTTGGCTAAAACTCAACCGATTTCAGTCTGGTTTGCTGTTTTCTTCTTGGTTTTTAAATGCGAACATTTCTGCGTTTAAAACTCGATTTCTAATTTTTGGCCAATTTTTGACAATTTTAACGATGTAACCCCTTACATTTTTTTCAAAAATTGGGTCAAATTTTTTGGCTGAAAAATACTAAAACCCTCATTGGTTTTATGATCGTAACTTGGCTAAAACTCAACCGATTTCAGTCTGGTTTGCTGTTTTCTTCTTGGTTTTTAAATGCGAACATTTCTGCGTTTAAAACTCGGTTTCTAATTTTTGGCCAATTTTTGACAATTTTAACGATGTAACCCCTTACATTTTTTTCAAAATTGGCTGAAAAATACTAAAACCCTCATTGGTTTTATGATCGTAACTTGGCTAAAACTCAACCGATTTCAGTCTGGTTTGCTGTTTTCTTCTTGATTTTTAAATGCGAACATTTCTGCGTTTAAAACTCGGTTTCTAATTTTTGGCCAATTTTTGACAATTTTAACGATGTAACCCCTTACATTTTTTTCAAAAATTGGGTCAAATTTTTTGGCTGAAAAATACTAAAACCCTCATTGGTTTTATGATCGTAACTTGGCTAAAACTCAACCGATTTCAGTCTGGTTTGCTGTTTTCTTCCTGGTTTTTAAATGCGAACATTTCTGCATTTAAAACTCGGTTTCTAATTTTTGGCCAATTTTTGACAATTTTAACGATGTAACCCCTTACATTTTTTTCAAAATTGGCTGAAAAATACTAAAACCCTCATTGGTTTTATGATCGTAACTTGGCTAAAACTCAACCGATTTCAGTCTGGTTTGCTGTTTTCTTCTTGATTTTTAAATGCGAACATTTCTGCGTTTAAAACTCGGTTTCTAATTTTTGGCCAATTTTTGACAATTTTAACGATGTAACCCCTTACATTTTTTTCAAAAATTGGGTCAAATTTTTTGGCTGAAAAATACTAAAACCCTCATTGGTTTTATGATCGTAACTTGGCTAAAACTCAACCGATTTCAGTCTGGTTTGCTGTTTTCTTCCTGGTTTTTAAATGCGAACATTTCTGCATTTAAAACTCGGTTTCTAATTTTTGGCCAATTTTTGACAATTTTAACGATGTAACCCCTTACATTTTTTTCAAAAATTGGCTGAAAAATACTAAAACCCTCATTGGTTTTATGATCGTAACTTGGCTAAAACTCAACCAATTTCAGTCTGGTTTGCTGTTTTCTTCTTGATTTTTAAATGCGAACATTTCTGCATTTAAAACTCGGTTTCTAATTTTTGGCCAATTTTTGACAATTTTAACGATGTAACCCCTTAAATTTTTTTCAAAAATTGGGTCAAATTTTTTGGCTGAAAAATACTAAAACCCTCATTGGTTTTATGATCGTAACTTGGCTAAAACTCAACCGATTTCAGTCTGGTTTTCTGTTTTCTTCTTGGTTTTTAAATGCGAACCATTCTGCATTTAAAACTCGATATCTAATTTTTGGCCAATTTTCGACAATTTTAACGATGTAACCCCTTACATTTTTTTCAAAAATTGGGTCAATTTTTTTGGCTGAAAAATTCTAAAACCCTCATTGGTTTTATGATCGTAACTTGGCTAAAACTCAACCGATTTCAGTCTGGTTTGGTTTTTTCTTATTTGTTTTTAAATGCGAACCATTCTGCATTTAAAACTCGATTTCTAATTTTTGGCCAATTTTTGACAATTTTAACGATGTAACTAACCCCTTACATTTTTTTCAAAAATTGGGTCAATTTTTTTGGCTGAAAAATACTAATACCCTCATTGGTTTTATGATCGTAACTTGGCTAAAACTCAACCGATTTCAGTCTGGTTTGCTGTTTTCTTCCTGGTTTTTAAATGCGAACATTTCTGCGTTTAAAACTCGGTTTCTAATTTTTGGCCAATTTTTGACAATTTTAACGATGTAACCCCTTACATTTTTTTCAAAAATTGGCTGAAAAATACTAAAACCCTCATTGGTTTTATGATCGTAACTTGGCTAAAACTCAACCGATTTCAGTCTGGTTTGCTGTTTTCTTCCTGGTTTTTAAATGCGAACATTTCTGCGTTTAAAACTCGGTTTCTAATTTTGGCCAATTTTTGACAATTTTAACGATGTAACCCCTTACATTTTTTTCAAAAATTGGCTGAAAAATACTAAAACCCTCATTGGTTTTATGATCGTAACTTGGCTAAAACTCAACCGATTTCAGTCTGGTTTGCTGTTTTCTTCTTGGTTTTTAAATGCGAACATTTCTGCGTTTAAAACTCGATTTCTAATTTTTGGCCAATTTTTGACAATTTTAACGATGTAACCCCTTACATTTTTTTCAAAAATTGGGTCAAATTTTTTGGCTGAAAAATACTAAAACCCTCATTGGTTTTATGATCGTAACTTGGCTAAAACTCAACCGATTTCAGTCTGGTTTTCTGTTTTCTTCTTGATTTTTAAATGCGAACATTTCTGCGTTTAAAACTCGGTTTCTAATTTTTGGCAAATTTTTGACAATTTTAACGATGTAACCCCTTACATTTTTTTCAAAATTGGGTCAAATTTTTTGGCTGAAAAATACTAAAACCCTCATTGGTTTTATGATCGTAACTTGGCTAAAACTCAACCGATTTCAGTCTGGTTTGCTGTTTTCTTCTTGGTTTTTAAATGCGAACATTTCTGCGTTTAAAACTCGGTTTCTAATTTTGGCCAATTTTTGACAATTTTAACGATGTAACCCCTTACATTTTTTTCAAAAATTGGCTGAAAAATACTAAAACCCTCATTGGTTTTATGATCGTAACTTGGCTAAAACTCAACCGATTTCAGTCTGGTTTGCTGTTTTCTTCTTGATTTTTAAATGCGAACATTTCTGCGTTTAAAACTCGGTTTCTAATTTTTGGCCAATTTTTGACAATTTTAACGATGTAACCCCTTACATTTTTTTCAAAAATTGGGTCAAATTTTTTGGCTGAAAAATACTAAAACCCTCATTGGTTTTATGATCGTAACTTGGCTAAAACTCAACCAATTTCAGTCTGGTTTGCTGTTTTCTTCTTGATTTTTAAATGCGAACATTTCTGCATTTAAAACTCGGTTTCTAATTTTTGGCCAATTTTTGACAATTTTAACGATGTAACCCCTTAAATTTTTTTCAAAAATTGGGTCAAATTTTTTGGCTGAAAAATACTAAAACCCTCATTGGTTTTATGATCGTAACTTGGCTAAAACTCAACCGATTTCAGTCTGGTTTTCTGTTTTCTTCTTGGTTTTTAAATGCGAACCATTCTGCATTTAAAACTCGATATCTAATTTTTGGCCAATTTTCGACAATTTTAACGATGTAACCCCTTACATTTTTTTCAAAAATTGGGTCAATTTTTTTGGCTGAAAAATTCTAAAACCCTCATTGGTTTTATGATCGTAACTTGGCTAAAACTCAACCGATTTCAGTCTGGTTTGGTTTTTTCTTATTTGTTTTTAAATGCGAACCATTCTGCATTTAAAACTCGATTTCTAATTTTTGGCCAATTTTTGACAATTTTAACGATGTAACTAACCCCTTACATTTTTTTCAAAAATTGGGTCAATTTTTTTGGCTGAAAAATACTAATACCCTCATTGGTTTTATGATCGTAACTTGGCTAAAACTCAACCGATTTCAGTCTGGTTTGCTGTTTTCTTCCTGGTTTTTAAATGCGAACATTTCTGCGTTTAAAACTCGGTTTCTAATTTTTGGCCAATTTTTGACAATTTTAACGATGTAACCCCTTACATTTTTTTCAAAAATTGGCTGAAAAATACTAAAACCCTCATTGGTTTTATGATCGTAACTTGGCTAAAACTCAACCGATTTCAGTCTGGTTTGCTGTTTTCTTCCTGGTTTTTAAATGCGAACATTTCTGCGTTTAAAACTCGGTTTCTAATTTTTGGCCAATTTTTGACAATTTTAACGATGTAACCCCTTACATTTTTTTCAAAAATTGGCTGAAAAATACTAAAACCCTCATTGGTTTTATGATCGTAACTTGGCTAAAACTCAACCGATTTCAGTCTGGTTTGCTGTTTTCTTCTTGGTTTTTAAATGCGAACATTTCTGCGTTTAAAACTCGATTTCTAATTTTTGGCCAATTTTTGACAATTTTAACGATGTAACCCCTTACATTTTTTTCAAAAATTGGGTCAAATTTTTTGGCTGAAAAATACTAAAACCCTCATTGGTTTTATGATCGTAACTTGGCTAAAACTCAACCGATTTCAGTCTGGTTTTCTGTTTTCTTCTTGATTTTTAAATGCGAACATTTCTGCGTTTAAAACTCGGTTTCTAATTTTTGGCAAATTTTTGACAATTTTAACGATGTAACCCCTTACATTTTTTTCAAAAATTGGGTCAAATTTTTTGGCTGAAAAATACTAAAACCCTCATTGGTTTTATGATCGTAACTTGGCTAAAACTCAACCGATTTCAGTCTGGTTTGCTGTTTTCTTCTTGGTTTTTAAATGCGAACATTTCTGCGTTTAAAACTCGGTTTCTAATTTTTGGCCAATTTTTGACAATTTTAACGATGTAACCCCTTACATTTTTTTCAAAAATTGGCTGAAAAATACTAAAACCCTCATTGGTTTTATGATCGTAACTTGGCTAAAACTCAACCGATTTCAGTCTGGTTTGCTGTTTTCTTCTTGATTTTTAAATGCGAACATTTCTGCGTTTAAAACTCGGTTTCTAATTTTTGGCCAATTTTTGACAATTTTAACGATGTAACCCCTTACATTTTTTTCAAAAATTGGGTCAAATTTTTTGGCTGAAAAATACTAAAACCCTCATTGGTTTTATGATCGTAACTTGGCTAAAACTCAACCGATTTCAGTCTGGTTTGCTGTTTTCTTCCTGGTTTTTAAATGCGAACATTTCTGCATTTAAAACTCGGTTTCTAATTTTTGGCCAATTTTTGACAATTTTAACGATGTAACCCCTTACATTTTTTTCAAAAATTGGCTGAAAAATACTAAAACCCTCATTGGTTTTATGATCGTAACTTGGCTAAAACTCAACCGATTTCAGTCTGGTTTGCTGTTTTCTTCTTGATTTTTAAATGCGAACATTTCTGCGTTTAAAACTCGGTTTCTAATTTTTGGCCAATTTTTGACAATTTTAACGATGTAACCCCTTACATTTTTTTCAAAAATTGGGTCAAATTTTTTGGCTGAAAAATACTAAAACCCTCATTGGTTTTATGATCGTAACTTGGCTAAAACTCAACCGATTTCAGTCTGGTTTGCTGTTTTCTTCTTGATTTTTAAATGCGAACATTTCTGCGTTTAAAACTCGGTTTCTAATTTTTGGCCAATTTTTGACAATTTTAACGATGTAACCCCTTACATTTTTTTCAAAAATTGGGTCAAATTTTTTGGCTGAAAAATACTAAAACCCTCATTGGTTTTATGTAACTTGGCTAAAACTCAACCGATTTCAGTCTGGTTTGCTGTTTTCTTCTTGATTTTTAAATGCGAACATTTCTGCGTTTAAAACTCGGTTTCTAATTTTTGGCCAATTTTTGACAATTTTAACGATGTAACCCCTTACATTTTTTTCAAAAATTGGGTCAAATTTTTTGGCTGAAAAATACTAAAACCCTCATTGGTTTTATGATCGTAACTTGGCTAAAACTCAACCGATTTCAGTCTGGTTTGCTGTTTTCTTCTTGGTTTTTAAATGCGAACATTTCTGCGTTTAAAACTCGATTTCTAATTTTTGGCCAATTTTTGACAATTTTAACGATGTAACCCCTTACATTTTTTTCAAAAATTGGGTCAATTTTTTTGGCTGAAAAATACTAAAACCCTCATTGGTTTTATGATCGTAACTTGGCTAAAACTCAACCGATTTCAGTCTGGTTTTCTGTTTTCTTCTTGGTTTTTAAATGCGAACATTTCTGCATTTAAAACTCGGTTTCTAATTTTTGGCCAATTTTTGACAATTTTAACGATGTAACCCCTTACATTTTTTTCAAAAATTGGGTCAATTTTTTTGGCTGAAAAATACTAAAACCCTCATTGGTTTTATGATCGTAACTTGGCTAAAACTCAACCGATTTCAGTCTGGTTTGCTGTTTTCTTCCTGGTTTTTAAATGCAAACATTTCTGCGTTTAAAACTCGGTTTCTAATTTTTGGCCAATTTTTGACAATTTTAACGATGTAACCCCTTACATTTTTTTCAAAAATTGGCTGAAAAATACTAAAACCCTCATTGGTTTTATGATCGTAACTTGGCTAAAACTCAACCGATTTCAGTCTGGTTTGCTGTTTTCTTCCTGGTTTTTAAATGCGAACATTTCTGCATTTAAAACTCGGTTTCTAATTTTTGGCCAATTTTTGACAATTTTAACGATGTAACCCCTTACATTTTTTTCAAAAATTGGCTGAAAAATACTAAAACCCTCATTGGTTTTATGATCGTAACTTGGCTAAAACTCAACCAATTTCAGTCTGGTTTGCTGTTTTCTTCTTGATTTTTAAATGCGAACATTTCTGCATTTAAAACTCGGTTTCTAATTTTTGGCCAATTTTTGACAATTTTAACGATGTAACCCCTTAAATTTTTTTCAAAAATTGGGTCAATTTTTTGGCTGAAAAATACTAAAACCCTCATTGGTTTTATGATCGTAACTTGGCTAAAACTCAACCGATTTCAGTCTGGTTTTCTGTTTTCTTCTTGGTTTTTAAATGCGAACCATTCTGCATTTAAAACTCGATATCTAATTTTTGGCCAATTTTCGACAATTTTAACGATGTAACCCCTTACATTTTTTTCAAAAATTGGGTCAATTTTTTTGGCTGAAAAATTCTAAAACCCTCATTGGTTTTATGATCGTAACTTGGCTAAAACTCAACCGATTTCAGTCTGGTTTGGTTTTTTCTTATTTGTTTTTAAATGCGAACCATTCTGCATTTAAAACTCGATTTCTAATTTTTGGCCAATTTTTGACAATTTTAACGATGTAACTAACCCCTTACATTTTTTTCAAAAATTGGGTCAATTTTTTTGGCTGAAAAATACTAATACCCTCATTGGTTTTATGATCGTAACTTGGCTAAAACTCAACCGATTTCAGTCTGGTTTGCTGTTTTCTTCCTGGTTTTTAAATGCGAACATTTCTGCGTTTAAAACTCGGTTTCTAATTTTTGGCCAATTTTTGACAATTTTAACGATGTAACCCCTTACATTTTTTTCAAAAATTGGCTGAAAAATACTAAAACCCTCATTGGTTTTATGATCGTAACTTGGCTAAAACTCAACCGATTTCAGTCTGGTTTGCTGTTTTCTTCCTGGTTTTTAAATGCGAACATTTCTGCGTTTAAAACTCGGTTTCTAATTTTTGGCCAATTTTTGACAATTTTAACGATGTAACCCCTTACATTTTTTTCAAAATTGGCTGAAAAATACTAAAACCCTCATTGGTTTTATGATCGTAACTTGGCTAAAACTCAACCGATTTCAGTCTGGTTTGCTGTTTTCTTCTTGGTTTTTAAATGCGAACATTTCTGCGTTTAAAACTCGATTTCTAATTTTTGGCCAATTTTTGACAATTTTAACGATGTAACCCCTTACATTTTTTTCAAAAATTGGGTCAAATTTTTTGGCTGAAAAATACTAAAACCCTCATTGGTTTTATGATCGTAACTTGGCTAAAACTCAACCGATTTCAGTCTGGTTTTCTGTTTTCTTCTTGATTTTTAAATGCGAACATTTCTGCGTTTAAAACTCGGTTTCTAATTTTTGGCCAATTTTTGACAATTTTAACGATGTAACCCCTTACATTTTTTTCAAAAATTGGGTCAAATTTTTTGGCTGAAAAATACTAAATCCCTCATTGGTTTTATGATCGTAACTTGGCTAAAACTCAACCGATTTCAGTCTGGTTTGCTGTTTTCTTCTTGGTTTTTAAATGCGAACATTTCTGCGTTTAAAACTCGGTTTCTAATTTTTGGCCAATTTTTGACAATTTTAACGATGTAACCCCTTACATTTTTTTCAAAAATTGGCTGAAAAATACTAAAACCCTCATTGGTTTTATGATCGTAACTTGGCTAAAACTCAACCGATTTCAGTCTGGTTTGCTGTTTTCTTCTTGATTTTTAAATGCGAACATTTCTGCGTTTAAAACTCGGTTTCTAATTTTTGGCCAATTTTTGACAATTTTAACGATGTAACCCCTTACATTTTTTTCAAAAATTGGGTCAAATTTTTTGGCTGAAAAATACTAAAACCCTCATTGGTTTTATGATCGTAACTTGGCTAAAACTCAACCGATTTCAGTCTGGTTTGCTGTTTTCTTCTTGGGTTTTAAATGCGAACATTTCTGCGTTTAAAACTCGGTTTTCTAATTTTTTGGCTGAAAAATACTAAAACCCTCATTGGTTTTATGATCGTAACTTGGCTAAAACTCAACCGATTTCAGTCTGGTTTGCTGTTTTCTTCTTGATTTTTAAATGCGAACATTTCTGCGTTTAAAACTCGGTTTCTAATTTTGGCCAATTTTTGACAATTTTAACGATGTAACCCCTTACATTTTTTTCAAAAATTGGGTCAAATTTTTTGGCTGAAAAATACTAAAACCCTCATTGGTTTTATGTAACTTGGCTAAAACTCAACCGATTTCAGTCTGGTTTGCTGTTTTCTTCTTGATTTTTAAATGCGAACATTTCTGCGTTTAAAACTCGGTTTCTAATTTTTGGCCAATTTTTGACAATTTTAACGATGTAACCCCTTACATTTTTTTCAAAAATTGGGTCAAATTTTTTGGCTGAAAAATACTAAAACCCTCATTGGTTTTATGATCGTAACTTGGCTAAAACTCAACCGATTTCAGTCTGGTTTGCTGTTTTCTTCCTGGTTTTTAAATGCAAACATTTCTGCGTTTAAAACTCGATTTCTAATTTTTGGCCAATTTTTGACAATTTTAACGATGTAACCCCTTACATTTTTTTCAAAAATTGGCTGAAAAATACTAATACCCTCATTGGTTTTATGATCGTAACTTGGCTAAAACTCAACCGATTTCAGTCTGGTTTTCTGTTTTCTTCTTGGTTTTTAAATGCGAACCATTCTGCATTTAAAACTCGATATCTAATTTTTGGCCAATTTTCGACAATTTTAACGATGTAACCCCTTACATTTTTTTCAAAAATTGGGTCAAATTTTTTGGCTGAAAAATACTAAAACCCTCATTGGTTTTATGATCGTAACTTGGCTAAAACTCAACCGATTTCAGTCTGGTTTGCTGTTTTCTTCTTGATTTTTAAATGCGAACATTTCTGCGTTTAAAACTCGGTTTCTAATTTTGGCAAATTTTTGACAATTTTAACGATGTAACCCCTTACATTTTTTTCAAAAATTGGGTCAAATTTTTTGGCTGAAAAATACTAAAACCCTCATTGGTTTTATGATCGTAACTTGGCTAAAACTCAACCGATTTCAGTCTGGTTTGCTGTTTTCTTCTTGGTTTTTAAATGCGAACATTTCTGCGTTTAAAACTCGATTTCTAATTTTTGGCCAATTTTTGACAATTTTAACGATGTAACCCCTTACATTTTTTTCAAAAATTGGGTCAATTTTTTTGGCTGAAAAATACTAAAACCCTCATTGGTTTTATGATCGTAACTTGGCTAAAACTCAACCGATTTCAGTCTGGTTTTCTGTTTTCTTCTTGGTTTTTAAATGCGAACATTTCTGCATTTAAAACTCGGTTTCTAATTTTTGGCCAATTTTTGACAATTTTAACGATGTAACCCCTTACATTTTTTTCAAAAATTGGGTCAATTTTTTTGGCTGAAAAATACTAAAACCCTCATTGGTTTTATGATCGTAACTTGGCTAAAACTCAACCGATTTCAGTCTGGTTTGCTGTTTTCTTCCTGGTTTTTAAATGCAAACATTTCTGCGTTTAAAACTCGGTTTCTAATTTTTGGCCAATTTTTGACAATTTTAACGATGTAACCCCTTACATTTTTTTCAAAAATTGGCTGAAAAATACTAAAACCCTCATTGGTTTTATGATCGTAACTTGGCTAAAACTCAACCGATTTCAGTCTGGTTTGCTGTTTTCTTCCTGGTTTTTAAATGCGAACATTTCTGCATTTAAAACTCGGTTTCTAATTTTTGGCCAATTTTTGACAATTTTAACGATGTAACCCCTTACATTTTTTTCAAAAATTGGCTGAAAAATACTAAAACCCTCATTGGTTTTATGATCGTAACTTGGCTAAAACTCAACCAATTTCAGTCTGGTTTGCTGTTTTCTTCTTGATTTTTAAATGCGAACATTTCTGCATTTAAAACTCGGTTTCTAATTTTTGGCCAATTTTTGACAATTTTAACGATGTAACCCCTTAAATTTTTTTCAAAAATTGGGTCAAATTTTTTGGCTGAAAAATACTAAAACCCTCATTGGTTTTATGATCGTAACTTGGCTAAAACTCAACCGATTTCAGTCTGGTTTTCTGTTTTCTTCTTGGTTTTTAAATGCGAACCATTCTGCATTTAAAACTCGATATCTAATTTTTGGCCAATTTTCGACAATTTTAACGATGTAACCCCTTACATTTTTTTCAAAAATTGGGTCAATTTTTTTGGCTGAAAAATTCTAAAACCCTCATTGGTTTTATGATCGTAACTTGGCTAAAACTCAACCGATTTCAGTCTGGTTTGGTTTTTTCTTATTTGTTTTTAAATGCGAACCATTCTGCATTTAAAACTCGATTTCTAATTTTTGGCCAATTTTTGACAATTTTAACGATGTAACTAACCCCTTACATTTTTTTCAAAAATTGGGTCAATTTTTTTGGCTGAAAAATACTAATACCCTCATTGGTTTTATGATCGTAACTTGGCTAAAACTCAACCGATTTCAGTCTGGTTTGCTGTTTTCTTCCTGGTTTTTAAATGCGAACATTTCTGCGTTTAAAACTCGGTTTCTAATTTTTGGCCAATTTTTGACAATTTTAACGATGTAACCCCTTACATTTTTTTCAAAAATTGGCTGAAAAATACTAAAACCCTCATTGGTTTTATGATCGTAACTTGGCTAAAACTCAACCGATTTCAGTCTGGTTTGCTGTTTTCTTCCTGGTTTTTAAATGCGAACATTTCTGCGTTTAAAACTCGGTTTCTAATTTTTGGCCAATTTTTGACAATTTTAACGATGTAACCCCTTACATTTTTTTCAAAATTGGCTGAAAAATACTAAAACCCTCATTGGTTTTATGATCGTAACTTGGCTAAAACTCAACCGATTTCAGTCTGGTTTGCTGTTTTCTTCTTGGTTTTTAAATGCGAACATTTCTGCGTTTAAAACTCGATTTCTAATTTTTGGCCAATTTTTGACAATTTTAACGATGTAACCCCTTACATTTTTTTAAAAAATTGGCTGAAAAATACTAAAACCCTCATTGGTTTTATGATCGTAACTTGGCTAAAACTCAACCGATTTCAGTCTGGTTTGCTGTTTTCTTCCTGGTTTTTAAATGCGAACATTTCTGCGTTTAAAACTCGGTTTCTAATTTTTGGCCAATTTTTGACAATTTTAACGATGTAACCCCTTACATTTTTTTCAAAAATTGGCTCAAATTTTTTGGCTGAAAAATACTAAAACCCTCATTGGTTTTATGATCGTAACTTGGCTAAAACTCAACCGATTTCAGTCTGGTTTTCTGTTTTCTTCTTGATTTTTAAATGCGAACATTTCTGCGTTTAAAACTCGGTTTCTAATTTTGGCCAATTTTTGACAATTTTAACGATGTAACCCCTTACATTTTTTTCAAAAATTGGGTCAAATTTTTTGGCTGAAAAATACTAAAACCCTCATTGGTTTTATGATCGTAACTTGGCTAAAACTCAACCGATTTCAGTCTGGTTTACTGTTTTCTTCTTGGTTTTTAAATGCGAACATTTCTGCGTTTAAAACTCGGTTTCTAATTTTTGGCCAATTTTTGACAATTTTAACGATGTCCCCCCTTTAATTTTTTTTAAAAATTGGGTCAATTTTTTTGGCTGAAAAATACTAAAACCCTCATTGGTTTTATGATCGTAACTTGGCTAAAACTCAACCGATTTCAGTCTGGTTTGCTGTTTTCTTCCTGGTTTTTAAATGCGAACATTTCTGCGTTTAAAACTCGGTTTCTAATTTTTGGCCAATTTTTGACAATTTTAACGATGTAACCCCTTACATTTTTTTCAAAAATTGGGTCAAATTTTTTGGCTGAAAAATACTAAAACCCTCATTGGTTTTATGATCGTAACTTGGCTAAAACTCAACCGATTTCAGTCTGGTTTGCTGTTTTCTTCTTGGTTTTTAAATGCGAACATTTCTGCGTTTAAAACTCGGTTTCTAATTTTTGGCCAATTTTTGACAATTTTAACGATGTCCCCCCTTTAATTTTTTTTAAAAATTGGGTCAATTTTTTTGGCTGAAAAATACTAAAACCCTCATTGGTTTTATGATCGTAACTTGGCTAAAACTCAACCGATTTCAGTCTGGTTTGCTGTTTTCTTCTTGGTTTTTAAATGCGAACATTTCTGCGTTTAAAACTCGGTTTCTAATTTTTGGCCAATTTTTGACAATTTTAACGATGTAACCCCTTACATTTTTTTCAAAAATTGGCTGAAAAATACTAAAACCCTCATTGGTTTTATGATCGTAACTTGGCTAAAACTCAACCAATTTCAGTCTGGTTTGCTGTTTTCTTCTTGATTTTTAAATGCGAACATTTCTGCATTTAAAACTCGGTTTCTAATTTTTGGCCAATTTTTGACAATTTTAACGATGTAACCCCTTAAATTTTTTTCAAAAATTGGGTCAAATTTTTTGGCTGAAAAATACTAAAACCCTCATTGGTTTTATGATCGTAACTTGGCTAAAACTCAACCGATTTCAGTCTGGTTTTCTGTTTTCTTCTTGGTTTTTAAATGCGAACCATTCTGCATTTAAAACTCGATATCTAATTTTTGGCCAATTTTTGACAATTTTAACGATGTAACCCCTTACATTTTTTTCAAAAATTGGGTCAATTTTTTTGGCTGAAAAATTCTAAAACCCTCATTGGTTTTATGATCGTAACTTGGCTAAAACTCAACCGATTTCAGTCTGGTTTGCTGTTTTCTTCCTGGTTTTTAAATGCGAACATTTCTGCGTTTAAAACTCGATTTCTAATTTTTGGCCAATTTTTGACAATTTTAACGATGTAACCCCTTACATTTTTTTCAAAAATTGGGTCAAATTTTTTGGCTGAAAAATACTAAAACCCTCATTGGTTTTATGATCGTAACTTGGCTAAAACTCAACCGATTTCAGTCTGGTTTGGTTTTTTCTTATTTGTTTTTAAATGCGAACCATTCTGCATTTAAAACTCGATTTCTAATTTTTGGCCAATTTTTGACAATTTTAACGATGTAACCCCTTACATTTTTTTCAAAAATTGGGTCAATTTTTTTGGCTGAAAAATACTAATACCCTCATTGGTTTTATGATCGTAACTTGGCTAAAACTCAACCGATTTCAGTCTGGTTTGCTGTTTTCTTCCTGGTTTTTAAATGCGAACATTTCTGCGTTTAAAACTCGATTTCTAATTTTTGGCCAATTTTTGACAATTTTAACGATGTAACCCCTTACATTTTTTTCAAAAATTGGGTCAAATTTTTTGGCTGAAAAATACTAAAACCCTCATTGGTTTTATGATCGTAACTTGGCTAAAACTCAACCAATTTCAGTCTGGTTTGCTGTTTTCTTCTTGGTTTTTAAATGCGAACATTTCTGCATTTAAAACTCGGTTTCTAATTTTTGGCCAATTTTTGACAATTTTAACGATGTAACCCCTTACATTTTTTTCAAAAATTGGGTCAAATATTTTGGCTGAAAAATACTAAAACCCTCATTGGTTTTATGATCGTAACTTGGCTAAAACTCAACCGATTTCAGTCTGGTTTTCTGTTTTCTTCTTGGTTTTTAAATGCGAACATTTCTGCATTTAAAACTCGGTTTCTAATTTTTGGCCAATTTTTGACAATTTTAACGATGTAACCCCTTACATTTTTTTCAAAAATTGGGTCAAATTTTTTGGCTGAAAAATACTAAAACCCTCATTGGTTTTATGATCGTAACTTGGCTAAAACTCAACCGATTTCAGTCTGGTTTGCTGTTTTCTTCCTGGTTTTTAAATGCAAACATTTCTGCGTTAAAAACTCGGTTTCTAATTTTTGGCCAATTTTTGACAATTTTAACGATGTAACCCCTTACATTTTTTTCAAAAATTGGTTGAAAAATACTAAAACCCTCATTGGTTTTATGATCGTAACTTGGCTAAAACTCAACCGATTTCAGTCTGGTTTGCTGTTTTCTTCCTGGTTTTTAAATGCGAACATTTCTGCGTTTAAAACTCGATTTCTAATTTTTGGCCAATTTTTGACAATTTTAACGATGTAACCCCTTACATTTTTTTCAAAAATTGGGTCAAATTTTTTGGCTGAAAAATACTAAAACCCTCATTAGTTTTATGATCGTAACTTGGCTAAAACTCAACCGATTTCAGTCTGGTTTGCTGTTTTCTTCTTGGTTTTTAAATGCGAACATTTCTGCATTTAAAACTCGGTTTCTAATTTTTGGCCAATTTTTGACAATTTTAACGATGTAACCCCTTACTTTTTTTTCAAAAATTGGGTCAAATTTTTTGGCTGAAAAATACTAAAACCCTCATTGGTTTTATGATCGTAACTTGGCTAAAACTCAACCGATTTCAGTCTGGTTTGCTGTTTTCTTCCTGGTTTTTAAATGCGAACATTTCTGCGTTTAAAACTCGATTTCTAATTTTTGGCCAATTTTTGACAATTTTAACGATGTAACCCCTTACATTTTTTTCAAAAATTGGGTCAAATTTTTTGGCTGAAAAATACTAAAACCCTCATTGGTTTTATGATCGTAACTTGGCTAAAACTCAACCGATTTCAGTCTGGTTTGCTGTTTTCTTCCTGGTTTTTAAATGCAAACATTTCTGCGTTTAAAACTCGGTTTCTAATTTTTGGCCAATTTTTGACAATTTTAACGATGTAACCCCTTACATTTTTTTCAAAAATTGGCTGAAAAATACTAAAACCCTCATTGGTTTTATGATCGTAACTTGGCTAAAACTCAACCGATTTCAGTCTGGTTTGCTGTTTTCTTCCTGGTTTTTAAATGCGAACATTTCTGCGTTTAAAACTCGATTTCTAATTTTTGGCCAATTTTTGACAATTTTAACGATGTAACCCCTTACATTTTTTTCAAAAATTGGGTCAAATTTTTTGGCTGAAAAATACTAAAACCCTCATTGGTTTTATGATCGTAAATTGGCTAAAACTCAACCGATTTCAGTCTGGTTTGCTGTTTTCTTCTTGGTTTTTAAATGCGAACATTTCTGCGTTTAAAACTCGATTTCTAATTTTTGGCCAATTTTTGACAATTTTAACGATGTAACCCCTTACATTTTTTTCAAAATTGGGTCAAATTTTTTGGCTGAAAAATACTAAAACCCTCATTGGTTTTATGATCGTAACTTGGCTAAAACTCAACCGATTTCAGTCTGGTTTGCTGTTTTCTTCTTGGTTTTTAAATGCGAACATTTCTGCGTTTAAAACTCGGTTTCTAATTTTTGGCCAATTTTTGACAATTTTAACGATGTAACCCCTTACATTTTTTTCAAAAATTGGGTCAATTTTTTTGGCTGAAAAATACTAAAACCCTCATTGGTTTTATGATCGTAACTTGGCTAAAACTCAACCGATTTCAGTCTGGTTTGCTGTTTTCTTCTTGGTTTTTAAATGCGAACATTTCTGCGTTTAAAACTCGATTTCTAATTTTTGGCCAATTTTTGACAATTTTAACGATGTAACCCCTACATTTTTTTAAAAAATTGGCTGAAAAATACTAAAACCCTCATTGGTTTTATGATCGTAACTTGGCTAAAACTCAACCGATTTCAGTCTGGTTTGCTGTTTTCTTCCTGGTTTTTAAATGCGAACATTTCTGCGTTTAAAACTCGGTTTCTAATTTTTGGCCAATTTTTGACAATTTTAACGATGTAACCCCTTACATTTTTTTCAAAAATTGGGTCAAATTTTTTGGCTGAAAAATACTAAAACCCTCATTGGTTTTATGATCGTAACTTGGCTAAAACTCAACCGATTTCAGTCTGGTTTGCTGTTTTCTTCCTGGTTTTTAAATGCGAACATTTCTGCGTTTAAAACTCGATTTCTAATTTTTGGCCAATTTTTGACAATTTTAACGATGTAACCCCTTACATTTTTTTCAAAAATTGGGTCAAATTTTTTGGCTGAAAAATACTAAAACTCTCATTGGTTTTATGATCGTAACTTGGCTAAAACTCAACCGATTTCAGTCTGGTTTGGTTTTTTCTTATTTGTTTTTAAATGCGAACCATTCTGCATTTAAAACTCGATATCTAATTTTTGGCCAATTTTTGACAATTTTAACGATTTTTTTCAAAAATTGGGTCAAATTTTTTGGCTGAAAAATACTAAAACTCTCATTGGTTTTATGATCGTAACTTGGCTAAAACTCAACCGATTTCAGTCTGGTTTGCTGTTTTCTTCCTGGTTTTTTAATGGGAACATTTCTGCGTTTAAAACTCGATTTCTAATTTTTGGCCAATTTTTGACAATTTTAACGATGTAACCCCTTACATTTTTTTCAAAAATTGGGTCAAATTTTTTGGCTGAAAAATACTAAAACCCTCATTGGTTTTATGATCGTAACTTGGCTAAAACTCAACCGATTTCAGTCTGGTTTTCTGTTTTCTTCTTGGTTTTTAAATGCGAACATTTCTGCATTTAAAACTCGATTTCTAATTTTTGGCCAATTTTTGACAATTTTAACGATGTAACCCCTTACATTTTTTTCAAAAATTGGGTCAATTTTTTTGGCTGAAAAATACTAAAACCCTCATTGGTTTTATGATCGTAACTTGGCTAAAACTCAACCGATTTCAGTCTGGTTTGCTGTTTTCTTCTTGGTTTTTAAATGCGAACAATTCTGCGTTTAAAACTCGGTTTCTAATTTTTGGCCAATTTTTGACAATTTTAACGATGTAACCCCTTACATTTTTTTCAAAAATTGGGTCAATTTTTTTGGCTGAAAAATACTAAAACCCTCATTGGTTTTATGATCGTAACTTGGCTAAAACTCAACCGATTTCAGTCTGGTTTTCTGTTTTCTTCCTGGTTTTTAAATGCGAACATTTCTGCGTTTAAAACTCGGTTTCTAATTTTTGGCCAATTTTTGACAATTTTAACGATGTAACCCCTTACATTTTTTTCAAAAATTGGGTCAAATTTTTTGGCTGAAAAATACTAAAACCCTCATTGGTTTTATGATCGTAACTTGGCTAAAACTCAACCGATTTCAGTCTGGTTTGCTGTTTTCTTCTTGGTTTTTAAATGCGAACATTTCTGCGTTTAAAACTCGGTTTCTAATTTTTGGCCAATTTTTGACAATTTTAACGATGTAACCCCTTACATTTTTTTCAAAAATTGGGTCAATTTTTTTGGCTGAAAAATACTAAAACCCTCATTGGTTTTATGATCGTAACTTGGCTAAAACTCAACCGATTTCTGTCTGGTTTTCTGTTTTCTTCTTGGTTTTTAAATGCGAACATTTCTGCGTTTAAAACTCGGTTTCTAATTTTTGGCCAATTTTTGACAATTTTAACGATGTAACCCCTTACATTTTTTTCAAAAATTGGGTCAATTTTTTTGGCTGAAAAATACTAAAACCCTCATTGGTTTTATGATCGTAACTTGGCTAAAACTCAACCGATTTCAGTCTGGTTTGCTGTTTTCTTCTTGGTTTTTAAATGCGAACATTTCTGCGTTTAAAACTCGATTTCTAATTTTTGGCCAATTTTTGACAATTTTAACGATGTAACCCCTTACATTTTTTTCAAAAATTGGGTCAAATTTTTTGGCTGAAAAATACTAAAACTCTCATTGGTTTTATGATCGTAACTTGGCTAAAACTCAACCGATTTCAGTCTGGTTTGGTTTTTTCTTATTTGTTTTTAAATGCGAACCATTCTGCATTTAAAACTCGATATCTAATTTTTGGCCAATTTTTGACAATTTTAACGATTTTTTTCAAAAATTGGGTCAAATTTTTTGGCTGAAAAATACTAAAACTCTCATTGGTTTTATGATCGTAACTTGGCTAAAACTCAACCGATTTCAGTCTGGTTTGCTGTTTTCTTCCTGGTTTTTTAATGGGAACATTTCTGCGTTTAAAACTCGATTTCTAATTTTTGGCCAATTTTTGACAATTTTAACGATGTAACCCCTTACATTTTTTTCAAAAATTGGGTCAAATTTTTTGGCTGAAAAATACTAAAACCCTCATTGGTTTTATGATCGTAACTTGGCTAAAACTCAACCGATTTCAGTCTGGTTTTCTGTTTTCTTCTTGGTTTTTAAATGCGAACATTTCTGCATTTAAAACTCGATTTCTAATTTTTGGCCAATTTTTGACAATTTTAACGATGTAACCCCTTACATTTTTTTCAAAAATTGGCTCAAATTTTTTGGCTGAAAAATACTAAAACCCTCATTGGTTTTATGATCGTTACTTGGCTAAAACTCAACCGATTTCAGTCTGGTTTGCTGTTTTCTTCTTGGTTTTTAAATGCGAACATTTCTGCGTTTAAAACTCGATTTCTAATTTTTGCCCAATTTTTGACAATTTTTGACAATTTTAACGATGTAACCCCTTAAATTTTTTTGCATTTGCACCAAAGTAAAATCACCTTCTGCTGCTTCTGTTCGCCTGGTACTTGAAATCGGGAAGTCCATACATTTGTACTGAAAATGTCAAGATTTAAACCATATTTTGCCTACAACAACCAAAGATTGTTGTACAACAACAATACTTTTACTACAAACTCATTTTTACAACAACAATATATTTAATTTTTAAATCCCAACTTTGAGTAACTTGCGAACTTTGAGTAGGAGTTCGCAGATGAGCTGATGCACTCATCGCACGATGATTACCAAAAATAATGAGTGAAAATGCATTTGCACCAAAGTAAAATCACCTTCTGCTGCTTCTGTTCGCCTGGTACTTGAAACCGAGAACTGCATTAGTTTGTACTGAAAATGTCAAGATTTAAACCATATTTTGCCTACAACAACCAAAGATTGTTGTACAACAACAATACTTTTACTACAAACTCATTTTTACAACAACAATATATTTAATTTTTAAATCCCAACTTTGAGTAACTTGCGAACTTTGAGTAGGAGTTCGCAGATGAGCTGATGCACTCAACGCACGATGATTACCAAAAATAATGAGTGAAAATGCATTTGCACCAAAGTAAAATCACCTTCTGCTGCTTCTGTTCGCCTGGTACTTGAAATCGGGAAGTCCATACATTTGTACTGAAAATGTCAAGATTTAAACCATATTTTGCCTACAACAACATTAGATTGTTGTACAACAACAATACTTTTACTACAAACTCATTTTTACAACAACAATATATTTAATTTTTAAATCCCAACTTTGAGTAACTTGCGAACTTTGAGTAGGAGTTCGCAGATGAGCTGATGCACTCATCGCACGATGATTACCAAAAATATTGAGTGAAAATGCATTTGCACCAAAGTAAAATCACCTTCTGCTGCTTCTGTTCGCCTGGTACTTGAAATCGGGAAGTCCATACATTTGTACTGAAAATGTCAAGATTTAAACCATATTTTGCCTACAACAACATTAGATTGTTGTACAACAACAATACTTTTACTACAAACTCATTTTTACAACAACAATATATTTAATTTTTAAATCCCAACTTTGAGTAACTTGCGAACTTTGAGTAGGAGTTCGCAGATGAGCTGATGCACTCATCGCACGATGATTACCAAAAATATTGAGTGAAAATGCATTTGCACCAAAGTAAAATCACCTTCTGCTGCTTCTGCTGCTTCTGTTCGCCTGGTACTTGAAATCGGGAAGTCCATACATTTGTACTGAAAATGTCAAGATTTAAACCATATTTTGCCTACAACAACATTAGATTGTTGTACAACAACAATACTTTTACTACAAACTCATTTTTACAACAACAATATATTTAATTTTTAAATCCCAACTTTGAGTAACTTGCCAACTTTGAGTAGGAGTTCGCAGATGAGCTGATGCACTCATCGCACGATGATTACCAAAAATAATGAGTGAAAATGCATTTGCACCAAAGTAAAATCACCTTCTGCTGCTTCTGTTCGCCTGGTACTTGAAACCGAGAACTGCATTAGTTTGTACTGAAAATGTCAAGATTTAAACCATATTTTGCCTACAACAACCAAAGATTGTTGTACAACAACAATTCTTTTACTACAAACTCATTTTTACAACAACAATATATTTAATTTTTAAATCCCAACTTTGAGTAACTTGCGAACTTTGAGTAGGAGTTCGCAGATGAGCTGATGCACTCATCGCACGATGATTACCAAAAATAATGAGTGAAAATGCATTTGCACCAAAGTAAAATCACCTTCTGCTGCTTCTGTTCGCCTGGTACTTGAAACCGAGAACTGCATTAGTTTGTACTGAAAATGTCAAGATTTAAACCATATTTTGCCTACAACAACCAAAGATTGTTGTACAACAACAATACTTTTACTACAAACTCATTTTTACAACAACAATATATTTAATTTTTAAATCCCAACTTTGAGTAACTTGCGAACTTTGAGTAGGAGTTCGCAGATGAGCTGATGCACTCAACGCACGATGATTACCAAAAATATTGAGTGAAAATGCATTTGCACCAAAGTAAAATCACCTTCTGCTGCTTCTGTTCGCCTGGTACTTGAAATCGGGAAGTCCATACATTTGTACTGAAAATGTCAAGATTTAAACCATATTTTGCCTACAACAACATTAGATTGTTGTACAACAACAATACTTTTACTACAAACTCATTTTTACAACAACAATATATTTAATTTTTAAATCCCAACTTTGAGTAACTTGCGAACTTTGAGTAGGAGTTCGCAGATGAGCTGATGCACTCATCGCACGATGATTACCAAAAATATTGAGTGAAAATGCATTTGCACCAAAGTAAAATCACCTTCTGCTGCTTCTGTTCGCCTGGTACTTGAAATCGGGAAGTCCATACATTTGTACTGAAAATGTCAAGATTTAAACCATATTTTGCCTACAACAACATTAGATTGTTGTACAACAACAATACTTTTACTACAAACTCATTTTTACAACAACAATTTATTTAATTTTTAAATCCCAACTTTGAGTAACTTGCGAACTTTGAGTAGGAGTTCGCAGATGAGCTGATGCACTCATCGCACGATGATTACCAAAAATATTGAGTGAAAATGCATTTGCACCAAAGTAAAATCACCTTCTGCTGCTTCTGCTGCTTCTGTTCGCCTGGTACTTGAAATCGGGAAGTCCATACATTTGTACTGAAAATGTCAAGATTTAAACCATATTTTGCCTACAACAACCAAAGATTGTTGTACAACAACAATTCTTTTACTACAAACTCATTTTTACAACAACAATATATTTAATTTTTAAATCCCAACTTTGAGTAACTTGCCAACTTTGAGTAGGAGTTCGCAGATGAGCTGATGCACTCATCGCACGATGATTACCAAAAATATTGAGTGAAAATGCATTTGCACCAAAGTAAAATCACCTTCTGCTGCTTCTGTTCGCCTGGTACTTGAAATCGGGAAGTCCATACATTTGTACTGAAAATGTCAAGATTTAAACCATATTTTGCCTACAACAACCAAAGATTGTTGTACAACAACAATACTTTTACTACAAACTCATTTTTACAACAACAATATATTTAATTTTTAAATCCCAACTTTGAGTAACTTGCGAACTTTGAGTAGGAGTTCGCAGATGAGCTGATGCACTCATCGCACGATGATTACCAAAAATATTGAGTGAAAATGCATTTGCACCAAAGTAAAATCACCTTCTGCTGCTTCTGTTCGCCTGGTACTTGAAATCGGGAAGTCCATACATTTGTACTGAAAATGTCAAGATTTAAACCATATTTTGCCTACAACAACCAAAGATTGTTGTACAACAACAATTCTTTTACTACAAACTCATTTTTACAACAACAATATATTTAATTTTTAAATCCCAACTTTGAGTAACTTGCCAACTTTGAGTAGGAGTTCGCAGATGAGCTGATGCACTCATCGCACGATGATTACCAAAAATATTGAGTGAAAATGCATTTGCACCAAAGTAAAATCACCTTCTGCTGCTTCTGTTCGCCTGGTACTTGAAATCGGGAAGTCCATACATTTGTACTGAAAATGTCAAGATTTAAACCATATTTTGCCTACAACAACATTAGATTGTTGTACAACAACAATACTTTTACTACAAACTCATTTTTACAACAACAATATATTTAATTTTTAAATCCCAACTTTGAGTAACTTGCGAACTTTGAGTAGGAGTTCGCAGATGAGCTGATGCACTCATCGCTCGATGATGCGCTAAAATAATGAGTAAAAGTATCGTCATTGAGTGAAAAAATTCAGCGGAGTTTTTGAAAAATATTAAACTAAGCAGTGCCTATCCGCCACTTGAGAAAGCAGTGCAAAAGGCAAAATAACTGTTTAAGAGCACTGCTTTTAAATATGCAACCGGCTGGCAACGCTCGATTGTGAAGGCAAAACAGTGGAAATTATTATTTAAAAAATATATTTTACATTTTAAAATAACAAATTAATAAATAGAATAAGCAAATTATATATTGCATATTTTTCCCCCGATTTTTTACCGTTTTCGAAACCCTTTCGAAAGCCCTCAATGATATAAATACCCTTAAAATACCCATTGGGGTTTTGTTAAAAATAAAAACACACTCACTTTTTGCTCGATATCAACAGATGGGTGGAGAGTAATTTATTTATTGTATTTCATACACAAAGATACAGGTCCAATGTTCAGACCCACTTCCGTCTTTGTCTTAAGTTACGTCGTGTTCTTTGTATGATTTTATTCTATAAATTAGCAACAAACTAAAAACCATAATATAATATAATTTGTTGCAATTTGTATTTTGTCGCTTTTTGCTTATCGTTTTTCGTTTCACTTTGCACATTGTCCAAAAAGTAGAAAAATGTTATGTCTAAAAAAATACGGGTTAACATTTTGTTGTATTTTCCTATCTTTGCTTTATTCCTACGCAATATCATATATATGCTAATGTATATATATATAAATATAATTTATATTTTTGATTTGCTTTAGTGTGTTTTTTGTCGTAATAATTTGTAATATTTGTAGAGGCTTTTGTTTTCTCAGAGACTTAAAACAGGCGCTAGTTGAAACCTTTGGAGGGAGACTGAGAGAGTCTGAGAGAGACTCAGAAAGAGAGACTCAGAGAGCCTCAAAAAGGCTCTGAGAGACTCATAGAGACTCATAGAGACTCAGAGAAACTCAGAGAGACTCTGAGAGACTCTGAAAAATTTAGAGAGGCTCAGAGAGAGAGAGAGAGAAAGATTGAGACTGATACTGATATTAGAGAGACTTTCCGGATAATATTTTCAATACCCTGTAATATGGACTGTACATTTTGTGTGATTTCTCTAGACTTTCTCTAGGCTAAAGCAAGGCGGCTCTCGGCTTCAAGCCAAGAGACAGCGTTAACAAACAAATCTGTATTATATATAGTAAGGTATGGGAATTGGCAACAAAGCTCTACTACTCCAGAAAAGAGAGGCGGCGGCGGCAGGCAGACAGGCACTTACACTTACAATAGTTCAACAGAATCCAATCTCTCTATTTGTTATATATATCCTATAACTACTATTTCATACCCCATATATGCACAGCTACCAGCTATATACACTTGATCCCTATATATAAACTCAGTTGGAGGGGGTCCCGTTTTATATATTTGCAATCTAGCTTTGAGGTTGCTCTCTCGCTTTAAGATTGCTCTCTCGCCCCAAGTTCTCTCTCTCTTGCTTCTCCGATTTGCCCGCTATGCACAAGCAAACAGCGAGAGAGCAGACTCTACACTCTGAGAAAGCTTCGCATTTATGCTCTCAAAAAACATTCAAGGAGATTTAAAATATAGAGAGTAAACTAGAGAGACTGCTCTTTCAAATTGATGATCTTCGTGAGCGGAGCCGAAAGGATTATACGGGTCAAGCCGAGTGTAGTACAAGCTCTGATCGGATATAAACCCAAAAATACATTTTAAAAAACACAAAAGTCAAGGTTAAAGGTTAAGAAATATGTCACATTTTGATTGGTCTGTGTATTTGGTACGCAAAAAAAGTTTGTATAATCAATAATAATAATATATAGTATCAATAATAATAATTAATAATCATAATAATAATAATCATAATAATAATAATGATGCCATATAATAGTTAAAAAATAGCAGAAAAAACACGTTAACAAAACTGGTTAATAGGATCTCTCTTAGGGGTTTACATATGCATAACCATACGCGATATATGATATATCTGCTATTGCTGTGGGTGTACGGTGTGTGGGTAAATATTACTTGCGTAGAATTTCTTTAAACTTAAGCGACAACAGCGCACGGCCCCGGCGATTGTCTTTCACTGTGTGTGGGTGTGGGTGTGTGTAGGGTGTGCGTGTGTCGTGCGAGGAGGGGCTTCAGGATTAGGATCAGGATCAGGACCTTAGGCGCTAAGTATACAGTTATTTTGTTGTTTTCTATCGCTACTTTAGTCACAATAAAAAAAAGAAAACAAATACCATCACTTTCTTTGCTTTCTCTGCTGGTTTATGGGGTTCTATGGTTGTCCCTTGGTTTGCCCTGATTTTCCCTCGCCTATCCTTGGGGTTTCCTCAGGTTCCCTAGGGCTTCCTTGGGTTTCCTAGGGTTTCCCTAGGTTTCCTTAGGTTTCCCCTCGGTTCAGCTGGGTTTCCCTTGGCTTGCCTTGGTTTTCCTTGGTTTTGTAACAACTAGCAAATTGGTATTTCTTTGACATCAACATGTTTTAGTTTAGAGCTTCGTTATTAATAATTTCAATATACATATATATCCAGATATATATGTATATTCACATATATCCTTCTTTAAAGCGATCTTTGCTTTGTTTTTCTCTTGCTTTTTGCTATAAAAGGTACATGAAGTGTATACACTTAAGGGTCAAGTTCTTTCGTCCTTTTGTAATAAGTATTTCTCTTGGTTCCCGCAATGCAGCTGTGGATCCTGTGTGGATCTTGAGGGTCTTTCGGGATTCATGTTCTTAACTTAATTATTTTTGTTTGCATTAAACTAAAATTGGCTTTTCTCGTTTAACAAATGTCTAGAGCATATTTCAACTAAGTAACCATAAAATTGGAGCTTACAATTAGTCTGTGTGTGTGGGGCTTATCAACTAAATATCTTTGATTTAACATTTTGCTTGAGTGGGGTTTACTGGGATATATATAGATATAGAATATATTTATATATATAACAAAGAAGTTCAAACAATTCAACAAATGTGTCGTCTCTTCTCTCGTTTGTTTTTGTTTTTTGTTTTTAGCTAAAAGGACTCAATGTTTAAGGCGCTAAATGTGTGTGCTTGGCCTAAGTTAATATCTAAGTTTCTCTTTCTCTATATATATATATATAACTTTCGGTCTATATAATTCTTTAGATCCGGAACAGAAATAAAAAACGCTTCTATATATTTAGTTCTTGTTGCTCTTTGTTTTTTGCTTTTCTTGCCATTTTCTTAGGCTTTTCTTGCTCTGTTTTACTATTTTTTTACCACATTTTTCATATTTAATATTGTTTGTTTATTATATATATTATTTTCATGGATTTTTCTTTACTTGGCTCAATTTGTATGTCTGCTTTGATATTTGTTTGTATATATATATATAGTATTAACCTTTTGTGTCCCGAAATAACATTCAAAAAATGACATTTGATGCATTTTTAAAATCTGTTGTGAAGCCTTTTCATTATCTAGTCGGGGGATTTCTTAGCTTTTTCGTAGCTCTTTTCTTTGCCTTTTGTAGGTTTGTTTTCTTTCTAGTATATATGTATATACATATATATATATATATATAAATATATAGTTTCGATTTGTTGTCGCCCTTTGTTAAAAATACAAAACTTAAACAGATAAATTTTACTTACAGCGAAATTGCAACTAGGAAATGGCTAGGAAATTAAAGTAGATATTAAATCCAATCAGATTATATATATACAAATATATATATAATTATAACTAATGTAAAAAAAAAGGTTATGTATATAATAAAAAAATAAAAATAATAATTAAAATAAACCGCAAATTTGTACAACAAACACAGAGGCAAAAGAGCGGGGAAAAACACATAAAAAACACCTAAACACTTAAAAAAAACACAAGTATAAATCAGACAAAACATGAATTGTACAATTTTTAAGGGGAAATTTAAAAGGTTAAGCAAGAGCCATCAATATACACACATTTATATATATGTATATACATATACACAGAATTGGTATAATTTGTAGTCTAAATGCTCTGTGATTTGAACAATTCTCGCTTTAGCATCAAGTCCACCTGCTGCTGCCTCGCACCTGTTGCCGCCATATTCACCGCATCCAGGCGGACTTGCGCTTGATTTTGGTGCGAAGCCCTCGCAGGGGCTTCACCTTGTTTTTGCTGGCCGCCGCCGCTGCTGCTGCCGCTGCCACTGCCATGGCAGCGCTCAGATGTTGCGGCAGCATGCCGGCGTTGCTGCTGCTGTTGCTGTTGCTGTTGTTGCCACCCACAGTTGCTCCTACTCCACCAGCGGGCAGGCAGTGATTGAGGTTACCCAAGTACATGCCAGCCGGGTAGCTATACAGTTCTGGGTGGAGTTGCTGTTGCTGCTGTTGGTGTTGCTGCTGCTGCTGTTGGTGCTGGTGTTGTTGCTGCTGTTGCTGCTGCTGCTGCTGTGCCAGAGCCACATTGGCAGCCGCACTGCTAAGCAAAGCCATTTTGCTGCCACTGCCATTGGTGTAAATTGCCTGAAGGCTGCCAAATTGCTGCTCGCGATGCTGCTGCTGCTGATGTTGCTGCTGGTGTTGTTGCTGCTGCTGCTGGTGGTTCTGTTGCTCCCGATGCTGCTCCTCCTCCAAACTCTGGCTGGCTGGTCGCTTGCGCGGAGATCCCTGACTGCTGCCACTGCTGCCATTGCTATGATAATGCGAACCATAATCCACATTCGAGGATCGCGACAGCGACAGCAAAGCATCCACACCATCCCGATGCCGCTGCTGGTCCAGTTCCTCGGGCGTGATGTTGTGACTGTTTGGCAGGTTCAATCATAGTTAGGTATGTACTAGGTTTTAGCTAATCATCTCCCACTTACTTCTCCTCACTGCTATCGTAGGCCGCATCCGAGCTGGCACAGTTGCTATCCGATCCAGCCGCCTGGGCAACCGCACTGCTGGTCGTCAGGCCATTGCCATTGGTCACCGGCGTGGAGGAGCCGCTGTCGGCATTGCTATTGCCACCCGCCGAGTAGGTGTGATCCTCGCTGGGCGAACTTGTGATTACCGGGGCGGCGCTTCTGCAAGTTTTGAGAGAGTTAAAGGGATAATCAAGAAGCTCAAGGAGGTTATGTGTGATAAATCTGATCAATTCAATGCGTTTTTTTCATATTTAAAAAAATATTTATATGTTTTCGATATTATTAAAAGGTAGAATGGATAAATAAATTAAATAATCAATTATAATCATTTAATAAATTATGTGCAATTATCGATTTCGATGTCAATAATTTAACGTTTAAAACGACCCTTATCGATAATAAATCAATTTTCTCAATATTAAATGTATTCCGATATGGACTATCGATCCTTAAGAGCTTAACTCGATATTTTAAAGTTAAATTCGCTTATATTCGGTAGTTAATAATATTGTCCATATTTTAAGCTTAAATTCGATAGTTACAAATTTGAAAAATTAAAGAATAATTATATTTTCGATATTTTAACCTAAAATTCAATATTATTCGATAGTTAACATAACAACTTCGATATTTATATTATATTAAGGTCTTTTTCTCTCAATATGCATAAAATACATAAAATACAGCTTAGGACACTCACCCATTCTGAAAGGAATCGCTGCTGAAGGCCTTTGGTTCGTGCTTGAGGCAGAGCAATGCCGCCGCCGCATGGACATCGTCCATGCTGTCAGCTCCACAGTCTCGCGCCATCTGCTCAAAATTGATGCCATCCGAAGGCGGAGGAGCAGGACCTCCTCCTCCTCCACCACCACCGCCATTGAGAGCAGGGCCTCCGGTTCCGCTTCTATCTCCGGCTGTGCCACTGCCTGCATTTAGTCCCACATAGTTGTACTTGCTGTTGTTGTTGATGTTATTATTATTGTTGTTGTTATTGTTGTGATAATCATCCGAAAGGTCATCCTCGCGTAGTGATTGCGGCTGTCCTGCCAAATCATCCCGGATATTGCCAAAAAGATTGCACAGATTGGGGAAAAGCTTGGGATCGAAACGGGCATGACTGCCACTCCCACCGCCTCCGCCTCCATTGGGACTGTGTGGTCTTGCCGCATTCGTCGTCGCCTGACTGGCACCATTGGCCAGCGCCAGGCCGTTGCTTTTCGAGGGCGTGGACAGCGACACGGCAGCTGGCACAGCCGCTGCTCCTGCTCCAGATCCAGCTCCTGGTGCTCCTGAAGCTGGCATTCCCGAGGACACACTGCCGTCTAAGCTATCGTAAGCCGACTCTTTAGGACTCTTCAACGAGGGACTTATCTTGTCCACCGCCGAATTGGGAAAGAAGGGCGATCGGTTTAGCGCCTGGATGAGATTCTGGCGCTGCTGCGGCTCCACGCGCCACAGCGAACCCTTGCCCATATTCGGGGCCTTCTCCACCTTCACAAAGCTCTTGTTCAGCGATAGATTGTGGCGGACACTGTTCTTCCAGCCGGTGGGCGCTGTCTTAAAGTACGGAAAGTGTTGAACAATCCAAGCGTAGATCTCCTTCACGGGCAGAGCCTTCTCGTTGGAGCTCTCAATGGCCATGAAGATCAGGGAACTGAAATGGAAATTGATATTTAAATTTGAGCAAAAGATAAATTTTCCAGACGGCATCGGAGACTCACCTAAAGCTATATGGCGGCTTATTGTTGGTATGCACTAGCGGATCATATGGCACGTTGTTGGGATGCTTTTGCTTCTGCGGCGTGGTGGCTCCCCCAGCTCCTCCTCCAGCTCCACCTGCTCCTCCATTCACGCTGCTGTAGCCGCTCTTCGAGGCCGTATAATGGGGCGTGCTGGTGTGCCGAGAACTGACCACCAGATCGAAATCCTTCAACGAGTCCTCGTTGTCGTAGCTGGTATAGCTGTTGGGACTGCGCAGGTTGACTCCAGCTCCTCCTCCAGTTGTAGATGCTCCCCCTCCACCTCCACCTCCACCACCACCAGCACCTCCACCAAGGGAACCATTCACGTGACTCGTGGGCGGCGGTGGCGAGTTGGCCAACTGCAGGCTGCGAGACTGGAGGTTTGCTGCTCCTCCACTGTTGCTGCTGTATATAGTAGGTATGCTGGTATAGTAGGTTCCAGGCAGCAGAGTAGCCGCACCGGAAGGTGTCTCCGGTGAGGTGACATGGCCGGGCGTTGATCTGAAAGAGAGCGAGACGGGGAATGCCCACGGATTTATATAGAATTCGAAACCAAACCAAAGATAGATATACAAGTGGAGACTCACATGACATGCGGTGTTGTGCTCACAAAGCTATAGCCCGGCGCCAGAGATCCTGCACTGATCAGCGTGGTGGTGGTCACAACGGTCGTCGGCGGTGGTGGCTCCTGATTATGGCTCGAACTGCTGCTGCTGCTAGTGGTGATGGCATTTACATTTGCGTTGGCATTGGCATTGGCATTGGCATAGTTAACGGCCTCGAAAACCGTGCTGCTAAAGCTACTACTGCTACTGCTGGCCTTGGCCACCGGACTATTGCCCCCATTGACGGCCGCTGTCGAGGATCCCGAACCGCCGCCGCCCGATATGGAACTAGAACTGATCGACGAGTTGTTGGAGGAGGCGGGCGAACTGACCACCGTCACGGTGGAGGCCACATGGCTGCTGTGATCCATCTGGACGAGCATCTTCTCGCGCAGATACTTTTTGTGCGGGTGATGGGTGGTGGTGTTGCTGCTGCTGCTGCTGCTGTTGTTGCTGGTTGTGGGTGAGCACAGCGATGCCCCCTTGTAGATGCCATTTCCCGTTGCCGGTGTGCCACCATTGCTGGTCACATAGATCTGCGACTGAGACTGGGACTGGGGCTGGGGCTGGGACTGGGACTGTGACTGTGACTGCTTTATGGGCGAGAGTATGGCTTGGCTAACCGCTGGTTGTGGCTGTTGCTGTGGCTGCGTCGTCACCACCACCGGCATATAGCCGAGCGTGGTGGCTCGTGTGGGCGTTGGCAGATAGGCCTGCTGTTGGCCAGCCTTGCTGGCTTTGTACTCCACCACGGTGGTGGTGCCGCTGGGACCCTTGTGCACCGTGGTGGTGCTATATAGCGAGCCCCCGTCCTGGTCACCACCACTGGACTCGTTGAGGCTGCTTGGCACCTCCTCGATTAGGTCGCTCACTATGCACATATTGCCATTGACTGAAGCTGCTGCTCCTGCTCCTGATCCAGCTCCTCCTCCTCCTCCCGCCTTAATGGCCATTGCTCGTTTCACTTGCGTTCCCGAGGCAACAGCAGCTGCACCACCGGCACCACTCGTTGTGACAATGCCCTTGATCAGATTGCTATCGTTTAGCCAGGACAGGGAACGCAGCTCTCCATCATCCCCATCGGTGGTTCGGACGCCGGCCGCTGCTGCTGCTGTGGCCACGGCCAAGGCATCGGCTGAACCCATTTCCAGGGGTTCGGCGGCCAGAAGCACTATGTTGCCGCCACCACCACTCGATGATGAGTGGCCACCGCTGCCCGAGGTTGATGCGGTTGCAGCCGTTGTGACAGCCGTTGTGGAGCCATCGTAGGCCGTGAAACCGCCATTGTGATTGTGCTGCACAAATACGTATTTTGAGGCACTGGCCGGCATGTTGCTATTGCTTGTGGGTACAAGTCCTCCTACTGCTCCTGCTCCTGCTCCAACTCCTGCTACTGTGCTGGTGGTGCTGATGGTGCTGGTGCTGCTCCCGCAGCTAATGGTGGCGAGTGGTGCAATGTTGCGATATCCATGTGGGGCATTGGCCACTGAAGAGACCGCTGCTGCCGCCGCCGCTGCCGCTGCTGCCACAACAGCCGCCGTTCCGGATGCCGTGACTGCCGTGGATGCCACTGCCGCTGGGCCCGATTGCAGGTGGCCACGCAGTTGACTTAAATCGCGGGTGGTCAGCAACTGTGTGGGATTATCTGTGGACATGCTGCCGGAAAGAGAAGGGAAGCAGTGAAATGATTAATTAAAATTATAAGTAGTATTATTATTTAGGAATAAAATAGGAAGATTCACTTATATTGCTATAAAATAACACCACCAGCTCCATTTGCTTCATCAGTAGCCCCAAGGCAAGCAGATCACCTCTAGCTGCTTGTGAATATTACATCACAAAGCTGCTGTAATCATATCTTAATTAAGGTATGATGCAAGGAGAAGCTACTCTGATCCAAGGTGGGTTTAAAATATAATTATATCCCTTAGGGTTTAATAATTTTAGTCAAAAGTTTGCGATGCAGTATAGAAGTAATTTTTGACCCAATAAATCGTAAATATTATTCAGTAGCCTCAACAGACGAGTCGATCTAGCCAAGGTACGAGTTATGGAAAATCTTCTTCAAATTTTAAGTTGTATTCAAGATGAAAACCTTAATACAATAATCTTAAGATGTTAGGCATTCACAAAATAGGATCAAAATGCAGTTCAAACTAAAGGGTAAATGAATTTCGGCTTTCCGCAGTTACTTTCCTTTCTTGTTTTTACTAATATAATATATAATTTAGTATAGTAGTGATTCCAAAAGGTCTTGAGTAAATATTACAGAGCTTAAACTTATTATAGGTTAATACGGTAATCTCTAGATTATTCCTAAATTTGTACACATTGACAACCGGCTGAATTAATAAAACTCACTAACACTTATTATTATTGCCTCATTATTAATACTGAAATTCCTTGGAAGTAACTTTGGTGAGTTGGCAAGTAAAGCATTCAATTATTTATAGCCAAACCCGATGATGACGATGATGCCGATGATGTCGATGATGTCGATGGTGGTGAGGAGGTGATCTAATGATTTACTGATGAAATGATCAGTTTTTTATTTTGGTTTTATTATTGCACTTTGTTCGGGAATCAAATTGGCATTTCGTAAGATTGTGACTGAATAAAAGCGCCTAATTATAAATAGTTTATTGTTCATGTCTTTATGGTTTGCTAAATGTCCTTCGGCATTTTTATTGCCTACTTTCAGGGATATTAACCTGTCGCTCTATCTCTTTCTAAATTGTATCGCTTGTTCTTTTTTCTCATTTTACGCAATCATAGACACAGTTTTTTGTTGCTAGTCGCTCTTTATGTGTTTGTTGTTCTTCAAATTTCCGCGTGTTTGTTTTTTTATGACGCCCACTCCTCTCTCTCTCTCTTTCTCTTCCCTTCTTGCCGCGTCTTCCCTTCTCTTTCTGGTCGTTCTCGCCCTCTCTCTCTTGCTCTACGCGTGATTAGTGGATTATCTTATCAGCACTACCATTGCGGCGTACCTCGCTCATAGTTTTCCCAATTTGGGGTGTTTTCTTCTCAACAAATAACAATAGACATGATTTTTAACGAGGCTAAAATGAGGGTGCAAAGATCACAGATCGATTAGCAAGTAATCGATAACCAATTTTTGGTTTTTACTCGATTATTTGAATTTTACATAAAACATTTAGTTAAAATGAGTTTAAGGTTGATAAGCCTTTTTTGTAAGCTAATGATAAAATCAAAGTCCTTTATTTTTAACTAGCAATAAGTAAGTTATCGATTGCCAATATTTTCATCAAGATCATCACTTGCTTCGTTCATCTTCTACTCATCAGAAAAGCCATTACATTTCGTTGGCAATTAATTAACTGAAATATTCATTTGCCCTTAGGGACAACTTATTTGTCGTTGGGGCGCACGCGAATCGAATGAGCGACAGGGTCGGGCATATGGGGGTGGGGCGGTCGGAAAAACAAAGCCAACAAAGTGTATTATTATTTATTGATTTTCATTTGAGGCAGGCCAAACGAAAAAAACAACTCGAAACTAACAAAAAGTCAACAATAGAGAAATGCGCGCGTCCAAGAAGCAAAAATTTACTTTTACTAGCCCAATGCAGTGGAGCATCCCACGCGAGGAATATGGTCACATTAATTTTGTAATTATTATTTTTTTAATCTATTTAAAAGTAAATCAGCTTGTGATTCATTTCCAAAGGTACCAAACCATTTAAAATATTAATTGTCTAATTGATCAGTTATTTTAATACAATGTGTACTATTTAAATATAAAGTAGATGGTCACACTTATTTTATTTGAATTTTGGCTATTTAGTATTTATAAATATTACTATATAGTAATTAGTAAATATAATTATATTTATATACTTTATCTTTCTTCTAGGAAAATCCAGCGTTAAAATTGTTTATAAACACATTAAAAGTACAAAAGAGGCATTGCCTTTTATTTTAAAATTAGAGAACTAGTTATTAAACATTGTTGAAGCTTTACTGTATTTCCTTTTCTACCCGATTATGGCCCATTGTTTTGCATGTGCAAAATTGATAGCAACCAGGTTGTGGGGAGGGGGACCATTAGAAAAAGAGACAGAGAGAGAAGGAAAATTGCGCGCCACAACAAAACCGTAAATGAAATGAAAACACAACAAACGCGGTGAGAACCAAGCAACAATAACAATAACAAAAGGCAATATCAATGAAACAACAATAACAACAATACAAAAACAAAAGTTAAATTGTGAAAAGCTCCGCTGCTGACCTCCAAAACGAACGTCAACGTCGCTGCTGGCGTCGCAGTCATTACACTGACATGCCACACAAATAGTACAGGCTGGAATTTATTTATTTTTTATTAAAAGCTTGCGGCGCAGTTTTTGTTATTTTTTGCGCCTACCTTCGTTGTCTTGGCAACTTTTTTTTATTCGCTCTCTCTTCCCTTTTTTGATGTGTCGCTATTTTGGACAACAACAAAATAATAATAAGACGCGTACGAGTATTTGTTTGCAGCGTCGCAAGAGAGCCAGATTGGCAAATAAAATTCAGAGAGCGGGAGAGCGTTAGCAAGCACAACAACGTGGTTGCGATAAGAAAGAGGAATGGGAAGGTGTATTTGACGGTGTTCGAACGAGCTTAGTGTGAGTTGAATCTTTCAAGTTACCTTTTGGCGTAATTAATTAGCAAATATGGACAATGCAACACTGAAAACTCTCTCTTAATCTCTCTTTGTATCGAAAAAATGCCGATACATGCCACATGCTCTCAGGCGAGCCCGCTCTCTCACGAGCTGAATTGTTTATCTGTGCTTTCATTGGATTTGCCTTAGCTTTGTTTGTTTTCCAAAGAGAGCGAAAGAGAGCGCTCGCAAGAGACGCCGTTCGTTTGAAACAGTGAAGCTAACGTAACATGAAACCACGGAAATATTTTAAGCCTAATCGTTTTTAATTCTGTTTTTATTTTTTTTTAGTTATAAATAAGGGATAATCAAAGATTTTGATTTAAAGACGTTTTCTATTTCTAACTATATTTCTCTTTTGCCAGGTCGCACTGTACTTCGCTTTGAGATTAGCGTCGTTCTAGAAACGTCGCGCTTTTGACTGTGACCTGTGGACCTTTCCTCCGCGCCAAGTGGAAAGTGGAAAAGGAAGCAGCGCGCCGCCCGTCTTAAATGTCAACTGAGCCACCCACCAATGCAAATGCAAGAGTGAAAGAGAGGATGCATGGCCAAGGGAGAGAGAGAGTGCAAGTATTGCATTTCGGCCATTTCTTCTTCTTTCTCCAAGCCAATTAACCGGCAACAACAACAAAAGCAGCGATAACTGTACCTGAGCAAAAACTGCTTGCTAAAAAATAAAATAAAATAAAGCAAAACAAAAAAAGAAAAGAATCAAAACGTAGAAAAAGCAGCCGCCACGCTACGCTAATGAATCCGCGCTATATAAAACTTACACAGCGGCGAGGAGGATGGCAATTATGCCACTCTCTGGGAGTGAATCATCCAGATACATACTACATATAGTATATGATAAATGCGGCACACGGATGCTTAAGAGCGTGTCAAAAAACAACACAAACAAAAATAAAGAAATAATAATAATAAAAGGGAGCAAACCATCCACCGGAGTTAGTGAGGTTAACCCTCTGTTAAGTCTCAGTTCCTTCGTCACAACTGGCTGATACCCCTTAAAAAGGTTCGGAAATATACTGAACTGCTTGCCAATGACTCTTTGAACTGCTTGGGTTAAAGCTTAAGCCAGTGTGAACTATTGATTAATATATTAATAAAATTAAATAAGAAAACCATAACATAATTGCAACTTGAACTCGTATACAAACTTCTGCATCTCGAATTTAATTTCTCTTGTTTTAAAATGATTTTTTATATTTGTAATGTTATAATTTTAATACTCTTTTATAGATTAATTTTTTTTGTAATATTTGTCTTAATTGTTTGTATTATTTTATTAAGTAGTTTTAGTATTATTTTAGGAAAGACTTTCAAAAATACAGCTAGCATATATTCACTTGGTATATTTTTAGAGCTTATATACCAGAATATATTCAAATACTAATCGTAATTACTTATTGACGATTGCCAATCAATTATATCGATTTATTCAATGGAGATTGAGGTTTCAGGCTTCAATCTTAGTAGAACTACACAGACGATTTATATTTCAATCGTCGTAATGGTTAATGGAATCGTACACAAGTAGTATCAACTCACACTTTTCTGCACAATTTTCGTGGCCCAGTTTTATTTATTTATTTTTTCGTTCCCAGTAGTTGTTTACCGCCAACAACATGCCCCTTTTTGCTACCCCTTGGCTGCTGCTGCTGCTGCTACTACTATTACTACTACTACTACCTTATAATGGGGGAAAATGAACCTCGTGGAGTAGTCGGCGTGCGACTGGTTCAATAATAATATATACTATATAATACTACACATCAACAAATGGCGCTTCCTCTAGCCAGTTTAACAACAACAATAATAATTGACAGCCAGCATGTTGTCATAGTTGTTGTTGATATGAAAATGTTTGGCCAATTGAAAAGAGGGGCGGGAAAACGATGAAAATCTATGGAAAAAATGTTAAATGAGTTGTTTCCTCTTTTAATAAATTTAACACACAGAAGCGTGAGAGACAGAGAAAATGTTGAATAATAACAATAAATAAATAAATAAATACATATATAGAGCAAGAGAGTGAGATGCCGGCTTCCTCTGCTCTCTCTCCCTTTCTCTCAAAATGCACAATCGATGGCTGAATAAAAGTGTAATTGCTTTAATTACAACGCTTTGTTTTTGTTTGCTTGTCTACAATACGAAATTTACAATAAACAATAGGCAAATAAGGAAAAAAAAAACAAAAAGAAATATTGCAACAGCTTCGAAAGCATTTCACGTAACAACAAAGGCAATAAGAGAGGAGACGGCGAGTTTTCTCTAGAAAGAGAGGCAGCAGCAGTCGGCAGGCAGTGCGCGAAAGCTTTCGCATACTTCCGGCCATCAACAAGATAACAGAAACAGCAACAAAGAGCAAGCAACAACAAAAAAATATAAATAAGAAAAACCAAGGCAAAAGAAAAAGCTACGAGGGAAATGAAGTTGAAAAAAATAGCGAAAAAGGAAAAGCAAGCCACCAGAGGCAAGCGTTTTTTGAGAGAACAGCAACAAAACTTATGGCGGCAATACACCCATCTACCTCCCCTGTGTTTTGATTAAATATAAACAAACCTATCTGAAATTAATTTAAATAACTTGGAACAAAGGTGAACTGGGAATATACACATTCTTTTTGTAAAAACTTATTTATTTCCCTCTGTATCTTTTTTAGATGTATTTTTCCAATTAACCATGAATAGTTTTCTATTATTTTGATTTACAACTAAAGTAAACAATGCGTAAAACATACATATATATATATTTCAGAATTTTCTCGTCCGACAATAACAATAAAAATAAGAACAAAAAGGCAAAAGCCGAAGGAGAAGGAAAAATAAAAGAAGAAATGCGATGGCGACAACCACGCGGCGTATACGTAATGCCCCCTGACGTTGTGGCTGCCATGTCTGTGTGACGCCTGCACTTGTATGGGTATCAATGGGTGCTCACATGTGTGAGTTCTCTCTCTCTCTCTCAATGTGTGACCCTCTCTTGCTCGGCTGTTGCCTTGCTTGCACATTACGTATACGCTTGGGTCACAAGAAATCATCGAACAGAAGCGGCTCGAGGAAGTTTAAGTAAAAATAAAAAAAAGCAAGGGCATAAATGTTAAAAATTGAAATTAAAACTAAACAACAGATAAGGTTGAATATTTTGAAACAAAAAATAACAGTAGAAAACTTTGAGTAAAATATAAAATTAATAACATTTTGTAAAATGTACATATGGAGCAAAATGCAAAAAAAAAAAACCTTAATTAAATTTTTCAATCAGAAAACTATGCTAAAACAAAGATAAATAGAATACAAAAAAATCTATATGGGTTCGAGTTTATTTATATGGTTCAGTTGTGTTTGTACTTTGTTGTCATTATAGCCCCCTTTGTATACACTGAAAAACGCAACAAGGCCGCTAGAAAAACGCTTTTGCCGTTTATAATTGCCGATCAATGTTGTTGTTATTGTCTCGATTATGGTTGTTGCATTTATTGTTATTTTTATTGTCAGCTTTTTTCGCGAATCTTAAAACTAAAAAAAAAAAATAAATAAATAAAAAAAAAGCAAATGTCATTGCACGTGTGTGTGCGAGAAAGCGTCAGAGTGAGAGAGAGGAAAAGCCATTAGGTAGGAGCAAGAGTATCTCTTTTCCTAATGTGTCATCTCTATTCAGTTTAAGCTTTAAACCATAATTATTCTTGATTAAATATTTTATAAGTAGTGTGATACAGTAAGTACTCTGCCACAAAGCCTCTTTGATTTCGTGCATTTTGCTGGGTCTTTAATAAGCTTTCACTGTACCAGAAAAGCAGTTAGAACTGCTTTGGTAAAGAGAGCGAGAAGCCAAAAGAGAGTGCGCCAAAGAGAAATCCCAAGCTGACGTCGTCGCTGGCCGAAATTTCAACGTGGTTTTCTTTGGCATTTTTTCCTCCTTTCTTTTGCTTTTTTTTAAGTTGTTGTTATTTTTATACACACACCGCCGACGCCGCCTGGCATTTAGTGGCTGTGTTTTAGGCGTGATTATGAAATCGGAGAATGTCGAGACATTACGCAAAAAAAAACAACACGAACAAAAATGAGAACAATTAAATTACCAAGTCGAAGTGTATTTCATTGAACAAAAAACCAATTTAAAATGTAAATTGTAATCTGCCTGTGTCTTGCTATTTCTCTATCTCCGTTTTTCTGTCTCTGTATCTTTGAATTTCTTATTGTTATTGTTGTTTTACACACACACTTTCCCGCACAAGCACACACACTGTTATTTATATGTACCGCTTTTTATTGTATATTTTTCGGTTTGTTTAGCCAAAGTTTACTTTTTATTTATTTATATTTTTTTGCATCTTTGCGCTCTCACACATACCTCCATACAAGGCGTTCTCGGCGTCGTTGTTGTTGCTGCTGTTGTTACTGTTATTTGTTACACACTCAAAAAAATAGATATTTGTGAGGTTCTAATATTTATAAATTGATCTCAAAAAGTTTCTTTCTCATCTAGATGTAAATCAGGATTTCGGAATGAAAATTCGACTTTTGTTAATCTTGAACCGTAAAGCACGCGAGCAGACAAACGAATGAAGCGAAGCGGCGGCAAACGCAATTGAAAAACCGACACACACATACATACGCCCTCAACTCGCTCGCTCACGCACACACACACATGCCGTACTCCGTAAACCGTACACCCGCTCTTTGACCAAACTCAGACAAAGCTTTCATTGTGCCAGAGGCACAGCAGAGCGAACGCCAAAGAGAGAGCCGGCAAAGCGAGTAGGAAAAAACAAAACAAATAAAATAAAGTAAAAATAAATAAAATCCAAAGCAAAGTCAAAGCGTCGTAAACAAGCTTGTGAGTATGCACATAAAAGTGTATACCACTGGTATACAGTGAACGTTCTAATGTGTAAACACTGTTCGGAGATCTTTCATAATTTGTTTACGTAATTGCGAAAAACAGCTGATTACTAGTTAATAATTAAACACTATCTGGATAAAGTTTTTTTACAGATCCTTAAAGTCATAATGTGAATATTTTATATTTCTGGCTTACTGTAACAAGAGTGCCCTGTATGAGTATATGAGTGTTGTGCGTTCGCGCATGACATTGCCATTTATTGAAAAGTGAGCTACATGAAAAACAAAAAAAAAAACTTACAAAGGTAGAAAAAAACAAGCACGACAACAAAAACAAATGCTGAAATTTGTGCTCATGGAGGCCAGCTTACTCTCTTACGCACGTCATCCTCTTTGCCCACAACATAAACAACTTTTCGAAAAGGATCACAAATAACAACACAAATAAGGCACAACAAACAGCTGTTTGGGCTAGGCTTAAGCTCTCACGCGCTCTCGTTCTCTTATTTGCCTCTTAACCGCTGTCTCTTCAAAACCTCTCTTTGGCTTGCTCTCTCTCTTAAGCGCCAAGTGACTCACAAATGTTATCTGTATTTTTGTTACAAATCCGCTAAATGTTTATAAATAAATAAAATGGCACTCTAAGACGACACGGACTTTGTTTAAAATGAGTCCAATAAAAAGTTTCCACTGTGAAGCCATTGAGTTGTGGCTCAAATGGAGCCAACAAATCATCAAGGTGGCAAATAAGCCAAACAACATGGGTTTCTCCTTACAAAAAATAAACAAACTAAACAGATTTATACATACATATATCCAAATAATTATAAAAAAAAAAACGCTTCACTTTTGACGAAATGCATAATTAAATTAATTAAAAAGCGACAGCAAAAACAAAGAAAACTAAATCGAAATATACTACTAATAATATAGCGACACGTGCGACTAAAAGCCAAAGGGGGGAAAGGGTGGCGGTAGGAAGAGAGCCAAAGCGGCGAGCGGTAGAGCAGGAAACACACAAGAAGTCAAAATACAAGCACACACGCACACTGAGAAAAAAGGCGAGCGCAAATATTCCAAAAACAATCAAGGCAGCAACAATAACAACATCGACTGCAGCCAGGCATTTTATGGTACAGTGTACACTCCCAATGGGTGAACAAGCGTTAAAATGCAACGGAAAATACTAAATACATTTAAGTAATAATAAATAATTAATTATGAATTAGGCTATTTTATTGTTAAGTAGACTGTGTAGTATACATATTTATTAAATAAAGAATACCTCGAGAACAATGCTATATCATAAATAAAAAAAAATTAAAACAAAAATGACCTTGCTATCTTTGCTATTTTTGTTTCCATTATATTGACACTGCTGACGAAAGTATTTTGCATTTAGGCTAACAAAATCTTCTATCCAATTTATTTCTTACTTTTGTAATAAGTGTTCACTACGCGGGAGAATTTACTATACTCTCCGTATTTTTTCTTTTTTTCGTTGCTTTTCAGTGATGCCGTTGCCTCTTCTGGTGCTGCTTAACCATATTTAATTTTAGCAATAGCAGCGGAAAATTGAACAACGACGGCATTGTCGCTGTCGCTTATGTACCTATATCCAATCCTATATTTGTTGAAAATAAAAATAAATTTATACAACTTTTTCCCCATTCCACGGCGCACGCACAACACAACGAAATTGGTGATGATGATGATGAAAATGAAAACGCCGAATGTCGAGGAAGAGAACAATGCAAAGAGAGTCAAGAGTAAAAGGCCAGCGAAAGAGCGTAAATAAAAATGAAGCCGGCTTTTTGGGCAAGCAAAAAAATAAATAAATAAATAAATGAATAGTAATAAAATAAATAAATAAAAAGGTAAGACAAAATAAAAAGAAATCAAGGGAAAGGAAAACTGCAGTTAAAGAGACGACTAACGAAATAACTAAATATAAATGTATAAATACTATGTACAGCACTTACAAAAATAGTGGCTCTTAATTAACTATACATAACACTAATTTTTAGCTTTTTAAGTTGTCTTGGAAGACATACATTTTTCATTTAAGACAAAACACTGTTTTGTCTTTATTTAATTCGGTTTTAAAATATTCACTTGGTAGAGTTTTTTCCTCTACGCTTTGCCTGCCATGTACAAGCAACACAATATTAACAGTAGCGAACGGGAGAGCCTTTTTAGCTCTACTCTGGGAAGAGTTTCGTATCTTTCGGAACCGAAAGTGGGTTAAGCCGAATTTACAATCTATTATATACATTATTTTATAAATAAAGAGGTCCTTTTATTCCGACCGCAGTTTTATGTATAAATCCAAGTACATATCCCTACTTAAATGCAATTTATTTATGTATAAAAGCAGGCATGTTGCTTTTGAACATTTGTTTTCTGTTTCTCTGGCATTTAAGGTGATGCGATGTGATGCGATGTGCGACGACGAAAAAAAACGCTGTTGCCAGGCAAACCTAGCAGCGAAAAACCCTCTTCTTCGCCCGAGGACTACGCTATGCTGTGCTACCTTTCCAACTGACAATTTTGGTTTTATTTCGGTTTATATTTGATTTCGTTTTTTTCGCCTGAAAATTTCAATTTCAATTGATTTCGTCGTCGTCGACGGACGGCGTTCAACCAAAATAAACCCATCATGTGTTCTTCTTGGCCTGCCGTCGTCCGACGTCCTCTGCACATCTGCATCCACTAGCAAGCCAGCTATATATGCTGCCATGCTATGGTATCTATATCTCTAGAGTATATTTTATATTCTCACTATTCTTTCTGCTGTTGTTGCCCGCTGCCGTTGTTATTTTTTGCTCTAAGCAATTACACAAGGCGACGCCTGTGTGCAAGAACCACAAATTGGGTCAGCCGCAATTAATACAACTAAATATAGCCAAAGCGCACATTTCCCTCTTCACACAAAGCCACAAAAAAGGGAAAAAAAAACTCTAAAAAAGTTATAATAAAAGCATAGAGGAATACAATAAGTAAAAATAATAATGAATAATGAGTGTTGACCGAGCAGAGTTGTTTACCCTTTTGTGTGGACCGAGAGCACGCTCTAAAAAGAACTGATAACAGTGAGAGGGATCTGCATCGGTGGCGTATACGTGATGTGTGGCTAAATAAGGGAGCAAGTGTGCGAAGAAGGGGAGGGAGGCGGAGGCAAAAGCAGATGAGAAAAAAGCAACAACAACAAGAATGTCGATCACAGTTGCACTCTGCTGTGCACCCTACAAAAGTGTCGCCGAACCTAAGCTACACTTCACTTTTATAACAAACAAACAAACAGTCTGGACCACAGTAGGTACCCGCTGGAGTACACAGAACTTTAATATAAAGATACATTTCATTATATTTGGTTTATTTTTTATATTTTTCTATGCTTTATATATTATTTAAGCGTCTAAGTATGTATATCGAAAGGAAAAATTCCAATATGATACAAAGACTCTGCAGTATAGTTCTTCTTCTTTAACATTTGTGAACGAATTCGTACTTGGGAATTTTAAGTGAACTCAGTTGCAAGAACTTTTACTTGGGAATTTTAAGTGAACTCAGTTGCAAGAACTTTTACTTGGAAATTTGAAGAGAACTCAATTGCTGTTTTATTTCACTAAAATGCTAGCAGGTCAGTCAATTTTGCTTTTCTTCAATTCTCTTAACCAATCCAATCCACTCTCTCGAGTGTTCACTGTAGGCTTCATGTGCGTGCTGGCAGATGGTTAGCAATGGAATGAAAACTTTCAACAAACACTATGTTCGATTGCCGCTGATGTGCCTCGGCTCCTCATTTGTTTGTTTGGCACACACCACCACCTCGTACAGTGGGCCTGCACAGTGGGCTGCCCTTCAGGCACACACACTCACACACACGGCAGCGCTATAAACGTTTTCCACTAATTAGCACATTCGCAACGACCAAGAGACCTGAAACTACTACTTGGCAGTAACAACAGCAACAAAGCTACACATAAATAAATAAATAAATAATGCAAATACGACGAGAACTACTGAGCCACGTTATTTTTTCGTTAAACATTTAGTTAAATAGCTGAATTGATAATTGATGAAAAATACGCGTTACGTATTCGATACGTTGGCCAGCGATTAGGGTTTTTTGTACTATATATGTATATGCTTTTTAATTTAATAATTTGCATAGTGCATTGGATGATGAGGATGATAGAAAATGTGCTAACAGCTGAAAAAACATTCCGCTGAGAACAGGTGTACGGGCGAACAATAACGAGAATTGGGGGAATTATGATGCTCACTGGGGAGAGCAGAGAGGTCTGTTGTTATTCAGCCTGAAACAATTTGAAATCATTGCGGTTTATTTATGCTTATTTTAAGAACAAACCCGAGCTGGTTTATCAAAACAGTTTCGAATCATTTCATATTAATTTTGCGAGTGTGAATAAATTATAGAAAATAAAGTCGGTAATACTCTTGAGACCTAGTTCTATCCCTATCCTAGGTGTCTTCCCAGGAATAACTCTTTGAGCTTTCCCTTAATAATGAAATCTGATCTTATACCTGCTATAGTTGTTCCTCAATTTTACTTTGTATTTTGCTTCTATAAATATGAACCGAATTGTAATTTAATTTTGTACAATTTAATCGAAATGTAATTCGAATTCCGATGCAAATGCAGTTGCATCGTTGCGTTGCTCTATTTTCTCCGCCGCGGCTGTTGTATAAGAAGGCAACAAAACTCGTCGCACTCTCCTGTTGCTGTTTTTTAGTTGATTTTATTTTTATTTAGCTTTTTGTTTGCATTTTGCGCACTATTGCCGCCGTTTTAAGTTGGTTTGTACTGCTCGCCCCGCTGTGGTGTGCGAGTGTACGAATGTATATAGCTTGCTATATCTTATCGGGCTAAAAACACAACGCGAGAGTGTGTGCGGTTAGTTCAACAATGTGCCATACAGTCAGTGTACATAATTATTTTCATTTTTTATGTAATCAACAAACAGCAATGCCTCAGCCTCTCTCACAGTTCGTCTTCTATGCTGAGGTTCTGCTTTCTGTGTTTCAGGAAAAAAGCACAACACACGCGCCCTACAGTTGTAGTCAACTGAATAGCAGTTGGGAAATGTACACAAAAAATTTTAGTATACTAATTACAGTTATTAATTTCTCCTTTAAGTAGAAGAATTATTGAATTTGTTCTAGAATTGATTTGAAGATTATTATTTACTTTTACCATTTCCTTAGTATATCTTGCGCTTGATCTGAGCAGGGAAAATATCCCAAAACATACCATAAACAAAGCGACATAAGTCCGGCAGCATAAGCTCACCCAGTACAAAGTCTACTCCACTTTATAACATTTAAAAAATACATAAATTTAACTACTTTATGTTGTTTTAAAGCGAAATAATCTAAACGAAACAAAGTCGCGGCTAAAAACATCATAAACTGACGCTAAATTATGTCGTTTCAAATTTACATTTTTCATGATTTATATGAGTGATTTTGAAAAGATTTAATTGCGCAATTAGTTGTATTATCCCGAATATAGCAAGTTTCTTAATTTTTTTGTGTGTTATGCTTGGGATTAGCTTTCCATGAATTTTTCTAATTTTTATTTAAACTGTTGACTATTGTTGATAGTTTAAGGGTATTGAGTAAATAAAAAAATTCCAAGGCTGCCGCCAGCCTTGTGAGAGAGAGTGGGGAAGAGAGCGAAAACCTCGACAAGTTTGGCAGCACGAGTTTCCGTCTGAATTTTCTGTTGTGCGTCGTCGTCTTGCGTGCCGACACCACCCCCACCCACCCACATACATATATTCATCAGGCTACCAACTACCTACCAACTACCAAGGCACCCAAAACGTCGGAAATGTTACGGCCGATATTCAATTAGTTTTTAATCCAGCCCAGCGTCAAGGAATTTCAATTTCCAATTGGTTTTTAAGTCGGAAATTGCCACCACACGCACACACGCAACCAAAAAATAAAAATGGTACAACAAAAATTAAAAAAGAACAAACAATAAACCATACACACACGCATTCGCATCGAGAAGCTTTTTAAGTTCCAACTATTCATTCGATCGACTTTAACGCACATTGCATAAAGCTTCTCGATAATTGCATAATGCTAATGGACGTTCAACTTCAACTTGGGATCTTTTGAGGCAATGTAGAGTTAAGATCTGATAAGTGGTAATAAACAACATATAGGGTTACGATTAAAGTCAATGAAATACTATTTATAAGACTCTATTATTAGGATAATAGGAACTAGGATCTCTAGAGTTAGGATCTTAGAGCTAGGTTCTTCAGATATAGGATCTCCAGAGTTAGGATCTTAAAAGTTCAGGTCCCCAATATAAGGATCTTTAGAGTTAAGATCCCCAGTGTTCGCATACCAACAATAAGGATCTCTATAACTAGAATCTCCAGTCCTATGATATCAAAAGTTACGATCGCCAGAGTTAGGACCTCTAGAGTTAGAGTTATGATTTCTAACTAATGCCAACTATGGAAATCAATCTCAATGCAAAAATCAATATTAAGATCTCCAAATTAAGACCTCACGTGATATCGAATCTCTATGGCTTTGGTTTCGATCTTTTGATGATACAACAAAAATCCAGAACTATACAAGACGGTTACCTTTGGAGGAATACACAAAAAAAAATAATACAAATAAAAAAAAAAATAAGCCAGGCAGGCAATAGCGAGGTCGCTTTATCAAGACACGACGCTATATGACGTGTGTATATATGCTATATAGCACCACTCACAACAACAAATTAGCGTCTCGGTCAGATAGAGAAAGAGAGCGAGCGAGACGGTAGATAGGGGAAAGAGATCGCTTTATAAGGGGGGGAAAGAGAGCAGAGCAGAGAGCACTATTTAGCAGGGAGAGCAACAACAAATCACACGATCGTTAACTTACACATGAATTATGCAGGGGAAATAACAAAAAACGACGCCAAAATAAAGCAAGTGAAGAGCACATAAAATAGTATCAACCAGGAGATACCCTATAAGTACCATATAAAATATTCAAAATTTAATACCTTAAGAGATATGGGTTTTGGAAAATTCCTCAAAGGCTTTTTAATTTAATATACTAATTTTCTGAACTTAAGTGCCGTATATAGCCTGTCTCATGCGAAATTACAGGGTATTAAATCAACGACACGGTTCTGTCAATATTTTGCGCCTCGTTTCTCTCTCGCAGAACAGGCCTAGCTGTCGCTGCCTCTCTCTCTCTCTCTCCTCAGAATTCAATGTATTTTCTTGCTGACGCAGCGGCGGCGACGCATTCTCCCTCTACCTCTCCCTTTCACTCACTGCCATGCGTGTGTGTGTTGTGTGTTCATGTAAGGGTAACAGGCCAACGCGAAACTGAGAAAAAGCGACAACAAACCCAAGTGGACTAAAACCACAGTGGAACATCCAAAGATCCAAAATTTCTTGTAAGAATTTTTAAAACGAATTAAATCTTACTAGCGGGACAATTTGTAATCAATTTTCCATTGGATGTGTTATAAATTTAGTAATGCTTTTATAACAATATATTCAAATTTGAATTTTTATAAAAAGTTTTAGTAACCAAGGTGCTTTGCAAGGAATTTCTACTGTAGTGTTTAAATTTATGTGTAATGCACACAGATTGTAGCTTGGAAAATATTATGAAAAATCAAACATTTTAAAATTTTTGATTGAATATTTCTTTAGGAATTTTGTTTGAACTTTCCAAGTTTCCTTTAGAAGCACTCTTTATTTTCGACCCTAAGATGGCCAACTGTAAAGCGCAAACATTCACTTTTAGATTAAAAAAAGAAGGGGGAACACAATGTAGTAAAAAGGTGTCAAAACATTTGGCATTTTTGGGGATTTGCATCGGAATCTCGTTGGGAGGGAAAATAACCCAGATTTTGATTGATATGCGTGTGCGTGAGCTTATATAAAAAGAGCCAACAGGTGGCGACGCTTTCAATTTCCAAATGATTGATTACGCGCGGCTCTCATTGGGGTCTTGTGCTCTTAGTTTTCAAAACAGTAGTGTTGGAAATAATATAGGATAAATAAAGGAAAAAATAATACAAAAAAATGTTGAGGGCAAACCATCAAATCACATTTTTATCCTATTTTATCCTATATTATTATTTATAGAACGTTGTAGGTCATAAAAAGTTTTAGCATTGCGCTTTACAATGATATTTAATGATTGATTTTTGAGGAAACTTCCCTTTCGGTCCTTATGCAAATGTCTGTAAATATGTTGTATATCCTATTATGCGGGTGGGTCTCGCCTTCCTTTTACTCTTTTCAATTCTCTGACCGCCCCTATCCTTTTTCTTTATCTACGGATCATTGATAAATTTCGTTATCGCTTTTACTTTTGCCTTTCCCAAATTGTCCCGTTTTTCATTAACATTTTTCAGGGCAAAGCGGGGGGCGTACAAGAAGTGAAAATAACAGAAGCAACAGAAGCAAAAACAATAATAACAACAACAAGGCGGGGGACCCGCACACTCACACACTTGCACTCACGCACATTTTGGTGACAAATTTGTACACAAACACACTGATAGGCGCAGCACTAAAAATATTTCTTCGATTTCAAGCAAAAACGTTTTATATGTTTTTTGTCTGTTTCTTTTTTAATACCACGTTGTTTTTGCGTAGCTTTTTTCGGTTTTCATTTTGGTGATTTGCTTTTTTCGCCGTGTTTGTTTGTGTTTTTTCTTGTTGCTGCTTTCCCTCCGGTTATTTATTTTGCTTTGCACTCACTGATGTGTTGTTGCTGCCACTCTTTCTCTCCCGCCCGCTCTCATTTCTCTGTTATTCTCTCTTCGTGCGGCGTTGTGGGCGGCACTTGCAAATTTTTTTCGCCGATTTTGCGCTTTTCGGCTTTTGTTTTTTATTTAGCGTTTTTTTTTCTGTTTCTATTCCTTATTCCTTTAATTATGACACTAATCGCACAGTTGAAAAAAAAAAAAGGTTGTATTAGGCATACGTACTCAATTTTGGGGCATCAATTGGCAGCTTTGCTTTTTCTTGCTATTTTTTATGTTCACTCGTAGATGTGATTTGTTTGGTTTTGTTGTTGCTTCTTTTGTTTTTCTTCGATTGTTTTTTCTGGTTAGCTGATACTATTAACTTAGTAGTGACTTTTGGATGATTTTCGCTTGCGTCCGCTGCGCTGAAAGGCACAATGCAAAATGAAATGCGGGAATGCGAGAATGCCAACGAGACGGGCAGCGCAGCGCAGTCTGCGGAGGCGGCGTCGCAGTCGCCGCAACGAAACAAACAAAAAGCAATGCGAAGACAGTTGTAGATCGCTGATCATTTTTTACTCGGCTTACAGCTATTTTCGAGTTTCTTCATTGCTACTTACAACAAAAAAAGAAAATAATAATACACAAAATTAGCTTAATCAACTAATTGAATTGGATTTTGATTTGTTTTCGACACAAAAACGCACACACACGTCAAGAATAAACACATGGCAGCTCCGCCGCACTCTCCCACTATCGCACTCTCTCTCTCGTCTTCTGCTGAGAGCTCGGGAGAGCGTAACGTAAGCGCGTGGCAAACACATGGTTTTTGTTTTTGCCAAAACGTAGATGTAGTAGAAGAGGAAGAAGCAGATGACGAAGCAGCTAGCGCTTACAGTTACCTCGCCTCATTGCGTTGTTGTTCTTTCGCCCGTTGGCACAGTGGTAAAAATCAGAAATATAATTAAACTACTTGTGAATTCTTGAAGCTAATTACTATGGATTATATTTATATAATATCCTGATATAATGATTTTTTCTTTCCTCTTCAATATTTTTAAATAAATTTTTATTAGTTTTAAAACCCATCATACATACATTAAATTCGAAATTCATAAACACCACTTAATTGTAGACCCACTGTTACCCAATATTTTTCACCGATTGAGATATGGTAAATCTCTTTTCTAATAAGAGTTTTTAGTTTTAATGGTGTATTGATAAAGATTTATATTATAAATAAAGAATAACAAGTTTTACTTGGAAATAGGAAAGTGAAATCCACACTAGATAATTATCCAACTTTGTTAGGTAATCCAGGGGGAGTGTGCTTACATATTCGCCCACTGTGCGTAGCGTTTATTATCGGCAAAAGGTATTCATCACATTTACATAAATGCTACACACAATCCACTGTATCGCCACCGCGTCTGTGTGGGTGAACATGTGTCACACGCAGCGGCGAAAAAGTCAATCACACTAATACACACGTAACCGCAGAGTGGTATCGCGTCGCGTTTCGCTTGTCTGGCTCTCTCGCTCTCAGTTGTTTTTGTTATTATTATTGTTACTGTTTTTGTTTTTATTGGTACCGCAACACCCGCGCGCAAATAACAAAACACAAACTCGCTACAATGTATCGGCATTTAGAGAGCGGGAGTCCTAGCGTGATCGAGAGGGTTGCCGTTATTGTTTTTACGCTGCGTGCGTGCATATTTGTATTTTCCTTAGTATTAGTAGCGCTCTAGATTTGGTTACTCTTTCATTTATTTTTTTGTTGGTCTATTAATGAAACTAAATTGTAATGCGAACGTGTTAATTAGACAGAAGGAGAGACAGAGAGAGGGAGAGAGACCAAGCAAACTGAATAACGAAAATCAACGAAGAGCTGGTAAAGCGCAGCGAAAAGAAAGTCACAAAGAAAAAGTAACAAAAAAAATGGAAGCAAGTTCTTATCGTTTTGTCACTCAATTATACGAATTTTATTTTATGACAAACACGCGGACAAGTAAACCGAGAGAGAGAGATGGCCAGAGCGCTCACGTAATTACTGGAAAATCTCCAATAGGAATTGTTTGTTCGCTTTTCCGGCCGGTTTTTCGCTTCAACAAACAGATTTTTCCAACAACGTGGCTTTGGCCAAAAATACGCAACAGAGAGGTTGAAAGAAAGAGAGAGAGAGGGCAGATGGAATGAGAGCGGCTTTTTAATGAACGAAAAACGTGTGGTGCGGACGCAGCTATGCGTGTGGAAAATAGAACACTCACACACACTGATGCAGTGCCGAAGCTCGTGTGGAAGCAGCAGAAAAACTAACAAACAAAAATTATGTGGGACAAACGGCGTATAAACAAACTGCAGGCGGTCACTCTCTCGCTGAAGAGAGGCGTGGAGAGCGAGAGAGTTGGGGAGCAAGCAAGAGCGTCGGCGACGGCCCCAATTGTTTACACACAACATTTCGACGCGACGCCACTGTGTTGTCAACGCTCTCTTCGCCTTGCCACCCCTCTCTTTGTCAACTCATCCGCTGTTTTGCCATGCGGTTATCGCTGTCAAACAGTGGAACTTCTTGCACGGCATATAAAGCATATACAACTATTAATTTGATTAAATGTATTTACGGGAATGTTTTCGAATGTGTTTTTATGATGATCAATCATAGTATAAAGTTTATTCTGTTGCTCGCAGTTGTTTGTTTTAATGAAGTCACACTATAGTTGCTGTTGTTGTCTGATCCCCACACACATACGCTCTCACACAAATAGTTATACAACTCGCTCTGGGGGCCCAAACACAAATACGAATACAAGTACAAAATTAAATACCAACGAGCAAGTGAAATTGCAGTGCAATGGAATTTTGAAAAACCAGTTAGAACCATGGCAACGCCAAAAGGGGGTCCCCATTACTGTACCGCCTCCCTCCCCCCGCGTCATCTTGCTAACACCTGATTCCAGACCCCCGCTCCCCGCCGACATCCAGCAAAACCACGCTTAAAACGGCGAAAAACCAAAAACAGTTAAACAGGTGCAAAAAAGCATAACAACGTCGAAGTCCGAAGAGAAGCGCCGATAACAAATAAAGAGAGCCGTGAGAGAACAACGTAAGCTTAAGCAGGGCACAGAAAGAGCGGTATGAGGAGGGTCTAAAAGAGCGCCATAAGTGTGGCCGAAGCAAGCGGCAGTCTTGGACTGAACAATAACACGTGATGCAAAAGTAAAGTCTGTGTGACACAGACCAAATTTAACTACTCAAGCTTTAAATTTTAATTTAGTATTGTAAATTACTCATAATAATTTCATAATAAATTGGCTTAAAAAATTTAGATTTTTGCTGGCAAAACTTAATTTTTTTGTTTAAATTTTCAATGTTTGCCATGTGTTCACTTTTATGATTTTCGTATTTAACATCTAAAATATGTCAGTGCCATACAGCTCTAAGATCCAATTCTTTGGCTGCCATGAGCCAGTATTGCAAATAAGAACCAGGAAACGAATTTCATTTATAGAATTTATAAAATATAAAATAAAAGTAAATAATTAAATTAGTAACTCAATTCAATGTCCCAATGATGGAATCACATAAAGGGTATCTAGAGGTAAAAAACTATTCCTCTGGGAATCTAGGAATCCAAATTCATGTGCAGATAACAAAAGAACGAAGGTAAACTTTGACGTCATTATGTCGACGACAGCGACAAATGTTGAGATCAACAGATCAGTCACTCAAGAACCCAAAACTGAGGAGTAGGAATAAAATAAAACAAAGAGATCGTTTCGAAAAGGCATTTTCCTCCGAGAACACTACACTCGCACACACACGACAGGTATCTGTAGCAGTGTTGGGGTGTGTTTGTACAATCATGTGATACCAAAATAAAGAAAAATGTGAAAATCAAATAGCAGCGACAGCGGCCAGGGCACTAAACACAGTCACAAGCAAAAGTGGAGCAATAAAGCAAACAAGCCCGACAAATTTTCTGTTGCCATGTACCCTTAGACCACAACACTACCAAGCACCACATCACTACCACCTACTTCCCCTTCCCCCCCCCCCATTCCCATTCCCATTCGCGCATCCCATACCCATTCCATTCCCCATGCCCCGGCCACTGATTCCCCACCCCATACCACAGCAACTAACCATCTCTCTCTCTCTCTCTATCTCTCTATTTCTCTCCATCACCATCCATTTTCGTAGTTTAACGCGGCGAATCGGATCGGATCGGATCAGCCAAGAAAATATGCAAATGCCGAATGCAGCCCAGCCAGCAATTAAGAGACACGCACAATATCACACATAGTTGATATGGGGATAGGTTGAAGAATACGAAAAGGGATGGAAGATATATAGATGCTATATCACTGATCATAATAAAAATTGGCCCATTAGTAAACAAAAAATATATCATAAAATTTAATATTAAATAATTCAGTCATACCAAAATCTTTGTTTATAATATTTTCTTTATTTGGTAAACCACCCATTAATGCTTGATTATGATGCAGTTTCGTTATACTTTTCGGTTTGTTCGCCCCAATATCGATCGTATACCGGCTGCTGTATTAAATTTCAATGAACAGAGAACAAAACGATCAACAAATACGGCGCAACTGAGAGGAAAATAAGCAAAGATACAGAAAAGCGAAAATCTGAAGGCATTAACAAACACATTTTTAGCAGGCGGTGGTGCAGGGATGCGGTATCGGGGGGGCATAGCCCAAAAAGTTGTTGATGGGACGCCAACGAGATAGCTTCCACAATGCACAGTGGGCCGAGGGGCTTATCTGAGGAATTAAATTGAATAAAATTAGATACATCAAGGCATGTGAGATTAAGATATGTATCTGTAAATCGATCATTATGCATTCGTACATACACAGCTCTGAATGCACATTCGTAATTGTTTTTATCTCTGTTCTATTTGCATTTTCATTCTCATTTTCATTGTCGTTCCACGGTGCTTTGTCTTTGCGTTCTGCCTCTTGCTCTTATCTTTGCTTTTGCCTTATTGTCTAGGTGAGGTCGTCGCAAAAGGCAGAAGCAGATAGGAAAGAGGAGCAGGAGGAGGAGGAGGAGCAGCCAGAGGTAGTAGAGAGACAGGGAGAGACAGCGAAGAATTGGGGGGCGGGCGGTGTGCGACTCAGTTAACGTTTGGGCATGTTTAATTTATAAAGACGCTCTCTTTTCCACCTTCTCTTCTTTTGCGTAAATATAGGCAGAAAATTGCATACCAGTCAATGTTTTTTACACCGAGCACACACCCTGTCCACACATTGATTAATTTGTTATTTTTGTTTATTTTTCTGGCATGTTTTTTATTAGTTTTTGTTTTTTTTTTGTTCGGTTTTAATTTTTCCTCCGCTTCATTTCGTTACGTTTTCGTTTCTGTTTGTGTTCTTTTCTTGTTATTGTTGTTATTGCTCTTGATAAATGTCAAACAAATGACGACGCCGCTCTCCCTCCGTTCTCGCTCGCTCTCCGACGCCCGCTCTTTGCCGCTGTCGCTATCTCGCTCGCTCTCCCACTTAGCCTTGCTTTGTCAACAGACGCAAAACGATCGTTTTGTTTTTGATCTTGCGTCGCTTCGCGTCTTCTCTTTCTCTATATTTTTTTGTTGTTGTTGTTTTTCCCGTTGGCCATCTATTCTCCTTCTTCTTTTTACTTTCCTGAACCCTCTTTATTGAATATTTTATTGTAACTCGTTTTGCTTTTACAAAATGCGCAGTTTAAAAATTGTGCTCCGAATTAAAAAACAAGAAGTGATAATGTAAACAGTTTGTGCTTAACCCATAAACATAGCATACTTTTTCGGGGCAGCAAATACAATCTTAACTGTGATTAAAAAGTGTTATTAGATAATCAAACTGATATACACAAATAATCAAGGCCTACTAATGTAGAAGAAAAACAAAACTATTTGATTTTATTGCTTTGAAATGCTGCCCGCGTTTGTATTTGTTTATTCCCAGCGTGCTGCCACAATTAGCGTATTTCGCATGCGTAGAGAGGCAGAAATAAAAACACACACATAAATACACACACACATATATACCGAACGATATCTGGAAAATTTTCTCATAAATATGTATGAGCAAATAGAGCGTGGCTCTTATTATAATCCCAGCATTTAAGCATAAATTATTCAAAAAATATATATACAAAATTCGGAGAAAACGTTGTCGGAAAAATACTTACAAAAAATAAAGGGAAAAAAATGAAGAACAAACATCTAACAAAACAAACTGGTAACAAAAAGCACTCACAATCACATGATAATTTGCCGAAGGCCGAACGCCAAATATCGTTCGATGCCAAATGCAAGACTTTTGTTAATCCGATTTAATTTGTTTGCTTAGTTTCGACTTTCGATTGGCTGTTAATTGCCTTGAGCAACAAACAAGGCAAGGCGCACATTTTAAATTTGTAAAAAGCCCGCTCAACGCCAGTGCTGCCCATTCTGGAAAAGTGCTATAAATTGTTGGGGCAGCACTGAAGACTAATGTAACGGTTTTTTGCAGCTTGAGTACAAGATGGCGCAAGTTGTAACGGTTAATAGACCGTTATATCTGCACAGAATCACAGATGGCGCCAGTGGTTGCCTTTCTTTTTTAATGAATATTAAATATTTAATATTAAAAGCAAGAAACGTTAATAAGATGTTGAAGTAACAAAATTAAACGCAAAAATCATAAAATTTCCAAATAAATAACGTAAAGTAAAACTTATATGCCTAAGGATTTATATTACATAATACCTTACATATACAATAAAGCCATTTAGATTTTTAAATAATTGTTAATTATTGTCGTTTTAAATTTCTGTATATATATATTTTATTATCTATCTAAATAATTAGATGTATCATTTGGAAATTTTACTCTCGATTTCCACATAATGTTTGGATTACTAGTTACAAAGTAATGTTTTTTCCTTAATTCGAAATTAGGCTACATTTTCTTATAAGCCCTTTGCGTTTTCCCCTTCTATTCCTATTCCTCTTAGTTCAAAAAAATAAAAGAAATATAAAGGGGAATCTATCAATTAGGGAAAAAGCTTTAAGCTGTCAACACGCCCAAGTACTTGGCGTTCTTTTTTAAAACACGAAGCCCCTCCTCCATTGGTTCCCTTTTGGGATAAGAAACTGCTGCCTGCATTCATTGTTTGCCTAAAAATCCCCAACCCCACGCCCCACTCTGAAGGGTTTTTCCTTCGGGTTTCCATTTCCAGCTTCCCTTCTACTCCTTCCACTCGTATTTTTTTTCGTTTTTCTTCTTGCTGGTTGCCTGTTGCCAGTTAGCTCGTCTTGTCATTGGTAAAATGCTGGCAAGTTGAGCGGGCTTATATTGTTGGGGAATCCCCCCGCCCAGCTTCGTCTTGAGAGTGGAAACCGCTGCCAATTGTCGACTGTTGCATGAATTATGAGCGTCTGCCAAGATTTATGAATTCGAGGGGATAACAAAAGTATCTCCTCCTGCTCCTGCTCCTGCTCCTCCTCCTTGCCCCGCAGCGAAAAAGGCAAAAATCTGTCAGCTGTTAAGTTGAGTTATAAATTTCCTGCAATTAGCTTGAATTTCAATTTTCTCTCTCTCTACATTTGCTACTTACTTTGATTACACAATGATGACGATGACAATAACGATGGTAATGATGATGAGGAGGGAGCCTCCTGCCAATCGACATCTCTTGTTGGGACTGTACACCGCGGTTTTCCTTTTTTCATCGACTGTTTCTGTCCTCTGCAGTTTTTCCACCTCAATGTGCAGAAATTTGCAAACTCATGGAAATCCATACGTTTGATAAACAATACCAACACACACCCACACACACGCTATAAGCAACAAGAAGCAACATGCAAAAAAAGCAAGTAAGAAAGCTACAGGGTAGAGTGCAGGACTGTACGTTAACCGGTAGTCTTAGGTGGGTTTGGTAATGCAGTTAACATAGTAAAGATAAATCGAAAAATATTAAAAGTTAAAATATTAATATTATTAATATTAAATTATTTTTATTTAATTTCACCTTTTCTCCTTTTCTATTTATACTATTTCGATATATTAAAGATAATATCAATTTATTATGTATATCTCGATTTTATTTCCGCTTCACCGATATATTAATATTTTCAGATATACCTTATTATATCAATGACTGAATAATATTATAAATATTAAACAGAATCGGTGATATATAAGTGATAACACTCCTGTACCTTAGTGACCACATCGGCTACATGCAACTCTGGCAGAAACGGATGCGGAAACGGAAGTCGCCATGGCCGTGCATGTGTTCATTAAGCAGCGAGTAGCAAACAAAATCAATGAATGGTGTAAAAATTAATATCCTGTGGGCCTCAAATGAAACAGAAAAAAAATAACACATAAAAAAGGCTCCAAGAGAAGGCAAAAAATATGCAAAAGAATTGCGGAGAAACGTTCTGTGCGCCATCCAGCAGCCGGCAGCAGTTTTAATTTACACAAAGCGTAGTCAGGCGTGTAATGCGCTTCGCAGGGGGCGTCAAGGAAGGGGAAAGGGGCGTTGTTTTTTTTTCTTTTTTTTTTCAATAGGATGCTCCAACATTTAACAAATGCCTTGAGGCAGCCACAACCGCAACCGCAGCAGCAGCAACAAGCAAAAAGATGGGCAGCAGCGGCAACGTCAACAGCGTCAAATGATTTATGAAATTACTTTTGTCGCTGCATACTTTCCGGGGCGGGAGGCAGGAGGAAACGGAAGCGAGGAACCAGTAGGAGCAGAAGGACAGCTAAAGACAACAGCCAAGAGGAGGACGGGGGAGCAGCGGCCTGCCATGATGAGGATGATGGAAGGTGTCAAGTGATAGGTGGCTTCGCTTCACTTTATCTTCTCAGATTGTTCACAACAAATCTTGGTCTCTCTCTTTCTCTCTCTCTCTCTCTCTCTCTCGTTTTATCTTTCATTATCAAGAGTCCAGAACAAATTGGGAATTATAGAAGCAGCCTAAAAAGAGCTTTCTGAGGTATTTGTAAATAGGATTTTTTATATATATTCAAATCTTTAGATCATAATGAGAAGACGCCAAATTAGTTATTGACCTAAAACTTAAAGCAAACTCATAAGTATAACGAGTATACTTACCATTACCTAGTATTTCTAGATATTGCTTAGAAATTAAAATATTTTTCTAGACTCTGTCTGTATATCTTTAGAAGGAAATATTCTCTTAATTTTAAAGCTCGCCAGAGGGAACCCATTTCACTTAAAATCCGCCAAATACCTGTTTCCTGAGAACTCTATTAAAGAGAGCGTTTGAAAAGAACCTCTCCGTTCGATTTTTCTATTGCGCTCTCTCTTCAGTGCATTTCCTCTTTCTCACAAGCGTTGGACAAGCCGAATAGCAAACCAGAGAGAGAGAAAAAGAACATGCGAGAGCATCTTTTAAGCCTCTTCTTTCCAGCCATGTGCAAGTTATAGAGAAAGAGAGGGTGTGAGAGAGAGAGAGAGAGAGAGAGAGAGAGAGAGAGGGAGAGAAAGGCAGAAAGAAAGCGGGAGAGAGGAGAGACATTGCATTTTTTGCTCTCCAAGTGAGGCCGCTCTTTTAATGTCCCAGCCTTTCATCATTTATTTTCCCAATATAAATAAGTGAACTCTTAGGGAATATATTTATTGCATTTTATTTAAATTTAAATTTATATTTTGTTTTTAAATTTGCGTCTCTCTATTTATCTTTCATTTGTTAGCTTCCCCTCCTTTTCGCTAGCCCCTCAATCGATCTGCGTGATGGAGGCCTCGTCGTTGCTGGAATAGCGACTACTCTCGCCATCCGTCCGGTACTTGATGGAGTCTATGATCTCCACATCGATGTCACAGTTCCCCTGCCCGCCGCCCGAGCCATCACCCTCGGCCTCGACACCGCCGGGACCCACAGCCGTGTCGCTGGAGCCCCTGCCCATGGAGTCCTCATCGCAGAGATCCGGCACCGAGAGGGAGGCGCTGGCCGAGGCGGACACAGATTCGGACTTGGCAGACTCCGTGTCCTGCTGCTGCACCTGCTGCACCTGGGCCTGATGGTGGGCGGCAAACTGACTGTAGAGGCGTGGGAGGTGCTGGAGCATGTAGCTGGCACTGGACTTGGACAGATTGGCGGCGGCAGCGGCAGCAGCGGCGGCGGCTGAGAGATGATTGGCAGCCGCCGTGCTCGAGGCTGGCTGGTTCTCCTTGGTCTCCCCAAGGTCGTAGTACTTGGCATAGTGCTCGAATTTGCTGCCCAGCACGCTGGTGGGGGAGTTGCCTCCTGCCCCTGCCCCTGCTCCTGCTCCTGCTGCTCCTCCTCCCCCACTGGGATTGGCGCACAGATTGATGGCATCACTCTGAGCCGCCTTGGGTATGGGCACGGTGAAGGCGGAGCCATGACGCTGCTTGCTGAGGAGATTGCCGCTCAAGGAGTTGGTTGAGGAGGTGGCACCTGCCGTGGAGGATGAGCAAGAGGAGGAACCCTCCTCCCCCAGGGCATTGTTGTTAGAGGACAAAGGCGACACGTTCTCCTTCTTGCGATCGTAAATGTGCCCCGAGACCCTCAGGTCTATGAAGAAGTGCAGCGGATCAATGCCATAGGGCGCGTACAGAGGGGGATACCACACGGGCGGCGGCGGAGGCAGGACCAAGTCCTGCGGTGGCAATGAAGCCGCCGGCGGCGTGTTATCCTGCAGGGCAGAGTCCACAGCCCCACCAAGTCCTAGGCCCAGGGCAGAGGCTGTGCCCTTGGGTGGCGGCGGCAGGGCTGCCGGCTTGGTCTCCAGCTTGGCGTAGCCATAGGGAGTGGGTGTGGGTGTGGCAGTGGAGGGAGTAGAAGGAGTAGCGGCTGTGGCCAGGACCTTGTTGGTCAGCTCCAGGGGCTTCTCCGGCTGCAGTTGCTGCTGCTGCTGCTGCTGCTTCTCCTCCGCCTCGCGTCGCTCGCGCAGCTGCTCGTAGTAAGGACGATGGGACCAGGATCGCTTCCTGGGACGCCTTACCAAGGAGGCCTGGTGGTGGTGCTGCTGCTGCTGCTGTTGCTGTTGGTGCTGCTGCTGCTGCTGCTGTGCCTGCTGCTGTTGCAGCTGCAGCACTCGCGCTGTCTCATTGTTCCTGGCCTGCACCAGGGACCGCAGCATGTCGCTGAAGAAGAAGTTGTTGGGTCCCACGGGCGCCGAGTACAGGTACGGCGGAGTGGCGGCCATCAGGCGACTCACATAGTCCTGGTTGCGCAGCTCATGGATGTTGCTCTTGCCGCGCTGCTGCTGCTGTTGCGGGGCTTGCTGCGGATCCGCAGCAACGGCTGGTGCCACTCCTGTAGCTGCTCCTGTTCCCGCTACTCCTCCTCCTCCGCCCGCTGCTGTGGGTGTTGTGGGTGCCGTGGGCGTGGCACTGCCTCCGGTTCCCCCAGTGCCTGTTCCAGCTGGCATTCCTGCTGCGCTGCTCGAGGAGAGGCTGTCCTTCATCCTTCCTTCAAGCTGAGCTGAGGGGAGAGAGAAATAGAGACAGGGATAGTGTGAGAGAGAGATAGAGAGAGAGAGAGAGACAGATAGAAAACGACAGAGATGGATGTTAAAATCTCTGCTGAAGTCACTTGAGAATTTATTTGTATAGGAAATCTTACTTAAGTATTATTTGCATTGTCTCTGGGCAAAGGACCCACCTTTTCCATGTCCCTCCCCCTCTCCACCCCCCCCCGAGGGACAATTAAATCTGAATTTTGTGCTTTATGTCTTGGTTTTGTCTTGGTCTTAATGTCGGTGTGAGTTTCCTTGGGGGGCTTCCCCAACTGTCTGGGCTCAAACAAGCAACTTAAAACTGTTTTTTAAGGGTTTGAGCAGGGATAAGAAACTAGTTGGTGTCATAATCATAATTAATTTATAAATTCAATTATTATTCATATAAAAACAAACGCTATACAAAATGGTAATTTGTATATATATTTATTACCAAAAATTATGGCTCAAACTTTTATAGTTTTTTAAGGTATACGAGTTTAAGCGAAACCATAGGCAGTACTTTAAGTCTTAAGATCCATAACGCCATACGTAGAGATAGAGAGGGAGAAAGACAGAGAGAAAGAAAGGCAGATAGAGAGGGAGATAAAATCGGAGATAGAGAGGGAGATAGAAAACACGATAGGGGGAGAGAGAAAGAAAGGGAGATCGAGAGAGAGATAGAGAGGGAGATAGCGAGAGGGATAGAGAGAGAGATAAGGAGAGATACAGAGAGATAGAGAGAGAGAAAGAAAGAGAGATTGAGAGAGGGGGGTAGAGAGATAGAGATAGAGAAAGAGAGGGAGATATACTCAAGTGCCTGTCTAGGATGTATTTACTATTTATTTAGTATATACCTAGTATCTATCAAGGGTCTTAATAGGATCTAACTGCGATCTATCTAAAATCTATCTAGTACCTATCTTGTATCCATTTGGTATCTATCTAGAATCTATCGATTATCTTTATAGTATCTACCTAGTATCTAAATATTATCTATCTAGTATTTATCTAGTAAAAATCGGATTACAATCTAGAATCTAACTTGTATCTATCTACTTTCTTTTTAGTATCTAAGTCTATGTAATATCTCTCTAAATCCATGTGTTTAAACGATCATAAACCCCCTCTTGCCTGTCATATACCTTTCCCCCTCAGTCCCCTGCTAAAACACAAAAATTACCCATGACTAAGCTCCCTGAAAAGTTGAAAAAAAGAAGATAAAATCTAGATACAACCATAACTACCATCGGACCCATCCCCACAACCATTGTTTCGCACACCTGATGGCGCCGCCTAAGCTGCCTTTGTTTTGTGACTTTATTAAGCCAACATCTGTGGCGAAACCAGGTTCCAGGAACACCTTCCTCCTCCCCCCAACCGAATGCTGTAAATTTGCATAGGAAAACAGGAGAGGCATCCAGCAACCGCCCCCGTCGTCAAGCTGTTAATAAGCTTACACACATCGCGCCAAAATTCCAGTAAATTAAATGTTTCAACGGGGGAACTCGGGGGACAAACTCAATTGTTGTGTCGCCAAACTCAGCCCAGGCACTTGACGCCGTGCGCCGGCTGCTGCTGCCTTGCCTGTATCCTGTGCCTGTCAATTCTAACCAGGACTCGGGAGTCGGGAGCGGGAATCAGGCATCGGGGAGAGGCAGGACCCACCGTTGCATTACCTCCTCCCCAGCCCCAGGAACAGTTGTTGCTCTTTCATTTTCGCATTTAAAAAAGTTTTTTAACAAGCCACAGCCGTCGCCTGTTACACTTGCTGGCTGGGAATGCCCTGTAATAATCAGGAAGGATAGGGTATGCACGAACACAGGGATAACAAGGGTTCATTTTTAGTATTAATTGAGAAAAAGAGAAAGTTGCTTTTAAAGTCGTTTTTAGATAATTTTAATTTGTTCTTGGATGAAGGAGTTTCGAAAACCTGTCACAAGGTTCAGTTAGCTTCGTGCTTAGTTGGAAAAATTGTGGGATAAACTGTGGATTTGGTAATATTTATATAACTTCTATAGAATATCTAGTTAGACTCTTCATTATGAATTCCTAAAGAACAATAACATAAATCAATAATACATTAATAAACCTTTTTGAAAAAAAAAACACACCCAATAGGGTTTTGACACTTTTAGGTTCAGTTCGTGTTTTTAGCTGGTAAGAATACTGAACAAATTATAGACTTTCTAATATTTTAACATATTTTATAAAAAATTAGGTTTGTACTTTCATTATAATCCCTTAAAAACTCTAAATTAAAGTTGATAAATGTTATAAGAGAAAAAATGTTCAATACAATTGTAGTTTTGAAGAGTGAAAATAAATAAAAATCAAATAAATAAGGTCAAAGTTAATAGTATTCATTATTTATTTATTATTTATTCATTTCTCATTATAAATATTGAATTAGCATTATATTATTTTGTTCTAATAAGAATATAAAAAGAAAAAATAGTAAAAAATTAACAACAAAATTATACTTAATTAAAATTTAACCTAAGGTATTCCCTTGCTCCATACCCACTCAAAAACATTATTCGCGTGGCATTAATTTGCGTTCTTTCCGCTTTTTACCGCCCTGCTCCCTGCCATGGATTTGTGTCATTTCATTCGTATTTTTATTGTCTTTTCATTTCGTTGTAAAAATATATAAAAGTTTTCAACTGTCGCAAAAGGAATATGTGAGTGAAGGCAGCAAGGGGGAGGCACCGAGTGGGTGTAGGAGTGGGAGGAGGCATTGGGGCTGCCGTTGATTTGCATTTTTTGGCAGCCGTGGCTGTTATTCTGTTTTTGCGACAAAGTTGAAATTAGATTATGCTAATTAAGGCCTGGTCCCCAGCTAAAAATTCCGTTGATTTCAACGCCACTGATTGATGCTGGACAGGAGGCGAAAAGGAGCTTTAATTGTCACTTTTTAGGGGAATGAGAAAGATGATGAGGATGGTGATGATGAGGAACCACCCTGGTGGCTAGAGTAACTGCCAGGCATTTTAATATTCAATCAGCAGCTGTCGAGCAACTTTGCTTTTTTATTTTTTTATATATTTTTTTATGGCTTATGCCCAAGTTCTAGCGCAAAAGTTTTCTAGGGGAAACTGAGATTAATGCGCCAAGTGCAGTCCGACTTTTGTTTGTCTTGCGTCTGGGTATAAGCTGAAAACTAACTTTTGCATAATTCTTCCTTCTGCCTCTCGCTTCACAAACAGCCGCAATTAAAACGGGAGTGTACAACCATTCGTTCCACCCAGCCAAGGACGCGCCCAGCTGATTGATGTCCCATCGCCATCGAAGCCACCCCCTGGGGCAGGGCAGGACTTTGCTGAGCTGGGCTGGGCAACCCTTGAGAGCACACACACTTAACTGGCACTTGGGCCTGGGCAACCTTATAACATAATTACAGCATATCAAACAACGATAAGTCGACCACTCCAGCCCGTGGCCTACCCCCTGCGAATCGGCTAGCAACCCTCTCGGCAGCACCACCTGGTGAGCGTGTGTGCAACCCCGAAGGGAGTCTGGGCGGGAGTTCAGGTCTGGCTATGATCTCCTTGAGGCTGCAAGTATTTTTGCGCCCAAATTGGGGCATTTTAATTGGTACTTGTATCATTATGTCATGATTATGCACAATTGAGAGTCATTATATTATTTTAAAAGGTTTTTTTGAAAAGTATTGATAAACAAAGAAAGTAAACTAAAAATACGCAATATTTTTACTTGGCGACCAACGTGGGACATTTTAGAAATATTTCATTTGAAATGTGAACATTAAATGTAACGGGGAACCACTACTTTACTCATTTATATCTCATTATTGCTCTTACTAGAAAATTATTTTTAAATTCATATTTTCAATAATAAAAAAAATATACGTAAAATAATATATATGTTCTTTTTTATTTTGCGCCAAACGAAGGCCAACTGAAGTTTATGAATGGTCAGTAAATGCTGATCCTTTATAGTGAATTCCTTAAAAAATCGAAATTATACCACAGCATGTATTTTATTATTTTTTATTATTAAAATTAGTAAATTCTGCAGTCCTTAAAATGATATTAATGACCCTGTAAATAAGATCCCCTAAACAACCAAGTGCGTAATTTATGGCTCTGACAGCTAGTGCTATAAGTTTCTTCGTCTGTCTTCGTTGTTTTAACAATTTTAATATCAAATAAAATATTATAGTATATGTATATATATATCAATAAATAAATCAGTATTTCATTTTCCTTTAAAATTTGAAAAACACGAGTTTTTGTAAATGTCAAAACTGTTCCTAAAAATAACTAAATCAATTAGAGAGTCTGTTGTAAATTGTTCTGCTAATTGAGCCCTTTTTTAAAGCATTCCTCTCCTGCTCCCCGATCCTGCTCCTGCTCCCTGCTCCTGCTCCCTGCTCCTGCTCTCTGCTCCCTGCTCCTGTTCCCCGCTCCTGTCCTGTCCTGTCCTGCCATGTCCTGTCCTGTATTTAACCCACTCCAGCCTGACACAAGAGCGCACACACGCAGACAGATGAACTTGTTGGTTTGTTGGTGACATTGTCGTTGCGGTGTTAACGTTACAGCGTTTGACTGCGAATTAAAATAATGTGCCACTTGTGGCTCCCCTCTCTGTCTGTCCATGTGTGTGTGTGTCCTGTTCAGGATGCCTCCACCCTTCCCTGACCCTGCCTCTGTCCCTGCTCCTGCTCCCGGCTCTCATGTGTGTCGCCCCGAAAATTTGACAAAATTTCATTTGCAACTTTGGCCGCTCGTCGCGGCAAATCGAATTTGATTTGAACCCTTTTTGCTGGCAGGTCCTGTGCGTCCTCCTGTGCGTCCTCCTGTGCGTGATCCGAGTTTTTGGCAAAACCAGGAAAATGCCAAATGGTTGAGTCGAGAGTGAAGTGCAACCCCTGGCTATCACAGATGGCTGTGTGGCTAGGTGGAGTGCCTTCAAGGGGACAGTGGTTGGGCAGTACTGCCCATAAGTCTTTGTTTTTTAAATGTGGCATTAAGCAATGGACTTGAGATTGTAAATTAATTCTTCAAAATATATTTAGCTGTCTTTAAATTATTATTTGCCCAGTTAAGTTCAGTTCATAGTTCGGAATATTTGAATATATTTTTTTGAATTTGTATATAACACAAAAAGAAAATCCTAATGAATTCCAGCTTGCTTAATTATTTGAAAACTCAGGCTCAGGTTATCCACTAAAAGTGTGTTATACTGAATATTTCAATTGAATATTTGTTTATTAAGAATATCTGTGATGTTTAAAAAATGGTAACATTTAATGTTTAGGAATAAATTTATATATATATTTGAAAAAAAAAAATCTATTGAAGAACAATCTATTTTAATTAGAAACAAAACTTGATTTAAAATCTATAGTCACCGAAGTTCTTCCAGCTCTAACGAGTAATCTATTTATATTAATTTGTCATACATCAATTTTAAGGAATTATTTAGATAGATTAATATTTATACATTTATTATTTATTTATACAGAAAATAACCAAAGTCACAGATATTTATAATTATTATAGCGATGGTTTTTAACTAGAATTTATAATCAGAACTTTGCCACTTTTGTTTATTGTGATCTTGCTTTCAAAATCTGACAGTCTTTTTGGCTTAATTTTTTTTAATAATATTTTTATAAAGTATAATATTATTTAGTACTTTATTATATTACTTATTAATTGATTAACTTTCATGAACAATTTTAAGAGAAAACCTTGAAGATGACTTTGGTTCATTGCGAGTTTACTTCCAATACCTGCAAATGTTTTGGGTAAAATAATGTGCTATTCGATTTTAAATTATAATATATTTATTAAGATCTAATTTATAATTTATTACCCTGTTTATTTGTTATTTATTGATTTAGGTTGATTTACGTTTATTGAAAACCTATAGAGAAGACCTTGAGAAGACTTTGTTAAAAACCTGTAACAGATTTGATTAAAATTAGTCATTTTTTATATTTTAATATTTATTTGTTGTTTGAGTACTTAATTATTATTTTTAAATGTATATATTACATATTATTTTGTTATTTATTAAACGATTTATTATTTATTGAATGATTTGTAATTTATAAAATGATTTATTATTTATTAAATGATTTATTGTTTATTAAATGATTTATTATGTATTATATGATTTATTATTTATAAAATGTTATATTATTTATGTACTTAAAAATCTACTCTAACCTCTTAAATAATCTTTAAAAAGCGATATTCTGGCAGTTTTTGAGTTTCTAGATTTATTTCGAATTGTTTTTAAGTTTTTTGTTACCTTTAAATTTATTCTTTTTAAAACTCCTAGGATTTTTTTTATTTCCTTACTGTGATTTTATTTATTCTTGTTTTCGATTTTCTTGTTAGATTTTCTTGTTAGATTTTCTTGTTCGATTTTCTTGTTCGATTTTCTTGTTACATTTTCCTTAATTTGATCTTCTGGTCAGCCGTAATTTCTCACCTTTGATTCTCCAGATGAGATATATATTTTCTTGATTTCAGCTTAACTCACTTATTCACGTGCAAAAAAATAGGTAAATAATATTTATATTTACTTATATTTCAATATTTATTTATATTTGTATATATTTTTATTAATCTTTTTATCATACATTAATCTTTATATATATATTTTTTTACATTTATATTTATATTTATTTATATATATTTTTTATATTTATTTATATATTTCTTAATGTATTTATTATAGTTTTTACTTGTATATTTCTTTTTACTTTGTATATTTATATTTCTTTTTTTATTAACAACTTGGAGCACACGGAGGACTGCCGTCGATGACAGTTAAGAATCAAATGAAATGAGTGCCAGCAGCAGCAGCAGCAGCAGCAGCAGGAAAGCAGCAGCAGCAGGAAAGCAGAGCGGCATCCGCCGACGAGTCCTGAGGCCGAGACAGACACAGAAGCGGAAAAACAAGGACCGAGCACCAGGACGCTGCAGAGGCCGGGCCCACGGCCAGAGGCGGCAGGACGATGCTCGCTGCGATTTTAAAATTATGAATTGTTGGAAATGAAGCGAGCCAGAAACCGGTGGGTGGCTGCGCCCCAGTCGCTGTGGCATTGGTGGTGCGCATCAGCAGCAGCAGCAGCAGCATCCGCAGCAACAGTGGAAAAGTGTTAATGGAAACCACCCTCGGAAGGGTAACGAAAAAGCCTCGAAATAAATGTAGAGCTACAGCTAGAAACCCAGGCGAGACAGCGAGATGATCGCTTTTTGAAGGACTTTTTAAGGGGTTTGAAAGGATAAATCTCAAAGCAATTAATAAACAATAAAACATATAATGTAGAAATAAATAGGTAATTGATAAGTACTTCATAAATATACTTCATTAATATATAATATAATATTAAACAAAAACTATGACATCATTTGGGAAGAAGCTCATAATGAACCCGCTTCAGAGTTTCCATAAAGGCTCATAAACATGCAAAGAAATAGTTAATTAAAGTAAATAAATGAAAGTAAAAATAAATACAAATTAAAAATATAATAAAGTTTAAATTAGATCTTAATAAATATACACATTTTTTTTAAACAAATTCCACATCATATTGCCAAGACTTTTAAAGGATTTTGATGAAATTTCAGAATAAACAAAGGGCTTCTTTGAGGTTTTCCCGTTAAAGTGAATTAACTATTAAATAATAAAAAATATCAATTTATATATTTATAAATTGGAACTTCATTAATATAAACATTTTAATTATTAAAAAGCGCATTATTTTAAAAAAGAACTTTGCTTGTTTTAATGGCAATCCTCTAAGGAGCAGGGGCTTCTTTAAGGTCTTCCATTAATCTAAATGAACTATTAAATAATACATAAATAATATAGTAAATTTGTATATGTATATTAGAATTAGTATATACATATATTTATATATATTAATAAATAAATAGCACATAATTTTTCCCAAAAATATAGAAGGTTTTAAAAGCAATCTCCCAATGAACAAAAGGCTAATTCAAGGTTTCCCCTTAAATCTTTCCATAAAAACCTTCTAAACGAAGTTTATTTTAAAGAAAAAGTGACAAATTATAAAAAATCTAAATAGAATAATAAAAAATAAATAGTTTAACAACAGGTTATGTTGCGGACTCAGGGCTTTAGTGCTTTTCCCAGTCAGCTTTTTCCCAAATAGCAATTTACTTGCTAGAAAAAGGCACTGTAGGCCTCATTATTGCACCCTCTAGTGTGTACAGGGTACATGGTACAGGATACCCTGTAATACACATAACATGTAGAATCTATCCTATACCCTACAGCATATATCAAGCTAAAGGCTAAATCTTTTACCCATTTTTTAGCCACATCTCTATCCTGGCCCGTTTTCAATTACCATCCGCTGGTGGTGCTGTCGACTCTGCGGAACAATGGATGCAATCCTTGGCTACGGGCAACGACGTGTTGCTAGAACGACAGCGCCGGGCCATGGCATGTGGTTGCTATAATTTCTATTAGAATGCGGATTTCCGGATGTGCGGATATATGTATGTATATTCGTTCGCCTTCTTTGCTTAATTTTTTACAGCAGCAGCAGGAGCCACTGACTGTTTGCGACTTCATTAGCGACACCTCCCCGGCAAGCTGTTGCCAAGCAATTGTCTGTATGAAGGACAGTGAAAGAAATTATATAGCTAATTCATACGTAATATATACTCTTATGATCTTATTACAATTATCAGAGCTCTAAAATGTGTCCCGATTCCGTCAGAGTCTTCTAATAACCGATTGCCTGCGAACTCGATTAAAAAAGATTTCAATAGAACCGATTAATTCAGCTTTTTTCATATATATTTATCTCTTTCTCACGCTCTCTATTCCACGCTTTGCCTGCCATGTACAAGCACTAGGAAAAGAGACCCTTCAGTACCATTCCCCTAATATTCCCCGTGGTGTCCCCTCGGATTTATGAGGAATCACCGCGGAATCACTGGGGACTTACCATACAAATCTCTTGCGAACATTTCATAGAGCTGGCGTTCAGGGCGAGGACTTCGAAATACTCGAGGATTGATCGGGGAATCCGATAGGTATCCCTGGGGAATTTCCTAGGGATTTTCGAAAATATGTCACCAAGGAATTTCATGTGAATTTCGTAGTAAAGTCCCCTAGGAATCTCCGAGGACAGCCAGAGGAAAACCTGGGGATAGTCACAGAGGAGTCGCTGGGGAAACACATGGGAAAAACTGTGAATAACCTAGGAAACCCCAGGGAAAGCCTAAAGAAACCTATAGAAAAAAGATTAGTTTTCAGTAATTCCTTTTTCGGTATTATAAATTCCTCAAGTGCTCTAAATTTCCCAAGTAATACTGGTTAAGTGATTTCTCCCTAGAAATGTTTCCATAATTTCCCTATTATTTCCCTATTATTTCCCTATTATTTCCCTACCAGAATTTCCCCCAAGTGTACCTGCAGCCAGCCTTGGCCAATGGCACGCGTATGCGGTTGCAGGAGGAGCACTAGCATCGGGATGTTACCCCATTCGCTTGGACTTGGTTTTTTTTGTTGAGAGTTTGGGGCTTGTTTGAAATAAATACCGCATTTTTTCGGCTGTCGTTTTTTTGTGTGTTTTTTGCAAAAAAAGAAGGAAAGCAGGAGGAAAAAAGCAAGTGCGAGTGTAAAGCTCTCCCATGGCTGCACATCAAACGTCAGCACGGAAGGAAGCTGTTGCTGTTGCCGTGGCTGTGCCCGTCCAAGAGGGGAGGCAGGGGCTTTTTGGGGCAACACCGACATTGTCTAGTGGCTGGAATGGCATCGCATTCCCCGAAACCCCTAAGCCCCCAAGCTGCCATTATTCCCACCCCGCCACGAAGGCTGTGAATGTTTACACTTTGGATTTGCTACTGGTCGTCGCACCCTTTTCCCCTTCCTCGAATTCCTTTTTTTGGTTTTTTTGGATTTTTATTTTTTGTATTTTGTATTTTTTTTTTTTTTCGTTCAACCATTACCATTTTTGGTTTGGACTCTGCTCGAGATTTAAAATGTATCTCGGTTAACGGTTGTTATGGCAATCCGTCCGGCAGAAAGTGCGGCGTGTAGCAGCGGCTGTTGCAGTTGAAAAGGGGGATTCCCTGGGAAGAAAGGATTCCATAGAAAGAGAGAGAGAGAGAGAGAGGGGGAGGAAGAAAAAATCCGTATCCCTCTTAGAGAAGGCAACAAGAACTATGTCTTGTGCTTATTTGCTTGTACATTGCAGGCAAAGTCTGGAAAAGAACATGAGAGAGAGCATAGATGCACTTAATGTTGTTTTTTGAGTGGAAAAGTCTAATTGGAAAAATTATCTAGCTCTATATTTATCGTTATTATTTTTTAGTAAAATCAAAGTTTAAGAAAGCCATAACTCAGCCAAAAATGCCTTAATTTCCATTCTGAAAGCTGTTCTATGCTAGTTTTTAGTGGGTTAACAAATCTGCATATAGAATTTAGAAATTAAAAATTTTAAATTTTTCTTGATTTTTTGAAAATTTTAACGATGTAACCCCTTACATTTTTTTGAAAAAATGGGCAACATTTTTTTATCGCCCAAACTTGTCTAGATCGATTCAGTTTTTAATGCTGATCAAGAATATATATGATTTATGGGGTCGGAAATGACTCCTTCACTGAATACCTTAAAGGAGTTAAAAATTACACCAGAGAAGCTGTCTTCATTTCCGTATTTAACGTCTATATGTCTATATATAGAATCAGAAACCATTATTATTACTTAATAGAGATTTCAACTACGAATCGGATTTTCAATTTTATGTTTATTTCATTTTCCATTTATATTAATTCAATATATTGAACAGAACAAGGATTTACCGAACACTTGTATATTCGCAACGTTAAGTTATTGATGTAAATATTTTAATTTAGTACCAAATTATCTATATTTACTACCATCCCTAAATCTTAATCCAAAAAATACCATAAAATCTACATTCCCAACATTTAAATATCGATTTATATATCGATTTTCAATACTTACTGGCATCCCTAATTTAGATGAATTTTTGAATTGATTATAAATCCACAGGGATTTATTTATTTATTGATATATTTTTAAGGCGTATATAAATTTATAAAAATTTATTTATTTATGTAATTTAAAGAGAATTAAAAATGCTCTCTAACTATTAACGAAACTACTTTCATATGTTGTGTGGAAGGTGCGATCTTCTTCTCGTTTATGGCGAGTTCTGCGTGCCACACTGCAACGTCTCACACACATGCCACACACTTTGTGCCACTTTTGTGTGGCGCATCCATTTCCGCTTGGGCGGCGGCACCACCACCCTCAACCCCATCCCCATCCTCATCCCCTCCTCCTCCAACCACTCGCTTGCCATATTATCCTTGCTTTTATTGTGATTTTTTGCACATTTCACTCGAGCGTTGATTGAAATGTTCAACGAACGAGCGGTGTGTGTGGGTGGGTGGGGGTGTGCACAGGGAGACACACACACACAGGCAGACAGACAGGGATGGCCACGCTGTGGGTGGTGGGTGCACCTGGAAAAAGGGAAATGCGTTTTTTTTTAAAGATCATTAAGCTTTTATTTAATATTTATTATTTTATATTCAAGGCTTATATTTTTGAATTATTTAATAAATAATATATATATATATATTTTATGGGTTTTGTAATTATTAAAATATTTAGGAGTCTGTCAATCAAAAGTACACACAGAAAATAGATATTTTCCCTAGGAAATAAATATTAATTATTAAATATTCTTATTAAATATTATTGTATAATTTGTAAATATTAAATTGAGTAATAACCATACTATTTTTCTCAGTGTGCGTGGGCTCGTTTTGTTTGTTTGCATGTAAATTGCAATGTGCCGCCGATGTCGTTCTCGTTGTCGTTGTCGCTGGGCGTACCCCCCCTGCCCCCGCACTCTATTTTTTAGATTTTAAACTTTGTTTCTTGTCTTTTTGTTAAATGTTTGCCGCTGTCGCCTCATGCGCCCCCTCTCCCCGCTGATTGTCATTTGCTTTTAGCGGCGGCACCACACCACCACCCACCGTTATGAGTGGCTCGGTGGCACGTCCATCATCCACTCCATTCCATTCCAGTTCCGTCCAGAGCATCCATACCAGCCATCCATCAAGGACAATCAAGGCAGACGTTCGCGAGGCATTCGTGGGTTTGATTTTCTTCCTTTTTTTGCGGCAGGAATTCGGTTTCCTTTTTATTCTCAATTTCAATTTCCTAAAATTTTTCGGCTAATGAATTAGTGGGCTGCGTGGTGGGCTTTTCTTTTAATTAAATTAAAATTGTATTTCCTGGTTGCTAAGTAAATTTTATGAGAATGTTGAGCGTGAGATGATTATTATTTACAAATTTATAAAAATTTAATACAATTTTATTTTGAATATTTTTTTGTATATATTTTTAATAATAAATAGAGATTCTAACAGCGAATTGAAAAATGTTACATTCGATTTTTGGTCATTGTAAGCATTTTTAAGGGGATCGCAAATGTACACACTCTAGGATCTTTAAATCGATATTTATCGATATCATTTTTTAGTAAAATCAAAGTTTAAGAAAGCCATAACTCAGCCAAAAATGCCTTAATTTCAATTCTGAAAGCTGTTCTATGCTAGTTTTCAGTGGGTTAACAAATCTGCATATTGAATTTAGAAATGAAAAATTTTTAATTTTTCTTGAATTTTTGAGAATTTTAACGATGTAACCCCTTACATTTTTTTGAAAAAATGGCTCAAATTTTTTTATCGCCCAAACTTGTCTAGATCGATTCAGCTTTTAATGCTGATCAAGAATATATATGATTTATGGGGTCGCAAATGCCTCCTTTGCCTGTAATACACCGTCAAAATTAGCAAAATCATTAAAAAAACGAAGAAAAACGAGAAAACTTTGTTTAAAAGTGATTTTATTTCAGTATAAATGGTTTTTACAAGTACTATATATCCTAGAGCTAAAGCTACTTCCCTGCACGTGAAGAGCGGCGGCGGCTGCTCTGGAACAATGCGGAATGCCACCCGCCGCCAGGAGCTGCTAAAATTGTCCATTTCTCATTTTGGGGTAACAGGCGAACAGAAGGCAGCGGGAGGTGACTGAAAACTGTAATAAACTGTTATAAAAACTTAGCGCCAGCGAATTTATTGTATAGCATACTTTTGGGATGTACTGTAGCACACTTTTGGGGTGTGCTAATTATTAGGATTTATAACAATTTCTTGCCTACAACAACAACTTTACTACAACAACAGCAATTGTACGACAACATCTCCACAACAACAACTACTTCCCATCCAATTTGTCCAAAATCTACAAGCAAATTGCCCGTTTTCTGATTCGGGGTAACAGGCGAACAGAAGGCAGCAGGAGGTGACTGAAAACTGTAATAAACTGTTATAAAAACTTAGCGCCTGCGAGTTTATTGTATAGCATACTTTTGGGGTGGATGATTTTAGCAATAGCATACTTTTGGGATGTACTACCATTGATACTCAAAGTTTTTATAACAGTTTATAACAGTTTTCAGTCGCCTCCTGCTGCTTTCTGTTCGCCTGTTACTCCAAATCGAGAAATGGCCAAAATTGTACTGAAATTGTCGAAATTGAAGGCTTGTGGTTGCCAACAACAACAACAATAGCTCTTTAACAACAACAACATGAAAAGGCGCTAAATTTGGGTCAAATTTTTTGGCTGAAAATTGCTAACTCCTTCAACGGTTTTATGATCATAACTTGGCCAAAACTCAACCGATTTTAGTCTGGTTTGGTTTTTTCTTCTTGGTTTTTAAATGCGAACATTTCTGCATTTAAATCTCGGTTTCTAATTTTTGGCCAATTTTTGACAATTTTAACGATGTAACCCCTTACATTTTTTTCAAAAAATGGGTAACAATTTTTTATCGCCCAAACTTGTCTAGATCGATTCAGTTTTTAATGCTGATCAAGAATATATATGATTTATGGGGTCAGAAACGACTCCTTCACTGCGTTCCAAGCTTCTGACTGAAATTGTAATGCCCTGTATGGATATAAAAATACCAAAATTTATGTAGACTCCAGAGGCACTTCCCAGATCCAAGTCGTAAACTTGTACCACTCAGATCCCTAGACATATTCCCATCTGAACACACATCCTGTCAGCTTTCTATATTGGATATTGCATGCAAAGGAAAGTCCATACACCCGGGCATTGTGCCCCGACAATGTGAACAATCTTGAGCAGCTTAAGGGCCGCCGGCATCGGATTTGCCAAATATCCGCCAGAGAAAAAGGAAAAGCTGGAAAAGGAGAAAAGGCACAGGACCGGAGCCCGAGCAGGATCCATTTCCACAGCCATTTCCATGCACTCACGCAGACTGTAATCGCTTTACGTGCGCTTTGTTGACAATTGTCAAGTGGCATTGGGGAAAATGCGACGAGGAAACTGGGAGGAAACTGGGGGAAAGCGGGGATGTGACGAATAAAGGATGGAATGTTAGAGGAACATCATTGACGCCACATGTTCCCGGCGACAGATGCGTTGGATTGCAAATTGTCCCAGGTAAAGTGTGGGTGCTTATGCACACAACAAAAAATAAATTCAATTACATACATAAATATTTTTGAATTTAAATTAAATTTAAGAAAATAAATTCAGAGATTAAGAGAATACCACAGAAATAGCTGGAAATTTAAAATTACTTAAGGGATGTTTTAAAAGTATGCTAAAAGGGGTGTATCAATATATCTGTATTTAAAAAAATACTAAAAGAACTAAGAAATAAAATAATAAATAGTAAAACAAATAGTTTAAGATTGTTAAAGATCTTTTCAAGTTTAGTTAGGCATTTGAAATTACTTGAAAGAGGCCCATAAAGTATGCATTAAATAAAGGTTTTCATTATTTATTGACCAATTTTAAACATTCGTATTTAAATTCATAAACAGACAGTTTGCTTTATTTGTTTACTATTTTAAATTAATTCAGAACACTAATAAATTATTAAAAATCTTAAAAAAAAAGAAATAAGTTAAGTTTAAATTAAATTAGATACCACAATAATGTTTATTTTTATTCAATTTTCGATACCCTTTTTCTAACCGTGCACTTGGCTCTTATTTCGCTTTTCAATTTATTGAGACAGTTCGGATTGGCAGTCAGTCAGTCAGTAAATTTACAGCTTGAGATTTTCCTAGAGAAAATGGGGAAATGCAAACACAACAAATAGACAAACAACATATACTTACACTCAAGTATTTTGCGACAATCCCCATGCGTGTCAATTACGCAAATTGTGGAATTGTGCAAAAGCAATTTGCGGCTAAATCGCACCATAAGCTGCCTGTTTCTTCCTCTCAAAATATTAGTCTTGCCTTCCCACTCAACCACGCCCCATAAAATGGATATATATATATAGAAAAATATAGAAAAAAAAGCTATGGCAACTGGCCAATGACAGGCGAGCGCTTAGGAAAACTTTCGTGCTTTAGTTGGCGCTTCGCCGTTCGTTTCCTTTCGTTAGTTTTTCACTCCACCCCGAAGGAAAAAGGTATGCAAAGAGGTGCCCTATGAGAGGAGAGTGGGGGAGGAGCAGTAAAATACTAGGAAGGCTTAGGAAATAATTTACAAGAATTTACAGAATTTAGAATTAGTTATGAGATATTCAAGTTCATCAAATATACAGGAAAAAAAATATAATATGTTCAAAAGGTATTTACTTAGGTCTTTTCTAATACTAATTGTTTGTTTTTTAAATATTCCTTTAATTTAATTATAATTAGAATTAATCAGTTTGTTTTTAATCAGTTTTCATGGTTTTTTATATTATTTTATAGATACTCTTTGGCAATTTATGTCTAAAACAATACTTATTACAAAAAATACAATTAAAACATTTATTTTTCAGAATAAACTTAAATTTTATAAACGATTTGCTATTAAAATATTCCTTTAATATGGTCAGATATTATAAAAAAGGTTTTAATCATGTAAAATGAGGTGTTTGTAATGTAAATACAATTTTTAAAAATTAAATAAAATCGATTTCCATCAATTTAAAATCAAAATACAAAAATCAGAAATTCAAATTTGAATTCAAAAAGTAAGGCATTGCGTACGCCATCTACATGTCAATTATTATGGGTTTCTGTTTAGCAAGACATTCTGGCAACGCTGGTTGCTCACGACCGTACTGTCTGGCAGTGCTGGATTTTCGAGTACGCTGCCAGATTGCGCGGTCGCCAGCCACCAGTGTTACATGTAGTCCGTTTCGGACTTCTTCCCCATTTTACTTACCGTTTCGGACTTCTTCCACATTTTACTAATCGATTGGGACTTCTACGTGTAGACTTGCTTTTTTGACATTCACGCCGCTACACGGGGAGGACAGCACAGAAACATCGATTGTCAAAGAAAACATCGATGCATCGATGACACCAGATGAGCAGAAGTTTTAAAATATCGTTTGACTAGTTTTGCCACCTCTATTTGATATTCCACCAAGAGCAGCCGTATTGCTGAAAAATTTTGTTAAAAACGCTGGTGAGTTATTAAAATACAAAAATCTTAACTTAAGCCGTGAAAAGTGCAATTTGCACCCGCTTGAAGGTATTAATATTAGCCGAAGCACCGGTAGTGGTCCGCGAAAAGCATTTTCAGGCAGACAATTAGCGGAACGCCGCTCAAGAATGCAGTGTAAAGAGGAAATGCAAAAAATTGACTTTTTCGCCGGTTAAAACACGGAGAGTTGTACTTTTTCGGAGTTTTTTTTTTCGATTTACGATAGCCCACAAATGCTTTTGCACTGAAGTGCAGAGTGTGAAGTGCAAGTGGACTTTTCTTGGCCAGGTCCGCGTCCAATTCCAAGTTGTATGCATACATTTGCACTTTCAGTAGCGGCCCCGTGTCCGTCTGTGAGCGAGAGAGAGATAGGGCGAAAGTGAACGGTTTTCATTTTTTCTTTTCGCTAGCCGGAATTAGCGGTGTCGAGGGGGTGGCGATCAAAGCAAAAACGGAACAAAAACAAACCGCCGTACTGCTCATGCACGCGCACGCACACCCACACGAATTCGGTCAAAAATTGTTGAGGCTGTCGCACACATACATACATACGCGCACAAACGCACGTAGCTTTTTCGCTTTGCAAAATTGCATTCAAAGTACAGTGTTCACTGTAGAAGCTTGAATTTCGAAAGGATTTTGTTGGTGAAAGAGGAATTATGTAAGTGTGTGTGCAAGTGGTTAACGGTAAAAGTCAATTTACACCATATATTTTTGTACATGTGCACGTTTGAATGAAGTTTCTATTGATGTATGTATGTACAGACGTATGAAAGAAGTGCAAATTAATTAGAGAGAGAGAACAAATAGAGTTTATTAGTGTGTGTGTGTGTGTGAATGAACGTCTTATTAGGTGACTTGACAGTTATTCAGTTACTCCGTTACTGTAACTGCATACGGTGGTGTCTATTAACGGTTTTGCTATCGCCAGCTCTTTCTGGCGCTTGTCTTTCTGAGAGGGGAGAAAACTGAAAATGTTTAAAGCCCTCAACAAAGCTTAAATATTCATTTGTTTATAAGAATATCCCTTAAATCATCATAATTTTTCGTCTCTTAACTCATTCCAATTTCTCTTCTCCTTGGCAGAGAGCGACCATGAGCGCGCCCGACGATATACCGTCGATGTCACCCGCTAGAAAGCGCGAAAAATCCAGCTCCAGCAGCGAGTCCATTTCGCAGCCATCGACCACGCCCCCAGTCGAGCCGCGTCCTTCTACCAGCAATGGACACGAAAGTGGTCACACTCTGGGCGGACACAGACACTCTGAACTGCACTCGTCTGGCCAATTGGGCAACCACCACAGTCGCCGTCCCAGCACCGGACACAGTTCCACAGACAGTCGCAGCTCCACCAGCGGTGGGCGCAGCTCCCATGGCGAAAGAGTGCGACGTCTCTCCAGTATGCGCGATCGCGTCCTAATATCCAATGCCAATGCCATGGCCCGGGGAATGTCCCTCAACGAGCTGGACGACACAACAACAACCAGCTCCTCTCCATCGCCGCACATGAATGGCCATGATCACAACAACACCGATGATGACCAGCAGCGGGCTGGCATGTCCAATGGTGAGTTATTAAATTTCCGAAATAAAATGATTAGTCAGTTAAATAAAACAATTTTCAGGATCTCGCAAGAAGAAGAAAAAGAAGAAGCACTGGCATCGTACCTCATACGACAGCGATCTCATGGGCTGGACTGGGCTGTACCCCAACCTTTCGGCAGCCACAGACCGGGTGCTCGATAGCAATCCCGACTTGGAGTCACAGGTGAGTAGCGAATGGTGCTGGTTTGGGCAAGAGAGAGAAAGAGTGGGAGACAGAGACAGGAAGAGCGGCGTGCCTGCTGCAGTCCGTCCAAGGCCTGGAGATTAGTCCTCTGTATAACCAGAAACTGGCCAATTCCCAGAGATTCTATTTTATAGTTTAATATTTTTAATATTTTATATTGGCCAAATTAAAAAATGTTTACTTAAAGGCTAAGGGAAATGATATGAAGTAGGAATGTATCCAAGTATCGATGCTGTATTGATATATCAAAGCTATTTCAAAATATTAGTTGCAAAGAGGTTTTAAAAATAATCAATAACAAACAAATAATAAATTAAATCAATTCTTTTACATTTGTTTGACAAATCTACTACTTAAGATTAAATGCTTTGCTATTTTATCGTTTCGAAACGTAAAGACTTTTAGGTATATCCCAAATTAAGAATTATTTATGAAATTTCTTTTAATATCGATAATTTCAAATACAATGCGATAATTTTCGATAAATCAAATTAAAATATTTTCGAAATCCCCCCGATTTACATCACTAAATCGCAGTGCCACCGGAATACAACAAAGTTGCAGAATGAAACCTCTGTGAACTCTGAGAATTTCTGTGGCATATCCTTGAGGAACACTCCTCCAGGTGTGTTCTGATATACAGAGACGCTTACGCCTGCTGTTGTTCCCATTTCTGTGTGCGTGTGTGTGTTCTGTATGAAGAATGCGGACATGATTTTGTTTGTTCTGTATTATTGTATGTATCCTGTGCCCGTCTCCGCCTCCATCTCCGACTCCGTCTGCCGTCTCAACTCGGCTCAACCTCGACCAACAACTAATCTATACCCAGACGCCCGACGAGCTGCGGGCCATAAGCAGACGTGGTCTAATGGTGTACCCCAGAGAGGCACAGGGATCGGAGGCAGCAGCCGCAGCAGAAGCAGCAGCAGAGCCAACTCGAAATCCTCACCCGCACCCGCAGCAGCAGCCGCCGCCGCCGCAGTCGCTAGCAACGTCTCCATCGCCGATGTCATCGCCGATCGAGTCCTCTCTGTCTCCCAACTCTGAACTGAATAGGAATCTGACACCAGGACCCGAAACAGGACTAGTACCTGAACTTGAACAACAAGAACCACCAACCACAACCAGTACAAATCTAACAACGACGACAGCTATTAACAGTTCCAACTGCGACGCAACGGCAGCAGCCACTCCCCGTGTAAGCTCCCTAACAGCCACCATTGGGCAAGACACAGAGCTAGACAACCAGGTGGAGACCCCGAACAAAAAACCCATGCTCTGAGCCGGGAAAATCACACCATCCACTAACCATTGACCTTCTCTCCCGCTTCTGTTGTTCCCTTAGGCGAAGAGCGTTGCAGATGGTGCTAAGGAGCTACAGTCTGAGGAGGAGCAAAAGCAACAGGATGCTCAACCTAGCACCTCAAGTGTCTCTGGCAAGCGTCAAGGCAGCCCGCTAGAAAACCAGGTCAAGGAGCAGAAGCAGGAGCATACTGATGAGAAGAAATCGCCCAAGGAAGAGGATCACCTGTCGCCGCCTCTATCCAAACGCCAGAAGAATGAGACACCTTCACCGCCCGTGCGTTCCCGTTCTCGTTCCAAGTCCCTCAATATTCAAGACTTGCCACCTAAGCTTGAGCAAGCTACCTCTCACTCTAAGAGCCAAGAATCCTTAGTTATTGATCTGCACGACCTGCCGTCATCGGAAACGGTTGCCAAGGAGGAGCCACCACCGTCGCCGTCACCGTCACCGCCACCGGAACCTGTCGTCAATGTAAAGTCCGATTCGCCGCCGTCTACAAGCGTGGCCAAGTCCGAGACGCCTTCTACAAGCGTGGCCAAAACCGAGAGTCCTTCTCCCAACGTAATGAAGCCCGAGACGCCTTCACCTAACACAGTGAAGCCCGAGCTGTCTTCTCCTAACGCAGTGAAGCCCGATCTGTCTTCTCCAAAAGTAGCCAAGCCCGAGTCGCCGTTTGCAAGCGTAGCAGAGCCAGAGGCGCCATCCACAAGCGTAGCAGAGCCTGAGGCACCATCTACGAGCGTAGCAGAGCCAGAGGCGCCATCCACAAGTACAGCAGAGCCTGAGGCACCATCCACAAGCACAGCAGAGTCTGAGGCACCATCCACAAGCACAGCAGAGTCTGAGGCACCATCCACAAGCGCAGCAGAGCCTGCTCCTCAAAGCGTAGGAGAGCCTGCTCCTCAAAGCGCAGCCGAGCCTGCTCCACCAATCGAAGTAAAGCCGAAGTTGCCGCCCAACAACGCCATGTCTTCCTCCACAACGAAGCGAAAGGCCACCGATAAATATTATCGCATGCCCTTCACCTACGGGTGGCGTCGCGAACTCGTCCTGCCCAGCCAGGGCAATCCCAAGCGTCGCACCGGCGACGTCTTCTTCATCTCGCCCAATGGCCGCAAACTGCGCTCCCGCGAGGACATTAAGCCGCTGCTAAAGGGCGATCTGACCATTGATAATTTCTGCTTCCAACGCGTACCCCAGGAGGCAGGTCCCCAGCACGAGCTAGTGCGTTACGCCACGCCTTCCGGGAACCGATCCAAGCAAAACGAGGCAACGGCTCAGGTGGATCCGCAGGAGCCGGCAGTGACCGGGAAGCGTGTGCCCAAGCCCAAGGTACCAAAGGGTGCCAGTCCACCCAGCGAGGGATGGACTTCCACGGCGGCGGTCAAAGGCAAAGGCCGTGGTGTATTGTCGAGCAATGGCGGGAATCCGGCAGCCGGAGCCAGCGTCTCCCGCAAGCCGAGGTATGTGCCTTTCCCTTATCTGTTTTAACTTAGCTTACTAACCACTCACACACACAGCAAAATATCCAAGACGTCCAGCAGCGAAGACTATTTGTTCTGGCCAGAAAGCGAAGAGCTGAGCGAGGAGGCTCTCTTAGCAATGCAACGGAGGCCGTTGACGATGTCTACGATAAACTTTCCGGACCCTACGGACCCTTCGACGCCGGTGATTATGTGTGAGATTTCTGACGAGAGCGAGGAGGATAATGATGATACCGGCAGCAGCAGTAGCAGCGCTATGGAGATTGCCGAGGAAGTTGAGCTGCCCGGCCAACTGCCACCAGCTCACCTCTTTGACGAACAGAAACAGGGTCAGGTACTGGAGCAGGGGCACAACCACGTCCATCGTCCGTTGAAAGACATGGATGTTGTTGTTATTGGCGGGCGAAAGGCTGTTTTCGTTCGTGGCCCGCCGGAGCGTCCACCTGTCAAACTGTGAGTCGGTTCCGTTCCAAATCGCGAGTCCACAATTGCTTTTGCTTAACCTTTAATGGCATTTAATGTTTACATATACAGGGTTCCACGTCCCCCAGACCTGACCAGCTACGATCGCATCTACCGGAAGCGCATCCAGGACAAGAGGATGGGCCAGACATTGGCCATAAGCCTGAACGATGCCCACATTGGCATCAACGTGCTGGCTGCCGTAATGAAAACCATGAACATGAAGGTTCGTAGCATACACTCATTTCATTTTGTGATGGATTATAACAACGCCTTTATCTCTTTATTTAGGAGCGTGTCACTATGTCGCAGGTGTGCACCTCTTGGGCAATGGTTAGCCGCGACAACCGCGTGTGGAACAGGGTCATACTGCGGGATACGGCGGTGAAAAGTTGGACCAAATTGCTCACGGAGATGGCTCGCCACCGCACCCGCGAGCTGGACATGAGGGGCGTGATCATGGAGCCGAACCTCCGTTTTTCGAGTGAGTTACGCATGTTAAGGCCATTGCGCGTACTGCACACCGATGCCACCACCAATGACTTCCTAAAGCTGGTCCTATCCTGCCTGCCGAGGTTGCTTGAACTACGAATGACCTGCGTGAGTTCGCACCTGAATTTGGGCCGCATGGATAGGATGCGGAAGTTGCGTGTGCTGCGTATCAATATGACTCATCCGAAGGCTCAAATTCTCCATTTGGACGTCGTGAACAACTTGGCCTTCCTAACCGAACTGAGTATCCGTGGTGTGACCGATTTGAAAAAGTTGGATCTACGGGTTTTGAGGCAAATGCGCCTCATGCAGGTTCTTGCACTGGGTTCCTGCGAGCACCTAAACCGTGAACGGCTAGGACGCATTGTGCTGCCCGCTTTAGCAGCCCTGCATACGCTTCGCATTGAGAACGATCATAAGGCCATGACCATGTTTCCAGTGGATGACATTTTGCGTGGCGTGGCCCAGGCCGGCGGCGTACGACGCCTCGAGCTAATCAACGTGGATGTGGACAGTGGCTTTGGCCAACTCCTCGCCAAATGCAGCTCTGTGACGCATCTACTCCTTGCGCCGAAATGCTTGCACAATACGGCCACCATGACCAATGCCGTGATGCAGGCCATCAGGGATAATGCGGATCACTTGCTTGTCTTCCGGCTGGTCCTGGTCACCCAGCTGCTGAGCGCCACCGAAAATCTGTACAAGGGAACCCAGAAGAACGTGATACCAGTGCAGCGCCCCGTGCCGGGCATACCCCAGGGCGATGCCCTCAATCACTGCTCCCCGGAGGACAACTGCCAGGAGGAGGATCACACCCAGTGCGTTGCCTTTCTGCCAGTGGAGCGTCTGGAGCAGATTCTCAACGAAATGATGCCCATGGGCTGCCTATCGGTGGCCAAGGTGGCCATGTCGGAGACCACAAATATGCAGTTCCTGAAACCCGGCGAATCCGAGAGCACCTAGCCCCATGGGGAGCAGGAGCTGGAGCAGAAGGCGGAGCAGGAGGCGGAAGAGGAGCAGCACGTTGTATAAGTTAAGTTAGCCATGTAAAGAGAAACCCCATCACTCATCAACACACCCGAAATTACCCCAGTAGCAGAGAAAGTCAAGACTGAGTCTTCGCGAGCCATCATCACCTTACACACTAAGCTAATCGAAATGGGAGGTTTATTTTTTTTCAAATACGAATTTTCGTTCTCGTTCTTGTCCCAGGCCTGCCGCCTCGAGGTGGGTCTGGGCGAATGCAACACCTGGAACACCTTGTGTATACACTACTCTAGTTTATTGATAAACTACGACGCCACAGCAATGCTGTGTAAAAACAAAAATTAATGTATAAAAAAAAAGCAACAAAAGAAGGAAACTAATAAAGACGATGGAGGAATTCACATACAATCCAAGGATCCTCAGGATCCCATCTTTTACACTCCCACTGGGAGTTCCTGCTTTGTTTCCATACAAAAAAGTTGCGTTCTTTTTATTGCAATTAAATATTAGCTCTTAAATATAAATCTCCAAAAATATACAGTACAGTACACTGGCTTCAAAAGTACTTTCTCGTTAAAATTGTTTGTTGTGCAGTGTAGGAGTAGAAAAAAAAATAGAGTTGGCGAAATGTAAAATACAAATGCAGCTGCCACATTTCGTTGCGTCATGTGGATCGAGAGAATATATATATATAAAGATATAGATAGATATAAATACGAAGTACACCGCACACAGAGGGTCTGTGCTGTGCTGTGCGTGAGGAGGCATGACGAGGCTCTGTGGCAAGGAGTAAGGTAATAAATTACGCCTGCAGCTCTCTCTGTGCGTATCGAAGTGCACTTTGGACATGGTCTAGGCTAGGGCTAGGGCTAGGGGCTTGGCTAGTACTAGTTGTACTCCTGTTTGGGGAAGTAATCGGGCACGAAGATGTGTATGATGATGCCGGTGGTCATCAGGGCGAAGTAGACAATGACGGCCACCCACCAGAGGATGCGCTCCCAGCGCCGCACCTCCAGATTGCGCAGCACCCCGATGCCCACCAGCAGGCCGGCCACGGCTCCAGACAAGTGCGCCACGTAACCGATCTGATCATACTGATCGGTCAAATGGCGATATATCGAGGTGCCCAGGTCGGTGAAGCAGAAAACGAGGAAGGCCAGCAGCTGGACGATGGCGTACTCCATTTCCGAGTAGTTCTGTGGGGAACGAGACATGTCATGAATAATTTCTTTGATTGTTAGTGCCTACTCACCATTATAATCGTGGCAATGTGCGCTGTGATCAATGCATACACTCCTCCGGATGCTCCTGCTAGAAAGATGCGCGGACTGGTCAGCGAGGTGCCCATGGAGCCAGCCAAAACGCCGGCCAGATAGACCAGCGCCACACGCCACCAATGATGCACCAGCTCCAGGGCAATGCCCAGGAATATCTGGATAATCAGGTTCATCATCAGATGCATGATGCCCACGTGGACGAACATGTAGCTAACGAAGCGCCAGCCCTCGTAGCGCTTGTAGGGATTGTAGATGAACAGTGTCGCCGCCGGTCCGCTGGTGCTCTCCCCAATGTTATCCTGGTGATTTGGGTCGTCCCTGGAGGAAGATAAGGGTTATACGATTAGGATTATGCGATTAGTTATGCCACTCGAACTAGTTTATCCTCCAGGAACTTTAAATCAAAATTTATGAATATAATTTGTGTGGAAACTTCAAAGCCTAAAATAGGCATAACTAAGCCAATAATTCCTTAATTTCAATTCTGAAAGCTGTTCTATGCTAGTTTTTAGTAGGTTAACAAATTTGAATATTTAATTTAAAATTTAAAAATTTTAAATTTTTCTTGATTTTTTGAAAATTTTAACGATGTAACCCCTTACATTTTTTTGAAAAAATGGGTAAAATTTTTTTATCGGCCAAACTTGTCTAGATCGATTCAGTTTTTAATGCTGATCAAGAATATATATGATTTATGGGGTCGGAAACGACTCCTTCCCTTTCTATTAAGCTTCTGAATGAAAATCGAATACCCTAAAAGGGTAAAAATACCACCGGAAAAGCAGTCTTCATCCCTATATTTAAAGTCTATATATCTACATATATATAGAATCAGAATCCAATATTATTGCTCAATAGAGATTTTCATTGCGAATCCGAATATGTATGACCTATTGTCATCGTTCATTGTATGGCCGTCTTATGTTGCAAAAGGATCTCAAATATTCGGAATTTTTATAGCTCAAAATCGATAATTATCGATATAATTTTTTTAGGAGAAATCAAAGTGTAAAAAAGCCATAACTAAGCCAAAAAATCATCAACTTCAATTCTGAAAGCTGTTCTATGCTAGTTTTTAGTAGGTTAACAAATTAGAATATTTAATTTAAAATTTAAAAATTTTAAATTTTTCTTGAATTTTTAAAAATTTTAACGATGTAACCCCTTACATTTTTTTTTTTTAAAAATGGGTAAAAATTTTTTATCGGCCAAACTTGTCTAGATCGATTCAGCTTTTAATGCTGATCAAGAATATATATGATTTATGGGGTCGGAAATCACTCCTTCACTGCGTTTCAAGCTCCTGACTTAAAATCGAATACCCTTAAGGGGTATAAAAATAACACTGGAAAAGCAGTCTACATCCTCTTATTTAACGTCTCTATGTCTATATATATATACATCTATAAATCCATATCTTAGAATCTTCAAAGCTCAATACTAATTAATACAATACCACTATAAATTTTAAAAAATGCACTCCTATCGGAATTATTGTATTCGGAATAAAAGAACTTTGTTAGTCCTTTGATATCATGTATCTTAAATAGTTTCCGTTACAAATTCAAGGGAAAACTGTGGCAGTACTCACTGAAAGTGTATGACGTCCACGAGAAACATGATGATCTCAATGATCGAGAAGATGACCATGGTGAGAGGTGGGGGGCAAATGGACATCTGTTTCTCGTAGGCACCATCGGGTTCATCACCCTCCAGCGGCTTGGGTGGCGGCACCACATAGCGACAGTAGCGGGCCAGCAGGTTGCGTGCCATCCACTTGTGGCGCAACGACATCGCATAGAACTCCTCAAAGTCCAGGTGGCCATCGTTGTCCTGGTCGCTGCGCTTCAAGATCTGTGCGGCAATATAGGCGGGTATGTCCCGGCAGTAGCCGTCAGAGATTAGCTCCTTCAGCTCATGGGTATTGATGAGGCCATCTCTATCGGAGTCGTGCTGTGAAAATTAAGCACTTTTATTAATATAATTTTTATAGTGAATATCTAAGGTGTTAAGCCGTAATTATATAGCAATAATATAGATTATATTGTGACCTATTAAAGGGAATATTACTATAAAAGCCTTTTTGTATATACCTTTCACGGGGCTTATAATCATTATCGTGGCAGTTGGCCATGTTATACAGTATGTCATGAAATCATTGTCATTTTAAATCTATGTTAGTCTGATATCCATCCCAGTTTAGGTCACACACTCAGATATAGGGCCCCGTTCAAGGCAACCATTCACACCGTCCATCCAGCCAAGCTAGGAACCGGAAGAAGTAAGTTTAACCTTTAAATAAGATGCTCTCAATTAAAGGTCATACCACAAGCAAGATGTGTAACGCCATGAATTTAGTCTTTTTTTTCTGTTGCATAGTTTAAAATAATTGCAAGTTTTTATTTCGTTCACTGAGGTTTTTCAAAACTATTTAAAAGGAAAGACCATAGAACAAAAGTGATGCTTAACGCCATACGTTTTCTTCTTTTTTTTTTATAATTTTCAAAAATATTTGAATGCAGCAAAGACTATTAAACCAAACATATGCGTAACGCCATATTTTTGCTTTGCTTAATTTTTAGATACTCTCAAGATATATTTTCCAAAACTATTTCAATGAAGTCTGCCTCATGCCATAAGCAAGGTGCGTAACGACATATTATTTTCCTAGATTTTAAAACAATTGTAATTGTTTATTTTTTCTTACTCTAGAGGCTTTCAAAACATAAGACTCGGCTTGAATCGTAATCTTTTTTTAAGAATAAATTAAATTACCCCAGAGTTTAGAGTGAACAATCGATAATCAGCTTTATTCGCTGTAAAATGGAAATATGATATACCATATATTATGATTCCAGATGGCGCAGAACTTGCAGACTTCTTCATTCAGTCATTTTTCTGCAGAATTTAAATGTACAAACACTTGGGCTAGACTAGCATTGATTTCTTTTAGGAAATTAAGGTTATTAGAATACATTAAAACTATAAAAAACTATAAAATATTTACCCATCCCAACCAGAATCCAAACCAGAGATGTCCCAACTGTCTCAGATGACCCGCTACGTCACCAGCTGGCTGGGCTGGCTGCCAGCGGCAACGGCCACTTTCGATAGCTGCCTGTTCTCGTCGTCGGGAAAGAACCAGGAGGAGGATGTCACGATGCCGCAGGAGTCCTCCGGCATTTTCACCGTTGTGGCGATCTACCTGGCCATGGTCATTGTCATGGCAACGGTGAGCTTCTGCACAGCCAATGACAAGGCCACCAAAGACCCAAATCGATTAAGGAACAAGCGGAAGCTGGCGACTCAAAAACCACAACAGGAGCAGCAACTTCCCTGGCGTTACAGCGCCACGGGCATGGCCCTGATCAAGGTGATCCGCCAGCTGGGCAGTCCCAAGCGTTCTCGACACCAAATGCGTTTGCGCCTCCGGATGCGGCTGCGCCGGCATTTGGAGCAGGAACTGAAGCTGGTCAGGGAGCTGGAGGAGAAGGGGCCACAGCTGGGTCTGCTGTACGATCAGTATGCCGAGGAAGACAGTAGTTCCACTTACTTTGATCCATCCTCCGAATCCGAGCCTTGAATCCACACATAGACTTAGTTTCAACCAAATTATATAGTGCAAATCCAAGTCTCCAACTAGGATAGAATTTGTAGAAAATATATAAGACAGTATCCAACAGCAGATCCTCGTCTCTTGATTGATTTTGGTCTTGGGAATCGCCTCAGCTTGCAACACATGTGGCAGCATGTGAGGTAATGGTGGCCATAAAAGGCCAGGAATGCAACGGATCCAAACGAGAAACTCTAGCTCTGGCCAAAAACGGGGCTAATTGAAAACAAACCGAAACTGATTGGCAGTTACTATAGTTGCACAATAGGAAAGAGAAGTGCACAAGTTGGAGTCATTTAGGAGTCTTCTTATTTACTTTTAAATATATATTTTTAATATTTCTTCTAAGATTTTCTCCCCTTTCGTCAGCAGTTTAATTTCTAATAATCAGAGTTCACTTGCACAATTCCAAAATCATGATTTACAGCTCCACATATATGGATAACGTTCTTGATAGCCTTGTAAGCCATATAAATAATACTTTTCCAGATAAGCTGACCACTGACCTTGCCTAGAAACATTTGGAATATGACTTACAGGTGGTTTCGGGAATACCTTTGTCCATATTTTTGTGTATTATAAAGATTCTATAATAAGACATTATAATATAGATTATAAATTTCTTCCAAGAACAAGTAACAGAAACTGGCAAAGAGAAGAACAAACAGCAAACAAAACCCCAAGCAAAATGTCAATGTTCGCACTTAAAAATACAGAGAGAGCCGACTCTTGTCTATATGGATACATATGTATGCTTTCACACTGTGGAAATTTAGATAAAGTCACTCATAGAGCACCCATCCATACCATGTCATCCATCCCAGACGATAAGCTTTTATTCTGGGGAGGAGGATTGAAGCTTAGTCACCTGGTAGTTATGGCAGTCACTCCGGAAAATAATATATATATCATCTTGCGAATGGTATTTTGTTCATATCAGGAAGGCACTGGCTTATCAACATGATATTTCACAAATATCAAACTATTCTTAGCTAAAATAAACATTTTAGCTCAGGCAATACCTTTTATAGGCATATAAAATTGTATTATATGGATGTAAGGATGTACAAATAACGATATATAGCCAAGTCAAGTTTATACAAAGGTTAACTAATGGTAATTGGATAAGAACACCATTCATTTTAGTAGTATTTACATAGAAATTAAGATATATGACAGACAAAGGGCGTGGTGCTTGAAGATACATGATAAAATCCGTTTTTTATAGCTCCAAAATATCAGACTTATCTTTATATCTCACAAATATATCAGAAATCATTGCTGTTATGCTGAAGAACTCCACATAATAGTGCTGTTTCCATGTGTATTTTGGTTATATCATGGATAGATTGCGACTATTGAATGGAAGCTTGAATGTTTGGAGCAAGAGAACCCGCGAGGAGATAAGATTGCGGGCAGCAAAGAGGAGCCGGCCAAGAACGCAGGAATGTGTCCGATTTCCAGGCTATAGAACGAGATCGAATTTTGGGGAGTATGCTAATCAACCAATCACTCCCCCCGCCGAGACTCATTTCATTTGCGTTAATTAACACCACAGCAGAGGAACAACAACTGGTTGTGGCCGCAGGGCCATTGAACGCTCTCTGGCATTCCAATGGGAATACGAATTATGGAGCCCTGGAGACCGGAATTCAGATATTTCTCCAAGTTCACAGAGATCCAGAAATTAGCCAGTAAATCCCCAATGCCAACAGGTGGGCGGTGGGTGGTCAGTGAGGGGTTAAGTGACTAACGCCACGCCACACACACACACACAAACGCAGAGACAGTGAGACACACACGCGAGAAGCGAAGACAGAACTCAAAGCGAGCAAACAATAATTTATAACCGGTTATTTGTGTTTCTTTTTTTTTATTCGCCGCCCCTCTGTCACGATAAGAAAACTCACTGCCAGAGTTTTCAATGTTAAGAAAACAGAGTGCAGCTAAAAAAAATTAAGAATAAAATGAGTAGCTCAGGGAAGCATAATGCTGACACACACACACGAGGTGCAAAAATGAGTGACAGAGGGGCCAGTGACGGGTTAAGCCCTCTCAGAAAATAAAAGCAAAAGAAATTTATTATTAAAAAAATAATTCAACGACACGAACAACTGTAGAGCATGCTTTTCAAATATATATAATATAGCTTTTTTATAAATTTATTTCCACTTAAAGAATTCCCTATTTGCCAATTCCACAAAAGTCACGTTTTCAGCAAGATGCTAAAAATAATTATAGCCGCATTTTTGACTTAAGAATATACTCTTGCAAAAACAAAAAAAAAAAATAAATTAAGCAAATATTTATCTTTATGTATATTACATTTTCTTTTGCTTGTTTATTAATATTCAAAATGTAATTTAACAGCTTACATACAACCAAAATTGTGTATTATCAACGATTTATTTAAAAATTATAACAGAAAAAAAAACTATGCAAAAAAATATATTATAGTAAGTGCATATAAGGTGAAAAATATCAAGATCTGAAATTAAATTTCTCACAAGAAAATCCATTTTTTTCTAATAATTGTAAAAACCATACGGCAAACAAATACCCAAATATTAATTAGTCCAGGTGAACAGTTATTTTTGTTTTTCGAGTTGTGTGTTTTCGGGGGTTACTTTTTTCCTAACAGGTTACCTTCAATTAAAATAAATTTTTTTAGGAGCGTGTGCGTGTGTCCCGTTCTCCGACCAGTGCCCGCTAATGGGTTAAGGTGGGACTTTATTTTGCTCTTCTTCTAGGAAGTGCGAAGAGCGCAGCAATAGCGGATCGATGCTAGCAGATGATTCACCGCCAAAGGCAACTTTCACCAAGGGCGAGAAGAAGACGGACAGACACAGCCAAAAACACAAGCAACTTCATTCACCGCTAAGCGAAGCGTACGTGTGTGCAAGTGCATGCGTATGTGTGTGTGTGAGTGCAGGCCGGCTGTTATAATTACAGTTGTGCGTTTTGTGCAGTTTTCGCGGAATTTCAACGAATGGGGGAATTAGCGAGGGTCGTCACTGTACCTTATCGAATATCTCGCGAATCTTGCGCCGATCCTCCGGCTCCTGGGAGTTGGTCTGGTTAAGCGGGATCTCCTCCATGTCAATGGTGTCCTGGCGCAGCGTCGGAGGTCGGGCGGGGGGCGAGCGTCGCTCGGGGGGAATGGTGGGGTACAGGCCATTTTCCACGTCCCGCTGCTGCTGCATCTGCAGCTGCTGGGCGGGCGTTTGGCTCTGCTGGCGGTTCACAGTCTTCACGGGCATGGTTCACTCGAGGTTCGGTTCTGGCCGAGATCAGGGCGCCAGAAATTACACACACACACACACAAAAACGAAATAAAACTAATCCCGAAATCTGCACGCTCAAAAGTACCGCAATCGAGACCGAAACAGTTAGCCGAAACTCAACTACACTCTGTGCTTCGACTCATCGCCCGCGTTTTGAGTCCCGATAAGATTAAGAACTGCGGGCCATAAAAAATGGTCGAAATGGACGCCGCTGGTCTTGACTTGGCCCAAACGAAATGCCGTGTCGCGGTGGTAAAAAAAACTAAGCGCGAAAAACAACTGACCAACAACAACTAACAACTAGGGTTGCTTATACTATTCAATATATCGATATATCGATATTTTTCTAGGGATGAGATTTATACACGATTTTGCGATTATTTGGTATTTTTTGCTAAAGCACGGTATACTGACGGCAAACAACCACAGGGCGGTAAAATACTAGAAAGATGCATGGCGTTAAGAGATTATATAAGAGCGCACGTTTAGTATTTCCAGACAAATATTGTTTCAAATTTTGCCGGTTATCAACAAAGTATGACCGCACCATTTCCCTCCAAAAAATGCCGAACAACTGGTGGAAATAGCGGTCATACTTCAAAGAATAAACATTTTTCCGTTGCGAAGCAGATTTAAATACCGTGCCTAAGTCTGACCAATAAGAAATTATAAAAAATATATTTTAAAAATATCGATATTCGATATATCAGTTTACAAAAATATCACGATATATCACCCTTAGAATAAATATCGATTATATTATCAACAATCCTATTTCGTTGGTGGAGGAAGAGGAAGAAGCAAAGACCAAGAAAATGCACAGATCGCGATCGGTGCAAAAGGCAATGTGGAGAGGAAGTATCAAAGCGTAAAAATCGAAGGCGGCCGCCATCAGCATCCGCGATTACAAACACAGCAACAACACGAGCAGCGAGAACGGAGGAGGGAGCAACAACAGCAAAACAACAACAGAATATACAGCACAGCGAGCACAGAAATACACACAAAAGAGAAATCAAAATAAAAAGGTACAGAATATACGCCAGAAATACAAATACACGCGAGTGCGGAGCGTGTGTGTTTATGTATGTATAATTGTTTGATGAAAAATAGAATTACTGCATTTCATATATGTACATTTATGTATGTACATATGAGTAAAAGCCTCTTTGTGTCTGTGCGCGCTTTAGTCTGGGTGTGTGTGTGAGAATGCGACAACAACAATGGCAGCTTGACCCCCGCACAGCTGTGAATGTTTTCCATCTCCATCCCGCTTCCACTTCCATTACCACTTGCACCCACTACCAGTCTCTTCCTCTTCCCACCTCGCTCTATCCTTCTAATTTCGCAAATCAAAAGCAAACTTCGATTTGCAATGCATGTCAATTGCGCTGGCTCTGCCAATTGGTTTTCACTCTATTTCGGTCTTTTCCCGTTAGTCAAATGCCCTATCGACTTGCGAGTGTGTGTGTTGGTCGTGCTTTTTAACTCCCGTTAAGTGCAACATTTCTTTGTTGTGCTATTGCCGTCCCTCTCGTGCTCCACAGCACCCCCACTCCACCTCCCCGAAAACTACGCACTTTGCTTTTGGCCTGCTTATGGCTTATTGCGTTGTGTGCTTTCTTCCGCCCCGCTCCTTTGCTTTTGCGTTTTAAAAATCTTATCACCACGTACAATTAAATGTGTTGAAATGCGGAGTAAAAACTCATTTGCTAAATTTTTGGCCCCACAAACATGTATGCACATATAACTCTCCCCTCTCGCACACATGCAGTCAATGACCCAATAGGCAATGTGTGTATGTCAGAGTGTTTTGCAAAAACACCTCCAAAGATGTCTCCCTAATTTTGGCTTTGTTTTTGGCTTTGCCTTGATTTGGCTGGGCTTTATTTTTAACCCTTCGCTAAACCGTTGCATTTGACCTCGTTCAATTGTGGTGTGCGGTGGGTCTTTTGTTGCTAGGCTCCACACACACGTGCACTTTTGAAGGGCATCGCCACTTCGGCTTTGGCCTCTCCATCCTATCCATTGCCCTGCTGTTATTCCCCATTTCTTTCTTTGCTTTTGTTTTTCTGGCTTTGCCTTGCTGCATTTTACAGCTGTCCTTGATTATAGCTTTTCTTTGCTTTGCTTCACTTTGCTTTGGTTTTCTTTTCTCTGCTCTCGGTCGCTGTCCCTCTCTGCTGCCCATCGCTTTGTTATTATGATTTGGCTTTGCCTGGGTGTGCGAGGGAGAGGATGGACTGGGGTGGGGAGTAGTACTGCACTGGCATCGGCTACCCTCTTCCTCTTCCCGCTCCCTGACGCCCCCACTCCCTCGCACTCTCTGCTTTGCGCTTGCTCTCCTGATTGTCGCTCTCTGCTTCATGCTGGCTCTGGCTCTGCCTCTGCCTCTGCTGGCGCTGCTCCAACGTGCGCTGCTTTCTGCTTTCTGCTTTGGGGGCTCGAAACTCTGTTGCCAGTTAATTTTCAGTAACTAGTTGAAGTAGACAACAAAACGAGCGAAAACACACGCACACACAGCAGGCAGAGTAGCTCCTATATGCATAAGGGAGGCGGAGAGGCAGCAGAAGCAGCAACAATAACAGCCCCATCGAACACAGCAGTTGCAAGTAAATAACCAAAATGTATAACTAAGTTTTTTTCATAATTCTACAAAAGGCTGTATAAGTATAAGTGTGCAAGTCTGTGTGCAGTGTGCTGTGTAGTTATGATAAGAAACGTTTCTCAATATTCTTTGTGTTCTTTTCAAATTTGAATAAAATTAAATAGGAACTGAGTGCAACAAAAATGACAAAATGTTCTTTCAAATTGCAGCTGACTCGTATTTATTTATTCTCTTTTTTTTTTTTGTTATTGTTGATATTCCATGTGGGCGCATCACTCCCACACACTAACACACTCAGACGAAAAGCAAAGCCAATTGTAATAACAACAACAAGGGCAAAATGGAGCCCGAACAGTAATACCTCGCTTATTGCGTACAGTGAAGCCACAGCTAAAGTAATTCTTCACATACGCACACATATGCACAGAAACACAGTCGGGGGCTATACAGAAATCGAAAGAGAATTTCACAATTTGTTAAACTAACGAAGCCAAACCGTGGCAAAGACAGAAACGGAAAGATTTTTGATGTGATGGGGGGCGAGAAAGAGACGGGAAGACGGGGGAGCTCTGATACGAGCAAAAACACCACAAGCGCACACACACAAAATGCAAGAGAGTGGAGAGCGAAGTAACAGCAGAATTAGCTCATCCCAGAGCGGGAGAGAGTGGGTGATGCAAAGGCGACAAAGAGAGAGAGAGAGAGCGAGCCGCGGAATGGGGATAGTGTCAGATGGAACAGTGGATCAATTTTGTCACCAAATTGATTAATTTTAATTTTAAACCCTTTTCTGTCTGTCTGTCTGTCTTTCGTTATTTCAAAAATATAATTTTTTATTTCATTATTTCTGAAATTGGAAATTGTAACATGGTAAACATCTAGATACATAATACTGCCTAATTTGTTCGGTTTTAAAATTCAATATTAAATTAAATTGAACCTATCTGATTTAACAAAAGGGAAAGCTTGAAGTAATAACAGATAACAAGGCTGCCACCTCCTTGAGACCCACGGTACATTTGTTGATTTCAAGATGATTGTGGGGCCTCTCTCACTCTCGCCTGCTCTCTTATGCCCACTGTCTCCCTCTCTCGCGCCTTTCTCTCTCTCTCTTGCTGTGAGCAACAACATTAAACAGCTGAGCTTGTTTGAAAACAACAGCCACCAAACCATCTGAGCTTCGTCATCACCCCCACTTCACTTCACTCCACTCCACTCGCTGCTTCTTCGTCCCACTGAAAAAGGAAATTGAAATTGAAACGGCATCACCCAGAGCAACGGTTGGCGACGGCCAGTCAGAGCTAGAGCTTAACGGTATCCTCAAAGTATGCAGCATAGTTCCGGTTAGCAGATCCTTTTCGAAGGACAACAAATTTTTGCAAATGGCAATGACGTAGTTGAGAGCGAGAGAGAGAGTGGTTTAAGCTACGACGTCACAGATTGCTGACATAGTTTCCTCATTTAGGCCAAGTATGCATTTCCACCAGTGTGTTGTGTGTGTGTGTGTGTACAGAAGAGATTCGCTCAGCTTGGTGACCTACATAGCCATGAATATAAATATATATAGATAACTGAGGAAGTCAGAAGGCAACGCGACATCCTTCAGATCGTATCGGAACAGGAATCGGAAGAGGAATGGCTTATAATCGAAAGTCAAGGCGAATACTTTCGACTTAGAATCAATTTCCAAATTAATTTAAAATTACATTCGATTTTTAAACTTATGCTACAAATAGAAACAAGGACGTATTTCCATTTCAAGGATGTGTATTTCGCGCCCTTTTTGTTTATGTGTTATAATAAAGTTTATGAAGTTTTTAAAGGCCCCGAAAAATAGGCATCAACTGATTTTAAAGTTTGCTAGTTTGCCGTCGAGAAAAGGATAAGCCTTCACCATATTTGCTTAGCATACATTTTGGCGCCATTTTCCAATGATTTTCAATTCCCAGTGACTTTTTGTACTGATAAGTCTCAAGCAAAACCAAAGAATGCAGCAAAGTCATTTATATCTGCTTCTAGGGTGTACTTTTATGAGTTTAAATATTTAATATTATTTAATTTGAAATAAATTGAGTTACACTTTGGAATGCCCATTCTTATGCGTTTGTCTTCCTCTTGCAGGCAGCGACAGTTCTTCCTCTTTCGCTCTGGACCCTGCTAGTGAGAGTTGACGGATGCGGAGGAGTTCGCAGCCAGCGGTGGAGCAGCAGACGACGACGAGCAACAGGAAGTGGATAGAGGAACCATAATAGCAATATACATAACAAAAATACACCGCTTTAGCCTTAAAAGAAAAGACAACGACGACAACTCCACACCAAATCAAAACCAAACGAATCAAAAGGCCAACTGCAAGTCCAAGCTCCCAGCCCCTATCCCACGTAATCAACAAAAATGTCCTCGCCGAGTGCCGGAAAGCGTCGCATGGACAACGATGTGATCAAGCTGATCGAATCGAAGCACGAGGTCACCATCCTCGGCGGCCTCAACGAGTTCCATGTCAAGTTCTTTGGCCCCACAGAGACGCCGTACGAGGGCGGCGTGTGGAAGGTGCGCGTCTACCTGCCCGACAACTATCCCTTCAAATCGCCCAGCATTGGGTTTGTGAACAAGATCTATCATCCGAACATTGACGAGTCCTCTGGGACCGTCTGCTTGGATGTGATCAATCAGGCCTGGACTGCGCTGTACGATCTATCGAACATCTTTGAATCGTTCTTGCCCCAGCTGCTCACATATCCCAATCCGGTCGATCCGCTCAATCGGGATGCGGCCGCCTTGTACCTGCACGAGCCGGAGGAGTATCATCGCAAGGTGGCGGACTATGTGCAGCGTTATGCCACCGAGGATGCGTTGCGGGCGGCGCAGCAGGAGCGTGAGAGCAGCGACAGTGAGTCGAGTATGTCCGACTATAGTGAGGATGAGGCCAGGGATATGGAGTTATAATATCGGTTGGAATGCCAGCAGCAGCCAACTAAGGATCTACCGCTAACACTAACACTGACAACAGCCTAATATATATACAAAGGAAAAGGATAAATCCCTCTCACTTTCAGAAAGCAAGCTACAATATATATATATATATATAGCGTATATATATATGTCGATTTAATTGATAAATGATTTGGATTTTAAGCTAGAAAGTGATTCGATGATATGGCGTGCACACACGCACATACATGCATATAAATATATATATATATAAAAATATATATATATACATACATACACTATATATACACACAATGCATATATATATGTACGTATATACACTTACTATATGTATGCATTTACCTAATGTAAGCGGAAAGTAAAACGAAAAACAGAAAACAAGATTTGAAAACTCTTAGTTTTAGCCATCAGTAGCTGTTAACAAGGATAACAAATGATAAATGATTAAAGAGACAAAAGGAAAAGGCTAATATTGAAGCAAGGTTGAAGGAAAGCAGCAGAGCAAAGCAAGGAACTTACAGAAACGAAGTGGAAACAAACAATTTAAGAATGAAAAATGGTTAAAGTAAGTGCACAGACAAACAGACACAGGCAATATAATGAATAATGAATAAGGAATAATGTATAATGAATAAGACGATGTGCTTTTGGCTTTGTTCAGACCTCGTTCCATCGTTCTACAAAGTTCAATAGAGTTTTAGAGATCAAAAGGTACCACAACCCACGACTAGTAACAACCTGCTCTTAGCCACAACCCAACAACCAACTCCGATCGCATTCGCTGAAGGATCTGGACAAAGTTCGCTTTGCCTTAACCCTCGAAAGCCACCTCGAAAGAAATGTTCGATTAATAGGTGACTTAAGGCACTTGTCCGGCTAAGAGGGTTAAGATTATATTATGTTCGCTTCGTAGAATCTTTCAATTCAAATGTTACGTCTCGTACACACTCTCTGTCTCAGTCTCTGTGTGTTCAATTGTAATATTATTCAAAATTTTAACTGGATAAACTAAGGAGAAACCCCCAAAACACCATTTGACTAAGCAGCCTTGGCCCTGCGAAAACGATTTAAGATAACCAAGACAAATCCTAGAGGAAGGAAGCCGTGAAACAGAATAAACGTTGCAGTTCATTTTCTTGTTAATTAATATTATATTGTACGGTTATTATGTAATGTTTTAAAATAGGATTTCGAATTGAACGTGTAATTAAATGTAATAACTCGTATGTCTTAACTTATGCCACACCGTGTTTAAGCCAAAATTAACACTTGTTTATTTTTATTATTATTCTTTATTTTTTTAATTTTAACAATTATTATTATTGCCCCGAAAATCCCAACCCAAATTGTTAAAGGAAACCGATCTGAATTTGGAACTGGGTTAGTACGCTGCGGGTTTAAACTTAACTGAAGAAATCAAATCAAAGTGCAGACATATATAGACATTACTGTACTGTGTACTAAAACCACATTATAACAATACTTACGCCTAAGTCGAACAGAAACAGAATTAACGAGCAGAGTAATCTATCTGATAGTTGTATATAAGTTACACATGCGCCTATATATGCTGATTCTATCTATCTATCAGGACACACAATAATTAAAACGTAATTCAAGCAATCGAAGGAGTCGGAGGGAAAACAAAAAACCAGAAAATATATAAAGCAAAAAATATGTTGTTACAAAACAAAAGTGAAATCTAACAAATAAAAGAAGAAACGAAAGAAAAAAACTAAGGAAAACTGTTGGTATTTTGAGACAATGAAAATGAAGCGGTAAGCGGTTAAGCCTAATAAGATACATAACGCAGCAATTGCAGGTCAAAATTTGCATAAATAGTAAAGAGTAAAAATTTAAAAAACGAAATGGTCTTGAAAATATGTCTTCGGCTGCATAGCTACATAAACCCGTTATATTGATTTTTTAATCATTTATTTACTTTTATTTTAGGGAATTTAAGGTATTAGAGATTGTTGTTGTAGGAAATAGGTCTTAAAGCTACATTTAGTCTCTTTATTGCACGATTTTTGTGTGGTTTTAAATCGACATGTTCTCTATTAGATTTGGTTTATGTCGACGGACTTTTGTGGCTATACAGATCACTTTCTTTCTCAATTTTTCTTTCGTTCGGCGTTACCCATCTTAAAGCGTATACTGTCTTTGGTGGCATGCGGTTGGCGAATGCCGCTTCTTGGCCCTGTTTTGTCAATAAGTTTGGTGTTTCGCCCTCAAATAGACTGGCACGGTTACCCTTACATACCTTTACCTAGGTCCGAACTGACAATGGGGTGGGGTGGCTCCTTGCCTAGCCTCGCAACTCCACCTACTTCAAGGACTTGTCTTCGCCTTGGAAACTGGCTGAAAGGCGCGCTCTACATTTGTTTGTTGATTCCTTGGTGTTTTTTCGTTTTGGCCCAAGGGCCGAGGGACACGGTTTTAACGCTCCTGCGTGGAGTTAATCGCGCAATCAAAACAACAACAACGGCAGCCAGGAGCCACCGCAACAGCCAGGAGCAGACCGACCATGGGTATCTACTTTAAAGATCTATAAAAAACAACATTTCCTGTGTGTTTGTGTGTGTGTGTGTGTCAGTGTGGATTGTAATTACTTCTGGCGGTTCGACAATTGCCCTAGCAATTGGGTAGCAGCCTTGGGCAGCCCCGAATTCAAACGAAATACGAAATAGTTGGAGCCAGTTTTGTCAGTTTTCTAGGGGGCTTCGTCGGGGGAATTCCTTTTTCCTTCCTGGAATTCTTTTGGTGGCAGGAATTAAAGAAGTTTCTTGATTTATGGCTTTAAAGTTAGCAGGATTATAAATTCTGCCTTGAAGCCTGTGTGGCCTAGTGTTGGGCGCCAACTCAAGCAATTTCTTTAGCAAGGATAATGCTTACATTCCATCCAGGACTTGTCAAAAAGAAGTCAGCTCTCTGAAAAAGTCAGAAAAAAAAAATTAATAAGTAAAGTTTCCTGTTTAGAGCAGGCACTATAAATTAATCAATAAATTATTCCACTCAGAAGCTCCCCTAGAGCAGGACTCCAGGATTTCCAAAATCCTCCTAAATATTTCTGTATGTAATCTTTTGTTAAGAATATTCAGTTTTGTTTATGAAAAATCGACTATTGATTTATCGTTGCTAAGCGAAACAACAATGAAAAGTGAATTAAGGGGATGTGGATAAATTAATTTATTCGGTTTCAAACAAAAAATACGATTAAAAATTCGAAAATTACCAATCAAAAGTACCAATACTTAAAAAATTCCACTTAAATAGAGAGCCCGGGAACACAGGATCGATCCATGCCTTTGGCTTGCCAATCGCGACTGAGGCAATCATTGGCGGCAATCCTGGCCAAAAAACCAAGGGAACACACATGAAAAGCAAGGACATGGCCTGTCGTCCAGGCCCGCCTGTCACACGGTACATGTACGTACATGTCCCGGCACAGGAAATTGCAGCCGGGAGGCAGAGAGTGCATAGACTGCAGCCCTTTTATTTTGACGGACTGCCAGGTCCAAACATGTTTGATTTGTTTGCCCCAACAGTGGTCGAGTTTGGAAAGAAGAGTCAGGCCAAGAGCTAGACCCAGAGCTAGAGCCATAGCGGAAGCCAGAGCTAGTTCTAGAGCTAAGGCTAAAGTCCTTCTTGGCAACCGGTATCAACAAATTATAGGAAACCGTATGCCGCACATGGGAACGGGTCTAGACAGACGTGTTCTAACATGCATGCCCCGCCGACAACCCCACAACAATGGCAAATGGAAATGCTAATAAAATTATAGTGCCTTCGGGGGCATCAAAAACATATTGTGGGAAGGGGGATCCATAGACCCCGCTACTTATACGGGTAATCACTAGATAATAGCATTTTTCTCGAAGGCTCACAAAGGAACACGACACAACAAAACAATGGCCGGGAGTCACAGGGAGGCGAAAAGTACGAGTACAGATTGAAATCAAAGTGAACACAACAGCAAATGAGTGCACTCAGGGAAAACGAAAATGGTACTTCTTTTTATTATTATTTTATTTTATTTACCTTGTTTTTCATTTTCTTTATTCAAAAGAAAAAAAGGAGAGAGTACCAGAAATTATGCAAAGAATTAATATATAGTAATATTTTACAAGAAGAAAGCTCTATGTAGCATATTTTTGAAATACATTTAAAGTGATTTCATATTCCAAGGTATTTCTGTGGCCTGCCTTATAATAATAATAACAAGAAATAATGCTAACTTCGGCACGCCGAAGTTTGTATACCCTTGCAGCTTACAATTCGATCATTATGAATTAATACAATTTATTAAATGGAAAGTAAAACTAACAGGAATTGTATATAACATTTATACATATAAAAATTTGGTTTAACATTGCGTATACGTAATATTTCCCCAACATTCCTATGGTGTCTATATGATATAGTAGTCCGATTTTGATCAAATTAAAACCGAAATTCTAGAATAATATAAAATGGCCATTTCTCAAATTATATAAAAATATTTAAAAAATTGGACAAGTTATAATTGTTTTTCTAAAAAAATGTACCGATCGTTCCTATGGCAGCTATATGATATAGTCGTCCGATCCGGCCCGTTCCGACTTATATGGCATTGAGAGCATATAGAAGACTATCTGCAACGTTTTATTCAGATAGTTTCAAAACTGATTGACTAGTTTGCGTATAATCGGAGAGACGGACAGACGGACATGGCTAGATCGACTCGGCTATTGATGCTGATCAAGAATATATATACTTTATAGGGTCGGAAATGTCTCCTTCACTGCGTTGCAAACTTCTGACTAAAATTATAATACCCTGCAAGGGTATAAAAATCGGGCGTTTTACAGAAATGACTAGGGTTTTTAAATAAATGGTTAACAAGTGTTAAAATTAAGCTTTTGTTGCTTTACAAACCCCCTAACGTATTTGAAACCCTTAAATAAGGTGTCCAAAACTATGGTACAATATTTTACAACGTAAATGACTTATACTGAATTTGGTACCAAAATATTTGTATTCCATACTTTTTAGGCAATATTTATTTATTTTTTTAATTTTAATTTTATTAACTAAAAGCCCATGAAAATTCTAGCTATATGACGAGCATTTTTGATTGTGAAAAACTAATTCACACTGAATTTGGTTCCTTTAAAATATTCAAAATTATTATTTCTATTTTTATTATTATTTTATAAACCTTTTTAAAGGATTTCAAATATTGGATTTTTCCTTTAAAGCAGAGTTTTTTGTGAAGAGAATTGATTTCTATATTTATTATATCATTATACTTATTATTCTATAGCCTACTTAAATAATGTATGCGTTCTTGCCATATTTTAATAATTTAATATTAATAATTAATTAAATAAATATGATTTAAATTGTATAAAAAAGTAACCTATTTTATAGGATTTGAGGTTATTTTTTCCAAACTTTCTGTTCCAAATGTATTATTTATAGACACCTCCTTGAGAGTCTTGAATGTTTCAGCTAATAAAAACCTATTTCCCTCTAATTCACCTCTCTTAAATCGATTTCTCTGAGTGTATTTGAGTCGCCAAAACAATTTATGGGCAGCATGTGAACGCTATTACCCATTTCGATGGGCCCCGAATGGGTTTCCGGCGGGTATGAAAGCACCGCATTTGCATTTCCAGCCTTTTGTTTGCTCTGTGCTCCACATTACATAGTTGAAGGGCTTTTCTGGCGCTGGCTCTGGCTCTGGCTCTCCAGAAGGAGCACTGGGGGAGCTGGGAGCCGGCGGGTGAGCGTGTCGACTTTGACACATAAAGTAGCAAGCCCACAGAGACACGCACCCGGGTGGCGGCAGGAGGAGGAGGAGGAGGTGTATATGTAACTGGCAATTTGTGTTTCTCTTTGTATTTTTTTTGTGTATTTTTTGTTTTTTTTTTGCAGGCAAGGCGGGCGCCGCCGGCAAGGGTCGTTCGCCAACACCGACACCCCAAGCAGCAGCAGGCGGAGCAGGAGCAGGAGCAGGAGCAGGAGCAGGAGCGGCAGCAGGAGGCGGAGGTGGTGCAGCACCCACAGCAACAGTGGCAACAACAGCCGGCGGAGGTGGCGGAGGCGCCACCAGATCCACGCTACATGCGAGCCGAACCATACTGAAAACGGTATCCGTGTTCCTCGCCAGCGGCAAGCGCAACTCGAGCCACCAACAGTCGAAGGCCGCGGCGGCTGCCCTGCAGAACAAACGGCAACAGCGGCAACGGAGGATGGATGAGCTGAGCGGCAAAATCAATCCCAAGCTCCTGGACAGCCTGCGCAAGAAGACGCGCTTCACCAAGTACTGCACCTGGCCATCTCCCCAAGAGGTTCTCTTATACAAACTCTCTCTCCCCGAGCAGGGACGAGCTGGATGCCCTGTGCCGGATCTATCGCAAGCTGGTCTCCAACTGTCAGTATGCGGCCAAGACGCTGGCCTCCAGCTCCTCGAGTGCGGCCATAGCCAAGCCACATGCCGCTGTGGAGGTGAGATATAAGTAATTTACTCTAGTTCCTATGTATAGATATAGTATAAACGGAGGTGCCGCAAAAATCGTGGGGTTTTTTGAAATCTCTTTTAAGACGCTTCAAAAGTATGCTATAGTATTTATTTGATGCAAGGAGCAAGCTTGTTCTGCCCGGTTGGTCCTTTAGATCTTAAAAACCATAAGAGCTAGAAGCACCAAATTTGGCTGACCACATCCTTAAAGTTTCAGCTTAGCTTAACATATTTTTTTTAATTTTTTGGGCCACTACCGTTCACACAATTAAAACAATCATAAAAAAACACCACAAAAATTGTCCAACAAAGTTTTGTTCTTTGGTTTTTGCTAGTAACAAAAAAACAATCAATTTCCTTACATTTATGTTTACAAGCATATACAAATTATAACTTTGAGTGAGTAAAATTTGAGGGGAATTTGATTAAAAACAACATAAGAGCTATGAGAAGTTAAAGTTGCTCGACAGACTAAGCCTAGCAACATGGTTTTATTGCCAGCAGCAGTCATGGATGTTGCTCAACATTTACTCAGCAACATAAATGTACCTAGCAGCATGTACCCATTATTAAATTTAAATTTTTAATTTACATTATTTAACTGTTTTAAAATTTAATTAATTGTTATCCTTATTTCTGTTATATTTTTTAAATTTTGTTTCATTTTTAATTTAACTTCATTCATTAGCTAATTTTTGTTTATTCAATTAAAATAAATTTATTTGTTTCTTTGGGTTTTATTAATTAAAAAATAATATTTTTGTTATGATATTATTTTTATTAATTATATTTGTTTTGAAATTTTATAATTCTTTTTACAAATAATAATGTTTTATAATTTTAAATATTATTTATTATTTTATTTATTTAATTAATTGTACCTTAAAATTAATTTTGAGATACAAAAGAGAAATAGCCAGAGCAACGAAGGCCTTCAGGCTGGGTTTTTTTTTTTTTTAATGATTTTTTACAGTGTGCTTATATTTAGTTTATTTATTAATTTTATAAAGTTTATTATATTTTGATTATTGACCTCTGTTAGCATTTGGGTTGGTGTGGGAATTTTCAGGGATTTACATTTGGAAAGGATGAAGGGGCAGCGGTTTATGAAGTGATCCAGAGTGAGGGTAGTGGAGATACAGTGTGGGCAAAGCGGTGGTGGCATTTTGTGAAATAGATGTTCGTGTGTGTATTTTGTATGGCCAAGTCTGAATCTGGTGTAAATTATAGCATGTCTTCTATTGATCGTTATTGGTATTGAAATATCTTTTCTATTTGGGTTTATTGTTTTGTAGTAATGTTGATATTGCCCCCAGCTATTGTTTAAAGATTCTTGAGTGATGGTATTTATGAGTTTATTTATGTCGGATTTTTTTGCTGTTTTGTGTAATATTAGTGGGGCTAAGGTAGCTGCTTTAGCCGCAGCATCCGCCTGCTCGTTTCCTTTTATCCCGGCATGTCCTGGTGTCCACATAAGCTTAATTTTATTTTTGTTTATAGTAAGCTTGTCTCGAATTTTGCAGATGGTGGGTTCTGTATTACAGATGTTTTGCACAGCTTGGATGGTCGAAAGGGAGTCACTGCATATGACGTGCTTTCTTCGCGGGATTTTGTTTGCGATTTCTACTGCCACTAGAATTGCCTCTGCTTCCGCTGAGAAGATGGATGTGTGCGGTGGTGTGATGGCTGAACTTAGGATTGTATTGTCTTCAGTGACAACACTGAATGCTGTTACGTTTTTTGTTTTTGATCCATCGGTGAATAGAAATTTCCAAGTGGCGAAGTGTTGTCGTATGTTGTTGTATTCAATTTTAAATATTTCTTTGGGAGTGGTGTCCTTTTTGTATTGTGTAAGTTGGAGGATTAGTGAGCTTTCGTCGAAGTGCCAAGGAGGAAATTTTTGATTGAATTTTCTATCTGGTGACAAAATGATGTTGTTTTCTGCAGCTTTGTTAATGATGAGCTGCAGAGTTGACGTGATTCTAAGTTGTTTCTTTCGTTTGAGTTGGTTTGTGAGGATGTAATGTAGCGAAGAGTTTTGTGTGTTTGTTAGTCTGTTTATGTGTCTGCCGATGCTCCATTGAAATCTGGTTTTAAGATCGGGAAGTCCAGCTTCTGCTAATATGTTTTTTATGGGGGTTGTTCTGAATGCGCCAAGTGATAGTCTAATGGAGGAGTGGTAGGGAGTGGAAAGTTTGTTTAGATTGGAGTTGGTAGTTTTCCCGTATACACAGAGGCCGTAATCAATTTTGGAGAGTATAATTGCTTTTGTAATATGAACTAAAGATTTTGTGTTACATTTAAGATTTTTACTGCTAAGAGTTTTTAGTATATTTAATTTGTTGTTTAGTGACTTAATTAAGGTTTTAGTGTGTTCGTTCCAAGTGTGTTTTTTATCAAATGTTAAACCTAGTATTTTAAGCTTTTCGGTTTTTGGTATAATGAGGTTATTTATAACTATATCTATATTGGAACATTTTTGCTTTCTACATATATGCAGGTGTGCGGATTTTTCTTCTGATATTTTGGTACCACTAAAGTCGCACCATAACGTTATTTGTTCAAACAGTTTTTTTATGTGTGTATTGTAGTCTGCTTTGGGTTTAAATATTATGCAGAGGTCATCTGCGTACAAAGTGTGTGTGAAAAATTTTGTTTCGTTGATGATTTGGCTGAGCTTATTAAAAGCTATCAAGAAAAGGGCAACAGACAAAGGGGATCCTTGGGGGATCCCATTTTGCAGCTGTTCTTCTTTTGATAGAGTATTGTTTACTTTAACTCGAATTCTTCGGTTGATGAGATAGTTCCTTATGTAGTTAATTATTTTTGGCCCAAATTTCCAACTAAGGAGTTGATCAATTATACAATGTATGCCTATTCTATCAAAAGCCTTTTCCATGTCTATTGAAAGTATTGATATATGGTTTTTTGTTGAGAGATTATTGCATATAAAGTTGTCCAAGATTAGCAAGGGGTCAATTGTGCATCTGTTTTGTTTATAAGCATACTGATTGGGTGATAAAAGATTTGATTGGTTGAGAAACCACATGATTCTGACACATATTATTTTTTCTAGGATTTTTGAAATGCAAGGGATTAGTGAGATTGGGCGATATCCCGATACTAAATGTTTTGGTTTGTTTGGTTTGCTTATTGGTATTATTGTGACTATTTTCCATTGCTGTGGGATGATACTAGTTTCAAAGATTTTGTTATATAATTCTAAGAGTTTACTTGTGCCGGAAGGTGGTAACTTTTTTAATATTTCATAAGAGATTTTGTCAGAACCTGGAGTTTTTCCTTTGAGGCTATTGAGGATGGATTGAAGTTCTATTATTGTAATACTTTTTTCGATGAGTTTGGCTTTTGTATTTAGGGTGTATGTTAGAGGTGATTGTGTTATGTGTTTGAGTTTATTTGTTTTGAAGGAAACTGAGAAATTTGAGTCTTTTGAGGAATCGGACCAATTTTTACAGAACTCATTTGCTATTTGGTGTGGTTGACAGGTGTTGCCTGTCTCTGTTTCTATTGTGTGTATGTGTGTATTTTTCATGATACCAGTGATAGTATGGACTTTGTGCCAAAGCAATTGTGTTGATGAGTGAGGGTTAATGTCTTCAGTGAAGTTAGCGAAAGCGGTTCTTTGGGCTATTTTTGCCTCATATTTAAATTTAGCATTTGCCTTTTTATATTTTAACATGTTTTCTGTATTTAAATGTTTTCTTAAGTTGTTAAGGCACTTAGTTTTTTCTTTTTTTAATAGGTCTAGTTCCCTATTCCACCAGTAAGTGATCTTTTTCTGATGTCGCCTTGGGTTTGTGGTTGGTATGGAATCGTTTGCGCATGCTTTTAAAGTTTTTAAGAATTTTGCGGCTGATTTGTTTGTGTTATTTGAAATTTCTATATTTCCTGCTCGTTCGTTTATATTATTTTGAAATTTATCCCAGTTAGCTAAATGGAGCTTGTATTTGCATGTTTTCGTGTTTGGGTTTTGTGTTTGTTCGAAAAGGTGGATGTTTATAGGAAAGTGGTCGCTGCCGTGTAGATCATTACAGGTTGACCAGTTTGTGATTAAGTTGAGCGGTGGAGAACATATAGATATGTCAACATTTGTAAAGGTATTGTGCGTCGTGTAGTGCGTGGAATCGCCGTTGTTAAGAACAATCAGGCCTTTGTTTTGGATGAAGTTGGCTACAGTGTTGCCACGTTGGTTATTAGAGGAGGAGCCCCAAAGCGAGTGCCAGGCATTAAAATCACCCAGCATGAGAATAGGTTTATTAAAGTTGTTAGTGAGATCGTGTAGATCCTGCTCGACAAAGTTATCCGTAGGGGAAATGTATACGCTCAAAACTATGAAAGGAATTTCGGTTTGAATTTCTGCTGCGATGGCTAGTATGTTGGAGTTTAGATGGATTATTTTATGCTCAATATTTTTATCAATTAGGAGCGCTACTCCTCTGCTGGCTTTAGTTTGATTTAAGTCTATGTCGTTAATATGGTGCAGTTGATATTTCTTTGGTGTATGGAATGAGTTGTTATTGCTAACAAGATGGGTTTCTTGTAGAGCTATAATTTTTGGTTTGTACTTTTTGATTAAGAGAGAGAGACTATGAAATTTATCTTTGTATCCATTAATATTCCATTGTAGTAAATTAAGTGTCATTTTAGAGTATACAATAGTTAGGTTTGTATTTGTTTTTATTTTTTGGTTTATTTAGTCTCTCTTTTGTGTTGGCTCCCCCCCCCATTATCGCGATTCCGATCTTATGGTGCGCTTAGTCATCGTAAGCGATCGCAAATGTGGGGGGGAGCCGAAGTGGCTGATAAGAGTTTGCGAGTTATTATAACTCAAGGTCCTCTCTGAAGTCGCTATCGGCATCAGAGTGGTTTGAGTTATTGAGATTGAGCTTTTTGCTCAGTTTTAATTCGTGTTTTGTGATACCGTCGGTATCAGAGTCGCTTGATGTACTCATTACATCGTCGTTGGGATTTGGCTGAATTGTTATTTTTGTTGGTTTGTCTTTTAGAAGGTATTGTGAAGTAGTGAAGTCGAATGGTGTGGTTTTTTTGTTTGTTGTTTTTTTGTTAGAGTCAGTTTTTGATATTGAGTTGGACTGATTGTTGGGGTTGGGGGATTTTATTGTGTTGCTGCTATTTTTGTTTTCTATTGGAAGTACAGTTTTTGCTGCTGTAGTCTCAGAATATGTTTTACTAAGGCTTGGAAGTGTTTGTTGTTTTTGTTGATGAAATTTAGTTTTTGCTTCGTGTAATGTGCATTTTTCTATGGTTTTGATTTTTAGAATTTCTTTAGCTTCGCTATATTTTGGGCATTCTTTGCTATTGGCAGCGTGGTCGCCGTCGCAATTGGCACACTTTGTACGAGAGCAGGGAGTTGGGTTATGAGAGGGGAGGTTACAGATTTCACACATGGTTTTGCCTTTGCAGAATTTTGCTGTGTGGCCGATTAGCTGACAATTTTTGCATCGCATTGGATTTGGTATGTATTCCTTTACCTTGGCTGTGTACCAGGAAATTTGTATTTTTTGAGGCAGGCTATAAAGGTTGAAGGTGAGTTGGACTACCCCAGTTGGAGTGGTCTTGCCATCAACTTGTCGTGAATATTTGAATATTTCAACTACTCCCTGTTCCTTCAGTTCATGAAGAATCTCCTCGTTTGATACATTATTTAGGTACGGAGCGTATACCGTGCCCTTACAATGATTGAGATTGATGTGATATTCACATTTTATTTTGCAGATGCCGTGGAGTTCTTTGGCTGCAATGAATTTTTCTGCAATCTGCGTGTTTTCTACAAACACCAAGAGTTTGCCGTCTCGCATTTCAGTTATCTTTATTATTTTGTTGCTAATTAATTTAATAGCCCGTTCTACCGCGAAGCACGAGAACATGTTTAGAGGTTTTTCGGGATTTGATGCTGATATAATGATATATTTTGGGTTAGGCAGTTTAACGGCTGGGAGCTCTGGGAAAGCTTCAGCTAATGGAGTTGGCTTTTTCCTTTTATTTTTGGGGCTATCGCTTAGCGCTGCGAAGCGATTTGCCCCTGGGCTATATTGCCCGGGTGGCATGTTTAAGTTTAAATGATTGCTCTTTTTTTTTTTTTTGAGTTGTTTGAGAAGGAATTAGAAAGAGTTCGGTGGATAAGAGGCGCTTGACGATTTGATAAGCTTTGAACTGAACTGCGACAGCGATTAGAGATAACGTCCGATCGATGCGAGGTTTAGTCGACGACTGATTTTAAATATTACTTCCTTAAATTGTATTAAATGTACAATTTATAGTTTATTCTTTTTTAAAAGTGTTTTTTAATTTCTTAAAAATCTGTTTTACTTATTTATTTCCATTATTATTTATTCACAATTAATTTAACTTGATAAATGTTTTATTTACAGTTAAAATAGTAATAGATTTATTTTTATTACTTTATATTTTCGTTTATAATTTTTATTATTTATTAATTTTATATTTTATTTTGTTTTATTTGATATTTAATTAAAATCATCATTCCCCTTCACTCAACCCCTTGGATTCACACTCAGGGCATCGACCGCATCGTTTTCCGGGAGCTGCTGCACAGCACCTTCGACATTGTCACCGAGGAGATCCTCATGGAGCGCATCTTCTGCAGCTGGGACAAGGCCCACGAGGGGCTCCCACTGCGCCTCGAGGGCTGGCTGATTGGCCTGTCGACCTTCCTGCGTGGAACGGCGGCGGAGAAGGCGGCCTTCTGCTTCCGGGTCTATGACCTCAACACCGATGGCTTCATCACCAAGGACGAGATGTTCACGCTGCTGAGGAACTGCCTGATCAAGCAGCCGCAGGACGAGGACCCGGACGAGGGAGTCAAGGATCTGGTGGAGATTGTGCTGAAGAAATTCGATCTGGACAAGGATGGCAAGGTGGGTGGTGCTGCTTCTCCTCCTCCATATCCATTTTAGCTTAGTTAACCTTGAGTATCTCCGATCAGGTCTCCATGGAGGACTTCATGGGCACGGTCACCGCGGAGCCGCTGCTCATCGAGGCCTTTGGCCAGTGCCTGCCCACGGACAGCGCCGTTGTGTCCTTCTTCTCCACTCTGCAGGTCTGAGATGGGAGCTTTATGATATAAAATCTATAATATTTAATCTATTTGGGTATTTGTTACATATATTATTTATTAAATAAACTAAGAAAATGAAATTCTAAGATACAAGACACATTCTAAGATACATTCAGAGTAACTCTGAATTGGCACTTGTACCCTCACTTCTCAAAATAGTTTATGCTAATTGTGTGCCGCAATAAAATATAATTTTATTGCAAGCACACATACTATATGAGTACTATATAAACTAATGCAATCGGTCGTTATATTTACGCAAGTCCAACTTGAACTGGAGAACCCGTAACAAATACGAAAAAAGATACACATACACTGCTTCAAATAATAACAAAGGAAATATATTTAAAGCCAAGTGAAATTTGTATATTCAAAACAGGAAAAGAAGGCTCGGGAAACCTCATATATTTTATATTATATCAAAGCTTACATTTTAATATTACAGATTTTAAAAGCAATTTTTTTGATTTAATTTTTTGTATATTTCTTATAATTTAAACATTAGGATTTAAATATCGATGCGGAATAAATATGACTTTTGGATCATCTTCTGCCTCCCAAAAGATCTGAAATATTCTGATTTTTTATAAGTTTAAATCGATAATTATCGATGTAATTTTTTGGGGAGAAATCAAAGTGTAAAAAAGCCATAACTAAGCCAAAAAATAATTAATTTCAATTCTGAAAGCTGTTCTATGCTAGTTTTTAGTAGGTTAATAAATTAGAATATTTAATTTAAAATTTAAAAATTTTTAATTTTTATTGAATTTTTGAAAATTTTAACGATGTAACCCCTTACATTTTTTTGAAAAAATTGGTCCAATTTTTTTATCGCCCAAACTTGTCTAGATCGATTCAGTTTTTAATGCTGATCAAGAATATATATGATTTATGGGGTCGGAAATGACTTCTTCACTGAGTTTTAACCCTCTGATTGAATATCGATAACCTTAAAAGGGTTAAAAATAACACCAAAGAAGCTGTCTTCATCCCCGTATTTAACGTATACTTGTCTATATATAGAATCAGAATCCAATATTATTACTAAATAGATCTTTTCATTGCGAATCGGAATATGTATGACCCATTGTCATCGTTCATTGTATAGCCGTCTTTTGTATGCAAAATAATCTGAAATATTCGTAATTTTTATAGCTCAAAATCGATAATTATCGATATAATTTTTTGGGGAGAAATCAAAGTGTAAAAAAGCCATAACTAAGCTTAAAGTGCTTTAATTTCAATTCGGAAAGCTGTTCTATGCTAGTTTTTAATGGATTAACAAATCTGCATATTGAATTTTAAAATTCCAAAATTGAATTTTTTCGTTGAATTTTTGAAAATTTTGACGATGTAACCCCTTACATTTTTTTGAAAAAATGTCCAAAATTTTTTTTTTGCCCCGACATGGCTAGATCGATTCAGCTTTTAATGCTGATCAATAATACATAGGGTTTATGGGGTCGGAAATGACTCCTTCACTGCGTTTCAAGCTTCTGACTGAAAATATAATACCCTATAAAGGTAAGATATATCGAAAATGTAAAGGAAAGTCGATGTACAAATTGATTTTTTAATCATAGATATACAAAAAACGCTTCTTTATTGATTATAATAATTTTCCCGGAGTTTTGAGTTCGATTTTTCGATCAGTGTGCCTAGTAGTAGTGCAGTAACGGCAAATTGCAGGGTGAAGCTAACTGGCTAACGATCCGGGGGCTCCAGATCGGATCTGAACGGTTCGGAAGGTGACCCCGACCCAGACACACATATTGGCTGTAATTGGCACGTATCCACACTCGGATGCCGCCCCGGGAGATGCACGGATACGGAGCGGCACGGATACAGATGCAGTGCATCCGATGGATGCACTTCAGAGGCGATCATAACGAAATTTATGCAAGTGACGCCGCACTGAAAACAATAAGCCAGTCAAGCGTTGCGGTAATGCGAGCTAATTTATTCGATTAGCCAGCCGCGTCCACACGCAGAAATCCAGAACTGAGAAGTGAGAACGGAGAAGTGATCTCAAATCTGAGAACTGAGAACTGAGAACTGAGAACTCGGAACCCAGAACCCACAACTGGGCTTCGCAATTGTCACGAATCTTGTTTATCTATTGGATGCATTCATGCAACGCCCAATGCGGCATTGTTTTATTTCATTGGGCTTCCCCACTCGCCTTGGCTAGCCTCGCCTCACCTTGCCGCCGCCGGCTTTTCACTCAATTGGAAGGTGGACCAGACCGGACCGGATCGGATCGGGTCGCATCGGGGAACCGGAATGTGGGCGAACCGTGGCCCCAAGGTGTCCCAGTTCGAGTGGCCGGAAAGGAAGAGGGTGCCCTTGGTGGCGCCTCTAAGTTCACCCGAATATATATAGAAATATACACTGAACAACAAAAAGGTTTCCCTGAAAAAGCATTGCTTATATGGATGGAGGTAAGTGTATGAGATTTAAGTAAATAAATCAATAAATCTCTTTAATAAAATAAAGAATACAATAAATAACATCTTGAGGTAATTAAAATAAAAGTTCTAAGATCAAATAATATATAACATATCTATTTTATTTAGTATATTAGAAATAAGTTAAACCTCTTAGCATTTGTGTAATAAATACACACAAAAAATTGATATAAATTTAAAACATCTTAATCTGAATTTAGAGCAAAAATCTCATATATTTTAGTTTAAAATGTAAGAGAAATTTAAGAAAATATACAGAACTGAAATAGTTATTATTTAAAAGCAGTTATGTTTTAAAAAACACCAAGCGTACATTTCAAACCAACTTAAAATAAATTTAGTAAGCTATAAAAAAATCAATAACACAATGATTTTATATATAAACAAAAAAAAAAAACAATAAAATTATAAAATGAATTAAATTAATTCAATTAATTAAATCAATTAAAATTTATTAAAATTATGATAAATCCTAGTCATTAGATATTTTCTTGAACTTTCTATTTTTTTATTTAAAAAGTTCTTTAAAACGTACAACTACAAAGAAACTTATAAATTAATGCGCTAAACACATCACTTTAATTTTTTAATTTGATTTTATTTATAAGTTATAATAAACTTTAACTAGAAAAAATAAAGACTTAAAATATAAGTCTTCAAATAATTATGAAAAATAAAATTTATTAATTATAATTCACATATTTTATTTTATTCATTTTAACGAACTTTAAATAATTAAATTAACATCTTGAAATCACAACCCATTAAAGCTTGTGCTCTTTAAATAATAGGCATTTTTAATTTTATAACCTCGTTGGGTTTCAAATAAATCAGACCAACTCAAAGTCGTAATCTTTAACCTATGACCACAATGAATACTTTGATTTATGGATTAATCTTATCGGCTACACATTTAATGGGTTGATTAAAGGTAATTTGAAATAGGAAGTAACCCATTCTATGTCGACTTGAATGGGTTAACCCCCATGGCCGCCCCAACTTGTCTCTATATGAGTTAATTAATTAATTATATGGGTATGCCGCCTGGTACTTGACCACTTTGTTGATCCGCAGCATTACGTAGCCCTTGTGCAAATATGTAACCGAGATATAAAAGTGCAACTTACACACAGAACGTACTATGTACACACTATATAGGGATTGCAATTTTGTTATGTTTTTGTGTTCGTTTCTCCGCCTGACTAATCTCGCTTATCGCTTATCGATACGGCTGGAGTGAGTTCTCCGGGGGTAGTCATACTTTGACCCACAAAGTGTTGCGCAAACTGATTCATCACGGTGAGTTGGCAGCTCCTCAGGACACGCGGACCCGCGGCGCTGCCAATCTAATCGGAACTCATGATTAGCCAGGATTAGCTAGGGGTCAACTGTACAGGGCAAACACGAGGTCTTTTCGGGGTTTAAAGTTCTATTTATATCTTATTAAATTATTAGTTTCCAAAGGGATTAATTTTGTTAAATTTTCAAAGGTTGGGAATTATAAACACTTTCAGTTCTCAATATATATATGTAAGTAACCTTATTTATTTGAGTTTTAAGTTCTTTGCTATTATGGAAAATATTCTATAAAATATAATCCTATTATTCATGGTGAGTTGGCAAGTCCTTAGGCCACGCTCACCTGCCCATCTAATCTTAACTTCAGATTGACTAAGCCTAAAAGGATCAACTGGACAGGATAAAATCAAGATCTCTTCAGGATTTATGCTTCTTTTAATATCTTATTAGATATTTAAAGAGATTTATTTTGATAATATTTAGAAGTAATAAATCCTATGAGTCTTATATATATTTATATTTGAGTTCCTCTGACCCAAGTGCAAGTTCTCTGTTGCTTTATGGTATGATAAATATTCTACAAATAAAATGTAAATATATCAAAGGCCCCAAAACATTTGCTTATGAATACCCCTGAATTCTATGAGATTGCCTGACTTTGAAAGGGTTCTATGGGGGGGCCAAAGATCAGACTGCAGGCAAGTCCTTATCTTTCTATTTCCGATTCATCATGCTGAGAGGCGCATATGGCAAAGAGCGAACTGATCGATGAACTTGCGACGGGCTGGGGGAGACCCCTTTTCTCTATATCAAATCTCTGGAGAGAAGTGTATCTCTCCATCTGGGGGACTGCTCTGTGTGTGTGCTGTGTGTATTTTTACATGACATATATATCATTTTTTTAGTCTTGGCATTATTACTATCGGACCCTGATTAACACACACACTGGAGCACCCATGACCGGGGAGGGAGCCCGGCGGAACTTGGGCTCGTTCCATATAGATCGGATCGGATCGGATCGGTTGGGATCGGATGAACATGTGTCGGAGCAATGTTTATAGAACGCTCTGTCGCAGTCGCTGTCGCCGTTGCCGCTGCCGTCGCTCTGGCCTGTAGCTGTATCTGTATCTATGAGTAGTGTAGTGTATCTGAAAGTACGAGCGAGTATCTGGGCGCGTGTGTGTGTAGATTTGAAATAATAACTTATACGACCGGCGGCACGGAGCGGTGCGTAGTGCGGTGTTTACTTAGCTGTACAATTTTCAGTTCGAATTCGTTAACAGCCGCTAACGGTTTGCCACCAAAAACAGGTCTCCCGAGATCCTTGCGGAAATCCTTTTAGAGCACACATCTTTGAACATGACCAAAGTGTCGCAGAGGTCAGTGTTAGCCAAAAATAAAAACTAAATACAAAATCTACATATATAACGAGAAGTAATCTAGAGCTGTTGGCAACAAACAGCCAGTGAGAAAGAGAGTGAGAGTGAGAGAAGCCCGGTGCCTTATCAATGGAACACATTCACTTAGGGGCCATTATAATCGCTGAACGCGATAGCTGGACTCTTATCAGCCATGCAGAAGCCACCTCCCCAGGAGCAGGGTTCAAGCAGGTGCTCCAGAAAACACCTCATGGCTGGCACAGATCCATCCGCCGCAATGGTGATCACGCCTGGTTCACCTTTGACCCCCCATCTAGAATACTCCAAAAATACTCAGAGCTACTCTCTCAAACTAACTCCTCAGCTTCGGATCAAGTTCAAACCAAAGATCGTGCTTAAGTTATGCATGGAACCAAAGGGTTTATTGTATATCTTTTGGGTTTAAGAAAAGTTGTACTAGATTTTAGGATCTAACGCAGAGGAGGAGCTCCCGCGAGTCTCCTTAAAGCCTTAGGAATAGAATCCTGCAAAAGAAATTCTTAATTGAAAAACTAATTGTGTGGATTCTATGAAAATATCATTAAATGTATATCGAAATATACATTTCAGACATATCGAATGTATCGAAAATGATTTACTATTCTTGCCTTTAAGAGGGTATAAAGCATTTTTGATTTCCTAATTAAATTTTTTTAGAATCTTTAAGAGCGTTTCCTTCAAAACCTTACTCTTAAACATCTTTGACTTCCTAATTTAATTTTTTAAGGCTTTGAAACAGCATTTTCTTAAGAAATATTACCATAAACCTTAACTAAACTTAAATTAATTTCAATGAAAGTGTGTTGGAAATACCATAAAATGTTTGTACTGACTGTACATTGCATTGGCTTCCTATCAAACTTCTTATTGTTTTTTATATTTTCTCAAAACAGGCTCTTTTTTCCTACTCAAAGTCTCTATAAAGTATAAGAATCTTTCATCTCATACAAAAAAAATCTTCTTCATAAGATCTATATATAAAAATGTAGCTTTTTCTTGTATAACATGAACATGAAAATATAGATTGATTATATTGAGAAAAAATCATGAATGACCCAAAGACTCCATCAAGAGTTTCAAGAGTTAACTAGGAATCTAGTTCAAAATTCTTTTTTATAAATCAAAGTAGATTAAATATTATTTTTAAAACCTAAAAATTTTATGAAGTGCAATTTGCAACAGCTGTTTTTATATAAGCCTGGTGATAGAATCGTCAAAAATGGGCTATCGATATACCAAAAGTGACCAATTGATATCGAAAATAGGCTGAAACTCAATGAATTTTTTAACTTAACTAATTTTTAAAGACCCCTGTGAGGTAAATTTATTCAAGTAAGATCTGGAAAACCCTATTTCATGCATTATTTCATCAGTCTCTTCGCTACCCTGAAGTAAATTAATTCATGTAAGACCTTTAACACTCTATTTTATGCATTATTTAATCAGTCTCTTTGCTACCCCGGGTTTATGCCAATTCTTGGGTTGCATTTTTCTGGGAAACTACACGGCATCGTCGGTATCGGCACGCTTTCGGCGAAAGTCAGAAGGTGTACTATTTATTTATAAATAGCATTCCAGAAGTTCCGGCGATAAGGGCTAATTTTTTTTCCAACTTTTTTTCATTATTTTTTTTTTGTGGAAGTGGAAGTGCGGGAGTGGCACGATCATCGTGTATATATATATATTTTTTTACTGGTCTAGATGTAGTAATATCTGTGCCATATATGACCAAGATCGAGGCACGCAGCTGCAGCGCCGGCAAACGGTGTAATTAGAGAGAACATGAAAACGAGCTGGGAAAAACGCTGAACACCCACTTTTCCAGACCCATGGCGGGCCACTTAAAAAAAAGCATTAAAATATAAACTTTACTCTATAAAAAACCAGTAAAAGTAAAGAGCTTAAGGTTAAAAGTTGACTTCTTTTGGGATTATGATTATTTTGTACTTGAAAAAAAATCTAACAAGAGATTTTAAAGTTTACAAAAAATCGTATGGGCTTTATTTTGACTTGGGAATGTATTTGTTATTGTTATACTTTCGTATAATATTTTCTCGCCGTGTAGCAGAGAGTAGGGGTCCAAGCTGAGGATGCCAAAAAGGTCACTCGACATGGCGATAAGCTCCATACACACGCACATCCCAAATGACGTGATGTGATGGCTCTGGTCATGCAAGAGTTGGACTTTCCGGATTAGGCCAGACCCAGACCCAGACCCGGACCCAGACCCAGACTCACATTCCGCTCCACTTCACTCCAGTTTAGTTTTATTGTTTTTGTAATAATGATGCTTGGATCAAGGGTCATAACCAGCATCAGCACGCACTTTCCACAAAAGACCCAAAAAATTAAAAACAGATATAGTTTTCCATATAGAGTTATGATTTCAAAATAAGAGGAATTATGACCACCTAATTACTAACAAAATAATAAATTAAAGAGCTAAAAAACCAAGAGATATTAGCTTTTTTTATACTTGAGCAGATCCTTGCATTACCTCTAAAATATTAAATAAAATATAAAATATTTAATTACCTCACTAATTTATTTTAATTTCAACACTTCCTTGAGTCATGTATTTTGTCTAAGTGCAGCTGCTTGATTATCTTATCTAAATGACAGTTTTTAACCTCAGAAAAAAATAAACCACATACTATATAAAATGTAACAAGTTGAAGAAATGTTGTAATCATCTCAAACAAGGGATTACGTCAAAAGGTCGATCAGTTCAAAGGTGGTTCAGGTAATGACAGTTGCAGCATTTCAAGTACTATATAGATATATATGTACATATATATTTATATCACCCATCAGCTTAATTACCACACTTGGCTAAATGGGTTAGCCCGGGTTCAATGTCACAGTCTCCACGTGAGAAGTCTGGTTAAAAAGAAAAGATTAATTGCCACTTGCATTAAATGCACATATAATTTGGTTATAAAGGTTCCTTATTTTTTATAATTTACATCAAATTATTTTGTTATCAAGATGGAAATACTAAAAGTTTTGGAATGTGATACTTAAAGCTAAGTTACCCAACTTTATTAACAGAAGACGAAACCCATTAAGTTGGATTATAGAAGAAACTATTAGATAATAATATTATTAGATAAGTTCTTAAATTTCAAGGGGAGTTTTAGTTTTTTGATTGACGAAAAACTAACCATATATGCTTTATTTATTAAAAAACTTTCAATAAATACGTAGGGGAAATATTAAATATATTATTATAAATCGAATATATCGATTTCTTTGCGTCTTTTTGTGTTTATTTAAAACACTGGAAGTGATTTATTTGATTGATAATAAATATATAAATATATTATTCAATAAATTACTTGTAGTATACAAGTAGTATGTGTATTTCGATTAATTTAAATTAGGAAACTCAATAATTTATATTTCGATAAATTCTATATATAAATAAATTGAAAAACACATTTCTTATAAATCGAATAAGTACATTTTAGGGCTTAAATAATAAAAAAGTTCCCTTTCAAAAACCCAATCCATCTACTTTTAATTTTTCTGCAAAAAAAAGATCAACGAATGTTTATAAAATATCGAAATTTATCGAATATATCAATTTCCGTGTTTAAAAAATAAACCAGTTCACTCTCTAAGACCTAATCCTGCTACTTTTGATTTTTCTATCAAAAATGTCCGCAAACCTATATCGAATATATGGAAATTTTTCAAAATTTGTTTTCTTCTCCATCTTTAGTGCTGGCAACAGCAGCAACAATGGCAACAGCACCGACATCTACAACATCGTCCTCCTGGTCGTGGACATTGTGATGCTGATCGTCAAGTTCTGGATTGCCATCGTCGAGGCGATCGTCAACCTGTTCCGACCAGCTCCGCTCGAGGAGGTCGGCGGCAAGGTGGTCCTGATCACCGGCACTGGCCACGGCATGGGCAAGCACATGGCCCAGCAGTACGCCAAGCTGGGGGCCACCGTCATCTGCTGGGACGTGAATGAGCAGACCAACAACCAGACGGTGAAGGAGATCCAGAAGAGCGGCGGCAAGGCCTACGGCTATACCTGCAATGTGACCAAGCGCGAGGAGCTGCTGGAGCTGGCCCAGAAGGTGCGCAAGGAGCACGGCTTCGTTCATGTGGTGGTGAACAACGCCGGCATCATGCCCTGCCACCCCCTGCTGGAGCACACCGAGAACGAGATCCGTCTGATGTACGACATCAATGTGCTGTCGCACTTCTGGATGATCCAGGCCTTCCTGCCCGACATGGTCGAGCGCAACGAGGGCAGCATTGTGGCCTTGTCCTCCTGCGCCGGACTCTTTGGACTGATCAACCTGGTGCCCTACTGTGGCACCAAGTTCGCCGTTCGCGGCTACATGGCCGCCCTGGCCGAGGAGCTGCGTCACAAGAATCCCCAGAATAATGTGAGTAAAATTTTTGATTCTAAAAGAGAATGGATATATCGATCATGTAACGATTTTCTTAAGCGAAAGTCGATATGTAAATCGATATTTTTATGGGCAATAAAACATCGATATTCTGTTTGATACATCAGAGAAATATATTTTGGAAAAGAGTCAAACTTAAAAATATATTTCTTATATACATATATTTTTGCAATGTCGATAATACATTTATTTAGGGTTTTGATATTTTTCGATATTTAATCTTTCAATTTTGCAAGTTTCCAATATTGTCGATATGATATTGAAAGTGATATTTTGGATATAACACAAATTGAATTAAATTTGCTTCACCTTTGGTTTGTTAATATTGTTATTTTAAGGCAAACTATAATATTTTCCGATATTTTAAAATTCGATACATACAAATTTAGTTCGATATTTCCGATATAATTTTAAAAGCTATGTTTTTGTCAATATATAGCAAATTAAATAACGTTTTTCTGTTACTTTTCTTTGATAAAATCGATATCTTAACATTATATTCGATATATATTATCCATTCTTGCTGTCGATATACAATATCGAACTTATTTTCTCGATATCCCACTCCTTAATGACTCATCTCTCTCATCTCCAGGTAAAGCTGACCACCATCTATCCGTACATGATCGACACGGGTCTGTGCAAGAACCCCCGCTACCGATTCCCCAGCCTGTTCAAGCTGATCTCTGCCGACACGGCCGCCGCCTCCATTATCGAGGCCCAGCGCCAGGGCCTGGAGGAGGCCGCCATTCCCCGTCACTTCGTCGGAGTGGAGAAGATCGGTCGCCTGATACCCCGCAAGGCGATGCGTCTGGTGAACGACTTCCTTGACACGGGCGTCGACACCGACAAGCTCTAAGGAGGAGCACTAAGGACTCCTGGGTTAGTGCTGCTTCCGCTGTAGGTCATAAAGCTTTAACATTGTTTTTTTTACAACTACAACTACAAGAACAACGACTACTACTACTGCTTAACTTTTGCGTAATTATTATCTCCTTTTAATTGCTGTGCAGCTAATTGCCGTATGGAAAGTGAGTTTAGCAAGACAATTTAGTTGTTAGAGAGGTTGTTACTTAATTAAAGGCGAGCGTTGACGGGCTAATTGTTTATACTTTTTGTTTTTTTTTTCGTTGTAATAAAAGTCTTCAAAGAGTACTCCAAAGAGTGAGAAAGTGTTGTTTTATGTTCAGATTTGACTTAAATGGGTGAGTATATCCAAGATTTTTACAAAGCTTTGGTATTTTTAAGTAAAAAGTGAAAACTTGTTTAATTTTTAAGATATTCCCGATATTTCTTGACTTATCGATTAATCATGTTTTAACATGTTCAGCTCTAGGCTCGATTACAGCAGCTCTTGGAAAAATGTGGCGCCCAAATAAAGCCACAGAAATAGCTTAAAATTTTATAAATAATTTAAAAAGAAACCATTCTCCTGTAATCTTCACAATATTTACGAAATTAGTCCAAGTTTCTTTACAGAAGAAACACTAATTCTAGTTATCGAATTCGATAGGCAACTCGATAGGTAGGCAATGTAGACATTTAATTTTGCTCAATAATTTTGAATAAGAGACAGAGACTTGAAAGATTACTAGCTGCTTGAGAGTTTGAGCTCCTTGGTGCTCCTACTCCAAGTCGAAATGCTGAGATCTCCTTTGATCCGTTGATACCCTGTTGCTAGTATCCTGTCCTTGAATAAAAACCGTTGGCTTCTGATAGAATGTGGAGTCTCTGTCTTCGGTTAGCTCCGGTTCCTCGAAGACAGTGCGCTCCATGATGACGATGCGCTTGGATCGCTTCCGTTCCACGCTGATCAGCGTGTCCTGGAAGTCCTTGATGGCCTTGCGGAACTCCTCATCGCCCTCGATCATCATGACAAACTCTTCGGGATTGTCAGGATCGAGCTGGAGGGCTGGAGCAGTGTCCTCCTGCCGACGCGCCTCCTCGGCCATGAGCATGGTGCGTCGCTTCAGCTTCATCTCATCGACGCGAGCCTCCAGGAGCCTGCTGCGCGAGATCTCACGCTCGAACATCTATTTTAATTGTTAAATTAGCCAAGGATAGTTAAGGATAACTAAGGACAACACGTGAGAGAACGTACAGCTGCAATTAGTGCCTTCTCCTTGCCGGTGGCCGTGTGCATGGACTCGGCCAGCGTGAGGATCTTCGTGTCGCCATTCTGCAAGCCAACGGCCAGCAGATCCCCGTCCGGACGAAAAACCAGACTCTTGATGGGCACCTTGAAGTCTATGGAGAGGATGGGCTTCCGCTGGTCCAGCAACAGATCCCAGAAATCCACGACGCCCTTGATGTCCCCGGTGGCGAACAGGGAACACCGCCCGGTGCTCCAGGATCCGCACATAATTTGATTCGTCTTCCGAAAATACATGGTACTGGGGCAATCCTTGGCCTCCTCCGACCAGATGCGAGCCCGCCAGTCCCCGATGACCAGGAAGTTCTTCACAAAGAACGGATTCCGATTGATGCTCCGAATGGGGCCGGCGAACAGGGGACAGTGGGCGATGAGGGCCTCCTGCGGGGTCATGCCCTTGCGATTGCCCACAAAGACGTGGCCCATGTCGCTGCAGATGATGAAGCGCACCGGGATGGTGTACTCAAATTCCAGCACCGTCACCCCGTGAGCATCCATCCTGGCCTGCGGCTCCTTCGGTTCCGGTTCGAGCAGCAGCTCCTGCAGCGGCATCTTCAGGTCCCTGGTGTCCCAGTACTTGATGGAGCCATCCAGCGATCCGGAATAGAATTCCGTGTTGGACTTGGAGTGGACCCAGCAGAGGGCAGAGGTCTCCTCCCGGTGGGACACCTCCAGGGGGCAGGTGCGCACCGGCAGCCCGCCCCTGAAGGTATCCCACAGGCAGACCTGCCCCAAAACGCTCCCCCCCACCATGTTGGCCTCGTCCTTCGGGCAGATCTTGGCCATCTGGACGGGCTCCGTGCAGTCGTAGCAAATGCGCGGCTTCAGCGGATTCTTAACGTCCCAGATATAGAAGCCATTCTGTTCGCCAATCGGCTCCTCGGTTGGGACACGCACTCGATCCTTGCGCTTGCCAACTCTTTCGGAGGCACTCAGCGGCAGGGGTTGGTTGGTAAAGTGCGCCATAAACTGCCGTTTATTGTTGGGCACCCATTCAATGGAGGTCATGGGCCTGGCCGGCACCCAAAGGTCGTGGAATATGTTCGAGGTGCGTGCCTGAAAGGGCAACTTGAGGTCGTGGGCCAGGTCGCGCGGCAAATCGGCAAAGAAGTTCTGATAGATATTGAGGGCATTGTTCTCCTCGGCCACGGTCATCACCTTCCTGATCATATCGAGGACCTGCTCGCCCCAGCTGTCATCGCGCTCCACCTTCTTTCGGTGGCGCTGCGTCTGCTCCTCGTCCAGCGGATTCACCTCCTTGGGCCAACCGCCCTCGTAGTGGTACAGGCCGCGCTGATCGTAGGTCACATTCTCCGTCTCCATCACGGTCAGCGCCGTCTGGGTGCTGAGCTGGGTGGTCCTCTCTGTGGGATTGCGCAGAATGTACCTCAGGCGCTGCTTGCCGCTGGGATGGATGCTGACCATCAGCTCGTTGCGGTCCTGGAAGAGGCATTGCTGGCCAAAGCGACGCCGCTCGCGGGTGTAGGCGTAGTGGTTCGAGTGCATGGTCCTCGGGGGTGTATTTTATTTATTTATATATATTTTTTTATATTTATTTATAAATATTTATTCTTTTTTTTAGGTTTTTGTGTGTGTTTGTGTTCTGTGTTTTAGTTTTAGTTTTAGTTTTGTGGAATTGTGTGGCATTATTCACACTTTTCGTATTTTTCTATATTTTTCACATTTTAAATTTGAATTTCTGTCAAAATAAATAACGATCCATTTTCAAATCGAATCGAATCATTTATCAATATTTAATTGACACTAATAGCTTATTTATAGTTTAATTTTCAATTTTATTTCTATAAAAAAAAGTAAAAACAAATATATATTGCTTATATAGCTAAAAAGGAAGCTAACTTCGACATGCCGAAGTTTGTATAGCCTTGCAATCCATTTTGGTTAAAAGAAAATAAGAACTATCACGAGATATAGTTTAATAATTTGATTTTGATCAAATTTAAAACAATATTAAAAAGAAAATATAAAATATTTATATTTTACATTTTAATAACCCGTAAGGGTATAAAAATACTACTAATAGTAATAATAAAATAAGGCTTCAAGTACCTTATTGTATTACTACTATTTGTAGTACATTTATACCATTACGGGTTATTAAAATGTAAAATATAAATATTTCATTATAATTATTTATAATTATATATGTAAGTTAAGTTTCATAAAATTCGCTTGCATTAAGTTTCTCTTTTTTTGCATTCACAAATTGAAAAATTCCCAAGAAAAAAAAGGTAAACAAAGGCAGCAGCTTTCCAAATGTCAAAATTGACACCCACAAGAGTGGATCGTATCCTTTAAGTGGCTCTCTCGCTCTTAGGTTCCACTTTCCAGAGCGAGAACAAACAAAGCTAAGAACGGCACAAAGACAAGAAGAAAAAAATGCGCGCGCGAATCAAGAGAAAGACGAGGATAAAAGGAGTCAGAAAATGGTTTTGTTCTACTCACGCCTTTACTTTGGTTGCTGCTGCAGATCCCAATGGCGAACAATAAGGAAAAAACTTTTAATATTTGTATGGTAAAAGTGCACATTCTTATACATCTTCCTCACACTCGTTGCACTTGCACATATAAAAAAAAAGCAACAAAATTCACTAGCAAAAAGTAACGCACACATCTTGACACTGTGAAAAAATGTAAAAAAATACACGGCAGCGGCGCGGCTTTCCTTTTGGAACGGTTCTAAGTATTGCCCCTCACTTCACAAACACTTTTCACTGCACGGGCTCGCTGATTTTCCAATTTTTCTCCGATTTTTCCGTGCATTTAGATCACCGCCGCGATCTTCTTACTTTTTTGTTCTTTTTCTCCGCAGCGCCAATTGGCAAATAATGAGACCCACAGAGAGTGGATGGTATCCTTTAAGTGGCTCTCTCGCTCTCAGGATCCACTTTCTAAATAACGGCACTTTTTATTCCAAATGAGAGTAAACGAATTTAAAAGAATAAGTGGAAAATAGTCGCTAGCTTTATCTTATTTTCCTAATTGGATTAAATAAAAAATTATAGTAATAAATAGTTAAAAAAAACAGTTTTTTTACAATAACCTTGCAGGGTATATTCAAATTATAGTCGATTTTTTTTAGAAAAATATTATAACTTAGCCAGTTTTCAAGATATTTTCATCTTATTTAAGACATGGCCATTTTTTATTATTTACGAGTTTCGGATTAAATGTTGTGCAAATCGGATGATAATTAGGAAATTAATAGAAAAAAATTGATAAATTCGATTCTTTTATTAAATATTTTCAAACTGTGACTGTAAAACTGTAAAAATAATATTGATATAAACAGTTTACATTACTTTGTTGTTTTTGCATAAATAATATATAATATTTATAATTTATATTATATTAGCTATAAAAATATGAATAATGACGCAATAGCATATTATTACCAAATTTTTCATATTTATGGTTTTTAAAGTTTAAAATGTTAAATTTGTTAAATACATTTACTTTTCTGACTAAAATAACACAATTAGACATAGTAAGCCAATAATTTTAATCAGTATTATTTAAATTGTTGCATTTTTCGAAGAATCTCCACGTTCCGCCGAATTGCCGCGTGAACTATCGCCCAATTGGCGCCCAGTGTGACCGTTTGGCCGATAGTCGCCGTGCGCGGCGCTGGTCCATCCCTAAAAGTCGAGCGAGCAACAAAACACAGATGAAATCTGATTTCTGGCTGCTGGCAGATTGAATTTCAAAACGGAGCAACCGAGAAGCGTGCGACGAGCAATCGAAACCGATTCGCAGCGAATCCGAGCAGCGGTCCCGCCATGCAAGCTAGCGATTCGACACCCGCCGACGATGCACTGTCGGAGCCAGCGAGCACCACGACAACAGTCGCTGGCCAAGATGCGGAGAACAAGAACAACAACGACAACCAGAACGGAGGAGGCGAAGGGGAAGGGGGAGGAGCGGAGGATGTAGATGTGGAGGCAGAATCGGAAGCTGCCTCGGCGGAGGAGCGCGAGGAGCTGCAGCAGTTCATCAGCGAGCTAAGCGACAAGATCGAGTCCAAGCGGCAGCTGCGACTGGAGAACTCCAACTTCGAGCTGCCCGGCGAGGAGCACTTCGCCCGCCTGGACTCCAACCTGAAGAAGAACACGGCATTTGTGAAGAAGCTCAAGGTGTTCACGGCCACCCAGCTGGATGGGCTCCTGCGCGAACTGGCAGCCCTCAATCTGAGCAAATACATCTCGGAGATCTGTGCAGCGCTGGCGGAGGCCAAGCTCAAGATGACCGACGTCCCGGCAGTGGTCACCCTGGCCTCCCGCCTGCATCGCACCTATGCGGACTTCGACACACAGTTTCTGGAGGCCTGGCAGAAGGCGCTGAACATCAAGGCGAGTGGCGAGAAGATTGGTAATCCCAGCAAGCTCCGGGTGGACCTGCGGCTGTTCGCCGAACTGGTTAGCTCCGGGGTGATCCAGATGAAGCCGGGCCTGGCGCAGCTGGGCGTGGTCCTAGTCCATTTGATTGCGCAGGACAAGGATGATCATAGTAACTTCTCGATTATACTCTCCTTCTGTCGCCACTGCGGGGAGGAGTACGCCGGCTTGGTGCCCCAGAAGATGCAGCAACTGGCCGCCAAATACGGCGTGGAGGTGCCCAAGTCGGACTTCCTCACCGCCGACAAGCAGCTCAATCTGAGGACCATGCTCAAGGGCTACTTCAAGGCGCTGTGCAAGCACGTCCTGGCCGAGCAGGCCGAGCTGATGAACATGACCAAGAACATACGCCGCACCATGGAGTGCAAGGGCGAGATATCCACGGAGAAGCGGGAGAAGTGCGAGCTGATGCAGGCGGGCTTCGACAAGCTGCTGGCCTCGGCCCAGTCGCTGTCGGAGCTGCTGGGGGAGCCGCTGCCAGAGCTGGCCAAGGAGTCGGAGTGCTGCAACCCGGGCACCGTCATCGACAACATGCTGGACAGTGCCGCCTTCGGGGTGCTGGATCCCTGGGGTGATGAGGAGACCCGTGCCTTCTACACGGATCTGCCCGACTTGCGACAGTTTCTGCCCAACTTTTCGGCCCCCAAAGTGGACCTGGAGACGCTGGAGGAGCCCAGCGAGCTGACCGAGGAGGCGATCGATGCGAATCTAGATGCGGAAATGGATATTGATGATCCGCCATCCACCGCATCGGATACAGCGCTGGAGACCGTCGTTGGCGAGGAGGCAACAGTGTCTGCAGCGACGCCCTCTGCCACGCCGCTCACCCCCACCGAGGAGGTGAAGCCCCAGAAGATGGGCAGTGCCCTCATGGAGCTGGGCCGCCAGCAGCAGCAGCAGCCACAGCAGAACCCCAGCCCGAGCCAGTCGCAGACCCAGCTGCGCCAGCAGTTCGATGCCTTCCTGCTGAACCTCTTCAACTGCGTCAACAAGGAGCTCATCGACTCGGCGGCCATCGAGTTCCTGCTCAACTTCAACACGAAGCATCAGCGGAAGAAGCTCACCCGCACGATCTTCTCGGTGCAGCGCACCCGCCTGGACATGCTGCCCTACCTGTCGCGCTTCGTGGCCATCATCCATCTGTGCAACACGGACATGGCCGCCGATCTGGCCGAGCTGCTGCGCAAGGAGTTCAAGTGGCACATCCGCAAGAAGAACCAGCTGAACATCGAGTCCAAGCTCAAGATAGTCCGCTTCATCGGCGAGCTGGTCAAGTTCGGGCTGTTCAAGAAGTTCGATGCTTTGGGCTGCCTGAAGATGCTGCTGCGCGACTTCCAGCACCACCAAATCGAGATGGCCTGCGCCTTTGTGGAGGTGAGCGGCGTCTATTTGTACAATTGCCGGGATGCCCGGCTCCTGATGAACGTCTTCCTGGATCAAATGCTGCGCATGAAGACGGCCACCGCCATGGACTCGCGCCATGCGGCGCAGATCGAGAGTGTCTACTATTTGGTGAAGCCGCCGGAGTCGTCGAAGCGCGAGCCCACGCCGCGCCCGCCCATGCACGAGTACATCCGGCACCTGATCTTCGAGGAGCTGTGCAAGCAGAATGTGGAGCGCTGCATCAAGATGCTGCGACGCATCGACTGGCAGGATCCGGAGACGAATAGTTATGCCATTAAGTGCCTCAGCAAGGCCTACTTGCTGCGCTTCCCCCTGGTCCGTTGTCTGGCGGATCTGGTCTCGGGACTGAGCTCCTATCAGCCGCGCGCGGTGACCGTGGTCATTGACAATGTCTTCGAGGATATACGCGCCGGGCTGGAGATCCATTCGCCGCGCATGGCCCAGCGAAGGATAGCGATGGCCAAGTATCTGGGCGAGATGTACAACTACAAGCTGGTGGAGTCCACGCACATCCTCAACACCCTGTATTCGATCATATCGCTGGGCGTGTCCATGGACCAGAGCGTCGTCTCGCCCCTGGATCCGCCGGACAGCCTGTTCAGGCTGAAGCTCGCCTGCATGCTGCTGGACACCTGTGGCCCCTATTTCACCAGCCAGGCCACGCGCAAGAAGTGAGTGTTGGGAAGCTCCCGGGACTACTTTTCGATCTCTTATCCTTTCCTTGCTTATTTTGCAGACTGGACTACTTCCTGGTGTTCTTCCAGCACTATTACTGGTTCAAGAAATCGCACCCCGTGTTCAGCCGATCGGAGAACACCTCCGATCTCTTTCCCATCCTGGTGGACCACACCTACCGCGACTGCCTGTCCAGCGTGAGGCCCAAGCTGAAGCTGTACAAGAGCCTGGAGCAGGCCAAGGCGGCCATCGATCAGCTGCAGGAGAAGCTATATCCCCAGCTAAAGGCCAGCAGCTGCAACAGCAGCCTTAACTCTTGCAGCAACAGCAGCTTGGCTGCGCAGGACCCATCGCTAACCAGCATTAGCGAGATCAACGAGCTGGAGGACAACGTGAGCTACTGCCGGGATGCTTCCCCTACGAATATTATTATTATTTAACCCCAATGAATATATCCACAGGTAACCGATGAAGAGGATTCCGGCTCGTCCAACGACCAGAGGGAGCGCCAGGTGGCTGGTAGCCAGGAGGCCGAGCCGGAGCAGGTCAATGATTGGACGGAGAATGAGACGGAGCCACCGCTGCCGCCGCCACCGCCGCCGGAGAAGTCCAAGGAGGATCTCGAGTTTGAGCAGATGTACGACAAGATGACCACGGACTCGTACCAGGAGCGCCTCAAGGAGCCGCTGAAGGCCACTGCCAAGGATATCCCAGTGCCGATGACGGCCCGCCTGCAGAAGAAATCCTACGATCAGATTAATGGCAGCACGAGCCAGACCTCCTTGCAGATCTCAAAGGCAGTCGTGGCGCACGATGCAGCACCGGGCTCGCCGGGCATCAACACGAACAGTGGCGGCGGAGGCGGAGGCCACGAAGCCCCAGCCGAGGGTAACCGATCTGGAGGAGGAGGAGGTGGAGGAGGTAATGGTTCTGCCGCCGCTGTACCCTTTGTCCTAATGGTACGCGGCCACAAGGGCGGCAAGCAGCAGTTCAAGTCCTTTGTGGCCGCCTCGGACTCCCATCTGGCCATCAACCTGAAGCGTCAGGAGCAGGCGATACGCGAAGAGAAGGAGAAGGTTAAGCGCTTGACCCTGAACATCACCGAGCGGATAGAGGAGGAGGACTACCAGGAGTCGCTGCTGCCGCCGCAGCAGCGCAACTTTGGCCATCAGAGCTACTACCAGAAGCCGAACAAGCACAAGTTCAAGCACCAGAAGGGCGCCCCCGATGCGGATCTCATCTTCCACTGAGAACAGGGACCAGGGAACGGACCTAGGGCTGCTGCTCTTAGCTACCAGCTACTCCTCCCGCGACTGCGATTGCGTCTGAGAGCGAGAGAGGGGAGAGGGAGGACGTGGCTCCAAGAGCCCACTACGTGCAAGCTCCCAGCAAACCACTCACACACACACACACACAAACACCCACACTCACACACACCTCTGAAGCCGTACTTAAGCCCACAAAACTGAAGACAAGGAAGAAGCCACTCGAAGACAGAACCCAGGAGCCGGAAGCCAGGAAGCCCTCGCAATAGCAGCCAGCTCAAGCCATGAGCCATGGCCAGCAAGCACTCGTACTCGTACTCGGACTCGTCCTCGATATTATCCTGTACATAAGATAGAACAGAACAGAACGGATCAGAGCGGAACAGCAGCTGCAACTTCCGCGGATGTAACTCCAGCCGCAACCGTATATCTTTAACACTACCTAGTACGTACCATTGCCTAGACTTGTTTCGAAAACAGAACCTAATGTATACAACGACATATACCACATACAGTTATACAGTTCATATATATATATATATCTATATACATATATATATATACATTCGATGTACATAAACTGGACATCCATGTTCGATGTGTTTGCAACATGTTTTGACTTTTTTTTAAGCAGCGACAGTCTGAAAGTAGGGGATAGTTGAAGAGAGGAAGAGAATGGGAGAGACCTTCGTTTTTTCCTCTCATTCTATCTCTCTCTTTTTGAAAGGAGCCTAGAATTACCTCCAAAATTGCCGAAAACAAACATTTTCACCACTTTTTCTTATATATTGTTTGTATTCCACTTAAAATAACTGAAAAGAAAGTAGTAACGAGTTTAGGTTCGTTTTTCCCTCTTTATCTCTCTCTCTCTACAACGAGTCTAGAATTCTCTCCAGAACTTCCGGGGAAAAACACTTTCCCCACAATAATTCTTTTCTTTTTATTAGTTTCTCATTTTAGTTTCGCTTAAAACTAAATACTAATACTTCAGGGTAAGAAAGAGAGATAAGGTGCGTTTTCTCTCCCGCTCTCTGAAGGAAGCCTAGAGTTCATTTCTCCAGAATGTTCAAAAGATGAAGAAACACTTTCAGCCACATTCACTTTTTTTAAATTAGTTTCTCATTTAAATTTCACTAAAATCTGCATAAAAAATAAGCTTGAAAATAAGATAACGAGAGATTAGGTTCATTTTTCGCTCTTCCTTAAAAAATAGAGCCCAACAGGAAAACCCTCTTCCCAAAGCAATGATTAAACTCCTCCGCTATCTTCTTTTTTCTCATTTTTATTTCACTAAAAATTAGCATCAAAACAATTTTATTTTTTCCACTTTTTAAATTTTCGTTTTTCGGTTTTTTCTTTTTTATTATTATTAATAAAAAATTACTCAAAACACGTTCAAAAACCAACTCGTTTTCCTCTTCTGCTACGCTTTAAATATTTTTTTTGTTAATCAGTAATCAGTACAAATGGCAAAAAAATATATATATGTATATATATTTATATAGTAGTATTAATTTACTATTAATGAACCGAAGAGAATTCAGTAATAAAACAAAAACACACACAAGAGACTAATTATTACAAAAATAAAAATGTATAAAAACACATTAGGTTCTCCGGTTTTCTTTTTCTTCTGTCTGGTTTTCCTTTTTTGTTTTCATTTTGTAAAAAATAATTATTATAAAAGTGATTAAATAAAAAAGGCGGCTACAATTAACAATTACAAGCTTAAATGTTAATACGCTTAAATATTAATTTTTAAAGTTAGATTTCTTTTTAATTATAAAACAAATAGTGGGGAAGGAGAGTTAAGAGGGGGCTCGGATGGTAACAGGCTGCATCCTTGAATTTTCTTTTAAACAAAGAGACACGCGTAAAAAATAAAATAAAATACAAACTAAAAAAAGAACACAAAATCATACATAATTCATAATCGTTTGCTGGCGCTTCTTGTGTGTTGTGTGTGTTTGTATCGTGTGTAGCTTGGTTGTGCGTTGTCCTCCTGCTGGAAGCTCTTGTATATATATATATAAAGTCTAAAATATATATGTTCTTGCAAGGCACAAATCGTTTTGCTCGTTCATGTGTATACAGATATTAAATACATATGAATATATATACTATACGGGGGACTGACTTAGTTTAGAAGGCGTTTTCAATGGCAGTTTGACTTTCGTGGTTGTTGCACCCTTCGTCGTTTCGGTATCGATTCTGAACATATAATATATATATTTATATATATCTTGGCTGTTGGGGGGTTTCCTGGTTTCCTGTTAGTTTCTTCAAAAGCACAGACACGACGACGACACACGTAATTTTTCACTAATGTTTAGCTTAGAGATGTTCATGTTCCGCCTTTGTTTTTATCTTTTATTTTGTTTATTTGCCCGCGTACATGGGGTTCTTGAAGGTGGAGGTGGCCTGCTTGTAGATGGGATTCTCGCCCTGGAACCGAAAAAGGAGAAGGAGAGACCATTAGACGAGATATTTGGGATGTTTTTTAGTTATTATATATAAAAATTTACGATTTTTTCGATACGATAGGCTGGATTTTCGATATACCAAAAATTTTATACTATTATTCTGATATTTTATCGATAATAATGATATATTAATATTAAAAGTAGCTATATTTTTTCTATATTCTAAAAATTCAATACATTTCGATAGATTTTCCATAGAAAAAGCAATAATTTTGTCGATATATGTATATATTTTCAGTTTTTCAAAGTTAACTACCTTTCTTGTATTTCTGTTATATCGATATTTTAAATTTTAATGCATTAATAATAAATATTTTAACATCGATGCTTCACTTTTATATTTTTCGATTTAATCACTTCTTGAACGTTTTTAAATAACTATAAATTCATTTCAATTTAATATTTTCTATAGAATTTTGAACGCAATCATTTTATCAGACATTTCCTCTCGCTATGCATCCCCCGATCAAACCCTGTATCCCATATAGCGTATACATACCGTATCCCACTTGGCATTCATGCGCTCCTTCTCAAAGCGGGCAAACTCTCGCCTATCGTGGATGGTCGTGAGCAGCTTCCACAGCAGCAGAATGGCCAGGCCGACCAGAACGATGGCTGCTATGACGCCGAGAACGATGCCCAGCATAAAAACCTTCGGCGGGCACTCCTTCTCCTCCTGGGCATGGACGACGAGGTCGCCTTGCTCGCTGTACTTGAACATGAACTTGCAGTCGTCCTCGTCGAAGAACGTGCACATCTGCTCGTCCTTGTGCTCATCGATCACCACCTTGTCCACCCCCACGGGCGTGAATGCCGTGCAGTTGCGGGCACAATCGTCGACGTTCTTGAGGACACCCGTGTGATACATTTGGCACTGGACGCAGTCTTTTAGCTCCTGACACCGCCCCGAGCACGTGGGGCACTTCTCGCAATGCCGACCCGAGTACCGACCCTGATCGTTCACCGTGCACTTGCAGACGCCGCACTCGCAGGTGCCGTGGCCGGAGCAGATCTCACCGCCGCCGGGCGGCATGCAGGTGTCGTTGGAGGCCTTGCAGGCGCAACTGGTGCCCGTCCAGCCGGGCTTGCAGATGCAACGGCCGCAGTCACAGATGCCATTGTCCGGGCCAGAGCACAATTGGTTCTTGTTCCGCTCGCAGCTGAAGTTATCGCATTCGCAGAGCTTGCCGGAGACGACCTCGTCGGGATTGGTGCGCTTGAAGCACTCGCAGGAGCCGCACACGCAATTGCCTCGGCCAGAGCAGTCCGTCGTCGTGGTGTTGTCCGCCCGACAGCTGGCATCGTTGTTGATGGTGGAATTCATGTCCGAAACTGAGCACTCGCAGCTGTTGCCAAAATGATGCTCGTCGCAGTCACAGATGCCGCACATGAAGGTGCCAAAGTTGTTGCAGTGCCGCGAATGCTTCTCATAACCAATGGAGCCGGGCTGCTCGCAAGGACACGCGCACAGCATCTCCAAGTGGATGAGCATGCTCTCGTTAATGCCCACGGGATAGATTTGAATGTATTGGTTCCAATCGCGGGGATCCTCGGGGCACTTGAGCACCTGAATCTGGGCGGTGAAGCTAACCTGTTGGCCCACCGTCAGGTTGTCACACTTGGAGGTCTGCAGCTCGGGGCCGCCGCCCAAGCAGGATGAGAAGTAGGTGATTTTCACATCGCCAGTGGCATTGTCCTTCATCTCCACCGATGAGGAGATTTTCTGTCATAGAAGGCTTACATTAGATACCAATCTTTTCGGATTCTGTTGCCATACTCACAGCATATTCCTCCTTGACCAGATCCACCACGTTGGACGAATCGTTGGACAGCACCGCCGCCGAGGAGCCCTGGATGTGGCCAACGAGCTTCTCGTAGACAGAGATCTGATTGCGAGTCACCGCAAAGATAATGTTGATGGCATTCTCCTTGACCTTCTGGTTGATCTGCGATATGCTGGGATAATCCTGCACCGTCGAGTGCGTGTACATGCCCTGGGGATTCAGATGGCACTCGCCGTCGTTGGGGGCAATCACGCCGCCCAGCTTGCCATCGCCGGCATAGTGGAAGCCCGCGTCCGTGGAGAAGACGAGCAGACGGCGGGCCTGTTCACGCCAACCCACCTGCTGGCGGCAGGCAATGGCCTGCATAATGGCATCGAAGCCACCTTCGGGAGCATCCAGATTGCCGGACACCGCCGCGTCCTTTACCTCGTTCTGCCAGGGATATGGTAGAGGTTAAGAGATTATTATAGGAATTTTTCAGATTAGTGGTAATAATTAGTGATGGTGATTGTGTTTGATCAGGCAAGCAGTTAGGGTTAAGACAAGCTCCAGCTGCTGGCACACATCCTGCTCTTCCCTAGTTTCTCTAGGATTAGTTAAGCAAACAAAGCTACTTTAACCTTATCAATAACTCAATATAGCAATACAGCAATATAGCGATATATGAATAAAGGTATAGTTAGTGTTGGCGCAAAAGATAAGTGTTTCTGTGTAAGATAAGATATATATACAGCAATGATATGATTAATTCTTCACTTGGGTTACTTTTTTAAAGAGTTTTTCAAGGCTACCAGGCTTAAGGAAGGCGTTTTTTATAATTTCAGGTAGCTTTAATGGGCGTGGATAACTCTTTATGCAATTTTTAAATGCTTAAGTGCACTAAGAATGTTGCTTTTATAGTTTCTGTGATATATAAGTGTTTCTATAAGATGCATAACGCCATACAAAACGTGAACATGAACATTCTGGCTTCAGGCTCTCTTAAAATGAAGCTTAAGAGACAGTAAAAGAGATAAAGAAAGAACTTTAAAGGCAGCCTTCCTTAGTATATAAACTAGTTCCGCATAAAACGACATAAAATCGCGAGCGGATAGATAAAACCTTTGAGTACAGCAATATTTTCATAAGGGATCTGCTATATAAATATATAATCCAGTGACCTCAGATCTGTGTTATTTGACTCTTACTCAGGTTTCCTAACTTATCAAGAGTGTGCCAGCTGAGTTAGGATAATTAGAAACGGCAAAGGGATACCAGGTAACCAATAACCAATAACCAAGTCACATGTAAAACCTAAAGTTAACATAAAATATGAGTATAATCATGCTTGATTCTAATTAATTAATTAATTTATATTAGTAAAACAACATTAATATTGCAACACCAAAACCAAAATGCAAATCAAATAACTCAAATTTAACGTGAACTTGAAATGAACTGAGATAATGTTAGAATAATGTAAGAATGAGGGGGATGTGGGTTTTGATATGGTCTCCAGCCTAGAGTTAAGTGCAAGGCGATGAGGCGATGGATCCGATATGGATGCGATGGGGTGGGGCGATGACCACTTACAGAGAATCTATATGTGTCCGTGCTCAAGCCCATGATGTTTCGATAGCCATAGGGAGCATCGCATTTGGGGCAGGGCTCCACCAGGCTAGTTTTTTGTTTTAAATTTCGGATATCGGATTATCGAATTCGGGCAATTGTTCGAATACAATATAAATCAATATATAGAGATGGATGAATGAAATTAAAAAGAGATAGAGAGAGAGAGAGAGAGAAACAAACGAAAAAGAAAGGATAAATACGGATCTTGTTGACAACATCGAGTGGTGCAAATAATTACGATATATATATATATACGCTATATAGTAGGAGTAGTGTCGAGAGAGATGTGCTGAGATCCTTCTCACCAGCGAACACACATACACACAGAGACACAGACTTAGGACTAAGGCTTAATGCATAATGGATATATCTGAGAGATCGTAATAGTAATAGTAATAATAATAATAATAATAATACGAAATACGCATAATAGAGAGACAAGCACGAGGGGTGAGTGAGTAGAGTGTGGAGGGAGACATGCACGGTGTGACTCGGAAGGGGATCTACTGGGAGGAAGGGTAGCAGGCAGGCACAGGACATGTGTGTTGCATGTATGCGATGGTTAAGCAAGTATTATCGTCGTCCTTACAGAAAAGCTTTCGGTGTTATTGTTGAGTGGCATGTGATTGCGGTAACCATAGGGAGCCTTGCAGTTGTCGCAGGGATGCTCGAGTCTACCGATTCGAGGCGGTTCGTCGCGTTGTTGTTGATGTTGTTGAGTTTGTTGTTGATTGGTGTTCATGGTGTGGTTGTAAGTACATAGATATTTCAACAAGTTAGATAGAAATTAGCTTGAATTTGGCATTAATCAAGAGAGAGAGAGATAGTTAAGTTTGTAAACTGTCGATCGGAGTCATGGCTGCGCACATGACTCACGGTTAAAAGTAGTCAAGGAGTCACTCAGTCACTCAGCATGTCATCGCAGTTTCCGGCTAAGCGGTGACTAATCTCTGAAATCAGCTTAGGCCTATGACTACTACCGAGCGTTTCTTAAGAGCTAATCTTAAAGGAAATCACTTTTAGAACGGAATTTACTAAAACTAAGGGTTCTTCAGCACAATCCTATTAAAATAAGTAATGGTAACAAATATTTTCAAGTCAGGACAAGTCATGGCTTGTAGCTCGACAATCAAAGATTGCAATCAATATTCCCCTCACTTGTTCTCCCTCTAAAAAAGAGCCACACTCACTTCTTGGGTATCGTAGAGACATAGGGCATCAGCACCTTATCCACAAAGGAGCCAAAGCCCAGGCGGAAGTTCGAGGTAATGCTCTTCATTGTCTCCGACAGCTTATCGCCCAGCGCCGACAGCTTCTCCTTGTCGTCCTCCATCGACTTGGACAGGTCCATAAGATAGTACAGATCCACGGGGTAGCCCTCCGCTTGGGTGTAGCTCACCTTCAGGTCGTGCTTTTGGTCTGCAAACAATCGGAGAAGGGCATAAATGAGGGATTACTGGGAGATGCGATCTCTACTCACTTATGCGCAGCTTCAGCTTCACCGACTGTGGCTTGATCTGGACAATTTCGCTGGAAGACCAGCCCGCAGAGTATTCCGAGCCAAAGGAACTGGACATGGACGAGGAGGAGGAGGAGGAGCTGTGATAAGAGCTCGAACTGCCGCCAGAGATGCCATAGCCAGCGCCGCCATAGCCTGCGGAACCAGCGCCGTAACCAGCACCGCCAGCTCCGTAGCCACCGCCGCCCATTCCTATGCCCGCCGCCGAGGCTGTGCCGGCCAGCGTTAGGTTCTTGTTGAGGAGAATCTGCTCGGAGGTGTCCGGGTTCCAGACAAACTCCTCGGGGCAAACGTTGCTCGTGTGCTGGAAGCAGCGCGACTGTCCCTTGAAGTCCGGCTGCATGCACCAGGCGCAGCTCTCGGTCTGGATGCACGTGTGGCACTTGTCCTTGGCCCCGCACGGGTTCTGTGTCAGCTTGCCCGCCTTCTGGGCCTCCGCGGCCAGCGTCATGGCGGCCAGCAGGCAGAATGCGAGGAGCAGAGCTCCCCGGCTAGTCCTCGTGCTCTCGAGGATCATCGTTCGTCCTTCTGTGTCTGAGTGGGTGTGTGTGTGCTGGAAGGATGGTGCTGGAGGAGGGATATCCGTACGTCTCGCTCGCTCTCTGTCGCTTTACTGGCGGCTGGAATGGGGAGAAAGCAATTGAAGCGATTAGTTTCCCAATCAGAATAACCAGAACTACAGTTGCAGGCGCAAAAGTATACACAACTCTTTAAGGATGTCTACAAAAATATTAGCCCACAAGATTTCAATTGAATTACTTAACTAAATTCTGCGATCTATATAAATATTTTAAAATATATTGTATCTATGTATATTAAGTAAATTGTCTGTCTTTTTAAAGTGAGTTTCAAAAATGATATTTTGTTACTTAAAAAAATGTAACTTCACTTTATTAACAAAAGATTAGTGCCACTGGAACTATTTTTTCCACCGCAAGTGTAATTGAAGTTGACTTTAAATGAAGTTCAGCTGATGCTGTTGTTGTTTCGTATTGCTGTGCATTGCTTTCTATCCCCTCTCTTTTGCTCTCTCTCCATTTTTTGCTTGCTTTTACGGCTGCCCGCAACATCTGCCCCCCTTTTTCGTTTTCTGCTTCTTCCTTGTTCATTCGTTTTGTTGTTTTTGCCGCTCTACCTTAATGTTTAATTTTATTTTCTCATCAACTTGGTGAGGGAGATGACTCATCTCTCACACTCAGGCAGTCAAACAAGGGCGCTGCGTTGGATAAACGAATTTATAAAGGTGTGTGGGTGGGGAGTGCGTGTTTTTTTTTGTTTTTAGGTGGCGTCAAAAAACCACACAAACACACACACCGAACACAAGAATCAAGGAGGAAGGAAGGAAGAGAGGCAACACAGCAAGCTGTCAATGCCTGCAGCGCACGTTCCGTTAGCACGCTCTTCCTCTCGCTATATATCTTTCTCCCTACTGCCGCTTTGCCTCCTGGCGGAATGTAAACAAAGGCAGGAGGGAGCGGGACAATGAATGAGTAGTCATTGTGAACGACGATTGCAGTCGATTTCCGCTTAAATGAATCAGAATCGAATCACTCATACTCGCAGTAATGCTCAAAATTCAATATGTTCAATAGCCGAAAGGGCTGCAGCTTGTCTATTGCTCCACATGTGTACATACACACACACACACATATCTATATTTAGACGCCCACGCACACACACATCCGGACGCAATTTGCATGAAAGATCGTGTGCCGCCAAAACAAAGGCAACAAAAAAGATCAACTGTAATGTACAAAGCATACAAAATGAAAGAAAATTGAGCAATAGCTATGAAAAACAATATACAAGAAGAACTGCAATATCTGCCCTACTTCTATATGAGGTAACTTTGACACCAAACTTGCCAAACTTATGATACTACAGCCCAAAATAGACGTGCGATCAGTCTGATTTTTGCATATTATAAGCTTCATAATAAAAGCAGACAATTGGCCAAGTTTCATATTGATGGCATGCAGGTCGAGCGAGAAAATCGCCAAAGTAAACACAAAATTTGATATTGTAATGGGATCATACACACAAACACAAACACAGAGAAAAACAGTTGTTACTCCGGAACATGCTTGGGTGGGGTAGAAGGGATGACTCTGCCCCCTATGAATAATACCGTCTCTATAAAAAAAAAAAAAACGGCATCTGCAGCGTACAGTTTTTTGTTATTTTTTGCCATGAATGATGGACGCCCACCAACACACGGACACATGGACATGTGGGCGTACTGGTTGGGGTCCCCTCTTCACCCTCTTGATCTGTTTCTCTCTGCTCTCCTGCCTACGTACACTTCACTCGCCGTGGAGTGAGGCCGCTAGATCGTAGGTGGGGGAAGTTGCAGGCAGGGCGATAAAGACAGAGCCCCAGGCGTAATCAGCAAGGCGTCGCCGATCTGCAGCTTTTAAATCAAATAAAAAACAACTTTTAATACAGGCAAAAGTGTCGTGCAGAGGATACGGATTCATGCCTCTTTTAGCTCAACAAACAACACTCAACACACACACACACGCACGCATACAAATGCTCGTTATCGCTGTGTTCGTGCGTGTGTCGTCACTGCGAATGAAATCATCAGGAGAAAGAAGAAAAAAAAAGAGCGCCCAGTGTTTTTGGCCAAATGCAGCCGGAATCCATTGATTTCTTACGTAATCCCCACTTATTTCACTCGCCCCCCGACCGATACCAGCACTTTGGTCTAACTTTCGCCGCGTTTTCGTCGATAATTCGCGAAATTAATTTCCATCAGGGGCGGTTGGCCGCTGGTTCTTGTTCCTCGTTTTCTTATTTTGATTTGCTCTCGCACACTTGTGGAGTTTGCTCGCTCACACACGCCACTATTCACGCACACACGCACACGCAGCGGATCTGAGTCAGTTACAGTTACTCCAGAACTCTGTACTTGCTTTTCGTACTTTCGTTGTTTTCGTTAACTCGGTCAGGTTAAATGCTCTTGGCCCAAAGAAAGACTTAAATGGAACGGCAGCCGCAAGACCGCCGATTGGAAGCAAGAAATTGGAATTGGGAATTGGTAATTACATTACTGGTGGTGTGGCCAACTACTGACTTGGGAGGAAACAGCCGTAACGCCTGTTTGAAAGCAGAGCATTTGGGCATTCGTGGCAGCTGGTTACACTTAATCGAACAATTAAAAAGAGCTCAAAATATATCGATTCTCAGTGAATTGTTTGTTTCTAAGAAAAATGCATAAATATATCGATTAAAATAATTTAAAATAAATTAATTCTCATAAATTTATACTTATAATTGTAAAATATATATAAAAACAAGAAAGAAAGCTAACTTCGGCACGCCGAAGTTTGTATACCCTTGCAGCTTACAATTGGATCATTATGAATTAATTAAATGTTATCCAATGGAAATTAAAACTAACAGGAATTGTACACAACATTAATACATATAAAAATTCGGTTTCACATTACGTATACGTAATATTTCCCGAACATTCCTATGGCAGCTTTATGATATAGTTGTCCGATTTTGATCAAATTAAAACCGAAATTCTAGAATAATATAAAATGGCCATGTCTTAAATTATATGAAGATATGTATGTTGAAAATTGGACAAGTAATAATTTTTTTTCTGAAAATTTACCGATCGTTCCTATGGCAGCTATACGATATAGTCTTCCGATCCGGCCCGTTCCGACTTATATAGTAGTGAGAGCATATAAAAAACTATCTGCAAAGTTTTATTCAGATAGCTTCAAAACTGAGGGACTAGTTTGCGTATAATCGGACAGACGGACAGACGGACATGGCTAGATCGACTCGGCTATTGATGCTGATCAAGAATATATATACTTTATAGGGTCGGAAATGTCTCCTTCACTGCGTTGCAAACTTCTGACTGAAATTATAATACCCTGCAAGGGTATAAAAATGCATATTCTGACTTATGGTTTTATATGGATTATACGACTTGGACATTATTTCAAGCTCTAGTTTATGTGGTTGAAAACTTGGATGAACAGCCCCGGTCTTAAGCCCTGATTTCTGTATTGGGTTTTCTTAGTGGTGATGTCGGTAAGGCAGTGTGATAAGAAGATCGCGTGTTGCATGCCGTTCGTGATTTGGCAAAGCAATCCAATATTGTATCGATATATCGATACTATCTCGGAATGGCCACCACTTGCGCCCAGCACTATCGACGTGTTTCCACCTCTAGTTCAGTTAAGGTAACATTTCATGGCGATTTTCACGGTAAAAAGAAGAATATTGCTTGAGAAACCCGGCCGCCGGCCATGAAACGCTCCCACACGGCCCCCAGCGGCAGCGGGAGTCACGGAAACCGGAAGCGGACATTCGCGGGCCTGGGAGCCGCACCGAAATCGCCGGACCGCATTCCGCGCTCTATGCGCCATTTTGTTTCGCTTGTTACGTTTATTTTTTTCTCACTCGCTCTTCTTACACGTTGAAAACGAAATATGAAAACTCACCACCAGAGAGCGGCTGGGCTCTCTTCGCTCTCTCCCTCTCTCGCTCGGCTCTCTTCACCACCACCACACCACTACGCAGGCAGCACACACATGCCGCTCGCTATCTGTCGCACTCGCACATGCCGGTGTGTCGCCACGGGTTAGAACGGCACAACCGTATGGTGCAGGCGCGTGCGCCTCGTGCCCCGTCCGCATGTGTGTGCGTGTGTATTCGCATTTTCAGTAATTTCGAAAAATTTTTGTATATTTGATGGCGACAGCGACGGCTCGAAACGCGCGTTTGTCGAAAAATCGTAGCGCGTACGTATATCGGTGTGTAGAAATTACTAAAAAATTGTGGTAAAAATCGCCAAAAATTATATAAATTTGTGATCAGTGTGAAGTGCTAATTGCGGGCCACCCGATGCGTATGAAAATTGTTGGAATATTGCGCGATTTTAGCGCCAAAAAACACATTTAAAAAATGTGAGACTTCAATGGACATGACAAAATTTTTTTTCTTTTTACTTTTTTTTTGGTGGTGGAACAAAAGCGAACGAAGAGGAGGAAGAAGAAGAAACGGCTCTGACGTGTGTGTGTGCGAGCGTGAATTTGTGTGTGTGAGAGGAGGGCATGAGGGTGTTGTAGTCACCAAGTGAATAATATTAACTAAAAAAAAAAAAAGAAAAAACGGAAAAGGAGAAAATAAAAGAGGAATACACACGCGCGCGCCAAATCTCAAAAAAATTTCACTAATAAAAAGCTAGTGTGATCGTTTTGTTAAGAAATAAAATACATCAAGGAAATTAAAATAAAAAAATCAAAAACATGGGAAAAAATCTATATTCTCTGGATGTTTCGGATTATTGTTGTACCATTTAATATTTTGCGGTTTGGCGGCGCCGTCCGTAACGTAAGCCCGTTGCTCGCGTTCCGTTCCGTTGCGTCGCGTCGCGTGATGACTGTAGGTGTATGCCGATGCTTACGTTGTGGGTTACGTTGTCGCTGGGGATTCATCACACTCGCTCTCTCTCTCTCTTTCGCTCTCCCTCGCGCGCGAAAATGGATCTCGGGGAAAAAGTGCTGATTTTTTTTTATGTTTGTTTTTATTTCTACAGTTTGCACTCTTAACAGTCGTGTACAATTTTGCATGTTGTATATGTTTGATTTAAACACAACTGTTTCTAAATAACAGAAGCAGAAGCAACAAAACAATGATTTTGTTTAATAATAAATGACAACAACAACAGCAGCAGCAGAAGCAGCTCACAGCAACATCAATAACACAGCAAAACAAGCAACAAAAAGCCATTCGGATTTTGGATTATCAAGCAAACGAAAGCCGAAACAACATTTAACGTGAAAAGCGGCCGTAAAGAAAAGTAAGTTGGAAAAGTGCAACGCACGTGGCTCCCCACATCCCCCACCCACTCGGCCCACTTTATGTTGAACTTCCTTTAGTTCCGTCTTACAATTTTAATTTTTATTATTATGTTGGGGAGTTCTTTCCTATAAACAAACCTTTTTTGGAGGGATAATATTCTCCTAAGGGACAGCAGCTGCTTTTCGTCGGTTTTTCCAACCCTTTTTCTACCTTCATGTCTTTGGTTTGAGATTTCTTTCCTGACTGTGCTTAGATACCCTTTCAAAGTAGCCAGAGATAACATATTTCAGTAGTATCGTGTTTATATCCACTATCCATGGTTTGCTGTAATTTTTGTATGAAACAGATCAAAATCAATCATTTTCCATCCTTTTTAACTTTGTTAGAAAGGCTTACTTTTGCTTGAAAAGTGAATTTAATTCGATAAATAAAAGCTATTTGAGTTTAGCTAGGTTTAAATATTCTAAATATGCACCAAGTAATGCATTTGAAGCGTAATTATTGTTTAAACAGTTAACCATAATAAACAGCATTCGGTTTACCTAGTTTTGTACCTACAATAATATCATAAAGATATTTAAAAATATCTACAAAACCTTTTAAAGTGGACAAAAACACGTTACTAATAGTTAAAATGTGTAAATATCGATATTATTCCGGCGTCCTAAACTATCTTGTTATCCCCTCTCTTTTACTCTATCTACCGGCTGTGTGACTTTTTAATTTCTTTTAGTTTAGTTGTCGCTCTCGTTTTATTGCAATCGCCGTCGTCGTTGGTGTTGCATTTGGGCATTTGGCGCGTAAATAATAGGCAGCGGCAAACGCAATTTGTTTGTTTACTTGTCGCTGCGGCTGCTTTGAGAAAATTGAAGATATGTTTATCGTAAATAAGCGGAAATTTTGCGGCTCTCTTTCGGAATCGAATTCATTGATGCTTTTTGGGGCGATGCTTCCTCTTCTGCTGGTGCTGTTTCGTCTTCCTCTTCGCATGCTGCTGCCGCTGCATGCTGCCATGTAAACCGGCTTTAAATTCGTGCCACTATTAGCACGATTTATTAACCTAGAGGCAGCAGCTAGCTCCCTCTCCCGCTCCTCCTAACCCATCGACTTCACGCTCTCTCATTCTCGCTCTTTCGTCGTCGTCGGCGGCGGCATACTTGCAGATACACAGAAGAAGCACAGTACAATCGCTTGCTCTCTCCGTTCGAATCGAATGCCACCACCAGCTCTCTCTCTCTGGTTTCGATATGCCGCCATATTTGCATTACGTAGGCCCCTGTTGTTGTCTCGCTCTGCCGCACGTCGCAGCAGCTGCAACTTTCAGTGGCGAGCGTAAGTGTGTGTGTGTTTCACTTGAGTATTTTATTTATTTAAATAAAATTGATATATTTGGTCGTAGTTCAAGTGCAAATCAAAAATGAAACAATTTTTAATTAAGGCACGTTTCTTAATGATTCCTTAAATGAGGTTTGGCCTTTTATTGAGATTATATTAAGTTTGTGTTATATTTTTCTGACAAACTGTTGACCTTTGTTTATTTGGGATTGAGGAAGTAATAAATTGATGTTTATTAAAAGTAAATTTAGCTAGGAAAATGATAGTTCAGGAATAACAATTGGATTTTTGTATAACAAAAAGCAGCTTCAAGTTGAATCCCTCTTCTCCAATTCCCCACCTTACTTCCTTTTTCCCCTTCCTGGTGGAATCACAATTTCCAATGCATGCCGTTGCTGTATATTCCTCTGCTGCTTCTTCTCCTTGTGCCTCCTTGCTTTTATTCTCCCTCATCTCTACGTCATCGTCATCATGCTCGCCTTCGTGCTATCACTCGTGCTCGTGCTCGTGTTAGTGTGTTTGCCTTGAATCTCTCGGTTCGCTTTGGCTCGCAATCGTTCTACGTAAAATTCTGTTGAAAACTCAAAGTCTACTGTACTACATAATTACAACCGCACGTTCGCGCGCTCTCGCTCTCTTCCGTTCTCGCTGTACGTGCTTGTGTGTGTGCGTGCCAGTTAATGTTTTGTTTTGTTGTGAGAGCAACAGAGAGGGAGCGAGAGAGAGAGCCGCCCGCTATTGCATTCTGTCGTATCTCGTACACTCCCTCTAGCTCTAGCTCCCACCCTCTCCTTGCTCGGGTATTTAATATTTGTTATTCCTAAATATTCCTATTTTATTTGCGTGTTGCGGCGAGAATAGAATGTGGGATACGTCATGATTTCGCCTGGCCTTCGTGCGTTGTTCTTCCGTTTAATTTTGCGTCACACTCGCACTCGGAATAGCACTCACACTAACGCACACACAAGCGCATACGAACACTTGGCAACTAACAAAAATACAGTGGGCCAAAACTACAAACTCAAAACTCGCAATTGAAACGCAGCCTGGAACTGGAACTTGAACTGGAACTCCTCCCAAAGTGAAAGCGATACAGCTGAAAAGAAAAGAGCGGTGAAAATAACATGGCTCGCCGGCCGGCGAGACACACACACACATATATGTAGGCTCTACATGTGTAAATAAATTCGCAACATCAACAATAAACAAAAACGGAGCAAGTGTTTGTGTTCTTTTTGCGTAAACAATTGAGGGTTCAATCAAGGCTAATGCAATTGTGAATCAAAATTGTACGAGAGGGGGATGTACACACATGTACCATATTTGTGGACGCCGTGAATGCAATTTGTACCACTGTCAATATGGAATATCAGACTGTGCATTTGTGTGCGTGCTTAGTGCTCGCCCTCGCCCTCCTTCCACAACTTCCTCGACTCCTCACCACACCGCACGTACTTGTAGTTGAGGGTGTTAAATAAAAAATAAAACGTTGGAATTACGTGCATATTATTGCCTTTTGCATTGGCGTTGCAGTAACAACAACAAACAAAGCGAATGAATCATGCTTGCTTGTTGTGTGACCAAGAATATTCAACTTGAAAAGGCGGCGTGGTGAATTTCTCTCTCAGTGTTTAAACACAACACACGCCGCAAGCGGTGTAGGTGCGTGCGTGTGTACGTATTGCTTGCATTAATGGATATTTATTGTGTTTATTAAAGTTTTTTTTACATTCGGTTTATTTTTTTTGTTTTTTGCGAGCGCATTTGTCTGGTTTTTGCTGCCCCTTGATAATGCCGCTTAGGAAGTGGAAGCGGGATGGCTGTATGGTTAGAATGGGCTGCGTGTGTGTGTGTGTCATGTCTCTCTTTCCCTCCTCCGTGTCGAACATTTTCGAAGTGAAGTTCGAAAAGCGAATTACGCTCTCTCCGCCGCTCTCTCGCTCTCCGGCGCTCCTCTCTATTTGTGCGGCCCGTGTCTGTGTTGCTCTTGCCTCTTCTTTATTTTCGCTGTTGCTGTGAGTGCCAAAACGGCGGCAAAGTAACTACACACGACCGAACGGTGGAAACGTTGGAAAAACGGAAAAAACAGCAGAAATAGCTGAAATAATAAAGTGGCCGCATCAAATAATCAAGAATAAATCAAATATATTGCGGATATTGTTGTGAAAAAGTGTCTGGAATTGATTGTTTTGCACTTGGGGCGCTGTGTGAGTTTTGTGAGTAGTTTCATTCTCGTTACCATTCTCGGTTCTTGTTCTCCGTCGTCGTCGTCGTCGACTCTCTGCTTCTTGCCGTTTGCTCTGTTTTCATTCCACGCAGTTTCGTTGTCGTCGCGCATTTTGTTTATGCGATTTGTAAATTTGTTATTTTTGTTGCCTGCCGCCCCCACCGCCCCCTTGGTCCTATTCTATTCTATTTCATTTTTCGCTTTATTTATGTATTTCTGGTTGTTTATGTAACCCGCCGCGAGGTGGAAGTGTTGTGAAATGCAAATCTCGACCAGAGTTGCAAAATAATATGCCGGCATAAAAAAAATGTTATGGAGCCGAAGCCGAGGGATTGATTTCTAATTCGACTTGTGTTCTTCCTTTGCTACAGATAATCATCGCATCGCCTCGCCTCGCCTTAGTTGGAAAAGATTCAAGGGAATAATATCAGCAATAATGCCTACCGTTGCCTTACACGACGTATCGGACTTGGCCGCAGGACTTGCCATCCAATGAGAGGAGCCTGGGCGCTGAGAATCTGGAGCAGGGGTGGTGAGTAGCAGAAGACAAGGTCTCCTCTAGCCTGTACACTTACTAATTCTTCGGTCTATCCCCAAAAACACAGTGCACAGACATTGCTGAGCATGAAGCAACAGCACAATCCCTCGACTAAGAACCGATTTGCATTAATCACAGCGACGAAGAGTAAAGCGGGAGAGGAGCAAGCAATAAAAGGAGGATACGGACCGGGAGCCGCTGTCAGGAGGTGTCAGGAGCCAGCAGGAGCTGCTGCGTCCAGGAGACGGAGGAGGAGGTGGTCGCCGTCAGCGACGGCCACACAATCGATCTAGCGATCAAGGCAAAAGAGAAAATACATACCCACACACACACACACGGAAAAATCAAGAATAATCAAGGGCAGCATCAGGAGGACACAAGGAGGACCAGCAGCAAGGGAGGCCACAACGGCGGACGGCGAGGAGACGGAGACGGCCCGGGCGTGTGTGTTTGTGAAAGCTCGTGAAAGTGAGCGCGTGTGTGGTGTGCTGCCCCCCGAAGTGTGTGCGTGAGTGTGCGTGTGTCGGCCGTCTCAGTCGAGAACGAGAAGGATACGAAGGATCCACAAGTCCAGCAGAAGAAGCACCACCAGTCTATCAGCTAATCAATTCCTCATTCACGCCACCAACTAAACACCACTAACAACGCCACCACTCCACAACTTCAACCACCATGTCGTCCAGTGAGCCACCTCCCCGGTATGAGCCGCCCGTGGAGCCAGTCAATGGCATTGTACAGCCACCGGTTATGCCGCCAGCGGAGCGACCCGGCCGCAATACGAACCAACTGCAATATCTGATCAAGACGGTGATGAAGGTGATATGGAAGCACCACTTCTCGTGGCCCTTCCAGCAGCCCGTCGATGCCAAGAAGCTCAACCTGCCTGACTACCACAAGATCATCAAGCAGCCCATGGACATGGGCACGATCAAGAAGCGGCTGGAGAACAACTACTACTGGTCGGCCAAGGAGGCCATCCACGACTTTAACACCATGTTCAACAACTGCTACGTCTACAACAAGCCCGGCGAGGATGTTGTTGTCATGGCCCAGACGCTCGAAAAGGTCTTCCTGCAGAAGGTCGAATCGATGCCCAAGGAGGAGCTCGAGCTGGAGCCGGTGACGGCCAAGGGTGGCAAGAAGAAACAACGGGTGCCCACCACGCCCAAGGCAACGGGCGGTGCCTCATCGGCGTCCGGCGGTGCCTCCTCAACGCCAGCGGTCAGCAGTGGTGCCGGCAAAGGGTCCACTGCTGCTGCTGGAGTCGCTTCATCCGCGCAACAGTTGCCCGGCCATGCGGGCGCAACGGGAGCGAGTGGTGGAGCTGCGACACCCGGCACCGGTACGGGTTCGGGACCGGGTACGCAAGCCGCCCGACCCGTTTCCGCCATGGGTGGCACGGTTTCATCGACGGCCGGCGGTGCACCGTCCATACCACCGATTAGCACAATGCCACCGCATACGGTGCCCGGCAGCACCAATACGACGACGACAGCGATGGCTGGCAGCGCCGGAGGAGCTGTAGCGGCAGGGCATCCCAATGCCGTTGCCCTGATGGCCAGCCTCCTGAATACGGGCCAGGCTGGCGCATATCCCGGCGGACCCGGCCAGACGGCGGTCAATAGCTCATCCCTACTCGACGGCAACTCTGGCGCCGCAGCAGCAGCAGCAGTGGCAGCAGCAGCAGCGGCGGCAGCAGCAGCGGCGGCGACAGGAGCACCTGGCGGAGGAGCGGGCGGAGCTCCGCCGGGAGCGGGAGGAGGCGGAGTGACAATACCAGCGGCTGCCGTGAATGCCGCCAACGCGGTGCAGGCCTATGTGAATAGTACGGCGGGAGTGGGCGTCGGTGTGGACACCGTGATACCGCCGCAGCAGCCCGCCAAGATCAAGAAGGGCGTCAAACGGAAGGCGGACACCACAACGCCGACGGCCAATGCCTTTGAGTCCCCGTACGCGCAAATGGACTCCAAATCGGCCAAGATAGCGACGCGGCGGGAGTCGAATCGTCAGGTAATTGGCAAGAAGGTAAGAGTAAGACGTGAGCCGAGTCGTATGAGTATGAGTATGATCATGATTCCTCCTGTTCCTGCCAACTTTTCGTTATCCTGATTATTGTTTCAAGCTTTCCTGTCAAGTTTATATTGTAAATATTGCTGCACTGTGATTTTGTCTGACAAATTTCTGATAAATTAGAAATTGTAAAGCAAGAGACATTTGTTCTCGCATTGTCTATCAAGAAAAGTATGGATCATCACTTAAATCACTTCAATTTCCTTTTTTTTTTTTTTTTTGTAAAGATTACATTAAAAATCAAGAATAACATTTGTTAAGTTCAATCGTTCGCTTCGTTTAAATGTCTAAAAATATATCATTTTGTACACCAAATAGCTTGAGTTTTTAATATCATAAACCTTTTTAGGGGGGGCTCCGATCTTAATATTTGGTGCCCCCCTGACCCTGTAAAAATATTCCCCCAATTAAAGTCATCACTCGATAGTTGTTGTATTTGTTTAAATCATTGATTAGTCTAAGCTATAAAACCGAATCGAAATTTCCAAAAACTCAATACCCAATTGAATAAATCATACACAATACGCTGCCTTGCCTCTTACTCAATGACCATTATTCATGTGATTGAAAATAAACACACGTTACTTACTACTGATTACTGGTTACTGATTTTTGATTACTGTTTACTGTTTACTGATCACTGTTTACTGATTACTGCTTACTCATTGCTGATAACTGATACTGATACTGAGTGTCCGATCCTGATCAAGCTCGTAAGAGTGTTCTTCTTTCACCTAAACTTCTATAATTTAAAGATTCGTTCCATTTCGGTCTTTCCTTTTGCCTTAGAAGAGAGATCTTGCGCTCTTTTGAGACCGTTTGCAATTTAGCAAAACATTTTGCCTACTATAAATAAGCAAATAATTTTTTCATAAGCTTATTGGTTCCATTTAGAAGCGAACAAGAGAGTATTTACTTTTAGCTGTACTCTGAGAGAGAATTTATTTTTGTTCTCTCTTATAGGTTTTTCCCTCTTTCAAGATGAGGATTTCCGAGAGAAAGTTCGTTTTTTCTCACTCATTCGTTTCTCTCTCTTTCAAGTTAAACAAATTTTCTGTTCAGAGAGAGACCGCTCTTTAAATCTCTCCGGTTATTTTTGAGAGCAAAATGGAGAGAATGTATTGTTACTCTTGCATACTGATAAATGTTGCTCTCACTGGATACTGTTACTATTACTCTTACTGATTACTGTTACTGACACTACCGTTACTGACACTACCGTTACTGACGCTACCGTTACTGATCACTGCTACTGTTGCGCTGAAAGGCTCAGCCCGATCAGTAATCATTATTCATAATCCTTTTGATTTCAATTCAATGCTAACCCCATGCCGCTTTTGCTCCTTTATTTCGTTCTTTTCTTTTCTTCCATTATGTTGATTTCGTTTGCACTCGATCAATCAATCAATCAATCGTTCAATCCAACACCAATCACCACTCAATCAACCAACCACGAATGGGATCTTCTGAACCAACAGGATCTTACATTCCAGGGCTCGGGCTACACGCTGTCCCCATTGGGCGCCGGTCTTCCCGGCATTGGCGGCCTAGTGGGCGTCGGCGTTGCCGGCGGCCCCGGTGTGGTCAAGTCCAAGGAGAAGCTATCGGATGCCCTCAAGTCGTGCAACGAGATCCTGAAGGAGCTATTCTCCAAGAAACACTCAGGCTACGCCTGGCCCTTCTACAAGCCGGTCGATGCCGAAATGCTGGGCCTGCACGACTACCACGACATCATCAAGAAACCGATGGACCTGGGCACCGTCAAGCGGAAAATGGACAATCGCGAGTACAAGAGCGCGCCGGAATTCGCCGCCGACGTGCGATTAATATTCACCAACTGCTACAAGTACAATCCGCCAGACCACGATGTCGTCGCCATGGGCCGCAAGCTGCAGGACGTCTTTGAGATGCGCTACGCCAACATACCCGACGAACCGGTGGCCAATGCCGCCCACCATCATCACAGCAGTCACGGCCATGGGCACGGTCACGGGCACGGTCATGGCGGACATGGTCATGGCGGACATGGCGGCCACGGCGGTCATGGTGGCTACGGTGGCTCCGCCTCCAACAAGCACGATGCCAGCGATTCGTCCAGCGAGGACTCGAGCGATACGGAAAACGAATCCAACTCGGACGAGGAGCGCAGCGCCAAGCTGAAAATGCTCGAGTCCAAGCTGCTCGGCCTCCAGGAGGAGATACGCAAGCTATCCGAGGAGGCGTCCGCCAAGAAGAAGGCCAAGAAGAAACTCAAGGAGAAGAAGAAACACATCGGCGGCGGCTCAGGCTCCGGTTCGGCCTCGCACCATGGCCACGCCTCTGGTCCAGGTGGTGCTGGCGGTCTAGGCGCCGGCACTGGCAGCGGACCCGGCCTGGTATCCGGCGTACCCGGTACCGGCATTGTGGGTGCCTTGGGAGCCGGTGGAGCGGCTGGCGCCAATTTATCTGCCCTGCTCAGTGGCTCCCTAGTCGGCGGTGCCGGCGGTTCATCGCTAACCGGTGGCAGCGGTCTACCCAATGTCTCGGCCATGCATAGTCAGGCGCACGATGCGGCCATGGGCTTTGGCGGAGTCGGCGGCGTCGGTGGCGGCGGACCAGGCTTTGCCGCCAGCGTAGCGGCTGCAGTGGCAGCGGCGGGCGGCAAGGCAGGCACATTGGCCGGAGCCTTGGCGGCGGGTGCTGCAGCGGGCGCTGGCGGAACTTCAACCGGCGGCGGCAGTAATAGTAAAGGTGCTAAGAGCAAGGGCCAACGTGGAGCCAAGGGAGGAGCAGTCAATGCCGGCGGCGTTGGTAATTCCGGAGCTGGTGGAGCGGGCGCTGCAGCGGCGGGTGCGGCAGCTGGCGCAGGAGCTGTGGGAGCACCAGGCGGTGGCAATGCCTCTAAGCGGGCCAAGGGCAGCAATTCGGCGGGCGCTGGCGGAGGAGCGGGTGCCGCCGCTGCCGCTGGCGGTGGTGGCAATGCCAATGCCAATGCCGCTGGCGCCGGTGCCCGCGGCAGCAGCAAGAAGAAGCCCAGCCAGGTGATGAACTTTGACTCCGAGGAGGAGGACACGGCCAAGCCAATGTCATACGATGAGAAGCGTCAGCTGTCGCTGGACATTAACAAGCTACCAGGTGAGAATAGCTGATATAGGAGTCCAGAAAGAACTTCAATAGTTAAGACAAAACAAAAATATAAATATTATTTTATAAATTACTATATCCATTAATTAATATCCCTCTTTCGCAGGCGACAAACTGGGCCGCGTTGTTCACATTATCCAAAATCGTGAGCCATCGCTCCGTGACTCCAATCCCGACGAAATCGAGATTGACTTTGAGACCCTGAAGCCGTCGACGCTGCGCGAGCTTGAAAGCTATGTGGCGTCGTGTTTGCGCAAAAAAACACGTAAGCCATATTGTAAGTTTGTAACTAAACCGAGACCACCATTAAAAAAAAATACAAAACAAAACCAAAATAAAGCCAAAGCAAAAGCAAAAGCAAAAGCAGCAAGAACAGCAACAGCAGCAAATTCAAAAACAAGTCCCTGTTCCAAGTTAGAAAAGATTCCTAGTGTTCCCTATACCCTCCCCCTTCCCACAGAGAAATCCCAAAACCACAGAGAAGAGTTCCCCCTTCCCCCCCTCCAAAATCGAAAAGAATCCAAAAATTATCTAAAAAGAAATCTCTATTTTGGCTTTGCTGACTGCGCTCCAAATTTGATTTTGATTTCGATCCAAAAAATAAACCGTAGTGGTCATGTTTAGTTAGTTAAACTCGAAAAACAAAACAAAATACTAAAAAAAAAAAAAAAAAGAATATATATAATCAAAATGCAAAAATCCGTATGTTTTAAGTCTCTCTGTCTCGCTCTCGAGCTATCTGTCCTACCCAATCTTCTGTCTGTAGTTAAATATATATATTAAATATATATTACTTAGTGCCAGTGCATGCAATTCCCTCCCAAAACTCCCCCTCCAAGTATGTAGCCTGTGAATGCTGTAGGTGTGTCGCAAAAGTCTCTCTAAGAGTCTCTGGAGATTCGTACGAGATTTCTGCTGATACATGCTGATATATCTTTACATAGAGACTTGATATTTGCCGCTTTATCTTTCCTTCGTCGAGCATGAACCCAGCCTTTTTTCATCTCTCTATCAATCTGTATATCTATATCATCTAAATATGCATATTTGTCCTTTTTCTAATGCAGATAAAAAGCCTTCCGGCAAGTCAAAGGACGAGCAGATGGCCGAGAAAAAGCAGGAGCTGGAGAAGCGACTGCAGGATGTTACCGGCCAGCTGGGGGCAAGCAAGAAAACCGCCAAGAAAGGTATGTTTAACCTTAAAAAAAGGATTGCTATTAGAAATCGTTAGCATTCCTTTAAAACGGTTTCCAAACATTCATTAAAATTTGCTTTTATATTAATTATAACTTTACTCCCCCACTCTTTGCAGACGAATCGAACAAGGTGGAGGCCGTTCAGCCAGCGAATCCCGTGTCGTCGAGTTCCAGTTCCAGCGATTCATCGTCGTCGAGTTCGAGTGATAGCAGTTCGAGTGACTCGAGCGACAGTGAAGCAGGTTAGGACGCGTTTTGTTTGTTTGTTTTATTTTATAAAGTCTATTTTTTTTTAATAAGTATACCTAGAGATAGATCTATATATAGACTGCATATGCATATATAAATATGTAGATATAAATATATATATATATGTATGTATATGCAGAGATATAGATACGTTGTTTAAGAAGCAAACAACAGAACTCACTAAACAAGAGAAAGAACGGATACGGATACCGATTCCGATACAGAAAGAAACACACCCACACACACGACACTTACAGAACGTTTAACAACTTGTAACGGAAACGGAAACACACCTAAACCTTCACTAAATAAAAAAAATACGAAAAAATACAAAAACAGTCGCCGCATAATCATTTTTAAATTCTATTATAACGTGTTAACACGGGAAAACCGTACATATTAAGGGCAGCAAGAAGACTCCAACGAGTAGCGAGTAACAGTAGCGAGTAGAAAAGCCGTTGAATTGTGTAAAAAGAGGGGAGAGCGAGAGCTAACACTTTGCAGATCAGTTTCAGGAGATTTTGTCTTAATTCAATTGGATATAGGTTTATCTAGTTATAAATGTAGTCTTACCATACCCCAAACCTTACCTTAACCCAATTTAGCGAGTATCTCTAGGGTTTATCCTGCGATTGATTGTGTTTTCGAAAGTTCAGTATCAAAACCACCACGAAAATCCAACTTTAAGTCGAATTAGAGCGAGATGGAGGTATGCGGAGATTGTGACAGCGCGAGGGAGAAGGGGATAGAGAAAGAGAGAGAGAGAGAGGGGTATGATGGCCAATTGTACTATTGTTAATAAATCATACACACACCACACACACACACACACGCACCCTTATTAATTTATTGAACTTAGCGCATTTTGTTTATGTTTTTGTGTGCTAAAAACCAACAAAAAAGATCAATTTTCAGAAAAGGATTATGCGATATTTTTCTTACACCCGTCTGATTACGCTATAGAAATTGAATTATGTAGGGAAAATCCGGGAAAGCCAACTCTGGTGAATATTATTTTTTTATCTGATTTTTTTTTTGTTTTTTTGTATTTGTTTAGAAGAACCAAGTTCATGATAAAGTGCAATATGCATTTACTCTAAGAAAACAAATGCACCGAAAGAGAGAGATATATTTTTATGGAAATTCATGAGAGGAAGAGAGCAGCGGCATTAAAAGAAGAGATTGTTTGTTTCAGGACTCGAGATGAGAGCGAGAGAGGAAAATTGTGAAGATTGTTCAACAAATTTGCAGAGTGAATTTTTTTAGTTTGGAGAGATCCAGAGTTGGTGGCAGGCAGTTACACCGAACTATCTGCGGGTCAGGCGGGTGTAGAGACTAAAGGAGCGACCACATTTTAAGAAGGACTATCCATAGTACCCGTAAATCCCCTCATAAAACCCCGTTTTTGCAGACGACGACGACATAGACACGACAAGACAAACATGAACATGAACACACATCGGCAAAACTTTATATAATCGATTTATATATATATAGTCTAGTATATACTTAATTATATATACACAAACATATATATATATATCATATATCTATGGACATATACATATGCATATATGTATGGCGTATATAGATATTGTATTTAAGCATTTGTAGGTATTAAACAAATTGTATTTGTAAATGAAAAACTATCTAAAAATGAGAATAAGAGAACACACAGCTCTTTACTACTTGTAAGTCATTTTTGAAAAAAAAGAAGAAAAAAAACAAAACAAATCTTGAGAAAAGAACAAGCAAAACCAGCTTATTATTACCAATATTATGATTATTATTATTATTATTATTATTATGATTATGATTATTATGAGAATATGCTGAAAAAAATCGTGAAGCAATTGTGTATTGGGGGCAGCCAATCTGAAAAAGAAAGTAATGAATATATATTCCAACTCCAACCAACCAACCAACCAACCAACCAACCAATCAATCAATCAATCAATCTATCAACCAATCAATCAACCAAACCAAAACCAACCAATCAATTCAATAAATCAATCGATCAACCAAACTCTCCATCAAATCAAATCTATAAAGGAAAGCAGACAGCAGCAATTGCATGATTGACAAAACAAAAAGATCAACGAATAAATCGATTATACAAAATGTATCATTCACTCCCACACACACACACACCAACGCACACGTACACACCTCATGAATAAATCTCATAAAAAATAGAAAGAAAAACAACAGAGGCAGCTCAGGATCATGTTATTCCATTCATCCCATCTCATCTCGAGACTTTGACTAGTCCCCCCCCCATTTAAATCCATTCACTGCCCGGTGGAACGAGTTCTTGAAACCCCCCAAGGTTACCTTCTGTGCCAATTCCATATTGTTTCTAGTCCAATCTCCCGCCGTTTCGCTCATCCACGCAAACCTCTTCTATCGGTCTTCATACCTTGGTTTTTGTTTCTAAAATTTATTGTTTTCGAAATAAGCCAGACCAACACACACACAACCACACACACACAATGACCTCACAGAAATATGTGTAAAATATAATAATAATAATGAAAATGAAACCATGAACAATAAAAAACCCCCAAATAATAACATGAAAAAAAAAGAACAGAATGAACCAAAATGCAAGCAAAATTACAATATATATATACATATATATATATGTATATATATATATCTAAATATGTATATATGTCTAAAAGTATATAGAAAAAGCCAATACGCAAAATATATATTTGAAAATTCTCGATACACTTGCAGACAATGTGTAAAAACCAAGAAAGTATGAAAAGCTTCAAAAAAAAAGAACAAAAACAAAATCGAAAAAGAAGAGAAATGAGAGAAAAATAAGAAATCAAACACCAAAACCACAAGAGCGTAACAAAAAAAAAAAAAAACGAAAAACTACGTAAGGATCGAATACGTAAGGAGAAAAAGAGTAAACGTAAGGAGAAAGAGAGTAAACGTAAGAAGAAAAGAGAATAAACGTAGGGGGAGAGAGAGAGAGTAAACGTAAGGAGAATGAAACTAAACCTAAGGGGGGATAGAGAGTAAACGTAAACTGTGAAAAGAGGGAAGACGCGAAAGGTGAGAGGCTAGAGAGAGAACAATTGGCGGGATAGAACATTTAGAGGGGGCTTAATCATAAAAGAAAACACCGTTATTAAGACTACAAACTACTTCGTTATATATTGTTTGCACCGTTTATAACATAACCTCAACGAATTCCGCATTTCCCTTCTGGTACAAAATGGACCTGGAACGCACGACAATTAGCTTGATTCGCGAACAATTGTTCGCCTCCGTCATCCTTCTTAACCTTCTCACACACACACAAACATATATCGTTTATAATTGTTGTCGTCTTTTAGTTTATGTATAAAAACAAAGAAATATGAAAGAAATGCTTCCAACTAACTTCCATGACCTAACAGGACTTTAAAATTGATATCCTTCCTCCGATTAGCTAAGAGAAGGCAGATGGATAGAAGGGGAAAATGCAAGGATCTAACGGAACAGTCAATAGGAATAATCGGGGCTCCGTCGCTTTTCAACTCTCTTCCTCTCCCACTTCCTATGTGTAGCTCTGTATCTCTGTCTCTCACACTCTCTCGCTCTCTCTTTGTCCTTGTTTGCGTCTCTGTCTAATAGTAGTCACGTCATAATAACGGTTAACGAGAGAAGCGCAACGGAACGTAACGGAAAGAGCTCTCTCCAAGCGTACGTAACATGTAGAGCTTTTTTGGCCTATATCCGAACTCCAACTAGTTCTACATACCAAGTTATATAGTAGGGTGTACATATTTACATAGATGTATCCAGCAGCTATACATTGATCAAAATCAGAGAGAGGTATAAATAAAAAAAAAAAAACTTAAAAAGAAAAAAAAAAACAGAAAACAAATAATTAAATGTAATTTGAAAGCATTTTATTATTTATTTTTCGGCTGTCGGCTTTCCCCTTTACACATTGTTTGCACGTTTTTTTTCAAAATATAATAAAAAGAAAAGCAAAAATATATTATATATATATATACAAAAATATACAAAAAACAAGAAAAGAAAGAAAACAAAAACAAGAAATGCATAGAAGAGGAGGAGGATTGATTAATGATGAACGATGATAATGCAATGGAGATAAATAAGAAATTAATGCATAAAATCAATTTAAATATAAATTTTTACTATTTAATTAAATCAAATGAAAACGCAAGGAGGAAAAAACGAAGCGATCGAGAAACCAACAAGAGCAACAAACTGATAATAAACGCGTCAAAAGAGAAACAGCCACACACCACACACAATGTAATCAATATTAGTTTGAAAGAAAACCAATTTAAAGAGAAATCCGAGAAAGAGAGAAAGTAGAAAAAACAGTGTCAGAGAGGTGTGAACAGGCAGGAGAATTCGAGCAATTCTACATTTAAGTTTTACCTGAGAACACTTGCGCGTTTTCTTTAATTCTTTTTTATTTCCAATTTTTAATTATCGTCGGAGCAGCTCCTCAGCCTCCTTGGCCAGTCACTCTTCGGTTCAATTCCAATTACAACTCGAAATCTATGTCGAAATCCCCCTCTCCCCCCATTGCATTGAGAGATTGTTTTGTTGTAAGCTTAATACTTGTGTTTATTTTTTTTTTTTATAGCCTGTAGTTAAGGACTAGCGAAGAAAATGGCAGTAAACACGCTCAAAAAATAAACAAGTCTTGTAAGAACAATTTCGTAAAGAACGTTGTGAAGAAAAAACATAAAAACAAACAGAAAAAAAAAACATTAAAATCAAAACAAAAAAATAAAACAAAAAGTGCATTTTTGGTTTCAATTTCAGTATATATATATAAGACAAAGGAACAGTATGGGGGGAGGCAAGCCGATATATAATAAAATATAAAATAAAATAAACGCAGAGATAAATAGTGAAAATCTTAGGGAAAGAAGGAAGAAAGGGAGACACACACAGACGAGACATAACAGGAACACAACACAAACAAACACACATTTAGCATTATGAAAACCCACACACAAGCATACATTTAAATATTTATAGTAAAAAACACAAACAATAATAATATTTATTATTACAAAATGGCAACAACAACTAAAAACTAAACTAAAAAGAATGCAATGAATACAACAACAAACAAACAAAAAAGAAAAAACACGAAAAATGAGAAGAAAAATGAAAAGAAAATGTTTATTAAAAAAGTAAAAAAAAAAAAACAAAACGTGTGTTTCCTCATTACCCCGCCCCAACCCCAAAAAACCCATTTCTATTCACAGGAAAAAATAATGAATGAAACAAATAATTAAGTAAAAAAAAAAAACGATAACAAGTATCGATTGGAGTTTGGTTTGGTTGCGATCACATTTTCCCGATTATTTCGATATCGATTATTCTTTTTGGCGCTTCCCTGCTGGTGTGAAGTGGGACAGGACGAGCTTTTCGGGGTGTCTTGCTGTTCATCTTTCCCTCGTTCTTCAGCAAGCACAAATATAGAGTAACAGAGAGAGAAAGAGTGGGAAAAAAGAAAGTGTGTGGGCAGATAGGAAGAGCTCCGCTAACCCGATAACCGATATCCCGTCACCAACCCATCACGAACACAATTGCTTCATCGAAAGTCGGCATTTTAAGAGGTATTTTAAACACACCTATAATCTATTAAGATATCTGTATATAATGTACTCTTTGTATGCTATATATGTACATATATGTAATCACTATTCCAGCACACGGATGAATTCCACTATAGGATTTACTTAAGAGCATGTCAAAGACCAAGAAACCCTTTTAGACATTCCAGAAATCTCCTTTCAAATAACTTGTAATACTCAAAAATGGCATAGTATACCTGAAATTGTATGTAATATCCTTGAAAGAAGTGGAACTTATCATATAGCTTGGATTCATCCTGGTGCTTTCCCCTCACGCTTTAGCTTCTTTAGCTTTTCCTGCATTCCATGACCTACTCTGCTTTTTTGACAACCTTGCTTATTCGTATTTTCTCTTTTTCTCTGCCTTTTTACTGTGGAACAGGTGACGGTGACGAGCGACCGCCGCGCAAAAAAAAGTCACGAGACTCTAATGGCAGCAATGTAAGTAGTAACGAGTATAAAAGTAACGAGTTTAAAAGTTAAAAATTAAATTGGGGAGAACCGCAGACAGGCAGGCAGTGAACCCACCAATCAAATTACTGGCAATGGAATATGGTTTATTAATTTATTTTAATTCATAACAATTTCAAAAAGATCTCTCTTCTCCCTCTCTCTTTTCACACTTTGTCTGCAACGCACAAGAGAGCGGAGCTCTAAAGAGAGAGTCGTCTCTTTCTGAGAGAGGTTTTCTCCTCTTTTGTCTCTTCTTTCTCTAAATTCGTAAAAAGAATGTAAAAGACCGATATATCTAGCAAAATAATCACGCTGAATCTAATTTACAATATCGATACAGTATCGTAATGTCGTAATGTCGTAATATCGTTATTTACGGCCATCCCTAGAAAGTTCACCTATCGCTGACTGTGCACTTAAACTTCAAAGAGGAGACTCCATTTTGTTCCGCTTTTTTTTCACTTTTTTTTGAATTAATTCCAAATATATATTTTTCCATTGCCAAATCCTAAGGATATAACTAAAACCCAAATATATCAGCAAACATAAAGCACACTCGCCACCGTTACTGCCTTGATTGTCGTGTTAACAACCGAAGTTGATTGTAACATTTATTCATTGCCTTCTCTCTTTCCCTTCGTTGCCACCTTTGTGCTGTGTCATCCTTCGCCGGGGATATATCAGGTAAATAACCCTAGTTTGACCACAGTCTTGGGCGGCGCCGGAGGAGGAGCCAGCAGCGTGCCAAGCGGCGGTCTCACGCCGATCTCGCTGATGAACCTGGAGCACGTGCTGAACGCCAACACACCCACATCACACTCGTGTAAGTAAAGTCCCAGGAATCCGCAAGGGATTTCCTGTACTCTAGTTTGTAACTAACCGAATCCCCTTTTGTTTCTTGCTCCCTGCTCCTTCCTCCTGTCCAGCCTACATGTTTGGTAATACCAATCCGCTGACGGCGGCCGCCATGCTCAACAATAACAATAAGACGACGCTGCCCGGCAGCAATTTCGGTGGGGCCGGCGGTGGCGGCAACATGCTGCACGGTGCTGGACCAGTGCCTGTTGGTCCTGGTTCCGCTGGTGCTGCCTCAGCAAAGAACGGCGGAGCCAACGAGGACCTGGGCAAGGTGCCGCCAGTGTCCGTTTCGGTTAACCTGGGCGCGCAGCACGGCGGCTATCCCGGCAGCAGCAGTGCTGCTGGTGGCGGAGTCCAGGCCCCCGGCGGCGGCGGCATACGGATAGCTAGCAATCTGCACAAGCCGCCCGGCGGCATCGGTGGTGATCTGGGCGAGCATCACACGGCTCTGGCGGCTGCCCTGTTGTCCAGCAACCAGAACAATGGGGGTCAGAACACGAACACCAATCATCCAGTGGGCGTGCATGGGGATGTGATGGCCAACGCCTCGCTGTCTGCGGGCCTCAAGCAGATACCGCAGTTCGATGATCCCGTGGAGCAGTCGCTGGCCTCGCTCGAGTTCAGTGCCGGCTCCACGGGCAAGTCGTCAGCGCTGACGGATAACTTTATGATGCAGACGGATGGGGGCCAGCAGCAGCAGCAGCAGCAACAGCAGCAGCAACAGCAGCAGCATGCCTTTGCCCACCTGGACTATGTCAATGAGCTGCTGATCAAGGGATCCACGGATGCTGTGAGCGGCATGAACGGCAATCATCCGCTGAACTTTGTGCTGGACATGGCGGCGGCCAACCTGCAGAAGCATCCCCAGCAGCAGCAGCAGCCGCAGCAGCAACAACAACAGCAGCAGCAGCAGCAGCAGCAGCAGCAACAGCAGCAGGCGCACAACAACGGTTTCAATGTGGCCGACTTTGGCATGCCCGGTTTTGATAGTCTCAACATGACGGCCTCAGCATTCCTAGACCTAGAGCACACGCTACAGCAGCAGCAGCAGCAGCATCAACAGCAACACCAGCAGCAGCAGCAGCATCAGCAGCAGCAGCAACACCACCAGCAACAGCAGCAGCAGCACCACCAGCAACATCAGCAGCAGCTTACGCAACAGCAACTGCAGCAGCAGCAGCACCTCCAGCAACAGCAACATCTCCAGCAACAGCAGCAGCTGCAGCAGCAGGTGGCCAACAAGATGCTGATCATACCCAAGCCCATTGAATCGATGATGCCCAGCCCGCCGGACAAGCAGCAGCAGCAGCACCTCCAGCAACAGCAGCATCTCCAGCAGCAGCAGCAGCAGCACCAGAAGGGCATCCTCCCGCAACAGTCGCAGCTGGACATGATGCTGGCGGCGGCGGCCAACTTCCAGGGCAAGCAGGTGCAGGCCTTCAAGGCCGCCGAACAGAACCTGAAGAACGCCAGCTCTTGGTCCTCCTTGGCCTCGGCCAGCTCTCCGTCGTCGCACACATCCAGCAGCTCGAGCAGCAGCAAGCCCAAGCCGGCCATGGACTCGTTCCAGCAGTTCCGCAACAAAGCCAAAGAACGCGATCGCCTCAAGCTGCTGGAGGCGGCCGAGAAGGAGAAGAAGCACCAGAAGGAGGCCGCCGAGAAGGAGCAGCAGCAGCAGCAGCGCAAGCATCACAAGTCCTCCTCATCATCGTCCTCCTCCTCCTCATCAGCAGCAGCAGCAGCATCGCAGGCAGCCGCAGCAGCGGCGGCGGCAGCAGCGGCAGCAGCAGTGGCCGCCTCTTCGGCCGCCTCCACGCAGGCAGCGGCGGTGGCAGGCTCGGCGGCATCGGGTGTGGCAGTAACAGCCACCTCCTCGGTGGCCTCCAGTGCCTCGAACGCCTCCGGCGGCAGCAGTAGTGGCGGAGGGGCAGGAGGAGGCATCGGCCAGGCCAGCGGCGAACGCGAGCGGGAGAGGGGGGAGCGTGAGCGGGAGCGGGACAGAGACCGAGAGCGTTCCGGCAGCGGTCAGTCGGGGAATGGCAACAACAGCAGCAACTCGGCGAACAGCAATGGACCCGGCAGCGCGGGCAGCGGGGGCAGTGGCGGCGGTGGCAACAGTGGTCCCGCCAGCACGGGCGGACCCAACAGTGGCGGCGGCAGCGGCGGTGGCGGCGGCAATGCTAACAGCAATAGTGGCGCCGCTGCCGCACTGCTCAATGCCGGCAGCAACAGCAACAGTGGCGTTGGCAGCGGCGGCGCCGCAAGCAGTAACAGCAACAGCAGCGTGGGCGCCATGGTGGGCAGCGGAGGACCAGGATCCAATAGCCAGGGCAGCAGCGGTGGCGCAGGAGGTGGAGGAGGAGGCGGCGGCGGCTCTGCCACTGGCGGCAGCAGTGTGATGGGCAGCGGGGCCCTGGACTATGGCCAGCAGGTGGCGGTACTCACCCAGGCGGCGGCCAATGCCCAGGCGCAGCATGTGGCCGCCGCTGTGGCCGCCCAGGCCATACTGGCTGCCTCGCCCCTGGGCGCCATGGAGAGCGGAAGGTGAGTGGAGACTGAGACGGAGAAGGAAACTATGGAATACTAATTATACAAATTTCTGTACTTGCAGGAAGAGCGTTCACGATGCCCAGCCGCAGATATCGCGGGTGGACGACATCAAGGCATCGCCGGGCGGCCAGGGTCAGAGTTCGCCGGCCCAGCAATCGCCGCAGGATCGGGCGGCCGCCAAGCGCGCCGAGCAGCGGCGGGCCGAGCAGGAGCGGCGCAGGCGCGAAGCGGTAAGTCTTTCTTGGGCCTCCCCCCTCGAAACTCGAAACTCGAAACCCTAAACTCGATCTGAAACCATCTGTCTTGCAGTTGGCTGGCCAAATCGATATGAACATGCAGAGCGATCTCATGGCTGCCTTTGAAGAGACACTGTAGGCCAAGGCCCGTGATGGCAATGGCAAAACCCTCTCCACCAGCACCAGCAGCAGCAGTGCCTCCACAGAGGCCACAAAGCGGCGAGGGCTGAGGCGACAGCAACGGACAACGTTGGACAAGAACAACAAGAGAAAGAGGAGCTAGGACAGGAGCAGGCGCAGGAGCAGGAGCAGCCTCCCAGAGTAAACAAAAGCAAACAAAAGCATCAATTTAAGAAGCATGGTTCTAAGGCGTAACTAAACATACGTACATTTAGTGAGTATCTCTAATATATGCATAAAACATATACGAAAGGAGAGAGGAGAGAGGAGCAAGGAGAGAGGAGCAAGGAGCGAGGAGCGTGGAGCGTCGAAGAGCGGCCGGAGAGCAGCATCAGCAAATTTCCTTTTTGAAACACACACATTTTTTTAACTTACGATTATTATGATTGTGTATTTACCAACTATTAAGCGGATAATAACGATTAATGATTAAATTTTAAGAACAATGATGGTACGTGTATGATTATGATTATTATTAATTATGAGGGACATCGCTTGTGGTTCCAAAAACAAAACAAAAACAAAAAAGAAGCGAAAAACAAAAGCTTATGTTTAATATTATTATTCACGTGTATAGGCAAGTTTAGTTGGTAAGCTTTTTTTTCCCCTTTCATTGTATAAACACACCTATGCTTAGAGTTGTTAACTAATTTAAAAACCGTAAAAAACAACAAACAAAACGAAACTAAAGTAAAGCAAAAAAAAAAAGGAACTAAAAATAGAAGAAACCCCAACAGAAGCGAGCATATATTTTTTTTATTTAATTTTTTGCAAAACTTGCAATTTTAAATCATTGTTTTTTTTTACCCAGACACAACAACTGTAATTTATAATTTATACCACACACACTCACACACATGCATGACTAGGCACAGTTAGAGAGCAAGGATTAAGGAGAAGCTGGATATATATAAAGGCAACAAACGTAGCTCTTAAGTAGAAACGAAATTTTTTGTATGTAACGATGATGCAACCCGTAAAAAATTAATAATAAGGTTGAAACCACAAAACAAAACGTAACTAAAAGAGAAGAGAAGAACCAAACGAAGAACGGAGCGAGATAAAAAAGAGATGATGTAATAAAAACGGAAGAAAACAAAAAACAGCTATTATAATTTGTAATTTAATTTCTTTTCCATGAGAGAACCTTCCTCCCAGAACAACAACAACAAATTGCAGTGACAATTCAGTAAGCTAAATAGTGTGGGAGTCTCCAGTCCCCGTCCCGTCTGTCTGTTGCATTGTCTTCCAAAGCCTCAGCCTCAGCCTCAGCCTCAGCCTCAGCCTCAGCCTCAGCCTCAGCCTCAGCCTCAGCCTCAGCCTCAGCCTCAGTCTTCGCTTCAGTCCCACTCCCATTCCATCCTGAAGCCTCCAAAATGTGTGTGTCCTGTGTGTGCGTGTAAATACAGCTCCCTCGGGGGCAGGAGTAGCGGGAATTGTGCTAGCAACTATCTATGCGAAAGCTAACGACGGAATTCCAATCAATTCTTGTATATAGTAGAGTCTTCCCCGGTAGATTCTCCCCACACAAGGCCTCATCCTCAGTTGTTACATTGCCGCTGGCCAGGTTCGTTTCGTTTTGTGTAAATTAGCGAGAGAGCGGAGAGTAGAAAGGAATTATATATTACAACAAAGTAAACCCTAAATATATATAGTATATATACAGAAGAAGCATACATCAGAAAATACCACACATATATATATATATATACAAGAAAGAGATACCTTTTTTTTTCTATACTTAATTTTAGCATTTAATTCAGTGAGAGAGAAATGTACGAAAAAAAAAACAAAATAAAACTTGAGAACTAAATACAAAATACAAAAAAAAAAAAAGATTTAAAAACAAAAAGAAAAACGAAGTTTTTAATTCAAATGAAAACCCAACACACTATTATGTAGAAATATAATATATATATTATAAATATTATATTTTAACGAGCGAGTTCGAGTCCAATTTTTGATCAAAGTGCCCCAACTCTCGAGCAAAGGATGCGTTCTTTTGGCATTAATTAGCAATTAATTGTTGTACTTTTGTTGTACCTAAAAATAATGCAAATATCTGTGGGGTCATAGCCCTCCTGGGCGCTATGACACTCGCCCAAGCAAGCAGCAGCATGTAACATATAGCAAGGAACTCACTAAAAGAAGCACTTTTTCTATAACAAAAAATATAATAAAATAAGAAACATGATCCTTAGCCTTAAGCGCCTACCGCTAATAATAAACAACTAATAATTAATGAATATCGTTTATTAATTATTGTTCAATGCCGGGGGGGACAAACATTTTTGGGATCGCCTAACGTTTACACACGACTCTAGCTGTAACTCTCTCCCCCAAGTAGCGGATGCAAACACATAAATATATATACACACACATATATTATATATATATAAAATAACACACTTTTAAGTAAGCCCTTAATTAATAGTGAAGGAGGAGCAAGGTAGCAGTTATGTAACATTAAACAAAAGAGCATACGGAAACCAATTGAAAACATTCAAAAACAATACATATTTTACCTTTAGTGCGTACACACACACACACTTAGATTTAATGAAATCAACAACAAAAGCAACAAACAAAAAAAATGCAATAAAAAAAAATTAAAAAAAACTGAAGAAAATTAAAAATTACCAAAAAAAGTGAGGAAAAACAAAGAAAATTTGAAGAAAAAAAACTACAAAAAAATAAACAAAAGTTCATAAAAAATAACTCTGAGTGTGTTTTACTCTTTATAAATAAAGGTTTAAAAATTTTAAATTTAATGTATATTTTTGAATTGTTTTTTAAACTAAAATCCATTAACCAATCTCAGCTATTTATTCTATTTAACCATTTTTTACTCTCTATTTCCTTTTTTATTGGTTCGATATATCAAACATAAAATCGTTTTTAATTGCAAAATATCGAAAAAAATATCAAAAATTGATTACTTTAAAATAGTAAAAAGTGCAATAAAAATAAACCATTTTTTTAATATAAACTTAAAATGCTGATTTGTTAATCTTTGAAAAATGCTTTCTGATTTAAAATTAATGCTTTCTTAGCTTGGTTATAGATTTTTTACATTTTGATTTTGCCACCAAATGCATATCGATAAATATCGATTTGAAGTTTCTAAAATGCTTTAGTTTTAGGTGGTTTTAAATTCATAAAATGGCAAAAATGGTTGCAAAAAATACAAATATATTCCGATTCGATATTAAAATCTGTAATGATTAATAAAAAAAAATACGGAAGACAACAAATTTTAAATACAATTTTACACAACTTTTGCAATTTTCAAAAGAGGTTATTTGCATCATTAAAATTGTATAAAATTCAATAAAATAATTATTTTTTAAATTTATTAATCAAAGAAGGGTTTCGGATTTAAAATAATGAAATTAATTTTGTATGCCAAGTAATGATATTTTTTAACTTTGATTTACCTCCAAATGATCATATAAAAATATTAATTTCACGAATTTAATCTCGTTTCTTATTCCTTTTTATGAACCCATTGGAAAAACAAAAGATCTTTCAATATTTAACCGCTATTTATCTATATAAATATGAAATTGAAAATAAATATATAAATTTTAGCTGCGGACTGGAGATGCCGCTCCTGGGATGCTCAGGGAGTCTTGATCTTGGTGGTCGATTCCTGGGTTGTGGTGCCCGAACCGAGGGTATCCGCCTCCAGGTCTGCATTCGCTGTGCTCTGCTCCTCCTCCCTCAACGCTTGGGTGCTGGGCAGCGCGGATGGTTGCCTGGTGGTGGCCCTGGGTTCTGTCCGGATCGGGTGACGTTTGGTGGAGGTGAGCAGGGATCGAGGTGTAGTTGTGGTAGGAGTAGCAGTAGTCGTAGTTGCGGAATCAATGGTTCCCCGGGCAGTTGCTCTCGTGGTGGTGGTGCTGCTGCTGCTGGTATACGCCTCCGTGACCCGACCCACTCCCGGCAGGTAGAGCGACAGCGAGGAGTCCGTGATCTCACCGTAATCCTGACCCACATCGGGTATGTTGTACACATTGTAGGCATCGACGGCCCGGGAAACGGAGACCATGGGATTGGCCAGGCTCATCAGCTGCTGGAACTGCATGGGTGAGGGACTGGTGCTGGTCGACCGGGTGGTCATCGCCCTGGGCGTGGTGGTAATCCTTGGTGGCAAGCTAAGCCAAAGCTTGTTGTTCTTCGGTCTTGTTCGCGGTGGTGTGGAGGTGGTGGTGGCAGGAGCAGCTGCTGGAGTGGGAGCAGGAGTGGCTATCAGGTAGTAGACCTTCTTGGGCTGGCTGCTTGGCTTTGAGCTGGATTTCAGGGGCTTCTTCTTGTTCCGTCGCTGCTTCTTTTTGCGCAGACTTTTGGTGGGGGTCTGGCAGGGACCCTGGTGCAGGATGCGCAGGACTAGAGCGGATTGGTATAAGGTTGAATGTAAAATCAAATGAATTGAATTCAAGGAACAAACCCTGCTTCGTGTGGCACTCGCGTCGCCGCATCTCGCACTCATTGGCAAAGGTCTGCGGCACCGCACCCCCGATCTCGACCAGCGCGCAGACTGGCCGCTCCACTGGTGTGCACTTCATGGTCTGGCAGCTGGGCAGGCAGCGCTCCATCTCCGTGGGCTCCAGCTCTGCCATGGGAGAGAGAGATGGAGAGCAAAGATGAAGCTATCCGGAGGGAGATGAATCCTTTGGACTCACCTGTGCCGTACTGAAACAACATCTTCATGTTGTGCGCCTCCAGGCGGCAATCGTTCTCGAAATAGAAGGTATCGGTGCCATTGGTGGCACAGACGGGCACTCCACCGGCCTGGCACTGCGGCTGGTAGTCCACATACTGGATCTGCAGGTGCTCCGGATTGAGATTGAGGCCCGCGTTCAGTTTGTCCTTGTCATCGGGATCGTGGCCCACTCCGGATTCGCCCAGGATCTTGGCGTACTGATTGCTGGTGTAATGGGGGTCACTGAAACGCCAGTTGGCCAGCGGCGAGGACTTGCTGATGGCAGCTTCTCCTGCTCCCAGCCAGAGGATCATAAGCAGGGGTATGGTGATGGTGGCTTGCTTCCGACTCGACTGCATCTTCGGGGCGTTGTGCTGACCTCCATGGAAGTGTTCCCTGGCTTTATAGTGGCTCAAGATGCCTCTTATCGCCGGCATTCGCTGGCTGCATTTTTCCACCTACACCGCTGGCATTATCTCGTCTTTCACCGAGAAGCATTAATAATAAATTAAAGAATAAATGTATAGAAAGTAATGATAAGTTACAGGTGTGGCTGGCGCTCACCTTGCGACGTTCTTGTATCTGCGAGTGGCTGGCCTTATCCGTCAGATACTATAGCTATCTGGTAAGAGTACAAAAAACACCTGTAAAAGATAGGCTTTTGGGGCAAAATATCTCAGATGTAAGTTTTCACACATTTGTACCCTCTGTAAATATTTTCTCAAACAAGTACTCCTAGCTTTTCGGTTTTTGAAAGCCAACATTGAAGTTTTGAATTTGGGGATCACATTTCAAACCAAGTTTGCCATGAATTTAAACTTCCCTATACCCTCATAGTCTCTATAGTCTCTCTCACAAAATATATTTACGTCGTGTTGAGAACATCTATATATAAAATTTTTGTTCCAAAAATATTTCATTGTGTGCTATCTAACATTTCTAAAAATTTATATATTTTTTGTTCTTGTTTCTATCTAAATTTTCTTGTTTGTTTCAAAATGCTTCATGTGTGTTGCGTGTACGGTAAGAACAACGAGAAGTTTGTGTGCAGTGTTTCGTGTTTCGGTGCCACTAAAAGCTACAAGATGCATAACGCCATTCGTTTCGGCAAAGTAAAATGTTTCGGGCTGGCTTAAGGCTGTACTCAAAATTAGTTGAAAAGTGTTTTCGGGAAACAATCGCGCTCTTGTTACGCTATTGAATCCTATTTAGGATTGAGATATCACCAAAATTTCCTTCGCGTTATGCATCTTATGGCTTGTACAGTCTTTGGCCGTCCACTTTTTCTGGCTGCTTAATTCCCTGTTGCCTTAAATTGTTATATAATCTAATATTATCTTACTGTTAATTTTTATTTTTAGTACTGGTTGGAATGCTCCTGTTCATCTTTATTTTTAATTGCGTTGTCCAGGCGGCTCAGGTAGCTATTCCATTCCAATTTAAACTAAGATCTTAGATACTTACCTGCTCTTATCCTGCGGCAATTAGGGGCGAGATGGTGACACAGTGATTGTGCCCAATCGCCCGGTCATCCAGGAGCCACCTCAGACCCCCGAGCGTCCGCAGCCGCGTCGCTCGCTCCGACTGATCGAACGTCGCGCACGTGAGTCCCGATAAGCGGACAATTATTTGCTGTTACTTGAAATTTCATAAATTGTTGATTGTTTTGGCATATATATATATGTTTAACGTTTATATGAATATATATATAAGCCAGTTCTGAAACCTTCTGATTTCGAACATTATTTTTAGAGCAAAAACACGAATTTTCGGTATTCCATGGATGATTCGTTTTAGAAGAATTGTGTTCCGGCGGCTGCACCTGCCCTCAACAGTTCCCAGCACATGTCCCAGAAACTCGGATGATTGGGTGGATATGGTCTCTATTGGGCAAGTGTGGGATTGGTGTCCCGTTCAGAAAGGAACTTGGTGGCACCCAGTGGGCATCGGGTCCGCCCCGAATAAAGCTGGAAACCAAAATCGAATGTCATCCAACATGCTGTTCGACCTGGGAAATTCCCCCTGGATAACCTGTGACAGTTGAGTGAAGAGATCTGCCTACTTTCCTACGAAAACCCAATCCAACTCCTAGCCAACCCAATAGCAAACTCAAACTAAGTCCTCCCTTCCTCCACAAAACCAAAAGCAAAATGTAGTCCATAAGTTCAATATGTAAATTTGTAACCACTAATTAATAACTTAGCTTTATATAAATAAATAATATAGTTGTGCTTACCGATCGGTAATATCTGCTTTATATATAGGATATAGGATTTTGTTCGGACTTACCCGCAGTTGGGGACACTCAGCTACCCTTCATCGCCACACCGCAGACTTGGTCAAGATTCGTCGATGATTAAGTCCCTTCGAGTGCAGAGGTTATTGTCACAGTTATTAACACACTTTTGATCACACGATTATTAACACGGACGTTAGTTGTTGCGCGTACGGGTAGAAAGCCGCGGACAGACTGAGGCAGCAGGGGCGAGTGGCCTCTATTTATACGTGTGGCAGGTGGAGAGTGAGAGGCATAGATCGAGAGTGAGATCGAGAGTGAGAGGGTGAGGGAGAGTGATGGAGTTAGAGGGAGAGGGAGATAGAGAGCGAGAGTGAGATATAGAGAGAGAGAAAGATACAGAGAATAAGAGAGAGCTAGAAACACAGATCGAGAGACAGATGCGCATAGAGAATTAGAGAGCCATGAGAGTGAGAGGGAGAGAAATAGAGCTAGAGCTAAACAATAATATTTTCACTATATACTATATGCGTATATGTATCTCTATCTATATATTTCTTTGACTTTCTATCTCTTTCAGTGAATTTCTCTATATCTCACTATCACCAGCAAACTCTAGCTATATTTCACTATTTGTCTCCCTCTCACTCTCATGCCTCTCTAATGCTCTGTCTCTCGATCTATCTATTCTATCTCTCTCTTATTCCCTGTATCTCTCTCTCTCTCTCTCTATTTCTCTCTCTCGCTCTCTATCTCCCTTCCCTCTAACTCTCTAACTCCATCACTCCCTCTCACTCTCTCTCCACCTGCCACACCTATAAATAGAGTCGACTCGCCGCAGCTGCCTCAGTCTATCCGCGGCTTTCCACCCGTACGCGCAACGATTGACAGTCCGTGTTAATAATCGTGTGATCAAAAGTGTGTTAATAACTGTGGTGATACCCTCTGCACTCGAAAGGACTTAATCATCGATGAATCTCGGCCAAGTCTGCGGTGTGGCGGTGAAAGGCAACTGAGTGTCCCCAATTGCAGGTAAGTGTGAACCAAGACTATATCCTATATTTAAAGCTGATATCACAAAGCTAACTTATTAATTAAGAGCATTAATTGCTTAGCCTACCGCTCGAGTGAGTGGTTACGATTTTAAATATTAAACTTTTGCAAAACATTTTGTTCATTAAATTGGTTTTGTGGAGGAAGGAGAGGATTTAGTTTGAGTTTGCCATTAGGTGGGCTAGGAGTTGGATTGGGTTTTCGTGGATACCGTGCTTTATGTTTAAAATTGGCGCATTTTACGGTGTATAATCGGGCAGCACTGGTTCTCGCTGGCCACAATAAAATCAAAAATCAAAAACTTTCACTGAATTTATAGGTTGATTTATTCACTTTAAATTATGCCAATGTGGACTGGGCCTAATATTAATAATACTAATAATAATCATTAAAAATAAATCCTAGTTTTAAATAAGATTTAAAATGTCCCGCCAGCTTTCTTTCAGGCTGTAAACTTCGCTGTTAGCAGCTTAGCTATTTACCCGCCAGATCTGGCGGATTGCTCTCTTTGTATCTTGCGGATATCGATACCACAAATACTTTCGCGATACTCACGAAGCAGCCGAGCTATCTAGATATCGATACGAAAATATATCCAAACACCTGAAAGTCGCTAACGCCGTGAACTAATTGTTATTTTTTTCTACGGGCCAATCAGTAAAATTAAGTAGTGCAGCGCGATTGAGCTTCTCCGATATCCTGTAACGCGACCGAGGATATAGTGCCGAGGATCAAAGGAAACAAAGTTGATTTGTTTATTTCTGCAAGAGCTCGACGGCGGCAGGGCTGAGTGTGTGTGTGTGAGAGTGTGAGTGAGTGTGCGTGCGCTTCATTTTTATATTCCGAAGTGCCGCTCCGAATTAAACAAAATATACACGGGTCTCCACGAATCCTCCCCCTCTTCCTCCGGCGATAATAAATAACATTAAGAGAGAGCAAAAGAAGAACGCTAATATTTTGTGGCTTGTCGAATGCAAAAGAACACTACCGATACAGCGAAGTAAAAATCAATAATTAGAGCTCGTTCCCAAAGCAAAGCAAACGCAAAAAAAGGTATGCAGTAGCAAAAAGAACAAACCATTGGCACAACCAAACCAACAAACCAACACACATACACACACTAGAAGTATGCATGTGTGTGCACATACATGCGGAGCCGAGGTGTATGTATGTATTGTATCTTTTTGTGTTTTGGGCATATTAATGCAAATAAAGGGCGAGCGAGATGCAGATACGCGGGACAGCAGCACGAGGAGGAGGAGGAGGAGCAGTTGATAAATATTGCGATAATGCGAAAGCATAACTCGACATGCGACGGACCATCTTTATTTACATTACATGACATCCCTCGCATGTAAACTGATGCTGACCACGAAGGAAAGCTGCGAGGGGGGGAGAGGAAGCATTCGAAAATCCCACCTTTTGGTGCAGTTTTCCGGCCCCCTGCCTGTGTGTGTGTGTGTGGAAAAGTGCGACGTAACCCATTACGAAGTACCGTCCCCACCACCCCCCACACATGGAAGAGGAAAAGGTTTTCCCCCACTTTGCATCGCCTTCGCTGCCGCTGCTGCTGCATTGCAGTGAGTGGTGCTTTTCCGTTTCGCTTTCTTGGCAGCATACGCATGCATACTCTCTCTCCCTCTCTCTCTCTCTCTCTGCCTTCCTCTCCGTGCTCTGGCTTTGTAACCCACTCAATAGGGTCGTGCCCAGAGCACACGTACACATACCTTCGCACACACATACTCGTGTGCTTTGTCGAATGTGCAATTGCGGTAAATAAAAAAAACAAAAGGTGACACCAAGTCTGATTTTACATTCTGCCGAAAGGCGTGAATTTTGACAATTTACATACATACGTGCATGTAATGTCTAATTACCTAATTGTGCCGACAAAGTATCGGCTAACTATAGCTTTTAGCATGTGCCATGGGAAGGCCATGGTACCCGAGAGTGAGTGTATGAAAATCGATTAAATCATGTAACTAAAAACATGCAAGACAGCATACAAAGGTACATGTGTATTTCCCCCTACACACTGTGTGTGTGTGTGTTAAAAAACACAAAACCAAGTAATAAAAAATAGAACGATTCCGGCTAATAGGAGTGATGCCAAATCGAAAAGTCAAGGCCGCTTTATCGGATCTATTCATTTTGCGTGTAAAATAAAGTTTTTGTTTTGGTTTTTGCAGTTTTGACTAGTGTAAAAACCAGTTTAAAAATATGCTCTTGATTTTTGCCGACTTGTAAAGCTATCGTTATCGTTTCCTTAATCGAACAAATCTAGACAAGAATATTCTTGCAGTTAGGCTTTCTCCCTTCGTATATTGTATATTGTATATCTAATTAATAATTAGTAATTAGCAATTATTTTGTTGTTTTTGAAACTGCTTACGTTTTTTTTTGTTAATTTTAAATCGGAGTTTTCGAGTTTACAATTAATAATAAAATTGGTGTTATCTCATCGACATAATTTGAAATCACAATCAAAAATTAGCACAACAGATTTGAGCAAAAGACATTATATAAAGTACATAAAGTGAAATTCGATTCCAAAGTCATGTTAAACAGCGCAAATAACAATTCTCTCCAGCATGTAAGTAGACGAAAAACGTCATTAAATAGTCGATTTTTCCTTGCCTTGTTTATATATTTTTGCATGCTTGCATATATGTATGTGCATTATTGCATTTTCTGCATTTTTGCGTACTTGCATTTCCGTCTACTTCTATCGCATCATAGCGCACTGCCTGTGTGTGCATGTCTCTGCCTGTCAAGCTTGGGTAAAGGTTTGATTTTGTTTTCGAAATGGGATTTCTTGCTTAATTGTTAATTGTATTATATTTAAGTTCACATATTAACAGTAAAGAGTTTCCTTATCCTAGTTAAATTTAGCGAAGAAAATTTTTCCTACTAAGATCAGAGCCTTTATTTGCTATATTCTGTTGAAAATTATTGTTATATTCAATTATTAACCATTAAAATCTTAAATCAGTCTTATAAGATATGCAATTTCTCTGTAAATTGAAAATAGGAACTAGCATTGCATTCAATTTGTTACAAGACTTCACCTTTTCCATTCTTCTTAAACTTTTGCAGGTTTATTTTTTATGATTAATTAAAAATCGTTTCATTCTCCTGGCTTATGCGTAGAGTTAATATTCCCCAAACTCTTGGGTGAAGATAATCAATAATTTTAATTATAAAACTATTCTATGAAATAACCATGCATTTTCTAGTTCGTGTTAATGCACAAATACTGAGAGCTGATCTTGATTATATTAAACTTTTCGAATTTGTGCCCTCACATGTCCGTCCGACACGAATGACACTCGAAACACAGGTGTGTTGTTATATAAAAATATGTTGCAATGAATTCGAAATGCTCAAAAAATGAAACAAAAACAAAGCAATTTTAAGAGGAAGTCTCGAGCCTAACGAGTTTTGATTTGTTCTAATACAGATATTGATTTTAAATCGATTAAAAATCGATTCACATGATGATACCTGCACGTGCATGCCTGATATCTTACTTATTTCCTGCTTAGCTTACCCTTTTTCTATATGGATAATGTAAAGATTAATTTCCATTCACACTTAACATTAGTCTTAATGTTAAATTTTAGTTTTATTTAATGTGTTTTGTAAATAAGTTAGCATTTTCTTATTGAGTTGTTCACACGTCATTTTTTTCTATGAAACTAATATCTTGGTACTTTGGAAATTCAAAAGAGCCGCGCACACATGCCAAGCTCATTCCATGTGGAATAAAGTTGGGACCAAAAATATATTTTCTTCAGATAGAGATTTGAAAATGTATACCCCGAAGTATAGAATTTACACATATACACACACTTTGTATTTATTTAAAAATGCTGTGTCGTTGATTACTGCAAATTTTGATACGCAAATGCAATTCATGCATCTCTGAGTTTGTGGTGCTGCAGCTGCTGCAGCAATTACCGCTCCACCGGCATCCAAATTTTGATGTAATTTCGTTTCGACCTTTCATTAATTCTACAAATCTCCGATCTGCCTTCCTTTGCGGCGGCAATTCTAGCAAAAGTTGTGCTTTTATCAGCACCAAAGCATCAGCTTGGCCTCGGAAAATGGCAGGGTACAAGCGCACACTGTCGCAATAATAATAAAATATTAAATTATAGCGTTGGCTTAGGGTGGATTGCTATCCTTTAAGCCAGAGTAAAATCCATGAAATATCAGTATAAAACATTACTTCATTGATGCTACCTTATTCCGTTTTTAATACACATTTTGATTGGTACTTATGCGGACTTTAAGGGAAAAACCATATTCCTTCCTTTAAAAGGGTATACAAATATCGAGCCCCTCGAAATGCACAGGGCTAGTCGTGCAAATTATCTACACACGTACCAGCATGTGTGTTATACACATGTATCTTTTTTTCTTCATAATTTCAGTTCCTTCTATAAAATTAGCCGCAGATTGCTTTTGTCGTTGTCAGTTAAATGTCAGTGCTTAGCCGGGAAACTCGAAAATCATCATCAGTCGTCGCTAAGTTGAACACGATACTCGGTCGTTGGTCGTCGGTCCTAGTTTTATTTCGAGCATTGGGAATACATTGGATAGAATTGGCCAAAATGTATCCTGTATCCTATAAGCCAGGGCAGAGGGGGTGGCATAAATCCTTTCACTACCAACACCATCATCATCACCATCATGCCATGCGTGTGGCCAAGACTTCCATTTATTATCACCGACAGCAGCAACAATTTTCAAGCTTTGCTAGCAAAAGGTCGCGCTTTTTCTTTAAACCTCGTTTTATGCGTCCCTCATATATGGCTTACAACGTGAGTAACATAAAGTAATGGTGATGGAAAGGACAAACTGATGAAAAGCGGGGAGAGGAAAGTGGAAAGGATACGTTTTTAAGTCAGCTGGAAGCTATATATATACAGAAACAGAACATAAAACATATACCTAGCACAGGTTTTAGGTGCAGGATATAACAATTATCTCTTACAGTTACAGTTCTTTTTATTTTAAGCTAATAGTAAAATCGTCTTGTTATAACTGTCTATATAATATATAGTATCGATGTTGTTGTGCTGTAACCGTGACTAAAAACTAATAATGTGTGTGTATGTATGTATGTATTGATAATTAATAATAAATTAATGAACTAATAATGTTAAAACATATTCAAATATTTATATTTAAAAAAATTTGGAGTTTTTGGCATTTTTTTTATTCAAAAATCGATTTTAAATCGATTAAGGTCGATGTTTTTTCATCTCTAATAAATATTAAATGGATCTCAAAAATAATCCTTTTTCGATAAATTTTTTGTATTAAAAATCGGATGAAATCTATATATTCAAATTTAATAAATAAAAATGGAACTAAAAAATATTCCAAGTTTTTTTTTTTTAGATTTTAAATACATTAACTTTGACGTCTTGTCTACATTATTTTGTATAAAAAATCTATTTTAAAGCAGAAGTTTTACCTTCTCTAACAAACAATACATGTTTTAAAAATATAAAAAGTTTTCGATACATTTTTTGTATGTAAAAGTAAATTAAAATCTATATATTCGTCTCTAATAAATAAAAATGGAGTTGAGAAATACTTTAAGTTTTTCTATATATTTTTGTATGGAAAAATCAAATCCCTAATAGATAACTTTCGATGTTTTTCCTTCCCTAATAAAAAACATACATATATATATTTGTATAAAAAATCGATTTTAAATCGATTAACTTCGATGCCCTTTTTATATTTATAAATTCGTATGAAAAACTCGATTATAAATCGATTAACTTTGATGCTTTTTCATCTCTAATTAATACACACATACATGCACACAAAAAACAGGTCCTTAAAAGGAAAGTTGTGAATGCTTTGTTGTTGTACTGTACATGTCCTTTGAATGTCTCAAAAATCGACATCCTCGAAATGAATATAAATTATTTATTATTATTATTAATTTTTAATATATACAATATCCATATAGCCGGTAACAGCACCATCTGAAATCAACATGAATGGCTATAACCGAAAGTCGCCACAAAAGCGGCGCTATGATATGCCAAAATATGCTGGTAAGTGTCTGCTCTCCCAGGTTTTATATATATTATATTTAATAATGCTGATTAATGCGTGTATATTCTGGACTCTCACAGTTCCGCCAAAAAAGAAAACAAGCAAGGAACGCATACCACAGCCGAAGAATACAGTAGCAATGCTAAATGAGTTAAGACATGGACTGATTTACAAATTGGAGTCACAGACTGGTCCGGTGCACGCACCCTTATTTACGATATCCGTTGAGGTGAGTTATGCACATGTATTTGATATATGGGAAACTATTTTTAAAGAGTCATGCTCGCGAGAGGGGGTTCCGTTTCACTAAAAGTTAATGGTTGCTCGGGGACGACCCAATTCAAAAGGAAATCAAAAGATTCGCTCAATTGGGGACCTTTCCTTTTACGCTCTCACTTGCTCTTATTGCGAGAGTACATGATCTCGCTCTCTCTCTCGCTCTAAATTCGAGAGCAAATGATCTTTCTCTTGCTTTTGGTGCGAGATGACATATTTCTCTCTCTCCCTCTCTCACTCTTAATGCGAGAGCACATGATCTTTCTCTCTCTCTCTCTCTTACTATAAATGCGAGAGCAGGTGATCTTTCTCTCTCACTCTTAATGCGAGAGCACATGATCTTTCTCTCTCTCTCTCTCTTGCTATAAATGCGAGAGCAGGGAATCTTTCTCTCTCTCTCACGCTCTAAATGCGAGATCACATGATCTCTCTCTCTCTCTCGCTTTTTCGCACTACCTGGCTCTATAATTCCCAACTTATTCTAGCGTTGAACTACGTTAATACTGACGGCGTAAAGGTGACTTTTTATTTTCAATCGATACAAATAGCTTATGATTAACTTATATTTGCTGTCTTTATATTTTATTATTAAAAAAAGAAAGATTAATTATGAATAAAGATTATTTATGAATCAACATTTTTATTAGAAGTAAATTCAAATACGACATGCATCGATTTGCCTTGCACTATAATTCCCAACTGGTTCTAGCGCTGAACTACATACATACTGATGAGGAATCGGTGACTTTTAATAACCAATCGATATAAATAGCTTATGATTAACATATGTTTGCTGACTACGTGCATTATTTATGAAAGTTACTTGATATTCAAAACTATTTCGTTTATGGCATCATTTCGGGTTGCATATATTACATACTGTGTGTTCCACGCGAGCTCATCGAAATGACATATCAATAGATCGATAAGTATATGGGGGTTGAGGGGCCATAAAAAAGTGCATGACAGCTAAACGTTAAGATGGCTTACTAAGCAACTAGTACACTTTATGCCCAGTATAGGCAATAAACAAAAGGGACAATCGTTTAGGTTGTTTTGATATTTGCATCTGCCACAAATCGATTTGGGGCACCCCAAGTGTAGCCCCAAAAAATCCCCACACGATGGGGATAGTTAATATCGTTGCGAATGATGTTCTGTACATATTCTTGCTATCTTTTCCGACTCACAGGTCGATGGACAGAAATATTTGGGCCAGGGACGAAGTAAAAAAGTAGCACGCATCGAGGCAGCCGCCACCGCACTGCGAAGCTTCATACAGTTCAAGGATGGAGCTGTCCTGTCGCCACTAAAGCCATCGGGCAACCTGGACTTTACGAGCGATGAGCATCTAGAAAATGGTATTGAAAATTTGTCCAATCAAAAATTGATCGCACACATTGAGACGTTGATGTTGACTGAAAAGAAATCCAACCTTACCTCGCTTGAACAACCCACGTTGCGTCTTCAAATGTTTTGCATGAGTCAGAGCAAGTATTAGTGAAATTTTTCGTTTTCCTTACTTTCCTTTTGTTTCGAATACCTTTTAATTTTATTATTTAATCATAATTTTTATTCGGGTCTTGAATGAAGCTTATACATATTTATATTATTAATGGCAATCTTTACATTTATTTCGAGAGATCTATCTTCATCATGTTAGATCAGGTTGGATTTACTTCTTAATAATCAAGAAAATAATATATTTTTGAGGGAATAAATAATTATTGGGATTCTCCAGAACATATTTTTACAATGTCAGTTTTAGAGCTTTGACTTTACACAAAATTTAATAAATTAAGTCAGATTTCGATAAAACTCTTTAAGAGCATTAGCCCAATTTTGCATATTTAATTTATATATTTATATTATTTAAGACAATGACTAAAAATATAGATATATCGATTGATATTGATATTTTACGTGGAGGTGCAATAAGTATGTATTCTGATTGATAAATATATAAATGAATTAAATTAAATTTTATTTGTATACTTTTCGATAATATTGATATTTCAACGAAATTTTCTTCATATATCAAAGTTTATTTTATTTTCGATATCATTTGAGAAATATATTATATATTTTTTATATTGTATATAAGAAATAAAATAATCTTTGATATATGGAAAATTATTTATATACATGGGACTTTTCCTTTCAATTTTAGTTTTAAACTTTAATTTTACTTTACTGCAATTTTTGCTCGATTTTCAGGATTTTTCCTATTTTTTTTTTGAGAAATTATGTTAAAAGAAAATTATTTTGAGCCATAACTGTATTATGTTTATTAATAAATAATCAGTTTAATAAGTCAAATTCGTGTATAATAATTCAAAGATGTTCCATTAGAGCTGGAAAATGTTGGATGTTTTTTTGTATTAATTTTTTAAATAATTTATTTATTTATTAAGATTCATTTAATAGAATCATAACAGCAGTGTTAAGGAATTATAAGTAATGGTTTCATTATAAAAAAGATTGTTAAGTAGGCAATATGTTCTTTGATATTTTAAAAATTATATAAACTCAAACGATTTCATTTATTTATTTTACTTATTTAAGGTTTCATTTTTTGTTTATTCTATGTTTCAAATTGTATTTTTTCATTTATCGCCTCAGTTGTAATAGATTAAAAATCCGTTTTTGTCTACCAAAAAATTTGATTCTTTTCCAGCTCTACGTCTCAAGCCAAGATAGATTATCAAGTTTTTTTTAACACTTTGATTTATTTATTTCTTTTATTGTTGCTTTTGCTATTAATTAATAGGCAATCTTAGTCTGACAGTTACGCTTATTTTTTTTAGTATTTCCCCCCTTGTAATCCTGTAAAGTGTAAATAAGTGAATAAGTTTTGTCTATCCAAAAATATATAACCTCTTTGCTACCTATTATATTATATATACATATTTATATATTCATTTCAACCGTGAGATAATCCTCAAGTACATATTACTGATTTCTGATATATGTATTATTAATATCAATTCATTCGCAATTTGCATTAGTTAATTTAATTTAATTCCTCATGTTTTCCTTGCATTATTCGTCTTCTAATAATAAATAATAATAATAATAATACTATATGGTTGGAGAGAACATAATTATAGATGGTTAAGAGTCGCATCTCGGTGATCTCGGAACAATCAACAATTTTCACTAACTCCATTTGTGTATTGGTAGATGTGAGCAAGAGTGCCATTGCTGTGGACGGCCAGAAGAAGGTGCCAGACAAGGGTCCGGTCATGCTGCTCTACGAGCTCTTCAATGACGTTAATTTCGAATGCAATAACATCGACGGTGCTCAGAACAATTGTCGTTTCAAGATGACGGTGACCATAAACGAAAAGAAATTCGATGGCACAGGTATGTCCACCAAATATGCGGGTATGACACTGCATTTAAAAACGTTATTCTGCTCTTTTCAAGGACCCTCGAAAAAGCTGGCCAAGAATGCCGCGGCCAAGGCAGCCCTGGCCTCCCTGTGCAACATCTCGTACAGCCCCATGGTTGTGCCGCAGAAGAACGTGCCACTGCCCATCGACGACAAGTCCTCGTCCATGGAGCTGCCACAGATCCATGCCGATACGATCGGACGGCTGGTCCTGGAGAAATTCATGGAGGTTATCAAGGGCCAGGAGGCGTACTCGCGGCGAAAGGTATTGGCGGGCATTGTAATGACTGAAAACATGAATTTTTGTGACGCCAAAGTGAGTGCCATATATTATCCTCCATATAGATTGTATTATATGCCACATTATGTACTCTCGTCCAGGTCATCTCAGTCTCAACGGGCACCAAGTGCGTCAGCGGGGAGCATATGAGTGTGAACGGAGCTGTCTTAAATGATTCTCATGCCGAAATAGTGTCCAGGCGATGTCTTCTCAAGTACTTATATGCCCAGTTGGATCTCCAGTGCAATCAGGGTATAGTTGTTTGTTGCTATTGCTAAGCTATGGCTCTCTATCTAAGAACTAAGTACAGTAAAGTAATTTAGATACCATATATGTGAGACCCTATGATTTTTACCCACAAACGAGGTACCAAGTACAATCTTATTTGGTTTTAGTTATTATTTTTACTAATTTCCCTAAACAAAGCATTGAAAATAATCATTCTTGTCCGTTTTAACAATGAAAATAATGAATGAGGTAGGCTTCTTCATAAAAAACTACAATTTATATACATATTTTTTAAATTTATTAGTTTTAGCGACTTGAAAGCATTCAGCATTCCATTGAAATGATAAAAACAGGCTCTTTAAGTGAAACTGTATTTCTTGACTGTTAAGTTTTCCACCAAATTAGTGAATACGTAGAGTATATAGCAAAATATCGAAAAAACTATCGGGCTCTATATCTCATCGAATATATCGTAAACTCATAAATATATCTAAATCAATATGGATATCGCATTTACCGTTAAAATATCGATATTATCGAAATATACACCAAAAATGTTCATTCAATTTGTCTCTCTTCGCATGTATTGGTCCGATGTATCTAACAGAATATCGATTTATCGCACATATATCGCAACGTTAAAATATAATTTTGTACTAAATGAACGATACATGATCGATATATCGATATTTAGTCCTTCTAGTATAGACATTTGTTTTATTTTTATTATTTTTTGGCTTTATGCTTTCGCCCCTCGCCCGTCCCGCCTTGTACTTGTATTGCTTTGTGGTCGTACTTCTTTTCATATATACTTGTGTGTGTATGGGTGAAAAGAAAGAATGCATAAGAAAAAAAAAACAAAAAACAAAAACATAAATCTATATAATTTTACTTTAATTTACAATTTGATTACTCTTATTCAATTTTCTCTTAAATTTAGCCACAGCATATCAGTCGATTTTCGTGAGGAATACTGATGGGCAATACCCTTATAAACTAAAATCCGGGGTACATTTCCATTTGTATATAAATACAGCACCTTGTGGGGATGCACGGATATTTAGTCCTCACGAAAACGACACAGGTGTTGATAAACATCCAAATAGGTTGGTACTACCGATATTTTATAAATACTTGCTACTTTATTATTACAACAACAACAACAACAACAACAAAATAATAACAACATCAACAACAATAGTCTTATATTATGTTACTTAATCACACTGTCTGTCGGAATTTTGTTAACAGAGAAAAAAAAAGTTCAAACAAGTTAGATACAACCATTTTTTTAAATTAATATTCTGGTACGTTTTATGGCTATATTTTTAAGATATATATATTTATGCATATATATATGTTTTGAAATATATATGTATATATACATATATAAAGATGTATACATACAGTTGCGTGTCTATATAATTTGTAGGCCACAGGAGTCGATTTGGTAAAAATCATCTGGCGTTACGCATCTTGCAACATTTTGTTTTTGTATATCCAATGAAAAATACAATTTTATGTATTTTAACATTAGTATCAAAGCAGAATCAGAACTTATAAGCCGTTTGCTGCTGCTTGACTTGTACATTGCAGGCAAGAACTTTATAAAGAGAGCGGGTTTTTTTTTAATGTATATAGACAATATATTGGAACCTTTTGTTTGTAAATTTGGGAAGCTATATGCACTATAAACTGCTGCCAGATCAGTAGGCAGCCTTATTTCTTCTTCATTTTACCAGATGACTTTTGGCCTTTGCAAATTATATGCTGCCCCACTGTATGTATAGGATTTAAGGTCAAACGCAATCTGTTAACAAGCTTGAAGATATTGAAAAACCTGGAGTACATAGTGTCTGTATACCTGATGGGGCTAACAGTTATAATTTTCAGGTTTTTCTTGCTTTTCCTGTGTTTAAATTAGATTATTTCGATGACTTGCTGGAAAATCATCGATGTTAATCGGTTAGAAATCGATTTTCAATGAACACAATCAATGTTAGCCGATTTTGACATTGATTTTCATTGGAAAACTTCGATACTTTTCCAACTAAAAACAATTTAATTTAACAAAGAACAGATTTAAATGGTTTTCCTTTAATAACAAAACGTATTATTTTTTCAAAGACAATAACACACTGAATAGAATCTAGAAATCGAATATTTAAATATTTCCCAAGTGTCTCCCAGATGTCTGTCTGCAGTAATTACCATCAATAATACATAGACTCCCAACCATAATCACTTTTAACAATACACAAATAATTTATATATATAAAGAAGTTGTACGAATTTCAGACAAGTCAGGATTTATAAAATATAGAACATCATTTTCAGGACAACAACAGATTTAAATTTAATTTGAAAAATGAATAAGAAATTACATACTTGAAAATATAATATATATAGCATATATATATAATATATATTTCATTTGGAGAGGAAGAGAACAGGAGAAACCAGTCTAGTTTGAAGGAAAGATTTTGTTTCTCCCCTCTTGGCATGTTCCCGAAACTCTCAAATTTCGATCTGGCGAATAATCATGATGTATCTTCTCACGTCCATATATTTTCTTGCAAATGCCGCGATTTCCATGAACAAAACTTATCGTCAAAATCAACAGAAAAGCCCGTGGCCAGTTGCGCACCAAAATAGAGTCCGGCGAGGGCACAATTCCAGTCAAGAGCAGCGACGGCATCCAGACCTGGGATGGGGTACTGCAGGTATTATTTATTCCACTTATAAACTCTTAAAATAATTATATCCCCGGAAATGCTAAACGAAATACAATTTTTGTGCCTCCCCAGGGTCAACGCCTGCTAACCATGTCCTGTTCGGACAAAATCGCTCGCTGGAACATCGTGGGCATACAAGGTTCCTTGCTGTCTTCCATTATTGAGCCCGTATACCTGCACTCGATCGTCCTGGGCAGCCTGTTGCACCCGGAGCACATGTACCGTGCCGTCTGCGGTCGGATTGAGAAGTCCATCCAGGGTCTGCCGCCGCCGTATCATCTGAATAAGCCGCGCCTGGCCCTGGTCACGTCGGCGGAGCCACGGAATCAGGCCAAGGCCCCGAACTTTGGCATTAACTGGACCATCGGGGACACCGAGCTGGAGGTGGTCAACTCCCTGACGGGTCGCACCATTGGTGGCCAGGTGTCGCGCATCACCAAGCAGGCGTTCTTTGTTAAATATGGATTTCTAATGAAGAATCTGCCGGGCATTCCCGTTCGCAAGGTGACCACGGACTATGGTCAGACCAAGGCGAATGTCAAGGACTATCAGGTGAGCGGTTATTTATTTAACATTATAGATTAAAATATATATATATATGTGTATGTGTGTATTGATGCATTTCCCCCTCTGCAGACCGCGAAACTAGAATTATTTTCGGCCTTCAAGCGCGAGGACCTTGGCAGCTGGCTGAAGAAACCAATCGAACAAGACGAGTTCGGGCTTGTCGAATGACTGCATTCAGCGATACTACTATATAATATTTATTATTATATAAAAAAAGACAAAAGCAACGGCAAGCAATTAATAGAGTTAGAAGACATAGATTTTAGGCAAAGGAACAATTCTTTTTCGCAGCAACAGCGAGTTAAATGTAATAATACTTATTATTATTATAATAATCACCTGCCAACCTTGTATTCCCAACAACAACAGCAATGCAACAGTAACAACAACAACAACAAGAACAACAAGAACAACAAAAATAATATAAACAAAAACAAGAACAAGAACGACAGCAAGAAGCACAAAGATGCTAACGCTCGATCCATAAAAAACGGCTCTAGAATATTTATAGAATAGAATGTAGTCTTTATGCTGGAACTGAGTAAAGGAGTATTATGGCGTTTTTTGTTGATATCAAAACGGATTCTTCCATATCCCGACCTTGGTTACCTTCTCCCACGATTCGTTCTCTAAAAAATACAAATAAATATATATATAATATATATACGCCTTAGCTACACTGCTTAGACTTGACAAGAAAATAAATATGAAGGTGGGCTTTCATTAGATTTCTTCTGTTTGTGCCTACTTAACGAGATTAACGAGAAGCAGAGAATGTGGTAATAAATACAGTTTGGAACGTGTGGAAAATCTTGCAGTGAAATCGAGAAATACCAATAACGATTAAGCAATGTATGTTGTTAAGTAATGCTATTTGCAAGGACATGAGAATAACAACAATAATGATAACAAACGTTAAAAGAACAACTAATAATCTAACAAGGTCACGCTTTATAAAATAATAAACTCGAAAGTAGACTCTAGGGCGAATCTGCATACGTACATACTTTCCACTTTCTTCGAAATCATATAAACACATATATATATATATACAACCTAGGCTTTCCAACCATTTTCAAAGGTATTTAATCAATTAATGATTACGTAGATTTCTTTATGATATGTAGAAGGCAACCGAATAGATTAGTTACAGTCCGAAGCTTGTAGCGTCACCTTTATCTAATATCTAACTATCCTTTTCGTAAATTAGCTGCATCACCCTAGTTTTCGTCTCAGTATCGATAGAAATCGATATGCGCCATAGAACCTTTCCTGCTTAAATTTATAACCTAGGGATGACAGAAATCATTGATAGAGCTATATATTATTTCACACGTAAGTCGATATATTAGTCGATATTTTAAAGTTGAGATTTATGAGCAATAAATCGGTATTTTTCTTAAAAGTTTCGAACAATATTTTGGCTAATTTTCGATTAATATCGATATTTTAAAGTAAAGTGTCATATTTTTCGATATATATCAAAGTTTTCGATATATCGAGATTTCGAAATAAAATATTTCGGAATATTGAGTGCAATATTTCTGTCGATAAATATTGAGTGCAATATTTCTGTCGATATATCGTATCGGACTTTTCCTCTCGATATACCTTCCTCATACCATTATTTTTCGGTGCCTGTCCGATCTGAGAAATACTTAGTGCATTCTTTAAAGAATTACTCGGTGCACCAGAGTAAACGAGATGGCAAGTCTTTTGTATTTTAAAATATAAAAATGTTTTCCGTTTGTTTTTTACAACTATTCATTAACTTTAAGCATTTCCCCTTCGAAGACTTCCCCTGAGTTCCTTGTATTACTTTTGTTTTTCCAACAACCAACCCCTGCATTACCTGGTTTATACTTAAATAATAACGAAGGAATGAAGAAACTAATAATGTGACGACATAAATGACTTGAGTAATACCGCATATATAAATGGATAAAGAAAAGTTGATCTTATATAAAATACTGTGATACTAAATTTTACTAGTACTTCCAGCATAGCTGCATTTTATCCATTCTTAAATATTCTATGTTATAGGAGAAGCAGCATCAGATAATAATCATACAAATAATAACCGTTATATAGGAAAACGAACAACAAATTATTACAAGAATCGAGGGAAATATTAAAACAATGCTTGTCTAAATTAGAATTTCAAATAAGAGCAAAGAATTTTACACAGAAGATACATGAATATGTGTGGGGATAAAGGGGGTTTCTCAAAGGTCTTTTGTTTTTATTCTCGATTGCGAAACAAGCGTCTTTTGAATATATATACACACATACATATATGGGAAATAGATAGAACCTGGGTTCGGCTAATTATTGTTCAATATTTATTAGATTTACTCCTCTAAGACAATTAATTACTATTACGAAAGGGAGCCTCCTCTTTACATTTAAATAAGTTAAACGGAAAAGCTAGTCATTAAACGAGTTTACTTGTTTCTTGTTATATCGAATGGTTGAAATTCTAACAATTCTTTCAGTTGTTTAGCCTGATTATTTTCATAAAATAATAGCTAAAAAAATACATATAAATATATATATAAATAACAGAATTTTAAAGCGAAACCCGTACTTGCAAGAATAATATATATATATATATATATATATATATGAATAGTAAGCAAAATACAAAAGATTGCTCAAGCTGCAAACACTTTTGGTAGTTATTCATTATTTTCCGGGACTTCCCTTACTGGCAGGACGAAGAAAAACAAGAAAATTGTGGAAAAATCCATTGCAAACACAGTGATAAGACGAGATTGTATTTCTAAGAGTAGAAATACAGCGTACACACACGTAGCTATATATAACGACAATGTTTGAATTGGTCTGAGAATACACCCGAAATACAGACCAATGTTTATTCCATTTGTAACCCCATGAGAACTACACACAAATAAGACAAAAACTTGGGTTAACTCCGGTAATTATTAGAAATTGAGCAAAAAACAAACATGGAGCAACACGAGCCACATCGAAGGTGAACACTTACTATTACTTACTATTTATTTTGTAGCTTCTAGAGTGTTATAAGACTATATCCAACTAAGCAGATAACGAAGACATAGTGCCGAGTTCATACTTGATACAATTATATATAGAAATCTGCTATTATTTCCCACAAATCTCCCAAACACACACACAGACACATCCTTTAAATCTTAGAGATACATAATAGGAATCTTACTCCATTACTAAAACCTTTATTACGACTCTGAATAATACGACGACACCAAGAACATATAATCTCCAGAATAAGCAGAACAAGAATATATGAATTATTAACTAGGTTACACTTATACTTCGCTTAACCAAAAAGAATAATGAAAAACACAAGAAAAACCAAAACGAATGAGCAATTTAGTCAACAAAAAGTTTATCCATATTGTAGTTTTATTTATATTTTGTTTCGTGTCTCTTAATTTGTATTTTTATTTTTTTCAATACTCAATAACTGCGAAAAATAGTTGTGCTTTGGAGACCTGCACAAAAGATACCTTTAACGCAATCAGGTATGTGATTCCGAGTAATCGGCAGAGAAGCAACATTTCGATTAGTATCCAATTAGCATTGTCTCAAAGTAAAATAATTATTGACAAGACAACTTGTAGAATACAGTAGCTAATTAATTTCCATTTCTCATACAGATATATAGAAGCAAGTTTTTTTCTTAAATAATTCATTGCTTTTAAGGGAATCCTACATACTGAGAGCTCACCTTATTTCCTACTAGTGCAGGTCTCTAGCCCTTAAAGTTTAAAGTTTAAACACTCCACAAATGTGCACCAATCCTTTTTCAGTTAAGGCCAGAGCCCACCAGAGAGGATTTAGCATCACTACAAGTTCTGATTGAGAGGAGAATAAAAACAAACGCTCTATTGTGCTCATTGCGCCCTCACTCTGAGACTGAGAGAGCCGTTTTTCTTAAAGATCTTTTGTACAGGTCTCTCTCCCTCTCTGCCTCTCTCCCTCTCTGCCTCACTCCCTCTCTCGTTCTCTCTTCCAGGTCTTGCTTGCAATGTACAAGCAGACAGAGAGCGAGAGAGAAAACTCTCTCTCAGCGGAAGCTCAAGAATCTCGCTTTAAGTGTGAGATTAATTTTCGGTCATTTAAGACGGCTTGCCTTTAGACTCTCTCTCTCACTCTCACGTTTTCTCTTCCATGCATTGCCTGCAATGTACAAGCAGTAGCAAACGAAGGCGTCTGTTTTAGCTGAACTTTGAGAGAGCCTTGTATTCATTCTCTCAAAGCAGAAGGACAAATATTTCAGTTTAAGTGTTACTTGAGACTGCTTGCCTTTCGGAAAGATCTTTGGCAATTCTCTCTCCCTCTCTCGATTTCTCTTTTACGCTTTGTGCAAGAGAGCGCATTTCCCTTAGCAGCACTTTGAGAGAGCTTGGCAAAGAGGAGAGAGTTTCTCTTTTTACTGAGAGAGAGTTTCTCTCTTTACTGAGAGAGACTGCTCTTGGGAGCGAAACCGAATGAATATATTGATTTGAGTCCCATGGGAGCTCTGGTTAAAGCATAAAATCGTACCCAAATATAAACTAATAAATACACACATACATACATACATACACACACAAACAAACCACAAAGTTATACGTAAATCCTTGTTCTTGGTCAACCAATTAGTGCAAGTACATATAAACGAGATTAAAGCAGAACAAAATAGCAAAGGAAACACTCTGTTAACAGCTTTGTTAACCTTTAACAAGAACAGAAAAAACAGCTAATAAAATGTATCAATCACTTACAATTTTAATATAGATTTTACGATGGCTTTTGTTAAATTAAAACAAACGAAGAACAAAAACAAATTGTATTTTGCGATTTTATAATCGAATGTCAGCCAATAATAAATATAATCTCGAGGTCAGAGAGCCGAAATTTAAACCTTATAAACGTATGAATATTTACATAAAAATCGTTCGGTCTCCAAATACTGTAAATGACGATTTAATAAATTACCAAACAATATATATATATACATATATATATATATATATATAGAGTACACACAAACTGGGTGCTTATTGGTTGTCACTCGACCTGTTTTTTATTTTCTGGCTTCCTGGGAAGAAGCTAAGGGCCAAGAAGGAGAATTATTTCCAGCTGGACTTTGAGGGATCTTATATTATCGTTTTATTCAAGCCAAATAAAGTTATTTACTCATTTTTTTAAGCTTTATTTCCTTTAAATATCCAAACTTTTGAAGCAATATTTTATTTTTCAAAATTTTTAAGGCAATATGCTGGCTTCTTATCTTAAGAAAAATTAATATTCAAAAGGTGCTCCAGGTGTGTCTGTTCCTGGACCTGGAGTGGCAACAGTTTCCTGGTAGAGTCCTTATGTGAGCTCTCCTGGGAGGTTCCTTGTTCCTTGGACCGTCTTTGTCGCCTTTCATTGGCAGTGCGCACAACCTGAGCTCGCTCCTATGCCTTTGCAGTCCCTACTTTAGCTCCTTTTCAGTGTGATGTCTTCTGACTGTATCCTTTGGGTGCTAGGTCCTGATGTACCCCCTCCTCAGCTGTGAATTGAATCCGTACCAGGATGACCCCCAATTTATGCCTGCGAAGGAAAAATGGAGATTAACTTCGGACAGCAGAAGTGTTTGTATATCCTTAAAATTTAAAGAAAATGTGGTTGTTTGCATTTGTAGGTATAAGAGAACATAGATTGTGTCGATTTTTTTAAATTATATATTATTCATACATAGTCCTCTAATTTTTATAAGCTAAAAAATTGAATTTGAAAATTAAATATTGCTTAATAAAAAATAATTTCCTTGCCGTTTAACCTGTTTTTATACCCTTGCAGGGTCAGAAGTTTGCAACGCAGTGAAGGAGAAGTTTCCGACTCTATAAAGTATATATCTTCTTAATCAATAGCCGAGTCGATCTAGCCATGTCCGTCTGTCCGTCTGTCCGTCTGTCCGTCTGTCCGTCTGTCCGTCCGTCTGTCTGACCGTCCGTCTGTTCGTCTGTTCGTCGGTCCGTTTCTACGCAAACTAGTCCCTCAGTTTTGAAGCTTTCCGAATGAAACTTTGCAGATGGTCTTCTATATACTCCCACTACTATATAAGTCGGAACGGGCCGGATCGGACGACTATATCATATAGCTGCCATTGGAACGATCTTTAAATTTTCAGAAAAAAAATATAACTTGGCCAATTTTCAAAATATTTTCATATAATTTAAGACATGACCATTTTATATTATTCTAAAATTTCGGTTTTAATTTGATCAAAATCGGACCACTATATCATATAGCTGCCATAGGAATGTTGGGGAAATATTACGTATACGCAATGTTAAACCGAATTTTTATATGTATAAATGTTGTATACAATTCCTGTTACTTTTACTTTTCATTTGATAAATTTTTATTAATTCATAATAATTGTAAGCTGCAAGGGTATAGATATTCGGCGGGCCAATGTTAGCTTCCCTTCTTGTTATATATATGTATACTTAAAGCTAGGGACATTTTTCATTATTTTCTAGAATTTCGATCGATAAGAAAGTTACCATTACTTTATTGTTTTATTAATATTTACAATTTATATTACATTACATATGGATGGATTATTGATAATTCAATTCAATAATATAAAAGCTTGCGAATGGTGTTTCCAGTCCAGGTTGAAACTAAATTGCTCTCTTGCTTCTCTCGTCGCCTTCCATTGTCGCGGAGCGACTCTCCCGGTGTGCCTTGGGATGTGGAACCTAAGAGCGAGAAAGAATGCGATCCACTCGTTGTGTCGTCACTTTTCAGGCGCCGCCGGACGAAATGGAGTGAAAAAAAATCAGGAGATCGGCGGCGGTGAAAAAAATCAAAAATGCAAGGAAAACGCCGGAAAAACAAAGGAAAGTGCGGAAAAACGGTGGGCCCGGGCAGTGAAAAGTGGTAGTGAAGTGGGGGCAAGCCGTGAAAAGCGCCAAAAACGGAAAGCGGGCCGAATGAAGGAACCAACAAACGAACGTAAAGATCTCTGTGCAGAAAATGGCCGCGGCGGCTAAAGGTCGAAACACGTGAGTGCGAAAAAACAAGTGGCTTAAAGTGCGGAAAATCGGTAAGGCCTCGCAGTGAAGTGAAGAAGTGTAAGTGAAGTCGGTGCAAGGCCTGGCTCATGCCAAAAAGAAAGCCGGGCTGTGGTTGTGTTTTTTTTTTTTTTTTTTTATAAGTGCAAGTGAAAAAATTTAAAAGAACCGCAAAGTTGTGCCATATAAATATGTGTTTTGTGTTTTTCGCCCACTATATTCTTATTCGCCGTTAGGATATGGATCTGCCACAATAATGCAAGTGTGAGACGATTTTCGCTTTTCTCTTTCCCATTATCTTTCCTTTTCCTATTCTCTTCGTGGTGCAAGGCCTGGCATACGCCAAAAAGAAAGCCGGGCTGCGGTTGTGTTTTTGTTTTTTTTTTTATAAGTGCAAGTGAAAAAATTTAAAAGAAAAATTTAAATTTTAAAAAACTGAACTTATTCGCCGTTAGGATATGGAGGCAATATTGCAAACAGGTGAGTGACGATTTTCGCTTTTCTTTCTTTCCCATTATCTTCCTCTGTTCCCATTTTTTTCTTGCCCTTGAATACTTATTTGGTTGTGTTTGTGTGTTCTCGCGCTTGAAAGTGGAACCTAAGAGCGAGAGAGCCACTTAGAGAATACGATCCACTTTCGTGAGTACCAATTTTGACAATTGGAAAGATGGAAAGCTGCCTTTGCTTACCTTTTTTTCTAGGCAATTAAATCCAAATTTTTGAATTATTATTAAATAATATGTAGAAATGTTTTATATATATGTATATTCTCTGTTATTTGTTATTTTACATTATTTAATGATCCAATTAGAAACTGCAAGGGTATAGCTTTCTTTCTTGTTTTTTTTTTGTTTTGTGCCTAATTTTCCTAGTTTATCCAGATTTCCCATGTTGTTTGTCCACACAGCATGCAGGTTTCGTCGACAACGAACTTGTTACAATTAAAGACAGACCGCTGTTAACGAAACCCGACTTCAGTGAGGACTCTCCTAGACATTTGTCCATGAAAAGCACTTGGAAAACACTTAAAAAAACACTATCCTTGGAAAGAAAAACACTGATGATGACTTGGAACCGGACTTGAAATAGTTATTTGACTGAATTAGTGTTAGAAAAGCGGTGCTCCTTTGCCTCGGCGATTGGTCTTCCTTGTCTGTAAGATACGGAATCATTTTATTAGCATTTTTTAGGTTTGGTTTAAAAGCAAATGATTACTAAGTTTCATTGCATTATTATTTGTCAAGTAAATACAAAATTATTCCCAGTTGAAAGATACATTTATACCCCAAACATAGTCGGCTTGGCAACAATGTCAAATTATTCGAGTTGAATATAATTTCTACATCGAATTTGTAACAACATTTTTTTTTCAAAATTTGCTGCTACCTCGTTGAACTTGGGTACGCTTTCTTTTCACGCGAAGCCCGACTGATCATCAACCATGTGGATGCACCTGTAAGCTGGCAACAACTAATTAATAACAACATAAACCATAATATTAAGTAAATACTGAAATACAGAGCAAATCGTGCTTTTTTGAGTGGTGCCAGTGCCCAGAAAGGCTTACCGGATGCTGAGGAACAAGCTATTGTTGTCCTACCATCGAGCTCGCGGGATGATGTTGATGATGGGGATAATGATGCCGGGGAGACCGTCCACTTGGTCAATCCATCAATGAACGAGCTGATGCGAGCCATTACCACCGCCAACCAGAGACCGATAATAATAACCCAGCCCAGCAGCCAGTCGAACCTCCTGAGAGGAGGTCGCAGCTTCGGGGCCATTGATGAGGAGTCCCTGTTCGAGGAAGAGGAGGCCCAGCCTGATTCCCTGACATTTGTGCGCATGCTGGGCGGTGGGGTAAGAAAAAGGGAGGAGGGGGTTAACCCATAGGTTCTACTTCTTAAACACCTAAAAAACTCTCACAGCAAGATCGCCCCAATTACTATCCACACTTTGTTCGGGAAATCGTTGACACAGATTATATGCGTCGAGCCCTGTCCTTTGACGACTTGCACTTCGTGGGTGGTGGCGATAATGATGACAATGCTAATGCTAATAATGACGACGACGTTGATGACGGCTCCTTCTCGATGGACGGAGAACTATCCCGCTCCACTGAGGATGTCTTGTGGCGGGCTTACTCCGAAGGAGCACTGATCACCATGCCCGGGGACAGGAATTTGGCCGAGCAAATGGCCATCCTAAAGTCAACTCATCCTTATGTGAAACGCCAGGCAAAACAGGTTCTGCTCCGCACAGAGACCAATCCAAGTGTGGCCCCTCATGATACTTGGAGCCCGGGCTATTGGATCACCTTGGGCCATATCCTGGTGGTGATTGCCTGCCACCGTTGGGGTCTATGAGGGGCCTAGTTTTATGTGTTCTTTGTTTTTAATTATTTTCTGTTTTGGGGAAGGGGAAACAGCAAAAAAAGATTCTTTTGTTACAAATCATTTCACTTGTTCGATTTTATGATTTTATAAACATACCCACAACTGTTGAACAAATGGTAATAAAACTGTTTGTTCACGCTTTTAAAGCAACTGCAATCAAACTGAAATATTGTTATATTTTTATTTTTGCAGAGATACGAAACAAGCGAGAATAGATCTCGAATTGCAATTGGAAATTCTCCTTATTAATAGATTTTTTTTTAGAGAGAAGGAACTATGCCTGAATTATGACCTCGTCTAGGGTTCTATTATGAGGCTTTTTATTTAACAAAAAGTTTCTTAACTAGTAAAGCTTCCTTATGGTTTTTTTAAATATTTTTAAGATAATATTTAAGCACATTTGCTCAATGAAATCCCTTTACTCCTAAAAAAGCAAACAAATTAAACCGTGGACATAAAGGCCACTCTACGAATGCAAAGACAACCAAGGTATTTATGCGCATGTATAAACATTTAATTTAAGCACATATAGCAGGTAGAGCCACAGGTATATGGCGGGTGGGAGATATTGGTACTCAGCCGCAATAATAAAGTTTGCTGGCAGCCACTTTGGATCTAATGCACTCAGAGTGCCATGAAAGGGTGGCCCTGACCGGGTGCTACCGGGTGCCTTTGCCTTCTCTCTCGGCAAAAAGTATATAAATCGAATTATTGGACACAAAGTCAGCTACATCATCACAATGTCGGCATCGTTTTTTTTCGTAGTTGTTATTGTTGTTGTTTTCAATACAATAACAATATATAATAGAATTTTCAGTGCATAATTATATTAAAAGCAGCAAAGGCGCACAGGCCTAGCCGTTCAACACAAAAGTTAAGCATGTTTAATGTTACCTACCAGACCTGAGAAGCAAGTGAATTGTATATGCACAACAAGTAGAATAATAAATATTACAATTTATTAATATTACTACTAATATTTAATATCTTTGAATTTTTTTTTGTTCTGTAAACATTTGACAAAATTTTTTAGATAACTGACAGCCGGGCTGCCCACTTGTTAGCATCGACTGACAGTTTGATCCAATGTGTTGACAGATCGTTTAAGGTTGCCACCTAGTTAGACATCGGTATGAAAGGTGCAGGCAGGTATCCTTTCATTTACTTTTCAAGGTAAAAAATGATGTATAAATTTAAGCAATAAGAAGGTTACACATTATTATAAATTCAAACTTCAATTGATTGGAAACTTGTCACACTGTTTCAAGATTGATCTTGATTTGTACAACAATTAAGGAACATTTTCACAATAATAATATTTATATAAATATTTACTTAATATTATTTATATTTATTACAAATACAAATGCATGTCCTACACAGGACAGTGGACAGTGGCTGGGGCCTTGTCCAAACTATACCTCCTGTACTCTGTACATATATGTCACAAGTAATTCTGACGTAACTGAAACTTTTAGGATGTGTGACAGGAAGACAGAGAGACAGGAAGACAGGAGTACAATGCATTATTCGACTCACACACACCCAGACACACACCCAGACACGAGTGTACCGGCACTCCAAGGCGAATAAAACTACGCAAAGTTTATTCTGCTTCATTTGATAAAATGCGACTGGCGACTGCCCCTTACAGGGTACAGGGTACAGAGTACAGGGTACCGGGTACCGGGTACCGGGTACAGGGAATGGCGGCAGTAGTCGGCAGTCAGTAGTCAGTAGTCGGTCGTCGGTAGTCGTAACGGATGTGGAGGCGGATGTTGTGAAACCTCTTTGTTGCGGCAAACACTTACGCACACCAACAAGTGGAGCGGAAGTTGACAAACGTGTACCGTAACGTGTACACTGTCACAGTCACAGTCACAACAAAAACAACAGTCGCAGTCACAGTTTGTGAGGGAGTGTGTGTAACACGCACATTTCCGGTGTCTACCCTCCATCTATGTATTTCAAAATTTATCACTAGCTTTTGTTTCGAAACAGTCAGGGTGGCCTGACTGACGACTGACTGGCTTTCAATGTTGACAGTTCCTAAAATAAGTTCTGTTCTTCCCCGTTTCGTCGGTCTTCAAAAAAAAATACTTTATATTTCTAAAGGGTTCCCTGACTATCAGAATCAGAGATGACTTAGCCTGCCCTCATTGTTTATTAGGAACGGTTATCGGTGTTTATCGATTTTAAAACGCTGTTTTCCTTACACGAACATCGAAAATATTTCTTTTTGGGATCTAGACTATTTTACACCATTAACTTAATATAGTTTATAATTTATTTAAGCTTTAAAACTCGAAAAAACATCATTGTTTATCGATTCTAAATCGATTGTCCTCTATAACTATCGAAGTTAATTGGTTTTGGCCCGGAATTTGTACATGTTCTTAACAATTTAATGTTTATAGTCGTTTTCTGAGCTTTGAGTTGAATGAGCTTGATAAAACTCGCAAAACCTAATTTAAGACCCAATTTAAGATCGATTTTAAATCGATTTTTCCCTATTAAAACACTGAAAACTTTGCTAGATCATGATCATTGCAGTAAAACTCATTTTTATGAGAAATTTGTAGAAAAAATACAGTGAATCACCCTGAATCTGTATTATTTATATGTGTTCAAGTCCAAGTCCAAGCGCACTCCAAAGGCAATAGACCATGACCGTGGACAAAGTGGACAAAGATGTAGTTCGATGGCCGGATGGCGGCTGGCTGGGCAGCTTGTTTGACTGACTGACTGGCTGACTGCCTGACTGACTGCTGGTTGGATGGTTGGACGGTTGGTTGGTTGGTTGGTTGGCGACCGAACACGGTGTAATTGTGCTTCAATGGCAACGAGAACGAGCCCATAAAGGCCAAGAGCGGTGTGCCTGTGCCTCAGTGCTTGACCAACTATTTTTGCTTGTGCTCTGGCCTAGGGTATATTCCATACTAGGAAGTATTTGTCACATTATTTTCTAACAAAATAATGAACCTCTAGTTGGGGTAATCTAGCAGGGTATCGTATATATTGTTTACAAGTTCTTAATCCATTTAAATACCATTTAAAAGATAATCATTCCGATCCCGCAAAGTATGTATATAGTCATACGACTTAATTTAGATTTAGAATTATTGGAATTGTAAAGGAATCGAGAAACAAATATAATATTCTAAAATTATTAAAAGCAATCTTTAAAGTGGGAGTAGAGTAAGAGATGGTAGACCTTTCGGACTACTAAAAGTATCAAAACATGGGCTTGCCGAAGCTATTAGCTTTTGCATGTATATTTTTTTGTGTCACTTCATTTAAAGTTTTGTTAAAAAAAAAAATTATAATAAATATATAAATAGTATAACAACAAAAAAATAAACAAATAAAATAGAGTCACCATTGAAGGCCTTGTTTTGTTGTTACATTTAAGATCTAATATCCCTCTCTGCTTGAAATAGCATAACAATTCAGTAATTTATTAAAAATTTCGTTTTGAAATAACAACATTAACAAAAAAATGTATAAATAATATATGTATATATTTAATATTCAATATAATACAATATTAACTCTAATATAGAATTTGTTATAATATTAAAAAATATTAAAAAGCTATTCATCATATAAAATCTAATATAATAATTTGAATAATAATAGAGTTTAACTGCCTTTTCTGTTTATTTTTTCTAAGATTTGCATTCTAACATGAAAAATTATAATATAAACAAAGCACAAATAATACAATGCCGAATTTTGGGCCTATATTGTGTATGTTTTTTTAAGATTAAGATTAATTATTGTTATTAAAAGCCGAATTGTCTGACACTTAAAGCAGTAATTTTGGTTTAAACGCTACTTAGTTCTTTCTTGAGATTTTTTAATATTTAAATAAATATATTGACCATGAAATAAACAAATAAATAAATCCATAAATACATTATAAATAACAATAAATTTATAAATTGTTGTAGTAAATTTGAAATACCGACGGTTGGCTATGGTTTTTTTGACAGTCTAAAAACTCAGCTCGTGTCACCTGCGGCCACCTGTTAACATCCTCCTCAACAACTCCTACGAGGCTCCCACTGCTTTCAATTCAAAAAAGCAAACACATGCCACTAAATATGAAATATTTATTTTCTTATTTAAAAAAAAAACATTATTTTGATATAAACATTAATAAACAGAACTCTTTTTGTTGCAAACTTACCCGGAAGCTTCCTTTTCTCTGGAGGATTCTCGGTAGGCCTCCTCCAGGTGTAGGGGGTGTGTCTGTGGTGTGTGTTTGTGTAATTTGTTGTTCCAAACAGCTGTGCGGTTTGAGTTTCTTCTGGAAGTAATTTTTGTTGTTTGGTTCTTAGGCACATATGCCTTCCATTTTTTAGTAACACCAAGGCATATATCACTTAGAAAAAAATACGTTTTTTTTTTAACACAGATTTCTTTTTTGTTTACGCATCAAGCGTTGTAAACAATTACTTTTTATTGTTGTTTTTTGTTCTGTAGGCCAAAATATATATAGAGAGAGAGCGAGTGTTTTGGCATAAACTTCCGCCTCGAACGTCCCGGAATCGAATGAACCAACAACTGTTTCTCCGTTAATAATGAAAACTTTTTGCAGGGCTCAGAGCCATAGAAGCGATGCCTTTTCAACCCCCAATGCCACAAGGGCTCGTTGTGTGCACACATACTGTTGCAGATGGTATATGTACACGCGTATATGTACACGTGTACGTGTGCCCGGGCCCGAGTGGGTCCGTAGGATGGGTTCCCGAACGACACGAGGCGAGGCGAGGCAACGTAACGCATCCGCATCACAATGGCACTGCAATGCCGCAGCAGCAGCAACAGCAACAGCAGCAGCAGCATCAGGCAGTCGTCGTTGTTGCCAGTGACACGAGCCGCGCCTCGTGCTCCGGCAGGGCACCCCTGCTACACACACTCCCGAGCCACTTGGGGCATGACGACGACACGACGCCCGACGTCGATGTCGGGAGTGCGCACCTTTGAACTGTTGCTGCTCTGCCTGTCAGAGCCACTGGCTGGACAGAGCAAAGCCAGAGTCAGAGCCAAAGCCAGAGCCATAGCCATAGCCAGAGCCATAGCCATAGCCATTGCCAGAGCCATAGCCCGAGCTCGTGCACGTAGACATAGAGAAGAGTATGGAAATTCATCATTTTCTTCCTTTTTTCCTTTTGTATATTTCTTTTTTGCGTATTTTTGCGAGTGCAGCAGACAAGCCGTCTAATGGATGGAATAACGGTAACCGAGCGCCGCGTAGACGACATAAATCTTTTCTAGCTGTTGCTCTGCTTTTGCAACTCAATCGGTTGTGAATGGGATCTTGGTTGATTCGGAGGGAGCGCGGTCTTCAAGTCGATTCAAGAACCGCCAAAAAATCAGGCAATTAAAACAGGATAATTATAGGGGCTCAATTTGTATAAATTTAAGATAATTAGAGAAGATTTTATAGAACATATCAGATAATTATTAGGTGACAGTCTGTAGAAATTGTGTATAATGAGGGGAGATTTTGTGGAAATAAAAAAGTGCATAATTACTTATATTCATGAATTGGAAACTATAAAAAAAGAAAACAATATTTGTTCATATAAAAACAAGAACAATTTGGAGTTTTGGAGTAGGCTTTATTGTTACTTGTAAAGTTGGAATGCCAGGTGTTGGTGTATTGTGATAAAACTTGTTGTGTTGTTGGTGTTTTTTTCTAATTTTTTTTTTTAATTTGTGAACCCCTATGATATCGATAAAATAATTAGCTTTGATAAAACAAAAATTTTAAAATCTAAAAAAATCTATCGAATTTATCGTTAAAATATCGAATATTATTCAATTTGTCATCTTTTTCAAATAAATTTATTTAATATCTATATCAAGAAATTTATTAATTTATGGCAAAACTTTAAAATAGTGATTTACATATTTTAACCAACAAACAAATGACAATAGACTATCGATCTACCGATATTTTCTTTTTTCTCTAATTAAACTTAACTATAATTGGAATACATTTAGAGGAAACTAACTACGCAAACTTGTTGAGCCTCCAATTTGTGCTACTAATACCCAGTCACAAAATAGTTAAATATTTTCTAAAATGAATTTTACTCCCGATAAATTCGATACACTCGATACACTCCGTTGGGAGCGAACCTCCAGCCTTAACTGTCCAATATATCCCACCGTGCTCGCAGAGAGTATGGGACCAAAAATCGGTGGCCAAGCCCACTTATCCCCAACGACATCACAATCGGTCGGTCGGTTGGCTGACTCGCCTACAAAAATAAAAAAAAAACAGAGAACAAAAACAAAAAAGAGAATCGAAATTGAGGCATTTTTACCTTTTTATTAGTACACACACACGGTCAGGCGAGTGGAATCAATGGACCCAGCCAGCCATCGGTGCACACATGACAATAAAAGCCGTGTCCCTGGGTATAGGTGCCTCCAACCGGGCGGAGATAGTGGCAGAGGCAGTGGCACTGGCACTGGCACTGGCAGTGGCTGTTTGGTGACTCCGACCTCGGCCACGGCCACGGCTCGGGCTGTGGGTAACAGAAATTTCAAAGCGCAGTCCAGGGTGGTGGCACGACGCGACGCGGTCAGTGAAATCGAAACAGAAGCACATTAAGCCACGGCTATAAGGCTATAACTATAAAACAGAAACAGCTTTGCATACATTCATTCCCTGGACAGCGGCGCTTGATTTGCTGCTGCAGCCGGGAAATCGGAAAATAGGAAAATCACCAAATCGGGGTGTAATACTGAATTTATTTTCCTGGAATACAGGCGAAAGACAGATAGATAACCTTCGATGAGGGTCACTATATAGCCATTTAAGATTAAGTTAGGTATTTATCTAGGGGATAACGTTAGCTTTTATACTGTAGTGAAATTTAGGAAAAGTGATAGCTTTAATAATCGAAATTTAATCGATTTATAGGCTTCGAGAAGTTTGTATTTATCCAATGTTAAATTGAGTATTTATTTTAGTATTTATTTAAGGGTTAAAGTTAGAATTTTGATATGTATATATCTAGAGCATCTGAAGCGATGGTTCATAGATTTTCAATAACTGAAAACTTAAAAATTTAATAATCGATATTAAGTCGATTTATTGGTTGCGATAAGAGTAGGTGCTTTTAAGATTAGATTAAGTACTTATCCAAGGGATTATGTTTACATAAAGTCATTTGTTTATGTAAAGGATATAAAGCAGTAGTAAATCTGAAAACCGATAATAGCAGTTTAAGAATCGATATTTAATCGATATATTTATATTTCTATATTTTACATTAAGTAAATAAGTTCGGCTTCATTTTGGCTCAGTAAGGTATTTCTTTTTTTAACCTTTTTACTAGAGAAATTATCAGTGAAATTCAGAAAATAAATTACAAAGCCTTGAGTATATGTTTCACTTAAAAATCATTTTATTAAATATTTTAAAGTGGCATACATATATTCCATTGTCTTACATCCATAAAGATATTTTTTGTAATATATATGTACATTTTTTTTAGTAGAGATAAAGGTGTTTGCACTCGTAGATACCACTTAAAGGGGGACCGGCAGAGATTCCAATTAAATGCTGGTGGCGTCTAATTAATTGATTATATTTTTATATGGCAAGGACGATTTTGCCGGTGGACCGCAGAATTAATTATGATTTGACTTTGGTGTAAGTTAAAGAAACATTTTGTGGTCGCTGCAGACTAACAAATGGCTGCTGTTGCTTCTGTTGCTGCTGCTGCGCTCCCAGGTCGCACTGCAGGTTGCGGCGACTGCTGCGGGGCTGCCCATCCTCATCCCCATCCCCATCCCCAACCCCATTCTCAACCCCATTCCCATCCAGACATATTGTTGGCACATTGGACGTGGTTTTTAATTTGCCTTATCTCTGTGCTCTGGCTCCTTGGCTGGGCTCACTTAATTTATACCTTACTCAGGAGGTCCAAGAAGGTCCCGGGCATTATATCAAGAAAATTATTTTCGTCAGGTTAATTGGAATTTCGCCCAGAGATATATATGAAAATATATATATGTATATGTATATAAATATATAAGCTCGGAAACAAAGCGCTCTGCGTGATTATGTGCTGTTTTCAGGTTTCAAAAGAAAATGGGCTATGTAAGCCTGAGTTTTAAAACAATTTTTACAAGAAAAAACACTCATTATTACTTGTGATTCTATCTTTGCTTAATTATTAATTTTTTCTAAATAAACCAAGTAGGAAAGCTAGTTAGACTAGGTGGCAACCTTAACATTTAAAAGAAAAAGGTGGCTGCCCAGCTGTCAGACTGTCTGCTGATCGAAACAAGTGGGCAGCCCAGCTGTCAAGCGATCATTAGCTGTCAGTTAGCTTTCTTTTTCTCTTATACGCTCTGAGTTTGATGGCATCCTTTAAAAAATATTTTAAAATATAAAAAGGAGTCCCCAAAAATCAACCTTTTTGGCTGAGGAGAAACACCTTATCCGCTTGGCTTCCTGCCAAAAGGCAAGCCTTTCCTCGGGTTAATTTCCTTGTAAGTACCGCGTTCAAATATAATTAAGGCAATATGTACGCGGCCTTTAACGGAGTCTGTTAATTTAGTGTGTGTTGTGTGTTGTGTGTACTTGCATTAATACGCATACGTATACCATATGGAGGGACGAGAGTCTCGACACTCGGCACTTGGCACTTGGCACTCGTCAGGCGGCAGGACGCCTTTTGCGTGTTGCGACAAAGGTGTTAACACCAACAAGTTGCCTTTGCTATGATGACAATAGAACAATTGGCCATGGGTGGCCATTGGCATTGTCGTGCCGGAGATTTTTCGCATATTTATACAGGTGTGCCCGGCAGATGATAACCGAAGGCGACCGCCGGGCAGGTGGGGCGGGAGGTAAGAGGCAGGAGGCAGGAGGCAGGAGGCAGGAGGCAGGAGGCAGGAGGCAGGAAGGCTGCGAGGTGCGTCGCACAAGGCAATCAGTCTGTGTCAAAGCTGGGAGGGAGTGCACGAAGTGCCTTTGATATTGTTGACACAAGCAGGACAGCTACAGCAGGCAGGCTGGCCCCGGACGGAGGACGAAGTACGAAGGACCCTGGGACGACGATGGTAACAGTGATGCAACAATTTTCCAAAGGATTAAAGTTGTCGTACAGACGCCTGATTGCGTGTTAAAAAAAAAGCATCGAGAAGCAATAACGAACGAACACGGGACTCTCCACGTCTCGTTGGAATCGTTACTTGGATGGTTTTGAGACGAATTGATGTACCGAGTGAGTAACAGGGGAAAAGCAAACCTGTGATCTCGCATATTTTCCTGCTGGTTTTCCCCGATTTTAAGCCTTAGTCCCGGTCCGAGCTATTTGTTAATTTATTTACATACCATACTATATATGACGCTAGCGAGGGAAGGGAGTTGGGCAAAGGGGCTGCTCCCTTTGCCACTTCACGCGTTAAGTGCGCATTCATACACTTGAATACGTTTCGGGGCGTGTGTGTGTGTGTGGTGTGGTGTGGTCGGCCTGGTGCTAAACAAAGGTGGTTGGAATGGGCCATGCCGGTGGTTAACGGATTGGAGTTATCCCCGAGCCGAGGACTATGCTAAATTAGTTCCAGTTTATCGCGCCGGGAACCTGTTTTGCATAAATTAAACATGTAAGGATTAAAAGGATATCCCGGTGGATTGTTGAATAGCTGATCTGCTATTTTTAATTCAAGTGTATGAGGGATGGTAAAAACAATCTGTATGATGTTTTTATTAACCCATAATCCTAGATCTTGTATATTCATTTAAAATACCAATCAAAAACTGTGGAATTTGGATTGATAAGTTATCCAGAAAAGTGAATTGATATTAGAAGCAGTCCTTCAATTCCTCAAAACTAGGTGGCAACCTTAAGAGGTGGGCAATGGGAGCAAGTGGGCAGTCCCATTGTTTGGGAAATCAATCATAACTCGGTCAAAAGTTCATTATTTTAATTCCGAAAGCTTTCCAGTGTTAGTTTTTATTAGTTTAAGAAATCTACATATTCAGTTTCACAATTTATAAAAGTAATAAATTTTCACAATTTTAAAATGTAAAAAATAAACATATTAAAAAATGAGTAACATTTTTATTTTTTTTTTTCAATATTAATACAGAAGTTATATTATCTAAATTAAATGACTAATCGGAATATATATAACTTTTGGCAATCAAACGCCTTGTTTTTTTATAAAGAAATGCTTCTAAATTAAGCTCAATTTAATTATCTTAAATAAGTATTTATTGATACTTTCAAAATATGATATAAAAAATAACTAAAATAAACACAAGTAAGCTAAAAAAGTATTAAAAGGTATTCGAAATGGTTAGTTTTATTATAACAATAAATTATCATTTTAAATTTGACGCATAAATTGTTAAACTGGTAAAAAATAACTCTAGTTACTTAAGTATTTATGATTAAAAATAAATAAATAAGGTTAGGCCAATAACTTTGTTACAGTAATAGGGATTATGTATCCTCAGGCCATTAATCTGAATAATTGTATCTACGCAGTGTGGCCGCCGCCACATTGCTGTTGCCAATAAAATAGGGCAAAAGGACTCGAAGTCCCTCATCCTGCGAGGAGAGAGATTATACTGCGGCTCCTTATAATTTGGAAAGTGTTTTTGTACAATAAATTTGATTGGGGCGCCGCTCCGGTTTCCCAGCATGGCCTTATCTTTCACGCATATTAATAATGCTTCGTCATTAGACGACTCTACGCAGATGCAGACAGCGGCAACAATACCTGCAATGCCAGCAGGAGCAGGAGATGGAGCGGGAACAGGGCCAGAAGCAGGAGCCACAGCAACGGCAAAGGACATCCAGGAGAGGAACAGCAGTTGACGTTACAACTCAGCAAAAAGTAAAGGCAAACATGCGAAGGAGTTGGCTTGGCTTTGGCGTTGTTGGCAAACAACTAGATGTTGGCGGAACGAAGCGAGCCAAGCTAAAAAGTCCACAACGAAAAGCGCTGAGAAGATTCCATTTTAACATCTCATTAACTTGAGCGGCGCAGACGTGCTGTTTGGGTGCCCGCCGCCTGCCTGCCCGGTAATGGGCTTGCAGATTGCTCGGATGCCGTGCGGGGGCCTGGGCAGGGGTATAAAGTTGCAATAATTTAACAATTCCGCCCTCTTAATTGCCTGCCACATTTCATTTTAACGTGAGTCCGCGACGCGTCCGCCCTGGCACGCTGGCTAAGCTGCATATATACACATGTACATATCCTGCAGCTAAGCCAGATTTTTAGCTGGAACACATGCCTTTAATTGGGCGGGGATTTTAAGTGTTTCGTAGAGGGATTATTATTAAGATACCTGTGAAAGCAAGATTTCGTTAGAGTCCTTCTTGAGATCAAAAAATTTACAAAATCTATTCTTAATTTTTGTATATTTTTAAAACTAAAATACATAAATCGAATTAATGCCCACTTGAGTGCACTGACACCTTGTTTTGATCGCTTGACAACGGGGCTGTCCACTTGCTTTGATCGCTTGACAGCTCTTCAAGGTTGCCACCTAGTTTAACAGTGTCAACAAAGTTTAATACATTCTGATTGGAAGCTTATATAATAGATTTCCTGGATCATCATCCAGTAATCAAGAATTTGTACAACTTTTTATTAGTTTTAAGAATATATTTCCTAGATCAGCATCCAGTAATCTAGAATTTATATAACTTTGCATTAGTCTAAGATCGAAATCCACCATCCTACGTCTTGTCCTCCATCCACCGTCTTTTCTAACCAACTTAATCGTGGTGCCCAAAAACCCATTTATAGCTCCATCCAGCTTATTTTCTCGAGCAGGGCTCGCTCTTTCGAATATGTCAAGCAGATACGCTTAATGCGAAATTAAATGAAAACACCTTAATTGCAGGGAGCGAGTCTCGTCGCGTCGCGTCGCGTCAGACATGGTTGCACAGCACGACGCTGCACGAGTGTGCGTGCACACTTTGAGACGCAACCGTTGCCAGACTACACACAGGGCGCAGGATAGGGCGACAGGGGAGGAACGTTTTATAATTTTACGCATTTTCACAGCCATCATAATAGTACGAACGAGTGTGGGTTCGAGCTTATTCCCTACCCTGCCCTGGACGGGGGTTTCATTGCGCGTTTTGTCATGTGGTTCGGTTTGGTTTGGTTACCAAAAAGCGTTATAAAAATGTTATTATGACACCTTTATGACACTTCCAGATGCTTATTATGATGAAGATAAAGGTTTCCACTCAGTGGCACTAACGTAACTAGGAATCTAGACAGCAGAAAGAGGTTAGGCAATTGTTAGGAGGGAAGAATTCCATAAAGGAATAAATGGAAAATGTAGGATAAAGTAAGCAAAATAAGTGTTTTGTTTCTGAATATTGCAATTAAAACTGTCAAGACGGAAGCCTTTACCGATGTTTCACTATGTGGCAACTATCGATGGTTAGAGCAAGTGGACAGTCCAGCTGTCGAATAGGTCTCATTCTCTCAAAAGGGATTCAAATATTGTTTTTTTCTTTCTCTATAATTTAGCAGAATCTCAATCCCCCTCTGTGATAGTTGCTTCTAAAATCACAGAGCTCTAGCTGCATACTTCTCTTTTCATAAAACCATCAATGTTATGAAGAATAAAAATCCAACATGGAATGTAATCAGACACTTTGATGGTACAGCTTTCTGTGCAAAACTACTTACTTCTTCCTTGGCATGGAAAAATAGGGAAATTACTATAATTGTATTCCCATATGCAATGAGCTGCACAGCTGAAGAGCTGGAGAGCTGAAGAGCTGCCGAGTGCTCATTGCATATGCCAATCGACTGACTGTCACACATGGATGCCTGGACGTGCACGGCTGCAAAGCACGTTAGGGCGGACCTTAAGTGTATATAATAAAATCAAAAATAGTACATTTTAATAAGTACTAAATAAAAAAACGTTTTTTTTTTTAGTAGAATTATCTTGTAAAAGCCTAACTTCAAAGAATTTTAAAAAATTTGTAGCACAAATTACTACAATAGTAGTAAACCCTTCCTAATTCAGTCTTTTTCTTTGAAAACTCATTTAAAAGTCATAATTCCTTTACCTTCAATAAATAGATTTGTAAAATTCAGCCAATTTTCTTAAAAGCTCATATATTTCTCATGTTTACTTTCTTTTCTAATGAGGAAATTTCTATTATTTGTATAGTTTTTAGCCATATTTTATAATTCATATCACAATTCAGACAATTTCCTTAAAAACTCATATAAGAGCCATAGTTTTTTGATTTTTAATTAAGAGATATCCATTATTTTTAAAGTTTTTAAGCCAGAAGTCATAATTCGTAAAATAATTCAGGCACTACCCCTGAAAGCTCTTGTAAGAGAAATAGTTTCTTCATCCTCCATTCATTCATTCATTTTTATTATTTATTTATTATTTATATTTTATTATATTACTTTAAGTCTAAAATATATAAAGTTAAGGCTTTGTTTTAATCATAAAGAATCCCAGGGTTACGTTAGCTTTGATATATATATTTTACTCTTAAGAATTTGCAAAATTTGCAAGGTCGACTTCGAATTTTTATACAATGCGCGGCTTTTGCTCTTTAGAGTCGAGGTCCACCCTAATCCACATGAGCTCGTGGAGGCGCACTTTGGGAGAATCGAGGGAGCTGCCCTGCTCCGTTCCGCTTAATAGTGTTAGCATTGTGAATGAAAACGTGCCAATGTGTGGAAGTAATTTGTATTTTCATTAGGTGGGCAGCATTCGAGCTCTCAGTGCTGTTTAGTAACAATAACAACTGACTCTAGACTCGCATGCGGATGCTCTCGTGTGTGCCCCAAGGATGCCCATCTCCCCATGCGCCGATGCCTCTCATATATTCATATGTCCCTGGCAACAGCTTAGGTTAAGTGCCAGTGCCAGTGCCAGTGCCAGTGCCTGGCCTGGCCTGATCCTGACGGGATACGGTCTGCGATTAAAGTCCTGGGTGCAGAGCCAAGACAAGCGCCAATTACATCCCCAAACTCGATCTGCGGATTTGGAGAGCCCATTTCCCCCATATTTCTCCAGCGAAAGTCCTACCTTAACTCATTTCCCTTCGAACTGCCGCCCAGGATAACCCTGAAAAACCTAAAACTCGGAGGCGGATATGAATTGTGAGCGCGGAAAATGAACAGAAATTAAGTGACTTCCGCCGTGGCAATGTCTCGCCGTCTGGTCATGCGAAAATGTTATTTGAAATGACGCTGGAATCGGAATCGGAGTCGGAGTCGTAGTCGCAGTCGGAGTCCACGGGGATACAGTTGTAGGAAGCCTCGTCATCAATCAGTGGAACGGAATAAATTTACGATTTGCCAATTACTTTTTGTATTTATTTTTGTTGGCCTGCTGACACATGTGGGGTTTTTGGAAAATATCTGAATTTACAATTTGGATAGAGTACATATCCAAGGGTATATAAAGGTTAATCCGGAGGGAAATGGAAGAAGCGAAGGATATATGTATGTATATGGGGTACACTGTAGGCTAGTAAATAATATTTACTATATGTTGCAAATTAATTTTGTTATTTACTTATTTATTTGACAGGCTAGGGTATCCTAGCATTCGAATAGAACCCAAATTTCTCACTTAATATTGCTTCCTGCTTTATATTCAACACCGAAATTGTCTGCGCAATAGTGGCCCCTGTTCCTGTGAAGTAGGGAAACCCTAGGATATACAGAAGGATGCTGGCTGGCGGTGATTGCACACCTTTAACACACACAGCTCGTGACAAATTGAAACTGAAAAGGCATCACAAGTTCAAAATCATAACTGTCTAGGCAAAGGTTGTGTGTGTCTGCTAGATGGTGTGTGTTCAGAGTGGTGTGTGAGGTGTGCTGTGTGTGAGGTGTACTTGCTGGCTGGTTATGAGTTATGAAAATCTACAAATAATGCAGGAAGAATGCGCATGAATATGAATATAAATTGAATTTACTGCCATAGTAAAGAGTAAATCATATTTATATTTATTTGACCATGAATAAGTGTGTGCCAGTATATAAAGCATCCAAGTTAAGGTACATATAAGGAAATGTCCTTGGTAAGGATACCTTTCTAGTTTATTCCTTTCCTGCTAGATACCTTAAATTTTTTTAAAAAACTTGAGATTTTAATTGAAATATGTTTTGTTTGAAAGAAATTATTAAAAATGCTATGAAAAGTAAAACAAAAATTAAAGTAAAGATAACAAATTATTAAAAATACTGAAAATACTAAAAAATACTAAAAAAATACTGAAAAAAATACTGAAAAATACTAAAAACCCCTGAAACTCTTTTTCTTTGGTTGTGGTTGAAGTTTTAATTGTTTTTTCTTAAAATTAATGTAATGTTTTATATAATTTTCACATAAATAATAATTATAATGAGAATATTGAAATTGTTATAAAACAATTTGGCCTAAAAATACAAATTTTTGTGCCTAAAATAAGAATTTAAATTATTTGCTCAAAGCTTAACACGCTAAATATTCAGCACGCTTTTTGTAAAACCCCTTTTATATAATTCCAAAAACTCGGTGTAGGTAGGGTATTCTTTAATTCGACGAACCCCAAGGCGGAACCCAATATCCTTTCAGCCGGTTTATTTATTTACCTTAGGTACGTGTGTACATGTTTACTGTTTTCAGTTTTCGATACGCCGCAGATAGAAAGCAAAAGTTAAAAATTCTCTTCCACATAGATTAGGCCATTTCCTTCGCTTCCAATGTTTTGGGGGAGTATCTACATTTGACATGCTTTTATCTGTTTAGCGTGTTTATTTGCACAGGAAACTCATTACGCAAATCTCCCCCAAAGCTATACGTAAATCCTTTTAGGGTCCCCAATAATGCCGCTGCATGCCGAGGCTTTGGCTCCTTTCAAGTGAGAAGGGGAGCTGGGACTAGCTGCCCGCATTTCGTATTATATATAATTTTTTTTTTGTATATGCTGGCAAAAAGGTTTTATGCTTTAATCGAGACTGGGGCCATATACCTGAGTGCTTCCTATTTTGATGCCACTAAAGTAACTTCATGGATTGATTGACCAAACATAGCTACAGTTTGTATTTAAATAGCTTTCTCAAGATGCGAACTCACAAATGTTTCTGCTTTTGCCTGGGCATAACAAAGCAAATGATGAAAAAGAATAATTTTCAATTTCATTTGCCACCTGCGTCACGGAACTACTCTTTTTCTTGATGGGGAAAGTTAGGGAAAGTAAGGAAAGCGGAAAGAGTATGACTGCTAGTTGAATTTCTTGAGGTACACGATAGGAAAACCAAAATATAAATAAGTATATTATTTATACTATCATAAGATATTTGAATTGAGAATTCCCAGGATGACAGAATGAAGGCAAACAAGTTTGGACAAGAGAGTCTTCTGACAGATGGACTGTCCACTTGCTAAGATCGCTTGACAGTTATTTATCACTTAAGATTGCCACCTAGTTGAATATCTTTTAAATATTAACAAAATAATACCATTATGAGCCTTTGGAAGGGTATTTGATAATCTTCTAGAACAATGTTTTACAGTAGCAACTGCAATTGCCTTGTATATCTATGTTCCTATGCTTTTTTGCAACTTTAATTTCAAGTGCAAGTCCAAGTTACTCAAATGGCAACAACAATGGCCAACTTTTTTCGTACATTAAGCCGACGTACAGCGACGGCTTTGATGATAAAATTGAAACCTCTTTTTTGTATATACAGGGTACCTGTGACAGACTACCAAGCTTACCCAAAATAACTTGTAAACTTGAAAATAAAGCATACAAATTTATTTAGGATAAGCTCTTATTATTGATGGAAATTAGGATGGGTAATTTGTGAAATACATTTTCTATAAGCAAGAAAGTACTGGGTATTCCCTGGTCGAGTCTTGAGTTTAGAGGCGCGTTACGGCAGAGTCGGTTCCAGTTTGTGTTCGGTGTCGGAGTAAAACAGTAAATAATAAACAGAACGCAGAACGGAGCACGGAGAACGAAGCTCCGAAGGTCCTTGCCTCTTTTTTTTTTGTCGTTTTATTTATGCCGACATCTATGGAGCTCCACTCCTTGCCAAACACCTCTGCAGCAGCAGCGGCAGCAGCTCTAGCAGCCAGGTGCCGCTATCGAAAACAAAACGCAACAAAACCAGGCAAAAAATGTCTCACAACTTTTAATTAGTTTTTGCTTAAAAGTGACGCACGGAGCACGCTCGCGTTTGTGGTATAAGGCTCAAGTGGCAGCCAGTCGGACGGAGGTGGAGAACAGCAGTAAATCCCGGACTTGGATTGCACTGAATATCCTGAATCCTGAATCCTGAATCCTGGCTGTGTGGGGTGCAGGCCCATATATAGGCTGGCTAGATAATCGGACCCCAAGGCGACGGCAGGTAAGCCGTTTAACTCGAATCCAAATCAAGCTTAAATTCTGCAATTCTGCAGAGTTAAAGCTCCCCCAGTTGGGGCAAGGACTCTGCCAGGGACCAAATTAATTGCATTTCATGAGGTCGGGACACCTTTGGGCCAAGCACAACAACAACAACAAAACCGTCTTTAACTTTCAACTGAACGAGGGGGTAAATGTTAATTACTTTTAATGCTGTGACGGAATGTCAAAAGGGTTCTCTTCACCGCCCCACTTATTAAAACATTTTGGCAAGAACTACAGAAAGAGATAATGTCCTGCACACACAGAAAGGGATTTGAAGATTAATAATTTTGGGTTAACTAAAAATATAGCATAACCACTGTGCCTGGTTATTTCTGATGCCATCGCGAAGTTAATTTAAAATTTCGAGCCGCCTGTCAAAGTTGTATTAATAATGTTGTTTCTTTTTCATTCAGAGATTTGCCAGAGATGTTGCCATAGTTTCACGGCAGCCTTAAGGTCTTTAAATCTAGGTCCAATACTCAAGGGAATGACAAAACTAAACGGCCAAAGTCCCGGCATTTGGTGTGGCTTCAAATTGAAATGAACAAACCGCAGCAAAGCTCCGGAGCAACTTCCTCATCCACCTTATCGCCTCCTGCAAGCGCTATGCAGTTGTGGCTTTAGCCAAATCGAAAGGACAGAGCCAGAGTCCTGGTACTTTGTCACTTCTTAGCAGTCTTAGGCCGGGCTCCTTTAATGTTTTGGCGGTTTTTCCAAGGCACCAAACTTGGCCAAGTGGGGGGGTTACAAAGGTTACATAGGGTCCCGATTTGGTCATCTTTCCGCGTTGCTGGCTCCGGTCCTGTTTAGTCGCTTAAATTATAATTTCTTCCCACTTTAAATTGCCAATAAAACTCCTTGCAAGCATCCTTGAATTTATAAGTATTTTATAGGTATTTGTTTTACATTTATGATTAAGCGTCTTTACTACTTCACATCTTTGCTATTCCTGGAAAAAGGACCACCACAATGACGACGACTGTTAAAATGCGTCAAGGCTTTGCGTCTGGTTACTATGCGTATCCTGTTTGTGCAAGGACCCAGACAGAGACAGAGAGAGGGGGATAGAGAGAGAGAGAGAGAGAGACAGAGAGAGACAGAGAGAGACAGAGAGAGACAGAGAGAGACAGAGAGAGACAGAGAGCCAATCTAGCTCGACTGTTGCGCTGTAAACAAACAAATGTGAATTTTCAAGTTTTACCACCGCCTTGGCTCCCGTTTTCTCTTTTTTTTTTTATTGAATGGAACTTGCATAATAAACTATGGCAAGTTGTATAGAATTTATTGTCAGTCGAGGAGTTTTTGCGGCTCTTGTATTCGAGATAGAAGTCACATTTGTGCCGCCTCGACAGACGCAATGGAGAGTCACTTGATTTGTGTGTTCTACGCGTGAGGATGCGACGAATATCCTTTTTTTGGGAATCAAAAAAACAAAGGTTGAGTTAACAACTAACAACACAATTTGGATTTTATTTTGACAACTAATATTTAGAAAAAATAGGAAGAAATTTTACAGAAATTATACACTTTGAAGAGGTTGCCTTGTAAAGTTTGGTTTCTTTTAAATATTCTCGATATAATAATTTATTTATTCTTTTTTTGGGGGATAAGAAAACATTGGTAAAGTTGTTACACATTTTATATTATGGGAAAAAATTAAAATAAGAAGAAATTGTACAGAGAATATATTTTTTTAAAATGATTTTTACAGTACAATAATTTATTTTAATTTAATTATTACTATAAACAAGATAGAGAAAGAGCGAATACATTTTGAGGGGGAGATTCAAAGTGATCTGACAGCTGGGCTGCCCACTTGTAGCGATCGGTTGACAGCTAGACTGCCCACTTGCTGCAATTGCATATCGTTAAAGGTTGCCACCTAGTCTAACATTGTTTACAAAGGAAAAACTAAGAAATACATAACAACAATTAAAGCCTGCTTTTTGCTAAAGAAATATATTCAAGTGAGGAAAGTGCACCTGCATTTTAGGTATCCTAGTACCAGGACACTGTCTTATTAAGTGCAACCTTTTGTGAGACAAAATCTGGCCAGCAAGGAAAGACCGGCTGTGTTCATAGACGACCACCAAACGACCGATGTTATTGTCACACTCCACTAAGCCGAAATCAATACGCTTAAATCGCATAATGTACGAGCATTTGAATATAATTTTGGTCTAACAACGAAAGCGGATTTCTTGGGGAAAGAAAATGAAAAGCGGGCGAGAGCCCGGGGCCATTGTTTGGTTCGCCGACAACTTTACACTCTCCCCCAGACTCTGACTCAGTCACAGTCCCAGTCCCAGTCCCAGTGCCACTCCCCCAGACTCCAAAACAGACCCAGACCCACTCCCACATCCCATTTGAGGAGCAAGGCGTGGTGGAGTAGCCCAGGGCAGGCCTCACAAGCAGTGTAATGTAAATGAACTGCTGTCACTGGGCCCCCCAAAGTTCCTGACAGGTGAGAACACTGCAGAAGTCAAGTAATAATAGGGGGGTTAACGGGAACCCCACCCAACCCCACGGTTGGGTGTGAAAATCGTTCCTGCTGAGACAACAGGCGAGGCTGGGGCCGGGGACGCCGCCGAATGTCAGCAGTCCCTCTCGCATTATTAAGATTGTTAAAAGCCAAGATATTGATTTATGCAGATAAGCGCTATTATGCCAAAGTGCCAGTGAGCTAACCCTCCCCCAGCAGCGACCCTGGCTGACTTACTGACTAACTGGCTGACTGACTGACTGGCTGACTGACTGACTGCCTAATGGTGCCTGTTAGGCATGTTTGTCGGGCTCCAGCTCCTGTTTCTCCCGCTTCTTGGCTTGTTACGAGTGTGTCTTTACATCCTTGTCCCTCATCCAGACACTGATGAGCCGCAGGCAGGAATACGGCGATGGAGGCTGAAACCCAGACCCAGACCCAGACCGGGAAAGAGAAGGACTGACTGCATACATTCCCAGAGTCAAGCTCTGAGTCCAATCTGCTCAATCACTTAATGTCGCGTAGGTTCCCGGCTCTTGTTTGAGGAATCGATGTCGTCCACAACATTTAAATTTCAATTATTTCTTCTGTGACAGGCATAAGCCTAATTCACAGTGGCACCTTAACGGATACAGAAAGATACAGGAGCAGAGTCCTGAAAACAGCCCTTGTTTTTTATTTATTTATTTGTTCGTTCTTTTATTTTTTTTTTTGTGCGATAAATCAAAACAAATCCCTTTGCTTGAATTTCAATGTTGCACAGCAAACAACTTACAGATTTACGTATGTATGTATAAATATGTACTACTTGTACACACATTGTGTATCCCCAGAGAGGGAGAGAGCTCTGCGCTATGTACTCTAGCCTAAATATATAGGTTTTTATAGCTCCAGTCGTGACGTGTCAATAATTGGCGGGGTTTTCGCCAGCTTTATTCTTTTCCGCCAAGGAAAATAAAGGAAAATGCAATGTAGCTTGTATAGCTTGGGGTTTTCAGTTAAATTTCCTAGCATTTATAACAGCTAAGCTGAGTGTAGGACTACGACTCACTCCGCCTTGTGTCAATGTCTGTCAATGTCTGCTTTATTTCTTCTTGGCAATTTAAAGTAATTATTATTGACTCGATCGATTTAAGGGACATGAGGGGTATATAATATATTTACTATATATACTGTATATACACAGATGTGTGAGGCGTTGTGGCGAAATGAAAGCGTTTCCGGCAACCACTTAATGTTAGAGTGGCAAGTTTTGTTTTCTGAACTAGGTGGCAACTTCAGGCATTGAGCGATCGCAACAAGTGGACAGCACGGCTGTCAGATAGAGCTTCCTTTTTACTCGCTTTCTCTCTCTCCCTCTCTCTCTTTCTCTCTGTCTCTAGAATTTGACATTTACTTGTGGAGAGTGGAGAGTGTGACACCTGTAGCTTATAATCAGATTTAATGCTTTCTCTTTCAATTTTGACATACATATATTTCTAAAGAGCGGCAAGCTAACCCCTGGCTTTAAGTTCAGTGGAAAAACCCCTAATTATTTTCACAGCTTACCAGGGAAAACAAAAAGTTATCCAACATAAATTAAATGTTTCGTACAAGTACACCATTTTCCGTGTCCTACTGTGCCTTGTTAGCCAAAAAGTGTTCGGGCGAGGCGTCAAATGAAAATTTGAGAAATGCGCGGAAAATATTTCTCGTGAATGCCAGACAAACAAGCCTCGGGGGAGGGTCGGGCTGGCTTCGGCTTCGCTGGCTAAACGGCTATTTGCTTATATTTCTTTAAGGTTTTCCAGTACTTATTTATTTCAACAAATATTCCACGTTTTTAAGCAGCTGAAAAATGCGAAAAACAATCCCATATCTGTATATTCTTAAACCTTAAGCGAAAATGCTTTTACAGGATGATTTTGTTAAGGGTTAAACTTCCAGTTTTCTTTTTTTTATGACTTCCGTTTATTCAATTGGTGGAAGGAGCAGGTATAAGGAACCCCAAAAAAAGGCTTATGGCCAAAAGGTGAACTCTGTTAATTAGTGCCATTCAGTCCAGTCATAGAATAAATATAAGTTGGAGCTGTGGGGTGCTGGTGATGATAATGAATCAATCAATAAAGCCAAAAGCTGAAGGTGATGGCTTAAGAAAAAGAAAAGAAAAAAAACACCTAAGAACCCGAAAGGTTGCTATGCAAATTGCATGAATCTTTGACTTGAAGTTGAAATCACAAAATGTGCTTACCGCCATTTGCATAATTTCCTTCTCTTTTCGATGCTCAAAAAGCAAAGCCTTAGGAACAACACCAGACTTTAGGGAGATCAGTTGGGTTTCCTAGCTGGAAGGGGGAGGTTACAGTTCAGGGTTCTGATCAGTTTCAGGCAGGGTATTCAGGGGTTCAGGTAATACTCTATGAGAAGGAGGTGTTCCAGCAGTTTCAGGAGCTAGGAGAAGTTCGGGGAGCTTGGAGCAACTACAAACTGCCACCATGTCATGAAGCTCAGCGCGAGAACAATAACAGCTTCTCCTCCGGTTCTTCCTTTCCTCGGTTCCTCGGTTCCTCGTCCTTCATCCTTCATCCTGGCTCCTCACTGGGCTACGCAGTGCAATGCCAAATGAATAAATCCATTTAAATTGCAACATCCATGACTTGCGGGGCTATTCATCCCGAGTGCTCCCCGCGACGGCTCTGATGAAGACGACGGCGACGACGACGACGACGACGATGAGGCTAGAGCCTGGTAAAGGGCCAGCGGAAAACGCAATGAAAACGCATTTCGTATACATTTTCTCTGCATTTATTTCCCTTCTTTTATATGTATATATATTTTTTTTCCTGGCACAGTCTGCCACAGCCACAGCAATCACCATTGCCAGGCTCCACCCCCTCCGCAAACCGCCTCCGCCGTCTCCTTGGGCTAACAAGCGCAAAGTTAAAAGGACAGTCTAAGGCAGTACATGTTTGTATATAAAAATACTAGGTACATGTACATACAAATGGTTAGGTGGGTACATATCGTAAGTATGTATACCAGGGAAAAAAAGAAAGCGCCGGCTACAAGCCAAAAAGAATGCTAAATCATGGATGAAGTGGATTCCGGGCACAGCTTGCCCGTCGTCCGTCGTCCGCCGTTCGCCGTTTGCCCGCCGTATAATTGCATCGAACGCAGGCGAAGCTCCTCTAATTTGGTTCCCCAGGGCCCCGGCCAGGGCCAGGGCCAGGAGGAGGAAACCAGCAGGAGGTCAGTGTCAGAGTCAGAGTCAGAGTCAGAGCTGGAGCCGAGACCGATACCGAGACCGAGAGACGACCCAGGAGCTGGCCCAGGCTGCGTCACATGGTGCGAATGATCGTTGCCATATTGTGCAAATGGCCAGGAACAGGACCTAGGAAGAGGACCTAGAACCAGGACCAGGACCACTCGCAGAACCCTGACCACGACGCAATCTGACGCCGTCGGCGCGTTGTCCGTCCCCGGCCTTCCTGACCCGTTGCTGCGGCGCTAAAAGGAAATTGTGATTGCTGCATAAAATGCTTTTAGAATGGTTGCCAATCGATTTTGGCACGGATTGGCAACGGCAACAGGCAGAGGAGCAGCAACAGCAGCAGCAGCAGCAGCAGCAGCAGCAGGAGCAGCAGGAGCAGCAGGAGCAGCAGCACCCACAGCCGGCTGGTGTATGTCCTGGGGTCCAGGACAACGCCGATAAGCGGCCGACGTCGCATCGCATGGAATGTGCGATTTAAAATTGATTGTGAAACATTTGTACTGAATTGGAGTCTCGTATTTTCGCTCCATTCCGCTTGGCTCTTTGTTCGACTTTTGTCCTCATGCAAAAATAGGAGCAACAGCAGCAAGAGCAGCAAGTCAGGCGGAGCAGAGGAGCGAGTGTCCCTAGGAGGGTGGCAACAAAAATGAAACCGAAATTGTGCGGCTTGCACCGAACACAAAATACTATCAACAGCAGCTGGGCGAGTGGGGGAGTGCCGGGAGCAGACACAGGAGCAGAAACAGGAGTAGAGTGGGCAGCAGGATCTAACCAGATGACAGGGTCACAAAGAGCAACAACATGTTGCCATTGGCATGAATTGGTTTAACAAATTATGTTTAACATCGCGGTTGGTGTGGTCAAGTCAGCACAGACCAGGCAGGACCCTATCCCGCCCCTCAGTTCGATCGCGTGTCCCCTGATCTGGTTAGGGATCGGAGAACAGTAGCTTAGCTTGCATACCTTCCTCACCCTGAAACTGCAGTGCAGGACAGGAACAGGCTGCGAGCAATGGCCGGCAGACCCATAAGTGTTACGATTTAATGGCCCAGGCTCTAACAGTTTTTCATGGTGGCCTTTAGCAGGACCTAGCATAAAGGACCTTCCACGACTGCACTTCACACCGAAGCTGGGTTATCCTTACCCGAATTTCTCTGTAACCCTCAAAGAGGGCTTCGCGGACAGGACTCTAACTCTCTCGAAAGGGTAACAGGGTGGACACTGAATTAAGTCACGTGCTGACATTTAAGTCCGAACGTGCAACATGAAACGTTTTTAGTTTTTTTGTTTTTTGTTGTTGTTTTTTTTTTTGTACGGGGACACAGGACACGGAAGAGGCCGCCAGCGATTAAGTGGTGTCTCACTTGGGCAGCCAATCTGTGGACACACCGGGCATAACTCCAGGGACACGACACTCCTTCCAGCCTTGGCCAGACTGTGTCCGAGTGCGATGTGTCGCTGCTATATAATGGCTTTATTTACTTGAGCCGAGGCAAGTGGCAATTGATGGGTTTTCAGAGGGTTATCTAGGAAGGTTTTCAGGGTGTTTTCAGGGTGTTTTCAGGGGGTCTTCAGGGGGTTTTTAGGGGGTTTTTAGGGGGTTTTCAGGGGGTTTTCTGGGGGGTTTTCAGGTGGTTTTCAGGTGGTTTTCAGGGGGTTTTCAGGGGGTTTTCAGGGGGTTTTGAAGAGGTTTTAAGGAATTTTTAGGGGGTTTTCAGGGGGTTTTTAGGGGGTTTTCAGGGGGTTTTCAGGGGGTTTTCAGGGGGTTTTTTTGGGGGTTTTTAGGGGTTTCAGGGGATTTTCAGGGGGTTTTCAGGGAGTTTTCAGGAGGTTCTTAGGGGGTTTCAGAAGGTTATAGAGGGATTTTTTAAAGGGTTTTTTTAAAAGATTTTTTTTTAGGGTATTCAGGGCGTTCCTTAAGTTTTTTTTTAGGCGGTCTTAGAAGGTTTTTCGGGTTTTTAGCAGGTTTTTAGGGAGTTTTTATGAGGTTTTCAGGGGTTTAAGGATTTTTAGCGGGGTTTTAAAACGTTTTCAGGGGTTTTTTCTGAGGTTCTTATTTAGTTTTAAGAGGTTTTTATGAGGTTTTTAGGCGGTTTTAAAGGATTTTTAAAGGAAGTCTTTAAGAGGTTTAAATGAGATTTTTTAGAAGTTTTCATGGAGTTCTGAGGGGGTTTTCATTAATTAAGTGACGAAATGGGGCTTATTAACTTCGAAAAGACAATTTTTGACGGTTTTGAAGAATATGTTTTTGAAATTGTTTAGCTTTTACTCATGTAAAGATTAGTATAATTTTAGATCAAGAAAATGTACATAAATAAATATTTATATTCAAGAAATTATTCCGTTAAGTTAGGTTAGATTAGGTCAAAAAGCTTAGATTTAGGAGCAGGTCTTCTCTCTACTAACTAAGTAGATAGTCTCTCTACTAACTAAGTAGATAGTCTCTTCTTCTCTGACTATCTTAAGTATGTAATAACTGAGCTATGATGTGACCTATGTCCTGTCTCAGTTAATACGATTTTTTATTAGCTAAAGCCTTTTTTTTTCACTCATAAGTATCAAAAGGACCCTAGGACCCGTTGCAGTGTATGAAAGGCAATGAAGCATTAAAACTTTGCAATGAATGAAGGAATCATACTATTGATAGCATTGTATCAAAATAATGGGATACGCGGAACGAACGAGAAGAACTTGAATGGGTGACGAAAAGCCAGGCAGGAAAAGGAGGAGTTCCCAGTAAGTATTGCGACACAATAACAAGGAGGCGTTGGAGGAGAATAAAAAGGAGTCTGGGGAGGAGTCTGAGGGGAGAAGTGAGAGGAGGAGGAGTCTGAGGAGGAGAAGTCTGAGGAGGAGAAGTCTGAGAAGGAGAAGTCTGAGGAGGAGAAGTCTGAGGAGGAGAAGTCTGAGGAGGAGAAGTCTGAGTCGGGGTCTGAGATGGAGAAGTCAGAAGTCAGGGAAGGAGCAGGAGTCACAGAAGCAGGAGGACTCAAGCAGGGCAACAAAGATTGTGTTTTGGCTTAGCTCCTCCGACCATGGTCCATAAACTTGTTGAAAGCCACAGCTGTGTGTGCGCGTGTGTGTGCTCGTATACAAATGGTGTGGCATAACTAGCGGGGCTGCAGATAAAAATAACAATTGAAATAAATGAGCAAGGACGAACGGGCCAAGGGGCGGTGGGAGCCAAGGCAGGAGCCACGGTGACAAAGACTGCTGGCTGGGCTTCCATTTTATTTGCATACTTTTAGGCGGCCGGCGGATTGAAGACAATTTGTGGTCAAATTGTGTTTGACTTCTTTCCCAGTGGCCGGAGAGCGGCGGAGTCGCGCTCTAACCGCTGATTACACTGCTCTTTCATCTTCACAAGCCCAGCATCCCGCCCTGTCCTCCGGCCCAGCACACATAGAAGGCCAGACCCTGTGGCAGGCTCTGTGGAATCTGTCGGACTTCCGCTACCATAAACATGCATGGAAGAGGCTGCCCGGGATTAGGGTTGATTGCAGAGTTCATCGCTTCTCGGGGCCGGGCTTGGGTCGCTCCTCGGGTCGCGTTTGGGTCCTGCCGGGTCGCTCTGGGTTGGGTTCCCGGGGTCGCCGCTTCTCTTCTTTCGCACTGCACCGGATCCGCACACAGTTCTCATATTTTTCTTAATTAATCTTCTTTTCTTTCGCGTCGATGATGGCTGGGCTGTAGCTGTAGCCAGAGCAGGAGCAGGAGCAGGAGCAGGAGCTGGAGCTGGGGCAGGGGCTGGAGCTGGAGTGCTTTTTGTGCGAACGTTTCGTAAAAACTTCAGCGAAAGGACTCTGCAGCAAAGTAAATTAGCTAAAAATGTTACTTGGCTTGCTTTGCGAACGAAGCAAAGATGAAGATGAATGTTTTTGCCGCGTTGACGGAGTCTGAGGCGGATAAGCGTGGCGCTAAAAAGGCCAGCCTTGGACCAATGTAAAGGCTCGCCATTGCAGCTCCCAGTCCCAGTCCCAGTTGAGTTCCAGCAGCTGGGGAAAGCCTTCATCGCATCAGGTGGAAGTGCTAAAGTTTCTGGCATGCCGTGAAGGGATGCCTCCGCCACTGCTGCTGTAGTAATGAAGATAACATTTCCTGTTGTCAGCATTTGCAAAGTTGGACAAAGCTTCGTCCGAGCGAGCTCCCTGGGCCTTGGTGTCCGAAATGCGCTGAAAACCTATTCCTCATTTTCCAAACTTTGCCGGGGAAATCAAAATGGACGACGGGACCCGAGGACTTCATCAGTAGGCTAGGTGAAGGGGAAGGTGACTAGAGTAGCAAAGGTTTTACATAGGAAGGCGACTTAAGTAGCATAGTTTTATACAGACATACAGAGGTAAAGGGTATGTCCATTTAGGGGAATTAATTTAGGATATAAATATGAGACAACACCCCTTAAAAATATTGAAAAATCAGTTGGTTTTATATTGAACTTTTGCTGTCAACCTCCTACTCTAGGGATGTCTTTAAAAACCCACAACTAGGTCTCTTAAAATAGGAGCTGGAATTTAAAATCCAGATCATATATCTTCATTAGTCTCTAGTAAACTCCAAGCAATTAACCTTGGTCGTATATATGAACCAACTATTTCAGTCTGCGATTGTCCAGTTGTCCAGTAGAAAGTCAGCAAGTCACCAAGTCACCCGCTCTCTCTTTCTGGGGGGGGTTCAAGAGTGGTTAAAACCCGAAGTAAATTATTTATCACAATGAACAGTCGTTCCGCTTTGTTCCTCTGAATCCTAGGAATCCGCAGCATTTCTTTGTTTTGACTGCAGTGCAGCTTAGGGGTTCTTTTTTTGCTTTTTAATTTGTTCCCCAGGACTCTGCCCCCATCAGTGCCTTCAGCCTGTTGCATATACCTATGCGATGCCTGGCTGCTCAGAGCAAAGTCATTTACACTGCAATTAATCATGATTACGCGTACTTGGTCATGCTGGCTGAAGGGTATTCGGGATGCTATGTGGACGCTACCCTCGCTTTTTTTTTTTTGCATTGCCTCCTCCCCTTAGTCGCAGACGCTTCCTGCATTCACTGATTCACTTAGCCACTCTTCTGCACTTTAAATGGCTTTTCCAGCTAAGCGTTTTTAGTGTTTTTCATTCACGATAGATTGCATAAGTTTCTTCAAATACAAATTACTTGGAAGGCAGTCTCACAAGGCATCAAATACCAAGTTAGGTCAGCTTCTCGGAGACTTCAAATATATACTAAACCAGGAGGAATCGATATGTAAACTAAAAATCATTTATCACCTGCTTGCTTCCCCCTGTCTCGGACCCAGAAGAAGTCCGTTCTCAGGAATATAAATTATATCAAAGCCCAATGAATCATGCAATAATAGATAAATAAATAAATCAGAATCTTGTCCTCGAAACAGCTGCCGGCTGGCTCTCGTACACCGAGCACGTATGTGCACACCCCCTTACACACACACCCCACACACACCTCCCACGCACACACCATGTACATGCCATATGCATGTGCTTATGTGACACTTGAAGCCCAGTCTGTGTGTGTGTGTGGGAGGCCCCAGCAGGGCCTAATTAGATTACATGCAAATTAAATGCAGCAAAGAGCAGCAGGTACACACGATTTACATGGAACTTACTGGCAGGATACAGGGGAGTCGAGGGGATATCAGGGCGACTGAGGGTTACAGGGAGGTCTAGGGAGCTCTGGGGAGGTCCTGGGAGGTACTGAAAGGTACTGGAAGATGCTGGGAAGTACAGGGAGCTCCTGGGGGTTACTATAAGCTCCTGGGAGGTACAGGGTGTTACTGGGAGGTTCAGGGTGTTCCTGAGAGGTACAGGGTGTTTCTAAGAGGTAGAGAGAGTTCCTGGGAGGTAGAAGAAGCTCCTGGGAGGCAAAGGGAGCTCCTGGGAGGCAGGGGAGCTCCTGCGAGGTACAGGGAGCTGCTACGAGGTACAGACCCCCCTGGAGGTCCTGACTCTATGTACTCTCATCACACCTGCTGCTCCTTTGCCGCTGGCAACTGTTTATTTACCTTATATCCTTGTGGGAACACCTTGTTGCTTCCTGTTGGAGGTGCCAGGAATCGATCATCTTCACACTTCACTTGAAAAAAAATATAGAAAAAAAGAGAGACTTCTACTACTAACAAATAATTGAGGATTAGCTGCAGGCTAAGCTCGATTCGGACGCCTGGACAGCAGACAGCAGTACAGAGGGCAGAGCACAGTTCCAGTTCCAGCAGGACACTAGACTGACTGCCTTGGGACGCGGCAGTTGCACGACTGAACCTTGGCACGTTGCAACGTAGACAACGCAGACTCGTCGTGGCTGGCACGAATCGCGAGGATGCCGGGATGCCGGGAAGCCGGGAAGCTGGGTTGGATGGAAGCTACTCTGACTCTGACTCCAGCAAGCGGCTCCTGCTCCCAATGGGCCTGCAAATCGCGCAACAGGCAGCCGAGGATGCAGCAGCAGCGCTGCTGGTGTCGCAGCTGCAGGACCTCCTTCTGCCTCTGTGCTGGTATGCCAAGCCGTTGTGTGTGTGTGTCTGCGTGTGCTCACTGGGTGTGTGAATAAAAACAAAGGCAAAGGCGAGGAAAAGCGAGGAAAAGTGAGAAAAAGTGTGGAAAGCCTTGCGAAAAAATACGAAGGCACGGCGACACACCCAAGGATATAAACAAAGATCTGTCTGAGGAGAAAAATGGCGGAAAATGAATGTCAGTTGAGCAATTAAGGCACTCGCCATATATACGTGTATATAGAAATGCATATCTGTGAGATACTCTGGGGGAAAATCAGAAAACTGCTTTAATTTCCACAGCCCATGTCAGCATCAGGCGGAGGCCGGAGAGGAGGAGTCTGCGGTGGCGGTGGCGGTGTCGGTGCTGGTCCTGGTCCTGGCCCTGGTCCCAAGTGCAGGTGCACATTCAGGTGGAGCTGTCGGAGGTGGCGGTGTGGTCAGTGTCAGCCTGTTGCTGCGCGTCGCTGCTATCAACTGCAGGAGTCGTGTGTGCAACAGGCAGGACAGGCACACACATGCGCAGGCATGCCGCCCACAAGCAACACCCATCCACCCACACAAACACACACACAGACACGACACATCCGCTTCCGCAACAGGCGGCGGAATTCCTTGATGGAGACTGGAGAAGGCCTGCGCCTCCTAATGCAAATGAAAGGATGCACAGTCAGGAGGAGCCGCCGCCTCAGCCACCTGTGCCAGCTACCCGGGGATAATCCGATCCGATCCGCCTGCCGTCCTCGGCGTCCTCGTCCTGGCCGTCCTCTGTCCTATTTACCTTTACCGAGGACACCCAGATTTGCAATGGCCAACACCTAGTGGGTTATTCCCAACCAGATTGCCGCCACAGGGCGCTGTCTCCGCTGGAGCAGTCTCTGTCCTGCCAGCGGAGTTTACACAACTTTGGCCAGCGGAGCATAGCCCTGTGACAAACTGATTATTGCCTTCGAGTCGGAGCTGGGAGCCGGAGTGCTGGGAGTGCTGCGAGTGCAGCCTGTTGCTATCCGGCAACACGAGCCCACTCACACAAGGACAACCTGCTCACCCACACAGGGGCACGGGACACACATACCACCAAGCCGGCTCACGCACACCGAGGCACCCCAGAGCTAAGCTCTCAACTGTTGCTCCTCGCTCTCTAGCAACAGGTACTGCTGTCGGAGGAAGAACCTACATCGGCTCCAACAAGGGGGGAGGTGTATCCTGGTCATGCGCAAAGGACAACCGACGTCCGACGAGCCACGAGCTGTGAACGAGGTTCTCCGATGGCTTAGAAGTGCACGAAACCGAGTGCAGTCCTTGTCGCACCTATCAGCATCCGCTGGAGCTGGAGGGGAAGCCACCGCAGCATGGGCGTGGAGAGTCCCTCCGCCGTCCATATGTGGGCTGCAGGATGGGCCCCTGAGCGGTGCGCCCCTGTCCAGGAAGCTCGGTTCGGTGAGGAGGAGCAGGAGGAGGAGCAGCAGCGAATGCCATTACCGTAGTTTTATGATGTGCGGTCGTGCGAATGAATGCCACCCTCACAGCCTCGCGTTTCCCGTTTCCTCTCGCGCCTCCCTCCTGCGTCCTGCGCCTACTTACGCCAGCGGAGATTGCACTCTTAAATGCCACATTTGTCGCTGGCCAAGCCGTTAATTGGCCCGCTTAATTGCTCAGTGTAGGCCTCCTGGCCCAATGCGAGTGTCAACTATTAACTAAGTTCAGGTGGGGCCAGGGATCGTCTTTGAATATTTTTCGGGTAATTGATAACTACCTTATTTGGCACGTTAAGGTTTAGATAAATATAATATATAATTATTAATAATTTATTATTCTAACTTTACTTTTACTAATATTTTTATTATTATTTTAAACTTACAAAATGCAGGACTATTTTTGTGCCCTTGCAGGAAGGGTATTTCAATTTCAGGCAAAGGCTTGTAAAACAGTGAAGGAGTCATTTCCGACCCTATAAATCATATATATTCTTGATCAGCATCAACAGCCGAATCGATCTAGCCATGTCTGGGCAAAAACAAATTTTTAAAAATTTTTACAAAATTTTATAAGAGGTATCATCATCAAAATTGTCAAAAATGAAAAAAAAAAATATTTTTTTTATGATGTTATCTCAATATACAGATTTATTCGAATTAAAAAAACCAACATTGAACTGCTTTCCGATCAGAAATTGATGCTTTTTTGCCTTTATTATGGTTATTTTACTTTTACATTTTATTGAATAACTTATAGAATTTAAATGTAGGCAATTTTTGGCTTAGCTATGATCCATTAAAAATTCTTACCTTGATTTCCTGATCCAACTGCAAACTGTAAGGGTATATAAACTTCGACTTTTAGAATTAAGCTTCTTTTCTTGTTTTATTTATCTTTTAATTAGTTTGTTTTTTTTTTATAAATATGCTTGTTATTTTTGATTGAATAAAGGAACTCTTGGCGTTTTATCTGGCTTGTGTTATCGTTGTCTCGTTCTCTGTAGTCATCATCTCTACTCGTCATCTTTATTCGTGGTCTTTTTACTTGACGTCTTCATATTGCGTCCTTACTCTTCGTTATTACTCTTTATTTTTACTCGTTGTGCTTAGTTGATGTTTGTATTGGTATTTCTAATACCTAGAAATTACTGGTTATCTTTACTAAATCTTTTTATTCGTCCTCTTTACTCGTCCTCTTTACTCGTGCTCTTTACTCGACCGCTTGACTCGTCCTCTTTACTTGTCTTATTTATTCGTCCTCTTTACTCGTCCTCTTTACTCGTCCTTTTTACTCGTCCTCTTTACTCGCCGCTCATATGACCTCTTTATTGGTCGCCTTTAAGTCCCTCGTCATCTTTACGCGTCGCTTTGCTCTATTTTTGCTCGCCTCTTTGGTGTTCTGTGAAATTGTTGAAGATTATTAAGAAGATTACTAATTTTAATCCCAAAAAAATAAAACCTTTCAGCTTAAAACTTTTGACAGAATAATAGTTGATATTGATGACCAGAATTCGAATAAATACTAAGAATACTTCAATGACAACTTACTTATCTATAAATATTTTAATTTCAAGATAAAGCCTGCTCTTTGTTAGGCCATAATGCGGTTCCTTGGATCCTGACAGGTCTGTGGTGCGTCGTGCCGTGCTGGAACTTTATTGAATTGCTGGCATTACGGGTTTTATTGTTCTTGTTCTTGTTCCTGTTCGATGTTGATACCGAGATGTTACTGCTCCCGGCTCCCTGTTCCTGCTCCCTGTTCCCTGCTCCTGCTCCTGTTGCTGCTCCCTGCTCCTGCTCCTGCTCCTGCTCCCTGCTCCTGTTGCTGTTGTCACAGAGAGAGAGCGACAGCGGAAGTGCATCCGGTTGAAGGCAAACAAAATGCGATGCACACGCACATTCCCATGGAGCGGAGGAGCAGCAACAATGGGCAGAGCCAATCGGTTGCTTCAAAGGTTTGGCTTTTTGGCATTGGCCAAGGGTACGTTCTCTGCATTCCGGCGCAGAGTTAGCTCCAAGTTTCCAGGATCTGTAAGGAGCAGTTGGGGAAGGGAAAGAGGGAGCAGGGTGAGGCCACAGGACCACTGGCCTTTGGTGGAGCTGCTGCGGCTCCTGTCAGCGCCTGGCGGCTGTTGTAACTGTAACGCTCCAGCAGGTGGGAGCATACAGGACAGGGGACACAGGGATTGCAGGACATGGGACTGCAGGACTGCAGGACAGCCCGATCCGATGCTTTTGACAAAAGTTGCATAAATTAACGTTAAAAGCAAACGTTGTTGAAGTTCCTGCCTCTTTTACTTTGTTAGCAGCGAGTCACCGCCTCTCGCCCAGGACAGCCCAGCGACGGACAGGACAGTGCAGGACAGGACAGGACAGGACATGCAATAAAGTCATCAAGTGATGCCACTGATGTCCGCGATTCCCCCGCTCCCGTCCTGTCAATAGCCTTTGGCAGCTTGCGCCTCATTGCGTTTTGCATACAACATTTTTTTGAACCAAATTACAAGGTTTTTTTCTGTTTGCCAGGGAGTCAGGAGCAGCAGCAGCAGCAGCAGCAGTACCAGGATAATTTGATTTGGAGTGGACACGCAACATTAAAGTTGTCAAAGCGGGACACGTTCGGCTGAATATATGATATATGATATATGTACGCCGGAATTGAATAAATTAAGATAAGCCCAGAGTAAGCCAGCCTCTAAAACGCTGCCTCACAGTGCACACAAGACCTGCTTTGTCCTCATGTCCTTTCCCTAAGCCAAAGGGTTGGCTTGGGTTCCACTCCCACTGCTGCTCCTGCTTGTGCTTCTCCTACTCCTACTGCTCCTGCTCCTGCTCCTGCTCGTGGTCGTGCTTTTGCCGCTGCTGCAAAAAACGTGGCGCTCGAAATCTAAATACAGAAATTAATGAATTATGAGTAAAGGGATTTGTTTCGCTCTTGTGAATCTCAGGAGGCGACGACACCTTTGGACACAGGACAGAACCCATCGCTGACAAAAGCATGGCAAAAGCAAAAGCAAAAGCAAGAATGGTTTCCTGCTGTGAGTCCCCTTCCGTGTTTGTGTCCGTGTCCGTATCCCTGTCCGTGTCCCTGTCCGTGTCCCTGCTTACTTGAGTGGAACACAGGACATAAATAGTAACCCGTGTGTGTGTGTGTGGAGGTTTTTAATCGCTTTGATCTTTATATTCCCATTTAGTAATTAATTAACCGAAAGGTTCCCCGTGCATTCAGGCACTAATATGCATTCCAAAATCTCTGGCACATGCCGAAATGGCGCACCGCTGCTCGCTTATTTTCCGATTAATTAGTTTTGCTGTCCACCCTTAAAGTGGAAATATCCTAAGCGGAAAAGGTGGGACAGGAACAAGAACTGGTTTTTCCAGGCCTGCAGATCACTCGAACTTTCACCCAGAGACTAATGAGGACCCCTGGCACGATCATGCGGATCATCAGGAGCAGGAGCAGCGGCAGGACCTGGCTCTGGGTCCTCCATTCGTTGCCTGCGTATTTATTATTGGCACTATTATGGCCTGCGATTGTGTCCTGCTGCTGCTGCTGCCCCATCAATGCCCAGCGAACACAACAGGACGCCACTGGACAAAGGACAATGGACCACGGACAACGGACAGCGGACAGCGGGCAGCGGACAGCGGGCAGAGGACAGAGGACAACGGACAACGACACGTATGCTATCATCGCCATCGCTCGTGTTGTTTAATTAAATTTCTGAAATTAAAATGTTTTGTTTATATAAATTGAAAAATACAGACAGCACCGAACACCGAACGGAACTGCACAATGCGCTTCAAGAAGGAGCAACAAAAAATTCAGGGAGGTGTGTCTGCCCCAGTCGAAGTCCGCACACTCTTTCCTGCTGAAATATATATTTCGCCGCAGGTAGGGCAGTCCCAGTCGGTGCCGAAACAGAGGCGAGGAAAGCCTTCATTGTCCTGGGCTCAACTAGAGTCCCTCCCCCGCCATCCGTCTGTCCGTGCCAAGAACTGGATTTTTTTCAATTGGTCGCATCCATTCACAGGACTCCCAGGACCCCGCACATAGCTGCAGGTGTCCGCCTACGATTGCCCATATCTGTGCCTGCTACCAGTCAGTCACTCAGTGCCACCTGTGCCGCCTGTGCCGCCATGTGTGGCACGAGTGTGGCCCTGTGTGTGTGGGTGTGTGTGTGTGTGTTTACACAACAACTGTCGCTGTCGCTGTCGCTGGCTTTTCAATTTGATTCATTTCATTTCAATTCTGTTTTCTTTGCATTGTTCAAAAATGCGCCGGGAGCGATCAAAACTGAACTCTCTGGGTGTCCTCGTCCTGCAGTATTTAGTGGGGTAAGCTTGAGGAGAGGGGGAGAGGGGAGTGGAGAATCAGGGGGGCAAAGCCAGGACCAAGGAGAGTGTGTCAGGCAGCATATGAATAATAAATATGTGGCGCTACTTGGGCTTTATTTAGGTAGCAGTAATTGTCCTATTAATAAGAAAAAGGACACCAGTGATATAAATCGATTTAAAATCAATATAAATATGCATAAAAAATTTATCGAAAAATTGTATACTTTTCTAGTTACACTTAATATATTACATTTAATTCTATCAAATTAATTTCAGAGGTTAAGGTATTATTTTGTTTAACATTTCCAGGGTTATTAAAAGTGACTGAAAAATTGCATTATAATATATATATATTTACATGTCGATATATATCGAAAATGTCCTCCTAAGCGTTAAAATTATCGATATAAGTAATCCATTTATCGCACACGTATCGCCAAGTATTATGATTCTATATTTATTAGACTCCTTAAATGAATTATTTTTTAAGTTTTACAAAGTTAAATAAAATTATTCTAAGCTGAAATATATAAATATTAATTACAGGTTGGAGGACTATGCAATGAACCTACTATGTCAAGGAAGGATCTCAGAAAAGAGAAGTCTTGGAATATGGATGTTGGCGCATTTTGTAAGTCCTTTACTTGACATATATTATTATTTCCTATTTATTTCTTCTCAAAAATTACAAAATATTTATTGCTATTACTTTATCCCCCTAAATAAATCCAGTAAATCCCTGAAAACTCTCCAATTAGGACTTGAAACCATTCGAATTCTTATAAAAATCCCCCATGAAATCCATTGTTTTTAAGCCATTTCACCTCTCAACTAGTCAGATGTCCTTTCCTTCTTTTACACTTTGGCTTAGTCTAGCTTAGATTGGGAACCTTGCTGGCATTGTTTAAAAAAATATAAAAGGCAAGCCGTACAGGATCTGAGCTAGGACTTAGTCCTGGAAGCAGCTCCAGCTCTCTCCCGGCCGCGTGCCCAATGAAATGTGAGCGAAAGCGAAAGAGCCAATTTATGGCACCATAAATCAAGAGCAATATTGTCATATTCTAGCATTTCCCGGTAACCTTTGCCCGCTCCTGCTGCAACTCTCTCTTTTGTGGCCCAGCACCGGGGGGAAGTTAAAGCCAGAGGTCATCTTGAGCTTAAGTGCATGTAGCAATTTGCTTCCGGCTTGGATGCTGGAAATTGACATTTCAAGAGAAGATTTCCAGGTATTCGGTTGCACATTTCCCCGGCCCACAGGTGGGTTAGCTTGCAGACGCGATCCATCAATCCCTGGCCCAGGTTAAGGCAAGGACCGTGTGTCCATGTGAGGCTGTTGCCATCTCTGGTTACCAATTCCCCTTCTCACGTGGTCGAGGCAAGTTAGGGATGTATAGTGAGGGGAAAAGCCTGATATCGTCATCGATGTCATATCGAATATATCATAAACTTTGATATATCGAATTTTATAATATCGAAAAATATTGTATTTAACGTTGAAATACTGATATTATCAGCTAAGGATGATTATTGAACTTAATATCACATCGAAAATGTGGTTAGCTGTCATATATCAACTTTATAAATATCGAACAAATCGAATTTTATGGTAAATATCGATATTAAGACATAGGGATGTATGCCGTAAGGAAAAAGTATTCATAAAAAAAATAAGCGCTCTAGATCATATCCAAAATATCGGTAAATGTAATATATCGAAGGTTTAAGCTTAATATTTTTAAGGTATAAATACCGATAGTATAAGCTACGTATGTGTATCGAGAAGAATCGCGCTCAATATAATATAAAAAATATTTTAAACTTTAATATATTGAATTTTTTAATAACCAATATCGAATTGAATATGAAAATATCGATATTATCGAAAAACTCTTGAAAATTTTAAAGAGTTTCTATTTTATTGCACATTAATTGTATTGCAAAATAAAAATAGCGATTCGGATATCGAAAAAGTATCAATATATCGATATTTTCTGCCATCCTTAAGGACTAGTAACAACTCAGAGCATTTTTTTTACACAATTGACACGAAGAAGGCGGCTTTCAAAGAGCTGGGCTTGGTAGGCGGGGACTGCGAGGGACTCTGTGAGGCTCATTTGACGCCTGAATGCCTCAATATGTGGCCTAACAAGTGGCTACTGATGGCTGAGCAAGGACTTCATGCATAAAACGGGGTGACAACAACACAGGCCCGACCTCACAACAAATGAATTTTCGATACCTGACTAGGCACAACTCATTTGTTCATTTCGATCGGCGGCGGCGGTGGTTGTTAGATCCTGGCCGCAGGATGCGACCACACCGATTACTGGCCCAGCTCCTGGGTGGGGTGTGTTGAACTCTTGAAGGGGAAATGAAACGAAAATGAAACGAAAATGAAACGAAAATGAAACGAACATGAAGCGAAAGCAAGGGAAACGATTTATTAGCAAAACTTAACTAAGCCAAAAACCCAAAGCGTTTGATGACAGCACGAAGGACAGGCGGCAGGCGGCAGGACAGTTGCCAAACATCCTCGAAACTAAACAAATAAGTAACCCAGCAGTAACCCAAGACTCGGACTTGCTTTGGCTACTAATCAACCCTTGTCAGTCAATCATGAAGCCGGTCGTAGCCATTTGTTTGCCTTGTGAGGCGCTTTCAATGAACTGCAAAATATCTAATTCGCTTCGATTTATCCAATTTCGCCAGGGAAGCCCCCACTCCCGGGACATGCAAAAGCGAAAAGTATTTAATAGCGTTGATCGCTGTCATGTCGAAGATGCCCGGGACGAGGCAGCGCCTCCTCTCCGGGATAAGGCTGTGATGGGGATAGAGAAGCGTGTTCAATTGCCGGGAAACTCTTCGGTTTCCGACTGACTGCTGTCCAAACACAGGGACACAGGCAGGAAGACAGGGAGACTGGGTGGCCAGGAGGAGCCACACATCAACCTTGATTGGATGTAACCAGAGAGTGATGGTAGACAAACTTGTAGACGTCACTGAAATCGCATTTGAATTGGGATGAAGAGGCCGCCACACAATGCCGAGAGTGAGACCTATCCCATGTCCACTTCCGGTTCCTGGGAGGACAAGCTGGCCGGACGGCCGGCCGGCAGCGTTTTGGGATGAAGGTCCAGCGCCCTAAATTTCCGCTCTTTTAAATCCATGCGATGTGGTCCACATCCCGCCCCTCCTCCTGGGGAGGATGCCTCTGCCAATCCAGCTTCCAGCATGCAGATAAGCTGTCCGCATACACGCGTTAATTCCGTTATACAAATGTCACTCGCCAAACAAGTTGTCCACATCGCATCACGAATCCCTGACTCTGACTCGGACTCGGACTCGGACTCGCTCTCGGACTGGGACTCGTCCGGCGGCCATCAAATGCCTGTCAATCAGCGGGACAGACAATGCAATCACGTTGAAGTAACTGCCACTGAACGCAGCCTCCTTAAATTCAATTATCAAGCAAAAAAATAAAAAAAGAAGGCAGAAACAGAGTCCTCCTAACGAGACCACCGCAGAGCTGCTGCAATCCCTAGGATTCGGTTGTGAATATGGAAAACAAGGGTTGCTGCATGACAATTGTTGTCCTGCTTAAAATAGCATCTTCCTGGTAATAATCAAACCAAAGGACACGACCATTTTTCTACGAATTTCATTGACATTTATCATTTTCAGAAAATTCCATAAATAAATAAATTTAAGTCCCCAGAACTTGATTTTTTTTGGGGCATCTAATGGCTAAATAGCAAAACTATCTAAGAACGCCATATAATTTATACAAATTTATGAATATTTTTAAGCTTTCACAGCTAAAAGCTGTGCTAAATATAGAATGCCGTTTGTATATCATAGATTTCTACCAAAAAGCTTAAAAGAATATATATAAATATTTATTTTTTAATTTGGCGAACAGAAATTTGTGAATTATTATGCAAAGGTAAGAGCTTACATGATGAATTAGATGTGGCTTTTTAAACTTTAATTTTTCCACAAAATAATATATTTATAAATAAGAATACAACTCCCGCAAATTTGGAGTCTTCTTTGGGAGTGAAACGGAAAGCTTTCGGGTTAGAAATTAATTTTGTATATAACTTAATTAATTAAAAAAATGCATTTATTACTATATATTATAATTTGAATATTTTTATCTGTTTGCCAAATACTCGAAATAAAGACTACAAAAAATATATATTCGACCAATTTTCGGGTTACTAAAAAGCAAAAATATTTTTGTAAACAATTTTGTTGTTTTAAAAATATTGTTATTTTTGTTATGAAAGCAAATATTAGCCTTTAATTTTGATATTTCAGGTACAGATTTATACTTGTGTATACTGATTCTATTGTTGAAACCATTATTTTTACTCGAACAGATTTTTTGTCAACTAAATGGCCACGAAAAATCGGACAACACCGATTTGCAGACCCAATAGCTTAAATATTTTATGTTGTCTGTATTTGATTTGTTGGCCAAATAGCGAATATATTTCAAAAAACAATTATATCTTAATTAACTGCTTTCTTTATTTGATTCAAAACAGTCAAATGTATTTAACCAAATTTTAAATAATGAAAGCTGCTACTGAGTTGATCCCTAAGTTTCTTAGTCCTTGGTTTTGTGAGCCGCCAAGGCAACACAGGATTGAGATCTGGGAGTAATATCTATAATATATTTTAAGCTTTTAAATACAACTTTTAGCTAGGACATGTATCCTTTCGCTGAAGCTCGGTAGCTTGGCTTGATTTGCGCATGTCCTTTGAATCCCTCAAGGCCAAAAAAGTTTCTGAAGCTCAGGAAGAGTTAAGGAAGCTTCTCAACTTGGTTAGAGGACTTGACTATTAAGTGAGGTCCTGCTTTTCCGCGCTTTGGGCAAGAAGTTCAGATCGAAAGGTAATACATGTACCTTCTGGGAGCTTTTAAGTATCAATCGGAAAAAGTCCTTGTTTAATTGATGAATAGTTTTCGGGTTTTCCTACCTTTTGAGCTTGGTTTCAGGTAAAAGCTAAACAAGTAAAACTCCTTGGAAAATTTGTATTTTTACTTACTTGGAGATGGATTCTTATGGGTTTATAAGTTAAATGGAGCTGTTATTATTTATTTAGGAATATACAAGCAAAATATATATTTAATGCACATAATTTTAGGGACTATTTTTAATTATTAATTTATCTAGTGGTAAATTTATAATACCCACACACATGTAAGCTGTATAAGAAGGTCTTGGTTGGTTCTATCTATATAAGTAATACCTGCATCTGTAGCTCTTAAACTATGGTCTCAATGGACTCGTCTGTGGACGACAATGCAGCTTATAATATTATAAGGTGTATATAGTATAAATTTAAACCCTTTTTTCTTAGTAAATTCAAGTGTTCGTTCTAAAAATAAATAAATAGTACATTATTTCTTCAACATACATTTGATGTTGAAATTATTTGTAAAACGAAGACTAACACAGAAGCTAATAGGATCTTAAGGATAACGAATTTTTGCCCCGATACACACATACATCTGTAGACACACCACTCAGTATACAATATATATTATATATTCAACATATCAATATATCAAAGAAGACAAGGGGAATGGCTTCTTTTGCCCAAGAAAATGTACAAATTCCGAATGCAAACCAAATCAAAAGAGGAGCTCCTCCTCCGCCAGGACCCTGAAGGGCTCTGTGCTGTGATGATTGTGGCTGGCGGAGTGTGTCACATTTGTGGCAAGAGTGTAGACTCTGGCTAGGCAAGGCAAACACATGCCACAACAGGGGGCGGAGGCTGCCGATTGAATCACAACAATGGGGGCGGAACACTCGTCACCCCAGCACTCCGGCACTCCAGCACTCCAGCCTTCGAGGACGACACTCGGGACTGTCAAAACAAAGTAGTGCTTCCTTCGGTGATCTCTGGAGTTGGAGTTGGAGTTGGAGTTGGAGGAGAATCGAATCTCCGCATCGATTCCAGGCAATAAAACTAGTCGCAAATCGGCTCCCAACTTGGGCATTAGCATAGTCCTCTTCCTAGTCGTCCTGGTGCCCATGCTCGTCCCCATTCTCATCCCCCGTGTCCTGGCAGCCTCTTAAGAATTCGATAAGTTTGCAAGTAAAGGTAAAGGTAAAGGCAAAGGCGCAGGCAGGTGAGGCAACTTTGCAAAAATTGTGCGCATATTAAAATTCTTGGTGAAAGCTTTTGACATAAATTAAAACTTTTATCAGGAGCAGGGTATGCCTGTGTTTTCTCTGCTCCTTTTTTTTTTTTTTTTGTTTCCTTTCTTTTTTTGTTATCAGCCAAGAAAACTGCTGCAAGTCTGAACATGTGTGCCTGCCAGGTCTATTCGCTGGCCTATTGTCGCTTTGATTTTGTAAGGAGCTAATTGATTGGAGCTCCGGTTCTCGTACTCCGCTGCTCCTCGCGAGACTGACACATCGATGGCTGATTTTGCAAACTTTTTTAATTAATTTCGTGGATGGGAGAAGGGGCAGCCGAATTTCCACGGAAAACTCTGCCAAAGGCATACGCATAGATGGGATAGCAGGGACTGGGGCTGGGACTGGGACTGGGTAGCATTAAAAATGGATTTCACTTCATTGCTGCCGGCTCAAAGACAACATTTTTGGCGTTAAAATTATTTATGGGCTTACTGTGCGTAACGTGTCGATGTCGCTGGCGTCCGTCTCCGCATCCTGGCGAAGGAGGAGGCGGCGCTGTCGCTGTCGCTGTCCTACGTGATTGTCGGTACGACTGATTTTTGTGCCTGTGACAAAACTTTTTCAATAATGTATAAATCAAACTGTCATAAAGTCGCAGGATCGCAGCATAGCGGCGTAGCAGCATAGCAGTAGCGCAGATTGCAAAATCGCCAGGACACCCACACTTTTTGTTTTCTTATCCTCACGCCCGCTCTCTCCTGCACCCTCTCTCTCTCTCTACCGCCCTGTTAAACGTCAAAAATGCCTTTTTCTGGTGACATTTTCTTAGACAATTTAAGTTGCCATTGTGTCGCCCTTGCCCTGATGTGCATTTAATATGTGTCCCCTTCCCCAACCCCCTGCCTACCTACCTGTGTGTGGGTGTTCAGAGACAGACAACGTTTGGACCGTTCTAACCACCCCCGCAGATGTTACCTGTCGTCTGTGCCCGCCCAAGGTAAGCGTAAGCGTTTTTCACATTCATGGAAATATGTCACAAAATTTATTGCAAAATAATTTCGCCCGGTTTGCCTTTTGTGTGTCGTAATTCTTAGGGTGCTGCTCGCCACTCGCTGGTAGCCCTTCTCGCTGCTAGCCACTCGCCACTTAGGCAGCGTTTAAGACACAGAAGAAGTGTAGGTGTGTGTGTGTGTGTGTGAGGCTCTCATAGAGCTCTTCCTTTGCCCCCCGATGCATATTAAAATATTCAAAATTCCTTTTATATCCTTCGGAAAAAACTTGCCTCCTCGCTGCTTTGTCCCTTTCTGCTTGAAACTTTTTTGCTTGTTTTTCTGGCAAGTACAAAAATTGTTTAAGACAGACTTTACTTTGATGCGGAAATATCCATTTTGTCAGAAATTTTTCATAATGGCCCAGAATTTCCCCCTTTTATAAATAAATCAGCTAAGAAAATCTAAAAGCGATCTTACAGAATGTTAGTTAACAGCGATTCGATGGGTTCGTTTACAGCGGTTCGGCAAGTTCGGTTAGTTAACAGCGCTGCTTCCAGCGACTGGAATGGGAAAGGGAAAGAGAAGGGGAATGGGGCTGCCAACCAATTTAAGTTGCGGTGCAATTAAATATCGCAAAAGGAAAGTAAGCAAATGTTTGTGTTTGTGCGTATTTCGCTCCGTTTGAATGCGGAATTTATTTTTACAACTACAAACAGTCGTTACGTGCTTACATATAAACGGAAAAATGCAAATACAATAAAAAGCAGCAACAGAAATGCCGTCAAAAGCGTGCCAATACATACGTGAATGTGGCTGTGTGTGTGTGTGTGTGTGTTTGTCTGTCTGGCAACACTGTCAGCAATGCTGTGGGTGGAAGAAGAAGCAGCGAGAGCAAAAAGCGAACAGAAAGCAGCGAGAAAGCGGAGGAAAACGGAGCTGGAGGAGACGGGGGAGGAGGACGCGGCGGCTGGCGACGACTGGGGCTTTGGTCCCAACTCTGATTGATCCTGCATGTGCGTGTTTAAACAAAAATCCCGCTATGTAAATCGGCAAACATGCACACGCAACCCGGCAACCTCGCGCACCGCCCGCGAGGTCTCATTTACAAAGTGTTTTTCGCAGCGAGGACATGACGCCCCCGGTCCCCAGTCCCCAGTCCGCAGATCCAGTGTCCAATCCTTGTTTGCAAATGTTTTAATTGAATTCGAGTGGGGCCAATGCCGCCGATGCACTAAATGTTTAATCGAGCTGATAATTACCCGACCTTGTCCAGGAATGGCGCCGAATCAACATGGCCCTTGGTCCAGTCCTGCTCTCCTGTCCCTGTCCCTTTCCCTGTCCCTGTCCCTGTCCCTGTCCCTGTCCCTGTCCCTGTCCCTGTCCCTGTCCCTGTCCCTGTCCCTGTCCCTGTCCTTGTCCCGGTGAGTATCGATGATGACCCCTCTCGGTGAGCGGAAGCTCCTGCTCCCCGGTTCGAGTCAACGCCTTCGAAGCGTTTTTCCCAATGATTTATGAACTAATTTAGCGGCAATATTATTTATGCCAGGCCCAGACTGCAGCAGGAGGAGGAGCACCAGCACCAGCACCAGCGGATGCCAGTCTGTCCGGCCAGGATAATGCTCGAAAATGCTGCCACAATGTTAAACGCGTCGGCCAAGGACCAACAACCAAACATTGAAGACGGCATTGACTGCAGCAGACACAACAAAGTGGAGCTCAGGAGGAGGAGGAGCCGGAGGAGCACCAAAGGGAGCCCTACCAGCAACAATGGGTAAGTCGAGAACTTTAAGAAATTTACACCATCAGCAGATAAGAGTCATGCCCAGTAGGCGCCGCCGCCGCCGCCAGATCACGAGGCAAGGCAGGATGCACCACCGGAAGGATGGGTGGGCCTGGGTTGGGGGCTCCTCTTCGATGGCAAGAAGTTCAAACTAAGCTAAGGAAATTTCTGCAGCGCCGGCACTTTTTCCTGCGCCTGTGTTTGCAGCAAACAATCTGTTTCCCGGCATCAACTTTGCTAGAAAAATTGAAACAAGCTGAACACCAGGCCAGGAAAGGCCAAGCCAGGCCAAGCCAGGCCAAGCCCTGGCCAGGCAGTCAGCTAGAACAGAAGGATATCAGCGTGGCCTGTCAGGATGCAGGATGCAGGGTGCAGCGGGCCAGGGGCTCCAACTTGTGGCTGGGGCATGTATCATATTTAGACACGGAAAAGACAGAAATATAAACTTATAAAGACCAGCAAGGGGGGCCGGGAGGCTGACCGAATCCCGCTGAATGTCTCCCTCCCAAAAAATATGTACTTCGAGTTGCGGAGGCAAGCACAAAAACCATATTTGGCAACTGCCAGTTGAGGAGCAGCAGTTGAAAGGACTTTACATCGCGACCAACTGATGAATTATGGCCAAAGTTATCGGCTGAGGTCGGAGGAGGAGCGGCTCTCCGCCAGCTCTCCGCCGGCTCTCCTTGTAGGCCGCCGCTTTTTGCAATGTTTTGCTACACTGCGTGGCAACTACTGATAATAAGATATACTTGCCATTCGGACAGGCCCGGGCCAACGCCGGAAGTCTACTAAATAACAAGTTGTAGGGCCAGCAGCGTGTGCTGGCAGCACAAAAAAGGAGGGAAAAAAGAGTAAAGAGCAACTTAAATAAGTTTAATTGTACGAGACGGAAGTCGAAACTTTGCCATTTGGCTTGGTTGACTTCAGTTCAGTGGGCCGCGATTCTCTTTCGTCTTCCAGCTTCCTTTCTCTCTAGCCAGGACCTTCCCTGCTTCTCACACCTCAAGTGCAGTATGAAAATGGGCAAGCAGTTTTTTTTTTTATTTCTTTAGAAGGCTTCTATCGTACCAATTATGAACCTCTTCCGCAGAGTTGAGGGATTTTCAAAGCAGCCTATATTAACCTATTGTTTCTAGGCTGTTATTTAGTCTAAAATCATAAAAATAGCTTATATTTTGTGCTATTTTGTCGGCGGTCACACTTCTCCCTATTTGCATTTATTTTTAAACTCAACAACATAAGAGTTTTGTGTCAGTAGAATTGAATCGGAATCTTACCTGTTTTGGGAAAATTATAAACTAAATTTTGCACTTCTCCCTATTTGCATTTATTTTTAAACTCAACATCATAAGAGTTTTGTGTCAGTAGAATTGAATCGGAATCTTACCTGTTTTGGGAAAATTATAAACTAAATTTCGCACTTCTCCCTATTTGCATTTATTTTTAAACTCAACAACATAAGAGTTTTGTGTCAGTAGAATTGAATCGGAATCTTAGCTATTTTAGGAAAATTATAAACAAAATTTCGCACTTCTCCCTATTTGCATTTATTTTTAAACTCAGTAGTATTGAATCGAATCCGACCATCTTAGGAAAATTCTAAATTAAATTTCACGGATTGAGGCAACTTCTAGAGACGTTTACCATCTATGACCATTATGATTAACTTTCTCAATTTTAAAATGAAGCCAAGTGTAGTGGCTTGTGCCGTCGCCGAGGAAGATTACTCGGTATCGAATCTTATTGCTGAGGATTTGGAGTCGTTAGGAAGAGGCTTCATGTGTATTCCCTCGAGCAGGCCACCCGTTGATATTATCTTCAACTTCCCGAAGGCCGTGGATATAAAGGTAATAAAACTCTGGCCGGGACTAGGCAAATGCCGTACAACATCATTGGAAATACATGGCTTGTGCAGTGGCAACTGGGAGCTAGTTGCCTTCGTCAGCGACATCCACCGAGGAGTGGAAGTTATAGATTTTTTCAACCAAACAGATTATTTTCGGAAAAACAGTCCCCAGGCCGCCATCGCCACCGAGTATAGCGAAAGGGTATATTTTATACCATCAGCCTACAACGTCCTGGACTGCACCAAGAGTGTCAAGGTAGTCATCCGGGCCACCGACAACTGTGCCCCAGTTGTTCGCCGGGTGGAAATGTGGGGTTTACCCTCACATTCACTGGATGAGGTGGACAAGGAGTTATTACACTGTAAATGGGAAGAGATAAGCAATCCCTTTGGCCAGGGCAATGCCTTAAAGGATACACGCATTCCCCAGCTGAAGGAGCAGTCTTCGCTGGTTATTCCAGAATCCTTTTTGGATAAAATAACCTGCGAGCTTATGATGGTCCCCATTATTCTTCCCTCTGGAAATCGAATTAGCAAGTCCACACTGGCCAAGTATGAATTAGAGGAGGCCCAGTATGGACGCAAGCCATCTGATCCCTTTACTGACCAAATATATGACCATGACAAGCTCGATATTGACTTGGAGCTACAGAGGAGCATCCGGAAATTTCTGAGGGACAACTCTAAGGACTTTAAGGACCTGCCGCCCTGCTACAACAACCGCAACTCTCTGCCGAACCAGAACACGCCACCACCAGAACAGGCCACCACCTCTTCCCACCAACCTGATCAACCTGACCGTCAGAATACTACCTCCACCTCTTCAGCTTCTTTCAGTGGCTCACCGCCGCTCTCATCTTCGCCGGGGCCAATGAACACTCATGAAAATACACCTTGTGCCGCATCAGTCTCACCAGTGCCCATCAACCAACAAGCCCCGATCTCAGGCAGCACGACAATGGCTCCCCTTGACACTAGTTTGGAATCGCCGGAGACACCGAGCCAACAATTACCACCAACTATTGCAGACACCGCCGCCTCAACCCCACCAGTGCCCATCAACCAACAAGCCCCGCCGGACAAATGCAACTACTGCGATAGCCCCCAGTACCGCTACGAGATTCGAACGTGCCACCACCGGTTCTGCTCGGATTGTCTGCGCGGGTTATTGCGTGACATGTTCTGTGTGTGCAAGAACCCCTTTCGTGCAAGCGACGTGACGGAGTGCTAAACGATGGATCCGTAAGAATCACTGCCCCTTAGCCCCTAGGTCTTGTCCAACTCTATCTTAACTTTTCAGATAATTGGAATTGTCTGGGAAGGAGCCGTTTAACCCCAAAGAGATTTCAGTTGGAAACTGCAAAGAATAGACACCATGTATAAGCAGGACACTACGAGAGAATGGATCGAACAGCGCAACTTTATATACATTCATACCAAATTTGCGGAGAATAAAGCAAGAGCAACTACTACTTTGCCTGTCATGTACACGCATTACCAAACAAGAGGGGTTTTTTTGTTAGAGAGAGCGAGAGAAGTAGAGAGAGAGAGAGGGAGAGGGAGAGGGAGAGTTGAGTAAGCTTAACAGTTGTTCTCTGCAGGAGGTCAAGAGAGAACGCTCCTATTAGTTTTTCTTTTGATTCTCACATTACTTACACATGACACCATGAGAGAAAGGATCGAACAGCGCAACTGTATATACATTTATACCAGCTACTACTTTGCCTGCCATGTACAAGCATCAGCAAACGAGAGGGTTTTCTTTAGAGAGAGAGAATGAGAGAGAGAACGAGAGAGAGAACGAGAGAGAGAACGAGAGAGAGAACGAGAGAGAGGGAGAGTGAACGAGAGAGAGAGAGAGAGAGAGTGAACGAGAGAGAGAGAGAGAGAGGGAGAGAGGGAGAGAATGAGAGAGAACGAGAGAGAGAGAATGAGAGAGAACGAGAGAGAGAGCGAGAGAATGAGAGAGAGAGATAGAGAACGAGAGAGAGAAGGAGAGAGTGAGAGAGTAAAGTGTGATTAGCAGTTGTTCCCTGCAAGGGGTCGAGAGACGTTGTTCCTTTAGGTTTCTCTTTTGAAAAGTGGACTGTCTCTCAAGGAGCTATATGAAAATACCAGGTGTTTTCAACAGTTTTCGTAACAAATTAAGGATATTTAATTGTCAGTTACAAGTTTTTTTCTGCTCCCTGTTTAGACAATTATACTTGGCAATAAAAATTGAATCGAATTGAAGTCTAGCATCAAAAAGAACCCCTGAAAAGTGCATTCACCGGTGGTGTGGCCTGCCCGAGGTTGGTCAACGATTAGCCAAAAGGAGGAACAAAGCACAATAAAAAAGAGGACCTAAAAGCGAGCCTCTAATAGGATTTTATTTCGCTGATCCCTGCTGTCCTGCTGCCGAGTGGGAATCACGGCCGCCTGCCGATGATTGCCGTCAATTGAATGCCAATTGTTTTTCTTGCCCCGGCGCTTTTTCTTTTGATACATTTTTGGGCCACGTTTAGTTTAGCATTGCAAACGTTCGGTTCGTTTTGACTCGATGTGTGTGTGGCGGCGAAATCAAACGGTTCTCGGCCAGAGCAGATCAAGTTGCCAGCATTGGCATTTTCATTTCGACGGGCGTCCTGTCCTGGGACAAAATGTCTGCAGCTAGAAACCGCCGAGGTGGAGCCGGTGATGGAGGTCTGTGTGGAGTGTGCTGCAGTGTGTTGGGGCAATAAAACCGGCACAGAAAGTAGAAAGTCGTGTTCTGGCCAGAATGTGCGACTGAAAATTGAAGGAAAAATAGTACAATCTTTATTGTCTATGATTGGCACTCCCCCCGGTTCCATTTGGACAATTTGTAGCCTGTAAACGCCGAGCGGACTCCATCAATTATGACAGTACGCCCGGAATGCTGTCATGAAAGAGCAAGAAGAATCTATGCGAGTATAATGAATTTGAATGTTCCCTTAACCGAGATGAATACCTATTTTCCAGTTTCAGAATTCCTCGAAATTCGATCTCTCAATGGCCTCTTGGCAGGCCCTCGAATGAGGCACAGGTGTCCCGAAAGTGCACTTAGGCCCTTGGACATCAGTTACTGCTTTTGGCAAGGACTGCACTTGGCAGAAAGCTCGTCTCCTTTGGCACTCGCATTCGGATCTCGAATTTCGGACCTTGGATTTCGGATTTGGCAGGAGAAGTGTGGAGAACAAATCGCGCTTGTCTCTAATTTACATAAAATGGCAATGCACAAATGCTGCAAATACTGAAATGCTGCAAGTGCACAATATATATGAGTACTTTGAACCGACCTGCCACGCATACCCGCCTCCTCCGCCTCCTGGTATCTCTCCCATACACACTCACCCATAAGTAGAGCCATGTCGCCATCTTAGGGTAAGTTATTCCAGGGGGTAGTGCCAGGGAAAAGGAGAGCCTGGGACCCCAAACCAAACCGAGCCAAAGCGAAGCAAAGTTCGCTGGCAAAAAGCGCAATGGCAGCTCTGAGAAGGGAAATTGTACTAGGAAATTTGCCGGAAATTAAAACTTGTGCAAAATAAATCGCCAAACCTCGAAATACGGACACAAGCACACACTTACACACAGGAGCACATTCCCACCCGGGAAAAGGAGCATAGAGTCACAGGGACTGGGACACAGACACCGGCTGGCGGAAGGCGGAAGATCGATGTACAAACTTATGTAGCCTTTAAGGGCCAATTGGCGAAACCCGTTCCGGATTCCCAGCTTACACATAATGGCCCCAAAAATCGGACCTTTGCCACTGCCACCCCACGGAAGTAGTAGTAGGCCAAGCAGCTGCCTCTCCCCCACAACCACCCAAATCAGGGCTTCATTTCGCGCTGGATTTGCCGCTAATGGAGTGACAGTTGGCTAAGAGTTATTAGATTTGCACATGCATACTGCAGGATCGAAATTGGGGGCCCCGGATGAGAGTGGAAGTGGAGGTGGAAGTGTGAATGGGAGTGCGGGTTGGCCAGGGCAAAAACGTGGTTGCCTGGCCAGAACCCGAAAAAAAGGCAAGGGCAAACAGGGCAAAACGATGGCCACAGTTGAGTGTAAAAGCTAATTTCCTTAATATTCTCCAACAATTACATGATAGCTGGAACACATTCCTGCCGCCCGATCCCTGACCAGTCCCCGATATGGATGTTGTTTTAAAATCATGAAGTTTAATTTCCTTAATTTGGGAGCACAGACAGTGATTGAGTGACTGGCCAGGGGACGAATCTATCTATCACCTGTATGACCAGCAGGGCTCCCAAGCAGCCAGGCATACAGGTTAGCCTGGCATCCAGTTAACCAGCTATCCTGGCATCCAGTTATCCTGACATCCAGGGAACTAGGCACGCGACTAGGCACAACAGTGTCTGGTTCCGTTCGGTTTGCCTGACAGCAGGTCATAATGCATGTAACCTCCGCGTTTAATCAACTTTAATTAAAGTTGCACACAAAACCCCGAAAACGACTTGATAAAACGCCATTAACTGGGAGAGAGAGAGAGCTCAACTGATGGCGGTTTTATCGGTGTGGTGCGGTGTGGTGCGGTGTGGTGCGGCTTCAGTGCAAAGCTTTTAATTGATAAGAGTGTGTGTATGCCATGACTCACCCAGGAACTGTCACTGTCACCGTGACTCTGACCCTGTGTCCTGCCGGTGAATTCGCTCCTCCCTCGCCTGCTGTCCAGGGCTAGAAGAGATCCCCTTTTCGGCGACCAGCACTTTACGCTTTATGCCACATTATTTCAGGGCTTATGCCCCGTTTGCGGAGCGTAGGACGGGCACTGAGGCGGGGAAAGCTCTACGAAATTACGCTCATTTCAAAATTGTTATTGAATCTTGGGGCAAAGTAAATAATCCTTGTTGAAATGAAGGAGAAATCCCGTGGCGGCCGCAAGTGGCTTCCCAGGAGCAGCAGCCAGGCATTGACTAAACGCTCTGGCATAAGGACTTAACCTCTCCCCTTGCACACACACACACACACTCAGACTGACGCCGCCTTTGTTGGTATCTCAAGGAGGAAGCTGGGTGGCCTGCCTGCTCCTGGGTAGCCCTGGGTAGCCCTGGGTAGCCCTGGGTGGTAGTGACGCCCAACTAAATGCTGCCAAATTATACGCAATCATTTTGAGCTTAACTAAAGTGCGGCAAGTCTGCGGCCAAGCCAGGAACTGAGAGGGAGGAGGAAGGAACCGGAGCTGAGGCTGAAGCTGCTGGCACAAGCCTGAGACGGAGGCCAAAGCCTGAGACCGCGGCTAAAGACGGCGTTCGGCTGAGGGGTTGCGGTTCAGGCACACAGCGAATTGGTTAGTCGGAATGCCTCAGCTCTGGCTCCAAAAAATACGATGACAATGTGTCATCGTAAATTGTACGTCCTGCGAATGGTCAGAGGGGGAGCGAGTCCTTTCAAATTTATACCTTCATATTAAACTGGGCCATTGAGCGGTCCAGCAATGTGGCCAAGCCCTCGGTGCCCCTGTCCACAGGAGGAGACAGGCTCTTAATGGTCGCTCGTTCCACGTACTTGGCCAAGTTTTCTTTTGAACATTAAAAGGAGCGAAGAGTGAATTTTTGTCGTAAGTCAACATTTGCTTGCGCTTAGAAGCAGCTAAGTGACCTCGTCTAAACAATTTAGTCAAGGGAAGGGACCTTCCAAGAGCGCCGAACGGAGAAGCCATGAATAACACAGAAATAAAATTGGTTTAATAACAAAGGGAAAGCCAGCTGAAGAAATTCAACAGAAATTCGTGGGAAATTCAACAGAAATTCGTGGGAAATCCGTTGAACATTTCTTGGTATCCTTGTGGCGTGTGTCCTGGGCCATGTAAAAGTGTGTGTTTGTGGGCATAAAATGCCAGGATTAAATGAGACACTTTGCGTGTAGTCCTGGCGTAAGCGTAAAGCGTAAAAAAGCAAATGCCGCTCAATTTGCTGCACAAACAGAACGCAAATCAAATAAGAGTCCAGAGAGAGAGAGAGAGCGCGACAAAAACTGGAGTAGATCTCAAATGGGAAAGCGGAAAAGCCGGGAATAGCGCCTCCCTGAGACACTGCTGGGAAATGGGAAATGGGAAAGGCGAAATGGGGAAATGGGGAAATGGGGAAATGGGGTGGTGTCGCCGCCATCGTCGTCGTCGTCTGCAGTGGTACAATTTATGACAACTTAATTGATTTACTTTACGTACGTGACCAGAAAAATGAATATTGCATTACGTTGGGGATTTTCGTTAGAGTTTCCTTTTTTATTTTTGTTTTCCCAGCACCCCCACCGCCCAACCGGAAGTTCTTCTATTTCAACGCAGCACCCAGCAGCACCGCCGCTTCCATCAGCCCATCATCAGCCAGGACTCTTCCATCTCCAAGGCCAGGACTCGGAGTCCCGTTCTGCGCAGTCCTCGCTTAATGCGCTCAATTAGCAATCTCGCAGGAGGCGGCTTTCGGGGCCAGGACGAGGCGACTGGGGCTGCCGGGGGGGGGGAAGTGCAAGTGCTTGGGGTTGTGGTGGCACCTAATTTCATTTGTATATTTTCCCAGATTTCACTGTTTATTTCCGCACTTGCCTGCACGATTTCCACAAAAAGTGTGCTGGGGATGAGCGTATTGTGTTTAATAATAATATTAACAATAGGAATTATATTCAGTAATCTCTGTGCGGCAAAAATAAGTGAATTATTGAACGCGGTGCCATAGCCCATTCATTAGTTTTTAGTTCTTTTAGAGCTCGGCCTTAAAATTTCAATTTTATATTCGTAATTCAAGTTATTATTACAAATTGTATTTAAAAATTAATAATAGTACAAAAAAAAGTAATAATAATACTAAAAAAAAATTAATAATAATAATAATTATAATTATAATAATAATAATAATAAAATTAATAGTAATAATTCGGAAAGCAGTCCTAGATTAGTTTTTATTTCGAAATTAAATCTACTTTACAAATTTAAAAAAAATTAACAATTTTCTCAATGTGTGACAATTTAAGATTGTTTGAAAAATCTAGTACATTTTTTGTTTATGAGTCCAACATTTTTTTTTTTAATAATAAAAATTTTAATAAGAATTCGAAATATAAAACACTTGGCAACAAATTTTCCGATTTTTCGATGCATTAAAAAAGAAATAAAACAATATTCGCATTTTAGGAATATATATATACTTTTTATTATTTGTTTTTGTATAAATCAAAGTTAATAAGTCAATGAATAATTTTGTTTTATTCCGAAAACTTTTCTGTGAAAGTTTTTATAATTTTAAAAGATCTGCTTATTAATTCTGAATTTTATTTTTGCTAATTTTAATTAGGTAACCCTTAATATAATTAAAAAAAAGGTACAATTTTTTTTTGGCTTTCAAAAACACATTAAATTCTAATAATTATTTTATGCCATAGTCTCATCAAAGTCAGAATTCAGAATTTTAGTAAAAACCTTGAATATTTGTAACCTATTAAATATTATATTAAAAATTATATAATTAAATATGTTATATTCTTATTAAATTAAATTAAATAAACTAATAAGGTAAATCTAGGATGCAGTGTTATAGCCCCATCCATATTTTATATATAACATTAATCCATATAATAATTTAACGATTTAAGTTGCAGTTATTTCACCAAAACTAAACCTCATGAGAAGCTCTATTCTGTGGCTGTATTTATATTTATCTGGTAGATTTTCTTCGTATGCTTAAATTGTTTTTTTTTTTTTGCCACAAAAAACACACTGCACTTGCCTCAAAATAAATCCCTCGCCCACACTGCGGATGAGTGATTCTGTGCCACTTGTGAATATAAACAAATGCCGAACTCTGGTAGTGTCTTTCATCTACTGAATGTGAGTGTCTATGAAAGTAGCTTTATGTTTTCCCTAATTTATTTTAATTCTTTTCTGTTAATGCTTTACTGGCTTGGCTCCTGGCCCTGGTGTCACGCTCCTGCGAATGCAAGTAGCCCGAGTAACTTCATCCTCGCGGTCCTGGGAGGGGGTGTGGGACCAAACTTTGGCCGCATGCTATTTGGAGTAAGTTAAGCGGACCAGAGACCGTCCAGCGGTTTATCCCGTCTTAGTTGCTCTGACCTTTTTACCGATTTCTTTTCTTCTTGCTTGGCTTTCCACGGGGTCGGCTGGAACTTTGCATGAAAATGCGCAACGAGGGGCCTGGGTAAGGGTTCCCTCTGGAACTGGCTTCCTACACCAGGGCCCAGTGTCCGTTTGCCGATGTACCACTGTGGCTGGGAAAAGTTTGCCTCGGCGCTTCATCAATTCACTTTGACTTTGACTGCCTTTGTGAACTGCGAGCCAACTTGGCTGGCCTAGACGATGGCGGGATGGAGCCGCACACACATCCCCATCCGGGCACTCACACGAGGAGCTGAAGTCGCTTCTACTTTGGCTTAATCGCACATAAGCGGTGAGTTTTTTGTGTACTTACGAAACCACTTAAGAAGTCGTTAAATAATCAATGAATAAAGATTCTTGCCGCCTTTCTTCTTGTCTCTCCGCGATGTTTTTCCTCTTCTGGCTGCGGCTTCGCATAAATTGTCATAAATAAATGAGGGAGCGCCTGCGGCAGCAAAGGCTTGCAGGATGTGCACTTGTCCTTGTCGGCCACCGCCGCCCTCCCTCATTCCCTATTTGTGATTTCCGATTTCCGGGAGAGGTCGGGACAGCTTTAAGGTGATTCAAGTGTGTGAGTCTTCCTTTTTTTTTTTTGTTTTTGTTTTTGGACAATACAGCCGACACTTCCGCCTCAATTGCAGAAAACTTTCACTGTGCCGAGTCTGACATAGGAAGTACCGCCTTGTGGTGTGGGGGACAATGGCGCATAACTTTTGCATTTCCAGCCAGTGACAGGTAATTGAGCGGAAACGTGGGCAGAATTAACGGTTTATAGGGCGGAGTGGGAGGTAAAGTAGCCGGGAGGCATTCAACCCGCTGAAAATTGATTGGTTATGGCTCAATTGCTCAAGGAAATTGAGCCTGCAATACAGTGACAAGTCGTTATAATCAAGGCGAAGGAAAATTTGTAGTAAAGAAATTGTTAAATTACCGGTTTTCAATATATTTTCCTAACCCTCGAGACATGCCAGCACCTGTACAGAGCAGTTTGTGACCGCCTCGTAAGGTGCTATGCCTTTTCTGTCAGTCCTAGTTAACCTATTGTAACTTTTACTCCCGCATCGAATAACCAAAATGTATTTCGCAACCCTAACTTGTTTGCTCTCTTTCCCTTTCTCTCTCTCTCTCTCTCTCTCTCTCTCTCTCTCTCTCTCTCTCTCTCTCTCTCTCTCTCTCTCTCTCTCTCTCTCTCTCTCTCTCTTTCTCTCTCTCTGTCTCTCTCTCTGTCTCTCTCTGTCACTCTCTCTTTCTCTCTGTTTCTGTCTATCTTTCTCTTTTTTTTTTTGGCAAGCCAAACCTTTTTACTTTTCTTTTCCACTCTGTTAATGATCTGTGCAATTTCTCTTCTTTCATCTCTGATAGCCTCTCTTTCTTTCTAACTATCTCTCTCGCAAGCCCAACTTATAGCGCTTACTCTCTTTGTCTTGCACATCGATCTTTCTCACGCTTGCAAGCTTTACTTTTTTCTGTCTCTCTCTTTTAAACATCACTTTTTCACTCTCTCTTTCTCTGTTATTTATCATTATTGATCCTTCTCATCTGAGCCTCTCCCTCTCTTTGTCTCTCTCTCTCTCTCTCTCGTTCTTGCAAGATACAAATTCTCTCTTTTACTCTGTCTCTCTCTCCCCTTCCCTCTCTTTGTTTTTGATCATTGCCACTTGTTCTCTCTCATCCCCTTCATCCCTCGAAGAGCTAATAAAACAAACGATTCTTTACGAAAAATTTGCTCTAGCGTCCCCTGTCCGGCCCTGCCCCTATTTCGCCACTGACTTTTATTGCATTTGATTGCTGTTTCTCTTTGCTTTCTTTCTTTTTGTTCTGCTCTGTCTCACCCCTCGGTTTTCATCATTTCTTTGGCTCTGCTTTCTACGTTATTGACTTTGATTTTACTTTCGGCGCTGGCTTTGTGGCTCCTGCACCGCGATTTAACGGCTTTTAGCTAACAGTCGGATGTCGGATAGACGACCAGCGAAGCACAAAGGCGGTGGCATGGCGGTGGAGGTGTCTCCCGGTCTCGACATTCGACAGCTGTCATGACACCCTGCTGCTGCCTGCTGCTGCTGCTGCTGCCTGCTGCGGGCTCATCCTGCCTGCCACCCCAAAGGACTCGCCAGCAAGTGCCTTAATTTGTGGATTTCGTACAAATGGTTCGGAAGAATTGCTTTAAGTAATTGTTTTCGCCTCCTGTCTGTTTCTGTTGCTGGTGGGAGTATTGTGCCATTTTTTTCCATTGCTCTTTTCACGTTTCGTCCTGTTCGTGCCTGTGCTTCCCACTCCCGCTCCCACTCCCACTCCCACTCCTGCTCCTGTTTATGGCCCCACACATATCCGCGTATTTCAACCTGTTTTAATAATGCAGAGTTTAGCTTTTGCAATCGCTAACGCTCCTTGATGTCTTGATTTAAGGCGTGCTCTCACTTGAAGTGTCAACCCAAGCAGGACTCAATGGGGCTGCCAGTTAACAGGTCTTTAATGAGTCCTGGCTGGGCCGGAAAAGCGGAGCCCATGGCTTTGCAATTTTCATTTTACATATTGCCCTCGGAGTTGCATTTTATTTTCATTTTCATTTTTTTTTTTTTTTTTTGCTTTCTGTTTTCTGCCGCCTTTGTGTGTGTGTGTTTGCCTAACTACCTGGGCCTGGGCCTGGTCCTGGTCCTGGTTCTGGGCCTGAATGTTGCTCTTAGAATCATCTGGCTGTGCGGATTCCCGCCTCCATGGCCAGCGTATCGGCGGGTGAGTGTCTGGTTGTTGGACTGTGTCTATCCGTTTGCCATTTCGCCCTCTGTTTGCGCACACGGTGCCGGGCCCGGGTCCACACCTCCTCGGTTTTGCACCTTTTGTACGTTTTTAATTTTCCTGTTTTATTTCCGGTTTTACGATTCCCATCTCGAATCTAGATTGCAATGGCGTCGTCAGTCACTGACTGCGCCGCGCTGCTCCCCGGCAGGCGTTTGTCCGAGTCGCTGCATCATCGCAGGTCCGCGTAATTATGCCAGAGCTCACCCCCAGCAAGCCAAGGTCTGGTCAGTGGATATATCGTTTAATATAACCATTAACTAGTTGAATCACCTGGCTAGTTATAGCTGCCTAAAAGGGGAATTTGGATCGCTTTGTGCTGCTTTAACTCTGCGTGCTTCCCTGACTCTAGTTTGGCCTAAAGCCCCGCCATGATTTGGCAGGAATGCTCCATTGACGCCCAGAGAGATAGAGATTGGGTTGCGGGATAAGACCTGAATGTGGTGGGACAGGTGAGTCGACGCTTATGTGCTTGCTTGCTCAGGGGTTCTCCCTGCCCTGTTCCTGCTTTTGCCTCTGCCATTCGTGCTTCTGCTTTTGCTTGTGCTTGTTGTACTGTTGCCGTTGCCTTTGGTTAATATTTGCATAAAAAGGTCACTGGCATCCCATTGAGGAAGCACACTATGCTATCTGGCTGCTATGGCGAGGCCAGGAAGCAGCTCCGACCGCAGATTTGGTCAGCGTGTCAACCGTCATTTGGGTATTGCTGCGAAGCATGCTTTAAGGCGGAACTTGTCAAATCGAACTGCGATTGTCTAGTCACAGCAGTCACTTGAATGGCGAAGGAGACCACCCTACCGGAGCTCCCCCTCTCTCTCTCTCTCTTTTGGTTATAAACAACAAAAGGCAATTTGCAAAACAAAAAAGCTGTGGAAAAAGACGGCTGACGGCTGATGGACAAGCAAAAGCACAAGCAGAAGCAGAAAGCAGAAGCAGAAAGCAGAAGCAGAAGTTGAAGTTGGAGAGTAACTAGGATACCCAGCCAGAGAGGCATCAACGCATTACGAAGCGTTATAGAAGGCATTGTTTCTCGCCAGCCTGGCCATCTCCTGCTCCTCCTCATGCTCCTCCTCCTGCTCCTGCTCCTGCTCCTTCTGCTTCTCCTCCTGCTGCCAAAACAAATAAGATGCAGCGCACAAACTCCAAACTCTCGAGAGCTCCGTGGTTGGGTGCGCCTTCCGAGTACTGGCTGCTCCTTCCGAGTACTGGCTGCTCCTTCCTCGTCCTGGCTGCTCCTCTTGGCTGTCTGGCAGATTGCCTGATAAAAAGATTGACAGCGTTGATAGTCGAAATAATTAATTGAATGAAACTGCTACAACAAATGCCTTTAATTAGCGTCGGGTTTCGCTTTCCTTCTCGATTAACGGACACCCTCCTCCACTCCAGGTCCACCTCTACCAGACAGTCCGGCTTGATCCCCGCTTAAGCCGCTGCCCGGGGGGTCCTTGAAAATACAAGAGACACGATCCTGCTTTGAAGAGATGGAACACTCTTTGTGAATTTCGAAAGTCTGAAAACACAAGAGTAGGCCTGGTTATGTTCCCCACCTCGACTGCGTCCTCATCCTGCTCTGTCGCGCGCATTTCCATGAAAATTATTCAAGCAGAAGGATATATGATAATTTCCGACGGAAGTGTAATCAAAAATCGCTTAGACAAGTGCTTGCTCCAACACCCAAGCCGCCCCCCGGGACACCCTGAGGCACACACACACACACACACACAGGGGGGGATACATGGGAACAATGATACATAAACTCACCGGGGAATGCATCTGCTTAAGCCGGATTTACACCCCTCTCAGTTTTAGCACCGCCTGTTAGTTACCTTTCTAGTCCAACTTATTAAAAAGGAAGGTCAGGATCTAAATAATATTCTTATGGGAAAAGATTTTCTACAGTCCTCCTATGGTGTTATGACACTGCATTGCTAGTGTGACCGTTCTTTGTAACTTTTATATTTGTTTTATTGTAGCTCTTTTTAAAATCTGCTAAATATTCAATTTTGTATAATTTTTTGTTCATAAAAAGACATAAAGTCCTACTATGGCGTTATGACACTAAATTGCTAGTGTGACCATTCTTTGTAACTTTTTTTTTTTTGATTATAATCCTTTTTAAAATCTACTAAATATTTAATTTTGTATAATATTTTGTTCATAAAAAGGCCAAGTTCTTCTATGGTATTATGACACTGCATTGCTATGGTATTATGACACTGCATTGCTAAACGTGTGATCGTTCTTTTGTGGTATATATTTTTTTAGATTTTAATATAACCCTAATTAAAATCTACAAAATATTTAATTTTGTATAATTTTTTGTTCATAAAATATGTCTTTTTATTCCATAAATTATATATATTCTTGATCGGAAATAGCAGTCGATTTTAGCCATTCTTGTTAGCAAAAAAATATTACTCATATTTTCATAAAATTAACAAAATGCCAAAGGATTTACAATTGCTTTAACATTTTTTGATCAAAATGCGGGAGTTTGTTGGGTCAATAAAAATTTTAAATGACACCTTTTCAAGTTTGAATCAGTACTTTTTTGGCTTAATTATGAATTGATCTTAATTGACCCTTTGGTTTAATTACGACTTGATCTTAATTGACCTTTTTGGGCTTACTTATTATTGATATTCAATTTGGTCTTACTGCAAGGGTATACAAACCTTGGCTTTCCCAGAGAGCTCTTCCTAGCCAGTTGCCTAAATAAATTATATAAAATAAAAAAAATATAGATTTATGTATGCAATGAAATTACTAGGAAGGCCTTACGAAAAGGCTTTTAATTTGCCTTCGTAGAAGGGACAGGGATTTGGACCACAGCTAAGACACTCTGCCAAAGATACTTACTCTGATAAACCTCTAAGTAAGTTAGTAATATATATTTAATTTGCAACAGATACTTCCGGATGAGAGGGCTGAATATCAGAGTATCTTCCTGAGGGCTCTGGGCCTGCCGTCCAGCCCCTAAGCCGGAGCCAGGCACTCCACTCGTGACGCACTCATGACGAGGACGAGGACGAGGACGAGGACGAGCCCGGCAGTTGACTGCTGACACAATGTGGCTAATGCTGTCGGCTCACTTCACCTTTTCGCCAGCTCCGCCTCCTCCTCTGGCTCCTGCCCCCTGCTCGCATCCTGACATCCTGTGGCATTGGCAATCGGCTGGGTTTTCAGTTGACTTGAATGCGACAATAATGCCATTTGGCCAGGCCATATCGCCGACTATTTGCAGTGTGTTTTGTAGTTCTTCCCTTTCTGATTTTTTATTTATTTTTGTTTGGTTTTTTGTTTTACGAATAATCCGCTTTTGCCGGGCCTGAACCTAGTCAGCTTTTGTCCGCTTTCACACCAACGGGAGAGGATACTGGGACTGGGGATGGGGCTGGGGCTGGGGCTGGTGCTGGGAGGACTCTCTTTGTTTTCCGGTTTGCGCTTTTTCGTTCCATTTTCGCTTTCATTTTGGTGCAAACGGCCGAAAAACCAAAAGATTTTAATGCCATAAATTCATATTCCCATCATTCAATTGACAAATGGCCATATGTGGCCAGTGACATGGTTTCCTCCTGCTCCTGCTGCTGCTCCTCCTCGGCTTTCCTTTTTTGTTGCGCCCATTGTTGCAGCAGCAGGAGATTTTTAACAGGATTTGCAGTGCATTTTAACTGAATAATTGATAAAATTTTGACACAAAAGTTTATTTAAGTGCAGAGCGATGGCATAAACGAACCACAACACAGGGCGCAGGACACGGGACACTCTCTCCCTCTCGACCGAGAGCTACTCATCTAGTCCTGGCCCAGGAGCAGCCGCGCTGAGGTACAACCTCGGTCGGAACAGGCCCGGGGCTTAACTGTCATTCCCGGCAAATGGGTGTGGCCTATGAATTGTTATTAATTAATAAGAGGATAACGCAAACTGGAAATGTTTTGTCTGAATCTCGGTTGGTCGGTCGGTTGGTCGGTCGACTGTCATTCAGTCATCTGACCGAGAGCAAGCCCTATCAAAGCCAATTGCCCAGGTTGTCCTCGTCCTTCGTCCTCGTCCTCGTCCTCGTGCTCGTCCTCCGTCTGCCGCTGATGTATGTATGATGCACACTGCCTGCAAAAATGAAATGTACAAAGTGGAATTGAAGTGGAATTATTCATGGGCTCTCGCTTCAACAGAGCTGCTGCAAAAAATGGTGGGAAAAAAGGTGTCCCAGCGATATTCCTACTTCGCGATTGTTAGCCGGGGTTGATTTTCGGTGCCCTGCGGCTCTCCCCTGGCAGAGGAAGAGCAACAGGAACGGCAGCTGGCGCAGGAACAGGAAGGAGGCACCGCTGTGCCGCTGCATTCCTGCTCCTGACAAAGCCATGTCAAAGCCAGGGACAACAATAAGTTTGCCTTGGACCCGGCTGAGGGACTGCCAGAGGAGGCTACCTGTCTTGCTCGTGGAAAGGTCAAAAAATCGAATTAACTGAGAGAGAGTTCGAGTCGGAGCCAGGGTCCTTTGCCCACTCCCACTCCCCCTTCGTGTCCCGAAGCCATGACAATAAAACTGCAAACACGGCCCCATCAATTTCGAGTTTTAATCTGCGATGACACTCGCACGACACTTGCCAGTGGAGGGGGTGCATCAGCTAGGAGCAGGAGGCGCCGGGCGGTCAGTGGGAATGCCGCATTTAGTGGCTGTTAAAGCCAAATAGTTTGGCCAATTAGCTTGGCCCCGAACCCACAATGAAATGAAACCATTCAATGAATTCAACTTGTCATATTTATGGCCATGTTTTTGGGGTGGGAGCGGGGCCAGGGGAGCATTTTTATCGCCCGGCAGCCATGCATCGTGCGTGTGCGTGTTGGTGCGTGTTTGCGCCTGTGCGCCCACTTATGGCATATGCATGTTTGACTACTTAAAATTCAATTGGCTCTAAAATAAATGATTGCCAAATATGTGCAGTGCCTGCTGATGTGGCCAGTCTTGCTGCCGCCCCGCCCCGCCCCGCCCATTGTAACCAAGTGTCAATTGTCATGTGTCAAATTGTGGCATACAAATTAGGGTAATCAGTGTACAACAGTATGTTTGATTGCTTGCTTTATTTATGATTGTTTGCACAGCTCTGCGAGCCACACACAGAGACACCCCATAGTGTCCAGGTAAACACACTAGCCACCAGCCAGCACCACCGCCAGACGCGTGTGTGTTGTGCCACGGGGTGTGTGTGTGTGTGCGTGTGTGTGTGTGTGACGCACGACTGTTTGCACGGCATTTGTATAAATTGTCATTGGCATTGCCATGGAGGAGGCGGAGGAGGAGGAGGAGGAGGTTTGGGGGTGGGGCAGGTGTCCCAGCCAAAGATGATATAAAGCTTCAAGATGCATTGCGCGCAGGCTAATTTTCTGATAGCAACGAACTTAACCACAGAAAAATCCTAAAAAAGAAAATACAGACATTGCCAAAATATCGATTTCTTATCGATATTTGACAGCATAAAAATCGATACTGTATTCTCTTTGATATATCTAAGTAATATAATCGAAAAATTAGGAAAGTAAAGTAACATTTCATGGATATTTTACAATTGTATAAAAAATATAGGTATTTGAACAATATAGCATATTTTTATAGCACATTTTTATGATATTTGAGACGAAATATCGTATATATAATATCCATGTAAAATATATCAATATAAAAACCAATACTCTAACGTTGCTATATATTTGCGATAAAAAGGGTATTCTATTTGATACATGGAAGGCATATAATCGATAAAATTAACAATAAAACAACTATTAAATAAATAAATTAAATATATATTTTACGAATTAATCGATAGTATCGGTTGTTTAACTATAAATGTGACATTTTGCGAGTTTTAAAATATCTATATGGAATATATGATATGATATTTCCCCTCTCGACATATGCAAATTCCTATGAAGAAAATCGTCTGGCGGTACTCATCTTAAGTCTTTATATTATCTTCACACCAAACCCGGCTTCCCAGCTTCCTCCTAAGATCTCCCAAGGACCACTCACTAATTACTTTAACTGGGCTAAGCTGGCACCACTTGCTCATAGAGGCAGGGCCTCATTATTTTCAACAAACTACCCAAAATCCAAGAGGCAAATCCAAATGAAAACAAGTTAAAATATTATGAATGCATAAAGGGACAGGGGACAGGGAAGGGGACATGAATGGGGACAGGAATGGGGACTAGGACAGGGACTGGAGGCAGGGGACTGAGGACAGGCAATCCTAGGACCGGATCCGGATACGGAGCACAATTAACATGTGCGGCAGAGAGCGCGCCCGAGGGGAGGGAGGCCAGTGTGGGCGTCGTCTCAACTTAAATTTTAACCCGGACCGGGATACAAAGGTCTTTTTGGGACACACACCCCTCACACCCCGCACACACAGCGGTAGAGCAGCTGCAAAAAGTGGCCGCAGCCCTTAACAATACACACAAGTGTGTGTGTCTGTGTGTGTGTGTTTGGGGCGTGGCGCCTTTTTGTTCACATTTCCTCTAATGTTTTTCCTGGGCCTTTGTGCAAGGATCGTCCAAAGTCCGTGCTACCTCCTCCCGGGAACAATTGCAGGCCAACAGCAGCTGCTACTGCTCCTGCTGCTGCTGCTGCTCCTGCTCCTGCTCCTGCTCCTGCTCCTGCTCCTGCTCCTGCTCCTGCTCCTTGTCCTGCTGCCGCTGCTGGCAAGGACAATTAGAAGGAGCCAAACCTCCTCCATGTGTGTGCGTGGCAGCTTGCTCGTTCTCCTAATGAAGGCGCAAAAATTATGAACTTTGGCCAAAGATGAACACGCTTTTAATTTATAAATACGCTGGGCCAAGGCTGGGCGGAAACAAAGGATGAAGGGGTCCTGGGAGCACTCTGAATAATTTACAAATATCCGGGCGAAACTTTAATCGGGTTTTTTTTCGCCCAGGGGCAAACAGAGACACCTGAGCCAGATCGCACCTGGCCCTCGCAGACTCGGTGCCAAAGTACAAGCAACATGTGGCAGCCACAGCAGCCACAGCAGCCACGTGTTGCTTCCCGGTAGAAAACGTAAACAAACCGCCCACTTGGAGCCAGCCGGGCCGCCACTCGTCGGGGTCGAGTGCTGCCGAAGCGGCGACGAACGGCGAACGGCGACGAGCCAACCGCCAACCGATGTTTGAGTGAAACTCGCTCGGCCCCGACCCGGCGACCTGCCGTTCGGGCGAAAGCTCTTGCGAATCGCATCGTCTCGGCCGAGTCTCGGCTGGCTTTGGCCACGTCCATGGCTATGGCTATGGCTATGGCCAGAAATTCCGGCAAGAAGTAACTCTGCCGCCGTCAGTTGCTGTGCCAGCGTGTACGAGTGCGGTTCGGCGGCCGCTCGCTCTCCGGGTTTCCCAGGTTCCCAGATTCCGATACTTCGCTTTCGACTTCCATTTCGGTCTTCGTTTCGAAAGCAATATTGTTTTCCAGTGTTCGTTATTTTTGCAAGTGTTTGGAGCATTGTTGTTGCCCCGTGCAGACTGTGCAAGTCTCGGCCAAGAAACTTGCGAAGGTCAGCGCCGTGTCGAAGACTGCGCGATCGCCTCTCGTCTCAGCGAGTGTCCGGAGTGTGTGTGCCGAGTGTGTGCCGGGTGTGTGTGTCGTAATCGCAGTGGGAGGTCTTTTGGGGGCCTCTGATCTGGCGATCGTCTAAAGGGAGCGTTCTCCATACGACGGCAGCTATAGTTTCTAGGGCAACAGTACGTATACGTGATGTCGATCAGCAGGGTTTTTGTTAGAAAAGTGAAGGAAATTAAAGCAATAATAAACAGAAAATATATTCATTATTTTTAAAGTTAGCAGAGTGTGTTTCTTGGTTTATTTTATTACCCTTTTGAGGCTGAAAAAGACTTGCAGTTGAAGGACAACAGTGCGTATACTTAATGGTGATCTTCTTGAAAATACTGTTTTGTAACAAATTTTTATATTGTATGGAGTGTTAATTTATTTGTTAGATGCTATTTTATTTTTAAAAAATTTATATTTATTTATTAAATATTATTATTATTTAAATACTTTTTATTTGGTAAAAAAATAAGCCAAGTTGTGAGAGCAACTGCAAGTAAACATGATCATGATCCGCGGATTATATTTACCAGTTTAAATGCAATGAAAAAAAATATATAAATGTGTATTTCTTATATAGTAAATACAGTGTGTTTTTCAATTTATTTATTTAATATTTCAATTGATAATAAACGCGTTAAATGACAGGGCAACGATACATATACGTGATGTGGATGTGGATCCTCCTGCAGGCAGTTAAGAATTGTTTTTGGAATATTTATTTTATTTATAATTTATTCATATTTGTTATTTATTTAATTTAATTATTATGGTTAATTATAAACCTTTTTAAAGGAAACCAGTGCGTATACATGATTATAACATATTTAAGTATTAATATTAGTGTAAGAGCAGTTAAAATATATTCAAAATATTTCGAGTATTTATTTTATTATTTAAATAGCTAATATATTGTGTTTCCCTAATTTATTTCTTTTTCCAAGCCTTAAAAACGCGTTTAATAGAAGGATAACAGTGCGTATACGTGATGTGGGTTCTCCTGAAGTCAATTTTGAGTGTTTTAGTATATTTTTTTTCCTAACTTGTAGCGTCAATTAATAGGACAAGTTGTAAGGAACACAGTATATAAATGTGATCGTGATCCTCAGGGTATTAATATCAGTAAGAAGGCAGTTAAAACAAACTTGAAATAAGTTTCTTATTAACAGTATTATTAATTTAACATATTAAATAATAGGGAGTGATTTTCTTATTTTTTTCTTTATTTTTTTTAAAGGGTTTTAAAAGCTTTTAATTTAAGGATAACAGTACGTATACGTGATGTGGATCGTGCTGAAGGCAATTGGGGAATGTTTTAAAGCGTGTTTTTTAAAGTGTATTTCTTAATTTTTATTTGTAAAAAGTAAGCCAAATTAAAGGGGAAATGGGGTCAGCAAAGGCTTTGAACGAACAAACTTATGATTATTATTTTTTGATTGGTTCATATTAGTTACCTTTTTTTATTTGTTTCTGTATTTATTCGTATTAATTGCTGTATTAGTGTATTTATTTATTTATAATTCATTTATTTCTTAAATTATTTATTTAATTAATTATTTAATTATTTATTTATTTAATGCTATTGTATTTATTTATTTTTGTTTGTTTATTTGCATTTATTTGTTGATATTAATGTTTCTTCTTGTATATCTTTCCTTATTGTTTTCTTGTATTTATTTATTTCTTTTTATCTACCTTTTAATTTGATTTGTATTTTATTTCTTGCATTTAAATGTATTTCCTTTCTTATTGTTTTTATTATTTATTTGCTCCGTTTGTTTTTTTTTAAATTTAAATTTAGCCTGATAATTACCCCGTTGAGACGTCCAGCCAAGCTGGACTCTTGCCAACCTATTTTTGTGTATTTTTTCTTAGGCGTACAAGTGTGTCAATTAATTGGTTTATTTTTTGTAAACTTTGCTTTATTAAAAGGGTTCTGGGGAACACTCTCTCTAAGGTCTCCCCTGCTACGCTTTCGTCCTTAATTTCCGCCTCATCTATGGGGCACATCTGGAGCACCCTGGCAGGGATTCGTTCGCTCGGTGGCATTAGTTTACTCGCAGAGGCAAAGTTTGGGGCTTTACAGTCCTGGCTGCGTCCTCACTTACGCATGATTGGAATAAAAATGTCCTGCAGGCGGCAGCAAGGACATAACAATATATACATGCGAGTACAACAATGACAACAAGTGTTGTCTCTACGAGCGCCATTAAGTGTGGCAACTACAACGACTCCCGACTGCCGCCACCTTCCACACACAAGACACACAACATGAAATTGTTGCAAAATATGAAACTGCTGTGCCGCAGCAGGAGCGGGAGCGGGAGCAGGAGCAGGAGCAGGAGCAGGAGCAGGAGTTGGAGCATTATCCTCGAAACCACGACCTAGGCTGGAACCCGAACCCATGGCTGTAGCCGTAGTCGCAGCCCCCTGCCCTTGTCTGGAACGTGCCCCGTTACGCTGGCGGCAACCCTTTGAGCCCAACCACATATGCATATGGGTCTCGGGCCATGTCTGCGTCCGTGTTGGGTCTCTCCTTGTTGATAACTTAATAGCAGGACAATGCAATACTTTCCATTTACGAGTTCATTTCTATAAGCCGGCCAGGGGGGGCGGCGGAACTGGGGGACTCGGCTTTAAATTAGGAGCAAGTCTCCCCAGAACCTCTGCCATGATCTGCGAGTCGCAGCAAATGCGACTTTGGCGCCACTTGAAGCCACTTACTTTCGAGCACTTCCTGCCAGTAATTTCCTACGAATATCACAATGTAAGCGGAAAGCCAGGCAACGTGTGCTCCCTCCCTGGTCGTGACCAGGCCAGTCGAAAGCATAAAAACGTGTGCCAGTGGCAGCAACAAAATTAAGCGAGCGGTGGCGGCAACTTTGCTGTAACGTGCCGTACGTGATGCGCCTCCAACTCCGACTCCTGTCCTGATCCCACTGCCACCGGACTGTCTGCAGATACTAAATCAACTTCAACTCTCGGGGCAACCATTCTGGGGGCACGATCCCTGCTCCTGCTCCTGCTCCTGCTCCTGCTCTCATTCCGGACAGGGACATACCCCGACGTCTGTTACTCTGGTTACAGCTGCTGTTCTGGTTCTGATTCTGTTTCTGTCCCTATATGTATATATTCTAAAGTAAATAATACAATTGAAGTGTGTTTGGGGCAAGTTTTGCTGCTAATTGGGGGGACACTAGGACTGGCATTAAGTGCATTCCAGAGGAAGCCCCAAAGATTCCTCTTTGTAGCTGGTCATTTCAATTAATTCCATTTACGCTCTCCCCTGATTTTGATCACAAATCCTTAACCCCACTGTGCTCTTTGCCACTTAGAATGCACTAAACTGGTCCGTAAACAATTCTAGTAATTGCCTAAGCGGCGCAGACTGTATAAACATTGTGTTAAACAAAAAAAAGCAAACCAGAAGAGAAAATAAGAATATAAACAAAGGCAGAGATCGGCTGGGGGGGAGAGAATACAGAATGGAGATCGTAAAATATATATTTACGGGCCATTAGTCAGTGTACACATGTGGTCTCGGATCTGGGTTCCCTCGAGCAGAGCGGCCTGATCATCATCATTCATAGTCGAGGCGAAACGGAACGTATCATAAAAATAAGTTTGCCGCCGCAAGAGCTGTATTATCTATACAGTTATTTATATATTTTTATTGAGAGCGCGCTAAATCTATATCTTTTGGTTTGATGCTCGAGAGGAAATCATGGCGAGGCGAAAGAGTCCGCGAGGCGACGGCAGATTGATGGTCAGTGGAGCCTAATTTTAGACGCATTTTACCGCAGCCAAGGTGCCGTATTCCGTGGGATTGAGCTTGGGACTGTCCACTTGCAGGGCTTACCACTCATTCCTGCCTCAGTTAGACTGTACCTCAGTTAAGGCTGTCCACTTGCTTCTGCAACTCATCCTTGTTGAGAATGTACCCTAAACTAAGTGCCCCATTTCGTGAGCTGGCACTGTCCACTTGCTGTGCTTATTACTCCTGCCTGCCTCAGTCAGTCTGTACCTCAGTTAAGGCTGTCCACTTGCTGCTGCAACTCATCCCTGCTGAGACTGTACCCTTAACTACGTGCCACATTCCGTGAACTGCAACTGTCCACTTCCTGTGGCACCTTTAAAGCCCCTGTTCCAGTGATTACCTTTGACATCAGATTGCCTGGAAAAAAAATATAATTTACTTGCTCTCCTACTCTAGAATTACTTATTTATTTATTTATTTCACGAGCCTCATGAGCAAAAAGTCTATAATTTATTCATTTATGACTTTTTATTTTATTCATTATGATTTCTTTTGACAGAATGGTTTAATAACACACAGGCGCGCACACACGCTCGCCGGGCTCATGCATGTAAATGCATCGCTCACACACACGCCCAGCGCCCACACACAGCCGCCTTCCCCATGCCCATGCCCATGCCCATCCCCGTCCCCGTCCCCCTCCCCATACCCGGCCACCTGCATGCACATAAATGTACGTAGCTGCAGGCATGCATAATTGAAGAGCTGCACGTGTGAAGTCGCCAACAGCTGACGCCACTAAAGTCATCAACTGGCGCAGTTGCAGTTACAATTGGACCAGGACCAGCACCAGGACCAGCACCAGCACCAGGAGCTGTAGCAACTTTGTTGGCTGCTTGGTGCTTCCAGCGAAGGCTAACCTGCAACAGCCTGGTGCATATTTTATAGTGGCAGTCCACAGTCCAGACTACGTCGAGTGTGTGGCGACACATTACCCCTTGCAGGGCAGATTTATGGTTATCCAAATACGAAGACATCCGAAAGTCCAGACAGGGGGGACATCTGCTCGTTATGGTAGACCCAGCTCGCGTCTCAATTTGAAGGAGTACTATTTCTATACTACACTACCGAGTTGTAGATACTTTGAAGTTTATAAGAAAATGTTGTCATTTCATCGTAATAATTTCCCTACTGATCGCTTAAGGTTACAAATTTTCAAAGAAAGTAACCCTTGATAAAGAAAAGCTTTGGGACAGAAAGTCATTTTCTTTTTGACAGCCGGGCTGCCACCTTGTTCCGATCGCCTGACAGGCTGTCAATCGAGCTGTCCACTTGTTTCGATCGCTTGTCTAATATGGATAGAAATTTTAATATTTCTTATTAAATATATAATATACTGATCTTATAGAGAAAAGATATCTAAACAGATGTAACCCTTGACAAATTAGTATATTGTGACAGCAAGTTTATTTTATATCCGACTTCTGGGCTGCCAATTTAATGCAATTTAGAGTTCTAGTTACTTGGGAGTTTCAATGGAAATTTTGACATTTCAATTGAAAAATTTATATAATTTTCCATAATGATCTTTTAATGGAAAAATATTTAAGCGAAAGTAACCCTGGACAAATTATTTCCCTGTGACAGAAAGCTCTTATTTATTTGACAGCTGGGCTGCCCACTTGTCTCGATTGCCTGATTTGCTCTCAGCCAAGCTGCCCACTTGTTTCGATCTAAAAAGATTAATGAAATGAAGCCTCTTTACCGATTTAGCACTTTTCCCAACAATTCCCCTATCGCCTCTCATTAAAACGTGTTAATCACATTTTGGCCCATTAAAATGTCAACGTTTTTGGCTTTAAATTCAGAGCCATGACGTCGATGGGGGATTGGAAGTAACCGCAGTGGGAGCCGCATTCAAAGAACATCACAATAGGCACCGAAAATCGTTTTATTTTAAATGCCGCTTTCATTTTCGTTTTCCTTTTCCCGTTTTCCCCGTTTTCGCGTGAATTTTTCTGCTTTTAAATATTGACTGTGCTGCTGCGCTGGCACCGCTCCATGGGGCAGCAAGTGCTTTTATTTCCCTCGAAAATATATGCATTAACATACAGCGTAAACCCTTTGCCAACAATTGGGGATAAAAGAAGTGCAAAGTGACCCCCGTTTGACATTTATATTTCCCCCTTTCTGTGACATTTTCAACAGGGATCTGGGTCTGGATCGGTGACGGACTTGGGATCAGTAGCGGTACCGGGATAGAGATCCCCTCTTCTCTGACCATGACCTGCTCCTGGAGGACGACGGCTCCTGCAGTGCAGTAGCTCGGCAGCAATGTTGGCAGGCGGCAGTAGTGGTGACAGCACTGAATACGGACCCACCTTGCGGCGTCTGCCGGCAGCCACCACCAGCGACGAGGCAGGCAGGCAGCAGCAGCACCGGCTCTCAGTTGGCACAACGCCCAAGCGGCCCCACACCCACCGTCCCAGCTCGGGCCCCGGTCCCATGACGGCCAGCAGCAGCAGCGGAGCCAGCGGAAACGGACACCACACCAGTGCCAGTGCCTCGGGAGCTGCCTTGGGAAAGGGCAGCAGCGGCGGCGGCGGCAGCGGCGGCACCGGCGGTGGCGCCATGACGACGGTAACAGCAGGATCTGCATCAGGTAAGGCTACGGTCAGTCACGGTCATGGCCATGGTGCAGGACGAGCACGCAGCACGGCTGTGGCAGCAGGAGCCCGCTCCAATGTGGACGTGGGCTTTGTGGGCGGCATCGAAACCTATCTGGGCCTCATCGGCTGGCGAAAGAAGTGCCTCTACACGCTGCTCCTGCTGCTGATGCTGCTCATTATCACCAACCTGGTGCTCACCCTCTGGATACTCAAAGTGATGGAGTTCTCGACGGTAATTGATAGCGGCTTCCCCTCTGACTAACCACCGACTAACGCTCTGATTTCCCCGATTTTCCCCGATTGATTTCAGGAGGGCATGGGTCAGCTCAAAATCGTACCCGGCGGCATACAGCTGTCGGGCCAGGCGATAATTATGGACATGCTGCGCGCCTCCACAATCCGTTCGCGGCACGGCCAGCCCATATCCATAGGTGAGTGCTGCCAGGTGGTGTCGTGTGTCGTGTGCCGTGTGCCGTGTGCCGCTTGCCGCTTGCCCCGGGGGCCCTCGATTAGGCTCAAACATCCCAACCCGATGTCGGTCCCTGCCTGCTCCTCCCCTCCTATTAATATTCATTTCATAAATTTCTACTTTTCACGCTCCTGGTGAGCTGAAGACTGCTGGAGTATGGGGCATGGGGCATGGGGCATGGGGCTTGGGGCTTGGGGTTCGATGAATGTCAAAGTCACGGACGGTGACTGGACTGAATGGCAGCCCCGTCGCATGTTTAATGAACTGCACTCGGCCGCTATTATGCAGCCTCCAAGGCGGACCCAGTCGGGCCCATGTGTTCACCTGCGCTGGAGGGCAGTGCGCCGTGGAGCTTAAACATTCATGGGGCTGCAGGAGTGGGTTGGGGTGGGGAAAGGGAGGCAGACCTGGACGACGACAAATGTGTGCCGTTGCCCGTCGAGACATAAATCAGCAGATACAAGGTTGAGGCAGGAAATCAGAGACGCTAAGCGTCGGCAAATGAGATCGCTGTTCGGTGGGGAGTCGTGCTTCTAGTCCTGCTCCTAGTCCTAGTCCTGCTCCTGCTCCTGCTCCTGCTCCTGCCCTGACTCCTAGCCACAGCCAAGATGTACAATTACAGATAAACCATATGAAAGCAGGGCCAAAGAAGACGGATGCGTTGGCCCAGGGACCTTCGTCCTGCATGTGTTGACAGGAAAATGCTATCAAGGAGCAGGTAGCAAGGAGCTCCAGTATTTCCCGCAGCGATAAGCAGGAGCAGCAGCAGCCGCAGACACGCACGCGGAAGTGGGTGGAGTGGGTCGAGTGGGTGCCTCAGTGTCATGGTGGTGCTGCTGGGTGGGTGCCGCGGACACTGACGACTCGGTGGTGGCCCAGCAGGTACGCGCGATGGCGCGATAGCTGATAGCTGCCAGCTGATAGCCGGGAGAGCGATGGCTTTGGCGGCCAGGGATTTGATTTCCGTTTCCGCTAGTGTCTGCCGTCTGGCAACCATCCTAACCAGGCTTCGAGGAGCTGGGAGCAGGAACCCAAGGGGGCGCCACGTGTGTACGTGGTGTTTACTTATTTATATTGCAATTACTGCTGAAATTACCCGCATTTGTCATACAAACACTTGGATTAATTTCCCTTCCCCGCCAACCTGCCAGCCTCCTATCCTGGCCAGGACTCCTTCTAACTCTGTCTCTCTCCTCTCTCTCTCTTTGTGCATTTCCATTTCGCTTAGAATCATCACGTAATTTTTCAATCAATACACGTGACCCGAACGGCTTGATTGAGAATCATTTATTCCTGGGACACGACAAGTTCGAGTGCCTCTCGGCGGGATTTCGCATCAACGACACCAACGGCCGCAGCCTGTTCTCGGTGAACCGGAACGAAGTCACCATTGGAGCCCACGCCCTGCGGATCGACGGCGAGGGCGGCGCCGTCTTTCGGGAGTCCGTGCAGACGCCGCATGTGCGCGCCGAGCCGGGACGCGAGCTGAGGTGAGTTCTGGGGCGACGATCTCCCGGCTGCGATGCCCAATTAAAGTAAATGAAATCGAAAGCCAATCTGCTGCAGCCAGGTACAGAGGCAGCCTCGACGCGGTGTTGAAATTCAATGAGTGTAATAAATTTTTCAGGCACCAGGCACCAGGCACCAGGCACCGGGCATGCACCCAGCACCCGGCACCCGGCATGGGGAAATCTGAGAAATAAAAAATTAAAAGCAAACACTCAGCTGCCGGGCGTCACCTTCTGCGGTAACAAAACAAAAATAACAACCCGCCACAACAGGGGGCCCTGCAACTGCACCCATTCGGCGGTGGCCGCCTCTTTACGAGGTGTCGCTATTCAGCTCACTGGGTCCGGAGTCGGGAGTCCGCAGTCGGGACCTGGCCCGGGGAGTGAAAATATTTATACACATTTGTCTGAATGTACACAAACGGCGGCAGTGAATTAAAAAGCGCTAAAGGGGCCAGACCTTTTTTCCTGTTTGGCTAACGCAGGACGAGGACGGGGACGGGGACGGGGACGGGGACTGGGACTGCATTATGCAACCTGCAACCTGCCACTGACCATCCATCCATCCCTGCCTGCCTGCCTGCCTGCCTGCCTGCCTGCCTGCCTGCCTGACTGCCTGCCGCCTGACTGCCTGACTGCTGTCAGTGTGTACCGTGCGGTGGGAGTCCTGTTTGTCCATATGAACCATTAACAGGATCGGCGGCTTGTAATAACATTTTCATTGACAAATTTGGTGATAGCTCTGGACGAGTCCTGTGTGCGGTGTGTGGCTCATGAAAATGACAAATTGTGCGGCACAGGAGGCAGGGGCCGGGCTGGTTGGCAGCGATTTCAAATTGAAATTGCAATGTTTTTAAATCGGCCGAACCTGTGCCAGAGCAGCGACTTTCCGTTTCATTAGGCAGACGGAACATTCGAAAGGGACTCCTCCGATGGTCACTAACCGAGGTGGCGCCTCTCTGCCCTGATTTAATTACAGACTCGAATCGCCCACCCGGCAATTGGAGATGACGGCGGCCAAGGACATCAATTTGCAGTCGCGGGCAGGTGGCATTGAAGTCGTGGCCCTCGAGGACGTCAAGTTCAGAGCCCTGGACGGAAGCGTAAGTATGATTGCCAAGGCGGAGGAGTATTAGCTTTACGCTGGCCCAGAGGGGAGAAGCTCTCACATAACCTATCCTGCCTGTTCCGTTTCTTTCCCCATCGCCCCCAGCTCCGCCTGGAGTCCTCGAAGATCCTAATGCCCAACCTGCGCACGGCCCAGCCGCCCATACTGGGCACTGCCCAGAGCCGGGATCACATGCACCGGGTCTTCCAGCTGTGCGCCTGCTCGAACGGGAAGCTCTTCCTGGCGGCACCGCACTCGATTTGTGCCGGCGACGACTCCACGGTCTGCAGATGATTGCACGGCCTCCAGGACCATGTCCCGCAGCGAGGCTCATGGCGGGTCTAAGGAGGATCGGGCGTCGAACGTGTTGAATTATTTATACGCTAACTGTAACATAGGGAATATAACTAACTACTTAGTGGCGCCCATATGATTATCCAGGCGCCGTGCCCCCGAGGATTCGAAGGACAAAATCAAGAGCTTCTTAGAGATGGATGTTGTGTACCAGTATATATCACACAGAGACATAGGCATATCCCCCGCGGACACCAGCTACAGCTGCAGACAGTCGACAGAGAGACCCAGAACCACGTCCCCCTTCAAGGATAATGTACATAAGCCCCCATCGAAGGCTCTCGTGTAGATAATCCGGCCGGGTATCGGCCCATCTAGTCATAACCGCAGTAATTATACCACAGACAAATACGAAGACAATGAAATATCATCCAATGAATCGCAAGAGCTATATCACTCACACGAACGCAATATCAGTATGAATACAGAAATATGAATAAAGGATAAAGGACACAGCCACTACGGATACGAATACGATACTACATAGAGTTGAACCTGCAAGTTGCCGTTGAATTTGTCAAGTGCGAGTACACTGATGCATAGATATATACAATAATATACGACATATACGACATGATAACATAGACACAAAGCAAGTAACTAGATAAATGTATATGTAAACACACTAACGAGAAGGCTTTCAGTTGTTGATTCCTGTTGTGTTTCCTCTTTTTTTTTTAGCACGATTAGGAGACCTAGTGTTTATACGGAAGGCGGGATGTACGAGGTCCCCATATAACACATATATTGTAATACGGCAAAGATAATGATACTAAATAAACAAAGGCAAAACTGAATCGCAGTCTGTTGGGTCGGCGGGCTCCTGTCCCTGCAATTGGTTGGACCCTGCGGATTTTTTATTCGACAGCCGGGATTGTGCGCACTTTTTACGGGCAAAGCGCTCAAACGAGCGGCTCAAGCCGAGTGCTCTCCTCGGCGTTGGTTAACGCCTTCTTCTAGTCGCCACTTCAGTCTGGAGCTGAGCAAGTGCCTTGTGGGTGCGCGTCTAACCGCGACGCTGATGGCTCCAAGTCAGACCTCATCGTCGTCATCGTCATTGTCGTTGTGGGAGTTACCGACAACTACGACGATGACGACGATGACGATGGCGACGCCACACGACGGACTCCTCGGGGCTGGCGAAAATTGAGTTATTCTCCGAGCCCGGGACCCTCCTCTGTCCTGTGCCATGGCTTTGAGCCAAAACGGAGCTTGCCAGTGGCAGGGCCAAAGCTTTGAAAGCTTCTCCGTGCTGCGGCTCCACGGAGCGAGAGTGCATCCATCCAGCTCCCGGCTGGACTGGCCTTTGTCCCTGCAACACTCAAGGGTCAGCTTGGCCCTTTCACTTGGGGACTGCCCGGCAAGGGTTCGAGTTTAGTCACCGCAGATTCCAGATCTATTCTGGAATCTGGAGTTGGAGATGGAGAAAGAGTTGGAGATGGAGCTGGAGATGGAGCTGGTAATAGAGATGGAGCTGGTAATGGAGATGGAGCTGGAGCTAGAGCTAGAGCTGAAGCTGGAGCTGGAGCTGGAGTGGGTAGGGTTCAGCTGACACGACACACACACGCTCCTGACGTTATATTTAGTATTCCATTAATATTCTAATAGGCGCTTTTGTACTTTTCTCTCCTCATCATTGGCCACCAAGTGGAGTGTGCAGGGTGTGTGTGTGTGTGTCATCCATACGCCCCGTGGTCCCGACTCCTTGTGTGTGTGTGTGTGTGCCAGTAATCACATAAAATTTTCTAATTACCACACTAACAAACACACGCTCAGGGAGGCGGCCCTCGAAACTGTCAGGCTAGGAAGTAACTTTCGCGAGTCGCGTGGCCTGACGAGGCTTCTAGGATATCCCCTGCTCCTCCTCCTCCTCCTGCTCCTCCTCCTCCTCCTCCTCCTGCTCCTCCTCCTGCTCCTCCTGTGCGTTATAGCCTAGAGCCCTGAGCACATGCATAGTTTAAATTTCAATGCATAACTCAACTGCTCTGCCTTCGACCTGTCTTAAGCCGTCCTAAAATTTAAATGAAAACACCTTGCGGCGCCATATGTGAGCGGCCATAAATTCAGCCAGGACACAGGACTCGGTACCCAGGAACCGGGACCCAGGAACGGGGACCCAGGACCCATCCCAGCTAGCAGAGCGTTAATGGCAGGACCCAGGGAGCGGGTTGGACGCAACAGTTAGTTAGTTAACGGTATCTAAAATGGGTGTAAACCTGCGCCAAGCTGACAAATTAAGTATGCATGAAAGTGGCAGCGACACACACACTACAGTCCCCACACACCCCACACACCCCGCACACACGCGAGCACACTTAAGGGAGAAAGCATTTCTTTAACGTTGCAGTTAATAGGATTTGGCTGGAGAGTGGAATCAAATTAATTGTTTCATTTGTTTACAAAACGCTCCAGCTCGGAGTCATTGTTGTTGCAACACTGTTGACAGCGTGGCATGTGTGTTTGTGTGTGGGCTGTGTGGGCTGTGTGGCGTGTGTGGCGTGCGTGTGTGCACGTCCTGGGTACAGGTGTGCAAGTGTGCGAGTCGGGGATCTTTAGGTGCATGCCTTAACTGACGTTTAAGTGGGCAATTAGGCAAAACTGTGTAATGTTTTCATCGTTAAGGACGTACGTGGCTCTGCCAGGAGTCGTGGCCCAGCTCTGGATTTGGCGGTGGAGGCCCCGCCCACTCTCAATCCACTCTCATTGCTCTCACCGCTGACCCTGGCCAGGCTCAAAGGAATGAATTGATCCTGGGAGTAACCCTTCCCCCCGAACCTCATATTTCCGGTCTGGCCGGGTCTCCCGTTGCATTGTCATCCAGGTATTTATTAACTTATTGCATTACACACATCCCTGCCCAGCAGCACTGCAGTCGCAGAGTCCTGCAGCCTTGGAATCCCAATATCCTGACACCTGGTCCTGCTTCATTTGATCGCATGCAAAGGAGCCCCCAGACCGCACTTACTTTACGGCTCTCGGGCAGGGACCATCGCCTTATCTCCGGGCACTGGCCTGGCTCCCGGTGCCGAAGCCGGCAACTAAACGAATTTATGTCGTAATGAATGTCAGTTGCCACACATATCTCCGTGTCTATCTGCGCTTTATGCACAGTTCAGCACTTCTTTCCGTTCGCCGGGATCTTGATGTGTCCGGGTCCCGCGTTGGGGGTGAATTTAATAGTTATTCAAAGCATTCGGAAGCCGTTGGAGCCAAGGACAGGGACTCGCCGGCGCTTATAAAAATGTTTCTGCATTTTCGCGGGCCCGGCTTATCGGCGAAAGTTGGGAAAGTTGATTAGTTGCAGCTCCGCCCCAGGAGCTGGGAGGCCCAGCAGGGGGGGCCTGCCACAATTGCTGCTTGAGTTACGAGCTGTTCACTTCGTGCTTAACATGGTCTGCCCACTCTCCTGGCCAGGCTGCACCCCTTCCCCACCCCGCCCTGCCTATCTGGGTCTCGTCCGTGTATCCTTCTGCGCGGAGCCTTTTTTACGAGCTGTTACCGGTCGTGCCCGCTATGCGCGAGTGCGTGTTAACAGGCAATTAAATCCGAATTACACTTTGCTCCTTTTTGCAGGCAGCCACACACACCGTGTGTGTGTGTGTGTGCCTCGAGCGGCAGGTGTGCCGAGCGCCACGCTCCCCGGCGCGATAAGACTGGCGCAAAGTTCAAGAAGTCAGCGTGTGCGGCCAGGTCCTGGCCCGGCAACCAATTAAAGATAAATTTTAATTGCCGCCGCTGAATGGAGATTTATGCTGCGGGCATTAAGCAGCCGAATCGGCTCTCGGCTCTAATTGAATGGAACGCGGCACCCGCTCCGCCCCCGCCGGCCAATAATCGAATTGCCGAAAGGTCGAGAGTCAGCACTTGCTTTGGGAATGTCAAAAGGCGCTAAGCCGCAAAAAGTTAGCCCAATTGAGTTTTGGTAACCGCTGGAACAGGGACAGGGACGGAGACAGAGGGGGCATCGGGGAAGGCAAACAGAGTCCCCATAAGGAGCTCGTACTTCAGTCCGAAACTCAGTCTGGCAAGTAGGTTTTATGTCTGCACTGGCAGAAAGCATCGCTTGGACCAAGGCAAGGCCATTTTCCCTGTATTTTTGCCTTTTTTTTATGAGAGTTTTTTGATAAAAATTGCCACCACCTTCAATGGTTTTATTACCATAACTCGGCTTAAACTCAACCGATTTCAGTCGGGCTTGGTTTTTTCTTCTTGGTTTTAATAGGAGAACATTTCTGCATTCAAAACTTGATGTCCAATTTTTGGTCCATTTTTGACAATTTTGACGATGTAACCCCTTACATTTTTTTGAAAAAATGGGTAAATTTTTTATTTTGCCCGGACATGGCTAGATCGATGCGGCTGATAATGCTGATCAAGAATATATACGATTTATAGGGTCGGAAATGTCTCCTTTACCTTTAATACCCTGCTTAACTGACCAAAATCACCCAAAAATGGTCCATTTCTCGATTTGGGGTAACTCTGAATACAAACCAGATGATGCATATAGCTAGATGAGCATCTCTGGTGGCTGGTGAGATGCCATTTTGTCCCAATATTGCAATATACTTAAATGCCATTTGTCCCAATAGTGCAATATAGCTAGATGAGCATCTCTGGTGGCAGGTGGGATGCCATTTTGTCCTAATATTGCATGTTTTTCTGTCATAACTCGGCTTAAACTCAACCGATTTCAGTCTGGTTTGGTTTTTTCTTCTTGGTTTTAATAGGAGAACATTTCTGCATTCAAAACTCGATGTCTAATTTTTGGCCAATTAAAAAAAAAATATTTTTATGTGGTTAATAAATAAGGAACTAAATAGGTCTCTATGACTATGAGGAAACTCAATTGGATGGTCTGTCTGGTAAGTATGATTTGACAAGTCGCATTCACTTAAATTAAATTTAAAAAAATATTTCTATGACAGTATTACTCGGTCAAAAAAAAGGTTTAAATGTGATTAATAAATAAGGAACTAAATAGACCTCGATGAGGAGGAGGACACTAAATTGGATGGCCTGTCTAGTGAGTATGATTTGACAAGTCGCATTCAATTAAATAAAAAAATATTTCTATGAGAGTATTACTCGGTCAAAAAAAGGTTTAAATGTGGTTAATAAATAAGGAACTAAATAGGTCTCTATGACGATGAGGAAACTCAATTGGATGGTCTGTCTGGTAAGTATGATTTGACAAGTCGCATTCACTTAAATTGAATTAAAAAAAAATATTTCTATGACAGTATTACTCGGTCAAAAAAAAGGTTTAAATGTGATTAATAAATAAGGAACTAAATAGACCTCGATGAGGAGGAGGACACTAGATTGGAAGGCTTGGCTCGTGAGTATGATTTGACAAGTCGCATTCAATTCAATTAAATAAAAAAAAATATTTTTATGTGGTTAATAAGGAACTAAATAGGTCTCTATGACGATGAGGAAACTCAATTGGATGGTCTGTCTGGTAAGTATGATTTGACAAGTCGCATTCACTTAAATTAAATTTAAAAAAAATATTTCTATGACAGTATTACTCGGTCAAAAAAAAGGTTTAAATGTGATTAATAAATAAGGAACTAAATAGACCTCGATGAGGAGGAGGACACTAGATTGGAAGGCTTGGCTCGTGAGTATGATTTGACAAGTCGCATTCAATTAAATAAAAAAAATATTTATATGAGAGTATTACTCGGTCAAAAAAAAGGTTTAAATGTGGTTAATAAATAAGGAACTAAATAGGTCTCTATGACGATGAGGAAACTCAATTGGATGGTCTGTCTGGTAAGTATGATTTGACAAGTCGCATTCACTTAAATTAAATTAAAAAAAAAAATATTTCTATGACAGTATTACTCGGTCAAAAAAAAGGTTTAAATGTGATTAATAAATAAGGAACTAAATAGACCTCGATGAGGAGGAGGACACTAGATTGGAAGGCTTGGCTCGTGAGTATGATTTGACAAGTCGCATTCAATTAAATAAAAAAAATATTTCTATGAGAGTATTACTCGGTCAAAAAAAGGTTTAAATGTGGTTAATAATAAGGAACTAAATAGGTCTCGAAACCCGCAGATAACTCAATGTCCAAAAATGTTTTTGTGAAAGGTAAAAATATTAATGGACCCTTTATCGCGCGCCGAGACTTGTTGGCTATCCAGGGATCCTCTGCATCGTAGGGACTGCAGGTCTATCATCAAGGAGTGCAAGCGTAAGGGCACACATGTCTTTAAGATGATGAGGGGCAAAACCAGGAACAACTCGACGAAAAAAAAAACAACGATGAATCTGCAGACGAACAGAATGGCAACTGCACAAAGGCGATGAAAATCAACAAAATAAAATAAAATCATAGAAATGAAAAAAATAAACAAAATAAAAAGATGTTGACTCCACATCGGTCAGCGTGGAATGAGCCTTGAATGTGGTTGCCTTCTCCTTATATAGGGACCAAGAAGGCCAGTGTGGCCGTTCTTTATTCTGAAGCATTTTCGATAGCTTCCGATAGTTGCCAGGTCTACTTTGATAACTATCAAAGTAGACTAACTGAAACTTATCGGAATTCAAATTTTAAAAGACTAAACAGAATTCTAAGCGTTCCCTTTGGATATTTAATATATTTTGAGACTTTCTTTGGGCAGAACTGCGTGGATTTTAGAAACCATTACAAAAGAATTCAAGGACCGAAAGTTTGGTTGCTTCAACAACCAGGAAAAGCACTCCTTGAAAAAGTTGTCAGCTTGTTTCACATTTCTAATCAACGTCAAAAGCCCGAATCGTATTCCAGTTCATATTTTCTCTCGTGGTGTACGTATCAAGTGTGTTCAGAGTTCGGTTTCTCACAGGTTCGTCAAAGAAATATAAAATTTTCGAGCATCATGAGCACCAGAAGCAAAAATTCCATCGCAAATCTTTCGGAGGAGCTGCTGAAGCAGCAGGGCGATCGCCTTTTCAAGGCTAACAAGTTTGACGAGGCCATAAAAAGCTACACGGGGGCCGTGGTGAGTTTTTGATAAGACTTCAATATGAATTTAACGATATATACCATTAAGAAAATAAGTTTACGGGGCTAAAAACATTTACGGAAAGAGAATTTGTAAATATTTTCTTCTAAATCTTTAACATATACGTATTTCCCTTATAAATTTATGGATTTCCCATCAAATTTCCCTTGAAAGGAACAAGAAACACAGAACTATTTGCCAATTTCATAACCTAAGCACCCAACAAAAAGTTTATAAATTTCTTAATCCCTAATCATTGTAATCCTGAAATCTGCTCAAGAACATAGTGTATACAATTCTATATAGCATATGTATAAATTGCAGTGTAAGAACCCCACGAACTACAAACACCTCATGGATCGCGCCTTGTGCTACGAAAAGCTAAAGCAATGGGAGCTGTTCGCCCTGGATTGGCGTCGCGCCCTGGACATCAAGGCTCAAATGCTATATACGGCCGGGCTTTTGTTGGGCGACGGAGTCGGGACAAACGAGGGCCTTAACGAGGTCCTCAACGAGGCCATCAAGTACTCGGATAGCGGTTAGCTAAGACAAAACATTAACCAATCCTGGATACTTTGTTAGCTGATAAATATTTAAGTGCATATTTCAGTTCGCTATGCGGCTAGGCGACAGGTCGAGAACATATCAAAGGAATATGCCTTGAAGTTGGAACGGACTCGCAAGAAGCGTTGGATCGACTTTGAGTCCACGGAGATTGATTGCGAAAAACAGCTGCTGCTCTACATGACCAAGTAGGAGTTGCACAAATATATTGTTAATTATTAAAATGATAATAAGAAACGCTCTTAATGCCTACAGGTTATTGAAGGCAGAAAAGAAGAGTCGTTTGTCCCAATTGAAGAAGAATAAATACAAATTGACCCAACACGAGCATCAGGCTAAAAAGCAGGAAATCAAACAGGAATGCGTGAGTCTTTTCTAATATTTTAATATATATTATAAGTTTTTTATTTTTATTTTTATTCTACAATTATAATTCATTTATTATTACTATAATAAAGTCATAACATTCTGATTTATCTTTTTGTAGGAAGATCACAGCAAGGAACTCAGCAAAATATTTGACAAGCTCAAGGATCGTCGCAGGGTAAGTAGCGAATGCAAAGCTAGGGTAACTGACGAGTATTAAGTAGCTACCGTAACACGTAACGAGTAAAAATATTTGAGTATCGAGTAACTGCAGTAATGAGTTAGGAGTTACAGTAACTACTAATGTCAGTAACTCATTGAAATAAAAATTAACGACTAATTAACCCTTTAAAACTTTCAGAGCCCCGAAGTTCCCGACTACCTGTTCTGTCCCATCAGCTATAAGATATTCAAGGATCCAGTAATCACTCCCTCTGGCATCACCTACGAGCGCAAGTATATTGAGAAGCACTTGAAGAAATGCGGCTCCTTTGATCCTGTCACACGCGCCAGACTCTCTGTGAATCAGCTCATACCAAATCGTGCCATAATTAATGCGGTTGACTCGTTTCTGGCCAATAACGAGTGGGCTAGATACGAGTAAACCAGACGAGAAAGACTCTAGTTACTAGGATTAGATACGAGTAAAACAGACGAGAAAGTCCTCGCTACTAGGATTAGATATGAATAAAACGGACGAGAAAGACACTCACCACTAGGATTATTTACGAGTAAAAAAGACGAGAAAGACACTCGCCACTAGGATTAGATACGAGTAAACCAGACGAGAAAGACACTCGCTACTAGGATTAGATATGAATAAAATGAACTCATTTAACACTAGCCATTAGTCATCGGTTCACCTTGAAGTTGCTGTACACATCTACACAAATGCTGCCTACCTATTGTAACAATAAAACAATTCCTATTTAAACACATATTTATTTCGTTTTTACTAAAGGGGGAGCCTATTGTGTTCAGTGTATTAAATCAGCATAAATATGTGTTTAAAGCTCTGCGTTCCCTGGGTTCAGCATATCAGGGCACCATATCATTACTGGAGGATGCAAATGAAGCCATTTTCAAGCCTTTCAGCCCCAAAAACTACTCACTAGCAGGGGACGGGGGCAGGCTGGGTGGCTAGACCCCAACTTAATCCTTTTGTGAGCAAACATACGCTGACCGAGCCAGGAGCTCCTGCTGCTCCTGCTGCCCCTGCTGCTGCTGCTGCTTCCAGTTCCGCTTCTGTTTGTGACGCGGGCGGAGGAGGTCACAAAAAGTGTGGCAAGCGGAAATCAAATGAAAAACTCGTGCGGAGAAAATAGTACACAAAACAAAATGGAACGAAATAAAATGGAATGAAATGAAATAAAATAAAAGTCAACTTTTGCCGAACGCATTTCTATTGTCAGCGGCACACAGGACACAGCGAGAGTCGGAGAGTCGCCGAGTCACAGTCTTGGTCGTGGCTTTCGGTGGGCGCAAAACTTTCCACTGCGGGTCCCTGGGTCTGCCCTTTGTTTGTTGTTCTCCTGCGTTTGTTTTCCTTGGGCTGGGCCCTGGGCCCCATCCCTCCCCCCTTTATTACGTATTTCATTTTTTAGCTGTGGCAGCAGAACGCCGAGCCGTTCACTTCATTTGCCTACACGGCCCAAGGAGAGTCAAGGAGCACTTTTGCAGGCGTCGTTACTGCGGCTGACAGGAGGGGCAAGGGGCAAGGGGCGCGAGGGGCTCTGGCTCTGCCACTGGCAAAAGGACAAACTTTTGTCGCTTGGTAATGATGGCATTTTGGCATTGCTGCCGCTGCTCCTGCTCCTGCTCCTGCTCCTGCTCCTGCTCCTGCTTGTTGTTATTGTTGTTAAAGTTTTGCGCACACACAAGTTTAAACAAAAGCAGCCGCCAGTCCCATAAACAGTCGACAGGCGTTACACTCGCTCTGTGCGGGTCGAACAACAACATCTGCAGTTCGCATCTGCATCTGCTTGCAACGGCGTCGTATACTTAATGCCATATCAAGTATACGCCCCGGGGAGCGCTTTCGGGCAATGGCCCCGCTCTTCCCTCCGCTGGTTCCTGCCAATAATAATGCCTTTTGCGGTTGACTTGCCACGAATTGTCCTTATCACTTAATTGAAAAGCATAAAACAGCATAAAACAGCATAAAACGGCGGCTCATTAGCAGCAAACGCCCGAGTTAGTTAGTTTACTTAGTTAGTTGCTTGTGTCGCTGGTCGCTAATCGGCTTACGCAATGCATTATAATTTTTGTAGCCTCGGTAAATGGCAAATTATTTGCCAGGCCAAATCAGGCCAGGCCAGTCCCCCTGGTGGCAAAGTTTCTTATCGGAGGCAGGAGCTGCACGCTCCACTGAGCAGCAGCACTGGGAGTTTTGTTGGACAGCAGCGAGCAGCTCGGGGGAGCCCAGATAACACATAATTGTGTCCAATGTTATGGCAAATTTAGCAGGATGACCAGAGGGACAGGGTCCGAGCTGCGAACTACGAACTGCAGCAGCAGCTGGAACTCTTTCGTCATCATCAGCACCAGAACTTGACTCATTTATGAGTCGGAAAGCGCGGAGAGAGGACGGGGACTGGGGTATCTTAATGACATGAATGTCGGAGGAGTAGACAACGTCAACGTCTTGAAACGCGTTTAATTTGTTTCTCAAGAATTCGCACAAAAGCGTGCCAGGCCATGTCCCTCGTCCTGGGTCCTTGGTCCTTCGGTGCGTTTGCGTTTGCGTTTGCCTTTCTTTTTATGAACTCTTTTCGGCATGGCCTCGGCGCGTTATCTCCGATTCCCCGAGTCAAGTTCGCTGGCCCGCTTAATTACCGTCTCCCGCCTCCAACCGACAGTGGGAGAAATATGCTGTGACGTCATTTAGCTTCAATTAAAATAGCTGAGAGAGCGGGAGAGGGAGTGGGGATTGCATGAGGATTTTTAATTAAAATTTACTTTGTAAATTATACGTTCAGGGATTTGGCCAGTGCGTGCTCCCAGCCCACAACCGTTCATCCCCGTTCACACTTAACGGCCAAGTGTTTATCGTTAAGGCAGAATCCTTCGGAATTTGCTCGCATTCACCTTATTATCTGCATTTGTTTGTTGAACCTCGTTATGCTTGTTATACCCTTGTCGAAGGGTATTGGCTTTGGTAGATCAATGTCTGTCTAACAAGAATTAGTTTCAGTTGAAAAGGGATCTCCTTGATATGATTTTGGACTTGAATATAAAAGAATTGGGTTTGAAGTTCACCATTCTGGGGGATTTTCAACTAGGTGGCAACCTTAAGCGAAAGGAACAGGTGGACAGTCCCGGCGATCGGAGCAAGTGGGCAGCTCTCTCGCTCTTTCCTGGAAAATGGAACAATTACGGTGTCTTCCAGTTTCCTTTTCTCTTTTATTTCTATCGGTACAACAAGGATATAGCCTACGAACGATAGAATATGAATATATCGATACTGTATCGATATTTTAAAGTAATAATATGTCCCTTTTCGGTATTTAATCGATCTTCTATAGGACTTTTCCTCTCGATTTCTATGCATTGACTCGAAAGGGTGTAACACAGAGACTCTAACTCCTTCGCATTTGCAGAGAGCTTATAGGGCAGACTCAAGTGAATGTCCTTGCCAAATTGGGAGTCAGAGGGAGCTACGATTTAGATACAGACTTCGTCCGGTCGTAACAATTAATAGACTCTTAGGAACAAACAAGCTCAAAGTTGTTTTATGTGGAAAATAAATTGCTTTTGCCATGCCATGGCCATTGTCCAGGCTCGGTTTTGTGTTGTTTTTGCCGCTGCTGTCGTTGGGTCCTGTCAACGCTTATTTGCCAAACGAATTTACAGGCGAAAATGTGTGTTTATTTGCATATGTTGAATATAAATAAATAATTGCGGCAGCGCCGGACGCCGGGCAACAATTTATGCATATTTCAATATAATAATTTCATTGGAAATTAAATCGTCGTCGTACAGCCAATTGAGGGAATTAATTGGAGACCCAGACCTACTGCTCCTACTTCTGCTGCTGCTGCTGCTCCTCTCCCGGACAGATCCTTGGCTTGACAAAACCAAAAGCCAAAACCCATGCCCAGCGAACAGCTTGTTGTATCAATTGACAGCGAATAAAAATGTCAGTTGGGGCTGCTGGCGGAGTAAACAAGGGTCGTGTGCCCGGCATTTAAGTGTCCAATTTTTAGGAACCACAAACACGGCACACAGAGGACACACGAGGCAGACAAACAACACACAGGACACACACAGCCGAGCTGCCAATCCAATCCAGAAACACGCAAGGCCCACGCCCCAAAAAACCCAGAGCAGGCGCCTTGACAGCATGCCGAAGGAATATAATAAGGAGCAAGGACGAGACTGGGTCACACTGCCAATCGAAGCCACTTACTTGGGTCGTGGGTCGTGGGAGGTGGGTTGTGGGTCCTGGAAGGTATCCCGCGAACTGTGTGCGTATATTGAAACGTATGAGCACATTATCTACGTGTTTACATCCCAATTTGATTCCCCGATGATTGCCTGCGTCCTTGGTCCTTGCCTGCTGCTTGCTTTTTGTCTTGGCAAGATTTGTTGCCAATATTCTTGAGAACGTCCGCCTGGCTCCCGCTCTCCCCCTCGCTCTCTGGCTGCTTTTCGATTTCCGTTCAACATCCTCGTATATCCTGCGAGCTTAGTCACTTACAGTCATGTCTCGGAAGCAGGCAACCACCACAGCAGCAGCAGCAGCAGCAGCACATCCGGTTAGCAGTATCCCTTTTCCCACTCCCCCTTTTCCCACTCCTCCTTTTCCCACTCCCCCTTTTCCACTCCCCCCCAATGGTTACATTGCGTTTCCCCCCCTTGGTCGCTTTCCCTTTATTTTTTTGGCCCGTGGTGTTATATAGCCTCCTGTCTCGTGACTTCCGAGGTAGCCCTAATAACTGCTGATTGTGTGATTTCCCCGAGCCACCTCCTCCTCCTCCTCCATCTCCTCTCTGGACATGTTGCGTGCGAGGTCAGACCCTCCCCCTGGCCGGGCTGTCAGCGTTTCTGTTGGCATTGACCCTCCGGAGACCTTTTCGTACACTCATAAATGTCTTTCAATCATAATGTTTCAATAAGTCAAAATCGATTACGAACTTCATATGAAATTTATTGCACTTTCGCAAATATGACATTGACTGGTTGTGTGTGAGGGTGTGCAAGTGTGCGTGGTGTGTGTGTGTGTGTTGGGGTGTGTACATGTTTACGACTGCTGGGATATCCTGCTGAGGAGGAGGAGCAGGAGGTAGCTGGGCAGCCGGACTCCAATCTGACGCGCGTGTGTACCGCATTTGCGGTTTGTTTATCGCAATGACAGGGCAGGGAGTGGGGAGTGGGGTGTAGCAGGGGCAGGGGAGGCAGGCAGCCTGTGCAGACAGGTGAGAGGGAGGTGAGAGAGTTGGGGGGAAAGCCAGGCAGCGAAGGCAGGTGACCGCCTGCACACAAAATTGAATTTGCCAAAGGGGCAAAGTGCTTAAATATTTAGTTAAATGATTGACAGGGATTGCTGGTTGGGGTTCGGGGGGGCGTGGAGGCCACCCCAAGGTTTACTCCCCTCCCTCCCACTAATACCCCCCATGTACCCAATGTATTGACGAAATTATTGACTGCTGAGCGACAGGATTAGCACGTGATGCCCCCGCAAAGTCGTCAGATTATCGCCTTGCATCTCATTTGACGCCCAGATAGTATCTTTTATGAGTCATGTACGTTCGCTGGAGCGGAAGGTCGTTCGCTGGGCCACTGACCCAGGGGCAGTTAGGGGGTGGCAACCGGAATAGTGGGCGGAGGGAACTTCCTAAGCCAAAAGCACATATGCGAAGGCCAGGGCTCGCCTGAGCGTGGCGTCTGCCGTTTTGTGTGCTTTTTAATTTCACATTTGCTGGGATAAAGCGAGCAGGAGCAGGAGCAGGAGCAGGAGCAGGAGCAGGAGGAGGAGCAGGAAGTAAGGAGCAGGTGCCTGGAGAACCTGGCAAGAAGCAGGTGCTAGGAGCAGCTTGCAGGTAGGACCAGGACCCAGCACTAGTGCCACAACTAGAGCTACAGCTCAGGCGGCGCTTAATCAAAATCATACGCCACGTTGCCTCGCATTGCGCAACAAAAGGACAAGGCACAAGGACAATAAGTCGCCCACGCTGGGCCTGAGAGAGGCTCCTTCTGCTCCTGCTCCTGCTCCTGCTCCTGCTCCTGCTTCTGGTCCTCCTCCTCCACCTCCTCCTCCTCCAGGCAAGGCGAGGATCGGCGCATTCATTATTTTGAAATTTTTTAGCGCGCATTTTCACAGCGCCTTCCTTCCTTCCGCAGGATGCCATAAGAGAATTAAAGGAGCGCGCAAAGGATGCGATAGGACAGAGCGGGGAAAGCCCGCCAGCGAGCTGGTTTAAATAACAATTTCGCGATGGAGCTGGGCAACGGCAACGGCAACTGGAACTGGAACTGGAACCGAGCGCGGGGAGCTGGGCTGGAGGAGCCGCAGGTGTGCATCACCTGCTGTGTGTGTCTGTGGGTGTGTGCGTGCGCTTGGCTTAATGAATGCGACATTATGCCGCTGCTCCAAGTCCTTGGCGCGGATTAGTGTGGCTGCCAGCAGGGGGGGACACACCCCAGAACCTGCCCAGCGCCCCCTGCTGCTGCTCGCCCTAACCACCTTGATTAGTATAATGCGCCATAATCGCTGAGGCAGCTACCGGCTGGGCTTGTGGCGAAAGTAAAAGTGAAAGGATTTTATTATTATTGCCCCCCGTTGCCTGTGCTCCTTGTGCTGGCCAAGGATAACTGCGGGCGGCTGCTAGTTGGGCGTAACTAGAGCTGCATAATTACATCCGGCGACGAGGCACTGTCAGCAACTCGTCAGCGGGCAGGACTCGAAGACCGTATCGCTTTTACTGGCAGAGCCTGGACTTTAAGCTTCGGCTTTTAATTAATGCCCGGCCAGGGGAATACATTTTCATGGCTTTATCCTTATTAGAGCCTGGCAATGCACGAAAAACCGCATCAGCGGAAGGCGACACCAACTAACTAAAACCCTCAAAACGCTAAATATAGGGAGCCGGTCAGCTATGCCCCGGCTATTAACTGGATTTGGAAATAAAGACACCCGTGCTGCAGCGGCAGCTGACCAGCGCCGGTGGCTGGTGGCTGGGTGGCTGGGTGGATCCTTGAACCGGCAGGCAGGTCGGGAATATAATCAAATGCGGCGCAGAAATGAGCAGGTCCTGCGAAGGGGTGGCAGAGGGAGTGGGAGTGGGAGTGGCAGCTCCGAGCAGCAGCAGCAGCAGGAGCAGGAGTGCAAGCGGAAGCCGGAGTGGGAGGCACGTTGCCAGGGTCATGACGCTCGGGCTGGCTGGCAAACAATGCTGCTGCTTAGCCTCAACAAACAAACGCAAACACCCCGCTATGGCAATGGGTGTGCGAGTGTGCGAGTGTGCCAGTGTGCGAGTGTGCCAGTGTGCGAGTGCATGGCGACTGGCTTCCGTTTCCTGTTTCGTTGTGCTGCCAACTCAACTCGAATCCTGTTTGCCGTTTAATTAGAGACACACACACACACTCGCAGGGAGACACATCCTCCTTGCGTTACCTCATGCCCGAGGGGCAGTGCGGGGGTGTGACTCGGTGTCTGACTGTGTGTCCGTCTATGTGTGTGGCTTGTGAGCGTATAACGATGTGGTAGGTAATCAGAAACTGCTTTTAATTATTCAAGGTTCCATTCTGATGAATGAAGACAACAACGATAACAGCGGCGGCGACCAGCGCCAAACTGCGCAATAAAGGCAACAGTGAGAGGCGGCAACAGCACCAGCAGCAGCAACAAAAACAGCAGCAACAAAAACAGCAGCAACAAAAACAGCAGCAACAAAAATAGCAACAACAAAAATAGCAACTACAAAAACAGCAACAACAAAAACAAGGGCCAAAGAAACGGCCGACAGACCACGGTTTGTGCTTGGCATTAAGGATACAAAGTCAAACATCGAGTGACGACTGTGAGATATCCTGCTTTCAATTTCTGTGCAGTGTACTAACTAGAAAATTGTAGCTTAGACCCCTTATTTAAAGCTATCTAAACCTAATTGTTTGTATAAATTCGTTATTTATAACTAATGTAAAGGAAAACATCAAATTAGAGAAGCTTATCTCAGCTGCATTATCCATTTCCGGCTAGACCAGGTGGCAACTTCAAACGATCAAAACAAGTGGACAGTCCAGCTGTCAAAAGGATCTCTCGCTCTCTCTTCCATTTTGACAGCTTGCCTGTTAAGCTTGATCGTTCCTGTTCGAAAAATGCTCTCAATAAATAAAACAATAAAGCAATAAATAAATATTCCCTCGCATAGCAACCTTGCCACCGCGGCTTAATCTCATTACGCTCCATAAATAAGATCAAATGGAAAGACAATATACCCTAGTATGCTACCGAGTACCAGGTATAAACACTGACTGACAGCCAACGAAAGGGGATTAAAATTCACTGCAACAACAAAGTGCTCTACGTGTGTGTGTGCGGATAGGTTCTCCGCTTTTTGATGTTGCCGCTGTCCAGCGCGGTTGCACTTGCTCCAGCTCCAGCTACGGCTCCAGCTCGAGCTCCTGTCCCTGGCCCACGCCATTTAAATGTGCGCATAAAAAAGTCAAGCACTGATGGCAGCTGCAACAACACAGGAGCAACAAGAGCATCCACGGACAGCGGCGAGGACGGGGACAGGACGACGACATGACGACGGGAGCACTGACCACAACAAACGCAAATAAGTCACATGAAAAATGCCCATCGACGGTAAGGGGAACGGGAACGGGAACGGGGGCAACGGCGTTGGGGTCTTCGGGTGTTGACTGACGGGTGTCCGGTGGCGGTTGGCCAACAATAAGACGCAACACAAATAATTTTAATGCACTCGGGCCAAGGACCGGATCGCAGCAGTGAGAAGCAGTGCAAATGGCACTCAATAGAGTCCTTTTGAGTGGAAGAGGAATTTCATTAAAGAATGCGATCGGGATTAACACAGGGATAGCGTAACAGATTCGCTCTCTCAAGAAAGAAAGCCATTTGACAGCCGGCCTGCCAACTTGTCACGATCGTTTCTCGATCAGGGTTGCCACCTAGTCCAACAAGGATAACAAAGTAGGATTTTTTTGGTTCTTATTGGAATATGTAAAAAGAAGAATAATAACACAGAAATGATAATAATAAAAAATAGAATAATAACAAAACTATTATAAATTAAGAGCATTCATAAATATCTATGTAAAGTCTGTAGAATGCGCAATTTTTGGGTCTTCTTAGACGCGCCTTTGTCTAAGTTATAATACATTTTTAATTTGATCGTAAGGAAAAAGCTTACTTTGAAAAGGCTCGAGGCTCTCCTGCTTGTGTTGTAAATATGTTAGCTATTTCTTTTAATTAAATTAATATAAATTTCTGTACAAAATAATGCAATTTTGAGTATTTTTTGAAGAACTGTTCACACGCTAGTACCCTTAATTAAAAAAAAAAAATAAGTTAAGTAAGGATATATAGCGCTTCCTATCGCCACAGCAGCAACAAGTCCCATCGGGAGCAGCCAGAATCCAGAAAAAATCCAGCAGCAGGCAATTAACAAACACTAAACTGGCTGACAGACATCCTGACAGACTGACTGACGTCCTGCCCCTCCCCGGAGCTCTGTTTCTCTCCCCCAAGCTCCTGGAGGGTCAAAAAGTGTTTTGTCACGCTCGTTAAAGCGGCAAAAGTTACGGCTCAGCCAGAGCCGCGGGAGCTGGAGTGGGACTGAGTCCGGGAGCTGGGAGCTGGGGCACTTGGCGGGTCACTTAAAGAGCCGGTTGGGTTCAGGTTGGGTTCGCGTTCGCGTTCGCCCTTTTTTAATGGTCGGGGCACATTGTGATCGTGATTGCGATTGCGGCCTGGCCCATCGGAGGTGTAAATGCGAATGTGAATAGGACGTGGAGGTGGTTGGGGGGTCCTGATTATGTGCGTGCCGTGGAGCCGCGGCCTTGCCGGCTTTTGTTGTTAATTCTGTTTGCTTTAAAGCGGCAAGCGGTGGGTGGGGACCTCGTCTGGACGGGCAAATATTTGTCGTATTAATGAATGCACGGGTTAATGTGTTTACATGCGGCTGCTGACGAGGAAGGCATGAATCCTGGCGACGACAGCCATCAATTTGAAAGACGACGACGCGGATTGACCCTCACCCGTCGTCCGTCGCCCGTCGCCCATTGTCCTTGTGTGTCTGCGGCTAGAAAATCAATAAATCGTCCTTCCGGCGATGCGCATTTGCAGATGATGTGTCTCGCCTGGCCCTGCCCAAAGGGAAAGTGGAAGAGCCGCCCGCGAGCAGAGAGCTCATTGACCGGACTCGGTTTACTTTTACTCGGCGGCTGCCGCAACAAATTATTGTACACATGAATTTCCACTTAAGGCCAATGAAAATGTTTCAACAATGGCCCCCGTCCGTGGCAAGTGGCTCCCGGGAAACTGTTTTAAAATGTAAATTCTCTTTTCTCTCGCTAGCAAGCCGGCATTAAGGCCAATAAACAGAGTAAATGTGCCATTTAATAAATGCGAAAATGCGGGCAAGTACGAAAATACGGAAAATACGGCTAAAGAAATACGTAATACGTAATGCAAAATGCAAAATACGTAAAGCAGACACACACACGCACACAGGGCTCAGCGGAAGGAAAGGCAATAAGTTAAATTGAATTAAAAACAAATTAATTAAATCCCTCATGAAAATCTGCAGCCAGGATGGGGCAGGAGCCAGGACCAGGCAGGAGCCTAATGGCGGAGACCGGATTAAGAGAGCGCGAGGCGAGGCTGTGAAGTGCTCAAGGACCCCATTCCCACATAATTAGAGCCCAGGAACACCTGATGAGGCATCCATCATGCCGGGATAATTACCAGGACGCCACCACAATGGGCCGCTGATCAGAGCCAAAATCTAATTCCACTAATAGGAATCATAAAAAGGCTAACACGCAATAAATAATGACACTGGCATCAGCCCGGACCGGGATTATTGGAAATGCGCGGCACGTATGTATTCAATTACTAGGTGGACCGGGGGGATCTTCCCGGGGCATCCTGGCATCCTGGCATCCTGGCATCCTCCGCGGGGTTCGAGGGAGCGAGAGGTCGCTCTGCGAAATCATATTTTCTGTTATTGTGGCAGAAATGAGATTATTAAATGGGTTTTCGGATAAAACCCAATAAGGCGCCGGCTCGAATCAAAACAGCAGACGGCGGGAGAGCAAACAGGAGTCCTGCCGTGCCCTCCAGGAGGACAACTGTCTGCTCGTGAAAGTGTAATGGGCTGTGGCGTGGAGAGTGTGTGTGGTGTGAGCCGCGTACGTGACATGTATACAGTGTCCTGCCAAAAATGTGAAGGGGTCTCGGGTCTCCGGTCTGGAGACCCTCCTCCCAGGCCACCAGCCTCGTCTTGGTTGACTTTTCAAGGTTCATTTCTTGGACGCAACAATGGCAACAGTTGTCGGCAACTCCACTCCACTCCACTCCAGTCAGCGTCTGCGACTTGTGTCTAAGCCGGCTGTCTGGAGCAATTTGTAACCATTTACTGATGGCCCAGGCCCAGGGCCAGGCCCAGACCCGGAACCATCAGAGAGGTATCTATCTGTTGCTCCCAGTGGCCTCTGGTGGCACGTATTGTTTGTCCACTCAATCGGGGCCATGATTATGTGCCGGCCGGGCTGGGCGCCCTATTCCTCTCCGGGATTCAATAAATATTTAAGCCCACTCAAATTAGCATCCAGGGCGTGGCTAGCCCTTCTCTGTGGGCCTTAATTGTGCCAGGAAATTGGCGTCAAGAGCGAGGGGATCCCCGCCCTCTGTCTGGCCCAGGAATCTAGCGGGAACACAAATATAAAATCTCACAAAGGCGGCGTCAAGCTTATGCAAATTATTCAACGGAAATGCGGAAAGCGAAATGCGAAATGGATGTCATCCTTGCACAGGACGCTCCTCCCGGCGAATCCTCTTGCAATGTTGCAGCGCATCTTGGTGGCGTTCGCAAATTAAAATTCAAGCAACGCCGGCGTATGGAAACATTTGCATTTGCATGCGGCGGCTCCTCGCGCCTCACCTTTGAGCTGACTTTCGCCACACCTGCGGTGTGTTCGGGGTGTGTTCCGGGTGTGTGTGTGTGTTCCGGGTGTGTGTGTGTACAACAAATACCAACTGCTGATTACGAAACGAAAATTGAAAATCTTAAGCCCGGAATGAAGGCATATTGAAAACGGCAAACCGGGTCACGAAGAGGCGTTGCCTTGGCCAGGAGCAGGAGGAGTGGGAGGAGGCTGGAGCAGTCTGCCTCGAAACTCAATCGGCATCGCAGAGGCCCAACTTTATTTCCCAGCAGCAGCTGTTTAGACTGTGAGCCACGTGTGCCTTCAGTTAAGTCAACTGTCAATGTTTCGTTTTGTTTTTCGGCTGGCTCCCAGCTCCATTCCCGTCCTTCGTCCTGCGCCTAGAACACACAGATAAAGTCAGAAATTGTGTCGAAAGTCGAAACTGATTCTGGTGCCGTGCATATTAATGAGCGCGGGGGAGGTCGCCACGGAGAGATCAAACAGCTTAGGCTGCACCAGGCAGGACTCCCCCTCCTGCGAGGCAAAAGTAATAAAGTTGCGGTTAAATTAAATGGTGCAGATGTATCGATAAAGCTTTACGAGGACAAGGTTGTCTGTCTGTCTGGGGGGGTCGCCTCCAGTGCAATTAGAGGGGTCCAGAGACGCCCCCCCCCATGGATAGCTACCACCTGGAGGAGGATTGGCCACCAACAACTGATTAAAATGTTGGCCACAAAACGTATTAACATGTCGGCGCCAGAAGAACAATTTGACAGCCATGACGAGGAGCCGGGGCAGAGGAGGAGCCTAGACCACGGCTGGGAACACGTTGACAAAGTCAGGGAAAAGAAAGCACACAGGCACGGCGGCAACGAAAACATGAGGGAAACGCAGGAGAGCAAACAGACAAAACAAATAAGCCAAGCATAAAAGTTTATATTGCGGTCTCTGATTCATCCCTCGCCTCCCCCCCGGAAAACCCGGACACCGAGCCCGGTGTAGTGATGTTCCGGCGGAGGCCTGGACCGAGGCACAGCTGCAGCGCAGGGCCATTCAAAAATTTTGACATTTTGCGTTGGATGCGTCTTGGTCTCGCTGCCTGCTGTTTACACACAGGACAGCAGGACAGCATAAGGACCCCCCAGGACAGAGCAAATGAGTCATAGGTTGGCATCTTGGGGCAGCCTCCCCAGGCAAGCCGGCAGGCAGGCAGGCAGGCAGGCAGGCTGCAGACAGCCCTGGTTCGAAACCCATTTACTTAATGGATATAATAAATTTTTCTACAAATTGAAACTCGTAATTTCCATTGTTCTCGCGCTGCTCCCTGCCTTGCCTTGGTCCAGGCTGTGGTTCTGTGCCGAATTTCCCAGTCCCAGGACCTTCTGCTTCTGCTTCTGCGTCTCTGCTTCTCTGCTACTCCTGCCCCGGCCTTGGCTCCCAGCTCAACCGTAAAACTACTTGTAATTACGTTAAGCATTGTGGCTACAGTGGCCAGGCCACTCCCCCTGGGGAGTTCGCCCCGAGTGGGAGGCAGTGTCGAACCCGTTGACACCGACAGGAAGACAGAGGCAGCCCGGAGTGGTAGAGGTGACACCGCAGACACAGCTCTTGAGGATCCCAAAGAGAAGATCAGAAGCCACGCACTGGGACAGGGACAGGGACCGAGACCAACCTGGTTCTAATTTGTAACTGGGATAAGCATCAGTTATGTAGGAATTAGTGCCGGTAAAAATGTAATGTCCTTAATTCGCTTTAAAGCACACACACACCCAGGACACAGCGCTCTGCCCCAAGGAAATATGTTTTCAGCTCCTTGCGGGCCTGGGCCTGAGTCCCAACACCACTTAATGTCTGGCTTCATAAATTTTATGTTGGTGATGTTTAATTTGGCAACGGTAACTCATGTCTGCTCGGACTTGGAGCCCCGGCACCGACTGCTTCATTTGGATATATAAATAAATTTGCCTCATCTCGGCCCCTCATCCTTTGCCGGCATAACGGCGAACAAGGACACGTAGTCAGTCCCTGCTAGACAAAAGATGGATTGTTATCGCTCAAGATAAGAGCCTTCACACACACACGCACACAGAGAGAGAGCTGGTATCCCCAAAATCCCCAAGCTTCCTAAGCCCCCAACCCCAACTGCGATTACCTTTTCGGGGCGCCCGACTACCGTTATTTCATTAGTGTCTGAGCTGAGCCGCGCTGAGCCCCGCCGACAACACCTTGCCATTTGGCCTAAGTACGTGAAAATTTTTCATCAGCAAATTAAGAATATGCGCTTACCCGCCTGGAGTCCCTCCTGGATAAACCAAAGTGGAAGATAATTTCCATGTTTCACGGCTTCCTGCGGTGCTTAGATTGAAGGTGCTACCTGAAAATTAGGGAAAATAAGGATTAGGGTAAAGATAAACTAGGGGATCACAGCAAGTGGACAGAGCTGTCCAGGAATAACTACATAAGGTGGTCTTTGGAAATGGAAGCTTTAATGGGAGCACCCTGTTTGGAGGCAACATGTCACCAGCCTCCCTCTTGTTCTCTTCCTCTCTTTCTCGCTGTTTCTCTCTCTCTTCCTATCGCTCTTCGTCTCTCTCTCCACCTCTCTCTCCCTCCCTCTCTCTCCCTCTCTTTCTCTATCTTTATCTCTTTTTTTCTCTCCTTTTCCCTCTTCCTCTCCCTTCCTCTCTCTTTTACTCTCTTTTCATCTCTCTTCCTTTCTATCTCCCTCTCTTAATCTGACATTCCTGCTCTTAAGCTTAGCTTAGATCTAAGCGATAAGCCGCCAGATTAAATTCTCTGCACTCATACAAATATTTTTCTAAAATTTGAGCCCATAATTCTCGCATGTGTACCTCTAATTCCCAACTGATTCTATCGTCTCTTAAATGAAGTGATGGTTGCCGGCGAAGTCTTAGAAGGACAATGCGCTATTACAGAAGTAGGAAGTCTATAGTGATAATAGTTACTTATCCAAAATGTTTGAAGACCCTTAAATTTAGAAAAAATTTGTTATTTTTTCTTTTGTTTTCAAGTAGCCCCAAAGGCTTAAAATTTTCCCTCTTTTAAGAGTTACTTACCTTAGAAGTAACTTTATTTTTCCTTAAATCAATAAAAATGCCGATGAATTTAGGGCCCCAAATACATTAGCTAAATTCAAGAAAAAATGTCCTAGATTTGAGAACAATTTTTTCCTGATTTTAGCTGGTTTCTTAGGGCGATTTTATGAGTGTGCTCGTGGCGGAATGCCAAAATCGAACTCGCAATCGGAATCGCACTCGCGCCTTGGGTAAACAAACATTTCTTGCATATCGATATTAACATTTATGGGCTCTTTAATAAGTAATTACCCGCGAACGCCCAGGGAGGTCCCTTGCCCAGGCTCTCGGCATATCTACATACTAAAAAATTCAATTAGTGCTGCAAAGCCAGATAGTGAAAGTTTAATACGGAGCCCGGCACATACATATGTATGTGCATAATAAGCATGTGCGTGCGGGGGGAGGTGTGCGTGGAGCAGCGCACAAATGTTAAATCCAAACAATGAAATCAAATGATTTAATTATAACAGACAATAAAGCAACAGAATAATTGCGGCCGGTAACTGTGCTGCAAAGGCAGCATGTCATTGAAGTAGCCACGCCACGCCCTCGTCCGCTAGCCGGGGCTGGGCAGATGCTCCTCTTTAGGGCGTTGTAACAACCACAAAGCACGAGAGAGAGGGAGAGAGAGGAGAGAGAGAGAGAGAGAGAGAGAGAGAGAGAGAGATGGGAGACGGCTGGAAGGAGAGACCGAGGACAGAGAGACAGAGAGACAGAGAGGCAGAGAGAGAGGCTCCCACAAACACACTGGCCAAGCAGCAACAATGAATAGCAATAATAAAACAAACAGTAACAAAAACAAAAACAAAAGCAAAAAACACAAACACAATCACAATCACAGACACAAATACAAATGCAACGCCACTGCAACTGCAATAACAATTGCAATTAAAATGCGTGCAAAAACAACGCAGGCAACAGTAACAATAAAAAATAACGCAAATAATTCACGATGCCAGCCGGGGTTGCAACAACCACATGTTGTAAACTGTTAAACAATTGATTAACAACAATTAGCCGCTTATTAAATTACAATAACAACGCCTCAACAACATCGCGCCACAAAAATAACTTTTGCAATAAAGCCAATTCGGATGCAGAGCTTGTCGTTCCCGGGGTTTCCCCCTCCTTCCAGGACACACGGGAAATAAAAGCTAAGCTTGAATCTAAATGTAATTAAATTGGATTATATGTAGTTATTATAAATAAATAAGTTTGTTGGCTCTTAGTTTAAAACTAATTGTTAGCTTTAGATAAATAAAAAAAATAAAATAAAATCAAATAATAAAATAAATAGATTAACGGTTTACTGATTAACAATAACAGAGTGACTTAACAGAGGCAGAACTGCGCTTCACAGAGACAGAGACAGCAGCTCTTTTACTTCTATTTCCACATTTATTTTATGGCTACCCAATTTTGCTCAGTGCAAGCCCAAACGCGGCCACATGGTCGTGGCCTCCACCGCTGGATGCGGCCAACAGCTGCCCATGGACAAGTCAATCGGTTAGAATTTAACGCGCATAAATTATTGCCACCCCCCTTCCTCTGTGTGTGTGCGTGATTTAACGAGGTGATACGGGGGGAAGCCGGGGAGTGCCGCCAATTATCCACGCACTGTCCGTTCTGGCCCTCGTCCTGTCTCTGGCTGTTGAAGGACCACCAACTGCCACTTGACTGGCATTAGCAGGACGAACTTCAAAAAGTGTAGCATACTTAGGAGCTTACCTGGTGCCCGGGCGAAACGCATGCAAATTCCTAAACAACACATGCTGACAGGACAGGCGGCAGCAAAACACGAAACAAAAAGGAAGTGCCTCGAACGCTAGGATACCCAGTAACAGTAAGTGTGACTTAAAGTAAAGAAAAGCAGAGGGAAAAGGTAGCTGGAAACTGGAAGGAGCTACAGTTAGAGAGAGAGCTACAGGAAGAGAGAGAAAGAGAGTGCAAGTTCAGCTCTCTTGAGAGAAAGCTAACTGGGAGCTGGGCTGCCCACTTGCTTCGATCTTAGTGTACCCTAAACACCCTATGGCTAAGGGGTATTTGGCGAAACAAAAATAAAAACAGCAACCAAAACAACAAAGGACCGGGCCAAAGGTTCTCCCCTTCTCGGGGCCAAAAGTTGCAAATGTCTAACCGCAAAATGGGCGACAAATGTGAAAAGTTTTTTGCCTTAATTTCCGACACATTTGTAGCCAGCCCGAGTGCCACCGATCAATATGCCACTCAGCTGAGGAGAGATATGGAGTAGGAGAGTTAGAGAGAGGGAGAGAGGGAGAGAGAGAGTGGGAGAGTCAGAGAGAAAGTCAGAGAGAAAGCCAGAGAAAGAGAGAGGGAGAGTCAGAGAGGGCGCCCATTGACACTCATTAATGTTGACCTTCTTGAAAGTAATTAAAAGTGACCCTCAAGTATAATGCTTAGTAATTTTTCAATTCGCAGGACCCTCAGCCAGCACAGCCAGGGGGTGGAGGCACAAGGCAGCCGGCAGGACCCAGTAGCCAGGACACTGCAGTCCGGAGCCTGCCCCGAGGGCTAAAACCATTTCCATAAGCAATTTATGCATGGCGATAGTTTTCGCACACGATGACCCATACAAACACCAGCCGCAAACACACACACCCACACACACAACCTGCAGGAGGCACTCACCTAAACACACACCCACAAACACACACACACTCGCACACACACCCTAACACACACAGGCAGAGCTGCAAACATTTTGGTTAACGAGACTTTTAATCTGTCCAAAGGTATTTAAAGTTGGCTAAGCCCCAACACTGACTGACTTTTATGGTTACGGAGCAAGTGTCAAAATGTTTGTTGACGACAATGACCCTCCCCCTGGCTCCTGCCTGGCTCCTGCCTGCCGCAACCACGCCAAGGAGCACAACATGAGTGGTAATTTATTTTGCCTTTGCTTTGCCAGCCACACCCCCGACACCGGGAGGATCTACGCCCAGACAACAACAACAGCAGCAAGGAGCACAAAGGATAACCCAGCTAGCTAGTTCCAGTAGGTCCTGCGACATTAGGCGCTAATCTGGATCCTGCACCAGGCAGGGGCCGGGCCCCAGTCACTCATCTGGCGCTGACAAGGAGCGGCGGCCAAGGTTAAGCTATTGAAGCCAAGCACTAGCCGGGGCAGGCACCACGCCCCCGCCCCAGGACACGGGGTGACAGGATGACACTTCCGGCCAGCTAGGCTGGGCGTTGGAGATTTAATTGAGCAGCGGCGATCATAAGCCAGGAACCAGCGAGGCTGCAAGACCAATGCCCTGAGTCAGCAGAAGCTGGAGCCTTCCGAGTCTTCCCCCTGTTGTGCGGTTTATAAGCCCCGCCTGTCGCTGCCGCTGGAAGTGGATTCAAAACTGTTGGTTAAGTAACTGCTGGGATTAATTCAAAACGTGTAAGGACGAATCGCTCAGGGACGCCCTGTGTGTGCCTCCTGTGTGTGTGTCCTTGATGTATCACTTCCGCTGTCTGTTAACTTACGAGTGCGCCATAAATACGCTTGGCGGGCAAGAGCACACGCGCGGCAAGCGTACCATTTGATAGCAACACGTCTTTCTGGTATTTTCACACGCTTGAGCATCGCATTGGATTCAACGTCACGTTTTAGTGTCACACCCCCACAGCTACAGCTACAGCTACAGCTACAGCTACAGCAGGAGCAGCAGCAGGACCAGGACGAGGACCCGAACCTGGACCCGTACCCGGACCAAACCCAACCCGCTGTCGAATGGCGACGCCTAATATGCTTATGCTGAATGCCCGGCCAGCTGTCTGGCAGCCAAAAGAGAGAGAGACAGGCACGATATCCAAACAGACGTGGATGTGGACTGTGAGTGTGGGTGTGGGTGCCGGTGCGGGTGTGGACGTGCAATCGAACCCTTTTTCAGTAGGAGCAGGCGAAAGGCCATAGCCACATCCACACCCACACCCACATCCACATCCACAGACCGAGTCAGGGACTGGCAGACACACGCACGGGCCCCACGGCGCAGCACGTCAATGTTGATATTTCAACTACAATATTATTTTCACTTTTGGACAGACAAGCGGGCAACCCAAAGCATACAGTTAGTTTATTTTGCAAATTATAATAAGCCACTTTGTGGCGGAGGCCTGTCGAGGCAGGACCGTCAGGAACCTGTTTGCCGAAACTTATGCCGGCTTGAGCGCAGATTACGTTTCAGGGGAGGCTTTTGTTGTTGAAAATCAAAGTCAAAACTTGTACAAATCTCCATGGATAGTGAAAAGTGAAATCGGGAAATCTGGTAATCTGGAAATCTATTTATACAAGTTTTTTAAATAGAGTTTGGGAATACAGGAAGTTAGATAGAGGTCAGAATTAGTTACCGGAAGAGGGAGAATGAGATGTGACAGCTGAACTGCCCACTGGTTTCAATTCCCTGACAGCCGAGCTGCCCACTTGCTAAGATCGTTTATGAACAAGGTTGCCACCTGGTCTAACATCGTTCAAGAAGAGCTTCAAGTTAAAGTCTCTTTTGCTTTCAAATCTTACTATTCCTTTATTCTATCCTCCTTTCTATGGAGTTTCTTTTATGAGCCTAATCCAGGGAAATCATAATAAGAGGGTCTCCTCAAGACTTCACTATAATTTCTCGGTATATTAGCTGAGAAGCCTCGACTGAAAGCCGGCTATCTATGACTGCTCTTAATAAGATAAGTCGCGGCCGCAAGTGCAACTAATGCAATTTGAACGAGCGGGGATGCGGATGGAAACGGAGACCCAGCAGGAGGACAGCCCAGAGCTGGAATGCAGCCGACAGCCAACAGCATTTCCAAATTCAATCATCCGTGGAAAAATTGCAGCGGCTGGAGCTGGGGAAAAATGTAATTAAGCTGGGGAGTTCTGGCGCAGGCAGGAGGCACACGGAGCTCCGGTCCTGGAGAGCTACCTCTCTCTCATAGAGGATGCGAGACAAATGACAGAGATAATTAGGATTATGTCCATTACGACGACGGAGCTCTCTCTGGTGGAGCGGAAAAGTAATTTCCAGAGGAGGCAGGAGGCTGGTCTGGGGCCAAGGTATGCGATGACGATGATGACGATCGTCCTTCGGCCTGACGGTGATCCCATTCCAGGCAGAATTGCCCGATGACCTACACCCCGCGGGCCGACCTTCGCGCGAAATGAGAAATATTGAGGCTGCGCGGCACAACTTTTATCATAAATTTCGAGGCAGTTCGGGGAGAGTTCGTTCTGGTTAATGTAAACAAATGGCCCAACCCGCCGCAATGGCCTCCCCCTTCAACTGGGTTGCCCTTTAAGCTGCCCGCCATTTCGCATTTCGCAATCGCGGCCGCCGCTCCGCTCCTGTGTGTCCCAGTTCGAGGACTCCATCCCGGCGGTGGGATAATTTCAATTTTCCGGGCCTTCGAAGCTTAAACAGTGTTTATGCCTGTTAAATGCGGATCAGATAAAGGTCAACCGGCCCGGTAGGGCTCTCTGGCACGGTATCCTGGCGGAGTCTGGAGCGGCGGAGTCGGAGTGCTGACAATTCCCTGGGCCACGGGCGACGACAGGCGGAATCAAATGTGTCATCAAGTGCCTGCACTCTCTGCCGGTTTGCTATGGTTTGCCATATGAATAGTTAATGACTCGCAGGACACTCTCACCGCCGCACACTGGCCCTGGCCTTGTCCTTGCCGCATTAGCCATGCAGGACGCAGGACACTGGACACAGGACACTGGACACTGGACACTGGATACAGGACGCAGGACGCAGGACACAGGACACAGGACTCGGGACGGAACGAGGGATGCCGTGCGGTTAAATCTTACAGTGCAGTTTATGCAAAATTGCCGATAGCAATTTGCAAATTTAATGGCGTGAACAAATTCAATCAATGTATGCAAACAAATATCCTGGCAGGCAGGTCCTTGCCGCTCTGTCTGCTGTCTGCTTTAGCTAAAACTGTAAAAGGCAACAATAATCACAGCTCCTGTCCGGAGATAGCACACAAACACTCTCGAGAGAGCCCGCCGAGAGGAGGAGTCCCTGCTATCTGAGGGCAGTCAGGTGCCATAATTGTTTGGCCGATGTCCAGGGGAACTGCTGCAGCTGCTCCTGGCCAGCGTTTCCGATTCAAATTCGTTGTCTTGTTGCTTTCCGTAGACACTCCTGCTAATTGCTGGGCTTTAGCTGTGGCCAGGCACCTCCTGCTCCATTATCACGCATGCTGATGGGCGATGGAAAGAGTTCCTTTCCTCAGCCTGAAATATATGGCCAACATTTGCTTTTCTTTTCTCTCCGCTTTTTTTTCTTCCCCTTTATTTTTTATGCCTTACAAATTTGTCTCTAGTAAGCGGGGCGAAATGACAACTCAACTTAAAAAGTTGGCCAAGGCAGCAAGGCAGCCAAGGAGCTGGCCAGACACCGAGTTCCGAGACTCCGAGACTCCGAGACTCCGAGACTTCGAGACTCCGAGACTCCGAGCTCCAGGGACTCGCTGGCAAAGAAATATCTTGTAAATTATTGCAAAAAGCAGGCTGCAAATTAATGATAACGACCCCGGCCAACACCTTCGCTTCATTCGCCCTCCCTCAGCCGGGCTGGCAGGACGTCGTCGAGTGCCTGGCACGCCGGGAATCCAGGCCAGGCCAAGGCAGCGCCGCCTTAAGTGACATGAAACAACCAACCACTTACGAGGGGAGGCCATACAGTGTGTGTGTGGAGCTCATGGAGCTCACGGAGTGTGGCCTAGCTGCAGCGGGTATAAATAAATGCTTCCTGTTGCTCTACACCCGCACTGCCCACGCACACACCACACACACCCCACACACTCGACCCTTCACGCATGCAAGTTATTTATGAAGACGAGTTTTTCATTAGCTTATCGGATCGCTGTAATAGCTATCAGCATTGGCCAGTGTCAGTGTCCTTTGACAGCACTTTTTTGGCCCACAAAAACGTATATGAATATATCCCTTCAACAAGGACTTTCAAAGGCTCTTTTTGCCAAAATAAAATTAATTTATATACTAATTAAATAATGATACTGCCTGTATCTTATCACATTTTAATCAGTCATCAACTGATTTTATTTATTTGTTCTCTTTGGCACCCATTAATAATGGTATTATGACACTGCTGCATATAAAAATAAGAAAAAAGCGAACTAACTTCGGGAAACAGGCTTAAAAATCTATCATAACTAAATAGCAAATTAATTTATTTCAACTCGGAAATCTTTTATATATTAGTTTTTATGCGATTAATTGAATTAAATATTACATTTTAAAATATACAATTTGAATTTTAAGAGAATCGAGTTATGATCCAGGGAGTGGCCAAGGACTTTCCTGAATATTTTCATATCAGATCCCTGCCTAAGGAAACTAGAGGTGAATCAGAACAATGCTAGTCGACAGGGTAACTATAAGTAGGAAGTGATCCGAGCTGAAGTCATGCTGAATGGAATAGAAGGCCACCAGAAATAGACCTGTTCGGGAACAAATTCCTGCAAGAAGGACTGCCTCTATTGCCGTATGAATAGCAGGTGAGATTGCCAGTCGCCAGCACCTGAACAGAGCAGCTTCTGAGCGCTGCTTAAGGTGCCAGGCCTCTTCTGTCAACCTAGACTATCACTCATACCCTAACTGTACAACTTTTATGTTCAAAATATGTTTATACAAAAATATAATAAGCTGAAAATTTAAAAAATTGAAAGCGCGCACAGAAACTTAAGCGTCCGGCCGAACAATGGTACATTTTTAAAGTATAACTACTGATTGAACTTAAATTGGTTTTTTGGCAGCATGTTGAATCAATGATTTCCCGGCTCCCCTCGTCAATGCTCATCCCGAGGACTTCCTGCACTGGCACTTGGTCTGAATCAGAGCTGGATCTGTAACCTTTCATCCCAACCCACCTGTGGGTCACCAATCCCTCGGTCTGCTTCTCGAGTAACCCCAATATGGAGCACGTATTCCCTCTGAACTCTTCTCATCGGCAGAACAGTAGAGAACAGGATCAGACCGAAAAACTAGATGACTGGAGCGGAGAAATCATATTAATGAGACAGGTCAACCAATTGAGAGTGTCCTTAGCCTCAAAGACAATCAGTATGTTACCACAAATCTTGACCATGGGCTGAAATTGAATTAGGATTTTTGTAGCTTCGCTATTTTCAACCAACCAACTCATGATCCCCCCGGGTTTTTTAACATTCGGGATTTTCATTGCTTGTAATTAGGACCAAGCGGAGGTCTTCTGAAATCTCTAAAAAGTGCTGTGAATTTAAAAACAAAAAAAATATAATACCTAAAGCAATATTATGCATTTCCTTTATTATACCCATGTGGGGTATCATCAAAATCAAGTAAAAAGCTTGCAAACAAGTGAAGGAGTCATTTCCGACCCGCATCGATCTAGCCATGTCCGGGCAAAATAAAAAATTTACCCATTTTTTCAAAAAAATGTAAGGGGTTACATCGTTAAAATTGTAAAAAATTGGCCAAAAATTCGTGATCGAGTTTTAAATGCAGAATTGTTTGCACTTAAAAACCAAGAAGAAAAAACCAAACCGTTGAAGATTTTTGTCCCAAAAAAATGGACCCATTTTTTCAAAAAAAATTTAAGGGGTTACATCGTTAAAATTGTCAAAAATCGACCAAAAATTCGTGATCGAGTTTTAAATGCAGAATTGTTTGCACTTAAAAACCAAGAAGAAGAAACCAAACCAGACTGAAATCAGTTGAGTTTTAGGCAAGTTATGATCAAAAAACCGTTGAAGATTTTTGTCCCAAAAAAGGGACCTATTTTTTTAAAAAAATGTAAGGGGTTACATCGTTAAAACTGTCAAAAATTGGCCAAAAATTCGTGATCGAGTTTTAAATGCAGAATTGTTTGCACTTAAAAACCAAGAAGAAGAAACCAAACCAGACTGAAATCGGTTGAGTTTTAGCCAAGTTATGATCAAAAAACCGTTGAAGATTTTTGTCCCAAAAAAGGGACCCATTTTTTCAAAAATATGTAAGGGGTTACATCGTTAAAATTGTCAAAAATTGGCCAAAAATTCGTGATCGAGTTTTAAATGCAGAATTGTTTGCACTTAAAAACCAAGAAGAAAAAACCAAACAAGACTGAAATCGGTTGAGTTTTAGCCAAGTTATGATCAAAAAACCGTTGAAGATTTTTGTCCCAAAAAAATGGACCCATTTTTTCAAAAAAATTTAAGGGGTTACATCGTTAAAATTGTCAAAAATTGGCCAAAAATTCGTGATCGAGTTTTAAATGCAGAATTGTTTGCACTTAAAAACCAAGAAGAAGAAACCAAACCAGACTGAAATCGGTTGAGTTTTAGCCAAGTTATGATCAAAAAACCGTTGAAGATTTTTGTCCCAAAAAAAGGGACCCATTTTTTCAAAAAAATGTAAGGGGTTACATCGTTAAAATTGTCAAAAATTGGCCAAAAATTCGTGATCGAGTTTTAAATGCAGAATTGTTTGCACTTAAAAACCAAGAAGAAGAAACCAAACCAGACTGAAATCAGTTGAGTTTTAGCCAAGTTATGATCAAAAAACCGTTGATGATTTTTGTCCCAAAAAAAGGGACCCATTTTTTCAAAAAAATGTAAGGGGTTACATCGTTAAAATTGTAAAAAATTGGCCAAAAATTCGTGATCGAGTTTTAAATGCAGAATTGTTTGCACTTAAAAACCAAGAAGAAGAAACCAAACCAGACTGAAATCAGTTGAGTTTTAGCCAAGTTATGATCAAAAAACCATTGAAGATTTTTGTCCCAAAAAAGGGACACATTTTTTCAAAAAAATGTAAGGGGTTACATCGTTAAAATTGTCAAAAATTGGCCAAAAATTCGTGATCGAGTTTTAAATGCAGAATTGTTTGCACTTAAAAACCAAGAAGAAGAAACCAAACCAGACTGAAATCAGTTGAGTTTTAGCCAAGTTATGATCAAAAAACCATTGAAGATTTTTGTCCCAAAAAAGGGACCCATTTTTTCAAAAAAATGTAAGGGGTTACATCGTTAAAATTGTCAAAAATTGGCCAAAAATTCGTGATCGAGTTTTAAATGCAGAATTGTTTGCACTTAAAAACCAAGAAGAAGAAACCAAACCAGACTGAAATCGGTTGAGTTTTAGCCAAGTTATGATCAAAAAACCGTTGAAGGTTTTTGTCCCAAAAAAAGGGACCCATTTTTTCAAAAAAATGTAAAATTGTCAAAAATTGGCCAAAAATTCGTGATCGAGTTTTAAATGCAGAATTGTTTGTACTTAAAAACCAAGAAGAAGAAACCAAACCAGACTGAAATCGGTTGAGTTTTAGCCAAGTTATGATCAAAAAACCGTTGAAGATTTTTGTCCCAAGAAAAGGGACCCATTTTTTCAAAAAAATGTAAGGGGTTACATCGTTAAAATTGTAAAAAATTGGCCAAAAATTCGTGATCGAGTTTTAAATGCAGAATTGTTTGCACTTAAAAACCAAGAAGAAGAAACCAAACCAGACTGAAATCAGTTGAGTTTTAGCCAAGTTATGATCAAAAAACCATTGAAGATTTTTGTCCCAAAAAAGGGACCCATTTTTTCAAAAAAATGTAAGGGGTTACATCGTTAAAATTGTCAAAAATTGGCCAAAAATTCGTGATCAAGTTTTAAATGCAGAATTGTTTGCACTTAAAAACCAAGAAGAAGAAACCAAACCAGACTGAAATCGGTTGAGTTTTAGCCAAGTTATGATCAAAAAACCGTTGAAGGTTTTTGTCCCAAAAAAAGGGACCCATTTTTTCAAAAAAATGTAAGGGGTTACATCGTTAAAATTGTCAAAAATTGGCCAAAAATTCGTGATCGAGTTTTAAATGCAGAATTGTTTGCACTTAAAAACCAAGAAGAAGAAACCAAACCAGACTGAAATCGGTTGAGTTTTAGCCAAGTTATGATCAAAAAACCGTTGAAGATTTTTGTCCCAAAAAAAGGGACCCATTTTTTCAAAAAAATGTAAGGGGTTACATCGTTAAAATTGTCAAAAATTGGCCAAAAATTCGTGATCGAGTTTTAAATGCAGAATTGTTTGCACTTAAAAACCAAGAAGAAGAAACCAAACCAGACTGAAATCAGTTGAGTTTTAGCCAAGTTATGATCAAAAAACCGTTGAAGATTTTTGTCCCAAAAAAAGGGACCCATTTTTTCAAAAAAATGTAAGGGGTTACATCGTTAAAATTGTAAAAAATTGGCCAAAAATTGTGATCAAGTTTTAAATGCCGAATTGTTTGCACTTAAAAACCAAGAAGAAGAAACCAAACCAGACTGCAATCAGTTGAGTTTTAGCCAAGTTATGATCAAAAAACCATTGAAGATTTTTGTCCCAAAAAAGGGACCCATTTTTTCAAAAAAATGTAAGGGGTTACATCGTTAAAATTGTCAAAAATTGGCAAAAAATTCGTGATCGAGTTTTAAATGCAGAATTGTTTGCACTTAAAAACCAAGAAGAAGAAACCAAACCAGACTGAAATCAGTTGAGTTTTAGCCAAGTTATGATCAAAAAACCGTTGAAGGTTTTTGTCCCAAACAAAGGGACCCATTTTTTCAAAAAAATTTAAGGGGTTACATCGTTAAAATTGTGAAAAATTGGCCAAAAATTCGTGATCGAGTTTTAAATGCAGAATTGTTTGCACTTAAAAACCAAGAAGAAGAAACCAAACCAGACTGCAATCAGTTGAGTTTTAGCCAAGTTATGATCAAAAAACCATTGAAGATTTTTGTCCCAAAAAAGGGACCCATTTTTTCAAAAAAATGTAAGGGGTTACATCGTTAAAATTGTCAAAAATTGGCAAAAAATTCGTGATCGAGTTTTAAATGCAGAATTGTTTGCACTTAAAAACCAAGAAGAAGAAACCAAACCAGACTGAAATCAGTTGAGTTTTAGCCAAGTTATGATCAAAAAACCGTTGAAGATTTTTGTCCCAAAAAAAGGGACCCATTTTTTCAAAAAAATGTAAGGGGTTACATCGTTAAAATTGTGAAAAATTGGCCAAAAATTCGTGATCGAGTTTTAAATGCAGAATTGTTTGCACTTAAAAACCAAGAAGAAGAAACCAAACCAGACTGAAATCAGTTGAGTTTTAGCCAAGTTATGATCAAAAAACCATTGAAGATTTTTGTCCCTAAAAAGGGACCCATTTTTTCAAAAAAATGTAAGGGGTTACATCGTTAAAATTGTCAAAAATTGGCCAAAAATTCGTGATCGAGTTTTAAATGCAGAATTGTTTGCACTTAAAAACCAAGAAGAAGAAACCAAACCAGACTGAAATCAGTTGAGTTTTAGCCAAGTTATGATCAAAAAACCGTTGAAGATTTTTGTCCCAAAAAAAGGGACCCATTTTTTCAAAAAAATGTAAGGGGTTACATCGTTAAAATTGTAAAAAATTGGCCAAAAATTCGTGATCGAGTTTTAAATGCAGAATTGTTTGCACTTAAAAACCAAGAAGAAGAAACCAAACCAGACTGAAATCAGTTGAGTTTTAGCCAAGTTATGATCAAAAAACCATTGAAGATTTTTGTCCCAAAAAAGGGACCCATTTTTTCAAAAAAATGTAAGGGGTTACATCGTTAAAATTGTCAAAAATTGGCCAAAAATTCGTGATCGAGTTTTAAATGCAGAATTGTTTGCACTTAAAAACCAAGAAGAAAAAACCAAACCAGACTGAAATCGGTTGAGTTTTAGCCAAGTTATGATCAAAAAACCGTTGAAGATTTTTGTCCCAAAAAAAGGGACCCATTTTTTCAAAAAAATGTAAGGGGTTACATCGTTAAAATTGTCAAAAATTGGCCAAAAATTCGTGATCGAGTTTTAAATGCAGAATTGTTTGCACTTAAAAACCAAGAAGAAGAAACCAAACCAGACTGAAATCGGTTGAGTTTTAGCCAAGTTATGATCAAAAAACCGTTGAAGATTTTTGTCCCAAAAAAAAGGGACCCATTTTTTCAAAAAAATGTAAGGGGTTACATCGTTAAAATTGTCAAAAATTGGCCAAAAATTCGTGATCGAGTTTTAAATGCAGAATTGTTTGCACTTAAAAACCAAGAAGAAGAAACCAAACCAGACTGAAATCGGTTGAGTTTTAGCCAAGTTATGATCAAAAAACCGCTGTCCCAAAAAAAGGGACCAATTTTTTCAAAAAAATGTAAGGGGTTACATCGTTAAAATTGTCAAAAATTGGCCAAAAATTCGTGATCGAGTTTTAAATGCAGAATTGTTTGCACTTAAAAACCAAGAAGAAGAAACCAAACCAGACTGAAATCGGTTGAGTTTTTGCCAAGTTATGATCAAAAAACCGTTGAAGATTTTTGTCCCAAAAAAAGGGACCCATTTTTTCAAAAAAATGTAAGGGGTTACATCGTTAAAATTGTCAAAAATTGGCCAAAAATTCGTGATCGAGTTTTAAATGCAGAATTGTTTGCACTTAAAAACCAAGAAGAAAAAACCAAACCAGACTGAAATCGGTTGAGTTTTAGCCAAGTTATGATCAAAAAACCATTGAAGATTTTTGTCCCAAAAAAAGGGACCCATTTTTTCAAAAAAATGTAAGGGGTTACATCGTTAAAATTGTCAAAAATTGGCCAAAAATTCGTGATCGAGTTTTAAATGCAGAATTGTTTGCACTTAAAAACCAAGAAGAAGAAACCAAACCAGACTGAAATCGGTTGAGTTTTAGCCAAGTTATGATCAAAAAACCGTTGAAGATTTTTGTCCCAAAAAAAGGGACCCATTTTTTCAAAAAAATGTAAGGGGTTACATCGTTAAAATTGTCAAAAATTGGCCAAAAATTCGTGATCGAGTTTTAAATGCAGAATTGTTTGCACTTAAAAACCAAGAAGAAGAAACCAAACCAGACTGAAATCGGTTGAGTTTTAGCCAAGTTATGATCAAAAAACGCTGTCCCAAAAAAAGGGACCAATTTTTTCAAAAAAATGTAAGGGGTTACATCGTTAAAATTGTCAAAAATTGGCCAAAAATTCGTGATCGAGTTTTAAATGCAGAATTGTTTGCACTTAAAAACCAAGAAGAAGAAACCAAACCAGACTGAAATCGGTTGAGTTTTTGCCAAGTTATGATCAAAAAACCGTTGAAGATTTTTGTCCCAAAAAAGGGACCCATTTTTTCAAAAAAATGTAAGGGGTTACATCGTTAAAATTGTCAAAAATTGGCCAAAAATTCGTGATCGAGTTTTAAATGCAGAATTGTTTGCACTTAAAAACCAAGAAGAAAAAACCAAACCAGACTGAAATCGGTTGAGTTTTAGCCAAGTTATGATCAAAAAACCATTGAAGATTTTTGTCCCAAAAAAGGGACCCATTTTTTCAAAAAAATGTAAGGGGTTACATCGTTAAAATTGTCAAAAATTGGCCAAAAATTCGTGATCGAGTTTTAAATGCAGAATTGTTTGCACTTAAAAACCAAGAAGAAGAAACCAAACCAGACTGAAATCGGTTGAGTTTTAGCCAAGTTATGATCAAAAAACCGTTGAAGATTTTTGTCCCAAAAAAGGGACCCATTTTTTCAAAAAAATGTAAGGGGTTACATCGTTAAAATTGTCAAAAATTGGCCAAAAATTCGTGATCGAGTTTTAAATGCAGAATTGTTTGCACTTAAAAACCAAGAAGAAGAAACCAAACCAGACTGAAATCGGTTGAGTTTTAGCCAAGTTATGATCAAAAAACCGTTGAAGATTTTTGTCCCAAAAAAAAGGGACCCATTTTTTCAAAAAAATTTAAGGGGTTACATCGTTAAAATTGTCAAAAATTGGCAAAAAATTCGTGATCGAGTTTTAAATGCAGAATTGTTTGCACTTAAAAACCAAGAAGAAGAAACCAAACCAGACTGAAATCGGTTGAGTTTTAGCCAAGTTATGATCAAAAAACCGTTGAAGATTTTTGTCCCAAAAAAAAGGGACCCATTTTTTCAAAAAAATGTAAGGGGTTACATCGTTAAAATTGTCAAAAATTGGCCAAAAATTCGTGATCGAGTTTTAAATGCAGAATTGTTTGCACTTAAAAACAAAGAAGAAGAAACCAAACCAGACTGAAATCGGTTGAGTTTTAGCCAAGTTATGATCAAAAAACCGTTGAAGATTTTTGTCCCAAAAAAAGGGACCCATTTTTTTCAAAAAAATTTAAGGGGTTACATCGTTAAAATTGTCAAAAATTGGCCAAAAATTCGTGATCGAGTTTTAAATGCAGAATTGTTTGCACTTAAAAACCAAGAAGAAGAAACCAAACCAGACTGAAATCGGTTGAGTTTTTGCCAAGTTATGATCAAAAAACCGTTGAAGATTTTTGTCCCAAAAAAAGGGACCCATTTTTTCAAAAAAATGTAAGGGGTTACATCGTTAAAATTGTCAAAAATTGGCCAAAAATTCGTGATCGAGTTTTAAATGCAGAATTGTTTGCACTTAAAAACCAAGAAGAAGAAACCAAACCAGACTGAAATCGGTTGAGTTTTAGCCAAGTTATGATCAAAAAACCGTTGAAGATTTTTGTCCCAAAAAAAGGGACCCATTTTTTCAAAAAAATGTAAGGGGTTACATCGTTAAAATTGTCAAAAATTGGCCAAAAATTCGTGATCGAGTTTTAAATGCAGAATTGTTTGCACTTAAAAACCAAGAAGAAGAAACCAAACCAGACTGAAATCGGTTGAGTTTTAGCCAAGTTATGATCAAAAAACCGTTGAAGATTTTTGTCCCAAAAAAAGGGACCCATTTTTTCAAAAAAATTTAAGGGGTTACATCGTTAAAATTGTCAAAAATTGGCCAAAAATTCGTGATCGAGTTTTAAATGCAGAATTGTTTGCACTTAAAAACCAAGAAGAAGAAACCAAACCAGACTGAAATCGGTTGAGTTTTAGCCAAGTTATGATCAAAAAACCGCTGAAGATTTTTGTCCCAAAGAAAGGGACCCATTTTTTCAAAAAAAATGTAAGGGGTTACATCGTTAAAATTTTCAAAAATTGGCCAAAAATTCGTGATCGAGTTTTAAATGCAGAATTGTTTGCACTTAAAAACCAAGAAGAAGAAACCAAACCAGACTGAAATCGGTTGAGTTTTAGCCAAGTTATGATCAAAAAACCGTTGAAGATTTTTGTCCCAAAAAAAGGGACCCATTTTTTCAAAAAAATGTAAGGGGTTACATCGTTAAAATTGTCAAAAATTGGCCAAAAATTCGTGATCGAGTTTTAAATGCAGAATTGTTTGCACTTAAAAACCAAGAAGAAAAAACCAAACCAGACTGAAATCGGTTGAGTTTTAGCCAAGTTATGATCAAAAAACCATTGAAGATTTTTATCCCAAAAAAAGGGACCCATTTTTTCAAAAAAATGTAAGGGGTTACATCGTTAAAATTGTCAAAAATTGGCCAAAAATTCGTGATCGAGTTTTAAATGCAGAATTGTTTGCACTTAAAAACCAAGAAGAAGAAACCAAACCAGACTGAAATCGGTTGAGTTTTAGCCAAGTTATGATCAAAAAACCGTTGAAGATTTTTGTCCCAAAAAAAGGGACCCATTTTTTTCAAAAAAATGTAAGGGGTTATATCGTTAAAATTGTCAAAAATTGGCCAAAAATTCGTGATCGAGTTTTAAATGCAGAATTGTTTGCACTTAAAAACAAAGAAGAAGAAACCAAACCAGACTGAAATCGGTTGAATTTTAGCCAAGTTATGATCAAAAAACCGTTGAAGATTTTTGTCCCAAAAAAAGGGACCCATTTTTTCAAAAAAATTTAAGGGGTTACATCGTTAAAATTGTCAAAAATTGGCCAAAAATTCGTGATCGAGTTTTAAATGCAGAATTGTTTGCACTTAAAAACCAAGAAGAAGAAACCAAACCAGACTGAAATCGGTTGAGTTTTAGCCAAGTTATGATCAAAAAACCGTTGAAGATTTTTGTCCAAAAAAAGGGACCCATTTTTTCAAAAAAATGTAAGGGGTTACATCGTTAAAATTGTCAAAAATTGGCCAAAAATTCGTGATCGAGTTTTAAATGCAGAATTGTTTGCACTTAAAAACCAAGAAGAAGAAACCAAACCAGACTGAAATCGGTTGAGTTTTAGCCAAGTTATGATCAAAAAACCGTTGAAGATTTTTGTCCCAAAAAAAAGGGACCCATTTTTTCAAAAAAATTTAAGGGGTTACATCGTTAAAATTGTCAAAAATTGGCCAAAAATTCGTGATCGAGTTTTAAATGCAGAATTGTTTGCACTTAAAAACCAAGAAGAAGAAACCAAACCAGACTGAAATCGGTTGAGTTTTAGCCAAGTTATGATCAAAAAACCGCTGAAGATTTTTGTCCCAAAAAAAGGGACCCATTTTTTCAAAAAAATGTAAGGGGTTACATCGTTAAAATTGTCAAAAATTGGCCAAAAATTCGTGATCGAGTTTTAAATGCAGAATTGTTTGCACTTAAAAACCAAGAAGAAGAAACCAAACCAGACTGAAATCGGTTGAGTTTTAGCCAAGTTATGATCAAAAAACCGTTGAAGATTTTTGTCCCAAAAAAAGGGACCCATTTTTTCAAAAAAATGTAAGGGGTTACATCGTTAAAATTGTCAAAAATTGGCCAAAAATTCGTGATCGAGTTTTAAATGCAGAATTGTTTGCACTTAAAAACCAAGAAGAAAAAACCAAACCAGACTGAAATCGGTTGAGTTTTAGCCAAGTTATGATCAAAAAACCATTGAAGATTTTTATCCCAAAAAAAGGGACCCATTTTTTCAAAAAAATGTAAGGGGTTACATCGTTAAAATTGTCAAAAATTGGCCAAAAATTCGTGATCGAGTTTTAAATGCAGAATTGTTTGCACTTAAAAACCAAGAAGAAGAAACCAAACCAGACTGAAATCGGTTGAGTTTTAGCCAAGTTATGATCAAAAAACCGTTGAAGATTTTTGTCCCAAAAAAGGGACCCATTTTTTCAAAAAAATGTAAGGGGTTATATCGTTAAAATTGTCAAAAATTGGCCAAAAATTCGTGATCGAGTTTTAAATGCAGAATTGTTTGCACTTAAAAACAAAGAAGAAGAAACCAAACCAGACTGAAATCGGTTGAATTTTAGCCAAGTTATGATCAAAAAACCGTTGAAGATTTTTGTCCCAAAAAAAAGGGACCCATTTTTTCAAAAAAATGTAAGGGGTTACATCGTTAAAATTGTCAAAAATTGGCCAAAAATTCGTGATCGAGTTTTAAATGCAGAATTGTTTGCACTTAAAAACCAAGAAGAAGAAACCAAACCAGACTGAAATCGGTTGAGTTTTAGCCAAGTTATGATCAAAAAACCGTTGAAGATTTTTGTCCCAAAAAAAAGGGACCCATTTTTTCAAAAAAATTTAAGGGGTTACATCGTTAAAATTGTCAAAAATTGGCCAAAAATTCGTGATCGAGTTTTAAATGCAGAATTGTTTGCACTTAAAAACCAAGAAGAAGAAACCAAACCAGACTGAAATCGGTTGAGTTTTAGCCAAGTTATGATCAAAAAACCGCTGAAGATTTTTGTCCCAAAAAAAGGGACCCATTTTTTCAAAAAAATGTAAGGGGTTACATCGTTAAAATTGTCAAAAATTGGCCAAAAATTCGTGATCGAGTTTTAAATGCAGAATTGTTTGCACTTAAAAACCAAGAAGAAGAAACCAAACCAGACTGAAATCGGTTGAGTTTTAGCCAAGTTATGATCAAAAAACCGTTGAAGATTTTTGTCCCAAAAAAAAGGGACCCATTTTTTCAAAAAAATTTAAGGGGTTACATCGTTAAAATTGTCAAAAATTGGCCAAAAATTCGTGATCGAGTTTTAAATGCAGAATTGTTTGCACTTAAAAACCAAGAAGAAGAAACCAAACCAGACTGAAATCGGTTGAGTTTTAGCCAAGTTATGATCAAAAAACCGCTGAAGATTTTTGTCCCAAAAAAAGGGACCCATTTTTTCAAAAAAATGTAAGGGGTTACATCGTTAAAATTGTCAAAAATTGGCCAAAAATTCGTGATCGAGTTTTAAATGCAGAATTGTTTGCACTTAAAAACCAAGAAGAAGAAACCAAACCAGACTGAAATCGGTTGAGTTTTAGCCAAGTTATGATCAAAAAACCGTTGAAGATTTTTGTCCAAAAAAAGGGACCCATTTTTTCAAAAAAATGTAAGGGGTTACATCGTTAAAATTGTCAAAAATTGGCCAAAAATTCGTGATCGAGTTTTAAATGCAGAATTGTTTGCACTTAAAAACCAAGAAGAAAAAACCAAACCAGACTGAAATCGGTTGAGTTTTAGCCAAGTTATGATCAAAAAACCATTGAAGATTTTTATCCCAAAAAAAGGGACCCATTTTTTCAAAAAAATGTAAGGGGTTACATCGTTAAAATTGTCAAAAATTGGCCAAAAATTCGTGATCGAGTTTTAAATGCAGAATTGTTTGCACTTAAAAACCAAGAAGAAGAAACCAAACCAGACTGAAATCGGTTGAGTTTTAGCCAAGTTATGATCAAAAAACCGTTGAAGATTTTTGTCCCAAAAAAAGGGACCCATTTTTTCAAAAAAATGTAAGGGGTTACATCGTTAAAATTGTCAAAAATTGGCCAAAAATTCGTGATCGAGTTTTAAATGCAGAATTGTTTGCACTTAAAAACAAAGAAGAAGAAACCAAACCAGACTGAAATCGGTTGAATTTTAGCCAAGTTATGATCAAAAAACCGTTGAAGATTTTTGTCCCAAAAAAAAGGGACCCATTTTTTCAAAAAAATGTAAGGGGTTACATCGTTAAAATTGTCAAAAATTGGCCAAAAATTCGTGATCGAGTTTTAAATGCAGAATTGTTTGCACTTAAAAACCAAGAAGAAAAAACCAAACCAGACTGAAATCGGTTGAGTTTTTGCCAAGTTATGATCAAAAAACCATTGAAGATTTTTGTCCCAAAAAAAGGGACCCATTTTTTCAAAAAAATGTAAGGGGTTACATCGTTAAAATTGTCAAAAATTTGCCAAAAATTCGTGATCGAGTTTTAAATGCAGAATTGTTTGCACTTAAAAACCAAGAAGAAAAAACCAAACCAGACTGAAATCGGTTGAGTTTTAGCCAAGTTATGATCAAAAAACCATTGAAGATTTTTGTCCCAAAAAAGGGACCCATTTTTTCAAAAAAATGTAAGGGGTTACATCGTTAAAATTGTCAAAAATTGGCCAAAAATTCGTGATCGAGTTTTAAATGCAGAATTGTTTGCACTTAAAAACCAAGAAGAAGAAACCAAACCAGACTGAAATCGGTTGAGTTTTAGCCAAGTTATGATCAAAAAACCGCTGAAGATTTTTGTCCCAAAAAAAGGGACCCATTTTTTCAAAAAAATGTAAGGGGTTACATCGTTAAAATTGTCAAAAATTGGCCAAAAATTCGTGATCGAGTTTTAAATGCAGAATTGTTTGCACTTAAAAACCAAGAAGAAGAAACCAAACCAGACTGAAATCGGTTGAGTTTTTGCCAAGTTATGATCAAAAAACCGTTGAAGATTTTTGTCCCAAAAAAAGGGACCCATTTTTTCAAAAAAATGTAAGGGGTTACATCGTTAAAATTGTCAAAAATTGGCCAAAAATTCGTGATCGAGTTTTAAATGCAGAATTGTTTGCACTTAAAAACCAAGAAGAAAAAACCAAACCAGACTGAAATCGGTTGAGTTTTAGCCAAGTTATGATCAAAAAACCATTGAAGATTTTTGTCCCAAAAAAAGGGACCCATTTTTTCAAAAAAATGTAAGGGGTTACATCGTTAAAATTGTCAAAAATTGGCCAAAAATTCGTGATCGAGTTTTAAATGCAGAATTGTTTGCACTTAAAAACCAAGAAGAAGAAACCAAACCAGACTGAAATCGGTTGAGTTTTAGCCAAGTTATGATCAAAAAACCATTGAAGATTTTTGTCCCAAAAAAAAGGGACCCATTTTTTTCAAAAAAATGTAAGGGGTTACATCGTTAAAATTGTCAAAAATTGGCCAAAAATTCGTGATCGAGTTTTAAATGCAGAATTGTTTGCACTTAAAAACCAAGAAGAAGAAACCAAACCAGACTGAAATCGGTTGAGTTTTAGCCAAGTTATGATCAAAAAACCGTTGAAGATTTTTGTCCCAAAAAAAGGGACCCATTTTTTTCAAAAAAATGTAAGGGGTTACATCGTTAAAATTGTCAAAAATTGGCCAAAAATTCGTGATCGAGTTTTAAATGCAGAATTGTTTGCACTTAAAAACAAAGAAGAAGAAACCAAACCAGACTGAAATCGGTTGAGTTTTAGCCAAGTTATGATCAAAAAACCATTGAAGATTTTTGTCCCAAAAAAAGGGACCCATTTTTTTCAAAAAAATGTAAGGGGTTACATCGTTAAAATTGTCAAAAATTGGCCAAAAATTCGTGATCGAGTTTTAAATGCAGAATTGTTTGCACTTAAAAACCAAGAAGAAGAAACCAAACCAGACTGAAATCGGTTGAGTTTTTGCCAAGTTATGATCAAAAAACCGTTGAAGATTTTTGTCCCAAAAAAAAGGGACCCATTTTTTCAAAAAAAATTAAGGGGTTACATCGTTAAAATTGTCAAAAATTGGCCAAAAATTCGTGATCGAGTTTTAAATGCAGAATTGTTTGCACTTAAAAACCAAGAAGAAAAAACCAAACCAGACTGAAATCGGTTGAGTTTTAGCCAAGTTATGATCAAAAAACCATTGAAGATTTTTGTCCCAAAAAAAAGGGACCCATTTTTTCAAAAAAATGTAAGGGGTTACATCGTTAAAATTGTCAAAAATTGGCCAAAAATTCGTGATCGAGTTTTAAATGCAGAATTGTTTGCACTTAAAAACCAAGAAGAAGAAACCAAACCAGACTGAAATCGGTTGAGTTTTAGCCAAGTTATGATCAAAAAACCGCTGAAGATTTTTGTCCCAAAAAAAGGGACCCATTTTTTCAAAAAAATGTAAGGGGTTACATCGTTAAAATTGTCAAAAATTGGCCAAAAATTCGTGATCGAGTTTTAAATGCAGAATTGTTTGCACTTAAAAACCAAGAAGAAGAAACCAAACCAGACTGAAATCGGTTGAGTTTTTGCCAAGTTATGATCAAAAAACCGTTGAAGATTTTTGTCCCAAAAAAAGGGACCCATTTTTTCAAAAAAATGTAAGGGGTTACATCGTTAAAATTGTCAAAAATTGGCCAAAAATTCGTGATCGAGTTTTAAATGCAGAATTGTTTGCACTTAAAAACCAAGAAGAAAAAACCAAACCAGACTGAAATCGGTTGAGTTTTAGCCAAGTTATGATCAAAAAACCATTGAAGATTTTTGTCCCAAAAAAAGGGACCCATTTTTTCAAAAAAATGTAAGGGGTTACATCGTTAAAATTGTCAAAAATTGGCCAAAAATTCGTGATCGAGTTTTAAATGCAGAATTGTTTGCACTTAAAAACCAAGAAGAAGAAACCAAACCAGACTGAAATCGGTTGAGTTTTAGCCAAGTTATGATCAAAAAACCATTGAAGATTTTTGTCCCAAAAAAAGGGACCCATTTTTTTCAAAAAAATGTAAGGGGTTACATCGTTAAAATTGTCAAAAATTGGCCAAAAATTCGTGATCGAGTTTTAAATGCAGAATTGTTTGCACTTAAAAACCAAGAAGAAGAAACCAAACCAGACTGAAATCGGTTGAGTTTTAGCCAAGTTATGATCAAAAAACCGTTGAAGATTTTTGTCCCAAAAAAAGGGACCCATTTTTTCAAAAAAATGTAAGGGGTTACATCGTTAAAATTGTCAAAAATTGGCCAAAAATTCGTGATCGAGTTTTAAATGCAGAATTGTTTGCACTTAAAAACCAAGAAGAAGAAACCAAACCAGACTGAAATCGGTTGAGTTTTAGCCAAGTTATGATCAAAAAACCGTTGAAGATTTTTGTCCCAAAAAAAAGGGACCCATTTTTTCAAAAAAATTTAAGGGGTTACATCGTTAAAATTGTCAAAAATTGGCCAAAAATTCGTGATCGAGTTTTAAATGCAGAATTGTTTGCACTTAAAAACCAAGAAGAAGAAACCAAACCAGACTGAAATCGGTTGAGTTTTAGCCAAGTTATGATCAAAAAACCGCTGAAGATTTTTGTCCCAAAAAAAGGGACCCATTTTTTCAAAAAAATGTAAGGGGTTACATCGTTAAAATTGTCAAAAATTGGCCAAAAATTCGTGATCGAGTTTTAAATGCAGAATTGTTTGCACTTAAAAACCAAGAAGAAGAAACCAAACCAGACTGAAATCGGTTGAGTTTTTGCCAAGTTATGATCAAAAAACCGTTGAAGATTTTTGTCCCAAAAAAAGGGACCCATTTTTTCAAAAAAATGTAAGGGGTTACATCGTTAAAATTGTCAAAAATTGGCCAAAAATTCGTGATCGAGTTTTAAATGCAGAATTGTTTGCACTTAAAAACCAAGAAGAAGAAACCAAACCAGACTGAAATCGGTTGAGTTTTTGCCAAGTTATGATCAAAAAACCATTGAAGATTTTTGTCCCAAAAAAAGGGACCCATTTTTTCAAAAAAATGTAAGGGGTTACATCGTTAAAATTGTCAAAAATTGGCCAAAAATTCGTGATCGAGTTTTAAATGCAGAATTGTTTGCACTTAAAAATCAAGAAGAAGAAACCAAACCAGACTGAAATCGGTTGAGTTTTTGCCAAGTTATGATCAAAAAACCGTTGAAGATTTTTGTCCCAAAAAAAGGGACCCATTTTTTCAAAAAAATGTAAGGGGTTACATCGTTAAAATTGTCAAAAATTGGCCAAAAATTCGTGATCGAGTTTTAAATGCAGAATTGTTTGCACTTAAAAACCAAGAAGAAAAAACCAAACCAGACTTAAATCGGTTGAGTTTTAGCCAAGTTATGATCAAAAAACCGTTGAAGATTTTTGTCCCAAAAAAAGGGACCCATTTTTTCAAAAAAATGTAAGGGGTTACATCGTTAAAATTGTCAAAAATTGGCCAAAAATTCGTGATCGAGTTTTAAATGCAGAATTGTTTGCACTTAAAAACCAAGAAGAAGAAACCAAACCAGACTGAAATCGGTTGAGTTTTAGCCAAGTTATGATCAAAAAACCATTGAAGATTTTTGTCCCAAAAAAAGGGACCCATTTTTTCAAAAAAATTTAAGGGGTTACATCGTTAAAATTGTCAAAAATTGGCCAAAAATTCGTGATCGAGTTTTAAATGCAGAATTGTTTGCACTTAAAAACCAAGAAGAAAAAACCAAACCAGACTGAAATCGGTTGAGTTTTAGCCAAGTTATGATCAAAAAACCGTTGAAGATTTTTGTCCCAAAAAAAGGGACCCATTTTTTCAAAAAAATGTAAGGGGTTACATCGTTAAAATTGTCAAAAATTGGCCAAAAATTCGTGATCGAGTTTTAAATGCAGAATTGTTTGCACTTAAAAACCAAGAAGAAGAAACCAAACCAGACTGAAATCGGTTGAGTTTTAGCCAAGTTATGATCAAAAAACCGTTGAAGATTTTTGTCCCAAAAAAAGGGACCCATTTTTTCAAAAAAATTTAAGGGGTTACATCGTTAAAATTGTCAAAAATTGGCCAAAAATTCGTGATCGAGTTTTAAATGCAGAATTGTTTGCACTTAAAAACCAAGAAGAAGAAACCAAACCAGACTGAAATCGGTTGAGTTTTAGCCAAGTTATGATCAAAAAACCGCTGAAGATTTTTGTCCCAAAAAAAGGGACCCATTTTTTCAAAAAAATGTAAGGGGTTACATCGTTAAAATTGTCAAAAATTGGCCAAAAATTCGTGATCGAGTTTTAAATGCAGAATTGTTTGCACTTAAAAACCAAGAAGAAGAAACCAAACCAGACTGAAATCGGTTGAGTTTTTGCCAAGTTATGATCAAAAAACCGTTGAAGATTTTTGTCCCAAAAAAAGGGACCCATTTTTTCAAAAAAATGTAAGGGGTTACATCGTTAAAATTGTCAAAAATTGGCCAAAAATTCGTGATCGAGTTTTAAATGCAGAATTGTTTGCACTTAAAAACCAAGAAGAAGAAACCAAACCAGACTGAAATCGGTTGAGTTTTTGCCAAGTTATGATCAAAAAACCATTGAAGATTTTTGTCCCAAAAAAAGGGACCCATTTTTTCAAAAAAATGTAAGGGGTTACATCGTTAAAATTGTCAAAAATTGGCCAAAATTTCGTGATCGAGTTTTAAATGCAGAATTGTTTGCACTTAAAAACCAAGAAGAAGAAACCAAACCAGACTGAAATCGGTTGAGTTTTTGCCAAGTTATGATCAAAAAACCGTTGAAGATTTTTGTCCCAAAAAAAGGGACCCATTTTTTCAAAAAAATGTAAGGGGTTACATAGTTAAAATTGTCAAAAATTGGCCAAAAATTCGTGATCGAGTTTTAAATGCAGAATTGTTTGCACTTAAAAACCAAGAAGAAAAAACCAAACCAGACTTAAATCGGTTGAGTTTTAGCCAAGTTATGATCAAAAAACCGTTGAAGATTTTTGTCCCAAAAAAAGGGACCCATTTTTTCAAAAAAATGTAAGGGGTTACATCGTTAAAATTGTCAAAAATTGGCCAAAAATTCGTGATCGAGTTTTAAATGCAGAATTGTTTGCACTTAAAAACCAAGAAGAAGAAACCAAACCAGACTGAAATCGGTTGAGTTTTTGCCAAGTTATGATCAAAAAACCGTTGAAGATTTTTGTCCCAAAAAAAGGGACCCATTTTTTCAAAAAAATTTAAGGGGTTACATCGTTAAAATTGTCAAAAATTGGCCAAAAATTCGTGATCGAGTTTTAAATGCAGAATTGTTTGCACTTAAAAACCAAGAAGAAAAAACCAAACCAGACTGAAATCGGTTGAGTTTTAGCCAAGTTATGATCAAAAAACCATTGAAGATTTTTGTCCCAAAAAAAGGGACCCATTTTTTCAAAAAAATGTAAGGGGTTACATCGTTAAAATTGTCAAAAATTGGCCAAAAATTCGTGATCGAGTTTTAAATGCAGAATTGTTTGCACTTAAAAACCAAGAAGAAGAAACCAAACCAGACTGAAATCGGTTGAGTTTTAGCCAAGTTATGATCAAAAAACCGTTGAAGATTTTTGTCCCAAAAAAAGGGACCCATTTTTTCAAAAAATTTAAGGGGTTACATCGTTAAAATTGTCAAAAATTGGCCAAAAATTCGTGATCGAGTTTTAAATGCAGAATTGTTTGCACTTAAAAACCAAGAAGAAGAAACCAAACCAGACTGAAATCGGTTGAGTTTTAGCCAAGTTATGATCAAAAAACCGCTGAAGATTTTTGTCCCAAAAAAAGGGACCCATTTTTTCAAAAAAATGTAAGGGGTTACATCGTTAAAATTGTCAAAAATTGGCCAAAAATTCGTGATCGAGTTTTAAATGCAGAATTGTTTGCACTTAAAAACCAAGAAGAAGAAACCAAACCAGACTGAAATCGGTTGAGTTTTAGCCAAGTTATGATCAAAAAACCGTTGAAGATTTTTGTCCCAAAAAAATGGACCCATTTTTTCAAATAAAATGTAAGGGGTTACATCGTTAAAATTGTCAAAAATTGGCCAAAAATTCGTGATCGAGTTTTAAATGCAGAATTGTTTGCACTTAAAAACCAAGAAGAAGAAATCAAACCAGACTGAAATCGGTTGAGTTTTAGCCAAGTTATGATCAAAGAACCGTTGAAGATTTTTGTCCCAAAAAAAAGGGACCCATTTTTTCAAAAAAATGTAAGGGGTTACATCGTTAAAATTGTCAAAAATTGGCCAAAAATTCGTGATCGAGTTTTAAATGCAGAATTGTTTGCACTTAAAAACCAAGAAGAAGAAACCAAACCAGACTGAAATCGGTTGAGTTTTAGCCAAGTTATGATCAAAAAACCGTTGAAGATTTTTGTCCCAAAAAAAGGGACCCATTTTTTCAAAAAAATTTAAGGGGTTACATCGTTAAAATTGTCAAAAATTGGCCAAAAATTCGTGATCGAGTTTTAAATGCAGAATTGTTTGCACTTAAAAACCAAGAAGAAGAAACCAAACCAGACTGAAATCGGTTGAGTTTTAGCCAAGTTATGATCAAAAAACCGCTGAAGATTTTTGTCCCAAAAAAAGGGACCCATTTTTTCAAAAAAATTTAAGGGGTTACATCGTTAAAATTGTCAAAAATTGGCCAAAAATTCGTGATCGAGTTTTAAATGCAGAATTGTTTGCACTTAAAAACCAAGAAGAAGAAACCAAACCAGACTGAAATCGGTTGAGTTTTTGCCAAGTTATGATCAAAAAACCGTTGAAGATTTTTGTCCCAAAAAAAGGGACCCATTTTTTCAAAAAAATGTAAGGGGTTACATCGTTAAAATTGTCAAAAATTGGCCAAAAATTCGTGATCGAGTTTTAAATGCAGAATTGTTTGCACTTAAAAACCAAGAAGAAGAAACCAAACCAGACTGAAATCGGTTGAGTTTTTGCCAAGTTATGATCAAAAAACCGTTGAGGATTTTTGTCCCAAAAAAAGGGACCCATTTTTTCAAAAAAAATGTAAAGGGTTACATCGTTAAAATTGTCAAAAATTGGCCAAAAATTCGTGATCGAGTTTTAAATGCAGAATTGTTTGCACTTAAAAACAAAGAAGAAAAAACCAAACCAGACTGAAATCGGTTGAGTTTTAGCCAAGTTATGATCAAAAAACCATTAAAGATTTTTGTCCCAAAAAAAGGGACCCATTTTTTCAAAAAAATGTAAGGGGTTACTCGTTAAAATTGTCAAAAATTGGCCAAAAATTCGTGATCGAGTTTTAAATGCAGAATTGTTTGCACTTAAAAACCAAGAAGAAGAAACCAAACCAGACTGAAATCGGTTGAGTTTTAGCCAAGTTATGATCAAAAAACCGTTGAAGATTTTTGTCCCAAAAAAAGGGACCCATTTTTTCAAAAAAATGTAAGGGGTTACATCGTTAAAATTGTCAAAAATTGGCCAAAAATTCGTGATCGAGTTTTAAATGCAGAATTGTTTGCACTTAAAAACCAAGAAGAAGAAACCAAACCAGACTGAAATCGGTTGAGTTTTAGCCAAGTTATGATCAAAAAACCGTTGAAGATTTTTGTCCCAAAAAAAGGGACCCATTTTTTCAAAAAAATTTAAGGGGTTACATCGTTAAAATTGTCAAAAATTGGCCAAAAATTCGTGATCGAGTTTTAAATGCAGAATTGTTTGCACTTAAAAACCAAGAAGAAGAAACCAAACCAGACTGAAATCGGTTGAGTTTTAGCCAAGTTATGATCAAAAAACCGCTGAAGATTTTTGTCCCAAAAAAGGGACCCATTTTTTCAAAAAAATGTAAGGGGTTACATCGTTAAAATTGTCAAAAATTGGCCAAAAATTCGTGATCGAGTTTTAAATGCAGAATTGTTTGCACTTAAAAACCAAGAAGAAGAAACCAAACCAGACTGAAATCGGTTGAGTTTTAGCCAAGTTATGATCAAAAAACCGTTGAAGATTTTTGTCCCAAAAAAAGGGACCCATTTTTTCAAAAAAATGTAAGGGGTTACATCGTTAAAATTGTCAAAAATTGGCCAAAAATTCGTGATCGAGTTTTAAATGCAGAATTGTTTGCACTTAAAAACCAAGAAGAAGAAACCAAACCAGACTGAAATCGGTTGAGTTTTAGCCAAGTTATGATCAAAAAACCGTTGAAGATTTTTGTCCCAAAAAAAGGGACCCATTTTTTCAAAAAAATGTAAGGGGTTACATCGTTAAAATTATCAAAAATTGGCCAAAAATTCGTGATCGAGTTTTAAATGCAGAATTGTTTGCACTTAAAAACCAAGAAGAAGAAACCAAACCAGACTGAAATCAGTTGAGTTTTAGCCAAGTTATGATCAAAAAACCGTTGAAGATTTTTGTCCCAAAAAAGGGACCCATTTTTTCAAAAAAATGTAAGGGGTTACATCGTTAAAATTGTCAAAAATTGGCCAAAAATTCGTGATCGAGTTTTAAATGCAGAATTGTTTGCACTTAAAAACCAAGAAGAAGAAACCAAACCAGACTGAAATCGGTTGAGTTTTTGCCAAGTTATGATCAAAAAACCGTTGAAGATTTTTGTCCCAAAAAAAGGGACCCATTTTTTCAAAAAAAATGTAAGGGGTTACATCGTTAAAATTGTCAAAAATTGGCCAAAAATTCGTGATCGAGTTTTAAATGCAGAATTGTTTGCACTTAAAAACCAAGAAGAAGAAACCAAACCAGACTGAAATCGGTTGAGTTTTAGCCAAGTTATGATCAAAAAACCATTGAAGATTTTTGTCCCAAAAAAGGGACCCATTTTTTCAAAAAAATGTAAGGGGTTACATCGTTAAAATTGTCAAAAATTGGCCAAAAATTCGTGATCGAGTTTTAAATGCAGAATTGTTTGCACTTAAAAACCAAGAAGAAGAAACCAAACCAGACTGAAATCGGTTGAGTTTTAGCCAAGTTATGATCAAAAAACCATTGAAGATTTTTGTCCCAAAAAAAGGGACCCATTTTTTCAAAAAAATGTAAGGGGTTACATCGTTAAAATTGTCAAAAATTGGCCAAAAATTCGTGATCGAGTTTTAAATGCAGAATTGTTTGCACTTAAAAACCAAGAAGAAGAAACCAAACCAGACTGAAATCAGTTGAGTTTTTGCCAAGTTATGATCAAAAAACCATTGAAGATTTTTGTCCCAAAAAAGGAACCCATTTTTTCAAAAAAATGTAAGGGGTTACATCGTTAAAATTGTCAAAAATTGGCCAAAAATTCGTGATCGAGTTTTAAATGCAGAATTGTTTGCACTTAAAAACCAAGAAGAAGAAACCAAACCAGACTGAAATCGGTTGAGTTTTAGCCAAGTTATGATCAAAAAACCATTGAAGATTTTTGTCCCAAAAAAGGGACCCATTTTTTCAAAAAAATGTAAGGGGTTACATCGTAAAAATTGTCAAAAATTGGCCAAAAATTCGTGATCGAGTTTTAAATGCAGAATTGTTTGCACTTAAAAACCAAGAAGAAGAAACCAAACCAGACTGAAATCGGTTGAGTTTTAGCCAAGTTATGATCAAAAAACCGTTGAAGATTTTTGTCCCAAAAAAAGGGACCCATTTTTTCAAAAAAATGTAAGGGGTTACATCGTTAAAATTGTCAAAAATTGGCCAAAAATTCGTGATCGAGTTTTAAATGCAGAATTGTTTGCACTTAAAAACCAAGAAGAAGAAACCAAACCAGACTGAAATCGGTTGAGTTTTAGCCAAGTTATGATCAAAAAACCATTGAAGATTTTTGTCCCAAAAAAAGGGACCCATTTTTTCAAAAAAATGTAAGGGGTTACATCGTTAAAATTGTCAAAAATTGGCCAAAAATTCGTGATCGAGTTTTAAATGCAGAATTGTTTGCACTTAAAAACCAAGAAGAAGAAACCAAACCAGACTGAAATCAGTTGAGTTTTAGCCAAGTTATGATCAAAAAACCATTGAAGATTTTTGTCCCAAAAAAAGGGACCCATTTTTTCAAAAAAATTTAAGGGGTTACATCGTTAAAATTGTCAAAAATTGGCCAAAAATTCGTGATCGAGTTTTAAATGCAGAATTGTTTGCACTTAAAAACCAAGAAGAAGAAACCAAACCAGACTGAAATCGGTTGAGTTTTAGCCAAGTTATGATCAAAAAACCGTTGAAGATTTTTGTCCCAAAAAAAGGGACCCATTTTTTCAAAAAAATGTAAGGGGTTACATCGTTAAAATTGTCAAAAATTGGCCAAAAATTCGTGATCGAGTTTTAAATGCAGAATTGTTTGCACTTAAAAACCAAGAAGAAGAAACCAAACCAGACTGAAATCGGTTGAGTTTTAGCCAAGTTATGATCAAAAAACCGTTGAAGATTTTTGTCCCAAAAAAAGGGACCCATTTTTTCAAAAAAATGTAAGGGGTTACATCGTTAAAATTGTCAAAAATTGGCCAAAAATTCGTGATCGAGTTTTAAATGCAGAATTGTTTGCACTTAAAAACCAAGAAGAAGAAACCAAACCAGACTGAAATCGGTTGAGTTTTAGCCAAGTTATGATCAAAAAACCGTTGAAGATTCTTGTCCCAAAAAAAGGGACCCATTTTTTCAAAAAAATGTAAGGGGTTACATCGTTAAAATTGTCAAAAATTGGCCAAAAATTCGTGATCGAGTTTTAAATGCAGAATTGTTTGCACTTAAAAACCAAGAAGAAGAAACCAAACCAGACTGAAATCGGTTGAGTTTTAGCCAAGTTATGATCAAAAAACCATTGAAGATTTTTGTCCCAAAAAAGGGACCCATTTTTTCAAAAAAATGTAAGGGGTTACATCGTTAAAATTGTCAAAAATTGGCCAAAAATTCGTGATCGAGTTTTAAATGCAGAATTGTTTGCACTTAAAAACCAAGAAGAAGAAACCAAACCAGACTGAAATCGGTTGAGTTTTAGCCAAGTTATGATCAAAAAACCATTGAAGATTTTTGTCCCAAAAAAGGGACCCATTTTTTCAAAAAAATGTAAGGGGTTACATCGTTAAAATTGTCAAAAATTGGCCAAAAATTCGTGATCGAGTTTTAAATGCAGAATTGTTTGCACTTAAAAACCAAGAAGAAGAAACCAAACCAGACTGAAATCAGTTGAGTTTTAGCCAAGTTATGATCAAAAAACCATTGAAGATTTTTGTCCCAAAAAAAGGGACCCATTTTTTCAAAAAAATGTAAGGGGTTACATCGTTAAAATTGTCAAAAATTGGCCAAAAATTCGTGATCGAGTTTTAAATGCAGAATTGTTTGCACTTAAAAACCAAGAAGAAGAAACCAAACCAGACTGAAATCGGTTGAGTTTTAGCCAAGTTATGATCAAAAAACCATTGAAGATTTTTGTCCCAAAAAAGGGACCCATTTTTTCAAAAAAATGTAAGGGGTTACATCGTTAAAATTGTCAAAAATTGGCCAAAAATTCGTGATCGAGTTTTAAATGCAGAATTGTTTGCACTTAAAAACCAAGAAGAAGAAACCAAACCAGACTGAAATCGGTTGAGTTTTAGCCAAGTTATGATCAAAAAACCATTGAAGATTTTTGTCCCAAAAAAGGGACCCATTTTTTTCAAAAAAATGTAAGGGGTTACATCGTTAAAATTGTCAAAAATTGGCCAAAAATTCGTGATCGAGTTTTAAATGCAGAATTGTTTGCACTTAAAAACCAAGAAGAAGAAACCAAACCAGACTGAAATCGGTTGAGTTTTAGCCAAGTTATGATCAAAAAACCATTGAAGATTTTTGTCCCAAAAAAAGGGACCCATTTTTTCAAAAAAATTACATCGTTAAAATTGTCAAAAATTGGCCAAAAATTCGTGATCGAGTTTTAAATGCAGAATTGTTTGCACTTAAAAACCAAGAAGAAGAAACCAAACCAGACTGAAATCGGTTGAGTTTTAGCCAAGTTATGATCAAAAAACCGTTGAAGATTTTTGTCCCAAAAAAAGGGACCCATTTTTTCAAAAAAATGTAAGGGGTTACATCGTTAAAATTGTCAAAAATTGGCCAAAAATTCGTGATCGAGTTTTAAATGCAGAATTGTTTGCACTTAAAAACCAAGAAGAAAAACCAAACCAGACTGAAATCGGTTGAGTTTTAGCCAAGTTATGATCAAAAAACCATTGAAGATTTTTGTCCCAAAAAAAGGGACCCATTTTTTCAAAAAAATGTAAGGGGTTACATCGTTAAAATTGTCAAAAATTGGCCAAAAATTCGTGATCGAGTTTTAAATGCAGAATTGTTTGCACTTAAAAACCAAGAAGAAGAAACCAAACCAGACTGAAATCGGTTGAGTTTTAGCCAAGTTATGATCAAAAAACCGTTGAAGATTTTTGTCCCAAAAAAAGGGACCCATTTTTTCAAAAAAATGTAAGGGGTTACATCGTTAAAATTGTCAAAAATTGGCCAAAAATTCGTGATCGAGTTTTAAATGCAGAATTGTTTGCACTTAAAAACCAAGAAGAAAAAACCAAACCAGACTGAAATCGGTTGAGTTTTAGCCAAGTTATGATCAAAAAACCATTGAAGATTTTTGTCCCAAAAAAGGGACCCATTTTTTCAAAAAAATGTAAGGGGTTACATCGTTAAAATTGTCAAAAATTGGCCAAAAATTCGTGATCGAGTTTTAAATGCAGAATTGTTTGCACTTAAAAACCAAGAAGAAGAAACCAAACCAGACTGAAATCGGTTGAGTTTTAGCCAAGTTATGATCAAAAAACCGTTGAAGATTTTTGTCCCAAAAAAGGGACCCATTTTTTTCAAAAAAATGTAAGGGGTTACATCGTTAAAATTGTCAAAAATTGGCCAAAAATTCGTGATCGAGTTTTAAATGCAGAATTGTTTGCACTTAAAAACCAAGAAGAAGAAACCAAACCAGACTGAAATCGGTTGAGTTTTAGCCAAGTTATGATCAAAAAACCGTTGAAGATTTTTGTCCCAAAAAAAGGGACCCATTTTTTCAAAAAAATGTAAGGGGTTACATCGTTAAAATTGTCAAAAATTGGCCAAAAATTCGTGATCGAGTTTTAAATGCAGAATTGTTTGCACTTAAAAACCAAGAAGAAGAAACCAAACCAGACTGAAATCGGTTGAGTTTTAGCCAAGTTATGATCAAAAAACCATTGAAGATTTTTGTCCCAAAAAAGGGACCCATTTTTTCAAAAAAATGTAAGGGGTTACATCGTTAAAATTGTCAAAAATTGGCCAAAAATTCGTGATCGAGTTTTAAATGCAGAATTGTTTGCACTTAAAAACCAAGAAGAAGAAACCAAACCAGACTGAAATCGGTTGAGTTTTAGCCAAGTTATGATCAAAAAACCATTGAAGATTTTTGTCCCAAAAAAGGGACCCATTTTTTTCAAAAAAATGTAAGGGGTTACATCGTTAAAATTGTCAAAAATTGGCCAAAAATTCGTGATCGAGTTTTAAATGCAGAATTGTTTGCACTTAAAAACCAAGAAGAAGAAACCAAACCAGACTGAAATCGGTTGAGTTTTAGCCAAGTTATGATCAAAAAACCATTGAAGATTTTTGTCCCAAAAAAAGGGACCCATTTTTTCAAAAAAATGTAAGGGGTTACATCGTTAAAATTGTCAAAAATTGGCCAAAAATTCGTGATCGAGTTTTAAATGCAGAATTGTTTGCACTTAAAAACCAAGAAGAAGAAACCAAACCAGACTGAAATCGGTTGAGTTTTAGCCAAGTTATGATCAAAAAACCATTGAAGATTTTTGTCCCAAAAAAAGGGACCCATTTTTTCAAAAAATATTAAGGGGTTACATCGTTAAAATTGTCAAAAATTGGCCAAAAATTCGTGATCGAGTTTTAAATGCAGAATTGTTTGCACTTAAAAACCAAGAAGAAGAAACCAAACCAGACTGAAATCGGTTGAGTTTTAGCCAAGTTATGATCAAAAAACCGTTGAAGATTTTTGTCCCAAAAAAAGGGACCCATTTTTTCAAAAAAATGTAAGGGGTTACATCGTTAAAATTGTCAAAAATTGGCCAAAAATTCGTGATCGAGTTTTAAATGCAGAATTGTTTGCACTTAAAAACCAAGAAGAAGAAAACCAAACCAGACTGAAATCGGTTGAGTTTTAGCCAAGTTATGATCAAAAAACCATTGAAGATTTTTGTCCCAAAAAAAGGGACCCATTTTTCAAAAAAATGTAAGGGGTTACATCGTTAAAATTGTCAAAAATTGGCCAAAAATTCGTGATCGAGTTTTAAATGCAGAATTGTTTGCACTTAAAAACCAAGAAGAAGAAACCAAACCAGACTGAAATCGGTTGAGTTTTAGCCAAGTTATGATCAAAAAACCGTTGAAGATTTTTGTCCCAAAAAAAGGGACCCATTTTTTCAAAAAAATGTAAGGGGTTACATCGTTAAAATTGTCAAAAATTGGCCAAAAATTCGTGATCGAGTTTTAAATGCAGAATTGTTTGCACTTAAAAACCAAGAAGAAGAAACCAAACCAGACTGAAATCGGTTGAGTTTTAGCCAAGTTATGATCAAAAAACCGTTGAAGATTTTTGTCCCAAAAAAGGGACCCATTTTTTCAAAAAAATGTAAGGGGTTACATCGTTAAAATTGTCAAAAATTGGCCAAAAATTCGTGATCGAGTTTTAAATGCAGAATTGTTTGCACTTAAAAACCAAGAAGAAGAAAAACCAAACCAGACTGAAATCGGTTGAGTTTTAGCCAAGTTATGATCAAAAAACCGTTGAAGATTTTTGTCCCAAAAAAAGGGACCCATTTTTTCAAAAAAATGTAAGGGGTTACATCGTTAAAATTGTCAAAAATTGGCCAAAAATTCGTGATCGAGTTTTAAATGCAGAATTGTTTGCACTTAAAAACCAAGAAGAAGAAACCAAACCAGACTGAAATCGGTTGAGTTTTAGCCAAGTTATGATCAAAAAACCGTTGAAGATTTTTGTCCCAAAAAAAGGGACCCATTTTTTCAAAAAAATGTAAGGGGTTACATCGTTAAAATTGTCAAAAATTGGCCAAAAATTCGTGATCGAGTTTTAAATGCAGAATTGTTTGCACTTAAAAACCAAGAAGAAGAAACCAAACCAGACTGAAATCGGTTGAGTTTTAGCCAAGTTATGATCAAAAAACCGTTGAAGATTTTTGTCCCAAAAAAGGGACCCATTTTTTCAAAAAAATGTAAGGGGTTACATCGTTAAAATTGTCAAAAATTGGCCAAAAATTCGTGATCGAGTTTTAAATGCAGAATTGTTTGCACTTAAAAACCAAGAAGAAAAAACCAAACCAGACTGAAATCGGTTGAGTTTTAGCCAAGTTATGATCAAAAAACCGTTGAAGATTTTTGTCCCAAAAAAAGGGACCCATTTTTTCAAAAAAATGTAAGGGGTTACATCGTTAAAATTGTCAAAAATTGGCCAAAAATTCGTGATCGAGTTTTAAATGCAGAATTGTTTGCACTTAAAAACCAAGAAGAAGAAACCAAACCAGACTGAAATCGGTTGAGTTTTAGCCAAGTTATGATCAAAAAACCGTTGAAGATTTTTGTCCCAAAAAAAGGGACCCATTTTTTCAAAAAAATGTAAGGGGTTACATCGTTAAAATTGTCAAAAATTGGCCAAAAATTCGTGATCGAGTTTTAAATGCAGAATTGTTTGCACTTAAAAACCAAGAAGAAAAAACCAAACCAGACTGAAATCGGTTGAGTTTTAGCCAAGTTATGATCAAAAAACCGTTGAAGATTTTTGTCCCAAAAAAAGGGACCCATTTTTTCAAAAAAATGTAAGGGGTTACATCGTTAAAATTGTCAAAAATTGGCCAAAAATTCGTGATCGAGTTTTAAATGCAGAATTGTTTGCACTTAAAAACCAAGAAGAAAAAACCAAACCAGACTGAAATCGGTTGAGTTTTAGCCAAGTTATGATCAAAAAACCGTTGAAGATTTTTGTCCCAAAAAAAGGGACCCATTTTTTCAAAAAAATGTAAGGGGTTACATCGTTAAAATTGTCAAAAATTGGCCAAAAATTCGTGATCGAGTTTTAAATGCAGAATTGTTTGCACTTAAAAACCAAGAAGAAAAAACCAAACCAGACTGAAATCGGTTGAGTTTTAGCCAAGTTATGATCAAAAAACCGTTGAAGATTTTTGTCCCAAAAAAAGGGACCCATTTTTTCAAAAAAATGTAAGGGGTTACATCGTTAAAATTGTCAAAAATTGGCCAAAAATTCGTGATCGAGTTTTAAATGCAGAATTGTTTGCACTTAAAAACCAAGAAGAAAAAACCAAACCAGACTGAAATCGGTTGAGTTTTAGCCAAGTTATGATCAAAAAACCGTTGAAGATTTTTGTCCCAAAAAAAGGGACCCATTTTTTCAAAAAAATGTAAGGGGTTACATCGTTAAAATTGTCAAAAATTGGCCAAAAATTCGTGATCGAGTTTTAAATGCAGAATTGTTTGCACTTAAAAACCAAGAAGAAAAAACCAAACCAGACTGAAATCGGTTGAGTTTTAGCCAAGTTATGATCAAAAAACCGTTGAAGATTTTTGTCCCAAAAAAAGGGACCCATTTTTTCAAAAAAATGTAAGGGGTTACATCGTTAAAATTGTCAAAAATTGGCCAAAAATTCGTGATCGAGTTTTAAATGCAGAATTGTTTGCACTTAAAAACCAAGAAGAAAAAACCAAACCAGACTGAAATCGGTTGAGTTTTAGCCAAGTTATGATCAAAAAACCGTTGAAGATTTTTGTCCCAAAAAAAGGGACCCATTTTTTCAAAAAAATGTAAGGGGTTACATCGTTAAAATTGTCAAAAATTGGCCAAAAATTCGTGATCGAGTTTTAAATGCAGAATTGTTTGCACTTAAAAACCAAGAAGAAAAAACCAAACCAGACTGAAATCGGTTGAGTTTTAGCCAAGTTATGATCAAAAAACCGTTGAAGATTTTTGTCCCAAAAAAGGGACCCATTTTTTCAAAAAAATGTAAGGGGTTACATCGTTAAAATTGTCAAAAATTGGCCAAAAATTCGTGATCGAGTTTTAAATGCAGAATTGTTTGCACTTAAAAACCAAGAAGAAAAAACCAAACCAGACTGAAATCGGTTGAGTTTTAGCCAAGTTATGATCAAAAAACCGTTGAAGATTTTTGTCCCAAAAAAAGGGACCCATTTTTTCAAAAAAATGTAAGGGGTTACATCGTTAAAATTGTCAAAAATTGGCCAAAAATTCGTGATCGAGTTTTAAATGCAGAATTGTTTGCACTTAAAAACCAAGAAGAAAAAACCAAACCAGACTGAAATCGGTTGAGTTTTAGCCAAGTTATGATCAAAAAACCGTTGAAGATTTTTGTCCCAAAAAAAGGGACCCATTTTTTCAAAAAAATGTAAGGGGTTACATCGTTAAAATTGTCAAAAATTGGCCAAAAATTCGTGATCGAGTTTTAAATGCAGAATTGTTTGCACTTAAAAACCAAGAAGAAAAAACCAAACCAGACTGAAATCGGTTGAGTTTTAGCCAAGTTATGATCAAAAAACCGTTGAAGATTTTTGTCCCAAAAAAAGGGACCCATTTTTTCAAAAAAATGTAAGGGGTTACATCGTTAAAATTGTCAAAAATTGGCCAAAAATTCGTGATCGAGTTTTAAATGCAGAATTGTTTGCACTTAAAAACCAAGAAGAAAAAACCAAACCAGACTGAAATCGGTTGAGTTTTAGCCAAGTTATGATCAAAAAACCGTTGAAGATTTTTGTCCCAAAAAAAGGGACCCATTTTTTCAAAAAAATGTAAGGGGTTACATCGTTAAAATTGTCAAAAATTGGCCAAAAATTCGTGATCGAGTTTTAAATGCAGAATTGTTTGCACTTAAAAACCAAGAAGAAAAAACCAAACCAGACTGAAATCGGTTGAGTTTTAGCCAAGTTATGATCAAAAAACCGTTGAAGATTTTTGTCCCAAAAAAAGGGACCCATTTTTTCAAAAAAATGTAAGGGGTTACATCGTTAAAATTGTCAAAAATTGGCCAAAAATTCGTGATCGAGTTTTAAATGCAGAATTGTTTGCACTTAAAAACCAAGAAGAAAAAACCAAACCAGACTGAAATCGGTTGAGTTTTAGCCAAGTTATGATCAAAAAACCGTTGAAGATTTTTGTCCCAAAAAAAGGGACCCATTTTTTCAAAAAAATGTAAGGGGTTACATCGTTAAAATTGTCAAAAATTGGCCAAAAATTCGTGATCGAGTTTTAAATGCAGAATTGTTTGCACTTAAAAACCAAGAAGAAAAAACCAAACCAGACTGAAATCGGTTGAGTTTTAGCCAAGTTATGATCAAAAAACCGTTGAAGATTTTTGTCCCAAAAAAAGGGACCCATTTTTTCAAAAAAATGTAAGGGGTTACATCGTTAAAATTGTCAAAAATTGGCCAAAAATTCGTGATCGAGTTTTAAATGCAGAATTGTTTGCACTTAAAAACCAAGAAGAAAAAACCAAACCAGACTGAAATCGGTTGAGTTTTAGCCAAGTTATGATCAAAAAACCGTTGAAGATTTTTGTCCCAAAAAAAGGGACCCATTTTTTCAAAAAAATGTAAGGGGTTACATCGTTAAAATTGTCAAAAATTGGCCAAAAATTCGTGATCGAGTTTTAAATGCAGAATTGTTTGCACTTAAAAACCAAGAAGAAAAAACCAAACCAGACTGAAATCGGTTGAGTTTTAGCCAAGTTATGATCAAAAAACCGTTGAAGATTTTTGTCCCAAAAAAAGGGACCCATTTTTTCAAAAAAATGTAAGGGGTTACATCGTTAAAATTGTCAAAAATTGGCCAAAAATTCGTGATCGAGTTTTAAATGCAGAATTGTTTGCACTTAAAAACCAAGAAGAAAAAACCAAACCAGACTGAAATCGGTTGAGTTTTAGCCAAGTTATGATCAAAAAACCGTTGAAGATTTTTGTCCCAAAAAAATGGACCCATTTTTTCAAAAAAATGTAAGGGGTTACATCGTTAAAATTGTCAAAAATTGGCCAAAAATTCGTGATCGAGTTTTAAATGCAGAATTGTTTGCACTTAAAAACCAAGAAGAAAAAACCAAACCAGACTGAAATCGGTTGAGTTTTAGCCAAGTTATGATCAAAAAACCGTTGAAGATTTTTGTCCCAAAAAAAGGGACCCATTTTTTCAAAAAAATGTAAGGGGTTACATCGTTAAAATTGTCAAAAATTGGCCAAAAATTCGTGATCGAGTTTTAAATGCAGAATTGTTTGCACTTAAAAACCAAGAAGAAAAAACCAAACCAGACTGAAATCGGTTGAGTTTTAGCCAAGTTATGATCAAAAAACCGTTGAAGATTTTTGTCCCAAAAAAAGGGACCCATTTTTTCAAAAAAATGTAAGGGGTTACATCGTTAAAATTGTCAAAAATTGGCCAAAAATTCGTGATCGAGTTTTAAATGCAGAATTGTTTGCACTTAAAAACCAAGAAGAAAAACCAAACCAGACTGAAATCGGTTGAGTTTTAGCCAAGTTATGATCAAAAAACCGTTGAAGATTTTTGTCCCAAAAAAAGGGACCCATTTTTTCAAAAAAATGTAAGGGGTTACATCGTTAAAATTGTCAAAAATTGGCCAAAAATTCGTGATCGAGTTTTAAATGCAGAATTGTTTGCACTTAAAAACCAAGAAGAAAAAACCAAACCAGACTGAAATCGGTTGAGTTTAGTTTTAGCCAAGTTATGATCAAAAAACCGTTGAAGATTTTTGTCCCAAAAAAAGGGACCCATTTTTTCAAAAAAATGTAAGGGGTTACATCGTTAAAATTGTCAAAAATTGGCCAAAAATTCGTGATCGAGTTTTAAATGCAGAATTGTTTGCACTTAAAAACCAAGAAGAAAAAACCAAACCAGACTGAAATCGGTTGAGTTTTAGCCAAGTTATGATCAAAAAACCGTTGAAGATTTTTGTCCCAAAAAAAGGGACCCATTTTTTCAAAAAAATGTAAGGGGTTACATCGTTAAAATTGTCAAAAATTGGCCAAAAATTCGTGATCGAGTTTTAAATGCAGAATTGTTTGCACTTAAAAACCAAGAAGAAAAAACCAAACCAGACTGAAATCGGTTGAGTTTTAGCCAAGTTATGATCAAAAAACCGTTGAAGATTTTTGTCCCAAAAAAAAGGACCCATTTTTTCAAAAAAATGTAAGGGGTTACATCGTTAAAATTGTCAAAAATTGGCCAAAAATTCGTGATCGAGTTTTAAATGCAGAATTGTTTGCACTTAAAAACCAAGAAGAAAAAACCAAACCAGACTGAAATCGGTTGAGTTTTAGCCAAGTTATGATCAAAAAACCGTTGAAGATTTTTGTCCCAAAAAAAATGGACCCATTTTTTCAAAAAAATGTAAGGGGTTACATCGTTAAAATTGTCAAAAATTGGCCAAAAATTCGTGATCGAGTTTTAAATGCAGAATTGTTTGCACTTAAAAACCAAGAAGAAAAAACCAAACCAGACTGAAATCGGTTGAGTTTTAGCCAAGTTATGATCAAAAAACCGTTGAAGATTTTTGTCCCAAAAAAAGGGACCCATTTTTTCAAAAAAATGTAAGGGGTTACATCGTTAAAATTGTCAAAAATTGGCCAAAAATTCGTGATCGAGTTTTAAATGCAGAATTGTTTGCACTTAAAAACCAAGAAGAAAAAACCAAACCAGACTGAAATCGGTTGAGTTTTAGCCAAGTTATGATCAAAAAACCGTTGAAGATTTTTGTCCCAAAAAAATGGACCCATTTTTTCAAAAAAATGTAAGGGGTTACATCGTTAAAATTGTCAAAAATTGGCCAAAAATTCGTGATCGAGTTTTAAATGCAGAATTGTTTGCACTTAAAAACCAAGAAGAAAACAGCAAACCAGACTGAAATCGGTTGAGTTTTAGCCAAGTTATGATCAAAAAACCGTTGAAGATTTTTGTCCCAAAAAAATGGACCCATTTTTTCAAAAAAATGTAAGGGGTTACATCGTTAAAATTGTCAAAAATTGGCCAAAAATTCGTGATCGAGTTTTAAATGCAGAATTGTTTGCACTTAAAAACCAAGAAGAAAAAACCAAACCAGACTGAAATCGGTTGAGTTTTAGCCAAGTTATGATCAAAAAACCGTTGAAGATTTTTGTCCCAAAAAAATGGACCCATTTTTTCAAAAAAATGTAAGGGGTTACATCGTTAAAATTGTCAAAAATTGGCCAAAAATTCGTGATCGAGTTTTAAATGCAGAATTGTTTGCACTTAAAAACCAAGAAGAAAAAACCAAACCAGACTGAAATCGGTTGAGTTTTAGCCAAGTTATGATCAAAAAACCGTTGAAGATTTTTGTCCCAAAAAAAAGGGACCCATTTTTTCAAAAAAATGTAAGGGGTTACATCGTTAAAATTGTCAAAAATTGGCCAAAAATTCGTGATCGAGTTTTAAATGCAGAATTGTTTGCACTTAAAAACCAAGAAGAAAAAACCAAACCAGACTGAAATCGGTTGAGTTTTAGCCAAGTTATGATCAAAAAACCGTTGAAGATTTTTGTCCCAAAAAAATGGACCCATTTTTTCAAAAAAATGTAAGGGGTTACATCGTTAAAATTGTCAAAAATTGGCCAAAAATTCGTGATCGAGTTTTAAATGCAGAATTGTTTGCACTTAAAAACCAAGAAGAAAAAACCAAACCAGACTGAAATCGGTTGAGTTTTAGCCAAGTTATGATCAAAAAACCGTTGAAGATTTTTGTCCCAAAAAAAATGGACCCATTTTTTCAAAAAAATGTAAGGGGTTACATCGTTAAAATTGTCAAAAATTGGCCAAAAATTCGTGATCGAGTTTTAAATGCAGAATTGTTTGCACTTAAAAACCAAGAAGAAAAAACCAAACCAGACTGAAATCGGTTGAGTTTTAGCCAAGTTATGATCAAAAAACCGTTGAAGATTTTTGTCCCAAAAAAAATGGACCCATTTTTTTAAAAAAAATGTAAGGGGTTACATCGTTAAAATTGTCAAAAATTGGCCAAAAATTCGTGATCGAGTTTTAAATGCAGAATTGTTTGCACTTAAAAACCAAGAAGAAAAAACCAAACCAGACTGAAATCGGTTGAGTTTTAGCCAAGTTATGATCAAAAAACCGTTGAAGATTTTTGTCCCAAAAAAATGGACCCATTTTTTCAAAAAAATGTAAGGGGTTACATCGTTAAAATTGTCAAAAATTGGCCAAAAATTCGTGATCGAGTTTTAAATGCAGAATTGTTTGCACTTAAAAACCAAGAAGAAAAAACCAAACCAGACTGAAATCGGTTGAGTTTTAGCCAAGTTATGATCAAAAAACCGTTGAAGATTTTTGTCCCAAAAAAATGGACCCATTTTTTAAAAAAAGTAAGGGGTTACATCGTTAAAATTGTCAAAAATTGGCCAAAAATTCGTGATCGAGTTTTAAATGCAGAATTGTTTGCACTTAAAAACCAAGAAGAAAAAACCAAACCAGACTGAAATCGGTTGAGTTTTAGCCAAGTTATGATCAAAAAACCGTTGAAGATTTTTGTCCCAAAAAAATGGACCCATTTTTTCAAAAAATGTAAGGGGTTACATCGTTAAAATTGTCAAAAATTGGCCAAAAATTCGTGATCGAGTTTTAAATGCAGAATTGTTTGCACTTAAAAACCAAGAAGAAAAAACCAAACCAGACTGAAATCGGTTGAGTTTTAGCCAAGTTATGATCAAAAAACCGTTGAAGATTTTTGTCCCAAAAAAATGGACCCATTTTTTCAAAAAAATGTAAGGGGTTACATCGTTAAAATTGTCAAAAATTGGCCAAAAATTCGTGATCGAGTTTTAAATGCAGAATTGTTTGCACTTAAAAACCAAGAAGAAAAAACCAAACCAGACTGAAATCGGTTGAGTTTTAGCCAAGTTATGATCAAAAAACCGTTGAAGATTTTTGTCCCAAAAAAATGGACCCATTTTTTCAAAAAATGTAAGGGGTTACATCGTTAAAATTGTCAAAAATTGGCCAAAAATTCGTGATCGAGTTTTAAATGCAGAATTGTTTGCACTTAAAAACCAAGAAGAAAAAACCAAACCAGACTGAAATCGGTTGAGTTTTAGCCAAGTTATGATCAAAAAACCGTTGAAGATTTTTGTCCCAAAAAAATGGACCCATTTTTTCAAAAAAATGTAAGGGGTTACATCGTTAAAATTGTCAAAAATTGGCCAAAAATTCGTGATCGAGTTTTAAATGCAGAATTGTTTGCACTTAAAAACCAAGAAGAAAAAACCAAACCAGACTGAAATCGGTTGAGTTTTAGCCAAGTTATGATCAAAAAACCGTTGAAGATTTTTGTCCCAAAAAAAATGGACCCATTTTTTCAAAAAAATGTAAGGGGTTACATCGTTAAAATTGTCAAAAATTGGCCAAAAATTCGTGATCGAGTTTTAAATGCAGAATTGTTTGCACTTAAAAACCAAGAAGAAAAAACCAAACCAGACTGAAATCGGTTGAGTTTTAGCCAAGTTATGATCAAAAAACCGTTGAAGATTTTTGTCCCAAAAAAATGGACCCATTTTTTCAAAAAAATGTAAGGGGTTACATCGTTAAAATTGTCAAAAATTGGCCAAAAATTCGTGATCGAGTTTTAAATGCAGAATTGTTTGCACTTAAAAACCAAGAAGAAAAAACCAAACCAGACTGAAATCGGTTGAGTTTTAGCCAAGTTATGATCAAAAAACCGTTGAAGATTTTTGTCCAAAAAAATGGACCCATTTTTTCAAAAAAATGTAAGGGGTTACATCGTTAAAATTGTCAAAAATTGGCCAAAAATTCGTGATCGAGTTTTAAATGCAGAATTGTTTGCACTTAAAAACCAAGAAGAAAAAACCAAACCAGACTGAAATCGGTTGAGTTTTAGCCAAGTTATGATCAAAAAACCGTTGAAGATTTTTGTCCCAAAAAAATGGACCCATTTTTTCAAAAAATGTAAGGGGTTACATCGTTAAAATTGTCAAAAATTGGCCAAAAATTCGTGATCGAGTTTTAAATGCAGAATTGTTTGCACTTAAAAACCAAGAAGAAAAAACCAAACCAGACTGAAATCGGTTGAGTTTTAGCCAAGTTATGATCAAAAAACCGTTGAAGATTTTTGTCCCAAAAAAATGGACCCATTTTTTCAAAAAAATGTAAGGGGTTACATCGTTAAAATTGTCAAAAATTGGCCAAAAATTCGTGATCGAGTTTTAAATGCAGAATTGTTTGCACTTAAAAACCAAGAAGAAAACAGCAAACCAGACTGAAATCGGTTGAGTTTTAGCCAAGTTATGATCAAAAAACCGTTGAAGATTTTTGTCCCAAAAAAAATGGACCCATTTTTTCAAAAAAATGTAAGGGGTTACATCGTTAAAATTGTCAAAAATTGGCCAAAAATTCGTGATCGAGTTTTAAATGCAGAATTGTTTGCACTTAAAAACCAAGAAGAAAAAACCAAACCAGACTGAAATCGGTTGAGTTTTAGCCAAGTTATGATCAAAAAACCGTTGAAGATTTTTGTCCCAAAAAAATGGACCCATTTTTTCAAAAAAATGTAAGGGGTTACATCGTTAAAATTGTCAAAAATTGGCCAAAAATTCGTGATCGAGTTTTAAATGCAGAATTGTTTGCACTTAAAAACCAAGAAGAAAAAACCAAACCAGACTGAAATCGGTTGAGTTTTAGCCAAGTTATGATCAAAAAACCGTTGAAGATTTTTGTCCCAAAAAAAATGGACCCATTTTTTCAAAAAAATGTAAGGGGTTACATCGTTAAAATTGTCAAAAATTGGCCAAAAATTCGTGATCGAGTTTTAAATGCAGAATTGTTTGCACTTAAAAACCAAGAAGAAAACAGCAAACCAGACTGAAATCGGTTGAGTTTTAGCCAAGTTATGATCAAAAAACCGTTGAAGATTTTTGTCCCAAAAAAATGGACCCATTTTTTCAAAAAAATGTAAGGGGTTACATCGTTAAAATTGTCAAAAATTGGCCAAAAATTCGTGATCGAGTTTTAAATGCAGAATTGTTTGCACTTAAAAACCAAGAAGAAAACAGCAAACCAGACTGAAATCGGTTGAGTTTTAGCCAAGTTATGATCAAAAAACCGTTGAAGATTTTTGTCCCAAAAAAAATGGACCCATTTTTTCAAAAATTGGCCAAAAATTCGTGATCGAGTTTTAAATGCAGAATTGTTTGCACTTAAAAACCAAGAAGAAAACAGCAAACCAGACTGAAATCGGTTGAGTTTTAGCCAAGTTATGATCAAAAAACCGTTGAAGATTTTTGTCCCAAAAAAAATGGACCCATTTTTTCAAAAAAATGTAAGGGGTTACATCGTTAAAATTGTCAAAAATTGGCCAAAAATTCGTGATCGAGTTTTAAATGCAGAATTGTTTGCACTTAAAAACCAAGAAGAAAACAGCAAACCAGACTGAAATCGGTTGAGTTTTAGCCAAGTTATGATCAAAAAACCGTTGAAGATTTTTGTCCCAAAAAAATGGACCCATTTTTTCAAAAAAATGTAAGGGGTTACATCGTTAAAATTGTCAAAAATTGGCCAAAAATTCGTGATCGAGTTTTAAATGCAGAATTGTTTGCACTTAAAAACCAAGAAGAAAAAACCAAACCAGACTGAAATCGGTTGAGTTTTAGCCAAGTTATGATCAAAAAACCGTTGAAGATTTTTGTCCCAAAAAAAATGGACCCATTTTTTCAAAAAAATGTAAGGGGTTACATCGTTAAAATTGTCAAAAATTGGCCAAAAATTCGTGATCGAGTTTTAAATGCAGAATTGTTCGCACTTAAAAACCAAGAAGAAAAAACCAAACCAGACTGAAATCGGTTGAGTTTTAGCCAAGTTATGATCAAAAAACCGTTGAAGATTTTTGTCCCAAAAAAATGGACCCATTTTTTCAAAAAAATGTAAGGGGTTACATCGTTAAAATTGTCAAAAATTGGCCAAAAATTCGTGATCGAGTTTTAAATGCAGAATTGTTCGCACTTAAAAACCAAGAAGAAAAACACCAAACCAGACTGAAATCGGTTGAGTTTTAGCCAAGTTATGATCAAAAAACCGTTGAAGATTTTTGTCCCAAAAAAATGGACCCATTTTTTCAAAAAAATGTAAGGGGTTACATCGTTAAAATTGTCAAAAATTGGCCAAAAATTCGTGATCGAGTTTTAAATGCAGAATTGTTCGCACTTAAAAACCAAGAAGAAAACAGCAAACCAGACTGAAATCGGTTGAGTTTTAGCCAAGTTATGATCAAAAAACCGTTGAAGATTTTTGTCCCAAAAAAATGGACCCATTTTTTCAAAAAAATGTAAGGGGTTACATCGTTAAAATTGTCAAAAATTGGCCAAAAATTCGTGATCGAGTTTTAAATGCAGAATTGTTTGCACTTAAAAACCAAGAAGAAAAAACCAAACCAGACTGAAATCGGTTGAGTTTTAGCCAAGTTATGATCAAAAAACCGTTGAAGATTTTTGTCCCAAAAAAATGGACCCATTTTTTCAAAAAAATGTAAGGGGTTACATCGTTAAAATTGTCAAAAATTGGCCAAAAATTCGTGATCGAGTTTTAAATGCAGAATTGTTTGCACTTAAAAACCAAGAAGAAAAAACCAAACCAGACTGAAATCGGTTGAGTTTTAGCCAAGTTATGATCAAAAAACCGTTGAAGATTTTTGTCCCAAAAAAAATGGACCCATTTTTAAAAAAATGTAAGGGGTTACATCGTTAAAATTGTCAAAAATTGGCCAAAAATTCGTGATCGAGTTTTAAATGCAGAATTGTTTGCACTTAAAAACCAAGAAGAAAAAACCAAACCAGACTGAAATCGGTTGAGTTTTAGCCAAGTTATGATCAAAAAACCGTTGAAGATTTTTGTCCCAAAAAAATGGACCCATTTTTTCAAAAAATGTAAGGGGTTACATCGTTAAAATTGTCAAAAATTGGCCAAAAATTCGTGATCGAGTTTTAAATGCAGAATTGTTTGCACTTAAAAACCAAGAAGAAAAAACCAAACCAGACTGAAATCGGTTGAGTTTTAGCCAAGTTATGATCAAAAAACCGTTGAAGATTTTTGTCCCAAAAAAATGGACCCATTTTTTCAAAAAAATGTAAGGGGTTACATCGTTAAAATTGTCAAAAATTGGCCAAAAATTCGTGATCGAGTTTTAAATGCAGAATTGTTTGCACTTAAAAACCAAGAAGAAAAAACCAAACCAGACTGAAATCGGTTGAGTTTTAGCCAAGTTATGATCAAAAAACCGTTGAAGATTTTTGTCCCAAAAAAATGGACCCATTTTTTCAAAAAAATGTAAGGGGTTACATCGTTAAAATTGTCAAAAATTGGCCAAAAATTCGTGATCGAGTTTTAAATGCAGAATTGTTTGCACTTAAAAACCAAGAAGAAAAAACCAAACCAGACTGAAATCGGTTGAGTTTTAGCCAAGTTATGATCAAAAAACCGTTGAAGATTTTTGTCCCAAAAAAATGGACCCATTTTTTCAAAAAAATGTAAGGGGTTACATCGTTAAAATTGTCAAAAATTGGCCAAAAATTCGTGATCGAGTTTTAAATGCAGAATTGTTCGCACTTAAAAACCAAGAAGAAAAACCAAACCAGACTGAAATCGGTTGAGTTTTAGCCAAGTTATGATCAAAAAACCGTTGAAGATTTTTGTCCCAAAAAAAATGGACCCATTTTTTCAAAAAAATGTAAGGGGTTACATCGTTAAAATTGTCAAAAATTGGCCAAAAATTCGTGATCGAGTTTTAAATGCAGAATTGTTTGCACTTAAAAACCAAGAAGAAAAAACCAAACCAGACTGAAATCGGTTGAGTTTTAGCCAAGTTATGATCAAAAAACCGTTGAAGATTTTTGTCCCAAAAAAATGGACCCATTTTTTCAAAAAAATGTAAGGGGTTACATCGTTAAAATTGTCAAAAATTGGCCAAAAATTCGTGATCGAGTTTTAAATGCAGAATTGTTCGCACTTAAAAACCAAGAAGAAAAAACCAAACCAGACTGAAATCGGTTGAGTTTTAGCCAAGTTATGATCAAAAAACCGTTGAAGATTTTTGTCCCAAAAAAAATGGACCCATTTTTTCAAAAAATGTAAGGGGTTACATCGTTAAAATTGTCAAAAATTGGCCAAAAATTCGTGATCGAGTTTTAAATGCAGAATTGTTTGCACTTAAAAACCAAGAAGAAAAAACCAAACCAGACTGAAATCGGTTGAGTTTTAGCCAAGTTATGATCAAAAAACCGTTGAAGATTTTTGTCCCAAAAAAATGGACCCATTTTTTCAAAAAAATGTAAGGGGTTACATCGTTAAAATTGTCAAAAATTGGCCAAAAATTCGTGATCGAGTTTTAAATGCAGAATTGTTTGCACTTAAAAACCAAGAAGAAAACAGCAAACCAGACTGAAATCGGTTGAGTTTTAGCCAAGTTATGATCAAAAAACCGTTGAAGATTTTTGTCCCAAAAAAAATGGACCCATTTTTTTAAAAAAAATGTAAGGGGTTACATCGTTAAAATTGTCAAAAATTGGCCAAAAATTCGTGATCGAGTTTTAAATGCAGAATTGTTTGCACTTAAAAACCAAGAAGAAAACAGCAAACCAGACTGAAATCGGTTGAGTTTTAGCCAAGTTATGATCAAAAAACCGTTGAAGATTTTTGTCCCAAAAAAATGGACCCATTTTTTCAAAAAAATGTAAGGGGTTACATCGTTAAAATTGTCAAAAATTGGCCAAAAATTCGTGATCGAGTTTTAAATGCAGAATTGTTTGCACTTAAAAACCAAGAAGAAAAAACCAAACCAGACTGAAATCGGTTGAGTTTTAGCCAAGTTATGATCAAAAAACCGTTGAAGATTTTTGTCCCAAAAAAATGGACCCATTTTTTCAAAAAAATGTAAGGGGTTACATCGTTAAAATTGTCAAAAATTGGCCAAAAATTCGTGATCGAGTTTTAAATGCAGAATTGTTTGCACTTAAAAACCAAGAAGAAAAAACCAAACCAGACTGAAATCGGTTGAGTTTTAGCCAAGTTATGATCAAAAAACCGTTGAAGATTTTTGTCCAAAAAAATGGACCCATTTTTTCAAAAAAATGTAAGGGGTTACATCGTTAAAATTGTCAAAAATTGGCCAAAAATTCGTGATCGAGTTTTAAATGCAGAATTGTTTGCACTTAAAAACCAAGAAGAAAAAACCAAACCAGACTGAAATCGGTTGAGTTTTAGCCAAGTTATGATCAAAAAACCGTTGAAGATTTTTGTCCCAAAAAAAATGGACCCATTTTTTCAAAAAAATGTAAGGGGTTACATCGTTAAAATTGTCAAAAATTGGCCAAAAATTCGTGATCGAGTTTTAAATGCAGAATTGTTTGCACTTAAAAACCAAGAAGAAAACAGCAAACCAGACTGAAATCGGTTGAGTTTTAGCCAAGTTATGATCAAAAAACCGTTGAAGATTTTTGTCCCAAAAAAAATGGACCCATTTTTTCAAAAAAATGTAAGGGGTTACATCGTTAAAATTGTCAAAAATTGGCCAAAAATTCGTGATCGAGTTTTAAATGCAGAATTGTTCGCACTTAAAAACCAAGAAGAAAAAACCAAACCAGACTGAAATCGGTTGAGTTTTAGCCAAGTTATGATCAAAAAACCGTTGAAGATTTTTGTCCCAAAAAAATGGACCCATTTTTTCAAAAAAATGTAAGGGGTTACATCGTTAAAATTGTCAAAAATTGGCCAAAAATTCGTGATCGAGTTTTAAATGCAGAATTGTTTGCACTTAAAAACCAAGAAGAAAACAGCAAACCAGACTGAAATCGGTTGAGTTTTAGCCAAGTTATGATCAAAAAACCGTTGAAGATTTTTGTCCCAAAAAAATGGACCCATTTTTTCAAAAAATGTAAGGGGTTACATCGTTAAAATTGTCAAAAATTGGCCAAAAATTCGTGATCGAGTTTTAAATGCAGAATTGTTTGCACTTAAAAACCAAGAAGAAAAAACCAAACCAGACTGAAATCGGTTGAGTTTTAGCCAAGTTATGATCAAAAAACCGTTGAAGATTTTTGTCCCAAAAAAATGGACCCATTTTTTCAAAAAATGTAAGGGGTTACATCGTTAAAATTGTCAAAAATTGGCCAAAAATTCGTGATCGAGTTTTAAATGCAGAATTGTTTGCACTTAAAAACCAAGAAGAAAAAACCAAACCAGACTGAAATCGGTTGAGTTTTAGCCAAGTTATGATCAAAAAACCGTTGAAGATTTTTGTCCCAAAAAAATGGACCCATTTTTTCAAAAAAATGTAAGGGGTTACATCGTTAAAATTGTCAAAAATTGGCCAAAAATTCGTGATCGAGTTTTAAATGCAGAATTGTTCGCACTTAAAAACCAAGAAGAAAACAGCAAACCAGACTGAAATCGGTTGAGTTTTAGCCAAGTTATGATCAAAAAACCGTTGAAGATTTTTGTCCCAAAAAAATGGACCCATTTTTTCAAAAAATGTAAGGGGTTACATCGTTAAAATTGTCAAAAATTGGCCAAAAATTCGTGATCGAGTTTTAAATGCAGAATTGTTTGCACTTAAAAACCAAGAAGAAAAACACCAAACCAGACTGAAATCGGTTGAGTTTTAGCCAAGTTATGATCAAAAAACCGTTGAAGATTTTTGTCCCAAAAAAAATGGACCCATTTTTTCAAAAAAATGTAAGGGGTTACATCGTTAAAATTGTCAAAAATTGGCCAAAAATTCGTGATCGAGTTTTAAATGCAGAATTGTTCGCACTTAAAAACCAAGAAGAAAAAACCAAACCAGACTGAAATCGGTTGAGTTTTAGCCAAGTTATGATCAAAAAACCGTTGAAGATTTTTGTCCCAAAAAAAATGGACCCATTTTTTCAAAAAAATGTAAGGGGTTACATCGTTAAAATTGTCAAAAATTGGCCAAAAATTCGTGATCGAGTTTTAAATGCAGAATTGTTTGCACTTAAAAACCAAGAAGAAAACAGCAAACCAGACTGAAATCGGTTGAGTTTTAGCCAAGTTATGATCAAAAAACCGTTGAAGATTTTTGTCCCAAAAAAATGGACCCATTTTTTCAAAAAAATGTAAGGGGTTACATCGTTAAAATTGTCAAAAATTGGCCAAAAATTCGTGATCGAGTTTTAAATGCAGAATTGTTTGCACTTAAAAACCAAGAAGAAAACAGCAAACCAGACTGAAATCGGTTGAGTTTTAGCCAAGTTATGATCAAAAAACCGTTGAAGATTTTTGTCCCAAAAAAATGGACCCATTTTTTCAAAAAAATGTAAGGGGTTACATCGTTAAAATTGTCAAAAATTGGCCAAAAATTCGTGATCGAGTTTTAAATGCAGAATTGTTTGCACTTAAAAACCAAGAAGAAAACAGCAAACCAGACTGAAATCGGTTGAGTTTTAGCCAAGTTATGATCAAAAAACCGTTGAAGATTTTTGTCCCAAAAAAATGGACCCATTTTTTCAAAAAAATGTAAGGGGTTACATCGTTAAAATTGTCAAAAATTGGCCAAAAATTCGTGATCGAGTTTTAAATGCAGAATTGTTTGCACTTAAAAACCAAGAAGAAAAACACAAACCAGACTGAAATCGGTTGAGTTTTAGCCAAGTTATGATCAAAAAACCGTTGAAGATTTTTGTCCCAAAAAAATGGACCCATTTTTTCAAAAAAATGTAAGGGGTTACATCGTTAAAATTGTCAAAAATTGGCCAAAAATTCGTGATCGAGTTTTAAATGCAGAATTGTTTGCACTTAAAAACCAAGAAGAAAACAGCAAACCAGACTGAAATCGGTTGAGTTTTAGCCAAGTTATGATCAAAAAACCGTTGAAGATTTTTGTCCCAAAAAAATGGACCCATTTTTTCAAAAAAATGTAAGGGGTTACATCGTTAAAATTGTCAAAAATTGGCCAAAAATTCGTGATCGAGTTTTAAATGCAGAATTGTTTGCACTTAAAAACCAAGAAGAAAACAGCAAACCAGACTGAAATCGGTTGAGTTTTAGCCAAGTTATGATCAAAAAACCGTTGAAGATTTTTGTCCAAAAAAATGGACCCATTTTTTCAAAAAAATGTAAGGGGTTACATCGTTAAAATTGTCAAAAATTGGCCAAAAATTCGTGATCGAGTTTTAAATGCAGAATTGTTTGCACTTAAAAACCAAGAAGAAAACAGCAAACCAGACTGAAATCGGTTGAGTTTTAGCCAAGTTATGATCAAAAAACCGTTGAAGATTTTTGTCCCAAAAAAATGGACCCATTTTTTCAAAATAATGTAAGGGGTTACATCGTTAAAATTGTCAAAAATTGGCCAAAAATTCGTGATCGAGTTTTAAATGCAGAATTGTTTGCACTTAAAAACCAAGAAGAAAACAGCAAACCAGACTGAAATCGGTTGAGTTTTAGCCAAGTTATGATCAAAAAACCGTTGAAGATTTTTGTCCCAAAAAAAGGGACCCATTTTTTCAAAAAAATGTAAGGGGTTACATCGTTAAAATTGTCAAAAATTGGCCAAAAATTCGTGATCGAGTTTTAAATGCAGAATTGTTTGCACTTAAAAACCAAGAAGAAAACACCAAACCAGACTGAAATCGGTTGAGTTTTAGCCAAGTTATGATCAAAAAACCGTTGAAGATTTTTGTCCCAAAAAAATGGACCCATTTTTTCAAAAAAATGTAAGGGGTTACATCGTTAAAATTGTCAAAAATTGGCCAAAAATTCGTGATCGAGTTTTAAATGCAGAATTGTTTGCACGTAAAAACCAAGAAGAAAAAACCAAACCAGACTGAAATCGGTTGAGTTTTAGCCAAGTTATGATCAAAAAACCGTTGAAGATTTTTGTCCCAAAAAAATGGACCCATTTTTTCAAAAAAATGTAAGGGGTTACATCGTTAAAATTGTCAAAAATTGGCCAAAAATTCGTGATCGAGTTTTAAATGCAGAATTGTTTGCACTTAAAAACCAAGAAGAAAAAACCAAACCAGACTGAAATCGGTTGAGTTTTAGCCAAGTTATGATCAAAAAACCGTTGAAGATTTTTGTCCCAAAAAAATGGACCCATTTTTTCAAAAAAATGTAAGGGGTTACATCGTTAAAATTGTCAAAAATTGGCCAAAAATTCGTGATCGAGTTTTAAATGCAGAATTGTTCGCATGCACTTAAAAACCAAGAAGAAAAAACCAAACCAGACTGAAATCGGTTGAGTTTTAGCCAAGTTATGATCAAAAAACCGTTGAAGATTTTTGTCCCAAAAAAATGGACCCATTTTTTCAAAAAAATGTAAGGGGTTACATCGTTAAAATTGTCAAAAATTGGCCAAAAATTCGTGATCGAGTTTTAAATGCAGAATTGTTTGCACTTAAAAACCAAGAAGAAAAAACCAAACCCCACTGAAATCGGTTGAGTTTTAGCCAAGTTATGATCAAAAAACCGTTGAAGATTTTTGTCCCAAAAAAAGGGACCCATTTTTTTCAAAAAAATGTAAGGGGTTACATCGTTAAAATTGTCAAAAATTGGCCAAAAATTCGTGATCGAGTTTTAAATGCAGAATTGTTTGCACTTAAAAACCAAGAAGAAAACAGCAAACCAGACTGAAATCGGTTGAGTTTTAGCCAAGTTATGATCAAAAAACCGTTGAAGATTTTTGTCCCAAAAAAAGGGACCCATTTTTTCAAAAAAATGTAAGGGGTTACATCGTTAAAATTGTCAAAAATTGGCCAAAAATTCGTGATCGAGTTTTAAATGCAGAATTGTTTGCACTTAAAAACCAAGAAGAAAAAACCAAACCAGACTGAAATCGGTTGAGTTTTAGCCAAGTTATGATCAAAAAACCGTTGAAGATTTTTGTCCCAAAAAAAATGGACCCATTTTTTCAAAAAAATGTAAGGGGTTACATCGTTAAAATTGTCAAAAATTGGCCAAAAATTCGTGATCGAGTTTTAAATGCAGAATTGTTTGCACTTAAAAACCAAGAAGAAAAAACCAAACCAGACTGAAATCGGTTGAGTTTTAGCCAAGTTATGATCAAAAAACCGTTGAAGATTTTTGTCCCAAAAAAATGGACCCATTTTTTCAAAAAAATGTAAGGGGTTACATCGTTAAAATTGTCAAAAATTGGCCAAAAATTCGTGATCGAGTTTTAAATGCAGAATTGTTTGCACTTAAAAACCAAGAAGAAAAAACCAAACCCCACTGAAATCGGTTGAGTTTTAGCCAAGTTATGATCAAAAAACCGTTGAAGATTTTTGTCCCAAAAAAAGGGACCCATTTTTTCAAAAAAATGTAAGGGGTTACATCGTTAAAATTGTCAAAAATTGGCCAAAAATTCGTGATCGAGTTTTAAATGCAGAATTGTTTGCACTTAAAAACCAAGAAGAAAAAACCAAACCAGACTGAAATCGGTTGAGTTTTAGCCAAGTTATGATCAAAAAACCGTTGAAGATTTTTGTCCCAAAAAAATGGACCCATTTTTTCAAAAAAATGTAAGGGGTTACATCGTTAAAATTGTCAAAAATTGGCCAAAAATTCGTGATCGAGTTTTAAATGCAGAATTGTTTGCACTTAAAAACCAAGAAGAAAAAACCAAACCCCACTGAAATCGGTTGAGTTTTAGCCAAGTTATGATCAAAAAACCGTTGAAGATTTTTGTCCCAAAAAAAGGGACCCATTTTTTCAAAAAAATGTAAGGGGTTACATCGTTAAAATTGTCAAAAATTGGCCAAAAATTCGTGATCGAGTTTTAAATGCAGAATTGTTTGCACTTAAAAACCAAGAAGAAAAAACCAAACCAGACTGAAATCGGTTGAGTTTTAGCCAAGTTATGATCAAAAAACCGTTGAAGATTTTTGTCCCAAAAAAAGGGACCCATTTTTTCAAAAAAATGTAAGGGGTTACATCGTTAAAATTGTCAAAAATTGGCCCAAAAATTCGTGATCGAGTTTTAAATGCAGAATTGTTTGCACTTAAAAACCAAGAAGAAAAAACCAAACCCCGCTGAAATCGGTTGAGTTTTAGCCAAGTTATGATCAAAAAACCGTTGAAGATTTTTGTCCCAAAAAAATGGACCCATTTTTTCAAAAAAATGTAAGGGGTTACATCGTTAAAATTGTCAAAAATTGGCCAAAAATTCGTGATCGAGTTTTAAATGCAGAATTGTTTGCACTTAAAAACCAAGAAGAAAAAACCAAACCCCACTGAAATCGGTTGAGTTTTAGCCAAGTTATGATCAAAAAACCGTTGAAGATTTTTGTCCCAAAAAAAGGGACCCATTTTTTCAAAAAAATGTAAGGGGTTACATCGTTAAAATTGTCAAAAATTGGCCAAAAATTCGTGATCGAGTTTTAAATGCAGAATTGTTTGCACTTAAAAACCAAGAAGAAAAAACCAAACCCCGCTGAAATCGGTTGAGTTTTAGCCAAGTTATGATCAAAAAACCGTTGAAGATTTTTGTCCCAAAAAAAGGGACCCATTTTTTCAAAAAAATGTAAGGGGTTACATCGTTAAAATTGTCAAAAATTGGCCAAAAATTCGTGATCGAGTTTTAAATGCAGAATTGTTTGCACTTAAAAACCAAGAAGAAAAACCAAACCAGACTGAAATCGGTTGAGTTTTAGCCAAGTTATGATCAAAAAACCGTTGAAGATTTTTGTCCCAAAAAAAATGGACCCATTTTTTTCAAAAAAATGTAAGGGGTTACATCGTTAAAATTGTCAAAAATTGGCCAAAAATTCGTGATCGAGTTTTAAATGCAGAATTGTTTGCACTTAAAAACCAAGAAGAAAAAACCAAACCCGACTGAAATCGGTTGAGTTTTGGCCAAGTTATGATCAAAAAACTGTTCAAGATTTTTGTCCCAAAAAAATGGACCCATTTTTTCAAAAAAATTTAAGGGGTTACATCGTTAAAATTGTCAAAAATTGGCCAAAAATTCGTGATCGAGTTTTAAATGCAGAATTGTTTGCACTTAAAAACCAAGAAGAAAAAACCAAACCAGACTGAAATCGGTTGAGTTTTAGCCAAGTTATGATCAAAAAACCGTTGAAGATTTTTGTCCCAAAAAAATGGACCCATTTTTTCAAAAAAATGTAAGGGGTTACATCGTTAAAATTGTCAAAAATTGGCCAAAAATTCGTGATCGAGTTTTAAATGCAGAATTGTTTGCACTTAAAAACCAAGAAGAAAAAACCAAACCCCACTGAAATCGGTTGAGTTTTAGCCAAGTTATGATCAAAAAACCGTTGAAGATTTTTGTCCCAAAAAAAGGGACCCATTTTTTCAAAAAAATGTAAGGGGTTACATCGTTAAAATTGTCAAAAATTGGCCAAAAATTCGTGATCGAGTTTTAAATGCAGAATTGTTTGCACTTAAAAACCAAGAAGAAAAAACCAAACCAGACTGAAATCGGTTGAGTTTTAGCCAAGTTATGATCAAAAAACCGTTGAAGATTTTTGTCCCAAAAAAAGGGACCCATTTTTTCAAAAAAATGTAAGGGGTTACATCGTTAAAATTGTCAAAAATTGGCCAAAAATTCGTGATCGAGTTTTAAATGCAGAATTGTTTGCACTTAAAAACCAAGAAGAAAAAACCAAACCAGACTGAAATCGGTTGAGTTTTAGCCAAGTTATGATCAAAAAACCGTTGAAGATTTTTGTCCCAAAAAAATGGACCCATTTTTTCAAAAAAATGTAAGGGGTTACATCGTTAAAATTGTCAAAAATTGGCCAAAAATTCGTGATCGAGTTTTAAATGCAGAATTGTTTGCACTTAAAAACCAAGAAGAAAAACCAAACCAGACTGAAATCGGTTGAGTTTTAGCCAAGTTATGATCAAAAAACCGTTGAAGATTTTTGTCCCAAAAAAAGGGACCCATTTTTTCAAAAAAATGTAAGGGGTTACATCGTTAAAATTGTCAAAAATTGGCCAAAAATTCGTGATCGAGTTTTAAATGCAGAATTGTTTGCACTTAAAAACCAAGAAGAAAAAACCAAACCAGACTGAAATCGGTTGAGTTTTAGCCAAGTTATGATCAAAAAACCGTTGAAGATTTTTGTCCCAAAAAAAGGGACCCATTTTTTCAAAAAAATGTAAGGGGTTACATCGTTAAAATTGTCAAAAATTGGCCAAAAATTCGTGATCGAGTTTTAAATGCAGAATTGTTTGCACTTAAAAACCAAGAAGAAAAAACCAAACCAGACTGAAATCGGTTGAGTTTTAGCCAAGTTATGATCAAAAAACCGTTGAAGATTTTTGTCCCAAAAAAAGGGACCCATTTTTTCAAAAAAATGTAAGGGGTTACATCGTTAAAATTGTCAAAAATTGGCCAAAAATTCGTGATCGAGTTTTAAATGCAGAATTGTTTGCACTTAAAAACCAAGAAGAAAAAACCAAACCAGACTGAAATCGGTTGAGTTTTAGCCAAGTTATGAACAAAAAACCGTTGAAGATTTTTGTCCCAAAAAAATGGACCCATTTTTTAAAAAAATCGTAAGGGGTTACATCGTTAAAATTGTCAAAAATTGGCCAAAAATTCGTGATCGAGTTTTAAATGCAGAATTGTTTGCACTTAAAAACCAAGAAGAAAACAGCAAACCAGACTGAAATCGGTTGAGTTTTAGCCAAGTTATGATCAAAAAACCGTTGAAGATTTTTGTCCCAAAAAAAGGGACCCATTTTTTTCAAAAAAATGTAAGGGGTTACATCGTTAAAATTGTCAAAAATTGGCCAAAAATTCGTGATCGAGTTTTAAATGCAGAATTGTTTGCACTTAAAAACCAAGAAGAAAAAACCAAACCAGACTGAAATCGGTTGAGTTTTAGCCAAGTTATGATCAAAAAACCGTTGAAGATTTTTGTCCCAAAAAAATGGACCCATTTTTTCAAAAAAATGTAAGGGGTTACATCGTTAAAATTGTCAAAAATTGGCCAAAAATTCGTGATCGAGTTTTAAATGCAGAATTGTTTGCACTTAAAAACCAAGAAGAAAAAACCAAACCAGACTGAAATCGGTTGAGTTTTAGCCAAGTTATGATCAAAAAACCGTTGAAGATTTTTGTCCCAAAAAAAATGGACCCATTTTTTTCAAAAAAATGTAAGGGGTTACATCGTTAAAATTGTCAAAAATTGGCCAAAAATTCGTGATCGAGTTTTAAATGCAGAATTGTTTGCACTTAAAAACCAAGAAGAAAACAGCAAACCAGACTGAAATCGGTTGAGTTTTAGCCAAGTTATGATCAAAAAACCGTTGAAGATTTTTGTCCCAAAAAAAGGGACCCATTTTTTCAAAAAAATGTAAGGGGTTACATCGTTAAAATTGTCAAAAATTGGCCAAAAATTCGTGATCGAGTTTTAAATGCAGAATTGTTTGCACTTAAAAACCAAGAAGAAAAAACCAAACCAGACTGAAATCGGTTGAGTTTTAGCCAAGTTATGATCAAAAAACCGTTGAAGATTTTTGTCCCAAAAAAAATGGACCCATTTTTTCAAAAAAATGTAAGGGGTTACATCGTTAAAATTGTCAAAAATTGGCCAAAAATTCGTGATCGAGTTTTAAATGCAGAATTGTTTGCACTTAAAAACCAAGAAGAAAAAACCAAACCAGACTGAAATCGGTTGAGTTTTAGCCAAGTTATGATCAAAAAACCGTTGAAGATTTTTGTCCCAAAAAAAATGGACCCATTTTTTCAAAAAAATGTAAGGGGTTACATCGTTAAAATTGTCAAAAATTGGCCAAAAATTCGTGATCGAGTTTTAAATGCAGAATTGTTTGCACTTAAAAACCAAGAAGAAAAAACCAAACCAGACTGAAATCGGTTGAGTTTTAGCCAAGTTATGATCAAAAAACCGTTGAAGATTTTTGTCCCAAAAAAAGGGACCCATTTTTTCAAAAAAATGTAAGGGGTTACATCGTTAAAATTGTCAAAAATTGGCCAAAAATTCGTGATCGAGTTTTAAATGCAGAATTGTTTGCACTTAAAAACCAAGAAGAAAAAACCAAACCCCGCTGAAATCGGTTGAGTTTTAGCCAAGTTATGATCAAAAAACCGTTGAAGATTTTTGTCCCAAAAAAAGGGACCCATTTTTTCAAAAAAATGTAAGGGGTTACATCGTTAAAATTGTCAAAAATTGGCCAAAAATTCGTGATCGAGTTTTAAATGCAGAATTGTTTGCACTTAAAAACCAAGAAGAAAAACACCAAACCAGACTGAAATCGGTTGAGTTTTAGCCAAGTTATGATCAAAAAACCGTTGAAGATTTTTGTCCCAAAAAAAGGGACCCATTTTTTCAAAAAAATGTAAGGGGTTACATCGTTAAAATTGTCAAAAATTGGCCAAAAATTCGTGATCGAGTTTTAAATGCAGAATTGTTTGCACTTAAAAACCAAGAAGAAAAAACCAAACCAGACTGAAATCGGTTGAGTTTTAGCCAAGTTATGATCAAAAAACCGTTGAAGATTTTTGTCCCAAAAAAAGGGACCCATTTTTTCAAAAAAATGTAAGGGGTTACATCGTTAAAATTGTCAAAAATTGGCCAAAAATTCGTGATCGAGTTTTAAATGCAGAATTGTTTGCACTTAAAAACCAAGAAGAAAAAACCAAACCAGACTGAAATCGGTTGAGTTTTAGCCAAGTTATGATCAAAAAACCGTTGAAGATTTTTGTCCCAAAAAAATGGACCCATTTTTTCAAAAAAATGTAAGGGGTTACATCGTTAAAATTGTCAAAAATTGGCCAAAAATTCGTGATCGAGTTTTAAATGCAGAATTGTTTGCACTTAAAAACCAAGAAGAAAAAACCAAACCAGACTGAAATCGGTTGAGTTTTAGCCAAGTTATGATCAAAAAACCGTTGAAGATTTTTGTCCAAAAAAATGGACCCATTTTTTCAAAAAAATGTAAGGGGTTACATCGTTAAAATTGTCAAAAATTGGCCAAAAATTCGTGATCGAGTTTTAAATGCAGAATTGTTTGCACTTAAAAACCAAGAAGAAAACAGCAAACCAGACTGAAATCGGTTGAGTTTTAGCCAAGTTATGATCAAAAAACCGTTGAAGATTTTTGTCCAAAAAAAATGGACCCATTTTTTCAAAAAAATGTAAGGGGTTACATCGTTAAAATTGTCAAAAATTGGCCAAAAATTCGTGATCGAGTTTTAAATGCAGAATTGTTTGCACTTAAAAACCAAGAAGAAAACAGCAAACCAGACTGAAATCGGTTGAGTTTTAGCCAAGTTATGATCAAAAAACCGTTGAAGATTTTTGTCCCAAAAAAATTGACCCATTTTTTCAAAAAAATGTAAGGGGTTACATCGTTAAAATTGTCAAAAATTGGCCAAAAATTCGTGATCGAGTTTTAAATGCAGAATTGTTTGCACTTAAAAACCAAGAAGAAAACAGCAAACCAGACTGAAATCGGTTGAGTTTTAGCCAAGTTATGATCAAAAAACCGTTGAAGATTTTTGTCCCAAAAAAAGGGACCCATTTTTTCAAAAAAATGTAAGGGGTTACATCGTTAAAATTGTCAAAAATTGGCCAAAAATTCGTGATCGAGTTTTAAATGCAGAATTGTTTGCACTTAAAAACCAAGAAGAAAAAACCAAACCAGACTGAAATCGGTTGAGTTTTAGCCAAGTTATGATCAAAAAACCGTTGAAGATTTTTGTCCCAAAAAAAGGGACCCATTTTTTCAAAAAAATGTAAGGGGTTACATCGTTAAAATTGTCAAAAATTGGCCAAAAATTCGTGATCGAGTTTTAAATGCAGAATTGTTTGCACTTAAAAACCAAGAAGAAAAAACCAAACCAGACTGAAATCGGTTGAGTTTTAGCCAAGTTATGATCAAAAAACCGTTGAAGATTTTTGTCCCAAAAAAATGGACCCATTTTTTTCAAAAAAATGTAAGGGGTTACATCGTTAAAATTGTCAAAAATTGGCCAAAAATTCGTGATCGAGTTTTAAATGCAGAATTGTTTGCACTTAAAAACCAAGAAGAAAACAGCAAACCAGACTGAAATCGGTTGAGTTTTAGCCAAGTTATGATCAAAAAACCGTTGAAGATTTTTGTCCCAAAAAAATGGACCCATTTTTTCAAAAAAATGTAAGGGGGTTACATCGTTAAAATTGTCAAAAATTGGCCAAAAATTCGTGATCGAGTTTTAAATGCAGAATTGTTTGCACTTAAAAACCAAGAAGAAAAAACCAAACCCCGCTGAAATCGGTTGAGTTTTAGCCAAGTTATGATCAAAAAACCGTTGAAGATTTTTGTCCCAAAAAAAAGGGACCCATTTTTTCAAAAAAATGTAAGGGGTTACATCGTTAAAATTGTCAAAAATTGGCCAAAAATTCGTGATCGAGTTTTAAATGCAGAATTGTTTGCACTTAAAAACCAAGAAGAAAACAGCAAACCAGACTGAAATCGGTTGAGTTTTAGCCAAGTTATGATCAAAAAACCGTTGAAGATTTTTGTCCCAAAAAAAGGGACCCATTTTTTCAAAAAAATGTAAGGGGTTACATCGTTAAAATTGTCAAAAATTGGCCAAAAATTCGTGATCGAGTTTTAAATGCAGAATTGTTTGCACTTAAAAACCAAGAAGAAAAACACCAAACCAGACTGAAATCGGTTGAGTTTTAGCCAAGTTATGATCAAAAAACCGTTGAAGATTTTTGTCCCAAAAAAAGGGACCCATTTTTTCAAAAAAATGTAAGGGGTTACATCGTTAAAATTGTCAAAAATTGGCCAAAAATTCGTGATCGAGTTTTAAATGCAGAATTGTTTGCACTTAAAAACCAAGAAGAAAAAACCAAACCAGACTGAAATCGGTTGAGTTTTAGCCAAGTTATGATCAAAAAACCGTTGAAGATTTTTGTCCCAAAAAAAGGGACCCATTTTTTCAAAAAAATGTAAGGGGTTACATCGTTAAAATTGTCAAAAATTGGCCAAAAATTCGTGATCGAGTTTTAAATGCAGAATTGTTTGCACTTAAAAACCAAGAAGAAAAAACCAAACCAGACTGAAATCGGTTGAGTTTTAGCCAAGTTATGATCAAAAAACCGTTGAAGATTTTTGTCCCAAAAAAAGGGACCCATTTTTTAAAAAAAATGTAAGGGGTTACATCGTTAAAATTGTCAAAAATTGGCCAAAAATTCGTGATCGAGTTTTAAATGCAGAATTGTTTGCACTTAAAAACCAAGAAGAAAAAACCAAACCAGACTGAAATCGGTTGAGTTTTAGCCAAGTTATGATCAAAAAACCGTTGAAGATTTTTGTCCCAAAAAAAAGGGACCCATTTTTTCAAAAAAATGTAAGGGGTTACATCGTTAAAATTGTCAAAAATTGGCCAAAAATTCGTGATCGAGTTTTAAATGCAGAATTGTTTGCACTTAAAAACCAAGAAGAAAAAACCAAACCAGACTGAAATCGGTTGAGTTTTAGCCAAGTTATGATCAAAAAACCGTTGAAGATTTTTGTCCCAAAAAAAGGGACCCATTTTTTTCAAAAAAATGTAAGGGGTTACATCGTTAAAATTGTCAAAAATTGGCCAAAAATTCGTGATCGAGTTTTAAATGCAGAATTGTTTGCACTTAAAAACCAAGAAGAAAAAACCAAACCAGACTGAAATCGGTTGAGTTTTAGCCAAGTTATGATCAAAAAACCGTTGAAGATTTTTGTCCCAAAAAAAGGGACCCATTTTTTCAAAAAAATGTAAGGGGTTACATCGTTAAAATTGTCAAAAATTGGCCAAAAATTCGTGATCGAGTTTTAAATGCAGAATTGTTTGCACTTAAAAACCAAGAAGAAAAAACCAAACCAGACTGAAATCGGTTGAGTTTTAGCCAAGTTATGATCAAAAAACCGTTGAAGATTTTTGTCCCAAAAAAAGGGACCCATTTTTTCAAAAAAATGTAAGGGGTTACATCGTTAAAATTGTCAAAAATTGGCCAAAAATTCGTGATCGAGTTTTAAATGCAGAATTGTTTGCACTTAAAAACCAAGAAGAAAAAACCAAACCAGACTGAAATCGGTTGAGTTTTAGCCAAGTTATGATCAAAAAACCGTTGAAGATTTTTGTCCCAAAAAAAGGGACCCATTTTTTCAAAAAAATGTAAGGGGTTACATCGTTAAAATTGTCAAAAATTGGCCAAAAATTCGTGATCGAGTTTTAAATGCAGAATTGTTTGCACTTAAAAACCAAGAAGAAAAAACCAAACCAGACTGAAATCGGTTGAGTTTTAGCCAAGTTATGATCAAAAAACCGTTGAAGATTTTTGTCCCAAAAAAAGGGACCCATTTTTTCAAAAAAATGTAAGGGGTTACATCGTTAAAATTGTCAAAAATTGGCCAAAAATTCGTGATCGAGTTTTAAATGCAGAATTGTTTGCACTTAAAAACCAAGAAGAAAAAACCAAACCAGACTGAAATCGGTTGAGTTTTAGCCAAGTTATGATCAAAAAACCGTTGAAGATTTTTGTCCCAAAAAAAGGGACCCATTTTTTCAAAAAAATGTAAGGGGTTACATCGTTAAAATTGTCAAAAATTGGCCAAAAATTCGTGATCGAGTTTTAAATGCAGAATTGTTTGCACTTAAAAACCAAGAAGAAAAACACCAAACCAGACTGAAATCGGTTGAGTTTTAGCCAAGTTATGATCAAAAAACCGTTGAAGATTTTTGTCCAAAAAAAGGGACCCATTTTTTCAAAAAAATGTAAGGGGTTACATCGTTAAAATTGTCAAAAATTGGCCAAAAATTCGTGATCGAGTTTTAAATGCAGAATTGTTTGCACTTAAAAACCAAGAAGAAAAAACCAAACCAGACTGAAATCGGTTGAGTTTTAGCCAAGTTATGATCAAAAAACCGTTGAAGATTTTTGTCCCAAAAAAAGGGACCCATTTTTTCAAAAAAATGTAAGGGGTTACATCGTTAAAATTGTCAAAAATTGGCCAAAAATTCGTGATCGAGTTTTAAATGCAGAATTGTTTGCACTTAAAAACCAAGAAGAAAAAACCAAACCAGACTGAAATCGGTTGAGTTTTAGCCAAGTTATGATCAAAAAACCGTTGAAGATTTTTGTCCCAAAAAAAGGGACCCATTTTTTCAAAAAAATGTAAGGGGTTACATCGTTAAAATTGTCAAAAATTGGCCAAAAATTCGTGATCGAGTTTTAAATGCAGAATTGTTTGCACTTAAAAACCAAGAAGAAAAAACCAAACCAGACTGAAATCGGTTGAGTTTTAGCCAAGTTATGATCAAAAAACCGTTGAAGATTTTTGTCCCAAAAAAAGGGACCCATTTTTTCAAAAAAATGTAAGGGGTTACATCGTTAAAATTGTCAAAAATTGGCCAAAAATTCGTGATCGAGTTTTAAATGCAGAATTGTTTGCACTTAAAAACCAAGAAGAAAAAACCAAACCAGACTGAAATCGGTTGAGTTTTAGCCAAGTTATGATCAAAAAACCGTTGAAGATTTTTGTCCCAAAAAAAGGGACCCATTTTTTCAAAAAAATGTAAGGGGTTACATCGTTAAAATTGTCAAAAATTGGCCAAAAATTCGTGATCGAGTTTTAAATGCAGAATTGTTTGCACTTAAAAACCAAGAAGAAAAAACCAAACCAGACTGAAATCGGTTGAGTTTTAGCCAAGTTATGATCAAAAAACCGTTGAAGATTTTTGTCCCAAAAAAAGGGACCCATTTTTTCAAAAAAATGTAAGGGGTTACATCGTTAAAATTGTCAAAAATTGGCCAAAAATTCGTGATCGAGTTTTAAATGCAGAATTGTTTGCACTTAAAAACCAAGAAGAAAAAACCAAACCAGACTGAAATCGGTTGAGTTTTAGCCAAGTTATGATCAAAAAACCGTTGAAGATTTTTGTCCCAAAAAAAGGGACCCATTTTTTCAAAAAAATGTAAGGGGTTACATCGTTAAAATTGTCAAAAATTGGCCAAAAATTCGTGATCGAGTTTTAAATGCAGAATTGTTTGCACTTAAAAACCAAGAAGAAAAAACCAAACCAGACTGAAATCGGTTGAGTTTTAGCCAAGTTATGATCAAAAAACCGTTGAAGATTTTTGTCCCAAAAAAAGGGACCCATTTTTTCAAAAAAATGTAAGGGGTTACATCGTTAAAATTGTCAAAAATTGGCCAAAAATTCGTGATCGAGTTTTAAATGCAGAATTGTTTGCACTTAAAAACCAAGAAGAAAAAACCAAACCCCGCTGAAATCGGTTGAGTTTTAGCCAAGTTATGATCAAAAAACCGTTGAAGATTTTTGTCCCAAAAAAAGGGACCCATTTTTTCAAAAAAATGTAAGGGGTTACATCGTTAAAATTGTCAAAAATTGGCCAAAAATTCGTGATCGAGTTTTAAATGCAGAATTGTTTGCACTTAAAAACCAAGAAGAAAAAACCAAACCAGACTGAAATCGGTTGAGTTTTAGCCAAGTTATGATCAAAAAACCGTTGAAGATTTTTGTCCCAAAAAAAGGGACCCATTTTTTCAAAAAAATGTAAGGGGTTACATCGTTAAAATTGTCAAAAATTGGCCAAAAATTCGTGATCGAGTTTTAAATGCAGAATTGTTTGCACTTAAAAACCAAGAAGAAAAAACCAAACCCCGCTGAAATCGGTTGAGTTTTAGCCAAGTTATGATCAAAAAACCGTTGAAGATTTTTGTCCCAAAAAAAGGGACCCATTTTTTCAAAAAAATGTAAGGGGTTACATCGTTAAAATTGTCAAAAATTGGCCAAAAATTCGTGATCGAGTTTTAAATGCAGAATTGTTTGCACTTAAAAACCAAGAAGAAAAAACCAAACCAGACTGAAATCGGTTGAGTTTTAGCCAAGTTATGATCAAAAAACCGTTGAAGATTTTTGTCCCAAAAAAAGGGACCCATTTTTTCAAAAAAATGTAAGGGGTTACATCGTTAAAATTGTCAAAAATTGGCCAAAAATTCGTGATCGAGTTTTAAATGCAGAATTGTTTGCACTTAAAAACCAAGAAGAAAAAACCAAACCAGACTGAAATCGGTTGAGTTTTAGCCAAGTTATGATCAAAAAACCGTTGAAGATTTTTGTCCCAAAAAAAGGGACCCATTTTTTCAAAAAAATGTAAGGGGTTACATCGTTAAAATTGTCAAAAATTGGCCAAAAATTCGTGATCGAGTTTTAAATGCAGAATTGTTTGCACTTAAAAACCAAGAAGAAAAAACCAAACCAGACTGAAATCGGTTGAGTTTTAGCCAAGTTATGATCAAAAAACCGTTGAAGATTTTTGTCCCAAAAAAAGGGACCCATTTTTTCAAAAAAATGTAAGGGGTTACATCGTTAAAATTGTCAAAAATTGGCCAAAAATTCGTGATCGAGTTTTAAATGCAGAATTGTTTGCACTTAAAAACCAAGAAGAAAAAACCAAACCAGACTGAAATCGGTTGAGTTTTAGCCAAGTTATGATCAAAAAACCGTTGAAGATTTTTGTCCCAAAAAAAGGGACCCATTTTTTCAAAAAAATGTAAGGGGTTACATCGTTAAAATTGTCAAAAATTGGCCAAAAATTCGTGATCGAGTTTTAAATGCAGAATTGTTTGCACTTAAAAACCAAGAAGAAAAAACCAAACCAGACTGAAATCGGTTGAGTTTTAGCCAAGTTATGATCAAAAAACCGTTGAAGATTTTTGTCCCAAAAAAAGGGACCCATTTTTTTCAAAAAAATGTAAGGGGTTACATCGTTAAAATTGTCAAAAATTGGCCAAAAATTCGTGATCGAGTTTTAAATGCAGAATTGTTTGCACTTAAAAACCAAGAAGAAAAAACCAAACCCCACTGAAATCGGTTGAGTTTTAGCCAAGTTATGATCAAAAAACCGTTGAAGATTTTTGTCCCAAAAAAAGGGACCCATTTTTTCAAAAAAATGTAAGGGGTTACATCGTTAAAATTGTCAAAAATTGGCCAAAAATTCGTGATCGAGTTTTAAATGCAGAATTGTTTGCACTTAAAAACCAAGAAGAAAAAACCAAACCAGACTGAAATCGGTTGAGTTTTAGCCAAGTTATGATCAAAAAACCGTTGAAGATTTTTGTCCCAAAAAAAGGGACCCATTTTTTTCAAAAAAATGTAAGGGGTTACATCGTTAAAATTGTCAAAAATTGGCCAAAAATTCGTGATCGAGTTTTAAATGCAGAATTGTTTGCACTTAAAAACCAAGAAGAAAAAACCAAACCCCACTGAAATCGGTTGAGTTTTAGCCAAGTTATGATCAAAAAACCGTTGAAGATTTTTGTCCCAAAAAAAGGGACCCATTTTTTTCAAAAAAATGTAAGGGGTTACATCGTTAAAATTGTCAAAAATTGGCCAAAAATTCGTGATCGAGTTTTAAATGCAGAATTGTTTGCACTTAAAAACCAAGAAGAAAAAACCAAACCAGACTGAAATCGGTTGAGTTTTAGCCAAGTTATGATCAAAAAACCGTTGAAGATTTTTGTCCCAAAAAAAGGGACCCATTTTTCAAATAAGGGACCCATTTTTTCAAAAAATGTAAGGGGTTACATCGTTAAAATTGTCAAAAATTGGCCAAAAATTCGTGATCGAGTTTTAAATGCAGAATTGTTTGCACTTAAAAACCAAGAAGAAAAAACCAAACCAGACTGAAATCGGTTGAGTTTTAGCCAAGTTATGATCAAAAAACCGTTGAAGATTTTTGTCCCAAAAAAAGGGACCCATTTTTTCAAAAAAATGTAAGGGGTTACATCGTTAAAATTGTCAAAAATTGGCCAAAAATTCGTGATCGAGTTTTAAATGCAGAATTGTTTGCACTTAAAAACCAAGAAGAAAAAACCAAACCCCGCTGAAATCGGTTGAGTTTTAGCCAAGTTATGATCAAAAAACCGTTGAAGATTTTTGTCCCAAAAAAAGGGACCCATTTTTTTCAAAAAAATGTAAGGGGTTACATCGTTAAAATTGTCAAAAATTGGCCAAAAATTCGTGATCGAGTTTTAAATGCAGAATTGTTTGCACTTAAAAACCAAGAAGAAAAAACCAAACCCCACTGAAATCGGTTGAGTTTTAGCCAAGTTATGATCAAAAAACCGTTGAAGATTTTTGTCCCAAAAAAAGGGACCCATTTTTTCAAAAAAATGTAAGGGGTTACATCGTTAAAATTGTCAAAAATTGGCCAAAAATTCGTGATCGAGTTTTAAATGCAGAATTGTTTGCACTTAAAAACCAAGAAGAAAAAACCAAACCAGACTGAAATCGGTTGAGTTTTAGCCAAGTTATGATCAAAAAACCGTTGAAGATTTTTGTCCCAAAAAAAGGGACCCATTTTTTCAAAAAAATGTAAGGGGTTACATCGTTAAAATTGTCAAAAATTGGCCAAAAATTCGTGATCGAGTTTTAAATGCAGAATTGTTTGCACTTAAAAACCAAGAAGAAAAAACCAAACCAGACTGAAATCGGTTGAGTTTTAGCCAAGTTATGATCAAAAAACCGTTGAAGATTTTTGTCCCAAAAAAAGGGACCCATTTTTTCAAAAAAATGTAAGGGGTTACATCGTTAAAATTGTCAAAAATTGGCCAAAAATTCGTGATCGAGTTTTAAATGCAGAATTGTTTGCACTTAAAAACCAAGAAGAAAAAACCAAACCAGACTGAAATCGGTTGAGTTTTAGCCAAGTTATGATCAAAAAACCGTTGAAGATTTTTGTCCCAAAAAAAGGGACCCATTTTTTCAAAAAAATGTAAGGGGTTACATCGTTAAAATTGTCAAAAATTGGCCAAAAATTCGTGATCGAGTTTTAAATGCAGAATTGTTTGCACTTAAAAACCAAGAAGAAAAAACCAAACCAGACTGAAATCGGTTGAGTTTTAGCCAAGTTATGATCAAAAAACCGTTGAAGATTTTTGTCCCAAAAAAAGGGACCCATTTTTTCAAAAAAATGTAAGGGGTTACATCGTTAAAATTGTCAAAAATTGGCCAAAAATTCGTGATCGAGTTTTAAATGCAGAATTGTTTGCACTTAAAAACCAAGAAGAAAAAACCAAACCAGACTGAAATCGGTTGAGTTTTAGCCAAGTTATGATCAAAAAACCGTTGAAGATTTTTGTCCCAAAAAAAGGGACCCATTTTTTCAAAAAAATGTAAGGGGTTACATCGTTAAAATTGTCAAAAATTGGCCAAAAATTCGTGATCGAGTTTTAAATGCAGAATTGTTTGCACTTAAAAACCAAGAAGAAAAAACCAAACCAGACTGAAATCGGTTGAGTTTTAGCCAAGTTATGATCAAAAAACCGTTGAAGATTTTTGTCCCAAAAAAAGGGACCCATTTTTTCAAAAAAATGTAAGGGGTTACATCGTTAAAATTGTCAAAAATTGGCCAAAAATTCGTGATCGAGTTTTAAATGCAGAATTGTTTGCACTTAAAAACCAAGAAGAAAAAACCAAACCAGACTGAAATCGGTTGAGTTTTAGCCAAGTTATGATCAAAAAACCGTTGAAGATTTTTGTCCCAAAAAAAGGGACCCATTTTTTCAAAAAAATGTAAGGGGTTACATCGTTAAAATTGTCAAAAATTGGCCAAAAATTCGTGATCGAGTTTTAAATGCAGAATTGTTTGCACTTAAAAACCAAGAAGAAAAAACCAAACCAGACTGAAATCGGTTGAGTTTTAGCCAAGTTATGATCAAAAAACCGTTGAAGATTTTTGTCCCAAAAAAAGGGACCCATTTTTTCAAAAAAATGTAAGGGGTTACATCGTTAAAATTGTCAAAAATTGGCCAAAAATTCGTGATCGAGTTTTAAATGCAGAATTGTTTGCACTTAAAAACCAAGAAGAAAAAACCAAACCAGACTGAAATCGGTTGAGTTTTAGCCAAGTTATGATCAAAAAACCGTTGAAGATTTTTGTCCCAAAAAAAGGGACCCATTTTTTAAAAAAATGTAAGGGGTTACATCGTTAAAATTGTCAAAAATTGGCCAAAAATTCGTGATCGAGTTTTAAATGCAGAATTGTTTGCACTTAAAAACCAAGAAGAAAAAACCAAACCAGACTGAAATCGGTTGAGTTTTAGCCAAGTTATGATCAAAAAACCGTTGAAGATTTTTGTCCCAAAAAAAGGGACCCATTTTTTCAAAAAAATGTAAGGGGTTACATCGTTAAAATTGTCAAAAATTGGCCAAAAATTCGTGATCGAGTTTTAAATGCAGAATTGTTTGCACTTAAAAACCAAGAAGAAAAACCAAACCAGACTGAAATCGGTTGAGTTTTTGCCAAGTTATGATCAAAAAACCGTTGAAGATTTTTGTCCCAAAAAAAGGGACCCATTTTTTCAAAAAAATGTAAGGGGTTACATCGTTAAAATTGTCAAAAATTGGCCAAAAATTCGTGATCGAGTTTTAAATGCAGAATTGTTTGCACTTAAAAACCAAGAAGAAAAAACCAAACCAGACTGAAATCGGTTGAGTTTTAGCCAAGTTATGATCAAAAAACCGTTGAAGATTTTTGTCCCAAAAAAAGGGACCCATTTTTTCAAAAAAATGTAAGGGGTTACATCGTTAAAATTGTCAAAAATTGGCCAAAAATTCGTGATCGAGTTTTAAATGCAGAATTGTTTGCACTTAAAAACCAAGAAGAAAAAACCAAACCAGACTGAAATCGGTTGAGTTTTAGCCAAGTTATGATCAAAAAACCGTTGAAGATTTTTGTCCCAAAAAAAGGGACCCATTTTTTCAAAAAAATGTAAGGGGTTACATCGTTAAAATTGTCAAAAATTGGCCAAAAATTCGTGATCGAGTTTTAAATGCAGAATTGTTTGCACTTAAAAACCAAGAAGAAGAAACCAAACCAGACTGAAATCGGTTGAGTTTTAGCCAAGTTATGATCAAAAAACCGTTGAAGATTTTTGTCCCAAAAAAAGGGACCCATTTTTTCAAAAAAATGTAAGGGGTTACATCGTTAAAATTGTCAAAAATTGGCCAAAAATTCGTGATCGAGTTTTAAATGCAGAATTGTTTGCACTTAAAAACCAAGAAGAAGAAACCAAACCAGACTGAAATCGGTTGAGTTTTAGCCAAGTTATGATCAAAAAACCGTTGAAGATTTTTGTCCCAAAAAAAATGGACCCATTTTTTTCAAAAAAATGTAAGGGGTTACATCGTTAAAATTGTCAAAAATTGGCCAAAAATTCGTGATCGAGTTTTAAATGCAGAATTGTTTGCACTTAAAAACCAAGAAGAAAAAACCAAACCAGACTGAAATCGGTTGAGTTTTAGCCAAGTTATGATCAAAAAACCATTGAAGATTTTTGTCCCAAAAAAAGGGACCCATTTTTTCAAAAAAATGTAAGGGGTTACATCGTTAAAATTGTCAAAAATTGGCCAAAAATTCGTGATCGAGTTTTAAATGCAGAATTGTTTGCACTTAAAAACCAAGAAGAAAAAACCAAACCAGACTGAAATCGGTTGAGTTTTAGCCAAGTTATGATCAAAAAACCGTTGAAGATTTTTGTCCCAAAAAAAAGGACCCATTTTTTCAAAAAAATGTAAGGGGTTACATCGTTAAAATTTTCAAAAATTGGCCAAAAATTCGTGATCGAGTTTTAAATGCAGAATTGTTTGCACTTAAAAACCAAGAAGAAAAAACCAAACCAGACTGAAATCGGTTGAGTTTTAGCCAAGTTATGATCAAAAAACCGTTGAAGATTTTTGTCCCAAAAAAAGGGACCCATTTTTTCAAAAAAATGTAAGGGGTTACATCGTTAAAATTGTCAAAAATTGGCCAAAAATTCGTGATCGAGTTTTAAATGCAGAATTGTTTGCACTTAAAAACCAAGAAGAAAAAACCAAACCAGACTGAAATCGGTTGAGTTTTAGCCAAGTTATGATCAAAAAACCGTTGAAGATTTTTGTCCCAAAAAAAGGGACCCATTTTTTCAAAAAAATGTAAGGGGTTACATCGTTAAAATTGTCCAAAATTGGCCAAAAATTCGTGATCGAGTTTTAAATGCAGAATTGTTTGCACTTAAAAACCAAGAAGAAAAAACCAAACCAGACTGAAATCGGTTGAGTTTTAGCCAAGTTATGATCAAAAAACCGTTGAAGATTTTTGTCCCAAAAAAAAGGACCCATTTTTTCAAAAAAATGTAAGGGGTTACATCGTTAAAATTGTCAAAAATTGGCCAAAAATTCGTGATCGAGTTTTAAATGCAGAATTGTTTGCACTTAAAAACCAAGAAGAAGAAACCAAACCAGACTGAAATCGGTTGAGTTTTAGCCAAGTTATGATCAAAAAACCGTTGAAGATTTTTGTCCCAAAAAAAGGGACCCATTTTTTCAAAAAAATGTAAGGGGTTACATCGTTAAAATTGTCAAAAATTGGCCAAAAATTCGTGATCGAGTTTTAAATGCAGAATTGTTTGCACTTAAAAACCAAGAAGAAAACAGCAAACCAGACTGAAATCGGTTGAGTTTTTGCCAAGTTATGATCAAAAAACCGTTGAAGATTTTTGTCCCAAAAAAAGGGACCCATTTTTTCAAAAAAATGTAAGGGGTTACATCGTTAAAATTGTCAAAAATTGGCCAAAAATTCGTGATCGAGTTTTAAATGCAGAATTGTTTGCACTTAAAAACCAAGAAGAAAAAACCAAACCAGACTGAAATCGGTTGAGTTTTAGCCAAGTTATGATCAAAAAACCGTTGAAGATTTTTGTCCCAAAAAAAGGGACCCATTTTTTCAAAAAAATGTAAGGGGTTACATCGTTAAAATTGTCAAAAATTGGCCAAAAATTCGTGATCGAGTTTTAAATGCAGAATTGTTTGCACTTAAAAACCAAGAAGAAAAAACCAAACCAGACTGAAATCGGTTGAGTTTTTGCCAAGTTATGATCAAAAAACCGTTGAAGATTTTTGTCCCAAAAAAAGGGACCCATTTTTTCAAAAAAATTTAAGGGGTTACATCGTTAAAATTGTCAAAAATTGGCCAAAAATTCGTGATCGAGTTTTAAATGCAGAATTGTTTGCACTTAAAAACCAAGAAGAAAAAACCAAACCAGACTGAAATCGGTTGAGTTTTAGCCAAGTTATGATCAAAAAACCATTGAAGATTTTTGTCCCAAAAAAAGGGACCCATTTTTTCAAAAAAATGTAAGGGGTTACATCGTTAAAATTGTCAAAAATTGGCCAAAAATTCGTGATCGAGTTTTAAATGCAGAATTGTTTGCACTTAAAAACCAAGAAGAAGAAACCAAACCAGACTGAAATCGGTTGAGTTTTAGCCAAGTTATGATCAAAAAACCGTTGAAGATTTTTGTCCCAAAAAAAGGGACCCATTTTTTCAAAAAAATGTAAGGGGTTACATCGTTAAAATTGTCAAAAATTGGCCAAAAATTCGTGATCGAGTTTTAAATGCAGAATTGTTTGCACTTAAAAACCAAGAAGAAGAAACCAAACCAGACTGAAATCGGTTGAGTTTTTGCCAAGTTATGATCAAAAAACCGTTGAAGATTTTTGTCCCAAAAAAAGGGACCCATTTTTTTCAAAAAAATGTAAGGGGTTACATCGTTAAAATTGTCAAAAATTGGCCAAAAATTCGTGATCGAGTTTTAAATGCAGAATTGTTTGCACTTAAAAACCAAGAAGAAGAAACCAAACCAGACTGAAATCGGTTGAGTTTTTGCCAAGTTATGATCAAAAAACCGTTGAAGATTTTTGTCCCAAAAAAAGGGACCCATTTTTTCAAAAAAATGTAAGGGGTTACATCGTTAAAATTGTCAAAAATTGGCCAAAAATTCGTGATCGAGTTTTAAATGCAGAATTGTTTGCACTTAAAAACCAAGAAGAAGAAACCAAACCAGACTGAAATCGGTTGAGTTTTAGCCAAGTTATGATCAAAAAACCGTTGAAGATTTTTGTCCCAAAAAAAGGGACCCATTTTTCAAAAAAATTTAAGGGGTTACATCGTTAAAATTGTCAAAAATTGGCCAAAAATTCGTGATCGAGTTTTAAATGCAGAATTGTTTGCACTTAAAAACCAAGAAGAAAAAACCAAACCAGACTGAAATCGGTTGAGTTTTAGCCAAGTTATGATCAAAAAACCGTTGAAGATTTTTGTCCCAAAAAAAGGGATCCATTTTTTCAAAAAAATGTAAGGGGTTACATCGTTAAAATTGTCAAAAATTGGCCAAAAATTCGTGATCGAGTTTTAAATGCAGAATTGTTTGCACTTAAAAACCAAGAAGAAAAAACCAAACCAGACTGAAATCGGTTGAGTTTTGGCCAAGTTATGATCAAAAAACCGTTCAAGATTTTTGTCCCAAAAAAAGGGACCCATTTTTTCAAAAAAATGTAAGGGGTTACATCGTTAAAATTGTCAAAAATTGGCCAAAAATTCGTGATCGAGTTTTAAATGCAGAATTGTTTGCACTTAAAAACCAAGAAGAAGAAACCAAACCAGACTGAAATCGGTTGAGTTTTAACCAAGTTATGATCAAAAAACCGTTGAAGATTTTTGTCCCAAAAAAAGGGACCCATTTTTTCAAAAAAATGTAAGGGGTTACATCGTTAAAATTGTCAAAAATTGGCCAAAAATTCGTGATCGAGTTTTAAATGCAGAATTGTTTGCACTTAAAAACCAAGAAGAAGAAACCAAACCAGACTGAAATCGGTTGAGTTTTAGCCAAGTTATGATCAAAAAACAGTTGAAGATTTTTGTCCCAAAAAAAGGGACCCATTTTTTCAAAAAAAATGTAAGGGGTTACATCGTTAAAATTGTCAAAAATTGGCCAAAAATTCGTGATCGAGTTTTAAATGCAGAATTGTTTGCACTTAAAAACCAAGAAGAAAAAACCAAACCAGACTGAAATCGGTTGAGTTTTAGCCAAGTTATGATCAAAAAACCGTTGAAGATTTTTGTCCCAAAAAAAGGACCCATTTTTTCAAAAAAATGTAAGGGGTTACATCGTTAAAATTTTCAAAAATTGGCCAAAAATTCGTGATCGAGTTTTAAATGCAGAATTGTTTGCACTTAAAAACCAAGAAGAAGAAACCAAACCAGACTGAAATCGGTTGAGTTTTAGCCAAGTTATGATCAAAAAACCGTTGAAGATTTTTGTCCCAAAAAAAGGGACCCATTTTTTCAAAAAAATGTAAGGGGTTACATCGTTAAAATTGTCAAAAATTGGCCAAAAATTCGTGATCGAGTTTTAAATGCAGAATTGTTTGCACTTAAAAACCAAGAAGAAGAAACCAAACCAGACTGAAATCGGTTGAGTTTTAGCCAAGTTATGATCAAAAAACCGCTGAAGATTTTTGTCCCAAAAAAAGGGACCCATTTTTTCAAAAAAATGTAAGGGGTTACATCGTTAAAATTGTCAAAAATTGGCCAAAAATTCGTGATCGAGTTTTAAATGCAGAATTGTTTGCACTTAAAAACCAAGAAGAAGAAACCAAACCAGACTGAAATCGGTTGAGTTTTTGCCAAGTTATGATCAAAAAACCGTTGAAGATTTTTGTCCCAAAAAAAGGGACCCATTTTTTCAAAAAAATGTAAGGGGTTACATCGTTAAAATTGTCAAAAATTGGCCAAAAATTCGTGATCGAGTTTTAAATGCAGAATTGTTTGCACTTAAAAACCAAGAAGAAGAAACCAAACCAGACTGAAATCGGTTGAGTTTTAGCCAAGTTATGATCAAAAAACCGTTGAAGATTTTTGTCCCAAAAAAAGGGACCCATTTTTTCAAAAAAATGTAAGGGGTTACATCGTTAAAATTGTCCAAAATTGGCCAAAAATTCGTGATCGAGTTTTAAATGCAGAATTGTTTGCACTTAAAAACCAAGAAGAAGAAACCAAACCAGACTGAAATCGGTTGAGTTTTTGCCAAGTTATGATCAAAAAACCGTTGAAGATTTTTGTCCCAAAAAAAGGGACCCATTTTTTCAAAAAAATGTAAGGGGTTACATCGTTAAAATTGTCAAAAATTGGCCAAAAATTCGTGATCGAGTTTTAAATGCAGAATTGTTTGCACTTAAAAACCAAGAAGAAGAAACCAAACCAGACTGAAATCGGTTGAGTTTTAGCCAAGTTATGATCAAAAAACCGTTGAAGATTTTTGTCCCAAAAAAAAGGGACCCATTTTTTCAAAAAAATTTAAGGGGTTACATCGTTAAAATTGTCAAAAATTGGCCAAAAATTCGTGATCGAGTTTTAAATGCAGAATTGTTTGCACTTAAAAACCAAGAAGAAAAAACCAAACCAGACTGAAATCGGTTGAGTTTTAGCCAAGTTATGATCAAAAAACCGTTGAAGATTTTTGTCCCAAAAAAAGGGATCCATTTTTTCAAAAAAATGTAAGGGGTTACATCGTTAAAATTGTCAAAAATTGGCCAAAAATTCGTGATCGAGTTTTAAATGCAGAATTGTTTGCACTTAAAAACCAAGAAGAAAAAACCAAACCAGACTGAAATCGGTTGAGTTTTAGCCAAGTTATGATCAAAAAACCGTTGAAGATTTTTGTCCCAAAAAAAGGGACCCATTTTTTCAAAAAAATGTAAGGGGTTACATCGTTAAAATTGTCAAAAATTGGCCAAAAATTCGTGATCGAGTTTTAAATGCAGAATTGTTTGCACTTAAAAACCAAGAAGAAGAAACCAAACCAGACTGAAATCGGTTGAGTTTTAACCAAGTTATGATCAAAAAACCGTTGAAGATTTTTGTCCCAAAAAAAGGGACCCATTTTTTCAAAAAAATGTAAGGGGTTACATCGTTAAAATTGTCAAAAATTGGCCAAAAATTCGTGATCGAGTTTTAAATGCAGAATTGTTTGCACTTAAAAACCAAGAAGAAGAAACCAAACCAGACTGAAATCGGTTGAGTTTTAACCAAGTTATGATCAAAAAACCGTTGAAGATTTTTGTCCCAAAAAAAGGGACCCATTTTTTCAAAAAAATGTAAGGGGTTACATCGTTAAAATTGTCAAAAATTGGCCAAAAATTCGTGATCGAGTTTTAAATGCAGAATTGTTTGCACTTAAAAACCAAGAAGAAAAAACCAAACCAGACTGAAATCGGTTGAGTTTTAGCCAAGTTATGATCAAAAAACCGTTGAAGATTTTTGTCCCAAAAAAAAGGACCCATTTTTTCAAAAAAATGTAAGGGGTTACATCGTTAAAATTGTCCAAAATTGGCCAAAAATTCGTGATCGAGTTTTAAATGCAGAATTGTTTGCACTTAAAAACCAAGAAGAAGAAACCAAACCAGACTGAAATCGGTTGAGTTTTTGCCAAGTTATGATCAAAAAACCGTTGAAGATTTTTGTCCCAAAAAAAGGGACCCATTTTTTCAAAAAAATGTAAGGGGTTACATCGTTAAAATTGTCAAAAATTGGCCAAAAATTCGTGATCGAGTTTTAAATGCAGAATTGTTTGCACTTAAAAACCAAGAAGAAGAAACCAAACCAGACTGAAATCGGTTGAGTTTTAGCCAAGTTATGATCAAAAAACCGTTGAAGATTTTTGTCCCAAAAAAAGGGACCCATTTTTTCAAAAAAATTTAAGGGGTTACATCGTTAAAATTGTCAAAAATTGGCCAAAAATTCGTGATCGAGTTTTAAATGCAGAATTGTTTGCACTTAAAAACCAAGAAGAAAAAACCAAACCAGACTGAAATCGGTTGAGTTTTAGCCAAGTTATGATCAAAAAACCGTTGAAGATTTTTGTCCCAAAAAAAGGGATCCATTTTTTCAAAAAAATGTAAGGGGTTACATCGTTAAAATTGTCAAAAATTGGCCAAAAATTCGTGATCGAGTTTTAAATGCAGAATTGTTTGCACTTAAAAACCAAGAAGAAGAAACCAAACCAGACTGAAATCGGTTGAGTTTTAGCCAAGTTATGATCAAAAAACCGTTGAAGATTTTTGTCCCAAAAAAAGGGACCCATTTTTTCAAAAAAATTTAAGGGGTTACATCGTTAAAATTGTCAAAAATTGGCCAAAAATTCGTGATCGAGTTTTAAATGCAGAATTGTTTGCACTTAAAAACCAAGAAGAAAAAACCAAACCAGACTGAAATCGGTTGAGTTTTAGCCAAGTTATGATCAAAAAACCGTTGAAGATTTTTGTCCCAAAAAAAGGGATCCATTTTTTCAAAAAAATGTAAGGGGTTACATCGTTAAAATTGTCAAAAATTGGCCAAAAATTCGTGATCGAGTTTTAAATGCAGAATTGTTTGCACTTAAAAACCAAGAAGAAAAAACCAAACCAGACTGAAATCGGTTGAGTTTTAGCCAAGTTATGATCAAAAAACCGTTGAAGATTTTTGTCCCAAAAAAGGGACCCATTTTTTCAAAAAAATGTAAGGGGTTACATCGTTAAAATTGTCAAAAATTGGCCAAAAATTCGTGATCGAGTTTTAAATGCAGAATTGTTTGCACTTAAAAACCAAGAAGAAGAAACCAAACCAGACTGAAATCGGTTGAGTTTTAACCAAGTTATGATCAAAAAACCGTTGAAGATTTTTGTCCCAAAAAAAGGGACCCATTTTTTCAAAAAAATGTAAGGGGTTACATCGTTAAAATTGTCAAAAATTGGCCAAAAATTCGTGATCGAGTTTTAAATGCAGAATTGTTTGCACTTAAAAACCAAGAAGAAGAAACCAAACCAGACTGAAATCGGTTGAGTTTTAACCAAGTTATGATCAAAAAACCGTTGAAGATTTTTGTCCCAAAAAAGGGACCCATTTTTTCAAAAAAATGTAAGGGGTTACATCGTTAAAATTGTCAAAAATTGGCCAAAAATTCGTGATCGAGTTTTAAATGCAGAATTGTTTGCACTTAAAAACCAAGAAGAAAAAACCAAACCAGACTGAAATCGGTTGAGTTTTAGCCAAGTTATGATCAAAAAACCGTTGAAGATTTTTGTCCCAAAAAAAGGACCCATTTTTTCAAAAAAATGTAAGGGGTTACATCGTTAAAATTTTCAAAAATTGGCCAAAAATTCGTGATCGAGTTTTAAATGCAGAATTGTTTGCACTTAAAAACCAAGAAGAAGAAACCAAACCAGACTGAAATCGGTTGAGTTTTAGCCAAGTTATGATCAAAAAACCGTTGAAGATTTTTGTCCCAAAAAAAGGGACCCATTTTTTTCAAAAAAATGTAAGGGGTTACATCGTTAAAATTGTCAAAAATTGGCCAAAAATTCGTGATCGAGTTTTAAATGCAGAATTGTTTGCACTTAACAACCAAGAAGAAGAAACCAAACCAGACTGAAATCGGTTGAGTTTTAGCCAAGTTATGATCAAAAAACCGCTGAAGATTTTTGTCCCAAAAAAAGGGACCCATTTTTTCAAAAAAATGTAAGGGGTTACATCGTTAAAATTGTCAAAAATTGGCCAAAAATTCGTGATCGAGTTTTAAATGCAGAATTGTTTGCACTTAAAAACCAAGAAGAAGAAACCAAACCAGACTGAAATCGGTTGAGTTTTTGCCAAGTTATGATCAAAAAACCGTTGAAGATTTTTGTCCCAAAAAAAGGGACCCATTTTTTCAAAAAAATGTAAGGGGTTACATCGTTAAAATTGTCAAAAATTGGCCAAAAATTCGTGATCGAGTTTTAAATGCAGAATTGTTTGCACTTAAAAACCAAGAAGAAGAAACCAAACCAGACTGAAATCGGTTGAGTTTTAGCCAAGTTATGATCAAAAAACCGTTGAAGATTTTTGTCCCAAAAAAAGGGACCCATTTTTTCAAAAAAATGTAAGGGGTTACATCGTTAAAATTGTCAAAAATTGGCCAAAAATTCGTGATCGAGTTTTAAATGCAGAATTGTTTGCACTTAAAAACCAAGAAGAAAAAACCAAACCAGACTGAAATCGGTTGAGTTTTAACCAAGTTATGATCAAAAAACCGTTGAAGATTTTTGTCCCAAAAAAAGGGATCCATTTTTTCAAAAAAATGTAAGGGGTTACATCGTTAAAATTGTCAAAAATTGGCCAAAAATTCGTGATCGAGTTTTAAATGCAGAATTGTTTGCACTTAAAAACCAAGAAGAAAAAACCAAACCAGACTGAAATCGGTTGAGTTTTAGCCAAGTTATGATCAAAAAACCGTTGAAGATTTTTGTCCCAAAAAAAGGGACCCATTTTTTCAAAAAAATGTAAGGGGTTACATCGTTAAAATTGTCAAAAATTGGCCAAAAATTCGTGATCGAGTTTTAAATGCAGAATTGTTTGCACTTAAAAACCAAGAAGAAGAAACCAAACCAGACTGAAATCGGTTGAGTTTTAACCAAGTTATGATCAAAAAACCGTTGAAGATTTTTGTCCCAAAAAAAGGGACCCATTTTTTCAAAAAAATGTAAGGGGTTACATCGTTAAAATTGTCAAAAATTGGCCAAAAATTCGTGATCGAGTTTTAAATGCAGAATTGTTTGCACTTAAAAACCAAGAAGAAGAAACCAAACCAGACTGAAATCGGTTGAGTTTTAACCAAGTTATGATCAAAAAACCGTTGAAGATTTTTGTCCCAAAAAAAGGGACCCATTTTTTCAAAAAAATGTAAGGGGTTACATCGTTAAAATTGTCAAAAATTGGCCAAAAATTCGTGATCGAGTTTTAAATGCAGAATTGTTTGCACTTAAAAACCAAGAAGAAGAAACCAAACCAGACTGAAATCGGTTGAGTTTTAACCAAGTTATGATCAAAAAACCGTTGAAGATTTTTGTCCCAAAAAAAGGGACCCATTTTTTCAAAAAAATGTAAGGGGTTACATCGTTAAAATTGTCAAAAATTGGCCAAAAATTCGTGATCGAGTTTTAAATGCAGAATTGTTTGCACTTAAAAACCAAGAAGAAGAAACCAAACCAGACTGAAATCGGTTGAAAGATTTTTGTCCCAAAAAAAGGGACCCATTTTTTCAAAAAAATGTAAGGGGTTACATCGTTAAAATTGTCAAAAATTGGCCAAAAATTCGTGATCGAGTTTTAAATGCAGAATTGTTTGCACTTAAAAACCAAGAAGAAGAAACCAAACCAGACTGAAATCGGTTGAGTTTTAGCCAAGTTATGATCAAAAAACCGTTGAAGATTTTTGTCCCAAAAAAAGGGACCCATTTTTTCAAAAAAATTTAAGGGGTTACATCGTTAAAATTGTCAAAAATTGGCCAAAAATTCGTGATCGAGTTTTAAATGCAGAATTGTTTGCACTTAAAAACCAAGAAGAAGAAACCAAACCAGACTGAAATCGGTTGAGTTTTAGCCAAGTTATGATCAAAAAACCGCTGAAGATTTTTGTCCCAAAAAAAGGGACCCATTTTTTCAAAAAAATGTAAGGGGTTACATCGTTAAAATTGTCAAAAATTGGCCAAAAATTCGTGATCGAGTTTTAAATGCAGAATTGTTTGCACTTAAAAACCAAGAAGAAGAAACCAAACCAGACTGAAATCGGTTGAGTTTTAGCCAAGTTATGATCAAAAAACCGTTGAAGATTTTTGTCCCAAAAAAAGGGACCCATTTTTTCAAAAAAATGTAAGGGGTTACATCGTTAAAATTGTCAAAAATTGGCCAAAAATTCGTGATCGAGTTTTAAATGCAGAATTGTTTGCACTTAAAAACCAAGAAGAAGAAACCAAACCAGACTGAAATCGGTTGAGTTTTAGCCAAGTTATGATCAAAAAACCGTTGAAGATTTTTGTCCCAAAAAAAGGGACCCATTTTTTCAAAAAAATGTAAGGGGTTACATCGTTAAAATTGTCAAAAATTGGCCAAAAATTCGTGATCGAGTTTTAAATGCAGAATTGTTTGCACTTAAAAACCAAGAAGAAAAAACCAAACCAGACTGAAATCGGTTGAGTTTTAGCCAAGTTATGATCAAAAAACCGTTGAAGATTTTTGTCCCAAAAAAAGGGATCCATTTTTTCAAAAAAATGTAAGGGGTTACATCGTTAAAATTGTCAAAAATTGGCCAAAAATTCGTGATCGAGTTTTAAATGCAGAATTGTTTGCACTTAAAAACCAAGAAGAAAAAACCAAACCAGACGGAAATCGGTTGAGTTTTAGCCAAGTTATGATCAAAAAACCGTTGAAGATTTTTGTCCCAAAAAAAGGGACCCATTTTTTCAAAAAAATGTAAGGGGTTACATCGTTAAAATTGTCAAAAATTGGCCAAAAATTCGTGATCGAGTTTTAAATGCAGAATTGTTTGCACTTAAAAACCAAGAAGAAGAAACCAAACCAGACTGAAATCGGTTGAGTTTTAACCAAGTTATGATCAAAAAACCGTTGAAGATTTTTGTCCCAAAAAAAGGGACCCATTTTTTCAAAAAAATGTAAGGGGTTACATCGTTAAAATTGTCAAAAATTGGCCAAAAATTCGTGATCGAGTTTTAAATGCAGAATTGTTTGCACTTAAAAACCAAGAAGAAGAAACCAAACCAGACTGAAATCGGTTGAGTTTTAACCAAGTTATGATCAAAAAACCGTTGAAGATTTTTGTCCCAAAAAAAGGGACCCATTTTTTCAAAAAAATGTAAGGGGTTACATCGTTAAAATTGTCAAAAATTGGCCAAAAATTCGTGATCGAGTTTTAAATGCAGAATTGTTTGCACTTAAAAACCAAGAAGAAGAAACCAAACCAGACTGAAATCGGTTGAGTTTTAACCAAGTTATGATCAAAAAACCGCTGAAGATTTTTGTCCCAAAAAAAGGGACCCATTTTTTCAAAAAAATGTAAGGGGTTACATCGTTAAAATTGTCAAAAATTGGCCAAAAATTCGTGATCGAGTTTTAAATGCAGAATTGTTTGCACTTAAAAACCAAGAAGAAAAAACCAAACCAGACTGAAATCGGTTGAGTTTTAGCCAAGTTATGATCAAAAAACCATTGAAGATTTTTGTCCCAAAAAAAGGGACCCATTTTTTCAAAAAAATGTAAGGGGTTACATCGTTAAAATTGTCAAAAATTGGCCAAAAATTCGTGATCGAGTTTTAAATGCAGAATTGTTTGCACTTAAAAACCAAGAAGAAGAAACCAAACCAGACTGAAATCGGTTGAGTTTTTGCCAAGTTATGATCAAAAAACCGTTGAAGATTTTTGTCCCAAAAAAAGGGACCCATTTTTTCAAAAAAATGTAAGGGGTTACATCGTTAAAATTGTCAAAAATTGGCCAAAAATTCGTGATCGAGTTTTAAATGCAGAATTGTTTGCACTTAAAAACCAAGAAGAAAAAACCAAACCAGACTTAAATCGGTTGAGTTTTATCCAAGTTATGATCAAAAAACCGTTGAAGATTTTTGTCCCAAAAAAAGGGATCCATTTTTTCAAAAAAATGTAAGGGGTTACATCGTTAAAATTGTCAAAAATTGGCCAAAAATTCGTGATCGAGTTTTAAATGCAGAATTGTTTGCACTTAAAAACCAAGAAGAAAAAACCAAACCAGACTGAAATCGGTTGAGTTTTAGCCAAGTTATGATCAAAAAACCGTTGAAGATTTTTGTCCCAAAAAAAGGGACCCATTTTTTCAAAAAAATGTAAGGGGTTACATCGTTAAAATTGTCAAAAATTGGCCAAAAATTCGTGATCGAGTTTTAAATGCAGAATTGTTTGCACTTAAAAACCAAGAAGAAGAAACCAAACCAGACTGAAATCGGTTGAAAGATTTTTGTCCCAAAAAAAGGGACCCATTTTTTCAAAAAAATGTAAGGGGTTACATCGTTAAAATTGTCAAAAATTGGCCAAAAATTCGTGATCGAGTTTTAAATGCAGAATTGTTTGCACTTAAAAACCAAGAAGAAGAAACCAAACCAGACTGAAATCGGTTGAGTTTTTGCCAAGTTATGATCAAAAAACCGTTGAAGATTTTTGTCCCAAAAAAAGGGACCCATTTTTTCAAAAAAATGTAAGGGGTTACATCGTTAAAATTGTCCAAAATTGGCCAAAAATTCGTGATCGAGTTTTAAATGCAGAATTGTTTGCACTTAAAAACCAAGAAGAAGAAACCAAACCAGACTGAAATCGGTTGAGTTTTAGCCAAGTTATGATCAAAAAACCGTTGAAGATTTTTGTCCCAAAAAAAGGGACCCATTTTTTCAAAAAAATGTAAGGGGTTACATCGTTAAAATTGTCGAAAATTGGCCAAAAATTCGTGATCGAGTTTTAAATGCAGAATTGTTTGCACTTAAAAACCAAGAAGAAAAAACCAAACCAGACTGAAATCGGTTGAGTTTTAGCCAAGTTATGATCAAAAAACCGTTGAAGATTTTTGTCCCAAAAAAAGGGACCCATTTTTTCAAAAAAATGTAAGGGGTTACATCGTTAAAATTTTCAAAAATTGGCCAAAAATTCGTGATCGAGTTTTAAATGCAGAATTGTTTGCACTTAAAAACCAAGAAGAAGAAACCAAACCAGACTGAAATCGGTTGAGTTTTAGCCAAGTTATGATCAAAAAACCGTTGAAGATTTTTGTCCCAAAAAAAGGGACCCATTTTTTCAAAAAAATGTAAGGGGTTACATCGTTAAAATTGTCAAAAATTGGCCAAAAATTCGTGATCGAGTTTTAAATGCAGAATTGTTTGCACTTAAAAACCAAGAAGAAGAAACCAAACCAGACTGAAATCGGTTGAGTTTTAGCCAAGTTATGATCAAAAAACCGTTGAAGATTTTTGTCCCAAAAAAAGGGACCCATTTTTTCAAAAAAATGTAAGGGGTTACATCGTTAAAATTGTCAAAAATTGGCCAAAAATTCGTGATCGAGTTTTAAATGCAGAATTGTTTGCACTTAAAAACCAAGAAGAAGAAACCAAACCAGACTGAAATCGGTTGAGTTTTAGCCAAGTTATGATCAAAAAACCGTTGAAGATTTTTGTCCCAAAAAAAAGGGACCCATTTTTTCAAAAAAATGTAAGGGGTTACATCGTTAAAATTGCCAAAAATTGGCCAAAAATTCGTGATCGAGTTTTAAATGCAGAATTGTTTGCACTTAAAAACCAAGGAGAAGAAACCAAACCACACTGAAATCGGTTGAGTTTTAGCCAAGTTATGATCAAAAAACCGTTGAAGATTTTTGTCCCAAAAAAAGGGATTCATTTTTTCAAAAAAATGTAAGGGGTTACATCGTTAAAATTTTTAAAAATTGGCCAAAAATTCGTGATCGAGTTTTAAATGCAGAATTGTTTGCACTTAAAAACCAAGAAGAAGAAACCAAACCAGACTGAAATCGGTTGAGTTTTAGCCAAGTTATGATCAAAAACCGTTGAAGATTTTTGTCCCAAAAAAAGGGACCCATTTTTTCAAAAAAATGTAAGGGGTTACATCGTTAAAATTGTCAAAAATTGGCCAAAAATTCGTGATCGAGTTTTAAATGCAGAATTGTTTGCACTTAAAAACCAAGAAGAAGAAACCAAACCAGACTGAAATCGGTTGAGTTTTAGCCAAGTTATGATCAAAAAACCGTTGAAGATTTTTGTCCCAAAAAAAGGGACCCATTTTTTCAAAAAAATGTAAGGGGTTACATCGTTAAAATTGTCAAAAATTGGCCAAAAATTCGTGATCGAGTTTTAAATGCAGAATTGTTTGCACTTAAAAACCAAGAAGAAGAAACCAAACCAGACTGAAATCGGTTGAGTTTTAGCCAAGTTATGATCAAAAAACCGTTGAAGATTTTTGTCCCAAAAAAAGGGACCCATTTTTTCAAAAAAATGTAAGGGGTTACATCGTTAAAATTGTCAAAAATTGGCCAAAACTTCGTGATCGAGTTTTAAATGCAGAATTGTTTGCACTTAAAAACCAAGAAGAAGAAACCAAACCAGACTGAAATCGGTTGAGTTTTAGCCAAGTTATGATCAAAAAACCGTTGAAGATTTTTGTCCCAAAAAAAGGGACCCATTTTTTCAAAAAAATGTAAGGGGTTACATCGTTAAAATTGTCAAAAATTTGCCAAAAATTCGTGATCGAGTTTTAAATGCAGAATTGTTTGCACTTAAAAACCAAGAAGAAGAAACCAAACCAGACTGAAATCGGTTGAGTTTTAGCCAAGTTATGATCAAAAAACCGTTGAAGATTTTTGTCCCAAAAAAAGGGACCCATTTTTTCAAAAAAATGTAAGGGGTTACATCGTTAAAATTGTGAAAAATTGGCCAAAAATTCGTGATCGAGTTTTAAATGCAGAATTGTTTGCACTTAAAAACCAAGAAGAAGAAACCAAACCAGACTGAAATCGGTTGAGTTTTAGCCAAGTTATGATCAAAAAACCGTTGAAGATTTTTGTCCCAAAAAAGGGACCCATTTTTTCAAAAAAATGTAAGGGGTTACATCGTTAAAATTGTCAAAAATTTGCCAAAAATTCGTGATCGAGTTTTAAATGCAGAATTGTTTGCACTTAAAAACCAAGAAGAAGAAACCAAACCAGACTGAAATCGGTTGAGTTTTAGCCAAGTTATGATCAAAAAACCGTTGAAGATTTTTGTCCCAAAAAAAGGGACCCATTTTTTCAAAAAAATGTAAGGGGTTACATCGTTAAAATTGTGAAAAATTGGCCAAAAATTCGTGATCGAGTTTTAAATGCAGAATTGTTTGCACTTAAAAACCAAGAAGAAGAAACCAAACCAGACTGAAATCGGTTGAGTTTTAGCCAAGTTATGATCAAAAAACCGTTGAAGATTTTTGTCCCAAAAAAAGGGACCCATTTTTTCAAAAAAATGTAAGGGGTTACATCGTTAAAATTGTCAAAAATTGGCCAAAAATTCGTGATCGAGTTTTAAATGCAGAATTGTTTGCACTTAAAAACCAAGAAGAAGAAACCAAACCAGACTGAAATCGGTTGAGTTTTAGCCAAGTTATGATCAAAAAACCGTTGAAGATTTTTGTCCCAAAAAAAGGGACCCATTTTTTCAAAAAAATGTAAGGGGTTACATCGTTAAAATTGTCAAAAATTTGCCAAAAATTCGTGATCGAGTTTTAAATGCAGAATTGTTTGCACTTAAAAACCAAGAAGAAGAAACCAAACCAGACTAAAATCGGTTGAGTTTTAGCCAAGTTATGGCAAAAAAACCTGCAATATATCACTGATATATTTTAATTTATTTTTTTTACTGACATTTGAAATTCGAAAATGAGAGCTTCAAAATTCGGTGCGTGCTTTTTTCTATATTTTCTACACACTGCTGCACCCCACCTGATCCAGGGGCCCATGTCCTACGACACCGTGCTAAGGCAGCACGGAGACAACGGAACCAACCCGTCCGACTTCCACTACCTGGTGACGGGCGGCTATAGGCCGCAGGTGAACGATCTGGTCAGGTACGCGGTGTCGCTGCGCCTGGGCGAGGCGAAGATGTACTTTGGGAGCAACCACGTATGCGGGGGCTCCATCGTCACCCCGAAGGCCATCCTGACGGCGGGACACTGCTTGTTCAGCAGGTGCGTATGCATCTCGGAGTCCACTGCTCAGTCTCACTCCATACCTGCAGAAGGGGCAGCCAGGTTCACGCCAAGAAGATGAGGGTCTTCGCCGGCACGCCGAAGCGGCTCGAGGAGGCGCCCTCCACCCAGGAGATGAGGGTCAGGAAGTTATTGCCGTACCCGAAGTACAGGAGTGGCAAATACAGGCATGACCTTGGCCTGGTCCTGCTCAGGGACGAACTGACCATGAATGGTCACGTTGCGATTATTCCCCTGAACAACAGAGCGCCCAACTCTGGCCTCCGCTGCACCGTCGTCGGCTGGGGCACGGTGATACAGGTGAGGGGGAGACTCAACTCTCTAATCCCTGTGCTCAGCCCTCCATCTGCCAGTTCGGTCCCAGCCCCGATGAGGCCGTCAATGGCGACGTCGAGATCCTACCCACCCACGAGTGCCAGAAGCTGAGCAACTTCAATCCCAAGGGCATGATCTGCGCCAAGAACCGCGACGACAGCGAGGTGGACAGCTGCCAGGGCGACTCCGGTGGTCCGCTCATCTGCAACAACATGCTCGCCGGCATTGTGTCCTTCGGCGAGGGCTGCGGCGAGAAGTACTCGGCCGGTGTTTACACCGATGTCTACTACTATCGCGACTGGATCATAGAGAACTCTGCGCCCCAGGTGTGGCAGATGTTCCAGGTGTCGCAGGTGTCTCTGCTGCTGGCGCTGGCGCTCCTCCTGGCCGCATGCTGATACTGACGAGACGCATTCAACAGGTCGGGGCGGACGAGGCGGTCGAGGCGGTCAGGCAGCGGCCGTGCATCCTCCTCTGCGGGCAGCCTCCCCTGAACTCTGCCTCCTCTGACCTGCAGCCTGCAGACGACAAACCGAAATTGACTGAAAAACAGCGGACAGGAGGACAGGACATGGACGTGGCCAGGTACAGGGCCAGGGCCAGGGACAGGGACAGGGGCCGAGGATAGCTGCGGTGCACACGGTGCGCACATATGCATGCGCCGGCCAACGGTTTATGGTTGGCTCGTGGAACCCCCTGTTTGTGACAGCAATTATCGCGAGGCTCCTGCACACCTGCCTGCATGTGCGCCTCCTGCCCGACAGGACATTATGCCACAATTCGCCATGGTTAATTTGGGGCACTCGCCAAACTGTTGATTGGACCAATTAGGGTCCGGTTTATGGGCCGAGGATGCCGGACTAAGCCAGTGGAGTCCGGGAAAGAAATCAAAGCGGAAACATGTGGATTTTGATGCCAGCAATGCAATTAGTTTCCTTTGGGAGAAAAAGGGAGCCGGAGGAAGCAGCAAACACCAGACGGGAACGGGAGGAATCCCAGGCTGTCAGAATCACAGACTCCCAGACCCCAGCCCCCAGCTCCCAGCTCCCAGCTCCCTTGCTCCTAGTCCTGATCCCCAGCCTGGCCAGAAACAATGCGGAATTGATGTATGGAGCTCCTCACCCAGCAGTGGCAGCAGCTCCCAGGGACTCCCAGGACATACATCGCAATCAGGATTGTCATTTCGCATTCGTATTGTGTGCTATTCAAGTGCTCATAATGAATTTAATCGCGTATGTTTATTGCTCACTTTGCCATGGGTCCCTGCTTCCTTCGCACTCCTGCCGCCCGCCAGGACCTGCCTGCCAGGACTTGCCTGCGGCCCAACAAGTTGTTGCTGTTGTTTTCTTAGCCACTGCGAGTCGACACTTTATCATTTTGTCACGCTTCTTGTTTACCAAGTTTACCCAGGCCCTGGGCTCTGGGCTCTGGGCTCTCGTCCTTCCAACGCTGCATATTGATTCGCACGCACACATGAGAGCTGCCAGGACCTGCTCTGGCTCCTGCTCCTGCTCCGTCTCCTGCTCAGCCAGCTAAATTGTTTGCATATATTAGACACATGCCCGGAATTGCTTTTCAAGTGAAGTTCATTTGAAAATAATTGCAGTTCAACTTGGCATGTAGCTGTCTGATTGCGGCTCCGTCTCCCTGGCTGCTCCTGGAGCGCAACCAGAGGAATCTCCGCTGGAAAGGGCCCCCCGTCCCGTTCAGAATTAAAGCTAACTAGAGGGTCAGAGGCTAATCTCCCCCTTCCTGGTCGTTCAACTCCGGAAACCCTGACTAGGTGCACTCCGAAATCGGCTTCGGTTAGTCGCGGTCAAGCGCGGGCCAGGACACACGCATGCCGACAAATCCTGCCGGCGCGGCTAAGCTGCAACGTCAACGCGTCGACCACGAGGTCCTGGCCAAGGCTCAATCCCTCCGCCCCTGGAGGGTAACCCAAACCGAGCAAACCGAAAATCAGTATCAATTTGCGTTTGTAAATACATTTTAATGGCATTTCAAAGTGAGGCTGAGCGGGGTCACCTATCCGCATCCACAGGGCCACCACCCACCGCCCACCGCCCGCCGCCCGCCGTAATCAATTTGAACATTTAGGGGAAGCCTCTCCCTCTGTGGAAATTCCTCTCACCCAATGGAAATTCCCTCCTCCTACCATGGTAACCCCTCTCATACCCCCGCCGAATGACACCGGAAATCCAAACTACTTCCTGTTTGGCGGCGGTGTTAGCCGTGTGTTTCATTTTCGCTCTCAGATTTGCTTTGGTCTGACGAATGATGATGATGGCCTGGCCAGCGATTTGATTTGTTTTCATTGTAACGAGCCTTTTATTAGCTCCAGTGGCGGACCGACCTCCCCTGCCCTGCCACAAGCCTTACCCAACCCCACCCAGCCTTGCCTAGCCCAGTCCAGACCATCGTCCTCCCGACTGTTATATTGGCTCTATTGTTGCTTTTGTTGCCGCTGTCGTTGTGGCCCTGTTCGTTAAATGCAAACACCAAAAGGGTTTTCAAAAACAACAATCAACGCCAGCAGCAACCGACCCTTCTACCTGCCCATTGGCAATCCCCCTGCCAGCTCCCAGGTCCCACCAGAGCCACGGCCAGAGCCACGGTCCAATCGACCAGCCTCGGCGGACGGCGGACGGCGGGTTGGGAGCTTTGGGAGCCGACAGGAACGCCAGCGGCAGGCAACCCGTTTTCGATTCTGTTTACCCAACACTGGACGGGCATACAGTCAGGGTCATTCAGCTAGGAACACTGCTTTCTAAGGGATAGGGGATATTGAATATTAAATAGTGTATATCAAATATTGGATATAGAATATTGGATATTTGATAGAGCATATCAGATACTGAATTTTGGATAATAACAAAGTCCCCCAAACAAATATAATAAATATATAAATATATAATTATAGAAAATATATGTTAATAATAAATAAATAAATAAAAGTGAATTGAAAGAACTGCTCAGTTTTCGAACCCATAATCTCTTTCCCTCCGAAAAGTTCTTTTTCCTCTCTCTATCTTTAATTCTCTTTCCCGCATTGCCAGGAATGTACAATCCATTCAGAGAAAAGGGAGCTAACTTTGCATTATTTATGCTCCAATTACATCTTAGCGGATGACAAGGAATATAAAAAAAGTAATTTACAAGAAAAGTAATTTACATACGAAATTCTAATTAGAGTGTATTTAATAAATGGTAGTTAATTGATCTGCAAAACTGGTTACTGGATAGTAAATATAAGATATTGATGGAGAGTTAAATCATAACTCACTCAAACCGTGAACACCATTTTTTGTAAGCCCAATAATTTAAATTGTAGATGATTCTTACATTTTTTTTGATGTAAACACTTAAAAATTTTAACAAAATTATATAGATCTAAAAATGACTCGCTCTAGCCACACAAAATACTGAACTTAAACTCTTAAGAGAAACAGAGCTAGTTGCGTGCCCCGTGCTGTGTGCTTTTTTAATTGTCTGACATTTCGCGTGTGCCTGTGTGCCTGTGTGTCTGTGCGGGGGCGAATGGGTGCTGGTGTCCGTAAGGGCGTGTGCCTGTGCGTGTGCATACACACACACACACACACACACACACTCGTTATTGTCAGTCTGTAGCAAAGCGATTTGCATACAAATTTGGCACGAAGTGTAAATATTTAAGCAGATACAAAGTGTGAGTATTAAATTTTTGATACTAATTAATTATGCATGTGTAAATTTCGCAATGAAAATTATTATAACGCCATATTCCTGCCCTGCCCTGCCCCCCGCTCCGCCCTCGCAGATTGTGCGCCAGATTTTTGGGCAATCAAATCAAATGTTTGACAAACAAAGAATCGGAATCGGGAATCCCCAGTCCGGAGTCAACAACACACAATCTCGGCTTTAGTTGGACTAATTATGTAATTGGATTAGGCACGGTTACAGTGCCTGATGCCTGTACAGTGCCAGAGACGGTATAAGCATAAGATGCATAACGCTGGTTCCACACACTCTTGGAAGTTTGTTGAAAAGCCAGAGGGAAAGAAGGAAGATAGAGTTTCTAAATCTGTCTGAATCGAAGAATATATGACTTTAGGCCATCGTTCGTTTGTCGGTAGTCATATATCCAACCAAGAACACCCAAAATACATATATGCATTAAAATTTATGCTTTTATATGCTAATTTTTTTGTGAAAATTAAAGATTTAAAATACCATAACTCAGCCAAAAAATCATTAATTTTGATTCGGAAAACATTTGAATGCTAGTTTTTATTAGATTAACAAGTCTGCATACTGAGTCTGAAATTTAAAAATTTTAATTTTGCTTTCGATTTTTTACCAATTTTAATGATGTAACCCCTTATAAAAATTTCAGAAATTTTCTAAAAATTAGTTTTCTTTCAGACATGTATAGATCGACTCGGCTGTTGATGCTGATTAAGAATATATATGGTTTATAGGGTCGGAAATGACTCCTTCACTTGTTTGCAAGCTTTTTACTTGATTTTGATGATACCCCACAAGGGTATAATAAATGAAATGCATAATATTGCTTTAGGTATTATATTTTTTTTGTTTTTAAATTTACAGCACTTTTTAGAGATTTCAGAAGACCTCCGCTTGGCCCTAATTATAAGCAATGAAGATCCCGAATGTTGAAACACCAGGGGGATCATGGGTTGGTTGGTTGAAAATAGCAAAGCCCCAAAAATCCTAGGATGTGAGGATGTGATTTTTTCACATGTGTTAAAGTCGATATATCATAGTTTACAACTTTTCCAGTTTGATAATATATTTTTGAACTTTCCGCTCTAAATTTCCATTGCTAGCTTAACACTTGCTTGCGTTACGCATCTTTAACATAATAAGGTCTGCCCAAAGAGGGTATCCTGACCACCTCTCCCCCCCCATTCTCCGTCAGCATCTCCCCAAGAACTCGAGACCACACTTAGAAGGCAATAATAACAAAACATTAAGTGCGAACAAAACGACCTAACAAATAGACAAACAAACATGCCGGAGGAGTCGAACAAAGCCGGTGGATGTGGATACAATGTAACTAACGCCTCGGAATGGCGGCAGGATTCAAGTTGATTGGGATCCGGGATTGGTTTAGGGATTGGCAAAGGGGATGGGGTTGAGTGGGGATGGCACAGCACAAAGCAATGGGATATCAAACAAGAAATTCTATTAAAACTTTTTCACTTTCCGGCGCCTCGTAAGTGTTTCGGATTCAAAAGCCAAATATCCCAATAAATAATTTACTATGCCGTGCGCCGCAGTGGGAGCTCCTTAAAGCGCATTAGCCAGTTCCCGCCGCAGAGAGTCCAGGGTCGGAATGGGAGTCCCCCAAACCGACCCAGGAATACCCAGTGCTCGTGCAATCCCTCTGCTAGGAGATACAACTTAATATCTGAAAGCTTGGACCCCAAGTCCGGTATACCCTCCACGAGGCAAGCTGGTATCATGTTGTGGAAACTTTCCAAGATGATAACTGCGGCTGACGGGGGAGTCTGGGAGTCACCGTATCCGTCGGCTACATACCAATTACTCTCTCAACGGGCTCTCCAGGCTCTTCAGGCTGTCCTCCAGCAGGACAAACAGAGTCTGTCCCGCAGAGGTCCTCTCCGTCGAGTGCGAATCTGTCTGCGAAAGTGTAATCTACGGCCGAGACCACTGCAGACTATTTGTATTAATTTCTTGTCGACGACTTGGTGCCCTCGTAAGCTGGTGGGGGAATCTTCTGTCCCTCCCCCCACACGGGTCAGCCTGCGTCCCAGGCATGTGCCAAGGCCAGCAGGCCATGTCAGACGCTTGGAAAAGTTCAAAAAAAAAAAAAAAATCTGAGCTGACTTGTTTTGGTAATTGTTTTCAGCTAACAAGCTAATTGCAGGCCACCTCAGAGTCCGTTGATTAAATTTAAATCGTTATATAAGCATCGAAAGTGGTAATTAGGACTCCCTGAATTGCCCCAAAGAGTTACAGAATCGAATAAATAAGAAAAAAAAATACTATCTAGATTTAACTTCCTGTGTTCTGATTCTCTAATAATTCTAATTCTAATAATGCCAATTAATGCTAATCTCAGAGTATTTAATACTTCTTTATTCAAAATTATGTTAAGGAAGAAAAATATACAAATAAAATTGAAAATTAAAGTGAAAGAAAAATTTAACAGGAATTAATTTTTACTTATCATTTGATATTTTTATTATTTATTATTAACAGTTTTACGGTTATAGTTTAAATTCACAGTTTTCCATTTCCCCCTATATTTATAGATCGTTTTTATTGCATCTATATGATATATTCATCCGATTATCTTAAAAATTAAACCGAAATTCTGAAATATTATAAAATGGCTACATCTCTGAGCAGATAAAAATATGTTGAAAAACAGAAAATTAAATATTTTTTTTTCAATAAATTTCTTGAACGTTCCTATGGCAGCTATATGATATAGTAGTCCGATTTTGATAGCAATAAAACCGAAAATCTATAATAATATAAAATGGCCATGATTTAAATTATATGAAACTATGTTAAAAAATGTCAAAGCTATAATTTTTTTTCTGAAAATTTAAAGATGGCAGCTTTATGATATAGTCGTCCGATCCGACCCGTTACGACTTATATAGTAGTGAGAGCTTAAAACAGAAAAAGAAAAAAGACAACCTGTTTCCGCCCGGGATCGAACCGGGGGCCTTCTGCGTGTTAGGCAGATGTGATAACCGCTACACCACGGAAACTGGATGATCTACGCTGGCTGAATGACACACAGGTCCCTCTCTCATTCTCTCCCGCTCTCTCTTTCTATTGCCTTCCTGCTCTCCTGGCTGCTGAGCTGAAAGACTGGTGACGTCATGCACCTCTATAGGCTTGTTGGGGAAGAAAGAGACAAGAGCATCGGTGGTTCAGTGGTAGAATGCTCGCCTGCCACGCGGGCGGCCCGGGTTCGATTCCCGGCCGATGCAAGTACTTTTTTTACTATTTATTTCTTTTTTTTATTTATTATTTATAAGTTATTACTTATTTTTTAGCTGACAGTAGATAGAAGCATAGGCAGAACACTCTACTCAGCTTCTGTGTTGATTTTCAATTATTCATATTCCCTTTCAACGCAAATACTGGAGGAATGGAGGAGGCAGCCGCTAGGAACTCTCCGCCTGGCGGAGCTATTAAGCCAAGCATAACGAACAAGGGGGAGCAGAGCACTGAGCACGGAGCACCGAGAACTTGCAAAGCGTTTCATCCAATTAGAAAGTGTAGTTCCATTGTTAATTGCCCCATCAGAGATAGAGCCAGAGCCGGCGCATACCCAATGAGTTGTAATTAACTTTGGCCGAAAATCTTGGCCCAGTCGCTGTCCAGCAGCTGATGGGTCGTTAGGCCCGAGCGGGGGACTGAAGTGTCGGCGCTTTTATTGAGTTAAACAAAATCGGCAAAGTTATGCAAAGATGCCCTAATTTATGGCCAAGGCAGCACGAGCGGGCACTATCCCTGGCCACTCTCACACACATCCTTTCCGGCTTGTTTCAATCCCCGACATTTCCTCTGCGCCGTGGCCATTGTTGCTTCTACTGCTTCCTGATTATTTTTGTAATTGCTGTTTAAGTTGTTGTGGCAACAACAGCCGCACTTCCTTCCGCCTTCTTGGCGGTTGCCGTTTGGGGCGTGATTTAATTGAAATCAATTAGCGGTAATGAGTGGTCATTAAGTTGGCTTAGTGCTCAGGGAGCCGGCTCCGTCAGTTCATTTCTGGGCCATGTTTGAGTCCACTTTAGCCGGGGATAAAATGGGTTCATCGCCACAAGCTGGCAGGGCGGACACACGAGTGCCCCTTCCCCGAGTTGGAGTTCCACTTCGGGTTTGAGTTCCTTTTCGAGCTACATTTAAATGGAATTTAATGCAAATTGAACGCAAACTTTTGCAAGTATATTTCAATTAGGAGGAGGCCGGAGGAGCAATCGCTAACAATAACAAATTAACTGCGACCCCACATCCAGTCGGAGGTCGGTCCAGTTCACATATTAAGTGAAGGCCTCCCCGAAACGCAGCCAAAAGTATGGCCCCCTACGTCCTGGCACATGGCAGATGAACACACTTAAGAGGGCACTGGAAGAAGGGGAAACTGGCAAAGGAAGCTGCCACTGGGAATGGGAACATGAAAAGGCGGTTCAGGCGCAACTTTTTAACTAGGTTTTTAGCGTTGCAGCCAGTGGTGGGCTTGCTCCTCCGGGGAGGGGCGCTGTGGTTAGCTCTCAGTGTCGTCGCTCCACTTGGCAAAACGTTACATCCTTTGCTTTGTCCTTGTTCCTGCCAGCCCTTGCTTTCCTTTCCTTCTTTCCTTCTATGTCTCTTTTTTTATAATTGTTTTGCTGTTTATTGCAAAATTACACAAAAACAATGCACGTTGATGAAGACGACAGCAGAGCAGCAGGCCAAGAAGCGGCAGAAGGAATGGATGCTAAATGAGAGAATGATGGGCCAAGGGATACCCTAGGTGTGGTAGGTTTTTTGCAATTTTTGTGTGAAGATCGGAAATTGGAAAGAAAGAAATTGATCCAATGTTCGGCTAGGTGGCAACCTTAAGCATTAGGCGATCGTAGCAGGTGGACAGTCCTTCTGTCAAACAATGACAGCAAAAGCTGTCAAAGGATCGTAGCAAGTGGGCAGCCCAGCTGTCAGAAGAGCTCTCTCACCCTATCTCTCACTAAGGCTTTCTTTCTTGTTGTTGGACAAAAGAAACAGATATATGTCTAAGTCTGATCCATTTTTAATGGTACAGTGGGTCAAGATTGCTTCTAGTACCCTCTGGAAGGATGCACAAAACAAAAGCCAAGCAGCAGACGGCCAAATGATGATGATGATGGCGATGGTGATGACGTTGCCAGCGACATCGAAGCAGGAGCAGGAGCAGGAGCAGGAGCAGGAGCAGGAGCAGGAGCAGGAGCAGGAGCAGGAGCAGGAGCAGGAGCAGGAGCAAAGCAAAGCAAAAGCCCAAAAAACAAAAGAGATAACTGACGGGGGAACCCCCTCCCAGTGTGTGTGTGTGTGGCTAGTGCAACTGCAGGCCAACAGAAGTAGCAACGCGCACAAAATAAAAACTTTCCGAAATGGGAAAACTTTTTTCCTCAACGAGCGAGGACAACCAGCAGACCGAGTGGGAGGCGGTGGCCAGTAACGAGCCAAGTTGAAAAATCTTTATTGTGTATCAAACCATTTGTATTAATTAGAAGCGGTAGCGGCAGCAAAATAATTACAAACAATGCAGAAACGGGAAAGGGAAAAGGGGGAAACGGGAGCCAGGAGCCAGGAGCCAGGAACCAGGAACCAGGAACCGGAAAACCGAAGTCCACAGTCCAACTGGAGAGCACATTTCCTTTGCATGTAAATACTTTCCCCCCGCCACACCACCTGAAATACAGAGAGGAAACAGTGCCCCGGCTGGACCAATATTGAATCCTTAAGCAGCGGAAATTCGAAGGAAGGCAGACGCCGCGGCGGCCTGATAATAAACTTATTTACAGCATAGTTTATGTACTGCAGATATCACTCATACGACATGGTGTCGCACATTTAACATGCACCCTGCTGTAAAATGCGATACGGCCACACAAGTTGCGGGGGCGAACGCCCCCAGCAAGGACCTCCCCTCGTGTGTGTGTGTGTGTATCGAACAGGGAGAGGGAGAGCGAGGGGGTCTCCTGTTATAACTATAGGAATATAAGTACGTACAAGCATAATGCGATCGTAAAAAGGCTTTTCATTGCGAGCATAAAGTATTAAGCTACTTTGCAGCATCTTTGCATGCATTACCAAGGATAATACACAGACAAGTGCCTCTGTCCCTCTCTCTGTCTCTGTGTCTGTCTCTTTCTCTGCCTCTGTCTCTGCCTCTGTCTCTGTCTCCACACACGCAGAACGGAATCACGTATCCTGCCAGAGATTAGCCAAGGGGAACTCCAGCTTCCCATGAGGCCTGCCTGGGCTGCGGCAGATCCTTCGGTGGGAAGAAGACTCTACTCCACTCTCGCGGAGAAGACAGCTCCAGCTCCTGGCACTGTTAGAGCTCCTCGCGAAATTGAATCTGCTGATAAGTTGCCGGGGCGAAAATAAAATTGCCATTAACTGGGATTCGTATATATGGGAGGGGGTAGAGAGTCCTTGCCTGCAGCCAGGACAAGGGCAAGGACGGGGACTAAGCCTCGCCCGAAACAACAAACCGAATTTATGAAATACTTACTCAAACCATACCAGCCATCCATCCATCCATCCATCCATCCATCTATCCATCCATTCAGCCATTCAGCCATTCAGCCATATGTGCCTCCATCTCCTGGCTCTCTCAAGACTCAATGCCCGCACGGAAGGATGAATTTACAAGCGCCGGCAAGTGGCCAAAGGATACTTTATATTGCACTGCGTCCACGTCCTTGTGGTCACACGAGGAGGACACTCTAAGTCTCGCATATGGCAGAGGATCTGTATAAATACATTTTTGCGTCGCGACTCCAGTTCGGTTTTCGTTTTCAGTTAACTCGAGTCGGAGTTCCCTCCTCCTGCACACACACACACACCACCCACACATGCAGGCAGGCAGGACACACACACACACACTCCTGTCGCTGGTCAGGCAGGCAGGCAGTCGGCCGGCGACATTTTCGTTTTGGCATTTCGCATGCAATTTGCGGTTCATTGATTCGGAAGTTTTCCCATTTAACTTAAGCCTCTTTAACAATCCTATTGACGCAAATTTCTACTTACCGTTTCCCGTTGCCGCCGCAGGAGTCGCAGGAGTCGCAGGAGGCTGCCGAAAGCGATACAGGGTCGACCCCCACAACCGTCACCTGCTCAGGTGTGTGTGAGAGCTGCCGCTGCCGTGCCGCGCCCTTGTTGTCGTCGTCATCGTCCACTTAGGCGGATCAGATGTCCTCCAGCAGCAGATGCCATATGTCCAGTGCTCGATAATTATGCCTTATAATGCCAATGGGTCGCTATCCTGACCTCGGGAGGAGAGACCCCACCGCCAGATCTGAAGGAGCCCCTGCGCCCGCCCAATAATTATACATAATAATGCTCCAACCTCGGAGAGAGGCTCAGACCAATGAAGAAGTGGTCTTAGCCGCTTGATCTGTTCAACAAAGGCCTCGCCCAAGTTAATAAGTTAATGAATTCCGTAGGAGGAAACGTACATGTCCCGGAGACGGAGTACTTCCAGTCGCTGCCAGAAACATCATCAATGTAACCGCTGCTCCTGCCGGAGTCAGGCACATCGGCATCATCATCGTCGATGAGGTGGCCATCAGGGAGCAGAGCAGCAGAGCAAGTTGCCGCAAAGGATGCTCCAAAGGACACACGGAACGAGGAGCAACGAGCAGTAAACCAAAGCGCCAGCCGCCGCTCCAAGGACAGGTGCAATGTGCAATCTTTTGGTATTTTGTTGGCTTTACACATTTGGCGTAATGCCAAAACACAATAAAAAAAACAAAGAGGGAAAGAAAAGAACGGGGGAGATGTACGAAGGGAGCGGTAAGAGGAAAAGGATGTCTTCCACGAAGGCAAAACAACTGCGGCAGGACGAAGACAATGCCAACTCTCGACTCCACTCAACACCTGAGCTGAGCCGAGCTGCAGTCGAGGAGAAGGGCAAACACTTGAAGGCGCGCGGCATGGCACCCACGCGAACCGGGAACCGAGATGAGCACCAAGGACGTGCATTCATTCAAATCGACTTCGGCGCCCGGGCTGGGAAAAGGAATTCATTTTAATGCACAGGCAAAGGCTGAAAGCGGATGGGGGGAGGTCCTGGTCGTCGTTGTCTGAGCCAGGAAACGTTTTCCGGCAGACAGAGGCAGTGCAGGGGAGGGCCAGGGACCAGGAACAGGCAAAGGGAGCAGGAAAAGGTGAAGGAGTAAGAGCGGGAGAGGGAGTACGAATTCGAGAAGTAGCAGGAGCAGGAGAAGGAGTGAGTCGATTACGGCTGCGTGTGGTGCGCCAAGATGCGCCTGCCTGCCTGCCCGAATGCTCCTCCATCCTCCATCCTCCATCCCCGCACCCTTGTCGGTGGATTTAAACGGCCAAAGTGCAATCCAGAAACACAACACACGAGCACAAACACAAACACAAACACGGGCACAGTCAGAGTCGGAGTCAAAGGAGCTGCTCCAAGTGCAGGTGCGGCTCCAACTCCAGCTCCAGCTGAGGTGGGAAAAGGACAAGGCAAGGACAAGGAGGCACACTGGCTGGCAAAAGGAAAGCACCAGCTACAGTCGAGCCAAGTCTATGAGAGAGAGTCTATAATTTTTGTTGTGGTTCCTGTCTATTGTCTTACCAAAAGCCCCTCTATCTCCGAGCGGTCTGCTTCGACAAGGGCAGCAGCTCCTCCCCTGGTTCCACCAGCTCCTCCTCCTCCCGTTGGCTAGGGAAATGAGCCATTCGCGTGAATTACTGAAATCGGATCTGCCCCGTTTGCCTGCTCTTCCCCCAAGGAGTTTACTTTGGACTGACTCCTGGGGGTCTTGTTCTGTGGGTTTTAAAGCTGCAGCGGAGATTATGGCATGGGGATCTTCCATGAACTCTCAAAGCATCAAAAACAGGGTTTTTGGGTAACATTTTCAATTGTTTAATTAGTTATTAGTGCTACTTATAAGCAATTAAGCTAAGCAAATTATTATAGAACTTTGTCTTTTAATATATAATGCCTTTTAATAAAATAAAAACATAATAATTATAATAAAATATTATTAATAATAAATTGTATTACTTTTGTAAGCATTTTCTAATTTTTTAAATTATGTTTTGAGGCGTAAACTCGTAAAGTTAGCAATCAACATGCATTATGGAATAAGAAGCATATTTGATAATGCGGCTTAATGAATTGCCAGTGCAATTTAAGACATTTTCGATTAATTCTTAGGTACGAAATCTTTCAAAAATCATTTTCTAAGTCAATAGCTTCCGCCTGCGTTCGAGGTTGAGGACTATCTGGTCGTTGCCTTCTCTGCCACTGGATGCGGGGGAGTGAAAGCTGCTGCCAAATGAGTGAAAGCTTCACAAAACCAAGTCCTGTCACAGCGCCTGCGCCAATTGAGTGCGTCTCAATTGTGGGTGGTGCCAAAAGTGAGCTTGAGTGTTATTCCAATCTTTTTTTTATTTTATTTGCCGCTGGGCACTGGGGTAATACCAATGGAGTAGGGCTGTCTATTAATGGCTAGTAAGAGTCCAGTATATAGATGTACATCTGATTTGCAATTAGCAAATATATTTTAATTATTTGTTTAAAAATAAACGGATTCAAACTGCGCGCCAAGCTAGAATGAGCTAGCTCTAGCGCCGATAAGCGAGGCAAAAGTGTTATCGATGGCTGCTGAGCGCGCTTTATGAAATTAAAATTAATCCCTAAACAACCCCCACTAAGGGTGCTAAATAAAGATTACACCAAATTCATTGTTTTTCATAAACCAAATAAACATAACCGACACTAAAACCAACAGTAATTAAATTGAATTAAACCTCGTTATTCACGCTATCGATATATATTTTCCCCACCGTTCCATTGCCAGCGTTCCCTTTCGGAAACTGTCGACTATCGGTATCGCACTATCGATTTGCAGAGCGTATCGATGCACTTCTGACATCGCTACCAAAAAAATAAACAGAATCGGTGGAAAAAAAAGAAAAACAAAAGCGAAAAATACAACAAAAGCGCACCTACGGCAGCTGGGCGCGCACGCAAAAACCTAGCTACCAGGCCACCGCTCGCATCCTGGACATGTCCTGCGGCGGGAAACGCAGCGCCTAGACCAGCGCCGCCGCCGCCCCCGGGAGCGCCCTGCTTGCCACGCAATTATGCAAGTTGCAGGCGCGGAACTAACTGTACTCGCCTCGCTGCCAGTGGAAGTGGAAGGGGAGGGCTGGAAGAGCAGGAGCAGCACCCACAATCGGTAAGCAGGCAGCAGGCGCACAGAGGCGGCACCATCATCCCATCATCCCCAGCTGACCCCATCCCTTCCTGCTTTCGCAGACATGAGCCAGAGACATTCCGAGCCATTCTACATATCGCCCCGGCTGTTCGACAACCGGCGGCTTAAGCGGCGTCGCTGCCGCTGGATGGAACGCCTGCGCGAGCGCCAGCGGGTCTGCATGGCCCAGATGCGCGCCCAGGCGACTGCCTCCAAGACTGATGGCCGGCGGCAACGTCGCGAAGCCGCTACTCTGCCTGCGGAAGTGACCATTGACCTGCTGTCGGACGACGAGGAGGGGCAGGAGGCGGCTGGCCCGTCCGCCGGCCACAGCCGCCTGCTGCTGATTCCTGCCCCCGCCCTGACAACGCGACGTCCACCACCGAGACCGGGACGGCGTCAGGGAAACGCTGCCCAAGCACAGACCCCATACCCGATCCCGACCGAGAGCATCCTGATAACCAGCGACGATGAGAACAACGACCACCAGGCGCCGTCGGGCCGGCTGCTCTCGATGCGCTCACGCTCGCCCCCGCCGCTGGCGCCGCTAACGCTCTCGGATACCGTAGAGGAGGTAACCGTGTCGCTGGTGCCGCGCAGCTCCACCACGGCCAACTGCCAGGCGCGGCAGATGCGGCACTCGTATCACTACAAGCACCTGGTAGCAGCGCCGCCCACTAACGGAGAGAGGGGCAGCAACTCGGGCGATACGAGCGGTTATCTGGAAGTGGATGTGGGAGGTGGCATAACGGCCACGCTGCCGGACGAGACCACCGTCCACACGGTCATTGCCAACCGCATCTACGAGCTCTCGCTGAGCAAGCTGCGCGAGGGCCTGGCCTCCAGCGGTGTGCCTGAGTACTCGCACGATCTGCTGCCGGAGCAGCTCCAGAAGCTATCGCCGGCACTGCGCGCCAAGGTGGCCCCACTAGTGGCCCCGTCACCGCCCACGCCCATCTCGCTGAAGCTGTCCAGCGACCTCAGCATATCACTGATCTCAGACGACGATGACTGCGAGAGCAGCAGCGGTCCGCAGGCCAACAGCAGTGGTTCCAGCGGCAACGGCGGAGGAGGATTCAAGTCCGAGCTGGTTCACCCGGTCAAGGTGGCCGCGGCGGAGGCCCATGCGGCCGCCAAGCTGCTCAAGCAGCAGCAGCCGCAGTTGTCGGTGGTGCAGCATCTGCAGTATGGCGGCGGCGGTCGCACGGTGCCCGTGGCCCTGGCCCTGCCGGTGATGGCTCAGGCGACGTCGTCATCCTCGGCAGCGGTGGCCCTTCCTGTCCTGCAGTTGCCGCGTCGCCGTAAGCTCGGCTGAGACCTTGGGACTTGTGGCCATAATGTAAACATTCCCCCAAGTAGACTTTACCTAGTGCAAATATGGAAGTAGGCTTAGTCCCTCCCACAGTTTTCCCAGTTATGCTTTTTATTTCTCCCCCTATCTCCCTCTCTCTCTCTATTTTACGCATTTTCCCCTTTCCTTATCACCCCTACCTCTTCCCGTCTCTGTCTTTCTCATATTTTAAGCTTTAAAAAGGAACGAGACGCAACGTACAAAAAGAAAGTAGAAAGAAGGGCTTCATCTTCGCGAAACAAAAATTTGTAAAATTTATATAGGAGAGAGCACGGAGAATAGGAGGAAATAAGGTGGAGAGTTACGGAAATTCCGTAGGGAAACTTCGAAAAGACCCCCAATATTTATACCAAGTACAAGTAGGTTAGCCTAAGTCTTATCTTAAGAGTGATTAAGCGAGGATGCAGACCCTCCTCTGTATTACATTTATATATCAAACTGATCACCAAAATCGGAATAAACTTGCTCTTGTATATAAATGTACAGGCCTTGGGCTTCGTGTATTATTAACATCCTTTTTACACAGTCGCTTGACATGGGATAATCTTCGAGAGCTTGCAAAGACAAATCATGTGTGTTCGACGCTGCTAGTATTATAAGCTTATAATGTAGCTACATGTATAACGTCCTGTGCAGGATCCCTTCTCAGGGCTCATTGCGACAAATGACTGAGAGGCGTCGCTTTTTCAGCACGCGTTTATTTCCAAACCACGACTGCTCTCGGGCCAGAACCTCATGCGTGAACTGGTAACGCGCCACATGGCTCATCATGTACAGCGAGCGGCGAGGCACGAGTAGATCCGCGACCCTACGCTCCGAATCCTTTGCCCCTTCTTTGGCGGTAACCTTGACCAACCTCATGACACAGTCGCTGAGCAGGCTAAGACCCGCAATGGTATGGCCACAGAACTGGAGGAAAATGAAATCAAACAAGGGAAGCTTTCTAACCCATAAGAGCCTCACCCGAGCACTGTCCACGTGTGGCTTTATGACGCCCTCCTCGGCCAGGTCCAGGATGTGCACATGGGGCATAGCCTGCCCGTTGAAGGCGGTCTTTGAGACCCTATCCAAAACGCAGCGGTTGGTTAGGGACCAATCTCTCCGCTCCGACTCCCGGTAACCATGGATGGCCTGCAAAGGATGTAAAGGTAATAAGTTGATCGAAACCTTAAATATAAGAGTGTACACACACATCATCCCAATGGCTAGACTCGTAGGGCAAACGCCTGAGATGAGGCTCTATTTCCTGGATCAGGTCCAGCTCCTCCTGCTCGCTGACAAAGTCCTTGAGGACCCGCATATCCGCTTCGAACTCCTGCTTCTCTAATGGCGTCCACTCTCCGGAGAAGTGCAGCAGGCTGAGGCGGCGCAGTTTGCCGGCAGAAGGCAGTCTCCTGGTCAGGAACAGCATTTTGTTGAGTTGCGTCAGAGGAGTAAGTTATCCTTCTATCGATTGGCGCCATTCGATAGGCACTGTCAGAGGAACCATCAGCCAGGGGGAATCCCCCACAGGGGCTGCCACTACACTGCTTTCGCTGGTCCGGGAGCACCGCAAAGCACACTCGATTGATGGCCCACGCATGCGCCGGAGCCTGGCTCGCCTTCGAGTTAGGGCGGAAACGCTTTCCGGTGTAGATATTCCAGAAATATTTCTGCTCTCCAGCCGTACTGCTGCGACGAGCTGGCCCGGAGCTGCTGCAGGACTGAAGCTGGGAAGCTGGAGCTGAGTGCAGATTGTGGAGTGTCCACCAGTTTCGCGAGTGGTGTCCAGTGTTGGTTCCAAGTTTCCATTCCAAGGCGCATTGAACGGTTTTTAATTGAAAGCGCACGGCTGCTGACGGTGAGAGCTCCGAGAGCTATGAGCTACGGTGGTGGTGCTGGCCCGTTAATTGTGGAAGCTTCTTAATCGGCAAGTGCGTAGAGCAGAGAGTGCGGTGCCCAGAATCCCGTAGTCCCTGCCGGCGGTGGTGTACCAGTATCCACATCCACGCCCACGTTCCGCGTTCCAAGGCTTCCGTTACCGGGAAGTCGCGCTTTGCGATGCGTTTGTGTGTGTGTCGGTGCACTGGACACCCTGCGGGCGAAAAAGAAAACGGGATAACGGTAAAACGGGGGCACCGCACCTACAAAATCTAATCAAAAATTCCTTTAGAGACCCGCAATTATGGCATTGCGAGCCATGTAGAGTGTGTGTATACACAACACACACACACCCCGCACCCGTACCCCCTGGTCGTGTGCACTGAAAAGTATACCATGTATATACGCCCCCTTCTCCAAGTCTCTGTTTTGGGTACAACAGGCAAAGCGTGTGTGTGTACTCACTCTGTACTTGCATATGTACATACAGGGATCACCCTGTGTTCCTCTCCCTTCTCTATTGGAAAGGAAATGTGTTTGTTTTTTTGTTTTCTTAAGAGTTTAAGAGCTTCCTTCCTGCAAAATGATCCCAGGGCTTATACCGATGCAGCTAGAGCTCCCGTTTCAAGCTCCAGTCACGCCTCTAACTCGGTCCCGCGCCTCTCCGCGCCGCCGCATCCAGGAGTTTGCGCACTTCCTTCACCTGGCGTCGCCGTCATTCGTTCCGTTGCATGCTTCTGCATCGGCAGGACACTGCGAGAAATTCCACCACACCCAATTGCGAGTATGTAGCCGATGAATACATGCTCGCTGGCGTCCTGGTTTATCTACACCAGAATCCCGAACACACTGACCATAGGCGGGTGCGGGTGCTGGTGCGTGTGTGTGTTTGTGTGTGTTGTTGCCGGTGCCAAATGTAAACAAAGCCGTTGACAAAAATTAATGTACAAATATTCTAACTTACTGGTGACAGCCCTAAAGCAAACGGCAGGATGCTGATCCGCTGGAAGAGCAAAGACAAGAGCGCCTCCTCTAACCAGAGCGCCTGTGGCAGCAGCTCCTCCTCCAAGAAAAAGCGCAAGGGACGCGATGGCGGTGAGTACTGTGAAGAGAGAGAGAGAGAAAGCACCGTTACTTAGCGGCAAGCACAGTACAGGCCAGTGTTGTAAAAGACCTAATTGGAAAACTCTTTTTCAGAAGAAGATTGGCAAAATGAGAACAAATCGGGTCGAATGCCGGCGAACGAGCAGGGTAAGTGGCTGCTACGAACGCAGCACATCAAGATCTCTAACCGGGAGTCCTACTTATCGGCAGGTGGCGGCGGCGGAGGCGGCGACGAACGACGCCGGGCCATGCGGCGCGACGATCCGCGACGGCACACGCTCGGCGGCGACATGCTGGTCTACGGCGGCGGCTCTCAGCACCAGCATCCGCATGCCCACCAAATGGCGCCCCAGCAACAGCGGGCCATGGACCTGGAGGTGAGCAACCTGTTAAATAGCCCGCAGTTAACCCTAATTCGAACCCTCGCTCCCTAGATGAGCACGCGGGCGCAGAGGAACAAGAAAAACCAGCCGATGCGCGGCTATGCACCCGTCAACCAGGGGCCCCTGTTCGATGACGATCCCGGGATCATGTCCGAGGTGGAGACGGCCAGCACTGGCTTCCGTAGGGGCGGCAAGCAGCGCTCCTCGCTCCCCGTGGTCCGTACGCCCTCCAAGACGCTGGAGCGGCCGCTGGGTCTGGTTTTCCTCCAGTACCGCTCGGAGACGAAGCGCGCCCTGCTGCCCAACGAGATCACCTCGATCGATACGGTGCGCGCCCTGTTTGTGCGCTCGTTCCCTCGCCAGCTGACCATGTCCTACCTGGAGGGGCCGAATGTGAAGATCTACATACACGATGCCAGCAAGGATATGTTCTATGAGCTGGAGGATGTGCGTTCGCATCTGCGCGAGATACGCGATCGATCCGTGCTGCGTCTCTTCGAGTCCACGGAGGTGGCGGCTCCGCCGCAGATCCTGCCAGGCGGACCGGGCATACCGCAGCCGCTGCCGCAGGCCCAGGCGCCGGCAGCCAACTGGGATCAGGATCAGAGCTATTTCAGCGAGCCGGAGTTCGACTCGGACTACAAGCACCAGCACATTCACAAGTCCAAGGTGAGTTCTTGTTTGGTTTAAATTAATCCTTTATTCAATATCACCGCGTTGGGGCTTAGGGGTTACGGTGTCCATGGGCGAGTCAAGGATTGTTCGGGGCAGGCCATGAGCCGCCGCTCTAAAGCATTGACTCCCGCATGGACAGGCAGGGGGGAAAGAACTTAAAGCGGGTAACCAAAAAAAAAGGGGAGGAGTTATGACAAGGAAGCTTAAACTGGAGTACAACTAGAAGTTACCGCAGGGACCCACTGTCAGCCCCTTGAGCGCATTATTCATGTGCTCCTGGACATCCTTCCACGCAAACACGATGGCCCCTTGGAAGGGCTCCGCGTGACAACTACCACAGATGCCCATCACCGCCTTGACCTCCTCCTCGGCGGGCTCGCGGTCATGCGTGCTGATCTCCTCCTCCAGGCTCATCTTAAGCGTCAGATCCTGCTTGAACTGCTGTCCGCCGAAGTCGGCCAGGCCGTTGTATATCTCGCTGGCGGCGCCAGTTGTTCCAGAGCCGGAGCCATCATCCACCACGGAACCATCATCCAGCAGGACCAGGCCGCGCTTCTGCAGCTTCTTGTTGTCAGCGCCTCCGGCCTCCCGCTTGAACTGTATATGAGTCTCGGTTTCATCGATGAACTGCACGTTGGCCGAGTTGCTCAGCATCTGGAAGCGATTCCGCGCTGGAGCAGCGGCGGCGTGAGACGGGGCAAGGCCCAGAAGCTGCTGGGCCACCAGGCGGGAGCCAGCATTGATCTGGCCATTGACAAAGTTCGTGTTGATGGTGATGGCATCGCCTGGGGAAGCAGCACCACCAGCAGCAGCAGGCGCACCAGCAGCGGACGCAGGCGGCGGATTGGCCAAGTTGATGCGCACCCGCGTGGGGATCTGACCACTGGCCAGCAGCGTGTGCATGGGCTGGGGTCGATTGATCTAAGGAAGAGCACAAGGAGGAGAGGATAAGCAAGGAGTCTTGGAGTTGTAAGCAACCCTCACCGTTGGCGGAGCCCTTGTAGTGCTCGATACCTCCAGTCCCTCGTGATCAAAGTGATGGACATGATGGTGCTTGTGATCCCGATGCGCCTTTCCCGCACTGAGAGCCACCCGATAGACCTGGACCAGCGTCATCTCAAAGTGCAGCCCGTGGCTGACCTCCCCAGTGACGGAACTGCCGCCGGAGCGCAGCTTGCCATTCGCTGGTATCTTGTGACCCACGAGCTGCGTTGAGGAAGAGCAAAGTAATTAGAGTTTGGGAAAGAAAGGGGTGGAGCTCCTCCTCCTCCTCCTCCGTCTACTCACCGAATTGTGAAAGCCACGCCCTATGCGCTCCGCCTTGAGCCAGGCCTGCCACTCGCCCGTCTTGCCATTCCAAGAGCTGCACATATGATGCCACTGTCGCATTTTCAGCGGATAGTTCAATCTTCACCAGAGCGGAGCAGAAAGAGGCACTAATTAGTACGCTCGTGTATGCCATATAGTCACCGAACACCGAATCTCACCTGAACATTTGCTGCCCCTTTATGGCCATCGAAAGGAAACTGGAATTCTGTGCATTCGCGACCCAGATTTGTATCTCGCGCGGTTCCTTGCCAGCTGTGGATAGATGGATGAATGGATGGATGCACACAAAAGTGGATCAGACTCGCTTTCAGGCCAATTATGGTTAGTCATGGCATGGATGAGACGAAATCCCGCGAGTCTGGCTAAGAGACAGAACCTAAGCCTGGCCATTCCTGCCCCCCGTGTGGCAAGAGACTCAACTCGATCAGGAAGCCTGGTTATACAAGAGCTTCAGCTGGAGCTAGAGCTGGAGCTGCAGCTGGAAGTGCGCCAAATCCTGTTAGGCTGTTTAGCTTGGGAGCACTGCATACGATTTAAATATGAATCACCTGACTGACCAGCGCTTGGCCCGGCTCTGAAACTCATTTCCTAGGCAGGCGGAAGCCCGGCCAACACGGCCGTTGCCGCTATTTGAATTGAGGCTGAGGCTGAAGCTGAGGCTTTGGAATTATGTCAAATGCTTAAGCCGCCGCCTTGGCTTCCAGCTCTCCAGCTTCAGCTTCAGCTTCAGCTACAGCTCCCAGCTTGAGCTTAGCTGCTCAGCGACACCGAGACACCAGCAACAATGCCGACAACGACGACGACGACATCCAACTGGAAACAGGTAAATTATCGCTTATGTAATGCGACCGCAGCGACAACAACAACTTGAACAACAACCAACAAGTGGCAGAGGCGGCGGCGGCGGCGGCAGCGCGTCATGGGGCAGATTTAAAAATTGTTTAGAAAATGAAGACAAGAAGCTAAACAAAGCAAGTCAGCAGCAGCCAGACAGCTCGAAAGATGCTCTTCTGAGACTCTAGAGATTCGAACTTGGAGTTCATCACCTCCTGGGACAGTACTTCTCCCGGCGGCAACCCCATCTTCGTTGACCATCAAAAGCGGCAGCAACCTGTCGTCTAGAGCTTGTGCTTAGACCTGCATCAGGAAGTGCGGGGCTTCCTTTCACTTTCCCAGTCACAGCCAGGTGCGAGCGCCGGAGCGTGGCCCACAAATTTCATTGCCCGCCGAGCGAAGGTCTCTTTAACACCAGCCAGCTTAGGCAGAGGCCCATCAAAAGAGATCGACGCCCGTCGCTGGCCCGCTTATGCAACAGTCCCAGCCCAAGCCCCCCCGAATGTAAGTCATCATCTGGCCACTCGGTGGAAGCCATTGTCAAGCCGCTAAAGCAAGTCACGGTGAGAGGCGGCAAGCAACACCTTCAGCAGCAACGCCTCACCTCAAGCCCAACCCATGGAGTGACCCCTACTTACCCTCATAGGTCAGGAGGACATGGTCGCCGCTGTGGTTGGTGAAACGCATCCAGAAGCAGAGCGTAAACTGATCCAGCTCCGGCAAAGGGTTGCCATACTCCACCTCGCCGTCCTGGTTGAAGGCGAACTTCTTGACGCTGCATCGATTGGCGCCATAGAGCGGCGTTCGTGTGAAGGTCAGCGGCTCCTTGGGGGTAGCCTCGATATCCTCCAAGCTATAGGACTCGTACTGATCGTCCACATGGTCACCGAAGGTGATGGGATGTGCTGCCGAGGCTGAGCCGCCGGCCGTGTCCACGGCACGGGCCAGCAAGAGCTCGTCCTCGACAGCGGAGGTCTCCTTGTCGCCGCCGAACTGGGAGAAGCTGGTGGAGATCTCGTGACTGCTGCTGGCCTCCCCCGGATGGGATTGCTTGAGACTGTAGGCGGCAGTGCTGCCGCTGCTCGAACTGACAGCGATGGGCTTCCAGGCCAGGACGGCGAGGGAGCCATTCAGCAGCAGCGCAAGGCTGAGCAGGGCGAGAGTGCGGGTCATTTCCAATGCGGGGATGCGGAGGATGTCGCGGTCTGAGTTGGAGGAATGAGCCCTGAAGATCGGACTCGGAATCGGATTCGGAATCGGGTTCGGGATCTCTTGCACGTCCGATTGGCGCGATGTCTCGGACTTCACTAATCATCCACGCATGCGCCGCGGCCAGGTTGAGTTGCGCCGCCGAAAATAACAACAGCAGCACCAGCAGCAGCCGCAGCCGCAGCAGAGGCAGCAGAAACAGCAGCGATCGGAGCTTGGAGCATTTGCTCTGCCCAACTGGTCCCACGTCGCGCTCGGCTTTGGTTGTAACGAATTACGAATTGTAACTGCTATATTGAAATTGAAACTGGTTGAGGTCTGTCTGTCGGCGGCTATGACCGTAGCAGGCGGCGGCGGCGCAGTGAGCCAACCACTTGCACTTGTTGCACTCCGCTTGGGGCCAGGTAATGCCTGCACTTGATGTGTAATCGCTGGCAGGGGATGAGTCCGCCCGGAGCAGCACGTGCCGAGCCCGAAAGGGAAAGGGTATGGCAAAGGGAAAGGGCTTTCGTTCGCATCGCAATTGCTGTGTGGATTTGGCAAGTGATTGGCTCGCATTGATCGATCGCATTGGGTGGGTCAAATGGCAATTAACGGGTATTCATCTGAAGCGACGACGCGTCGACGGCCCTGGCACTCGACTCCAACTTCCACGAGTCCAAGCCCCGCTTGTTGCACGGAAAGAAAGAAAGCTAAAGAGGGGGATTTATATATTTTAACTTGAAATTATTATTATCATCCACAATACCTGTGTAAACCTTCTAGCTTCTCCCACACATATAGCACAAACCTCTTGATTGTACACCTAGTTGATTAGTTACCATTATTACTATTAGTTAATTAGCTAACTAGTACCCCTAGTTTTCTCTGCGTGTACCCTTAAGTGCTGTACGTGCGCAATCTTTTTGGGATAGGCCACAAAACCGTTGGACATTAAAGAGAGGCGAAACCATAGCTAACACTTTGCTACTTGAACGAAGGCCAATTGGCAAAGTTGGGCAAAAAATATGTATATACAGCCATGCCCTTGCCCCTTGTCTCTGTACCTGTACCTATACCTGACTGAAAAGCAACCTAACCCTTCGTTTCTCCTTCTTTGTATCTTCCAGATTGGCAAGCAGCCGGCACCCTACTACGTGGGCTCGTCGCAGACCCTGCCCCGCGGCATGTACTCCTCAGAGCGCAACAAGGTGTCCATGGGTGCGTACCGTAGTCCAAGTTCCCTCTAACTTGTAAGATTTCCCCTGTCTTTGGTTGGGAATTCCCCTCTTTTTGAGTTGACCCAATGGCCCGGATCCTGGCTCCCCACCCACCCACTCTCTCTCCATCTCTATCTCTCTTTCGAGTTTTGTTCTGTGTCTAAATATGATTCATGTTCATATTCATTAACCCCCAAAAAAAAATATTAATAATAACACTCACAACAACAACAACTACAAAGGAGCGCCTGTGAAACCACTCAGATCACTCAATCCAAGGGGGGGTAGCATGGAACCCCTGTTCCCCTACACCCCGGATCAATTATACAGCATTCCAGGTACCCGAGAATATATGTGTTTATGCCTTTCTATATCCACTTGTAGCTGGGATTGTGTTCGACATGGGGAAAACAGAGTCGCCCACAGTCTCCACACGCAGACAGTTCTACATTCCATCAGCATCATTCCATTGGCTTGTCTTGCTTCTTGCTAGAAATTATACAATATATTATATTATATATATATATATATATATACATGTCGGAGACATTTGTGATTAGCTAGAAATATGAAGAGAGTCGGGCTTAGAAACTCACCTTGACCGAAGGCGGTCCTAGTTAGGCCTGCCAGATAGCGGATTGTATTTATATTTAAAAGTCATATTTATATGCTAAAGTCAATATATCAATTGATATTTTAATGTGGCTTTATTTGTACGATAAATTGATATTCTTTTAGTTAGATTAAATAGATCATATATAGATTTACATTAAATATCATTTCTCAGTTTGTATACCCTGACAGGGTCTTATAATTTTATTCAAAAGCTTACAAAACAGTGAAGGAGTCATTTGCGACCCCATAAATCATATATATTATTGATCAGCATCAACAGCCGAATCGTTCTGACATAACTCCTAGAAAAAATTTTTTTTTTAATTTTTCAAAATTTTTTAAGGGGTTACATCGTTAAAATTTTCAAAAAAATAAAAAAAAAATAAAAATTTAAAATTTTTTAACTTGATATGCAGATTTATTAACCTTATAAAAATCAGGATAGAACAGTTTTCCGAATTAAAATTAAGCCTTTTTTGACTTAGTTATGCATTTTTAAACTTTGGGTTGTACCAAAAATTATATCGATAAATATCGATTTTAAGCGGAATGTTATTTGAGGTTTTCTTGAGAGCATATAATGGCCAAACAGCAAATGGGAGCCAAAAGTCATATATATTCGGATTTGCTACAAAATTACTAATAAATTAATAGGAGGGAAATACTGAGGGAAATAAGTTGCTACATTTTTCAACATTTTCAAATCATTAAAATTGTAAAAATTGCAAATTAAAATTTTTTGTGAACTTCATATTTAGAATTATTAACGGTACAAAAATTAGCATTGAGAAGTCGAATTAAAATTATGTTTTTGACTTAATTGTGTTTTTTTAAGCTTTTTGATTTGTCATCAAAGGAACATCATAACAAACATCGATAAATATCGATTTAAAGAATGCGTATTTTTCAGGTCTTTGTCCTAGTGATTGCCAAAAGTCATACATATTTTGATTTGCCATTAAAATCCAAATTAATAAATGTTCAAATAATGAGATAATTTTATATAACTAATCTTTCAAAATTTCAAAAGGGGTTAAATATTTAAAATTAAAAAAAAATATAATTATTTCTTATAATTTCCACTCCAAAATAAAACAAAATGCTTAATTATTTATTATTATTATTTGTATCAAGATTTATTTATAGCAAATTTATTAGCTCAAGAAAAACTAATCCAAAAAAGCATTCCAATTTGAAAAAAAATACTTTTTGGCTTATTTATGATTAATTTCCAATTCGATGGAATGATCTGGAATTTTCCATCGATAGATATCTTAACTAACTGATCCTTGGCTGTAAGTCTGAAAAAGTATAGATAGTTAGCTCTACTTTTCAGTTTGTAAGGAAAGATTATTTAAACTAGTTCAGATAAATCATAGATTCCCCACCCGACATATATCTATATCTATATTTATAACTATATCCGAATGCGTTCCAATCACATGCATCACCCATTCCGAATCGATCTCGAATCTCGTTCTTTTGCTTTCCTTTTATTGCCTCGATTAAATTCCAAATTAACAACTCAAGCTACGTTTAAGGGGAGACCAAGGTCAAAGTGCTTGCTAACCCGGGCTGCGGCTACCTTTGCAGACGGCTACACCAGTTCCCCGGAGCGCAGCAGCCGCGGCAACTACGAGGAGCCCTACTACAGCCAGTATGGAACGCGGGGCCCAGTGGTGGCGCCCATCATTGACGAGGAGCAGAGGTGAGTCCGGCAGAGGGGAGAGCAGAGGTGGAGTGATTTAAATACTTGAATATTTTATTCACAGCGATGGAACCATGACGGAGGACCAGTACGCCCTGTACGGCATCAAGGTGGGCGGCGGTCCCAATCGTCTAGCGCATCGCGGCAACCAGATCTACGATCCCACTAGGTGAGCATTCTCCCGCGCATGGCCTTCATGTACGAGGCGTAGTCCTGCTGCAGCAGGAGCAGGTTGTTTCCCTGGTCCCTGGAGCTGCGCTTGCTGCGTCGATAGATCTTGATGCGCTTCACATTGCCGTTGGTGGAGGTGGTGGTGGCCGTGGCCACCGGATGGAAGTAGGTGGTGCCCTTGCTCTTGATGGCCTGCACAATGAGGCAGAGCAGGTAGCCGCCAAAGGAGAGGAAGGCCAAGGCTGTGATACTTATCTGGAACAGGGTCTGCAGCTTCGTGGGCTTCTGCTCGGTCCAGGAGGGAGCAGGAGCGTGGCTATGATGCGATTGCCAGGGACCAGGGCCAGTTCCGCTGTCGTGATCACCACCGCTGGCAGGGACAAAGGATTAGTAACCAGAAATCGCTATAGAACCAAGAACTTACCGATCAGCCATCAAGGCCATACGCTCAGGCATCTCCGACACTAATCCCGATGTGGACTCCAGCTGGTCTGCTTCCGGACACACCGTGGTAGCCTCCTCTTCCGGCTGGTAGAGGTCCTCATCCCCTTCCTCCTCCATTCTCTGCACAGACTTCTTGAGCAGCAGCAGCTCATCCACCTGAAAGTTGGCCAGGCAGCGGGCAAAGCGAGCTGGCGTGCCAATCACTGTTGGAGGTTTTTGGATTCGTCATGAGTCCACCACTACTGCCAGATGGGATTGCCCAATCGATCGATTTGGCTCCAATTGGAATGCTACATACCGCTGCAAGTAGTCATGGTGTGCTCGGTGCTCACTGCTCAGTGGTTCTTGCTTCGACCCAACTTGCCAGCCTGCGTCTGACGACTGGCATTGCGTGCTCGCCAAGACTGCTCTAGCTCTGGCAGCTCCACGTGCGACGGAGGAGAAGGAGGGTACTAGATAGCAGCGAACCGCATTCTTGCCAGTTTCCGTTATGGTTCACGCTCCAAGAGCTGCGACTTTGGTACCAATTCCGGTGTCTAAGCCAAAGCCCAGGCTTGGCTGGGCAATTGGAGCATTGCAGTCGACGGATGTGTGGCCCAGTAACGACGCCATGTGACACGCTACCAAGCTTCCCCTACAGGTTATTACATATTTTTTCACTTACTCTACTTGCAGGCCCGAAGACTTGCACCGCATACGCGTGGAGCACATGGAGCGGCAGTTGGCCAACTTGACAGGACTGGTGCAGAAGGCCCTGGTGAATCAGAACCCACAGATTGGGCCGCTGGCGGTGCCCACCTTGGACCCCAACTATCTCGTTGTGCCAACCCAGATGCAAGGTAAGCAAGGGGATGCTTAGATGTCCGTCGCAATGTGTAAATGTTGTACACCGGCACACATACGCTTAGCGCTTGGAACGAACCGACGTTTTGGCAGAGCACCGCCAGCACTGCTTCCAGCACGTTCGCGCGTGAGATCCTAGTCCATCTCTTGCTACAAGTCTTGTCTCTGCTCTGCTCTTCTCTTCCTCACCCTTGACTCCGCCTTTTCCCCGTTCACCCGTTCTCTCTTCTCCAGCCAACGGCTCCGGAGACGAGCTGTACATTCGGGAGAAAGCTCCCAAGCTGGGCAAGAACTCGTGCCGTAAGTGTGACCCCTCAAGAAACCAAAGGAATCAATACAGACATCGTTCGCTTTCGTTGACCCCTTGCTCTTGCAGAAAAATCCGTGTCCTTTGAGAAGTCCGTGTCGTTTAGCGATGACATACAGGGAATACCCAAGTCGCATAGCCCTCTACATGCCGGTAATTCCTGTTCACTAATCACTAACTAGCTTTGGGTATTCACTAGCTCTGGGAAAGTTAAGTATAAGACTATTAAAAATATATACTTCGAGTGGGAATTCCATATCTAGGATTAGCTCGTAAATAGCGGTATAGGAAAAACCTTTAAAGCACGTCTCTTTTCGCGTTATTTTTTATGTTCTCAGTAGATCCTTTTACATTTAAAACTGTTTTCTAATATCAACTTATCTCCCTCTTTCTATCGTTTTCTATCAAACTTTGCCTGCCATGTACAAGCTTTGAGAAACGAGAGAGAAAGCGAGAGTTTCTTTTTTGCTGCTCTTTGAGAGAGGTTTGCATTTTCTCTCTATTTCTCTCTTTATCTCTCTCTCTATCTGAAAAGATACCAAAATAGACCCGCCCTCTAAGAGAAGGAGACTGCTTCTTTTTTTTTCCTGTGGTTCTGAGAGCGAATCTGATTGAGAGCAGTTCAATTATGCACAAGTTCGTTTCTGCTTTTTTTTTGCGAGCTCTCATTACTGAAAAAAAGGTATAAAAAAAGTTTTCTTAGTGATATTTAAACAAAAAAAAACAGAGCTGGTGAATACCCAAAGCCTTCAATGGAGATGTCTTAGGTTTGGAGAGTTTACAAAGCAAACCGTTTCCCCTTTTTCACCGCTCTTCCTTTGAATTGTAATGGACTCGGCTCCGACAGCTGACACGAAACCTACCAAGCCGGCAATCAAGTCATCTACCCTGCCACGCACCTCGTCCCAAGGTAAGAATGGCCCCCACCACTAACACAACTCACCAGGCATGCCTCAGCCAAGCACAAGTCACTCACTCATCACTCATTTACCACTCACTCACCACTCACTCATCACTCACTCATCACTCACTTACCATTCACTTACCATTCACTCACCATTCACTCACCATTCACTCACCACTCAATTACCACTCACTCATCATTCACTCACTTACCCAACTACTCACTCACCACTCACTCACTGATCACTCACTCATCATTTACTCACTTACCCAACCACTCACTCACCACTCACTCACGACACCTCCACGAACCTGCCCTCAACTTGGTTTGTCTCCTTCCCTCCAAAGAGCGCGACCGGCTCAAGCCTCCACCACCCCCGAAGCCGATCGTGCTGGCCCAGACCGCTCACCCCAACTACCGGGCTGACATTGCGTTGGCCCCCGAGGTCTACAACCATCTGCGTGGCCTGCAAAAGAAGGCCAAGGATTTGCGCATGGAAGTGCGAACACTGCGGCGTCTGTCCCAGGCCCAGGCCGTGGCGGTGCGGGAGGACATCAAGGGCACCTTTATGCGTATCCGGGCCACGCTCTTGGCGAGCAGCGGTAGCTTTTGGAGTCATCAGAGCGATCAGGACACCACGAGGATATCGCGCGAGGAGGAGCTGTACAAGCAGGAAGTCATACGGCTGGAGAAGGATCTCAGTGACCTCGAAGCATCGGTGGAGAACCTGCGCGGTGAGGTGATCAATCGTCGCACACGGGTCAACATGACCGCCGTGGAGGATATGGCTCTGGTGCTGAGTCGGGCCAGGTAAGAGCCTCTGGAGGAAGAGTAAGAAACCTAGAACTAACCGGTATCCTTATCTGATTTGCTAGCAAAACCGTTGCGGAGTTAAAGCTCAAGTTCCCAGCCCTGTCGAACGGCCTGCGCTGCATACTCTCGGACGAGATGGAGAAGGTGGTGCGTGAAGAAAAGTTCCTCAAAGAAGAGCCCGATCGCCTGGAGTCGGCGCTGCGACGCTGCAAGAAGCTGACTGGGACCCTGGTCACGCTCAAACGGTGCGTAGTCCGTCGCTTGTCCTCTGGATGTCCTTATACCCTCATCCTCTCTGCTTATGTTCACAGCTTGGCCAGCGTCCAGGAGCAGAGGCTACCGCCCAATGAGCCAACCATCAGCGAGGAGCCGCCACGGTCCGCGGACATCTCGGCGCAAGACAAGGTAAGTGCCAAGCAGTTGCATGCCGTCGTTGGTCCTTGTCCAAGGGGAGGGACAGACAGATGAAGAAGAACAAGTGCTGCGTACAGTTACACTAAAAGCTATTTCAAAATCAAATCCTTAACCAAGTCAGAGAGAGAGAGAGAGCGCTCCACCTTCAGCTCCAGCTCCAGCTCCACCTCAACCTCCATGTTTCCATATCCATTTCCATATATTCTCTATACATATATTATACTGCTACAGAACGTGTCATGTCTATATATACATATGTATAAAAGTATTGCTCCCACTTCTTTAACTATCGCAGAGACTATAGTTGCTTCCGTAACGAACTTGCTATGCTAACTAAAAATATACGAACTGCAAGCCTTTCTCTGATCTTCAGCCAGGGTCCTTGGCTACTAGCTAGTCCTGTGGCGCTTCCGCGCCTGCCTTAGGTCGCGCCAGTTAGTCTTAGTCCCTGCTTTCAGTCCGTCCGAGAGCGATGATGTGTATGTACATATGTTTTAAAGCAGAGTCCAGTTTCAAATACGAACCCAAATCGACCTGAGCCTGAACCCCAGCCCACACCCACACCCACACCCAACCCCACTTAGTTGTATCAACTGGAAATATGACCTTGATTTACCTTAAAACATTTATTCGTTTGTAGCCCTTGGTTTATATATTTTGTGCGTTTATCTTATGAATAAGTTGCAATTGGCTGTTGTTACATAAATAGTGTTTTGGTTCATCGTTCATTTCACCACCAACAAAAACAACAAAAAGAAAATGAAGAATCCAGCGAGTAACGAGTAACGAGTAGCGAGTAGCGAGAAGCGTGTCGACAAGTCGCCACAAGTTGAGGTAGCGCCCCTCCCTGCATAGCACCGCTAAGCACCGCGACGCTTTACCCAACCAGAGCTCCCGAACCGATCCCCCTAGAACCTCGAGACCCTCCTCCAAGCTTCTGCCTTGTTGGGTCCCCTTACTAGATGCAGTTACACAAAACACAACAATGCTTAACCAGTTACTATATATCATCATTACATGCTGAATAACCCGAAACCCCAAGAATTAAACAAATCCAAAGAAACACAACAAAAAGTTAATTTTATATCAGCTTGACCGTCTTTTAAAATGAGGTTTACCTTCGTTTTCTCTTCTTGCCTTTTCTCAAACATTTTTGAATATCGTTTACCGTTTAACCGTTTAACCGTTTTAACCGTTTACCACTACAACTACAACAACTACAACCCACATAGTTTAACTGGCGATGGAGTTCAAACTTCAAAGAGGCAATTACTGAGTAATGACTGAAAATCCAAATATATCAAAATACAACAAAAACCAAACCAAAAATCAAAAAGAAATCAAAAAAGAAGAACAATTAATAACAAACCTAAAACCGAAAAGAAAAAAACCCGTTTTTTCGAAAAATGAAGATGCAAAATCATAAAAAAACCAAGTTGATTTTCCTTTTGCTAAAACATAATTTGCTCTGCATTAAACATACTAGTTTATATTTTTGTATACTATTTACTACTGCTATCAACTTCTAACTAAACTAATACTCGTACTAAACTCAAAACCCATATCGAATCTCATCAAAAGCCACCAGAAGAGTACTCCCAAATAGCCAAACAGAAAAGTAACCGAAACCCAACCAAACCAACAACCTACAAGCTACATATCCATGTTCTCGTATGTACATATATATGTATCTATAAAGTCCCTCCCATCCCCCAAGTTGAATGACTGTGTGTGTGTGCCTACCACTCAAGTAAACCCTTATCCCTGGAACCAGCCAAAGCTCCAAGCTCCCAGCTCCCAGCTCCCAGCTCCCAGCTCCCTGTCCAGTTCCAGTTCCTGTGCCACTCGTTAGCATCAGTTTGCCAGTGATCACCCGTCCGCGTCAAAAGGATCCTTCTTCTTTCCTGTGTGTGCCCGAGTATCTCTTTTCCAGAGTTTGACGGTGTCAAAAACCAGGTAGGAAACGATGGACAACACAAAATATTTGCTTTATGAGGCCAACTTTTTATACACTTCATCATTTCCACCCCGCCCCCCCCACAAACCAACAAAAACTTTAACTCTAATTCTAAATTCTAAATTCTAATTCTTATACAAAACCGAGTATGACAAATGTACAAATTTTGTAAAGACAATAATATTCTTTCCGTTTTTTTCGTGGCCCTAAAAAACCACCTATGATCTCTCACTCAACTCACGCAAAAAAAAAAAATATACAAAACAAATCTCCCCCCTAAACTCATCTTGGTGTGACACCACATATTTTCTCTGTGTGTTTTTCTTGACATAATCATAATACCAGATCCTAAGATTAAGATTTATATGTGCCAAGTAAGCTCGATTTTGAGATATGTGTGTGTGTGTGTGTATTATATACATTCCCAAAACTCCCGATGACCATTATGCTCATCATGACCATCTCTAACCACCTCTTCTTCTATGCCAAGTCAAGTCAGAGTCATAAAAATCTAGCTGAAAATATCGAGTGAATGTTGGGGGTACACCCACAGGTCCAAGTCCGTTTCCGTATCTGTTTTTGATTTCATTTGCCCCTAGATCCAAGATCCAAGATCCTATGTCCTACTTAGGACCCCAGTAGTACTGTAACCTCATCTTCATCCGCATCCCTATCCCCATCCCCCCCCGTACGTACTCTGAGTTTTGTTTTCAGTGTGTTCGCTTCTGCTTTGCAAGTCTTCTTCTGTTGGTGTTCGTTCCTTGTTCTATATGTTGTCGCCCTCCTCCTAATCCCTGCCTGCCTCTTTTTTGTCTGGGGGTTTGGGGTCCTTGGCCCCATTAAAAGTCGGGCTATCTCGTAGTTCCCAGAGTGAGTTGAAGCGAGTTCTTGGTCTGCACACAGTTTGTTTTTTTAAATTCAATTAAAAAGGGGACAGGAAGTGGCTAAACACGCACAGATACAGATAAAGATGCTGATAAAGATGCAGATACAGGTACAAATACAGATACAGATACATCTACAGAGACAGATACAGATACAGAAACAGCGACAGATACAGCTACAGATCACATAACTAATTACAAAGTTACTACCTCGGTGCAGATCAAAGACACAACTCCCAGTCTCCCTTAATTAAGTGTTTCTTTCTCAGAGCAGAAGAATCGGTTTAACAATTAATTGAACATCTTTTTTTTCTTGATTTATTTGTTGCCTTTTATTTTTGTTTTTCTTATTTTTTGCTTTGTAGTGCGTGTGTGTGTGCGTGTTAAATATAAAAAAATATACGAATTAGATACATATTTTATGTATGTGTACCCTTGTGCCCTGTTTATGTACGTACACACCATCAGCCTTCAGCCTTCAGCCTTCAGCCTTCCAAGCCCCTCATCCAAAACATCCGAAACACCCAAAGCCATAACCATAAACCACTCTTAGTGCCTTACAATTAATCTTAATCAGACAAAATCGAATGGCCAATTGTATTGCCAAAAACAGTCATCACTGTTCAGTCACTGTTCTCACTCATCGTTTGTTGTCTTTGAAGTTTCAACAATCTATCAAGCATCAGCCTCATCAATCACGTTGCCCAGCCCCAAATACCCCCAAGTCCATCATAAGCATCATAATCAAAATCATAATCATCATCATCATCATCAGAATCAGAAACATTATCAGAGAGAACTCAGTACCCATCTAGCCGACCTAGAAGCGGAAGCTTAGAACTAAGAGAGGCAATAAGAGCTTAAGGACTACCCTAATCCTTAACTGAAGAAACACATAGAAACACAGACATTCTCCCAGACATAACAATCGGTGAAGACTAGCTTTGTAGACTCTTAGTGAGAGAGAGAAAAGAACCCAGCACAAGACGTCCAAGACCCATTGGAATCGTCATCATTATGCTCAAAATGCACACTCACATACCCCTTTAACCAAAGACAATAATAAGAATAAGATGCGTAAAGCATAGATATTTGAATGTAGTATAATCTAGATATTGTAGTGCTTTAGAGGACATACAAAGCGAAACTAGAATTATTGAAAGCGCTCTCTCACTTTCTCAATAAGAGAGCATCAAGTGAGCGTCAAGAGAGCATTAAAAGAATGTTAAGAGAGCGCCAAACGAGCATCCAGAGCGCTCAAAGAGAGACCGAAGAGAGCGGCAAGAGAGCATCAAGAGCATTTTCCTGAGCATTACGCATCTTATTATTATATTGTCTTGTTTGCTTTTTAACCCAAAAACGCTGTTTCAAACGCTGCTGCATTCGATCGAAGCTCTTCGTTCTTATACTTACATACTCGTTTCACATACATGCTTGCCTGCGCTTACCTACCTTATATAGATATACCTTATACCTTATATATATATATATATACATATATATATCGCTATCCATTCATCCTACTCAAGCTTTATGTAGACCGCTTCCTTTGCCTGCGAATCTCCCAGGATCTGGCGCCCTTATGTGCTTGCTAAACCAACCACTGCATGATCTATGATTCCTAAAGCTAGAGCACCTCGAGATGCATTTGATTTGTTTGCTTTAGCTATGTATTATCCGATATATACTTGTATATGTTGCTGGCTTACTACCTTCGTAGTACTACCCAGCTCTGTGTTGTGTCCCATTACAAACTTAACTTAAACTACTGTATATATATTGTGTATATTGCAACCGCCTTAATGCCCGTGTTCTACCTTTGCCGCCTTGTGTGTTCTTGTAGCCAATCCCAACACCCAGGATGGGGTCGTTCACTCTCAGCGGGGGACTCGCACCCGAAAACGCACTCGATGCTCTGCTAGATGAGCTCAAGACATTCTCCAAGCCTATTGCCCAGCAGCAGCAACAGCAACAACAGCAGCAGCAGCAGCAGCAGCAGCAACAACAACAATACGAGGTGAGTGAGTGAGGGAGTCGTTGGGCCTCCCCCAAACCAAACTAGAATGGAACCAAGTCTTCGCCCACAGATACGCCCCGATGCAGCCGATTCGGCATCCGATGAGAGCGCCCAGGCCGCAGTACAAAGCACCGTCACCACGCAAATATCGCAGGCCCGTCTCTACACGGAGGCGAGCGTGAACATGCAGCAGGCCAGCGCCAGCACCAGCACCAGCGGCAGCGGCGGCAGCAACATGGTCATCAGCAGCAGCAGCAGCAACAGCAGCAACATGCCGTCACAGTCGCAGTTAATGGTTCACACCAACATGGGCAGCCTGCGACGGCTGCACTCCTATCCCAGCGAGTCGGACGGCGAGCTGTCCCAGGCCCCCAATGTGACCACCAATGGTGGTGGTACCGGCAACAACAACAACAGCAGCAGCAGCTCCAACAAGCCACCCGTGCCCGAGCGAAACGCTGAATTGATCACCAAAGTGGGCCACAAGCGCATACCGCCACCTCCGCCGCCACGCACCAGCTCACGCAGTCCACTGGCCAGTCCAACCAGCCCCAATCAGACCCAGATTCCGACCCAGGCGCAGAACCAGAACCAGAACCCTAATCCGAATCCGAACCCAAACAACATCAGCGGCGGCGGTGAAGCCTTTCTCGCCAGCCTGGCCAGCGACACCTCCAGTGGGGACAACTCCAGCGGCAATGAGTCCGGCAACGATCATGTCCAGCGCCAGGTGGCCCTCGAGATGCGCCACCAGGAGCTGCTCAAGAAGCAGAAGCTGCTCCAGGAGCAATACCAGCGGCTGCAGCAGATGAGCAAGCTGCCCTCGGTGGATCTAGGCTGTTCATCGCAGGGACAGGGACAGGGACAGGACATGGGTGGAAGTAACACTCTGCGGAAGCTGGGCAGCGAGACGAACATCCAGCAGAAGATAGCCGCCTTGAGTTTAGCCTGCGAGGCCAGTGGAGCCGCAGCCGCGGCTGCTGCGGCGGCGGCTGCTGCGGCTGCTGCAGCTACCAATGGTAGCGGTGTGTTGGCCAGTGATGCTACGAGCGGTGCGATCGGTGGCGCCGGTGGTGGTGTTGGTGGAGCTGCAGGGGCGGCTGGTGCGGGCGCTGCTGCTGCGAATCAGACAACGACAACCACAACCACCAAGCAAGTGTACGAGACGGAGATACTTTAACACAACTGGAAATTGGCGTGGAACGAGGCAAAAATTGACATTTAAGCGAGGGAGCAAGCCCAGGCTCAAGCTCGCCCATTCGAAATTGATAGAGATCTAGGCGAGACACTACCACAACCACTCCCCATATATCCTGGCGGGTCAGGTTTACCCCCACTGTATCTGTAGTTACGAATGAATCTTAATCCCGAACACTTGGTCCGTTTGCAAGTAAGCCCAAGAATCCCCAGAAGCAGGAGCAGAAATGAAACGAAGAAAGCAGCAGGAAAGCAGGAAAGCGGAAATAAAGAAAGAAAGCAGCAGCAGGAAAGCAGAAATGAAAGAACGCAGCAGGAAGGCAAGAAGAAAGCACCTGCGACTACGACTTTACACAATCGAATTGAGAATCAAAAAGATAAAAGAGAAAATAAAACCCAGTATCTGTAATTCATAATCACACTCTGGGCAGGATCATAAGCAGGACATACAGCACCTCCCAATGATCACTCCCCGAGGTTACCAGATTCCCAGATGAATGTATTTATATATATTTGTATGTATTCGCTTACATTGATGTACTCTTGTTGCATGTTGTGTTTTTTGTTGTTGTTTCGATGAACATTGCACAGAGAGAAAGCGAGCGAGAGAAAGGATAGGGAGAGAAAGTGAAAAGAGAACGAGAAAAAGAGAGATATAAAGAGGGGAAGGAGGTTAGGAGATGGCTCTCTCAGTTAGAGATAAAGCTGAAGGCAAGAGAAGCATTGAAGGAGAATATGAGAAACACCCCGCACTAAGCCCTAATATATACACATGTATATCGTTCTGTGTGCGTATGTGTCAATGCCAAAGCAGCACCCCACACACACAAACAGACACACTAAGCAAAAAGAAACCCAAAGAATTGCAAAGAGATCCCAGGAGAATCGTGAAAAAACCCAAAGAGTTGCAAAGAAACCCAAGGAGAATCGCGAAGAATTATAAAGAATAGCTAAGCACAACACTACACTACACAGACAGCCAGTCGTACCAAAGGCCATACCCTGAATAAGATGCGTAACGCCAAAGGAACGAAAGCAGACTTACACCAGGCTCTCTTTTAAATTTTCTAAAAAGAAAAAAAGAGAGCCTAACTATATATTTCTCGCTCCCAAATCTGTGGCCGCTAGAGGACGCAAATTTTCTTTGAGCGTTACGCATCTTATGCATTCTATGATCCTTGATCTCACGCACTGTCATGTACAGATCTCTTGCGTATGAACTTAAAGATATGTCATAGGTTTTCGAGTTTTTTTTTTTCAAATTAGCCTTGGTTAACCCCTAATACATATATATACCCATATACCCCATATACGTGAGACTGATAGTTCTATATACACACACATACACACACATGCATATACATATATGTAGCTCATCAAGGATACAGGCAGCAGCATTATGATTGAAGCATGAAAGGGATAAGATATTGTTGTACTCTTTAAACATTATTTTTGTTAACTAAAAGGAGGGGGGAAAAAACAAAACATAACCAAAAAAAAAAACAAAAAAAGTGACTAGCTAATTTTTAAATCCCACGTAAAAAGCCAGCCATAGACACTCACACGCTCCTCCCTTCCCTAGAGCTCCTTTCGGAGAGTGTATGAGAGATCTGCCTCGGACTACCGACGACTACTAACTATTATTGTTTATATAGATGCTGCCTATATAATGGGTGGTTTGCTCTCTTTTAGCCAAATGCATTTACAGCTAGAACAAGTCAACATCGAAGGCGAAGGCTCAGGCCTTCCCTATGTATTGTTTTTATCCCAAAATGTTTTTCCTAGTTAATTGAGATTCGTACAGCCATCAAGCGCCATCCCTCTAGCCTATAAGTATTTATATATACGGACATATATATACGGTATATGCAGCACACACTCATGCACAGGATACAGATAGATTTGTTCATTTTACGGCTTGGTCAGGCAGTATTACATTTCAGTATTAAATAGGCTTATTTACACCTTTCGACACACACACAATCACACCAATTTGTTGCACCTTTGCCCGATTTAAAAGCATAATTGTTCACTTTTTTGAGAGACCAAAGTGGTAGAGCTGGACAAAAATTGATGATTTTCGGTCTTTTAGAAACGAAATAGGATCAACCGAAGAAAACTTGTATTTCTTTTTTTAACTATAGATAGAATTTCATATTAAAATCATTTTTAAATATAAACTAGAAAGGACGCTAACCTTTAGATCGATAAGATAATTTTTTCGACAAATCAACGTTTTTCAAAGATCGTAATTTAAGCCAAAAAAGCGTTAAAATTCAATTTGAAAAGCTTTTCGGTGCTAGTTTTAACCAATCTGCATATTTCATTTTCTTTGTATTTTTTTACAAGTTTATCGATCTAATTTTATAAATTTTTCGAAAATGTTGTAGTTTTTTTCTATCGGACAAAGCTAGATTGACTCGGCTGTTGATGTTGACTAGGAATATACATGTTGAATAGGGTCATAAATGATAATATCCTGCAGTGGTAAATTTTACCAAGAAAAGGGTTTACAATGCATCAATAGTATCGATTTTTTTCCAGCTCTACTAAATGGGTTTTAGCATAAGAAAAATAAAGGCAAATGAAATACTCTTCGAGTATTTGGATCTGCTACCCATAATTTTATAGCTCAAATACACCCACATTGCCGCATTATGCTGATTATACTGTCGGAGCGGAGTACGAAACAGAAAACATCGACATATCGGTACTGTATCGATTTTTAATCGATATTTTAACGTTGTGATATGTCGATAATCTGTTTGAATATATCAGACCAACACAATCGGACAAAGAGACAAATTTTCGCTCATTTTTCAACATCAATATTTCTCGATATATAAAAACTTCGACGCATATATCGAAATGTAGCATACTTTCGATTTGATATTGAACACGATATTTATATCGATCATATCACATTGACTTTCCTCTCGATATATGTACATCCCTAGATCGGAGAGTACGTAGAACCGCTCAAGACATAAAGACAAGTTATTTACTAAGTTAGGGCATTGTTTTTTTAAGTATTATTTATTAATATGTATAACATATATATTTAGATGCAAACAAAAATCACGCAACGAATACACAGAGTTAAAGAGAACATATATACCATGCATACGATGATATGATATGATTACGAAGATAATAAATACCGAGAGGACGAACGAATGAACGCAGATTGGGGGGCGACAGAGATATTTAAGTAAAACAAGTGACAAAAGTGGCAAAGTCAATGGCATTGAATGTACATCGTACACCTAATTATATTCCTTATAAGGCACACTCACACACCACGAGACACACACACACCCCACTTAAAAAAAGGTATTTGCGTATGCGGGAACGATCAGAAAGCGTTACAAGTGCGTATTTTTTTCTTAATAAGTAATAATTATTCTATTTAAATCACAACAAAAACCACAACAATAAATATCATTCGTAAAATGGACTCTAAACATGGCTTTCCCTATGGACGAGGCAAGGGGGATCTGATCTACGTAAAATTAGTCTGTTTATATTTCCAGCAACGAATATTCTGTGCGCAGACAGTCCTTAATTCTACTATAAGATTATAAACAACAAAATCGTTTTACGAGTACGTATATAAAAGGCACATGTGTATCTAGAAGGGCAGAGCGACACAAGCCCACCGACATAAACTCGACAAGGACACAGCTCAATCGAGATTATATCGCTGTAAATCGAAATAAACTCAAGCGAACTAATGTCCTTTCACGAGTTTATGTCGGTGGACTCAAGTCGCCACCCCTCTAGGATATATAATATATAGTTCACGTATGTATATACGCCCTGTGTCATGTGATTGTGTCACGGTCGTCTCTCTTCCTCTTAATTTCCTTGGTGCCCCTTTACGATTCGCAGAGCCAATCGCATGGCAACTTGGGCATTTTGCTGGCGGGCCACGGCAGGTACCCGGCAGTCTTAAAGACCCAATAGTCATAGGAGACCTTGGCGATCAGGGCCAGAAGCAGGAAGACTTCAGCGGCTATCAAATAGTATATGTAGTCGGTCCAGTCCGGCGGCGATTGGCACAGCTTGGCCTCCTGCAGCTCGATGACACTCTGGGGTATATTCCGGCACCGTATGTCCATGTAGTCGGGTATGTCCGAGCTGCGCTCCTTGAGCCAATTCAGTAGCTTCTTGGCCGAGTTGCAGTCGCACTGCAACTTGTTGCCGGCGAGGTAAATGCGTCGACCCAGACCGGAATCCATAAGGGCGTTGTTCAGGAAATACTCGGGTATCTTTGGGGGGAATGAGGAATTTGAGATTGGGAATCAGGGATAGGGATGACAGAAAATATCGATTAAATCGATATTGTAACATTGGATTAGTATAATCGGAAGTGGGATAAAAAAAAATAATTTTGTTGGATATTCTTCGATAAAATCGCACTTTAGCTTTTGACAATTTTGATAACTTAATGTTAAATTCGATACTTTTTGATAACTTAAATTCCGATATATCAAGGCTTACGATAATTTTGATATGCTATTTAGCCAGTTTTTTTTATCGATATGTAGAATATGCAAATATTTCTCTCCTTACCTTATTTAGTGAATTGTTCCGCATGTAGATCCGCTGGAAGCTCTCGATGAACTTGGTGCCCTCGAACTCGTTCATGGACACTATCTGGTTGTTGTCGGCCACCAGCCGGTTGATGTTGTGGTAGGTGGGATTCGTGTGGAAATAGTCGCCCAAGCTGGTTATCCTGTTGTTCGTGATGTTCAGCACGAAGGTGTTGTCCGGCAGACGCTGCGGCAGCTCCACCAGGCCGAGATTAGAGCAATCAACATGGCACTGGGGCTTGGACTGATTGTCCTGAATGATCATGATGTTCTCCAACGTGCACTTGCAGTTCCCATGATTGGGTATCACCGGGCAATTGGTCACGCAGCGCTTACGATTCTCCAGCTGCTCCACGGATACCTTGTCCGTGGACTGGAACCAAGTGCGGGTGGCGTTGTACTGGCAGTAGGAGTGCCCGGGATTCAGGAAGTTGATTGACTCGTTATGGATGATGTCGTTTAAAGGAGTGCACAGCATCCGCCTGTTGCCGCTGTAAGGAGTCACATTATTGCAAAGCAATTCTCTATTAGCCTTGGTTGCCCTTACCTTATGTCCAGAGTTATGTTTTTGTTCTGATTCCGATGCGGCACCAGCGACAGGTTGTTGTTCGACATGCCAAAGAACTCCAGATGGGGCACATCCTTGACCGCCCGCGAATGGATCTCCGAGATGTTGTTGTTCGATATATTCAGGCACTTGAGGGCAGAGAGACGCGGAAAGGCGTTCACCAGTCGCGTTATGTTGCCATCCGTCACGGCCAGCGACTGCAGCGAACGGAAGATGGGATTGGACAGGTCCACATCCTTTACGGTCATGTTGCGCACATGCAGATTGGTCCACTTGGAGATGTTGCTGCAGCTGGAGATCATCGACACCTGCGAGATGTTGCAACAGTACCAGGAGTTGGGCTTGCTTGGATGCTCCTTGCACTGGCAGCTATTGGCATTCGGTTCTGCCTCCGATGGCGGTGTCTGGGCAGCATCGGTTGCTTCATCGTTGCTCGCTGGTGCTTCACATAGCTGCTCCTCGGCGTAGAAGCAGTGCTTGAGGTAATCTGGCACCTCGGAAGCCGGTTCCGCCAAAGAAGTTGTTGTTGTCGTCGTCGTGGTTGTCGTGGACGTCGAGGTGGACGTAGACGTAGTCGTGCCCGTTGTGGCTATGACTTCTGGTAAGGGCGTACTGGCGTCTGTAGCAGCTTCTGCCTGGGGTGTGCTGTGTGTTGCTGAGGCCAAGGCTGGACTTGCCGAGGTCGTGGTGGGGTCAGTGGTGTTGCCAGGGGCTTGGCTCGGCTCCTCCACTGAGGGCAAGGCCTGCGAGAGCTCCTCGTTGGAGGTGGAGGAAACGTTCTTTGCCCTTTCTGGCTGCGCGCCTGCGCGCGCCACGACCAGCAGGAGAAGCAGGGGGAGCCAGGATGCTACCTGCAAGAAGAAGGAAGGGGAGATTAGTAAATGGCAGGGTAGAATGGGGAAAAGTACTCGGTTAACCTGCGGAGCCACCGCCGCACATATATATTGGACATATGCAAATATTTGCCCTTCTGTTTACGCAGCGAATTAGCCGGCGCCCCAGGCAGCCGACAACGACGAGGGCTTGGCCCGGACCCGGCAATTACGGTAAGTAAGCAAGCAGGCAAGCGGAAAACCCTTCATGACCGCCACCCTCTGCCGCCCCGTTTTAGCGCCGCTACGCTAATTCGGCAATTAATTAACGATTCCGATTCCGACGATGCCGATTCGAATGTGATAAAAGGCCAATAAAAAGATTAATTGTTAGGAGCACACACAGTTGGTGGTAAATTGGGCAACTTAACGAGTAACTGTAAATGCGAGCAACGGGATGCCTTCCATTACATTACGCTTTTTCCAGTTATTTACAATGCAAATCAATACCTAATAATAATACCTAAAGCCACTCGGGGAAAGATAAAATGCAAAAATATACGTATTCTTCGAGATATGCACGAAAATAAGTTATTTACAATGTTTTCGAGATTAAAAGTACCGATAACATTGGCTATATAACGGGGGTGGGGGCGACGCACACTTCTGCAACTGCACTGCGCATTCGACTTACGTGTTTCCAATGGAAGAACATTACGGTGAAACCTCTTCCAATAACGGCAGTCAACAGGGAGGCGTAGCTACTCTCCTTGACGACAGAACCCAGAAGAGGCTGCTGAGGAATTCCAGTCCCGAGGAATCACACGTCCATTTCCAGGAGCGCTGCCATTTAAATGATGTGCGCACATGTATAGTTATAGGTTTCGCCTGGCGTAAATAATATGCTGCGGTGTGGTGATCGTAGCTGATGAAACGTACACAAACAAAAGGCCAAAGTGTATGCGGAATAAGTTAAAAAGTGATATTAAACAAAAGAGAACAGAGACTGTTGTGAGTCGCAGAGAACAGTTAAAATGAGTGCAATGTTCATCTCAGTGGCTATCGATATATCGATATACTACGCGGCAGTTTTAGTCATGGTGGGAGTATATAAGGTGGTGTTATTAGGAAGACGGTTTTGGTTTGTTATCTTTACTTTTCGCTTGACTAACCGAAAGCGGAGAGAAATAGAAAGAGCTGAAAATGGCCACCTTATTTGGTTAGGTCTGCACTCGGAGCTTTTTACAGTATTTTTTTCAACTATCGTTAATAAGGTTTTGCTTAACTATCGTTCGTCAATATATTTCTGTAAATATATATAGTTTTTTTAAATTTATTTGAGAGTGTAAGTAGACTAGGCGCTTGCAATTCACCTACTTTTGATATTTGAAAATATTCCTCACTTCAGACTGAACTAACGTCTTTGTTTTTGCATTGCAAAATTGTGTTTAAATTACCGATAGGACTTATCGAGCTTTGTGCATCTCTAGTCTGGCGCGTTTGAGAGCCATCCGCCGTTTTTCAACTCAATCGTATGTTTTTGGACCTCTATCTTCCGCTCTTCGTTCTCTGACAGCGCTTTTGTTTATGTTGTTGTGCCCAACATTGTTTCGCACAAAAACCAGAAACGTCGCTGAAGCAGACATCGTCACATCGCGTCCGACTGAGGCGGTGACACATTTCGCTCAAAGTCTAACCCAGGCAAAGGCGCACATTACGAAATTATCACCACGTAGCCCAGAGAGATTTAGTGAGAATGCCCATCGATACGCGGGAGCTGATGGAGGCGATAGCCATTATTGCGGACGAGCGCAATGTCCGTGTCGCCGTTAAGCAGTCAGGCAAGGGGGCGGCCATATGTGCCGCCTGCTCCTTTGCGGGCGGCATGCTCCTCGGTCCCGTTGGTCTGGCCGTGGGCGGAGCAGCTGGTGGCATAGCCGCGTACAAGATGACCACCGGTAAGCTATATATATATATATTTTTATACAGCTGGGAAGCCCCGATTTACGCCAGTCTTATTGGTATTGCGTTTTCCCTTCGACAACAGGCACTTTTAGACCCCTGGGCGAGGTGATACTGAACGACTTGACGGATAGACAGCGCGAGCAACTGGTGGAGCATGTGTCCAAGGCCGTGGCTGAGATTCATCCCACCGATATTGTGATGCTGCTGCCCCTGATTGTCCAGAATGCCTCCATCCAACAGGCGGTGCTCAATACGGTCGTGTCGTTTGTAAGCAATGAGCTGCGCATGCAGATCGTTGATTGACCTGGAGGAGGACCTGAAGGTGGAGCAGCAAACTGTGAAATTAGTGCCGTGATCTGTGTAGGTTTATTAATAAATACTCTATATGTACACAAGTGTCGCGGTGTCCGGAGGAGCTACTCCCATTCGACGTTCACCTGCTCCCAGTCATCCACAAAGGGCTGGTCGATGGTGTCTATCAGCAGGCCACAAAACAGACAATCCGACGCCAGAATATCCTCGATTTCCGTCTTCAAAGCCGCTCGCTTCTGCTGCAGCTCCATTGCCTGCGGCTTGGTCAGGTTGCTCGGCTTCGTCTGGGTCGCCTGCTGCACCTCCGCCTCCAGCTGCTGCTTGAGAGTGCTCAGGCGGCGACTGCGCTCCTTGGTGAGCATGGGCAGGACCTGCTTTTCCAGGCAATCGCTGTGGAACTTGTGGCCGCATATAAAGGCAAAGAACGGCTTCACCAGCAGCATCATTTCGCAGATGGCGCACGTGTCCTGCGGGGTCATCTTGATGCTATAATTGCGCACCTGTTGCAGCTCGGAGCACACACGATCGGACTGCTCCTGGGTCTCGGCCATTTCACGCTGCAGTTCTTGGATACGGTGGTTGTAGTCCTGAGAATAAGTCGAAAGGGTTCAGTGGGACAGGAGCGGAGGGCATGATCTATGGCTACTCACCCTTAGAGCATCGCATATGGCCTCCTTGAAGTTGTCAATCTTCTCAAAGTCGGAGAAGAAGGGCAGCAGATCCTCGATGCGCAGAAGCTCGCACTCCTTGAGCAGATTCAGGGCCTTCTTCACGTCATTGGTGTCCTTGATGTCGTGGTAGGCTGAAGAAAAGATAACCGAATATATATATCAAGAGGAAGAGAAAAGTTAACTTCAACAGCATCCTTACCTATCCGAAGCCACAGCTTGCGCCGCATAGCACTATCCGTCGGCCTGGAGGCCGTTTCCTTGGCCAGCTTCATGTCAAACTTGAGGGCCAGCTCCACCGCCGTTATCCACATCTCTAGCAGACACTGCAGGAACACACACGCCTCCTTTCGATCCAAATCGGTGCACACCTTGAGGGCATAGTGGATGTCATAGTGAACGAGTGTTTCGTCCCTGCCCTGGATCTCCAGGTACTTCATCAGCGACTTGGGATCGTGCTGGGCGTACAAGTGCAGGAGGAAGTTATGGATGGCATCGTTCGTGGTGTTCAACTTGTAGACGGCAAACTCCAGATACCGAGTCGTCTGTTCTCGCTGCTCGCGCGTCTCCAGCTGGATCAGGGTGGGCACCAACCTCTCCACCTCGAGTCGTGAGCCCTGGGCCATCAGGGCCTCTACAGTGGCCTTGGGCAGCTTGGCCATCAGCTCGGGTGCGTATTTGTAGAAGAGTTCCGGCTCGCGTTGCTTGGTTAGAGTCTGCAGGGCTTCCGTGTAACGTTCGGCTTTAAGTTGCTGTCCTACCACCTCGTCATAGTCACCGATGGCAATGGCAAACTGGGCTAAGTTGTGAGGATCAGCGTGCTCGGCAATCAATTGCTGGACAGCCGTGCGATTGGCTCGCGTGCAGGCGAGCACTGGGGGCTGGCGCATCAGTTCGTCGTACTCCGACTGCCACGCCCGGCGCCACTCCTCGTTCTGGTCGGGCATGTTGATCTGGATGAGATAGAGATCGATCAGCCAGATAACCAGTGCCTTGATGGCGTCGCTTTGGTCCTCGGCAGACTCGCCTGATTCCCCTCCCGCTGCCTCCAGCCTGGATGCCTTGGTGGTCAGCCGACTGAGGCGCTTCTTCACGTAGTCAATGATGGGTCGCTTATCCGGCAGCACCATAAACTTGAGGCACACCTCCTCAAAGGGCTTGGTAGTCTCCGCGTAGTAATCGGCTGCCACCTGGTAGGAGCCCTCCGCAAAGGCGGCATCCGCTCGCTGGGCGAGCACCAGCTGTAAATGCTCGGGATTCTCAGCTGCATGGGCAGTGGCCAGCTCGTACTGACCCTTTTCCAGGTAAATCCGCCACACATCGCGCTCCTCGCGCGTCACCCTTAGATTGAAGACCGTCCTGGCGGTGTACACGTATATGGAGCCCGTGAGCTCATCCCGTTCGATGCTCAGGGGACGGCCCACGCGGGCCTCATCAAACGATTCCTGATAGACCTGCTCCTGATTGAGCAGGCAGATGGCTCTTACATGGTCGGCATAGAGGAGCACGGCATGGTACTCCGTCAGCACAAAGGCCTTGGGTATGCTCAGTCGGCGCTCCTCGTAGGAGAGATGCTTGGCCTTCTCAAAGTCCAGGGGGATGAGGGTGCTGCCCAGCAGGGTGGCGGCGCTGTTGCCCTCGATGGAGAGCTGTAATCAATGGCTATAAGATCATCTATTCTACACGAGACTTGGCAGAACTCACCTCTCCCACGCGCAGGCCCTCGCCGCACAGCCACGCCCACTGCTTCGGGTACTTGCTGTTGGGCGGGGCAAAGAATCGCAGCTGCGAGTAGGTCAGGTCGGTCTTCCGCTCCTCGCAATGCGGTTCCTGCACTCCACTGACATAGCCCGCGAATATGGGCTGCAGTGAGCGCTCCTCCGGCTTTAGCGTCTCCTGGAATGTGTAGATGCACTCGGGACTGGTCACCACCACTATGTACCTGCTGCTGTTGGGTATCCGGAGCAGCTTCAGGCCCGTGATGGGGTACTTGGGCCTGCCCAGACCCAAATCGTACAGCTGCTTGCGCTGCACATGACCCTCCATTGCGGGACTCAGCTCGGTCTCGAAAACCAAACCACGACTGGTGCCCAGCAGTATGGAGCCGGTGGAGGCATCGCTGCCATGGTAGGGATTGAAGGCGACGGCAGTGATCTCGTGATCCTTGAACTTCTCAATGCGGCGCACCTTGAGCTGCTGGGCCTGCGGCGACTCAGTGCAATGGATGTACAGGAAGTCCGGTGAGACGCCGGCGGAGGCGGATCTCGGGACCAGAGCCACAATGAGATGGTGGCCGGTGGGATCGAGGAATATCCTCGTTATCTTGTAACCCGAGCCGGACAAATACTTCTCCAGGGCCAGCTCTGCAGGAAGGAATAACCAAAGTTAGTGGGCAACCATTATTCCGGAGCAGTACTTACCCCCGGGTGGTATCGCACGCGGCAAGAAGAAACGCAGCAGCGTCGTCCGCTCCCCAGTGCCCAGGATGCATACCAGCCAGTTCCGCGACACCGTCAAATGCTGCAGATCGCCGGTGCAGTCGCTGGGCACGCGTAGAACCATCTTGTGCCTGCTGAAGATCTCCTCATCCTCGTCCGTCTCGAAGGGATTGCCGGAGGCGGTGGCCACATACGAGTTGCCGCCACTCCGCTCGATGCGGGGCAGGAACTTGGGCTGATTGGGCATACCCTGGGCCATGGCTCTCGCGCTCTGTCGCTCTCTACTTGTATTTATTTACAGTGGTCTTTATATTCCAAAATATACGCCCAGCAAAAAAAATGATTCCACCCCAGACTATCGGTAATCGATTGGCCCAGTGGTCCGCGATAGTGGACTATCGATAGTTGTTTGCTGCCATAACAGTGCTGCCAGATTGTCCAAAGAGCAATAAGATCTAATAAAAAATACATAATTATAATTTTATATAGTTTTAAGATCGAAAATCTATTACCCGTGACTCTAGATCTGAACGAGAGGAAAGCTGGGGACAAAATGAGGCAGCTGCGTCGATAGCGCCTCTATTTATACTCTCTGTGTAGAGAGAGTGAGAGCAATCGCGAGAGGGGAAATTCTGAGAGAGAGAGAGATGGAAATTGAGAGAAAGAGGGAGAAACAGACGCTAAGAGGTATTCAAAGAGAGAAAGAGTCAGAAAGAGTAAGTAGAATCCCTTAAAGTTACCAGGTCTAACTAAATTGCTTATTGGCAGCACTTCAAGCTAATATTTTTAAGGTGGTAAAGGTGGAAAAACATATTTATTCCATAACTTTTTGGGCAAATCAATATTTCAAAATTCATAACTAAGTCAAGAATAATGCAATTAAATTTCCGAAAGCTTTCTGTCGCTCCTACACTCTAATTGTAAGGTATTACCACCTTGTAACATTGTACCATGACTCGGCCTGGGCTGACAATCGATGGGAATAATCGACTTTTGAATGTTTTACCGCGGCCGAGGAGCATTTCGAACCATTCCTTTACCCACTCCCAATAAAATCAAATAAAAAACATTGCGAGCTTTTTTTTGTATTTTTATTAATAATTAGTGTTCTCTTTGTATACATGTAATTATATTATTTATATATTTATTTTTGTTTGATGCTTGTTTTTGCTCCTGGCCGTGTGCTCACAGTACGGCACTGTTGAGCCTGCAAATTCAATCCGTTATGCAGTTTTTCACACCCTCTCTTCCGCCTGACTCTCTCTGGTTTGCTTTGCTTTGTTTACCTTTTGTTTTATCATTTGTTTTCTTTTCTTTGTTTCTCTTTTCTTCTGCGTTGCGAATAAATGTTGTGGGACGATGACGCCTGCGTGTGGGTGCCTATCGACATCAACTATCGACTAAGTTGGCGGTTGTGTTTGATTTTCAATAGTGTTTTTTTTTTTTGTTTTGTTTAGTAATAAAAAAAATGTACAATTAGTTTGTATACATGTATGCTTCGTATGCATGAAATGGTTTTTCTTCCTTTCTTCTTGTTTCTTAATCGTGCAATTTATTTACTAACGTGTAATTTGCTTGACTTTACGAGATACATAATTATTCTTACGCCTTCTCGTCTTTTTCGTTTGCTTCCTTTTTGTTAATAAATTCGGACTTTAAAAGTGTTCGAAATTACAGATATACATATATGTTTATATATATATATATTTATATATATATTATGTCTAGTAAATCCTACAAAAAAAAATAGTAATATTATTAAATGTTCATTCAGGTGTCCTTTTCAAGTATAACTAATATACAGATGTATATACTGCAAGAGTTGTGCTTTCTTTTTGGCGAAGGATGTGTGTGTGTCTATCTGTGTGTGTCTGCCTCCTGAGTGAAAAGTATCTGAGAAATGCCACCGCATATACATTGTATTTGTTTTTTTTTTATAAGATTTTTCACTGGTGTGTATGTTTTGTTTTTTGTTTGTAATTAAATATAAATATACAATTAATTTTAAAAATTTAAATTTTGTAGTTAATCACAGATTTTCTTTTGTTTTAAATACCGAAAAGTTCAATTAATAAACAGCATAGTTCCGAAATGTATTTGTTTTTTGTTTAGTTTATATATATTCACATATACAATATATATGTACTTGCATCGTATGTGTATATATATAATATAATAAATAATTTTGACTAATAATTTTCAATTATCTAAAGATTCGTGTTTTTTTTTCTCGAATTTTGAATTTAATTTAATTTCCTTTTTGCTTTTAACCCCTTTTCTTTTTGTGATATGCGTTGCATTTTGTCATCATCAATTTCTTAGCTTTATTCCGATACTGATCTCCTGATCCTGTTACTGATCTCCCCCTGGCTGACTTGGGAGATAGCGTAAGATAAAAGGTATATGTTTAGGTTAGGAGGCTTCACTTCACTTTACTAAATATTTTTTCATTGTGTGCAGAGCCCGCAAATACCGATCTTCCACGCTTTGCCTGCAATGTTCAAGCGAACGAGAGAGAGTTTCTCTGAGAGAGCTTCGCATTCGCTGCTCTCCGAATAGGGAAGAGAGCCAAGAAGAGAGCGACTCTCTAAGACCCGACTTGTTTTACGAGCTCTGGTTGTGTGTGTGGCTGTGGGTGTGGGTGTGGCTTGGGCTTGGTGGTTGGTGGGGGAAAGTGCGTCATACATTTACGTTTTCTATGTCTAAGAATATCTCTTTAAACGAACTTTAGAGCTATCAACTACATTAATATGATTCAAAACTCTCTCTTCTGATTAATGGTATGAAATATATCTGCTTCGGTTTATTCTGGCCATGCTAGGAGTGGTTCGGTTCTCCTCCTCCGGGGAATGGGCATCGGCATCTCGGCTTGGGCATCGACTTTGGCATCTTACAAGTACAATATATATATATAAAGATATAGAGGTAGTTTCCTGAGCAATCGTTTCGGCTTTCCTGAGTTCTTTCCCCGACAAACACAAAAGGCTTTAAAAACGTTAAAACTTTACAACTAAATAAGTTAAGTATATATACTTTATGTATCTAACTCCCAAAATGTACCGTGTTTTTCTTTTTAGTTTTTGCTTCAAAAGATGGTGGTTTTTTATTGGCCAAAACAATATAATTTTGAATAGAGGTGTGTGTTTTTAGGTTTAATTGGATACATAAACAATACGTATACGTCAAGTGTATAAAGAAAAGTGCACAAAAAATAATACAAAGGTTTCGCATTCACAGTTTCGTCGTCGTCGAGTATCTAAACATAAATTTTGTTTGTTTTAACATAATATATAAAAAGTATATATAGTTCATATATATATAAAGAAACAGCCAAAAGGGAATTTCGCACAAGGAAAATGCAATTTGTTTTCACTTTGTCAAAGATTTGTAAGATCACAGATTTGTTGTTGTTTGCAGTTAGCATTTGCATTATTTTTCGTTTTCTCGTATTCGTTATTCAAATTCTCAAAATAATAATTATAATATTAATAATAATGATAAGATTAATAATAATAATAATTGTATATTTGTTTTGTTAAAAATTAAACGCTAAAATGTTAAAAGTAATTTTATGTCCGAGTAAAATACAAAATGTGTTTAAAATAAAATTCTTAGATTAGATAAAAAATTAGAAGGTTTTATCATAAATATGTGTAAGTGGAAGAAGAAAAAATCGGATGCCATGAAAGTCCCTGCGATTCGCTACCCGCCACTCGCTTCGCTACTCGCTTTTCGCCACTCGCTTTTAGCTACTCGCCACTCGCTTCACGCCATAAAAAATCCCATTTCAGTGTGGATACATGCCGACTTCTACTCCCTATCTGTAAAGTCCTGAATAAATTAATTAAGACTACGAAGACGCTTTAATCCGGAGAACCTGAAAGCCATATACAATATTTAACCTGGATGGAACTTCGCCTGAACGCTGACGCCTGACGCTGATAAGGTAGGTTAGGAGGACCTCGTGAAACCTGACTACTATACCATCTGATTCCCACTCCCATTCCCTATACCATTACCATTCCCTTTCCCATTCCCGTGCGTGCCAGCGAGTGGGTTCCATGGCACAAAGAATACTAATTACTCGCCTACGACTGTTGCTATTCTAAATATCTAGTTTCTTGATTCTTTTTTTTGTTTATTTTTTTTTCGGAAAACTCTCGCCCTGCTGTTGATGATGATGATGAAGAAGATGATGATATGCCCCATTGCAGGTGTTTATATATATATGTATTGTATTGTATGTAAGTATGTGTGCTATAATATAAGGTGTAAATTGGTTTAATTTTTGTAAGAAATTCCTGAGACATTGAATTGATACACATTCTCCTCCCTCCTTCCTCCGCACACTACTAACTGTCTTCTCATTTTTAACTTCTTTGGCGACTTATCGACTTGAAATTCTCTATTTTTGCACTGGCAGCATCACATTCTCGCTGGGGCCCAGACTGTGGCAGTTCAACGTCTAGTTCTAGCTCCTGAGCGTGTGTGTTGGGGCAGTGCAACTGTTTGCTGTTTGCTGATTCTCGCTGGTTAAAGTCCCACACGCTACTCGCTGGTTTCTGAACGTGCTGAAGCGTGTTGTCTCTGCTCTACTCGCTGATATTTGATTTGCTTTGCTTACGATATTTTTCTCACGATTCGTTTTTTCACTTTTGTTATTAAATTTAATTTCAGAACATTTGTACTTCGCTGGTGAAAAATCACTGAGTTACTTTACGGTTTTGTTTCGTTTTTTGTGTTTTTTGTTTCTTTGCAAAAATTGTTTGTTGCTACAGCTCTTCTTGTTCTTTATCTTCTGTGTGTGCCTGTGTGTGTGAGTCTGCGTATCTGTATATATATATATATAGAGTGGTACATATAAAGGTAAATGGTGTAAAGTATATACATGTATACATAGACTTTAGTATAATTGTTTCTCTTTGCTTACACATGCATACATATGCATTTATACACAGATATATGCATGTGTATGTGTATGTGTATAAAAAAATGATTTAAATTTCTGTTACTTTATTCGTCGTATATGTGTGTGTGTATAAGTAGAAAAAGAGGAGACTTTGCTACTACATACTTGATATTTAATCCCTGATAACGTTTTACTTTTGTTTGTTTTTGTTTTTGTTTGTTTGTTGCTTGTTTGCTCTTGTTACTTGTTACTCGTTACTTGTTACTCGTCGTCTTGCAACGAATTCCTTTATGTTTAACATTAGATTTGCTTTAACCTTAACTCTAGTCTTATACAAAGTCCTACATTTACAGTTTAGGTTATCTTGCCATACAAAAAAAAAAAATACACACATCTCGCTCTTTCTCTCTCTGTCTTACTCTAGGTCTCGCTGCTTGCCGGCAACGGTTGGCATATAACATAGTTAAGTTAAGTAAAACTAGCAAAAAAAAATAAAATAATATAAGGAGGTCTGCTTTTTTATGAGTCTGTTGTGTTTGTATGTGTGTGCTTATTTGTTTGAGCGAGTAGAACCAACGAGTTGGGAATTGTAGAGCCAAGGAGCGGGCGCTGACCGGACTGAGGGCTCAGATTCGAATTTATGGAGGGGTATACCTTTCGGATTCAGATTCAGATGATATGTACTGGGGTTTCTTTATGTTTTTACTGCTCCATCCGCTCGGCTCTCGCTCCTGTTTTTGCAAGTGTGCGTGTGTAGTCCTTCGTTCTCTTCCCATTTTGTTGTTGTTGTGTTTTTGTTTTGTGATTAATGTTTAAACATAACTTTAAGTCTAATAAGTATATACCTTAAACGCAACTTCACGCTGTCTGTGTGTATTTTGTTAATATGTTTTGTGGCCTGCGTTCTCTCTCTCTCGTGCAGCTCCAGAGGTATTTTATGATTTATCGAAAGTATTTACACGATCCTTGAGGTATTGCACATGAAGCAGCGAAGGGCGCTTCCAACTACTAAGTAGAGGGGGAGCGGAACGAATAAACTAATCGATTAAAAGATACAAATTACCACATAAAAGATACAAGATGCAAAAAAAAAATACAAAAAAAAAGGTGATACATATATATATATATGATTACGTAAGGTAAAGTATAAGAATAATAAAACAGTTGACGCCAAAGTATGCCTAAGCTTAATTAAGGATATTTCTGGGACAGCAGGACCCGCTGGAGGGTCGCTGCTGCCGCTCCTGCTGCTGCGGCGGCTGCTGCTGCTGCTGCTGCTGCTTGGGGCAAAGTGTGTGTAGCTGGTCTAAGCCTGATCTCCTGATCTCCTGATCCTCTCCAGGCTGGCTCCCTCTCCCTTGATCTCCCCTAAAAGATGGCATTCCAACTTAGCTCCTATTGGATGCCCGGCGGCGGCTGTCCCAGCTCGCTGGTGAAGTCAAACAGGCTGGTCCTGGAATGCGCCAGCGCGTGGTGATGATGCGCATGCGCATGCGGAAGCGGATGATGCCCACCGCCGCCGTGACCGCCATGGCCGCCGCCATGCCCAACCAGGCCGTGCTTGATGGCCGACGTCTTGAGCAGCCGCTTCAGCATGCCGCTGGAGCCGCGATGCTGCAGGCTCTTGTGCGTCGTCAGCGAGTTCTTGGTGCGATACCGCCGGTGGCAGAACTCGCACACGTACAGCGTGTCCGACTGCTCGTGCTTGTCCTGGAAGTGCCGCTTCAGCGAGTAGTAGCAGGAGAAGGTGCGCCGGCAGTAGGGGCACTCCTGGGGCTCATTGATACCGCCGCTGGTGGGCGGGGGCATGCGCAGCGGCAGCTGTGGGGTGCCCGTCTGCGCTGCCGTCGCTGCCTGGCTGCCCGGACTGCTGCCATTATTGTTATTATTATTGTTATTATTACTGTTGTTGTTGTTGATATTATTATTGTTGTTGTTGCTGTTGCCATTGGAGGTGGGATTGGAGGAGCCGTTGCTGTTGCTCCCGCTATTGCTGAGGCTGCCGCCGCTGCTGTTGATGTTGTTGTTGTTGCTGTTGGAGGTGGAGGAGGAGCACAGGTTGCTGCCCACGCTGCTGCCCACACTGCCGGGACGCGGTGGTGAGCCCAGGACATGTCCATGGCCGCCATGTAGATGCCCGGCATGACTGTGCAGGCTGTAGACGGCGGCGGCCAGGCTGCCATTCAGCGAGCTGGTGGGCGAGGTGAGGGCCACCGTCGTGGGCGAGGGCGAGGGCGGTGACGAGGTGGAGCTGGTGGGCGAGGTGGCTGCCGAGCGGCTGATGCTGTGCGGTCCTGCGCCGAGGAGAGAAAAAAGAGGTGTTAGTAAGGTTGATCTGGAGGGAGCCTCATCAGGGGTAACTCTTTAGTGGTCTCTATATGTATTTATATATATAAGTATTTATATTTATATTGCTGCTGTTGTTGTTGTTGTTGTGGCTGGGTGGGTGATGTTTTCAGAAAGTATGGAAAATAAAAGTGCAAGTTTTTAGGCTGAAGATACTAGGCTAGGTCTAGGCATTAAGGAGGGTCCAACCCATCCTCCCAAAGAGAGAGAGCGGGTCGACCAGGATGGGAATACGGGGTGGGACAGAGGATAGATAGGAAGATGTTTAAAATAAAATATAGGATATAATAGATAATGCTGAATGCTCTATATATTAAAAGACTAAAAACTGCCTAAGTTGTAGTTGAGTTAGAGTTTAACTTTAAGTTTGAGTTTGAGTTTGAGTTGAAATTTAAGTTAAGTTTAGGTTTGAGTTTGAATTTGAGTTTAAGTTTGGTTGCTAGCAAATAGTAGAGATAAAGCGTTATATAGTTGGAATACTCGGGTGTATTATAGTTTTTAAATATATATTTTGTATAAAGTTAAGGATAAATATAGGCAAACTTCGGTTTCCGACTTGTGCCGCCCTGTTTCCAGCTTTTCACTTGGTAAATGTACAGCACACGCGGTAAGCGGAAACAGCTCGGAACGGAAACGGAAACGTCTTCTTTTTTGGTATATTATTATAAATATTAATATATGTCTTATATGCATATTATGTATGGAGTAATGACGGAGAAGGATCGCTACTATTTAAGCTACTAACTGCTGTGTCCTACTAAAGAGAGAAAGAGGCTGAGAGAGGCCGCTGAGCTCCTAGGCCCCGCCGCCGAAGTTCATGCATGTCTGTGCTTGTACTGTCTCGGCGGCGGCGGTACTGTACTTTGTACACTGGTGACACTACTTCGTAGGTGTGTGTTTTTAGGGAAATTTAGGGCTAGTCAACAACCGATTTGTACATATATACAGGTACGAGGTACAGGTACGAAAAAGTTACGCTACAAAACCAAACAAAAGTACACATGCAAATCACAACACGTACGTGTGTCAATGAGAGTGTGTGAGTGTGGTGTGTGTGGTGTGGAGTGCGGTGTATGGGATGATGTGGATGAAAAGGATGTGGTTGTGGGGTAGCAAGCAGATGTACACACATGCAAGCAAGCAAGCAGCGAGTGGGGACTGATGGAGAGTAGCGAGTGGCGAGTGGCGAGTGGCGCGTGTGAGGCAAGCGAGTGTAGCGTAGTTACATGCAGAGAGGCAAGCGAGAGAGAGAGCAAAGAATCAAAAGTAAAGCAATGAACCTTAGGCTAAATTAGAAGCTAATCGCATTTCGAATATGGATTTCAGATGTGTCGTGGCGAGCGAGCAAGGATTTACTCGTCGCTTCAATTTCGATTTGGTTTTCATTTAGTTTTTTCTTCTTTTTTTTTTGCTTTTCTTTTGCGAGTAAATTTCGGATTATTTCGAATAGAACGAAAGCGTTAAGTAAATGATTGATTAACAATGGATTGCACTTAGTTTAGTAGGTTTGGGGGCCCCCCGACTCGATCGAGCGTGAAGGAGGAAGCGTGGCGAGTCTGAATTCAATTTGTATTCCCGACGACGACGCAAAACTTACCAAAAACGAAAATTGTGTGATATATATATTTGAGATTTCTATGATTTCTATATATGTATAGATCTATTGTAGGAGTTGCAGCGTTCGTTATCCATTATCGTTTATATATTCATATTATATGGTATTTATATAGATGTAAGTATCTTTGTACATATGTGGGTAGTACTCTTGCTTATTTGTACAGTTGCATCAGAGCGGGAACAGTAGGTGATGGGACAGAGTGAACAGTAAGAGAGAGAGAGGAACAGGAACAGAAAGAGACAACAATACGAGAGTACTGGAAACGCAGAGAGAGAAAGAGAGATGCCAAATCCACGCGGCGTGAGGGAGTAGAAGGTCGCAGGAGGTCGAAGAAGAGCTACGAGGGGTATTGGGTGTTAGTGGTGGGACCTCCGCATCTGATCGTTAGTTCTACAGGTGGTTCGATCTTCTCGCGAGTGAATGGCTGAAAGTGATCCAAGTCAATCGAGGAGGAGAAGGAGCCAGGTTACTACGGTTAATTCGGGAGAAGAAAGAGGAAAGATAGAGAGGAGAAGCGGGAGGGAGGCAGGTCCTCCCTCTACGCCCCTTCAGTGTTAAAATGCTAAGAATAGCTTTGCATTTGGGTTATATTTGTTGTTGTTAGGCGAGTTGGTTTGTGTGGCGAGTAGAGACAGAGAGCGAGTAGGAAACAGAGAAAGAGCGAGTTCGACTACTGTAGCGAGTGGTGTGCGGGTCGTACTTACAGGTCTCAGATGGTCTTTGTACATGAGTTAGTTAGGCTACAGCTACGGCGAGTCTAGTGGAAAATGAGAGCGAGAGGCGAGAACGAGAGCGAGAGCAAGAGCGAGAGCTAGAGCGGAGTTCGCGTGAGCAGGCAAGAGATATGGTTACAATATACATACGAGTAGCGGCAGGGAAATACGAGTAGAGTGCTAGTAGTAGTTCTAGTAGCCAGAGGACCAAGGCCGCTGTGCCCACTTCCTGCTAACACAACTGTTTTGCAGGTGAAACAATTTTTTACAGAAGATATCGATAGCGCTGAGGTGGTGACGAGCTGGCGAGTACGCCCAATGTATCGTTAGTGTAGTGTATGGCGAGTAGCGGAAAGATAGATATAAGCAGAGCCCAGTTCAGAACACTTGGCTCATAGAGAGACAGAGAGAGAGAGTGAAAGCGAGTAGAGAGAGATAGGGGGAGAGAGCGAGTGGCGAGTAGAGAGTGGGAGGATAGCATGTAATGTACTAACTACGTATCTGCGCATGGTCGGATACTTGGCTACCAATGTAGTTGTAAGATGTTTGGGGCTAACCTTTAGCAAGCGCGCGATCTTCTATATTGGACTGACTAACGAGTAGCGGGTGCGGGTAGCGGGTAGCGGGTGGTGGCTTCTAGCGAATTAAGGTCGACGTTGCAGCGAGTTGAGGTCAAGTGGAACCGGGCTCCGAGTAGCGGGCGAGAGTGTGGCAACTGTACTGTGGGCTACTGTGGATGTGTGTGGCGGCAGTACTTATTCTGGTTATTCTTGGATGCTTTTCTTCGATTCCTCTTGCCTCCCGATCTCTTGCTCTATGTGTATCCTTGTTCTCCTTCTTGCTTGAGCCGCACCAAGCCGCACGCCGTGTTCTTAAACACAATCTGTATTCGTTCTTTATCTATCTCATCCATTTTATCAACTACTATTTTTAATATATGTATATATATATCTTTATATATGGTAAGCACACTCCTGTGTGTGTTACGTTAAGGAAGAAAGCACTTTATGTTCTGTTCAAGCTCTGTCCAGAGTGTCGAGTGGGGAAATGTTACGTAGGTATTTTTTAGAGAAGGCAACTTGTGTGCGAGGTCGTCGTCCCGTCCACGAAAAAGAGAGCTCTATATAAATATTGTAAAATTGACTACCGAGTACGTTGTATGAGGTATAAGGTAAAAGAAGGCCACAGAGTGTAAACAGTTGTATATATACTGGTCCATAGGCATGTGAGTTGTGAAAAAGTCAGCAAGTCTACTACTACTACGTGTAAGGTCGAGACATCGATGTACAGTTGTGTGTGTGTGTGATCTGGCTAATCTAAAGGGAGGAGTCTACCTCCTGGGCTTATGTCTACCTTAGGGTCTAGTGTCTTTTTCTTTATGTTGTAGTACTTCTAATAATTGTTCGTATTTGTATTCGTATTCTTCGTATTCCCTCCATCTTTGATCGTCTTGTATATTAGAACTGGTAGGTAGATGTGTATATATATCACTACATAATGGCATTGCTTTAAGTTTGAGCTGGGGGCTGGCTCGACTGCTAGACGAGTGCTAGTCGAGTTCTATCCCAGTCTGTCCTAGTTGCTCGTGGTGGCAATCGAAGAGGCACCGCCATGACTGTGGCTGTGACTGTGACCCAGATAGTAGTCGTATAGTGTCATTATCTGTCGCTGCTGTATGAGCAACTGGTACTGATCGGTACTCGTCTGGGTCGGGGTCGGGGTCGGGGTCTGGGTCTGGCCCTGGGTCCGGCTGTGGTAGCTAGTGCTGGTCATGGTCGTGTTGGTATTGGCTTTCTTCGCTGGTGGCTGTGGCTGCATTTGCATTTGATTTTGAGGCTGGGTTTGTGGCTGAGTTTGAGACTGAGACTGTTGCTGCTGACCCGGCAAGGGTGTCGTGTCTCAGATCGACGAGTTGAACTGATTGTAGAGCTTGATGTCCTTCATTTCCATTTCGCCGGGCCGGGACTTGTGGTACGTATAAATGTGCGTCATTAGCGAGTTCCTAGAACAGTAGACCCGCTCGCAGATGGCGCAGCGATACTCCTCCTGGCGCACGGCATGCTTGTCGGCAATGTGACGCTTCAACGAGGCTTTCGAGCAGAGGAGCTTACCGCACAGTTGGCATGAGAAGAGTTTCTTGGGCGAGTTTCCTGCAAATTGTTGGATTGGTGGATTGGATTTTTTGTTTTGTATGCTCAAATAGTTTTTATTTTTATACTTTTTTATAGGTATTTTATTTTTTTTAGGGGGGTTCAGTTACCAGTTACTGTGGGAACCGGTTTTCTCGGAGATTTATGTACTTTTCCCTTAGAGGAGCACACTCTCTGGGGGCGGGTGTTAGGGATACTGAAATGTGTGATTCGTTCACACATGAACACGTCCTGGAGCTCAGGCCAGGACATGTTCATGCGTGCTCGCTGGTGTTCTAGTGATGGCAAAAGGACATTAATAAATAACAATACATATACAGATACATAACAAAAATAGGTCTGGAGATTTGATTCTGTGGAGAGGGGGGGTGTGTGCACCACCACCAACACCACTGGCGAGGGGGGGGCGGCGATGGACGATGGGCCGTGTTATCGACTAACAGTTAACAGTTACAGGTTATCGGTTATCGGTTATCGGTAGTGTATGGGGGGTGTTGTGTGTAAATGGGTGACTTTAGGTACTTTCTTTTTTCGATTAAATTAGCAACCTAGCTAGATGTTAGGCCCGATGATCGACAGGGAGGAGGGTCAACACTGAGAGCGACACAGGGACACAGGCTGCACCTGGCACGATGATGATGGGGATGGAGTAGAACCGGGTACAGTGAATGGGTGAGGGCACTCCACACAGATGACCAAGACTGAGACAGAGACGGAGACGGGGAGCAGGGTTAGTAGCAGATCGGCACCATTCAATTCCCCCCCCAGACCCTCCCATCGGGACACAGGTGGCGCGAGAGTAAGAAAGAAAGCCTCGGCACATACAATTGTTCACTTATATACATTCTATTTATTTAAATAATAACACGATATCAGTTTGTTTTTATTTTTATGAAAATACTTTCGTCTCCTCGATGTGTCCTCTGTCTGTCTGTCTGTCTGTGAGTGTGCGAGTGTGAGTGTGAGTGTCTTTCCTTCGAAATGAGTGTCGTTTCTTTTTCGTTTTGGTTTTTGTTACACAAATTCGTAAAATTAGTAATTATTAAAAACTTTTTTACTTTATTTTCCTCTTTGCTTTGCATATACATATACTCGTATGTGATATATGTAAAATGTATGTATGTGTGTTGGAAGTGCTGGCACCTTGCTTTTATATACACAGGTGTGTACGTTACACGGGAGACAAAAATGTACATTTCTCTTACTATGCTAGAGTGGAAAACTTAATAGTTGTTATTCTTAAGTTGTGTTTACTGTAAGTATAGTGTTTGAGTGGGATCACGGTCGCCAAAAAATGAAAATTGTATCTCTTTATCTATTGGTATTCTGGCTATGGTTGCTATTGTTTCATTCTCACTGGTTCGGGGCTAGATCTACGATCGTTCGCCTGGTTTAAGATGACTTTTAGGGGGTACATCACGGTCGCCAAATAAAAATTGTGTGTTTGCTAGTCTGGCTATTGTTGCTTTGTAGATCTTCGATCTGGAGTGGGTTTAGGCTATGGATTCGGTTTCGGTTTCTCTGTTTCGGTTTCTCTGCTTCGGTTATGGGTAAGTTATTACTTCTAACGCTATTAGTATTTAAGCGTCTGTACTAGATGAGATATTGGTATTGAATTGGCTTCTGTTGTCTTTGATTCCTGTCTGCCGTCTTGGAGGGTGTCCAAGAGCGTGTCTGTGTGCTTCTATTTCCATGCATTGAATTCGATTGAATGCAGCTGCTTGGGTTCCTTTGCTATTTTAAATATGTATTTGTATATGCATGTAGGTACAGCACTGTTACTGTTACAACAACTGTTGGAGCAACTGTAACGGTTACTGTAGCTGTTTATGCACAGTTACAGTTACTGCTGCTGTCACAGTTCCTGTACTTTGACTGTTGCTGTTACTGCATTGCTTGAGTAACTGTTACTTTTACTGCACTGTTAAAGAAAACTGTAACGGTTACAGTTCCTGTTACAGTTCCTGTTACACTTCCTGCTACAGTTCCTGTTACAGTTCCTGTTACAGTTCCTGTTACAGTTCCTGTTACAGTTCCTGTTACACTTCCTGCTATAGTTCCTGTTACAGTTCCTGTTACAGTTCCTGTTACAGTTCCTGTTACAGTTCCTGTTTCACTTCCTGCTATAGTTCCTGTTACAGTTCCTGTTACAGTTCCTGTTACAGTTCCTGTTACAGTTCCTGTTACAGTTCCTGTTACAGTTCCTGTTACAGTTCCTGTTACAGTTCCTGTTACACTTCCTGCTACAGTTCCTGTTACTGATACCGTCACAGTTCCTTTTCTTTGACTGTTGCACTGTTTGTGTAATTGTTACGTTTACTGCACTGTTACTGTTACTTTTACTGCACTGTTACTGTTACTGTTACTGTTACGTTTACTGTTATTGTAGTTAGTTTATTTCTTATATCGCGTATTGTAATTGTAATGGTAATTGTAAGCTTTCTGTGGCTTGGAGCTAATGGTTCATTGGATAATACGGAGTTCGGAGTATGCATACATTGACTTAACTGGCAAAAGGTATGTCTTGAGGGCTGTTGGGGCTGGGGTTCAACTACACGAATAGGAATATAAAAAAAACCAACCATAGTATCGTTAAGCAGGCCTTCTATGGGTAGGTATTCTTGCTTTTTGGTTTCTGCTTTCGGTATATGCTGCTTCTGTGTATGCTCTCTGGGCTCTTACTGCTGCTATTTCGAGTATCAATATGCTATTTAGTTAGTTTAGTTTAGTTAGTGGTTAGCTCCTCCTCTCTCCCCCTCGGCGTTGAGTCGGAGTTCTGCGTTCTGTACTCACTTGTGGACTGAGTGTGTGTGAATATTTCTGGTTTCTGCTTTAGTAAGTGGTACAAGTTGATATTGTAAACAACGTTTAGTTGTAGTTGGGTTTTACATTTACATTTACATTTCCACATTTATTGAGCATAATAATAATAATAATAATAATGATAATAATAATATAATTAAATAAAAACGAGGTGACATTTGTGGATATGAGGTTCGGTTCTCTCTTCTCTGATCTGTGATCTCTGATCTCTCGCGTGGGCATAACAAACACGGAGGGTTCTCCCTTATATGTAAGTAAAATACACAGTATACACAGTATTTTCGGTACGTTAAACTTATTATAGTCGTGTGTGTATATATAGTATGTCGCGTAGGCTAAGTAAATCGAAATTTGGTATCAAAACGTGGATGATTAATATCAAACTTAATCAACTTTCAGACTTTTCGGTTTGCCAAAAGAAGCAAGAACAAAAAAAATACAATGGGGGAATTATGCTTTTTGTGAGTCGGTCGGTGTCTGTACGTGTGTGTGTGTGTGTGTAAGTGTTTGTGTGTGTGTTACACTAAGTGCTAATTATAATAGGTTTTCTTTTTTCATTTTCTTCATTTTTGTATAAAAAATAAAATTCGACTATACTCGCACACAGCGTTTTAGCTCCTGCTTCTGCTTCTGCTTTTGCTTCTGTTCCTGCTCCAGCTCCCGTTCGTGCTTCTGCTTTCGCTTTCTCCTCCCGCCCGAGCTCCCCTGCGGGTATGTAAAGATACCCCGCCGGGCCCGTTTCCCCCACGTTTAACTAAGGCTACTACTGATCATCAACTCTACCGTATTCAGTCCCCGTCCGGTCTCTCCTCTTCCAAGATGAAATTGCACGAAGTTCCACTTCGAATGATCGTTCAATCTTCAGTCTTCAAATTAATGTAAGGTGCGAAGCAAAGTAATACCCCTTCAATTTTGATTATGCGTTCGGTATAGTGTGCGTGTGTGTCTCTGCCAATGGGAAAGCATATACATATACATATAGTCGCCGTCGTTGCTGTCAACCGACAATTTCATTGTTCGCGCGTTGAGTTGTTGAGTTTAAAGCTAGTCAGTCCTTGTCCTAGTCCTCCTTATCCTTCTCTGTATCCCTCTCCTCTGTGTCTGCCACCTCTGCTTCTGGCTCACTTTCACTTTCCCTCTCACTTTCGCTTTCAGTTCTATGTACAATCCCCTCAGATCTTCCCCAAGATTTGTATGGCCTTGCTGTGTGTGTGAGTCCATAGTCTTAGTTGTATCCGTATATTATATTCGTATAGTTATAGTTATTATGTTGGTATTATCATAAGTAAAAAAAAATTGTATTACACACACAGTTCTTGTTGCTTTCTGCTTTTTGCTGTGACTTACTTGGTAGGTCTAGGTTTACATGGGGTTTTTACATAGACCTTGGCTCTACTACTCATTTCATGAATATTTTTAGTGTACACATATGTTTTGTTTATATATATATATCTTCTCTGATATCTGATATCTTACTATGATACACATTAAAAAAAAAAAAAATGCATTAGTTGTATGTACTTTTGTGTGTGTGTGGATGAAGAAATAGACATTGGAAAATGCTGTACAAAGACCGGAAAGTGTTGGGGTTTTTGGGGTGTGGGTTTGGGGGTCCGGGGTTTGGGTTGCAACCCCAATGATCGGGTATTCGTTTCCTTTCGGTTCCCTTGGCTAATACTCGGGGCTGTGCTTGTGGGTGGGGGTTGAATGTATGAGTGATTAACAGTCTTCTCTCCCGGCTGCTGCTGCTGCTGCTGCATTCTTCTATCCTAATCTCTAGGTTCTGGCTCTTCTAAAAACCCTCGCCTCCCAATTTGGGAGACTAAAAAAAATCCTTATATGTACGAGTGTGTGGGTGTGTGTGTTTGAGAGTGTGTTCGCGTGTGCTTGTGTCCTTGCAAGTCCTTAAGTCCAGTGTTTTATATCGTAAAAGACTTTTTTGTTTCTGCGCTTGCTTTATAATCAAGTCGTAAATATAATCACAGTTTTTCCATTTGCCTAAAAATTGGTTTTTCTCTCTCTTTGTCTTCTTGCGTCTCTCCTCTCCTAGGTTCGTTCGTTCGGTTCCTTGGTATCCTTGCTGGCTTGCATCATCATCTTCCCGTCGCTGTCCTGGCCGAAAAAGTCTTTGAATTTTCCGCTTTTCTGTGAGATCCGAAATATACATGGTGTGTGTGCGGTGTGGGTGTCGGTGAGGCTGTGTGTGTGTGTGTGCATGGCTGTGTCCTCCTGCTGTGCTCCCTCCTGTACCACTCCTCCTCCTCCTCCTCCTCCTGATGATCCTGCTCCTGCTGCTGCTGTTCCAGCTCCCTCCTCGATCCTTGCTCTCCGTAGCATACTTTCCCGCGCTTATTGGTCTAGTAAATTCATGCGTTCGTAGGGATGCTGATGCGGGTGCTGCAGCTGGTGGGGATGCTGATGCGACAGCGGATGCTGATGGTGGCTCAGATGATGCGGCAAGTGATGGTACCCACCACCGCCGACGCCGCCGCCGCCACCACCACCGCCCTCCAGCTGTGTGAGATCCACGGTGGGCGTTGTGCCACTCGAGCCCGGTCCGTACTCACCGCCGCCTACACCCTCCACACCCACTCCCGCTCCCGCTCCTGGTCCCGCTGCAGCTGCCGCCGCTGCTGCTGCCGCCGCTGCTGCCGCGGAGTTGTTGAGCGCCACGTGGAACAGCTGCTGCAAGAGTTGCTGCTGATCTTATAAGAAGTCCATGCACGGCTTGACAATGCCCGGCGACGACTGCTGCTGATGCTGCTGCTGCTGCTGTTGCTGTTGTTGCTGCTGCTGCTGCTGCTGGTGGGCCGCCGCCAGCTGGAGCGTGGAGCTGGCCGTTCCGCCGGCCACCGCGGCGGCTCCCACAATGGGCGATAGCAGCAATTCGGCGGCTGCAGCTGCTGCTGCTGCGGCAGCGGCCACAGCATTCCCGCCAGCTCCACCGGCTCCTCCGGCTCCACCGCCACTCGCCGCTGCGGCGGCACTCAGCGAGCTAAGGGACTGATGCAGACGGCTACCAGGACTGCCCACCGCCTGGCCAACGCCTCCGCCATGGTGGAAATACGAGTGATGGTTCTTCTGCCGGCGATGGTAGATACTCTTGTGGTTGTTCAGCGAGTTCAGGGTGCGGAAGACCTTGTGGCACAGATTGCAGACGGCATTGTTCAGCGGCTGCAGATGCTGCTGCTCCTTGTGCCGCTTCAGGGTGAGCTTGGTGCTCAGCAGCTTGCCGCAGACATCGCACCGATGGCAGGCATTCAGGGGTAGGGGTAACAGCAACCGATTCGCCTGGGCCACATCCTGGGCCCGGACCGAGGACAGGAGACTGCCGGCCGGACTGGCGCCGCTATTGCTGCTGCCCCTCTGGGAGGCGGCGGCAGCATTGCCGGCCGCCACAGCGGCCGCCGAGGGCGACAGGGACGCCCGTCGATGGTGCATGAGGGCATGATGGTGCTCCAGCGGTGATCCCGCCCGGGCCAGGGCATGGGCATGGGCGGCATGCGCGGCATGGGCATGGGCATGATGGGCCGCAGCCGCTGCGGCAGCGGCGGCGCTCAGCTCGTGGTGGGTGGCATGCAGCTGATGGTGGCTGGGCAGCAGCGACAGCGGATGCTGGCCAAAGTGCGGATGATGCGAGGAGGGCGGCGGCGGCGGCGGCTGTAGTGGCGACGAGGACGGCGATCCTCCGGGGCCGCCTCCTGCTCCCACTCCTCCCTCCAGCTCCCGATCGTGGGATAGCGAACGCTCGCGCTCGCGCTCTCGCTCCCGCTCCCTCTCCCGTTCCCTCTCGCGCTCCCTCTCACGCTCTCTGTCCCGCTCTCGCTCCCGCTTCAGATAGGCGCTGGGCGAGGGCGTGGCACTGTGGCCCGTGTCCGTGGCGCCGCCCAGGGAGGAGCGGGAGAGGCTACGTTCGCTGCCGGCGGCAATGTGCAGGTCGCTGCCGCTGGACTTGCCGCTCTGCTTCAGCTGGTGCTGCTGTTGTTGTTGTTGTGGACTGTTGGTGAGTGTTGTGGAATGATGTTGTTGTTGTTGTTGGAGGAGGTGGTGGTGTGGTTGTTGATGGTGTTGTTGTGGTGATGATTCTGGGTCTACTTGTTGTTGACTGTTGCTGTTGTTGTTGTTGTTGTTGTTGTTGCTGTTGTTGTTGTTGTTGTTGTTGCTACTACTATTACTAGGGTTGCCACTACCGCCGGGCACTATGACGCCGCCGAGTAGGCTGCCGGTGTTGCCACCTAAACGGTCATAAAAAATAGGAAGAGAAGAAAAAAAGAGACAATAGTGACTTTTCTGTATATTTGACTTTGTTGTTATTATTTTTTTTCTGTTTTTTTCTGTTTTCTGTTTGTAATTGTTGTTTAGTAAGTGTATGTCTGTCTGTTGGTTTTTGGTTTGTGGTGTTTTCGTGTCGTGTGGTGTGTTTGTGGTGTGATTTTTGTTGTTGTTAGTGTGTCTTGTGGCGTGTCTGTTCTTGTTTCTGTTTGTTTTTGTTTGTTTGTTTGTTGTTGTTTTTGGTTTACTTTTATATAACACTAACAAATCCAGGCTCAAAACAATGTAAATTTGCTAAGTTTGCAAGTTTGTTGCTTTTTCATTCAATTTTTGCTTTTATTTTGCTTTTGTTTCTATGTATTTTGCTTGAAAGAACGCTGCTGCTGTTCTATCGATTCAAAATCTGATTCAGATTCGGAGTGCAATTCGCAATTCGATTTTCGATTTTCGGTTTATGATTTTTTTTCTCATTCCCTTGGTTTTTTTTTGTTTTTTTTTTTTGTTTGGGGAAAACGCATGGAAATAAAATGGTAATAAAACGGTTTGTTGACTGTTGTTGTTGTTGTTGTAACTGTGGCTGTTGTTGTTGTTGTTGTTGTTATAATTGTTGTTGTTCTTGAATTCGAATTTTGAAGAGTTCTCGTGCCGCAGGTTGGGTGGTTGTGGTTCGAAACTCGACTCGACTAGGCAGACTTGAACCCAAGTTCGAACTCGAACCCGAAACGAACTCAAGCTCGAACTCGAGTTCGAAAGTCAGTGCCGTCCCCCCCGAACACCGAACGGGGTTTCGGGGGAGAGACCTTTATTTTTGGTGAATAATTTGTTGGTGTCTTGCCAATATTTTTTGGAGTGTGATTCGAGTTTCGTGGATGGATTTTGTAAAACCAATTTGTTTGTCTTCGATTTCGTTATCGATTTGGGTTTCTCGATCTATCGATTGCTCGATTGTTCGAATTTCGATTCAATTTCGATATCAATTTTAATTCCAATTTTGTTTGCGTTCAATTTTCGTTTGTCGTTGGTCGTTTTCGATTTCGATTTCGATTTTGTTAAGTTTGTTTTTTTTAGCAAAATTTTGAAACATTTGTTTTTGGCCTGATTGATTTGTTTTTGTATATATATAAAATATGTTTTTAGTATTATTTTGATTTCTCTTTTTTTGGTTATTTCTTTTTTTTTTTTAGTTTAGTCGCAAGTTGTCAATAATTTTTGCTCTTGCGGTTGTCACTAGTGTCTCTTTTTTTCAAACTCAATCGCAGCACCGTTGCCTGTGTTGGGTTCTGGATAGGGGTTGGGATGGGGAGCCAAATGTGCGGTAGATTAACGTGCTTGGGTTGGGGACACACACTCGGGTTAACGACTTTCTCCAATGGTCGGTGGTGTGTGTGGATCGGGGTCACCTAGGGACGTTGGTGATGTGGATGTGGGTTGAGTATTAGTAGTTGTGTTTCGCTCATCATGGGGCTTAAAGTAGTGATCCTGCAGCTGAGAGAGAAAGTGTCGGTTCGATTCAGTTCGGTTCTGGGTTCGGGGTTCTTGGTTCAGGGTTCGGGCTTCAACACACGTGACAATGAAACACTGAGGAGCTCTGGGGGGGTCAGGAGCGGTGAGTTAGGTAGAGTAGGGTTAGTAGTGGTGAGTTGGGCCCTAGCTGGGGTTAGTTCCCACGGGATGAGCCTGACGCCTCGAGTGACATGCATACAACATTGAGACCAGGGGGTGTTGGATCTGGGGATATCTGGGGGAACGGGATAAATGAAATATTCGCTTTGATGTGTAGACGTTTATTGTAATTATCATTAATCGGATATAGAGCGCAAGTGCAGTCGCTCGTATATCGTACATCGTACATCGTACATGGATCTCAACTGCTTGGCTTGTGTGTGGCTGTGGTTGTGATTGTGGTGTGGTGTGGTTGTGTGTGGTGTATTATGGATATATATCTGCTTGTATCGTAGGTATATCTTATCTGTATCTTTACTTAGCAGCACTAAACATTAACGAACACAGGTGTACTCAATATATCAAAGTATCCGGGTCAAAACATTTCTTAACCTTCTATATATATGTATAATAATCGCATAACTAGGTTAACATTAAATACAATACAAAAAAATGCAAAAGAAAAAAAATTCACTTACACACTATGGGTTAAACATTTCTCTTAGTCTAGGTGTGTGTGTGTGTGTGTGTAGCCTAATCCTAACTATCCAGAATCGTTACCTAGGTTAGAGTATTTCAAGAAAAGATCCTTTGCAATTGGTCGGTCGTTCGGTCGGTCGGTCGCTCGCTCCCTTTCGCTCTTCTCCCATACTCCTAAGCCTGGTCAAATAGTAACGCTTTTTTCATTCAACATTCTATATATATACTATATACTTTTCATATGCTTTTGTGTGTGTGTTTGGGTAAAAACTGTAAAACTTTAGCTTGGTCTTTCTTTATTTCAGTGCAGTAAAGAGAAAGAGAGATAAATCGTACGTCTAACGTGATCGATAATCGATAATATATATATATAATTTAGAACAACGCCACGCTGCTCTTCTCTGCAAATCTGATAAATTGTATTTAGTTAAAGCCATTTCGAAGAATTCACTACGGGCACCTCTGCTCTGCTTTGCTCAGCCGCGGCTGTTCTAGCTCCTGCTATTCTAGCTCCTACTTAACGTTATTAAGACTTGTATAGCTGACGACAATAATGGTGTGTAGATGGGGTGTAGTTGGGAATGAGTAGGGCATGAGAAGGGCATGAGTAGGGCATGAGTAGGGCATGAGTAGGGCATGAGTAGGGCATGTGTTGGGAAGGGGTTGGGAATGAGTAGGGCATGAGTTGGGAATGGATAAGGCATGAGGTGGTAATTAGTAGGGCATGAGGTTGGCATGAGTTGGGAATGGGTAATTTATGTGGCATGATTTTTCCATGATTCGGGAACAGGTTTGTCACGCTTCCAGTTATTAGAATAAAGATGACTTTCTCAGAGTGACGGAAGTGGGACTGGATATCTACGACTATCGATTACTCTTGTATAAACTGTGTATCCTGTGCTTAGCAACTACCAAAGGCAACTAATTGTAACTAGCCTAGACTGTGTCTCTCTGTGTGTCGCTTGGACGACCCCTTCCTAAGGTTAAATATGTGTACAAAAGCACCGTTCTGCATTTCTGTGAGTGTGTTGTCTCTGTGTTTCCTATGCCTTACAAAAACCGACTTAGGCGAGCCCTCCCCTCCCCTCAACTGGAAAACCCTCCGTCGCTGTGCCGGTGGTGCTGGTGGTGCTGATGTGGCTGCTGCTGCTGATGTGGGTGATGACGGCGCGGCTGCTGGTAGTCAAAGTACATGAAGCCCTAGGAGGAGGACGAGTGATGATTGAGCTGCTGCTGCTGATGCTGCTGATGGTAGAAGCTATTGGCGGTTGGCGCTTGGGCGGCCACCGCGCTACCCGGCTCCTGCTTGGGCTGCTTGAGGTTGCGATGGTAGATGCTCTTGTGGTTGCGCAGACTATTCAGCGAGCTGTAGACGCGCTTGCAGATGTTGCACACGGGCTCCTTGGTGGGTCGCATATGCACGTTCTGGATGTGACGCTTGAGGCGTGTCAGGGAGCTCAGGTTCTTGTTGCATGGATTGCAACGGAAATCATCGCCGCCGCTGGTTGCACTGCTGAGTCCGCCGTTGCCACCGCTGCTGCCACCGCCACCGCCACCGCCGCCTCCCGAGGTATTTAGGCCCGCATTGGAGTTGTTCAGCGAGCTGTTGGCACTGCCGCTGGTCGAGGCCGAGGCTGCCGAGGCCGCCATGTTGGCCATCACCGCTGCCAGCATCTGCTGCTGGGCCGTGGTGGCCGCCGTGTTGGGCGTTGGTGTACTGCAGGATCCCAGGATGCCATTGGGCGTCTGGCTGCCGGAGCTGCTGCTACCCTGCTGCTGATGCTGCTGCTGCTGTGAGGTCTGGTGTTGCGACGCCTGGTGCTGGTGCTGGTGCTGATGCTGGTGCGAATGTGGATGCTGCTGCAGAGCGGTCACCGAGAGGCCGCCGTTGCTGCTTCCGTTGGCTGCGAATGTGGAGAGGTTAAGGCCACAGATGCCGGAGGCACTTGTGATGGCTGTAAGTCGAGTTGGAGTTCGGGTTATTGTTGTTGTTGTTGTTGGTGATGGAGTTGTTGGAGTTTTGGTTGTTGTTGAGTTGGAGTTGGAGTTGGAGTTGTGGTTGTAGTTGGTTGTTGTTGTTGTTGAGTTGTAGTTTGTTGGTAGAGAGTAAACGTTGTTGTTGTTGTTGTTGGTAATCAAGTTGTTGTTGTTTATTGTTGTAGTTGTAGAATTTGTCGTCAGTTTACCTGACGACAAAGTGGGGAAGAAAGTCAGAAAACGTCGCATTAGCCCAAGGACAACGAGTTTTATTTATTGGTTTTGGAATTTTGGGTTTTTTTTTTTTGTAACTTTTTGCCTCAATTTCTCTTTGGCTTCGGATTTTGTCTTCGGATTTTCGAATTTTGAAATTTTGGAATTTTGACTCGATTCTTTCTTATTTCTTTCTGTGCTTTTCTTTTCTTCTGTTTTGCCGGATTTTTTGGTCGAAACAAATGAATTTCGTTAGCATTTTTTGCATCAAATATAAGTAAGTTGCTTTATTTATATGCTTTAGCTTCTGCTTCAACTTCGACTTCAACTTCAGCTTCAGCTAATTGGCTAAATTTAACTTTGGATTTATTTTTCGATTGTTCAATCTGTTTTTTAATTTCTTGTCTTTTTCTTGTGCGTGACATTAGAGAGAGACAGAGAGACAGAGAGAGAGAGATAGATAGATAAATAGACATATAGGAGGAGAGAGGTAGAGAGGGAAACATAGAGGGGGCGAAGAGATAGATAGATTGGAGCAAGGATCAGGACCATTATCGAGATCGGGAGACGGGCAGATGTGGAAAAGAAAACGTTGATTCTTCTGGGGGAATTCTTCTGTGCGGGGCTAGGGGGGGTGGTATGAGAAATTTACTTTCTTTTTTGATTGTTCGTCGACGTTGAGAATTGTTAATGGTTTCTTTCGTTTCTTTCGTTCTTTGTTTCTTCTCGATCTGATCGACTGATGGAGAGACGCTAAATTCTTCGGGGTTTCATTCTTCTCGTGTTTTCTTCTCTGTTAATCTGTTTTTCTTTTTTATTTTCTCTGTGGTTTCTTTGGTTTGAGGTTCAAAGGTTGTTTGTTGGCTGGTGTTTTGGGTTGTTTGTTGGTTTGTTGTTTTTGTTGTTGGGTTTGTTGGTTGTAGTTGTTGTTTAACTCATTACCAAGTGTGCAGTGTGGTAATTTACAAAGGGATTTTAGAATAGGGGAAAGGAGGAAGTTTCTTTTTTAAATACAAACGTGAGAGAAGGAGGAGCTATAGAGGAGTGTGTGTGTGTTGTTCGGTTTCCCTGTATCTGTGTGTGTGTGTGTGTCAAACACCATCACCGTTAAGTTCTAGTAGCAGTGGTAAAAGTAGTTGTGTTCTGTGTCTTCTTCCAGTGTTCGTGTTTTCTGTGTTCTCTCTGGCCTTCCTCGGTGTCTCTGTGTGTGTGTTGCGTGTGTATTTTGTGTTTGTGTGTGGGCATAGGGGGTGGTGGGAACTGTGTGTTCGGGGTGTGTCACTTAAAAAGCACTAAAATTAGACCCTCGCCAAAATCACCGTCATCTTCCTTCTTCACTTATATATTCATCATCATTATCATCATTATCACCCTCTCTTCTCTCTGGGCTCTTAACTTTACTGGTTTTCGAGTTCGATTTTTTTGATTTTCAGTTTCAATTTCAATTGTTCCATGATAGCAAAAATTTTGTAAAATGTACATTGTGCTTAGATTACATAGCTCTTTTTTCTACTATTTTCATTCTATTGGAACGCTTTTGAAGGGTTGGAACGGTTGGAATTGTTTTCAAAAGATCTCAACAATATTCGTGTTTCAAATATCAGTGTTCCGATAAATTGTGATATACCCTTCCCTTCGGCCGCTTTCCAATCGATCAATCGATTTTCATCAATTTTGTGTGTGCTTAGTTGGTAACTTAAATAGATCGGTGATCGGTAGTCGATAATTGGTGATCAGTGATCGGTGGATACATTTTTTTATCGATTGTTTTGCGATTTCTTTTTTTTTATTGTCGATTATTTTCGATTCTAGTTTCAGATCGGAACTTAAAATTAGTGAATTTTGAATACCTTCGCATGGGAGTTAAAGTTAAATTAGGGTTTTAATTCTACGTAAAGCTAAGTAACTGATTCTTCTTTCTGCCTCTGTGTTGTTGTTGTGTTCTTGTGTGTGTATGTATGTGTTCTTGTTTTTTTTTTTAATAATAGGAATAGCAACAAATATATATGTATATATATAGAGCGTAATTTAAAGCGGTTTGTCAATCAATCAATTTTATATACTTGAAGCCTTGAGTTGTTTTTCTTGATCAGTTTTTGTGTTCTTTTAGTTTTAGTGCTGGTTGGGGGGTGGTTGGGGGGCTTAAGGATTAAGGATAAGGTGTGAGATTGTATCATGTATCGAGTTGTCTGCTTGGGTCGCCTGTGGCTGTATCTTTGGGGAGTTGGGGGTTTGTTTTTAGTAAAGCGGATTTATAATACGTATACAGGGGGGGTTAGATCAATCAATTCTTAACAATATCACACCAGTTTGTGTGTGTGTGTGTTTGTTTGTTTGTGTTTGGGTAGGTAGTATATATATAGTATATATATATATATATGTTTTATCTGGGGAGGACCTTTTTGGTCGGTGGTTAGTACAATTGGAAAGTAAAGTAGAGGTTAGCTCTAGGTTAGATCTTTTTATTCTTTTGTTAGCTGTTGGAGCGCTTAAAAGAGTTCATGTATGTGTGTGTGTGGGTGTGGGTGTGCAAGTGTGTGCGGGGGGCGGGCTTGTGTGTGCGTGAGCGGGTGAGTGTGTGGGGTGGGGTCCTTAAACGACTCCTCCAAAGGAGTGGGGGGTTCGCTCTCAGTGATTTTTCACTTTATTTCATTTCGGGGGGTCGGGGGAGGTGTAGTGCGTGTGCGTGTGTGCGTCCTGTGGTGAGTCTATGCGTGTGTGTGAGCTGCAGTGTGACCTTGTTTGCTGTTTTTTCCCGTTTCTATTTCAAGCAGAAACAGATCGAAACGGAATGGAATGGAACGGAACGGAGCGGAACGAAGCACAACTGTACGCCCTGTGTGTGTGTACTGTACTTTCGGTGTGTGGGTTTTCGTAATCAAATGCCAATAGGTGAGAGGAACCTGAACGCGGAGAAGTACCAATTTGAGATTCTGAGAGTCTAAGGTTTGGGTGGGAAGGTAGACTCTATATATATGTATATATATGGTAGACTGTACCCTGTAGATTGGGGGGGGTTGTGGTGTATTTGTGTTGTTTATGTGTGAGTGTTTGGCCGAATTCAAGGGTCAGGGTACAAAAGACAACTCTGAAAAATGGGTCTGGGACAAAACCGAAAAGCGGAACAGTGAAAAAGGGAGCAAAAGTGTCCCTTTCCATCGTCACAGAGACAGGGGTTTTTTTTAGGTTAAGGGTCTTCGCAGTTGTTTTTTTTTTTTAAATATTTCTTTTGACAAGACACATTGAAAATGAATGTGGAAATTCGTTCGAATGCAATTTGTTGTTTTTGTTGGTTGTTGTAAATAAAGCTTTTCTTTTGACTTTGCTGTTGGTTGGGTTGGGGGTGGAGCGGGTCAATGGATGGTTAATTTGTTTTTTTTTTCGGGTGGGTTTACATAGTTTTAGACACAAGCACGACGACGTACAAATAAAGGAAAGAGTTCAATATTCAATATATATATATATATTATGTAAGGGTATTATGTATATATTCGATCTTCAAATGCGTTGCGTTTTACATGGAAACTAAAAGTTGACACCAATAAAATTTCGATTGCAAAATGTACTCGGTGTTTTTTTTTTAGAGAGAGGAGCTCTCTTCCGTTTCATGTCTAGTGTTCTCTTTAATTTTCTTTCTTCTGGAACTTTGGAATGAAACAAAACAGAAAAAGGGGGAACAACGCAACGAAAATCGCAAATTGGCTTTCTACTTTAAAAGGGAAATCAAAGGCTTCGAAACCAAACTGATAATTACTAAACTTTCCTTTTGGAAAATAAAAAAAAAGGAAATGAAAACAAAATTCTTACGTTTAGGGGACTTTTTTTCTCTAGGCATGTGTGGGTGTGATTTCGTGTGTGTGTGTGTGTGTGTGAGTGCGTGTTTGCTGTTTTTGTTCTTGTTGGTTGTAAGTAACATTTAGCTGGGAGTTTTGAATTGTTTTACTTTAGCACACAAAAATGAAACGGAACGAAACGAAAAAAACGAGAAACAATGCAAAAAAAGAAACAAGGAAACTGAAACGGAAATGAAAACTTAAAACGGAATTACAACGATTTTAGAAACATAATAAACACGAACATAAGTTATCTCTTTCGTCACGGTTTAGTATTAAGGTAGCATTCGGTACTATTTGTGTAATCTGTTCTTGGGTTCAGGATCAGGGACATGGTGTGTGCGTGTGCGATGGCTGATCGAATGGAGCAAAACAGCTGCCAAATACAAGTAGCAAAACACACACCGAACAGGAAGAGTCTCTCACAGAGCACAGGGGGGATAAGAACTGGAAACAGGGAGCTAAGAGCTGAGAGCTGAGAGCTGAAAGCTGAAAGCTGAAAGCTGGGAGCTGGGAGCTGAGAGCTGGGTCCTGGGAAGCCTGATAGCTGAGAGCCGGATTGTTGTGGCCTAACCGCAGGCCTGCACATGTGTGTGGCCAAAAGGGGACGAGAACTTGTGATAGAATTTTGCTAAACACTTTGCGGCTTTGGCGGTGGTTGGAAGTTAATTAATTTTAAAGCAAGTTCATCAACAACAGAATGAAAGGAGAGTGGGTGAGTGAGTGAGTGCTCCTGGTTGTATTTAGCAATTAAACCGCTGCCACACTACTCTCTAGCAAGGACCTTATAATCATAAGATACATAACGCAAGAGAATTTTCATGCTAACAGCTGGTCTTAAGCCAATTTCAAGGCGTTACGCATCTTATACTGTCTGGGTCTTCCCGCAAGGTAACTCTGTTGTAAACTGTTACAAACAGAGATTCTCCCTGTTCTCCTGGCATGTGGTGCATGGGTGTGTCATGGTCATGGTTGTGATCGTGGTGGGTGGTTGGGTGGTTGTGGTTGTGTGTGACCGAAACAAATGAAAACATTTACCATCGAAACAATCAAACAAGAAAAGAAATTTTTATACGCTTCATACGGCTACGACTTAAAGGGAACTCGACTTGAAATCGCAAGGAGCAGTGGGTCAGGTCTCCGGGATCATAGCCTTCGGTTTCTGTTCGGTTCGTTGGGTTCGTTTGCTTCCAAGGATCAAGTTCGAATTCGTACTGAGGGGGGCGTTGGGTTGGTTTCGGGGGGTTCTTTGGGGGGTGGGGGTGGTGGTTTTTGCGGATTTCAAGAGTTGAGTCAAACGGGAAATAAATCGAAAGTTAAATCAAAAGTCCTGCTCCTGAGCGACACCTGTGCGATATGGTGTGTGTCCTCCGACAGTCAGTGGCAAACGCAAAAATCGAAAGAAACGAAAAGGACAACGAAAGCGATAAGTAAAGAAGGCAAAACGATAACAAAAACGATTCAAATGAAACGTAACACGATTAAACAAGATCAACCAGGATTGCAAAATAAAGAAATATCAATTAGGGATCTCTTCGAGCAGTTTTCAAGCAATTTTTCAACTTGCAACCTGATCTTTGGTCTGGGACTTTAAAGTTTTTGGATTTTGTTGGACTTTTGTGTGTTTTTCTTTACTTTAGACTTAAGACTCTTTTTTTTTTTTTTGTTTACTTTTAGCTTTGGTTGCTTTTGCCTTTCATTTCTTTGAGTATTCTGGGTTATTCTGACTTTGGATATATTTTTTTTTGACTCTTGGTAAAAAAAATGTTTTATTTTTTTTCTTTTCTTTTTTTTGGCATTTGCATTTGCATTTGATGTAAAAAATGTAATAATGAGCTTTTTTGTATTTTTTTTTTTTTTATTTTTTTGAGCGCAAATAGAGCGGAACAATAGAGAATACGGATAGTGAAAGGCTTGGACTCACCTTGGGGGGAAACGGCAAGGTCACCGGACTGCTGCAACTGGGTGTTGAGACCTGAGGAGGGGATGGTTCCATGGATCCAGAGAGAAGGGGAGCAAGGCAGGGGGGCAGAAAGAGAGCGAGGAAGAGAGAGTAGAGAAAGCAGAGAAGCTTCAGTTAGTACTTAGTTAGTCAGTTAGTTAGCCGGATTACTCACCAAGCAACGCTGAGTGCTCGAGATTGCTCATGGGAAAGTTGAAGGCGGCTGCCTGGAACATCTTGTTCTCCGCCGGCGACATGATGAACTGCGGGGCGGCATGGTGCGTGGCAAGACCATCGCCGATCTCCTCATCATTGCCGGAACTAAAAGCATTAACAAAGACAATTATTCAGGGGGGGGAAGACTAGGAGGGCTCATTAGGAAGACCCACCTCAAAGAGCCCTTGCCGCCATCGCCGCTGCTGGACCGATTGGCATCATGCTCGCCGGTGGAGTCATTGCTGTGCTCATCATTGGCGTTGGCATTGTTGTTCGTCGAACAGACCAGCTCCATGGGCTCCGATTTGACATCATCGGCGCCGGCAGAGGCCCGAGCCAAAGGCGAGGGTGTCAAGCTGCCCAGTTTGTCGCTAATGGAGATTCCGTTGCCGTTGCTAGCGCCATTGCCAGTGGGTCCGTTGCCTGTTAGGGAGAAGGGTTAAAGTTGAACAAAGGTTCCTTTAAAAATGAATCCCAAAGTAGAACTTACGCTTTCCTTCTTCCTTGAGCGGCGGTGTATTGTTGTTGTTGTGGTGCTTAATCGTGCTGAAATCGGCCGGTGTCTGTTGGGGCGAAGTGCTGCGGGCATGATGGAGCGATGGCAAGTCCGGGCTGCTGTTATTATTGCTACCGGAACCCACACCACCGCCGCCACCGGAGAGCGGCAAGCCGCCATTATTGTTATCAGAGCCGCGTGGCCGCTTGAGAGCATGCGAGGTCTCCTCGGCGGCAACACTGTTGCGATGCATCATGGCCATGCGCTTCAGCAGCTGATTATTGATGTGCGTGGGCAGCGATGGCACTGCGGGCGGTGGCGGTGAGCCCGCACCCTGGCGGCTAAACAGTGTCGAGGCGCCGCCATCGTCGTGTATCGAGGAGCCGTGGTGGGGATGTGGATGCGAGTGGGCGTGAGAGTGAGAGTGCGAATTGAATGGTGTGCGTCCGGCGCCGGCATTGGCCAGGTTCTGGATTTGGGCCAAATGCTACAAAGAGATAGAGTTATCGTTGATGTTAACCTATGTAAAAGCTTGATTCCTATAAGGTTATACTCACGCTGTTTGTGTCCTCCGCCTGCTGCTGTGTGAGGCCCGAGACGCGCAGCACCTCGGCGGTCTTAAGGAATGACTGCAGCGACTTCTGATGCACGTTGACCTCGCCATGGTAGATGAACTCCACCAGCGAGTGCAGGTCCATGAAGTTTACGTCCTGCAGCAGTATGACCGGGTGTTTGCAGGGTGTGCTCTGTAAGTAAGGCCAGGGGAGAGGGATTAGTCACAATGTAACGATGATAGCCCCACTTTGCTCCGTTTGCCCTGACAATTATTATCTTTGTCTTGCCCAGACAACCTTCAATTGAAGCTACAAATTACACAAAATAACAAGAAAGAAGGAAAAATATGTATTATAAAAAGCTAAAAAAAAAATAAATAAACAAGAAATTACAACAAATAAAGAGGCAAATGTCAACAACAGCCAACGATTTGAACGTTTCGCTTTACGAGTTTCGGTTTTCGCTTTTTCCCCCCGAGACTTGCATTGCCTCTGCCATGTGTGGTGCCTGTCCCCGTCCCCGTCCCTGTCCCTGTTCAGGGCCAGTGCATTCCAGTTTGCGCCGCTCGCTGTGTGAGTTTCACTTATCAAGTGGAACTCCAACAAAGGGAGCTGCCTGCTGGCTGTTGCTTCTGCTAGAAATTGGGTCAAGTCTCGCCGCTTCCCTCCTCGAAGATCGCACATCCCATCGCCGTTGTCTTATATTTACTTGCCTTTTGTGCAACTCTCGCACACACGCAACTGGATACCAAGTATTTGCGATTGAGTTTAATGCCGGGAGAGGGAGAGATTGCGGAATCGAGGTCAGCTTTGATGGGAGGAGGCAGAGGCAGAGGCAGGGGCTGGGGCAGGGCGGGAGCGATGAAGATCTCGCTCGATCTCTGCAGCTGGCACATCAACATCGTCATGCAAATGCCTGGCTCTGAGGGCGTGGTCCTTACACAAAAGCCAGAATGCTTTTAGCAAACAGCTATTAAGCCACCTCTGACCCTCCGGCCGCCCCTTGGGCGTCGGCAGTTTGTCGCTGTCTTTTGTTGTTTTGGCAGTTTTTACACCTAATTAAAATAATGCGCTGCAGTTAATTAAATATTTATGCATAGGCGCAAAGTCGCGCACAATTGCGACGCCAAGTACTCTGGGGCGGGGTCCCTGAATGTCTCTGGCCCTGCCTGCAGCTGGGCGAGAGCCAAGTGCGAGTCCTGTCCACTCTGTCTCTGGCTCCTTTGTGCAGCTCTTCCTTCTCCTGCTCCCCCTGCTCCTCCTGCCCCCCCCCTGCCCCTGCCTGTATTAACATTTTTTGGCGCCCATCGTGGGGCTGACAGTGCCCACTTGTATGTATTTCAAATTGAATTTACAAAGTTTTGTGCCGCTTTTTGTTGGTGCAAGCCCAGCCAGGCCAGCAAAGTTTTGTATACTAATTTCTTGGGTACATAATAATTTCCCCCCCCAGCACACATACAACAACAAAAAATACGCTGCCTTTGTTGTCGTTGCTGTTTTTCTTGTTTTCCTTTTTGTCCCATTGCATTTAGTTGGCCTTTTTAACAAATTAAATGCCGACTTTTGCAGTTTTTTCGTTTTTATTTTTTTTGTATTTTGGAAAGAATAAGCAGCAGGAGAAGGTGGTGCAGGAGGATCACAGAAAACTTTGCCAGCGACTTGACATGTTCTTGTTTCGGTACCCAGGACCTGTCCTGTCCTGTCCTCTCCTGTCCTGTCCTGCCTACCCTCTGTTGCGTAATCATCTGGAGCTGGAGCTGTGAGGAGGCTTCTCCTAATTGCAGTTCCTACAAAAGCCAGGATCCAAAAACCAAACAACCTCCCGCCTCGTCTCGACCCGTGTCTCTTTTTGTTTGTAATAACGGAAAAGCAGCAAGTTTTCTATCATGTTAACAAATCATGTCGAAAGAGACAGAGTAACGGAGCCATGGAGGGCGGGCACTTTGTAATTTATATAATTTCTGCTGCAGTCCCAAATTCCCCCTCGGCTGTACTGTCCCCCCCCCTGCTGACAGCTCCCAACAATGCAAATGGCAAAAATGGCAAACTCTAACTGGCTCAAAAACCGCAATTGCGTGCAAATATTTTCAATGCAGAGGCAGAGCCACAGCGCGCAAAGTTTTGGCGGGCAAACGTCGTCGCCATCGTCGTCGTTGTCGTTGTCGGCAACAACAGCGATTCACATAATTTTAATGTCATAATAAAAATAATGAAGCGGGCCTGGAGGGTTGGGGCAGGCAGGCTGCCTGCATTAGTTGCAAGAAGTTTGCTTGTGCCTCAAGGATTAGCCCTTCTCTACCCCTTTTGACCTGCTCTATTTTCGTGGAGAGGGGCAGGCCTTATGCGTTGCATGATCGCGGCACACAAATCAATCATACGCCGCGTTGTCCCGCAAAGAGAAAATTTATATATATGTATGTATATAGAAGTCCTTGCCAAGTCCAACTCATTTGCACCGCAAAAACTCTGCCGGTAAATAAACAGAAACAAAAACTAAGTAAGAGGCGGGCCAGTTAATGCCGTGTTGCAGCTCCTTCCGGCTTCCTTCCGTGGCGTGTCTATCGCGGCAGTTGTTTCTCCTGCTGCTAGTGTCCCAACTCAAACCTCAACCCAAGCCCCAAGTCCAATTTGCAACTAAATAAATTAAAATTCAAGCTAAATGCCATACTTTTTTAGTTAAAAAAAACCACACACACACACACAGCTGCAGCTGTTTCGGTTCGTTGTGATTTCAGATCTCTTGGCGATCTCTTTTCCATTTTATGGCAAAGTATATAATGTGCATATATGCAGAGAGCACCCCCAGGAAGCAGGAAGCTGGAGCTGGAGCCCACATGTGTTGCAACTTGCAATGGAGGGAGATAGGGGGGGAAGAGTGGGCCCTAAGTGGGTCACACACGCATGCAGATCGTCATGCAACCCGTACACGCAAAAAAACTCTATAAATAAACCATGTCAATTCGTTTTCTCATCCCTTCTTAGCTACGTTTACTCTTAGGCGTTTAACTATTAAAAAACACAAAAACAAACAGTTTAGGTAAAAGTCTCCATGGAACAAGTATCCATGGAACAAGTCTCCATGGAACAAGTCTCCACAGAGAACAAGTTCATTCCTGCTAGAGCCCAAAATGACCCCAACAAAGGATTACTATTTATTTCTATACATCAAACTCACCTTGAGCAGCTCGCGGAAGTAGGGACTGCAGGCGGAGAGGACGACGCGATGCGCCTTGATGCTCCGGCCCTCGCAGGCTAGCGTCACATCGACGAACGCCTCGTCATCGCGCAGATTCTCGAAGGCCGAGGTGATGCTGCTCTGGTAGTTGTTCCAGCGTAGACAAAAGTGCTGTGTATCGTCCATGATGTCGCTTGTTTGGAGGTCCTGCTGATGCTGATGCTGGTGCTGCTGCTGTGGCTGTTGCTCTTGCTGTTCCTGATCCTGATGATGGTAATCAGCGGGTGTGGGTGTACGAGTTGGTGTAATTGGTGTTGGAGTGATTGCTGTTGGTGTGCTGTTGGTTGCCTGCCGAGCGTTGTGGTCGTTGTTATGGTTGCTGTTGTTATTGTTGTTGTGATCGTCGTCAACCGTCACAACGCTGGCCTTCTTCGAGGTCACCTTCTTGCGTATGTTGGCGGCTTGTGTGTGCCTGTGTGCCAGGTTCCTGTCCTTGGAAAGGACAGAAAGCTCAGTGGCAGCTACTGGCTTCTGGCTTATGCTCTTTGGTTGATAGTTGTTGTTGTTGTTGTTGTTGAATAGTTGTTGTTGAATAGTTGTTGTACTAGTACTTTCCTGGGCTGTGTGCTTGTTCACTTAGTGATTACTTAACTGCAAACGTAAAAAAGAGGGAAAAATCCAAGGGAAAACAATTAGAATTCGAGTCGCAATCGGATTACAAAATGGATCAGAAAAAAGTCAGACAGAGACAGCCCCCGGATTCGTGCTGTGCCCGCGGAAAAGTTGAAGCATTTGTTTCTGCTTTGCCATGGCTTTTTTCTGCTCTGTTTTATTCTGTATTTATTTTATTTTCTCTGTTTTCCTTTCGCTTGCAACTATGCGAAATGTTCGAAAATTGTTAACAAATGCAGTTTAAAATGTCAACCACGGCGGCGACGAATGCAGGCAGCAAAAACCCATTTCTATGTCACACGGCGAATCAGAATCAGAATCAGAATTAAATAAAACTATCAAGACGACAATTAGCACTCGCGAAATGCTTTAAGAAGAAGCAGACGGCTCGAGCGGACGGCGCAAAAAATTTATAACGAGTGCAAAAAACCATAAAAAAATTATATATATATAAAAAAAAACAACAAAGCTGAGGAAGAAGCAAAAGAAAACAGCAAACGCATCGCAAAGTAGGGAAAAAACGAAATTATAACAAATGCGAGTATAACAAGAACACACTTCTGTTGGGGAACAACAATAACAAAAAATGCAGAATAAAATTTACAAATTATTTGTATTTTTATTATTTAATTTTTTTTTTCTCCCTTTTGTTTTAATCTTAATTTGCTAAATTAAACAGATTACAGGCTTAAGCATTTTGGAGAATGGAAAGAAGCTAATGGAGAGTGGAGACGCATCCGCATCTTGCAGAAACATACAGAACACAATCGAAATCGAAACCGAAACACAGAATTCGAATTTAAACACACACACACAGAAGGAGAGAGAGAGAGCGCGTCACCCGCTCGAACAGATAAGCGCTGAGAGAGAGAGAGCTTTCGCTCGACATTGAAAGTGAAAACTATTAGATAAGTCCGCCAGGCGTGCGCCCCTTTGCTGCACTTTTTTATTTTCTATTTTTGCCATTTATTATTTTTTTCCCCCATTTATAAGGCTTGTCTGTGAGTGTGTCAATGTATTAATAGCAACCCACACATGCACACACGCGGGCCCCGAGCTCTCTTTGTCTTGGTCTATGGGAATTGCGGGAATGCACGTCATCCCATTACCATTGCCATTCCCACTGCGCTTTCCAGTGAGTGAGCGTAGCGCGAATCCCGTTCCCACCGTTTCTCCGGTTGCCTGCTCACCTTTCCTGCCGCCGGCGCTCGCTCTGATTGGAACCCGAACCCGACTCCTGCTACGGCTGAAGCTCGAACTGGAGCTGGAGCTGCTTCCAGCTGTGGGTTGTGTTGCTCTGATTGGATTGGGATTGGATTGTGTAACAACTAACGGCTGTTTGGGGCATTTCTTCTAATTCTCTTATTTACGTTCCAACAACTAATTAATTATGACTGTGTAACCGTAGCTGTGTTTGTGCGGCTTTTAATTTCATACAATTTTGACACTCGAAAAACAAAAGAAAATAGAACACAAAAAAATGACGGCACGCACACACACACATATGCACTCTAGATGGACCGTTAGTTGGAGGCAGGGAAGCGAACCGAAACTGACGAAGGGAGGGAGCGACCGACCGACCGACCGAACGAACGACACTCGAAACTAAACTAAACTAATTGCGATCGATCCCATTGCGATGCTCCTCGGGATGCCGCCAGGGAGCGCAGGATGCGCGAACGCGAATACTTGGGGGAAACGGAGCGGGATCTCGGAGTCTCGGATCTCAGCGACTAGTCCGATTTGCGTGTGTTTTGTGTTTGTTGCGTTTGATGATTGCAAGCGTAGAAACTCGACTGAATTCGCGCTAAAGAAGAAGAGAGTGCCATGCCAGTTGCTGCCGCTGCTTCTGGTTCTGCCGCAGTCTCAGCCAGCGTCGACGTCCAGCACTCACAAAAAGCGCATTAGGCAGCCGAAAAAAAAGAAATAAAAAAAAAAGATAAACAAAAAAAAAAACGCGCACACACTGGCGAAACTATTCCCCGAAATTTCGGCAAGCAGCACTGCGTCTGTGTGCGTCCGTCTGGATGCGGGATCGAGCGAGCGAGCCAGCGAGAGAGAGAACGAAACCCGAAGTAAAGTCGGAGAGCGAGAGCGCGCTCAAACTCAAAGGATTGGCTGCGAGCAGAGCCGCAGGACGGCGGGGGCCCACTGGAAGAACCGAACCCCTTGGTATTAGAATTCCCAGACGCATCGCACACATGCAAACATACTGAGACATGCAGAAAGGCCAGCATTTTTTTGCACACCAAAAAATCCAGTGTCGATCTCGCTCGCTCTCTCTCTCTCTCTGTCTCCCTTTATACTAGAGTGGGATTTTTGTGCATAGAACAAAACAAACACGTCGTCGTCGGCGTCGGTGCTGTCGCAGTCGCAATCGCTGCCGCCGGCTGACTAATAACTAATAAAGTCTGGCCAGGGAGGAGGAGAGGGAGTGATTTCCCCAGGCGGGAAAGTGGAAGGAGAGTGGCGGGGGAGCTGCTGGCCAATAGATCATTCCACCCGAAAATCGCAAAGTTCGCCCCAATCTCTCTCTCTCTATCTCTCTTGCTCTATTCTATATTCCATATTCCACATTCTATATTCTACATTCTCTATGTTTTTTATTTGGCGCTGCATATAACAGATCTCAAGTACGTGTGCACGCTGCCCGAGTGTGCTGGTGTGCGTGCGGTCGTAGTGTTTACGAACTTTCAAGGCTAAATACTAAATTTTTGTTGCTTTTGTTGCTGTGGTGGCTGTATTATTATTAAATTTTGTGTTTGGCGCATTTCGCCAGGCAGCCAGCCAGCTAGCGCTCTCCCTCTCGCCACCGGCAGCAGCCTTGGAAATAGTTCTAGAAAAAAGTTGATTTCGCTGCAGGCCCGTATGTGTGTGTGTGTGAGTTTGAATAAAAGCAATTATTTGGCTGACTGCGCTGCTAAAAAAAAAAATAAGAAAAAAAGCAAAAGCCAAAAAGCTAAAAGAGCAAAGCGGCAAGAGATTAGATAGAGGCGGCGGTAGTTTGTTCAGTTGGAAACTAAATGCTAAGCACACACACACCCATACAAAACAGAATACTATGTGTATGTGTGTGCCACCCCCGCGGGTTCTAGACTCTCTAATCATTCTTTTTTTCGGCAAACTTGTTTGTGCTTTTCTTAATTTCTCTATCTGTATGTTTGCTTCTTATTTCTCTTTTTTCTTTTTTCTTTTTCCTTTTTTTTTTTTTGTTTGTCCGAAACTTTTGCGGATTTCTTTGTGACTGCTTTGGCTTTTTCCTTTCTTGTTGCTGTGTGCGGTTTCTATTTTCAAGGTTAAGCGATTTAGTTATGCACACACACACCCTCACGCACTCAGACTATCAGCAGTTTGTTCCAATTCGCATTTCGCAATTCCCATTCCAGCGTTCCCGCTCCCCCTTGTGGGAAAGAGATGGCCAGTGGGACTACTACTGTGGTGACAAGTCTACGACAGTTTACAAAACATTAAACAAGGTCAGTCCACATCCACTTTTCACTCTCCGCTTTCCGCTTTCCACTTGTTGCCGGCTAGACGCTATGGCGCCCACATCGCATCGCATTTCCACACACAAACACACACAGCCCCCTGGCCCCCACCGACTGCCGGCCAAATGTAAAATCTAACGTCCAATGCAAACCCACACACACACACGCGTGTGGATGGGGAGAGCAGAGAGTGGCAGCAGCAGCCACAGTATTGAAAGCGAAAGTTGTGTAAAAACTAGCGGAGAGCGAGATAGAGAGGAGGAAGAAGACGCCGCAAGGAGAGCATTACAACGAGTGCAGAATGCAGTCAGCGAGTGTGTGTGTGTGAGTGAGTGCCGCCTGTATCTGTGTGTGGCTAGACAAGTGCTAGACGCAAAAGGCGCCCACCCCCTGGACCCCCTCTAACTGCAGAATGCAGAGTGACGCCGAGTGCATTGTGTGTGCGTCCAGCATAGCGGGGCTTGGCATTTGCATTTGCAAAAAAGGGAGAGGGAGATGTCGGCAGTCAGAGGGCGTTAGAGGACCTCTAGGGCACCTGATTAATGCGTGTTAATTGGCCCATTAGGCTAATTGCTTCCAATTAGGGTGGAAGGTAGGGAGCAAGAGCGCAAATAGAACTGGAATAGTCAGGGGGAGAGGTGCGACACGAGATAGCACACTTACACACACACATACACACAGTGAGAGGCAGACAGTGAGAGAGCATTCAAAACAAAACCCAATTCTTCAACTCGTAAACTGAGTCCAAGTTCAAGGTCTCGCGTTCAACCGCGTCTGCTCTGGCGCTGCCGCTGCCCGCGTCGCTGTCGCTGCCTAGCTAGTTGCGCATAATAGAGAGCCAGTGAGTGAGCGAGCGAGCGAGAAAGAGAAAGCCTGCGTTAGAAAGCTTGCCTGCCTGCGAGCAAGAGAGGCGGCGAACTGTGCTGGTGTTGAGGCAAACACTCTCAAACAGCCACAGCAGGCTCTCTCTCGCTCTGTCTATCTAAGGCGATCGTCTCCGTGAGTGCGACAAGGAGGAGCGTGGAAGGAAGAGGACCAGACCCAGACCCAGACCCGACCAGACAGAAAAAGAATGCACAACTGTCTGCGAAATACCTCCCCCCCCTCCGCCAACCGCCTCCTGATGTCTGTCTTCTATGCCTACTATTCCCTCCCCCCTCCTCTTTGACTAAACGCCTTTGTGTGCGCTTTACTGCCTTTTCTTTTGTTTTGGTTTTCCGCTCCCCCTCGGCCTTCATTCGCGCTGACAAAGTTGATTTCTATTGTTAGTGCGCTGCGACTGCGCCGTCAGCAGCGCCTTTTGCGCTTTGGTTGTTTTGCATTTTCGCTAATTTGACCTTCACCTTAACCTAGTCATCGTGTGTCGGACATTCGGTCGTTTACCCCGCACAAAATTTCGCAAATTCGCGAGCCAAAGTCGAATAGCTCACAAGAGAGAGAGAGAGAGAGATTAAGAGACTGAGAGTGGGAGAATGCGCGAGCAGTAGTGTGTGCTTTTGTGTGGGATGAGAGCAAGCGAGCGAGAGTAGGCAGCAGCGCTTAGAAACCAATAGTGCTAGAAAGGGACCACCTGCCTGCTCCTCTCTTCCCTTGCTCGTAACTCCAGTTGGAGTTGCAAATGTAACTGGAAGTGTGTGCAAGAGTGCAGCAGCAGCATCTGTTAGCAGAGGGAGTGGGAGTGAGACGACCGGCACTCTTTTGCTCAACCATGTATCTCTATGCCACTAGTTTCTAGCCGGGCGATTTCGGTGCTCGTGCTCTCCGCTCGCTTGGAAAACAAGCCATGTAAGTTTCGCCGCCGACTGGCTCTGCCGCCAACCAGTCTCTTGAGTGCAAATAGTTTTCGCGCTAGATCGGCGCGTACATTTTCCAGCGTCAGTTAGTTTCGTTTGAAACGCAGAGACATTCGCGCACCGCTCGTGGATTAAATGGAGCTAACAGATTTGTGGTTACTTTGTATTTGTGCTTTTACAACAGTGTGCTTGCCCAAAGGGAAGAGGAGGAGGAAGAGGAAGTGATTCTGATTCTGTGTGTATTTTGTTTTTAATTTTTTTGTGTGTTCGGTTTCGAATTCTCTGGCTTTTTTCGCCACTGCTGTCGTCATCCGTCTCTGCCGACGGGGCTTTGAACTGCGCCAAGCGTTCAACGGCTTCGCCCCCGCGTCCCGCCACCCTGCTTCCCCTCCCTGGCCTTGTTGCGTTCCCTGTGCAACTCCAAAAAGTGTGACGACGCTGCCGCCGCCGAATGTCGTTTGGCGTTTCGAATTATCGCCGCGTTTTTGCCCGATAAGTGCCCGTCTGCTGCAGTGACCCCCCCGCGCACTTACAATCACAATCAGTTGTTGGCCCGCCGCCGCCGCTCTAATGAACGTTGAACTGTAAAAATTGCAAAAACCGTAAGAAAATAACAAACAAACGCTCGAGTAATAATGCTGTCGTCGCACTCGCACTCTATTCTAGCGGGGGACATCCGCGTCGCTCCCACTCGCACACGCATGGGAGCTTCCAGTGCATTCACCTCTAGTGCTCGCCCGTTCGCACGCGCTGCATCTCTATCTGGGAAGATCGCCGTAAGTAGTCTACGAAAACATGTTGCTGGGGGCGGGGGAGAGAGAAAGACCGAGGGAGAGCACCGTAACTGCGCCATTTCTGCTGCGTTTCGGATTCAGTTCCGAAATTGGCCATTTGCATTTCCCCTTTTCCCCTCCTCCACCCTATCTAGCAGTTGGTGCTCTTACTTTTGGAAACACAACGTGTGGGAACATGGGGACTGGAATCGGAGTTGACGTTGGCAGAATTAGCGCTACGTAACTGCTTTGATATTTTTTGTACATATCGCGTTTTTTATGGAATAGGAATAGGCTGACCGCTGGACAGGAGGAGAAGGGGCTGGTGCTCGGGTTGGGGCTGGGCTTTCTAAGTTGCAAGCGCAGCAAATTAATTCGCGAAAATTGAAATGTGAAGTGCTGGCCCTTGCAAAAGGAAACGGTCGCCGGTAGTGTGGAAAAGGCGAACAAAAGCCTATTCCAATGGTAGGGGGACGGGGCGCGGACAGGGAGCGAAAGCGAAATGGAAATCGAAATCAAAAATCGAAATATGTTAAGGGGGTGGGGGAGAGCAGCAATTGCTGGGAGCGAACCAGGCGAAAGTCAGCTGCGCAGTGCAGGGCTCGCTCTTTATTTCTCTCTCCTCCCGTCGCAATTTAATTCGCATTACATGGAACTTAGCTTGTTTGCTTTTCACTCGCATTCTCGCAGCCATTTCCAATTCCAATTCCAGAGCGCACACTGAGAATATGCATTTACATATGTACATACAGGCATATGCTTACGCGTGTGTGTGCGTGGCCAGCTCATTAATTTTATAGACAATTTTGCGCAATGTGGCACACTCACACACAGACGCCCGATCAATTGACACACACACACGTAGCCACGCATACACGCACACGAGTGCAGCAGCGACAATGTATTAGCATTTCTCATCAAAAAAACTGCTCGCTGCTCTGCCAGCGGCGCGCAGTCGCTGCGCCCGGCGAGGTTAAGAAACTTTTTGGGTTTAATAACATTGCACAAGGTTATTAGATAAAAAAATGTGCGAGCAGCTAGGGCTCCGCTCCTGCTCTCCCATCGTTCCCGCTGCCCCATCTCTGCTTTGCTGCTCCTCCGAGCGAGTCTGTGTGTGTGTGCAATTCCCGATTCGCTCGGTTTCGGTTTCGGTTCGGCATTGACTCTGACGATCGTTCGGGTCGCCTCGTGTGCGAGCTTCCACCTAGAGAGGAGCCGCAGCTATGGGAAGGGGAAGGGGTGGTGTGTGGAAGCAGTGCTGGAAGCAGCAGCAACTGCTGCCATGGCATGGTTGCGACTTATTTTTAGGCCCTGCACACACAACACACGAACACACATGGGATGCATGCATGCATGTGTGCCCGAGTTTTGTGTATTTTTTCGGGACTGGCAAATTTTTTGGCCGTTGATCTTTGGCGTGTTCTTTCTCTCTCTGCTGTGGCATTTGCTTTTGCCTCTGCCTCTGCCTCTTCTGCTGCTGCTGACTGGATACTGAATGTCATTGCATTGTTAAGTGGCGGCGACGGGAAGGGATTGGAATGGGTGGCGGGAAGTGGGCGAGGGTGTGGGGGTGCGCATCTGGCTCACTGAGGGTACACACTTTATTTTCCTTTATTTTTTATTTTTATTTTTTTTTTGCGCACTCTTCTACTCCTTAATTTGTTAATTTTCACTATGCGGGTGTGCGATTAGGGTAGAGGAAAAAGAGTTAGGGAAAGAGTGTGAGAGATTGTCATTGCTTGCCACATTTACCGTTAACCATCACATCGTCTCAAATTACCCGTTATTCTTTCAAAAACAGAGCCAAAGCCAAGGCAAGTCTACAACTACTTTTTTTATCGTTTATAAATCGACCCTCGCTGTCTCGTCTGAGTTTTTTCGCCCCCCTTGCCTGGCCGCCTTGGTAAGCTGAGACCCTCGCCAATTGAAAAAAAAAACCATTAAAAAAAAGCAAGAAAATAATGAAAAAGAACCGAGTGTGTAACATGCAAGTGAAAAAATGTCAACGAAAGTGCAGGGACGGCGATCGTATGGCTGTGCAGCTAAAAGCGAAAGAAGAAGAAGCCCCCTTTTACTTCGCCTCCTCCTTCTCCTTTGGCTGTCCTAGTCCCCCACAAGCACACATACATACACACATATACACTGCAACTCTATGCACATGACACTCATGACCAACTGACTGACTGAACTGGCAGAGAAGCAAAAAGAAGAAGAAGAACGGGGGGAAGAAGAGGCAGAAGAAGAGTGCCTGGAAATAGAAATGGAAACATCGCGAATCATGGATGGGGCATGGAATGGAGTCAGGAGCAAGAGAGTGAGAGAGGAAAAAGAGAAGAAGAGTTATCTCTCCTAGTCTTTGTGCCTCATTTGTTTGTCTATCCGGCTCTTGGCCTTGGAGTAACCGTTTCCAAGAACTTGGGAGAGGCCATCCTTCCCATATCCCCTTGTCTATAGCGATAACTATGCACTTTGTCTGTCTTTGTCTGTGTCTCCGTTTCGCTTTCGCTTTCCGTGTGTGTTGGGTTTTTTCTGTGTTTGTTTTGCAACTCCTCCTCCTACTCGCAAGACTTGCGGCGTCGGCCTTGAATGGCATCATTATTACGATGATCATGTTCATGATCATGATCGTGATCGTGATCCCCATTTACTATTGCATCTGTCTCTGTCCCTGTCTCGGTCTCTGGGCAGCCAAACAAGTGCGTTGTGCTAGAACTGCACTGGAAGTGAGTCACACAGGGCTCTGTGTGTGTGTGTGTGTTGTGTCCACTTGTGCGAACGAACGACTCTCAATTGGCCGCTGTTGTTGTTCATTCCCGTTGATTGGTGTGCAAGGCTAACGGAAGTGCTGTTGGTCCGTTTCGTTCGCTTCTAATTGCCAACGATAACTCCGCGGCTACTCTCCACTGCGCTCCACTACTCTCCTCCTCTTTCTCCTTTGATTGACTTTTATATAACTGTAAAGGGCGCAAGATCCTCTCTTTTTAAACTCCTGCCAGTGTACTCCTTATACTAATCTCTCAGCTCTCATTGTACTCTCTACTCTCCCTACTCTTTCTCCTCTCTTTAGCTTTCGCTTGATCCCGTTACCCCGTTTCGGGAAGCCCTGGCAATTCCAGCTTTACTGTTACTGTTACTCACAAGGTTCCTGAAATATACACACAGTGTATGGTGTATGCTTCTCGCACTTTCCTGTGCTGCATTTGCAGCAGCACCGGCAACAAAAACAACAAGTTATGCGCCGTCAACCTTGAATGTCGGCCAGTCGCACATACACACACACACACACACACACACACAGAGACACGCAGACAGCGTCTAGTCTCAGGCCACCAGTTTGGCGAGTCTCCTCTGCTTGTGATTCTGCTGTTTTCCTAGCATTCAACCACATCTCTACACACACTCGCACTCCCTGGCACATCCCGAGCTCCACAGCACGTCCCACGTGTGTGAGCCCGACTCCCCCCTTGGCCTGCTGCTGCTGTCGTCGTCGTCGTCGTCTGGCTGCGTCTCTAGTTTCTGCCGTTTTATGCTTTTTTCCACGCTCTTTCTTTTTTTATTTTGCCTTTTTTTCTGTTTTGCGCTAGGCACACGCTTCGCTGCCTGCAATTTTCATTCAGTTTTTCTCCTCGTCGTCGCGCGACTTTCCTGCCAGCTCCATCTCCTCCTCCTTCCAGCTCCCAGCTCCCAGCTCCTGGCTGCCTGGCTGCCTGGGCTGCCTCTGCTATGCTCCCTCGCGTTGCAGGAATGCAGAAAAATGTGTTAGTGGAGTAGTTGCCATTACGTCACCTTGCTGTGTCTGTGTGCACGTGTCCATGTGCGTGTCCGTGTCCGTGTCCGTGTCGGTGTTGGTGTCGGTGTCCGTGTTGAGGTGGAGTGAGCTCTTTGTGGCCTCTGCAGATGGGAACCGCGATGGGTTATGGGGGGGGAGGAGTATTGGGGGTGCTGGTGCTGGAGTGGGTTGTTGTTGTCGTCGTCTGGCTCTCGGTCTCGGTCTCGGTCTCGGTCGCCCTAACAACTAACCAGAGGAGGAGCAGGAATAGCAGGAGGCGGAGAAGGAGGACCCGGCGTAGACAGAGGCTGGGCAGAGTGCTCTCTATTCAGCAGACAGAGGAGACCCGACAAGTGACCCGACTCACCCGGCTGAGTGCGTGTCTGGCCATTCCTGTCCCATTTTTGTGTGAAAGCGAAAGTGGGTCCCGTGACTTACCTTCTTCTCTTCTTCCCAGAGAGAGAGACAGAGCGAGGGAGAGAGCTAATCCTGAGAGAGTGTTGCTTGCGTGATTGTGTGTGTGTTTTCCTGATCGGTGACTGGACTGAGCCTGAGAGGTGATTTTTGCAAGGATAACGAACGGTGTAACAAACAAACAAATTAACAAAAAACAAACGTAAACAAAATGCGTGCAAGTCGGAAGCCAATGAGGAAGTGATTAGGGGAAGTCTTGCACTTGGCGCGAGCGTCTTGGCGCTTTACGATTCTCAATTAACAATTTTCCATTAAGCAGCAACGGCGACGACAACGACAACGACGACGAGCTCTCTGCCACACGACGTTTGCTCGGTGCGACGCTGAACAGCAAACTGCAGTTTCTTCCAAAGCAAGCGAAGCGTTCTGCTGCGATCCTCCTCAGCTGCCTGGCGAGCTTCGCGAAGCGTCCGAAGTGCAGCCGAAGAAGCCGCGGAGAATGGAAGAGGAGCCGAGGAGCGGAGGAGCGGGGGAGCGGAGGAGCGAGGCGAGGCAATGCAGGCGCGCGCAGCCTACTCCCTTGTCCGCCACTTCCTGCAATGTGTGTCTTTGTATTTGTGTGTGTGTGTGTGTGTCGTCCCTATCCCCGTTTGCCTTGTATCTTTGTATGCAGATGCACCGAAAATTTTGCGAATTTCCAGGGGAGAGGGAGCAGCAGGGGCAGGGAAAGTGCTAATGAGCAGGGGAGAAGGAGGAGAAGGAGGAGGAGGAGAAGGAGGAGGAGGAGAAGGAGGAGAAGGAGGAGGAGAAGGGGGAGAAGGAGGAGAAGGAGGAGAAGGAGGAGCAGGAGGAGAAGGAGGAGAAGGAGGAGAAGGGGGAGAAGGAGGAGCAGGAGGAGAAGGAAAACAAGTAGAGAAGCTGGGCAGCTGGCACATGAGTCAAATGTCCTTTAAAATCGAATCAAATTCCAGTGTGTATCTGTATTTGTATCTGCATCTGTATTTGTATCTGCATCTTTTTCTTTATTTGCATCTTTACCTGCTGAAAGCTAAAAAAAAACGAAAAGACGGGGATGTCCAGTCAGCTGAGAACCAAGGAGCCCAAGGATATAAATATCCGTTGCTAACAGAAGCACTAAGAGACTAGAAGACAGGAATGCCCAGTCAGTTTAACCTGAAGGAGCCTAAGGATCTATATTTGCACATGATAAAAGCACAAAAAAAACTAGAAGACAGGGATGTCCAATCAGTTGTAAGGATATGTATCTAAACCTGCTAGAAACTACAAACAAACTATATAAAACAAGGATGCCCATTCACTTTTAACTCAAGGAACCCAAGGATGTGCATCTGTAGCTGATAGATGCACACAGAGACTATAAAACAGGGATGCCTAAGGATCATATATCCTTGGTTTCTTATCACACCTTTGATAGCTTTGATCTGGCAGTGACCTTACCTGGCTAGAACTCGCCTTCTCTGGCCTTCCTGGCTGACTGGATTTTCAGCAGCAGGCGCATCCTGGCGCATTGCGACGCGGCATTTGCTGGCACTTTTTGTTCACTTTTTCAACTGCTTTCAACGGCTTTCTACCGCTTTCTCCGGCTTTCTCCCGATCTTGCTGGGATCGTTTATTGTTTGTTGTTGTTTGGGGACAAGGATATGTGTGAGAAGGAGGTGTAAGTTGAACGCGCACTGAATCTTCAGAAGGCTTTCTTCTGTCCTTCATACACTTGAGAATATACAAAAAAAATTGTCAAAAAAACGTGGTTGTAGTAGTAGTGTGTGTCTAATCCTTGTGTGCATGTGTGTGTGTGTGTGTGTGAGGCTTAGGTTTTTGAAAATTGAAAATTGAAACTGCAATTGTGCGTTTGGGCTGAACTAACTTTAGTAACTGAACCGATCGAATTAAAAAGCTCAACTGAGTTCCGAAAAAATGCAGTTAAGTGTGTTGTGTGTGTGCGTGTGTGCCGCTGCTGCCCTCTGCCGTCTTCGTGTGTGTGTGTGCGCCGCCTGCCCAATTGAATCAGAGAACCCGCTGGTGTGTGTGTGCGCTGGTGTGCGTGTGTATACTTATGCCGCCGCCTGTATGTTTCGTTGGCTTTTTTGCCTTTTGCTCTTCGCTTTTTCACATTTTTTTTTTGTATATTTCTTTTTTTTTTTACTTACTTTTCTTGTTGTTGTTGTTGTTGTATTTTTCTGCCCTGTTTTTTGCTTGCTTTTGTTATATACTTCTCGACTGCGACGCTGCGTCGGCAACGACTGAAACAGCGAGTGTATTATTTCCTTGGCTTTTTTTGGAGTGCAGCGACGCCGGCAGAGGCAGCGGCAGCGGCAGCGACGATCGCTGCATTTTACAGGCCCAAAAAAAAAAAAAGCCCGAAAGAGCGAATAAGCAAACGAGCGGCTCATTCGGTTCTTTATTGTTTTTTTTTTGTGAATTTTTTGTGCATTTTTTTTTTTTTTCGGGGTTCTTTTTGTACAGAAGAAGAATTTTTTGTTTACCCGAAATTTGGGGGAAATGTAAGACATAGCCACAGCACGGGGGCGAATCAGCGACCAGCGATCGCCTCCCACGCACACACTCGCACACTCACAGATCGCAAATAGAGGCTTACAAGCAACTTTCGCTGCTGCCGAACATATATCTTAATATATATATACATACATATATCCGCGCCCCATATGCCACAAGATATAGAGCTCGGGGAGCAGAGTTTATCAGGGCCTAAAGTGTGTGTGTGTAGCCCACAAACCCAAACCCAAATCCCAGCCAGAAACAACACTCTTTGGGAGTTTGTTTTCCAGGCAGAGGCATATTTTTGTGCTGATGCAAAGAGACTTGCTTGCTTGATATTTGGGCTCCGGCACTACCATTACCATTACATTGCCATTACAATTACCGCATTTTCGCATTTTATTACATGGCCTGTGTAAGGCCCCTGTTTGCCATAACCCAGATTCCCGCTTGGGAGGAGAGGAGGAGACTGAAGACGGAAGGCGGAAGACAGAAGACTGAAGACTGAAGACTGAAGACTGAAGACTAAGAAAGACTGACCCTGGAGCTGGGCACTGGGCAAAGGGAGACTGCAAGAGTCTGAGAAACTTGTTGCCACTTGCATCTTGTTTGCCAGTATTTTTTTGCTATGCTTTTTATTTTTTCACGGATTGTTTTTAATTTTTATTTTGTATATTTTTTGTTGTATATTTGTTGTTGTATATTTTTTGTTGTATAGTTTTTGTTGTACAGTTTTTGTTGTATATTTTTTTGTAGAGTATTTGTATAATATTTAAGTTTTTGTTGTATTTTTTGTTGTATTTTTTTGTTGTATTTTTTGTTGTATTTTTTGTTGTATTTTTTGTTGTATTTTTTGTTGTATTTTTTGTTGTATTTTTTGTTGTATTTTCTTTTTGGTATTTTTTGTTGTATTTTTTTGTTGTATTTTTTGTTGTATTTTTTGTTGTGTATTATATTTTTGTTGCATTTTTTTTTTACTAAATTTTATGCGTGGCAATTTTTGGTTTTTTAATAATTTTTAATTCTGCCCTGGCTAGCACTTTTTCTTGAATTGTTTTTAATGTTTTTTTGTTAAGGTTTTTGGCTTGCCACCAGACCTGTGCAGACCGGCAGTGAGTGTGACCTTTTGGCCATACGCCGATTCATAAACCGATTTTACTCCACGAATGTATCTTTAAGTACATATATGTATATATATATATGCGTATCTATAATGTCTTTATTGCCGCGTCTCGCGTTCGGTTAATGGCTGTTTCAAGATCACCGCGAAATGTCACCGAGGGACTGGAGGCTCGGGCAGATTAGCCGGAAAAAAGGAGAGCCAGAAGCAGCCTCTGAGTCAGAGTTTATTACAAAACGATAATATATATGACTAGGAAGGCCTTTTAATGGTGTTAAGTTGATTGAAAATCAAATAAGGATCGCATAAATATGGCTAAATAATTTTTAAAACAAATACTAAGCCGTAATATATGTATATTATGTCTTAAAATTTACTAGTTGAGTATTTCTTTGGGTTTAGTGAAGGCTTTTTTTCAATGTTTATTACAAAACGATAATATGTATGACTAGAAAGGCCTTTTAATGGTGTTAAGTTGATTGAAAATCAAATAAGAAACGCATAAATGTGGCTAAATAATTTTTAAAACAAATACTAAATAAATTATGAAGCCGTAATATATGTTTATTTTTTTTTTTTTGAGTATTTCTTTGGGTTTAGTGAAGGCTCTCTTTCAATGTTAACTTCATTTTTATCAAAAATTTTAGTTTCCTCAGTAAAAAAAAGATAATAAAAACTTAAATAAAAACATAAAAAATATTAAAATATAAATATTCACAACATTTAAGAGTCAGTATAGGTCTTTTTCAGATCTAATCACTAAAGTAATCTATAAAATAATCACATCTTTGTAACTATTAACTATATTTAACTATAAAATGCTATTAATATTCAGTTGGAATTATTAATTATTTAACTAAAAAAGGTTTTTAAATAATCATTTTCGAACTTGATATTCAAAACAAATTAAAATATTAATATTTGAATTAGAGGGAAAGATGATTTAATAATAAATAAATGAAAATGTTCTTTAGAGGATAGACTTATATTATTAACTTTATTCATTGAAATTTTTATTTTATTAATGAAAAACTCAAGGAGGAAAAAAGAGTTAAGCAACATAATCTCGCCCAGTGTAAAAACCAATTTATATTATAACGTATTTGTTTGTGGTCTTATATAATTTTAAAAGGACATGAAATTGTGCAATATAATCATAAAATTATTATATAAATTCGATTAGATCGGGGGTCGGGCATAAGGTCGTCTATATCCAGTAGAACTATGCTTTTTTTTTATTAAAAAAATACCTTTATATACATATGTGAGAGATTAGTTTTTAATGTATACTAATAAGAGCCTTAAGTGATCGCTTTCATGTGAGGGTTTTTTATTATTTATATTTATGTTTTAAATATATTTATCTTTGATATTTATATTTCAATTTAACTTATCATCCTTGATTAATCATTATCTTTGATTAATATTTATATATCAATTTTACTCATCTTTGATTTGTATTTATATATTCTTTGTAGAGTTATTTTTATGCCATTTATCTTTATATATTTATTTAGTTTCTCTCCTATTTTTCTATTTTATAGTTTCTTATGTTATTTATTTTCTATAAAATTTGTTTTTTGGCTTTGTTCGACTTGTCGCTAAATAATATACCCTGTAAATGTCGCTAAAACTCTCTGTCTCTCTGTCAGTCAGCGTTCTAAGCTGCTCCTTTGTTGGCTGTGTGTTTTGCAATTACAACTGGCATTAACCCCTAGGTGCCGGGGACCTCGACAACAACCTCTCGGCGTCGCTGTCGACGGCGAAGGCGAAACGATCGCATTGAACTTGTCGTTGCTGCTGTCGCTGTTTGTTCTAATTGGCGGCGCTGCACCGAGTTAGTCCCGCGTATAGCATACATATATACGAATATATATATATGTGTATGTAAAAAAGGGAAATAAAAAACAAACCAACCGCTCACGCACTCGTTATCGCACTCTCTCACTCTCTGTTTCGCTGGCGGCGAAGGCCTAATATCGGATGCGTGCATTGCCCGCTGCCCAAGGCAAAAAAAAAAGAAAAGGCCTTTAAAAAAAAGAAGAAACAGCAGCAGCAGCACGAGCCTGCGATCCGGCGGCGTATACGTAATATGCGAGGAGGTCAACGACGGAGGAACCATTAGAGAGAGATCCGATGGGATCGCAAGGGATCGCCCCCGCTCTGCTGAGACGGAGACCCAGACCGGAGATCCAGACCCGAGACCCGAGATCCAGACCCAGAGCCAGACCCAGACCCAGACCCAGACCGAGACCGAGACCTGTGTGTTTACATGAAGAAAGCTCTCCGAGCAGGTTCAACGCCCGCCTGCTTGCCATTTGGGAATGCGGGAATATCTATATATATATATGGTATATAAACATATATAATACATAAACACACGGAATACGGAATGCGAATCGGGGCGATCGGGTGAGAAAATTATCACGAATAATCGAAAAAAGAAATGCATAGGGGAAAGAGATTAAGTACCCCAATAGTGATTGTATTTATAAACATTTCTGGCTCAGGGAAAAGAGAATCAATAGATTGTAGTATAAGAACTCACGGACATTCAAAATAAGATGATAAATAGTATAAAAAAATAGTAAAAATGTATAGGAAATAATAAATAGGACAAAAAATATATATAACCTGGTAATTATTACAAATAATAATAATAAAATTATAAACAATGCCAGAAAAAATAAATAGATCATTAGATATATATCATTTCCAGGACAGTAAAGAGAGAATCACTAGATTGTATTTTAAAAACTACTAAAAAAATAACATACAAAATAGTAAAAAAAATAGTACAAATGTATAGGAAATAATGAAAAATATAGTACAAATACATAGGAAATAATAAAAAGAACAAGAAATATGTAGCAGAAATTTATACGATAAATGTATTTATAAAATAATAAGTAAAACGGAAAATATATAACAAATAATAAACAATACAAATAAAAATAAAAATAAAAATAATAAAATACCAGAAATAATAAATAGATCATAAGAGAATCAATAGATTTCAGGCTGTTAAAACACAAAAACTTAGATAAAAAATGCAAATAATTAATGAAAAGATGCAGAATATTGAATAATAATAAAGTAAAAAATACTACATTTGACTAAAAAGATAAATGAAGCATAACAAAATTGATATAAAACAGTAAATAATAAAAATAATAATAAATAAATGATAAACAATACCTGAAATAAAACATTAAGTAGATCATAAAACAATATACATCATTACTGGGACAGAGAAGATGGAATCAATTGATTTCAGGTTAAGAATTCACAAAAACTAAGCTAAAAATATTAATAAATAACAACAAACATAAAAAATAATTCAAAAAATTAAATACATATTTCTATCAAACTTCCAAGTAAAATAAAAACAAAATATTTACTTTAAAATTCTCAAAAATTTCTTAGAAAATCTATATCAAACATCCGAGTAAACTAAAACTTAATATGAACACAAACAATTTTTTAAGAACTAAACTCTTATCAAATAATAAAAATAATTTCTGGAAAATCAAATCAATCTGAAATACTGGGGATTAACTTAGAACCTAATAAGCTGAGTGCAGAATTCGAGAGAAATTTTCAAGCAAGTATACAAGAAATCGAAGTTAATAAGTTTAAAAAGTAAAAAATACCTCTGAAGATTGAAAGTCCCAATAATTATTAAGAGCTTAGTAGAACAGTTTGATATTTGTAATAATTATTAAGTTTCTTGGAACTTTTAACAGTTTTAAGGAGACTAATTTGATGGTGGAATTTGCTAGTAGTTGTTGTTGGTAGAATCTAATAGTAGAATTTGTTATTAAGAAAGTAAAAACAAAACAAAAGCTCATCAGATATTAAAAGGGAACTGGGAACCCCAATAAGAAAATTCTGTTTGAACTCTAGGAAGTCCCAGGAACTATTAAGAGCTCAGAAGAAAATAAATAGATAGAATGATTGAACTGGTATTACGTTTTTTTCTTCCTTTATACTGAAACAAGGAACAAGAAATTAAAAACCCCGGAAACACAAATAATTCGGAACTGCAAAAAGTTCCAGGACCTACCGATAACATGGTAGGAAAGAATTTTATGTAAGAATCGATAAAATTCGATAAAATTCGATAGTACTCCTTATTTCCTATTCAGCAAGTAAGAAAGTAATCGATTTAAAGAACTGGAAATCCCAGATAAACAACAATGAACTACTGAGAATTTATTAAAGAAGAATTTGATATATATTTTAATATATGTACATATACTATCCTTTGATAGTATAATTTCCTTTTCAGCAAGTAGAAAAGCACTTGAATTTTACCCTCGAAGCCCAGAACTAAGAGCCCCGAAAACCCACACAAGATTTTTTTGTTAACTTCAAAAAGTCACCTGAAAAATCCCCCCAGAACCTCCTCAGAAGCGAGACATATCTCAGGGACTTACGTGTGGAGTGCGCTCCTGTTGGGGATGATCCTTCTCCTAGGCTCTGCGCCACGTGCATTGCTCCGGCTTCGAGCCGGATACCGTCTAGGGGGTCTTGCCCTGCCGTTTCCGTTTCCGGCAAATGCTCCTCTCTCTGGTGTCCTGCTGCTGCCACGGCTGCTGCACTCTCACTTTCACTTTAGAGTTTCTGTTGCGGTTGCTCGCTTTTCGATCTGTTCGGGACACGGTTACGGTTAAGGTTACGGGTAACGGTTAACGGTTAACGGTTAGCGGTTAGCGGTTAAGGAAGCGGATTTCGAGGCTGCTACTATATCCCGGTGTGTGTTTGGGTGTGTGGGTGTGTTGCGGTGTCTTCCTAACTGCACTTTACGATACGATTTCGATACGATTTGATTTCGATATTGCACAACTTGTCATCGTCATCGGCATCGGCTGCTTCTGTGTTTCTCTTTCTTTTTCTTTTTCTTTTTCTTCACCAAACAAAAATGAAAACAATCAACAATCGGCAACAAATCGGCGCTAGTTCTCGCAGGATGCTGTCCTTTACACTTGCAAAAAAAATTAAGGAAGGATTGAAGAAACTGAACAGAGTTCGTGGTTCTGAGTTCGTTTTCCGTTTCAGAGCTACTACAACTGCTATTTCCGTTTCCGCTGGCAATGCAATGTCTCTCTCTCTCTCTCTCTCTCTCTCGATATTTTTGTATATTTTTCGACTTTGTTTCTGTTTGATTTTATTTTCGGTTATTTATTTGTCGGTAGGTTTTGTTGTTTGTAATATTTTTGTTATTTTTTGGTCCGCGTCGCAGCACGCGCACGTAACGAGCAACAAACAGCAACTAACGTTATTTTTAAAACCCAACTCGATTGAAGTCCAAGTCGCAATCGCCGCTCTGCCGCTCTGCAGGCGCCGGCAGCGGCAGCGGCAGCAGCGGCGGCACAAGGCGGCACAACAGCCGAAGCCGCCCGAAGGTGGCCCGAAGTCGCCGCCTGCCCGCAGGACGAAGGCAGCAGCAGCAGCAGCAGCACCAGCAGCGGCAGGAGGAGTGGCAGTGGCAGGAGCAGCAGCAGCGAGGCTGAACGATGCGACGAGCTTTGTTTTGGTAAAGTGGAGGGGAGGATGCTGCGAGGGGAGACGAGCCAGGACTAGAAACAGGACTAGAACCAGGACTAGAACCAGGACTAGGACTAGGACTAGGAGTTGCTGGCGAACTGGGAAATTTCTGGTATGAAAAGGTCTCGTAAAACACTCTTTGGAGTCACTCTTAGGGCTTAGAAAGCGCCTAGAGCTAGGCTATGCCCCGCCGGACCTTGCACTGCTGCATCCTGCGTATCCTGCGGACTCTGTGGATTCTGCGGGTGTCCTGCCGCTGCGCTGCCATAAAAATCAGCCGCCAAACAACGTACTAAACACTCATTACTCATTTCGCAGGACACCCCACGCAGCAGCATCAACACACACACACGCACAGTTTGCTCTTTTTTTCTGCGTGTGCGGCGGCCTCTAAAAAAAAAGGATGCGACTGCGACGGCGACGGTGACGGTGACGGTGACGGCGACTGCGGCGCTGGCGTAAAGGAAAAAGGAAAATCAGAAACAAAACAAAAATGCGAAAAACGAACGAAAAATGCTAAAACCAAAAGCGGCGGCAGAGCAGCGGCAGAAACAAAAAAAAAGTAGGAGGAAAATGTGGAAAAAGGGAAAAGCAGGAGGATAAGAAGCAGCAGCAGCAGCAGCAGCACACACAGACACACACACAGATGTGTGAGAGAAAAAATCGCGTTGCTCAACCCCACTGCAGGCGGCGCCCACAAACAACCCCTGTTCTGCCGGCAGTTGGAAAAAATTAAAAAAAATAAAAGAAAAAAGCGCGTTTACACGACGAGAGAGAGAGCGGAGCACAAAAATGAAAAATACAAAAATTTGTAAAGCACGAAAATAAAAAGGACTCTCGCACACACACAGACACACACACTCGCACACACGAACTACGAGCATGCGAAAGGGGAAATCGACGCACGAAAAATAACCAAGCGAATAAAAAGGATGGCCTCTGCGCGTGTGGGAGTGTGCGTGTGTGTGCGTGTGTGTGTGTGCGAGGGGGAGAGCCTTTTTTAAATTTTAATTTCTCATGCCTTCTCGCTTGCTCCAAGGCCAGCATGCAGCGCTGATAAGTAGGCAATGCTAGTCAAGAGAGAGAGAGGGAGCGAGAGAGCTCCCACAGAGAGAGAGAGAGCGTAGTGAGAGTAGAGCACTTATACAGAGGGATCCTGGCCGATCCTCACCTCTACCGAAGCCTAAAAAATAAAGCGGAAACGGAAGCAGCTCAAAAAGCTAGCAGCTAGCAGCCGGCAGCTTGAGGGTCCTGCAACGACGAGGCAGCCACGACGTCTTAACGGTTACTAAAACTGCCCAAGACACTGCCCCCAGAGAGTGCTCCTGAGTGCTGAGTGAGAAACCAAAACGAACGAGCGAGCGAGCATCCTTGGAGGAGCAGGACCGGGGGGAGGGTTGCCTTCCTTCAAGAAGGTAAAGTCAGCCGGCAAAAGTCTCGGCGTGGCCTTCATTGTCACGACAGGACAATAACAAAAACAACAAGGACAAGAGTGGCTGAAACTGTAACAGGAGCCAGCAGCAGGGGCAGCGCGCTGCCGCAGGAGGTCAAAGTTTGGGCCAGGCACTTGAAGACGTCACCCTGTTGCTCCCCAAGCGGCGAGTCCTAGAGTCCAGGCCAAAATCTGCTGCTCCAAACCCCCCCTAAACACACACAAACACACACACACACAGCCTCTAAGAACTAGGCGCATACAAATGAGCGTAATAAAATCAAATGCTGATAGTGTGTAGTTGGACGCATATTACCCAGAAATCAGCAGAGGCAGCCCCCCCAATACACACGCACAGAGCTCAGGCTCAAGCTGAAGCAACAGCAGAACGCAGGACACACACACACACACACCCACACTCACACAGTTGGAGCAAATCTACTACACGCAATCTTCATTTTCAACGCCATCAAAGCCATTCCAATCATCATTATCGTCGCCATAATCATCAAGTAAAGTACCCACCAGTAGCGCCTCGTCGTCCTCGTCCTTCCTCCCTTTTCCCGGCCCGAAAAAGTATGCTATGCCGCTCTCTTAGACGAAAAACGACAAGGACAACGAAGACGGGGACGAGGCCGAGGACGAGGACGAGGACGAGGACGAGGAGATGCCAACAAGTGCGCCCGAAGTATGCGCCTTTCTTTTTTTATTCCTTGCTTCGTCTTCGTCTTGTTCGAAGGACTCTCTGCCAACAGAGAGAGAGAGAGCGAGCCACTGTGTGTGTGTGTGTGCCTGTGTGTGAGTTGGCGCGAAGCTGGATAAGGATGTGAATGTTGACGTCTTCGTTGTAGTTTCGCGCGTAGTTCGAAGGAGTGGGAGCAGGCAAAGGACGACAAGGAACCCAAGCAGCCGGCAAATGCGACAAATTATTTAAGCTGCATGTGGTGAAGCCAGGAGGAGGCTTCACCCTGTGCCGGCTTTTGGTTGCATTAAAATCTTAGAAGGGGGGTGGGGGGATGCACGCACACACACACACACACACGCACACATCCCTTCGTAAGGATGGATGCCTAGATTTCGGGCCTGGTCTTGGCCCAAAAGTTTCCTGCATATTTCCCTAGACTCACCGCACTCGCACACACACTCGCACTCGCATATGCTCGTATGCAAATTATTATGCCTCGGTATAGGTGGGGGGAAGGTTGCTGCCAGTAATTAGCCAATAGGAATAGCTCTCAAGCTTGTGTCCCGCCCGGGGTTGCGTATGAGCCGAGCGAGCGTGTGTGTGGGCCATCCATCCCTCGGCGCCTTTGTTTTTGCCTATCGCATTCGAGCTTAAGACAATGTCCACCCTGGGAAGCCTTTGGAAAGGACCCACCACTCACCTGCGATCGTTGATCAGCAAAGACGGAAAAAGAGCTGGAAAGATAAGAGAGAGCGGAAAGTGGGGGTTAGATTGATTAAGGTTAAGATTAAAAATAACATCTTAACTAATTGAGAAAGGAGCCAGTTTGACAGCTAGTTCGGTTTATGCTTAAATATAAAACAAGATCAGAAGGGCTCCTTCAGAGTTTAAGGCTTAGTTTAGGGGTTCTGTTGAAGTTGTAGTTAAAGTTCCGGTTAAGGTTATAGTTGATGTTAAAGTTAATTTTAAGTTTAGACTTTGGGTAATTGGTAAGGTTGAGGTTAATGTAAGGCTTGCTGATTAAGGAATAAAGTTTAAGGACGAAGTTAAAGCTCAGGTTAATTAACAGTTCGCGTAATTAAGAGCTTACTGTTTTCATCTCTCTCTGTAATGGAAATAATTATTCAAGTGTTTCCTATTTTACTATATATTTTAATTTTAAACTTGTGATTAAACTAGAACGTCGAATAAAAACTATTAAAAAAGGTCAGTTTATCTGTTCGTATTCATAAACGTTAACTTTTCTTATAAATTAAGTTTAAGTTTAAAGTTAGGTTTAAATTTTCGGCTCAAAGTTAACCCAAAGGTTAGGGGTAAGTGTTCAAGTTTAGGTAAAGGTTTTGGTTAGGGTTAGGGTTAAGGTTTAGGTTAGTTTGGGAGTTAAAGTTGAGGCCAAGGCTAATGATTGGGTTAATTGAGGGTTAGCCTGGATGTTAAAAGAAGGTGTACTGTTTTGGGGGTTAAGGTTAGGTAGAAACTGTGGGTTAAGGTTAGCATTGAGCCTAAGATTAACGTGAGGATTAAATCTAACCTTAAGGTTAAGCTTACGTTTATGTGGAATTCTATTGTTGAAGCCTTAAATTATTGGCATTAATGTTACACGATTGTAATTTTGCATAATTTGAATTCAGGAACTTAATTTAAGTCTAGGGTTAACCCTTTTAAGCCTAGATCTCAGTCAGAAGGTAAACCAACCAACTAACCGTACATCCTTGCTCTATTTCAGCGCTTCCCGACTTCGACTGAAACAATTCGCATTTGTATATAATATTGGTAAGTCCCCGTCGTTATTAATTATGTGTACCGTTGCCCAGAAAAAGCCCAAAAAAAGAGAAGAAGGATGCCACATCCCGGCCGGAATGAGTGTGTGTGTGTGCGTGTATTTATATAAGCGTTTTGGGTGCATATTGGCCATGTGTGTGTGTGTTATGTATAATTGCCAAAGAGTAAGCTTCAAGTGTCAGAGGCGAGCTCGAAATTTGTTGCTCCACCTACTTTTTGGTGCGGTGCGCCTTTGTTTTTTACGCTACTCTCTCTCTCTCGCTCCCCGCCCCTCCCCTGTTGTTGTTTTTTGGTTAATATATTACGCATATGCGGGGGTGGGGGTGGTGCCACACACTAGACACACACACACACACACACACACACACGCAGAGAGGGGGGAAAATATTAACCAAACACGACGACGAGTGTGGAGCTCTCGCAGCAGTTAAAAATATTTAAAAAATTTTCAAGTGGGCGCAAAAAGTAAAAAACGACGACGGCGACGAGGGCATGCGTGTGACAGGCCAAGGGGGGGAGGCGAGTGGGTGGGGACACCACCACCGCCACCCCTGGTTAATTGCCAAAAACAACTACAAAACGAAAGAGGGAAATGTGTGGCAGAAGTTGGGGAAGAGCCGAATCGGGGAATACCCTCGCAGGGATCGCAGTGGGTAAAAAGGATCGGGGGCTTGCAGGGTTTTGTGTGCATGTATGTATGTATTTTGGTATATATATGTTTGTATATATATTTATTATATCGTATTTCGGTAGAGTATGCCAAGAAAGTTGAACTAACGGCATCGCCACCGCTGCCGTTGCCCCATCCTTGGTCCTGGGAGCTTATGTAAACTCGCTTCCTGTCTCGCTCGCTCGCATATGAATATGTAAGCATATAGAACACTGTCGAACACTGCCTACGCCATCATCATGTGTGTGTGTGTGCGAGTGTGTGGTGTGCTCCCTTTTTATTATTTCGCGCCAGCAACAACAAAAAAAAAGAAAGTAAAAGGTACATAAATTGCAAATGTATTTGTATGGGAAAAGTGCGTTGTGGTGCGTACTCCTTCTCCACCCTCTGTTACCCTACGCTGCCACCTCTGCTTGAAAGCTTATTTTTTAATTTGTGCGTTGTACCCCCTCCAATAGCCACCCGCCCACCTTGTGCCTCCCCCCTATAAGGTTTGCCAAATAATTTAACATTTTGAACGCTCTGCTCTACGCAGCCAAATGTTGTGGGGGGTGTCCTTTAGAGAGGAGGAATAGGGGGAGGAGCAGGGGGAGGAGTAGGGGGAGGAATAGGGAGAGGAGCAGGGGGAGGAGTAGGAGGAGGAATAGGGGGAGGAATAGGGAAGGAATAGGGGAGGAATAGGAAAAGGGATAGGGTGAGAAGGTGTAGTAGGGAGTTTAAAAGAAGGAGTAATAGGAGTTGTACTAAGAGGAGTAATAGGAGTAATAGTAGTAGTGGGAGTAGTAGGAGTAGGAATATTATGAGGAGAAGTAGTTGTACTAGTCAAAGTAGTAGTAGTACTAGTAGTAGTAGTAGTAGTAGTAGAAGTACTAAAATGATTCAGCAGACGATTCGATTTAGTCTTGTCCGTCTGTCCGTTTGTATAAACATCTAAATGTAGAAGACTTTGAAGCCTCTTGCATCTAAATTATGAAATTAATTTATTTCTCCAAGCTGTTGTCGAATCTTAAGGCATATTAGACATGTCCTTTTAAACGTTAGTCCGTTTGTCTGTTAGTCCTTTATTCTGTTTGTCCGTTTGTCCGTTAGTATAATTTTTAATATCTTTAATCTATTAAGACGCACTCTATCAAATTTATTGAAACTTGCTAAGCTCTAGTCAAAGCTAAAGTGGAATAATTTTGTACGTCTGTATTTTTGTCCCAGAGTCCGTTTGTCAGTTTGTCCACTTGTCCGCTTGTCCGCTTGTCCGTCTGTTTACTAGTATAATCTTTATCTTATAATGTTTCTTATTTATGAATCATTCTGAGCTCTAGTCGTAGTTCAAGTGTGTTTAGTGTTGAAAGTTTTGTTTGTTTGTCCATTTTGTCCGGTTTGTCCGTGTTGTCCGTGTTGTCCGTTTGTCCGTTTTCTCCATTTTCTTCATTTTGTCCGTTTATCAGTCTGCCCGTTTATTCGTCTGTCCGTTTATCCGCATTCTCCGTTGCTATAATCTTTAACTATCTCACAGCCTACAAGTGTCAAAGCTTTCAAGTTCAGTATTAGTTTACTTTAAACACAGATCAAGTTGATTTCATGAAATATTCATAATAAGTTTTTATTATAATGCTGCATTTTCCATTTTCTCTTGGATAAAAAAGGGGGTTTTTTCTCTCGGCTGTGGGAAAAGTGCATTCATCATCAACATCAACATCATCATTATCGTCGTCATCATTTCAGAGTCGTCTTTGAATGCGACTTCGACAGGTCCTTCTTTTTGCTGATGCTTTCAAGGCTTCTGTTGCTTGCTTTGACTCGTCTTGTGTTTGTTTTAACTTGTCTCGTACCCTGCTCCTACCCCTATCTCCTCCCCCCCTGTTCCTTCTGGCTACCCCTATCTCCTCTCCCCCTGTTCCTCCTGGCTACCCCTATCTCCTCCCTACCTTTTGCTACCCTGCTTGCCAATTCCTTGCTTTTCTTCACATCCTGGCGGCGGCCTCCTGCTCTGCAAGCACACTTTCTTTTTCGGCAAAAGTTTTTTGCTTTTCTGCTGGCATGTGCGTAGGCCCTCCTACCCTCCCCCCACCCAGTACCTCCCCTTCAACCCCTGTACCCCCTCCTAGTCCTTTTCCTCGCCTCTTTAGCATTCGCGCTAGTCTGTTAGTGACAGTCGACGGCGAAGCCGGCAGCAGCCAATTTAATTTTTCATATGTACACAAAGCTGTGTGGGGCCAAAAACAAAAACAACACACACACAAAAAACCAAAACCAAAACCAAAAAAAAGAGAGAAAAAAGAGAGCAAAAAAAAGAAAAGGAAAACGGGGAAAAGTTTTTCTAATTCGCATTTGTATTTAATTTGATGGAGCTCTCTCTCTGGCTCTTGGCTTTGGTCCTTTCCAAAAGGGAAGAAGATCCCCCTTTGGCTCTGGGTACCCCTTGGCTTCATGTACCCCCCCCCTTGGCTTCCTGTACCCCCCCGCTTTGGCTTTACCCCCCCTTCTAGCTTCATGTACCCCCTACCCCCCCATTAGGTTCGCTGTTCGCCCTTTTTTTAATGGGGTGCTTTATGACAAACTTTAAGCGCGCGCGACTCTAAACATTAAAATTGTACATGGTGGGTATGCGTGTGTGAGCGTGTGTGTGCCTTGTGTGTGGCTGTAGGTGTAGGTGAAAGTACGAGTGTGTGTTTTAGAGGGGGGTGTGGGGGCTAAGCGGGGGATGCGCGCACTTCTAACACCGCCCACTAATGCCAACTGTGTCTAACTCGTGCAGTGACTGCCTCTTGGTGTCTCTTTTCCACTCTGTGTGGGTGTCCTTGTGTGTGTGTTCTTGTGTGTGTGTGCGCATATGTAAAGTGAGCCCCCCCCCTCCAACACCCACTCCTGTAACCCCCCCCTCAACATGCGTGCGCGTGTCTGCGGAGTAATTTTTTAACTAATTTTCTATACAAATTTTTAGCATGTCGTTCGGGGCTTGCGAGCACACACACTTTTTTACTTTTCACTTTTTTATTTCCTTTTTTTTTTTGCATACATGAATATGTATATATTTATGTATGTGTGTGTGTGTGTGTGTGTGTGTGTGTCGCCTGCTCATTCGCTCATTCGTGGCACAAAGTGAGTGTGTGGCAGCCTATTCCCCGCCAGCAAACGGAGCGAGGCAAAGTATACAAAGTTTTCAAAGGCCTTAAAAAGATTTTTCTTTCTTTTTTTTTTTCGGCACTATGTAGAAGGAGGTTTTTCCTATATCCTGTATGGCTTATTCCATATTCCCGTTAAGGTCCAAATTTGAGAGCTCTAAGGATCAGTTTGGCTGCAAATACATTGAAGTTACTCAAGGATAAGCCACAAGATCGCCACAAAAGTCATACATATATGTAATTAGATATAAAATATTCAATAATTTTGTAAAAAAGTGTATACATTTTTGAAAATTTTAAAAAGCCTTAAATTGTTTGTTGATAATTATTTTTTTTATTTTCAATTTGATGTATTTAATATGCTTATTTACTAACGTAATCGAACCTAACACAGTAAAGATATTTTCGGTTTGAAATTAATGCGTTTTTGGCCTTTTTAAAATTGATTTTTATTATACATTTTCAAACTGCAAGGGTATACAAACGTCGGCTTACTGAGGTTTTTTTTTTAAGTTTTAATTTAAAAATAATGAATTTTTTGTCTAAGTTACAATTTGAATGATGAAATTTCAAACTGCAAGGGCATACAAACTTCGGCTTCCTGAAATTGCTTCTTGACTTAAAATTAATTCATTTTTTGGCAAAGCTTCAATTAATTTCTATGATGAAATTTCAAACTACAAACGTCAGCTTCCTGAAGTTCATTTTGATATAAAATTAGTGAACTTTTGTCTTAGTTTTAATTGATTTTTTTTAAGAAATTTGAAACTGCAAGGGTATACAAACGTCGACTTACTGAAGTTAAGTTCCTGTTTTGTTATTATTATTTTGTGGAACTTAAACTGTTTTTCTCAAAACTATGTTTATTGACCTAACTGAATTAAATTCAAATTTAAAATCTAATAATCTATACCCTCTCTAAAAATTGTAGTTCTTAAGAAAATGCTGAAAATGAACTGTAAACTCATGTTGAATGTCCTTAAAATCCCTGATATAAACACTTGAGGTCCAAGCGAGACCTTTTTGGATTTGATGATGCCACAAAATGAGGTATGAAATCTATTTATTAAATATATATAAAAATTCAACTTATGGCCAGTGCAAGTCACTCCCCTTTCCCCTCTCCCTTTTCACAGCCTGAGCTGAATTTTGGGGCTAACAGTGATGGTCCTGCATGTGGTCCTGCCGTTGTTATGATGATTTGACAGGATGGCAAAAGCAGGGGGGAAAGGTCCTGGCAGCTGGGAGCTGCGAGGAAGGGCAGCTGGGCAGCTGGGTAGCTGGGTAGCTGGGGAGTTGGGAAAACCTTCCTGGCAGTGATTTGCATTGTTTGTTAGCAATGTCAGCTGCCAGCAGATAGACCATACAGGACCTCGCCATATGTGCCTGTGTCCGTGTGTGGACGACGCGTCGCTGTTAAATATTACATCAAAATAAAATTAACATTTCATTTGGTGGCATCTTTTTTTACGTTATATTTTTATATATTTCCCTTTTTTCTTTTTTGTGCCAAAGAGAACGCTTCATCGATAAATTTCGCAGTCGGGTTGGGGGATGGGGGATGGTTCCATTGGGGTCTCTGATGCGATTTTCGCCATTCATTTTTATTTGCGACTCGACGACTCTCTTCTATTTTTAATAAAAAATCATTACATAGGCAAATATAAATATGGCTGGACCGGACCACACCCCCCTTATTGCACGTGTGTGTGTGTGTGTGCCAGTGTGTGTGTTAGTGTGTGCAAAAATGTTGCGGTAAAAAAAGTCGGGCATTATGTAGAAAAAGCCAGTGACGCCAAATATTTTCTGCCATTATTCATGGGGCTTTCATTTTTGCACAAAAATGCATTTTAATTGTCACATAAAATCATTTTCAGGTGGTGTGGTGGCCAGAGGGGGGTAAAAAAAGGGGGTAGAAGGGGTAGCCAAATATATACTATATATACATATAGCCATAGCTGATTCCATAGCTGATTCTAGACTGAGCCCGTTTATTATTAGTTATCTCTTTAATCTGATTTAGGGTTAACTTTTGGTCATATTTAACCCCCCTTTAAACTAATGAACTCCCTCTTTGCATCTGATAGTCTAGTCCAAAAAAAAAAAGGAAAAAAAAAAAAACACCAAAAACGATAAACTAATTTACAAAATATTTTTGCAAAATTTTGTCTTTACTCAAAATTTTTGTTATAAACTTCTTATGTCAGTTTTATGTTAAGCAATTTTAGGCATACATTTTTTCTAAATTTTTGTTTTTTATAAAATTTTTGTTATACAATTATTGTTATATAATTTGTTGTTATAAAATTTGTTGTTATAAAATACATTTTATAATCTTATGTTTTATTAAAGTTTTACTTTAAAATTTTCTGTTATATTATTTTTGTTAATACTTTTTTTGCATGCAATTTTTTGTTATACAATTAGAACTACAAAATTTTCTTTAAATATATTAATATTTTTTTTTATATATTTAAAAAATTTTTTTTTCATAATTTCATTCATATAAAATGTTAATAATTTTCAATTATTTTGTGTTAGTATTTTCCTTACATTATTGTCATAATTTTTTTTTGTATAGAATTTTTGTTATAGCATTTTTGTTATACAATTTTTATTATACGATTTTTGTCATACAAATTTTGTTATATTATATTTGATATTGGTTTTTTGTTTGTTTTTAAATTAAGTTTTTTTTAAATACATTTGCTTATAAAATTATATTATAAAATCATATCTTAAAATTGTTGGTATAAAAAATATTTGTTCTAAAATTTTTTAAAATTATTTATATGGTATTATTATAACATTTTGTTTTTGGTGGAAACATATTTTTTATATAATAATAACATACAAATAAACGTGTGTAGACAATAGATTTTTGTAAATTTTTGTAAATACAATTTATTTAGTGCCACAACCGAGACTTTTTGAGGGGGGAAGTCCAGGGGGGAGGTCCAGGTCCCTGTCCCTGTCCCTCTCCTACCCCTGACAATTTCCTTTCCGCTTTTTTTTATGTGGAGCAAGGCATTATAATATATTTTAACTGCTGCATGCAGTAAAGAGTAGCAGGAGTAGGAGAAGGATAGAAAGAGAGAGAGAGAGAGAGCAGAGAGAATAAAAAAGTGTAAAGAGCAAACACACGGAAATTCAAGGTGATGCGGCGGGGGAGTCCCCCTATTTTGCACAACATATCGCGCTCGTAAAAAATAATACAACTAGATCCACGCAGACACGCGCGTTTACTACCCATTACCCGGGCCCAGATCCACCCCATCCCCCTCTAAGCTGGAGAGAACTTCGAAAGGGAAGCTGTGTGTGCGTGTGTGTGTGTGTGTGTGTGAATCCTTGAACACATATACGCGCGATTCTAAAAAATTAATGTCGCTTTCAGTAATTTGAACAGCAGCAGAGGCCGGCACTGAGAGGAGAGTCAGAAGTGTCGCCACGAATCGCGACAGTTGCAAGCGGAAACAAAGGGTAGCAACGACAGGAATACCCTGGAGTTTTGCAAAATTAATTCTGAAATTATTCAGAGAGAGGATCACTGATCAATGATCATTAACAGAATCTCTCTGTGGTCTCTATTTTGTTTTTTACCAAATAAGAATAATTAATATTTGTTTGCCTGGAAACAATATTTTATAACTTTTACTTCCACAAATTTTAAGTTCCGTGAAAAAGTGCAAACTACCTATTAACATTTAATTCTAAGAATGGTTCTGCCTATATGGACTTACCTATACTTATGCTGCTCCTAGTATTCTCTAGCATAGTCAATTAAAGAGCAAGATTAGTGTCACACAAAAGCTATATTCAATCATATGTGATAAGAAACTGTTTGTGTTTTGATTTCTTTTAATTACAAAAATAATTAATTGACTTGGACTCTCAATGGCAGTTGGGGCTAAGCTAACTTGGTATTTTTTTTTAGCTTAAAAAGAGTTTTTTTTATTTTAATTTTAGATATCATAACATTTTATAATATTCTATAATTTTATAATATTTTTATAATATTTATAATATTCTATAATAATATGTAATCAGGAAAAGAAATTAATATTTTAACGTTAAATTAAAATTTAAAATATCAAATTGTGAAATTATTTTTCGATAAAATGTTTGCTATGTGTTTGTTGATATATATTAATGGTTTTATCTTCTTAATATACACAGCTGATAATATAGATATTTTAACTTTAAATGCGATATTTTTTCATATTTAAAAATTTGTAATATCAAACTTTTCAAATCATTTTTTGGTGATATTGAAATTTTGCCCAAAAATCCAATATCTATTTTTTATTATAGGTTTTTTAAATTTGTAAATTTCAAATATTTTTTTAATAATATCGATTTTTTTACATTAAATGCGATATTTTTTAATTTTAATATTTGTATCGATATTTTTGTCAATATGCAATATCTTTCGATACATAGAAATGCAATATATTAAAGTGTACGATATTTTCAATATTATTCTCGATATTTTGGTCGATATATGCTATATGCTTCCATAATTTTAATAACTGTTCTATATTTTTTAAAATACATTGTAGCGACTAGTACGATATTTTTGATAATTCGATACTTTTGATATTTTTGATATTTTTGATATTTTTGGTATTTTTGATAATTTTTAATATTTTCGATATTTTCGATATTTTCGATATTTTTAATATTTTCGATATTTTCAATATTTTCGATATATTTGATATTTTCGGTAATAATCTCGATATCTTTATCGATATATCCTACACACTCTTCCTCTCGATATACATCCCTGAGTAACAGTAACAGTAACAGTACCAGTAGGACAGGGGCGGCAGCAGACTCACTTAAAAATTCGAATGTTATAGAAAAGTGAGCAAAGGCACGACGATGGCGAAAAAGAAAACGGTCGTGGGGGGGGTGGAGTGTAGGAGCTGGGAGCTAGATGGGGGAGGGGGTTACACACAAAGCAGAGCCGGAAAAAAACGAACTCAAATTACATAAAATGAAAAGTTCTCGTTACGCGGCGCATTTATTGTGGACCCCCTTTTTCCCCCCCCACCAGTCAGCCTGCCCCCCTTTCTTACTTTCTTTTTTTTTTTTCGCCGTTCCTCTGCTCTTCGCGGCTGCTGTTCCACCTCCCGCTCCCGCTCTTGCTCCCGCTCCTGCTCCTGCTTCTAATCATCTCATCTCTTTCTAACTCGGCAGACTCGCGTCCGACGTCGCCGCCTCGGTGCTCTTCGGGGGCACCCCTGCTAGCTACTGCTCCTGTTCCTCTTCCTCCGCCTGTTCCTGCTCCTCCTCCTCTTCCTCCTCCTCCCCTTCTGCTCCTCTGCCAGCTGATTACTACTTTTATTGCTAGCAAATATCTGAACTTCTTCGTTCTGCTCCAAGGTGAGTCTCTCTGTGTGTGTCTCTCTCTGAGCTTAGCTTTTTAGGCGAACGTAAAGGGGAAAAGTCTAAGGGGGGGAGAGGGGTGTACTCTTGTAACTTGCGCGGAAACAAGGTTTTTATTTCACCATTTCTTTCTTTACTTTTCACTTCGTTCTTTTTTTTTTTTTGCCCCCTTTTCCTTGCCGCGGCAATTTCGCTTTAGATTTTACTGCGCGAAATTCTTTACTTTTTTTTTTTCAAGGCAAAACCACCCCCACTGCATGTGTGTGTGTGTGTGTGTGTTGTGCTTAAGGACTCTGAGCTGGAGAATGGAGATGGGAGTCTGGGAGTCTGGGAGTCTCCTGTCCGTGTGTAGTTGTATATATTTTTTCAATTTTTGACGTCGACGCTCCCGTTGCAGTCGCTAGTTAGCAGCGCGCTCTCATTTATCCACACGCTGGTCTGGTCTCAGTTTTTCGTTTTTTAACTACGTGTTCGTAGTTAAACAATCTCGTCTTGTGTTCCCCCGTGTGTGTGTGTGTGAGTGTGTGTGTGTGTGCGGGCAGAGGCGCTGGCAGAGTCACAAAGGGGGGGCGAACGGGGTCTGAGTCTGGGACAGAGTCTGGGCCTGGGTCTGGAGCTTACAAGTGCACGACGGGATAAGCGGAATTAGTAGTGGAGAAAAGGTGATTTTTTAGACGCGTTCTTATGCACTGAGCAAAAATATGTGGGGCTTTTGCGAGCCAGGGGTGAAGGTCATTGATAAAGTTAGTATATCAAATTATTTAGTATTTTCATGAATTACGGGTAGCAACAAGTGGAAATCCCTCATCGATGATCTAAAACTCATCACAGGTTTAAGGGTATATGTATTTTTATTTTTTTATGTGTTCATTTTTCTTTTTTTTTTTTTTTTTTTAATTTTTGTCCCATAAATTTGTCTATTTGTTTACCTTTTTTTGTAGTTAATTTGTTAATTGTTTTTGTTTTCTCTATATTTTTTTGTAAATAAATATTTTCTTGTAAAAAAATATTTTTTTTGTAAATATATATTTTTTTGTGAATTTATATTTTTTTCAAAACAATTTTTATTTATTTATTTGTCTTATTTGTATATTTTTTTATGTCTTTTTTTTTTTGATATTTTATTTTTCTTGTATGCCTTAGAATTCTGAACTCATTTATTTGTATTTTTTTTATAGCAAATTCTTGTTAGTTTCTTTTTTTTAATTATTTTGTTTTGAGTGTTTTATTTGTTATTATCATATTTTTATAGATATAATTTTTGATACCTTAATTTTATATTTTTATATCATTTTGTTTTGTTAATTATTATTTTTTTTTTTAATTTTGATTTATTTTCTCATTGAATAATTTTTTAAAGAACTAATTTCATTTCTTAAATTTGGTTGCATTATTTAATTTAATTTAAGGTTATTTATCTATCTATCTATCTATCTATCTATCTATCTATCTATCTATCTATCTATCTATCTATCTATCTATCCATCTATCTATCTATCTATCTATCTATCTATCTATCTATCTATCTATCTATCTATCTATCTCTCTATCTTTCTATCTATCTATCTATCTATCCATCTATCTATTTACCTACCTATGTATCTTATATCCATATTATATAGAAGATGGTATAATGCCATGCAATACTCCTGCTTATCTCTTAGGAACTTCTCTCAGTGCATTTGCCATATGATAAGTGGCGGGGTCGCATGTATGCCTCCCCCGCACCCCATGCTCTTTTGTCATGTGCTGCTGTTGCTGTTGCTGCTGCTGCTGTTGCTGCTGCTGCTGCTGCGGTGTTTAGAGAGTTTTTTGCGCCCGAGAGCTGAATAGATGAGACACTCTTCGCCGCATCTCCCGGCGTCTATGGGGTCTGCAGACCCACAACTAAGTACCGGAGCAGCCTAAAAAAAAGCACACGCGGTGAAATGAAAACGAAAGGAGTGCGGCTCAAGGGAGGGAGAGAGGTGGAGACGCGGAGACGCGGGGGCGACGGAGAGTTTCCAGTAACTTTGAAAATAAAAAGCACACGAGGGTTGCTTGATATATTTCTTTTCGCTGGTATTAGTTGCTGTTGTTGTAAGTGGATATTAGGGGGATATGCTGCTGCTGCCGCTGTGTTTGTGTGTTGTGTGTGTTGGGTGTGTTGTGTGTGTGTGCGAGTGTAAGGCAGGCATCCTTTTATATTTAAAAACATACTCATTTCAATATCTAAGTGCGGGTGGTCGTCCCCGCCCTTTCCCGCATAAGGCACTTATTATTACTTTTAATATCGTATTTTTTGCAGCTCTTTATGTGTGTTTGTGTGTGTGTGTGTGTGTAAGCGAGTGTGTGTGGGTATATGCGGAGTGCGTGTGTGCGTGCTTTTTTCATGCTTCTGCCGTCTGCTCCTTTTTAGTGGTCGCATTTAAGTTGGGTTTTGTGTGGGTAGAGCATCCCCATACCCTAATACCTTGTATACTGTACCCTGTACCCGGTACCCTGTACCCCATCCTCATAAGCATCCTCCTCCAACCTTGCAAAGAAAGGGTATTATTATTTTAGTTTGAAATTTGCAAGGTGGAAAAGGTTTTTTTGAATCAACAGCCGAGTAGATCTAGACATTTCTCAGTCTGTTAGGTTTAAAGGTGATTTATTTGAAAATTTATTCAATTTCATTCAGTGTATTTAATAAATTAGGTGGACTTTGATTTATAATGCAGGTATTAAAATAAAATATACTATAATTACATTTTCTCCATAAAGATAAATAAATATCGATTAAAATAATGGTTATATCGAAAAATGAATTATTTTTTATTGAATCTATTCGTCTATTTTTGATTATACTGCTCTGATGTATTAAAGACTTTTAATCAGTAAAAACCATATAAATTTATATTGCAAATATAGATATATAAACTTTTGCATACAAAATACCATTAAAATATCTTAAAATATCGAAAAAAATACCGATTTCATTTAATTTCTACCTTTGGGATTGTATTGCTTAGCTATCTTAAATACAATATAAATGTATTCAGATATATATAGTAAATATCGATTTATATATCAGCTTTTGGAATAAAAAAAACTTTGAAATATAGATCATTAAAAAATATCGATAATTTTGAAAGTTATCGGCTTATTTTTGTCTCTGTCTTTGTTAGTAATATTGCATTGGTATATTAAAGAATATACATATATCAAAATACCTATTTTTATACCAATTTCCCATTAAATACCGATAAATAATCGATCTAGAGACATATTCCGGTATTCCTAGGGTATACAGACTTCGTCTACCCGAGGTTCTCTGCCTTTCCCGCTCAGTTTTTTGGTGGAATGAATGAGCATACGCAGACTAAAAACGAAAGTAAACTTGACAGTGAGCAGAGGCAAAGCGGAAAGAGAAGACTGGGGATGCGGGGACCGGGGGGAGGCTGTAGCTGGAAGCTCGGTAAAAAAAAAGTTGGAAAAAATCTGCGGGCTCAGACGACGACGAGGACGACAACGACGATGGGCGGGGAACCCCCCTGATTTGAAGTCCTTGCTACCGACCCTTGCACTTTGTTTAGTTTTCGCTGATAAGCAGAGCATATACATGTAGGTATACCTATATATATACATATATCCTTATATATACATAGGAAAAATAGAAGGAATATTTTGGTGAGGGGAATTATCAACTACTGGCGACTGTTTTAGATTTATAAAGCTTCAATTATTTATTTATGTCGCTGCCTGCTCCGTGTGCGGGCCATAAATTAAATAAAGTAAAACGCAACAAAAGGAGGCTCTAAGCGAAATCAGATGGAAAGACAACGAACTCTTGATACCCTATCTAAAACGAATAACTAAGTCAATTAAGAGTCTCTGTATCTGGGAGGAGAACTTGGATTTTAAAGTCTTTTAAGGGATATTTATATACCTCGACTAGGGCTCACAGGTGTTCTTACCTAGCCCAGTGAATGTACCCCCTGGTAAGGGCATCAAATGTGGGTGAGCTCGCTCGTTGGTAACAAGGAATGCCATAAAACATACAAATGGCCAAATAAAACATTTTAAATGTAGCAAAAGCAACAACAACGAAAGCGAAAAAAAATAAGAAAATAAGAAAATAGTATTGTGCTTAGAAAACACACAAAAAAAAATAAAAATAAAGAGGAGGAACAGCAAAAACAGAGCGGAAACAACGGGAGTGCAGGGAAGGAGGAGGCACATTAGATAGATTAGATTAGATTTTTTATGCTGCCTCCGGTCTCCGGGAAAACCTTTCACGAACTCAGAGCCCAGGCAGGCGAACTATCAATCGGGGGGGGGAGGCACCTACCACACCTGGACTCTGCCTGATCCGAGATGAATCGACTTCGCCCGCCGTAAGTAGCTCCCACTGGTGGGGGGGCCTGGGCTCCACTTGATCCTGTACTTATTCGCAGCGAAAAGCTGCCAACTTTCTGCTCACGCAAAAACTAACATTTTCTAAAAGTTGTGCTGCTTCCCGGGAATTATCTCAGAGTCCTGACCTCCATCTCCCCCTCCCCAGGAACCTCATCTAGCAGCATTAGGGCTCTGTTACCTGCTGCTGCTGCTGCCTCCGTTTCCTTTTCAAAGCTTTCTTCTTTTTACCAGGGAATAGAGGATGCTGGGACAGCGGGTGGAGGGACCAGGACGATGGCCATCGTTGAGCGCACAAAAACTTAGAAATAATCACCGACATAAATCTTAAAATGGGGCTGCCCTTCGCCTTTGCCTTGTGCCTAACTACTCTCTTAGGTGGGGATGAACGGTGGGGTAGGGATGGGGAGGAGTACCAGGAGCAGGAGCAGGAGCAGCAGGAGCAGGAGGTGGGTCATCTGGCGCTGAGCGTGGCAAATGAAAAATAACTTAGAAGCACGTTTTGTGGCATTTTTCCTTTCGCCTGCCTCGTCCTTTTCTATGCGTCGTCTTCTATGCTACTACTCCTGCCTCCTGGCCCCTGCCTCCTGCCTCCACTGATTGCTGTTCCTTTTGTTGCCTTCTCTACTTTAGTTATCCTCCAGCTTGGGGCTACTAAGAAGCAGAAGCATAAGCAGCATAAGCAAAAGCACAAGCAAGAAGCAAGAGCAGGAGCAAGTCCAGGAGCTGGAGCTGGGGGCATCTGGATTGCTTTATATTATTGCACATAGTTGAGAGACAAAATGCGGCAAATTCTAAAATTCATTCGAGCAGAAAAGCACCAACAAAAGTGCGTGGGGTAAAGAAAACTTTGGTTTCCTTTCGCTTCGATTTCGCTAGATTTTCCGTTGAACCGTCGAACCTCCCCACCAGCACCACGGAATATCCCAGTCCCAGTTCCCATCGCCTGCCCCCCTCAGTTTACTTCTCTCCTCCCGTTGCTCGCCAAACTGGCACGTGGCCTTCGACCAATGGCAAGGCACAGTGGGGCAAAATAACATTGATTGACCGCAACTACAAGTTACGATTTTTTGTGCTTAATTTTTTAATGTTTTGTGTTAAATTAAAAAAAAATTAGATTAATAATATTATTTATATTTTCCCCGCTTTTTTCTTTTCACTTTTTTTCTTTTCCATTTTCTTTTACCTTTTTTTTTTTTATATTATCTTAATGTTCACTTTTTATTTTCTTTTTAAATTTTTTTTGTGTATATATTTTTCCTTTTTTTTATTTTTTTTTTGAAATTAAATTAATAAATATAATTTAAACATTAGATGCAAGATTCAATATAAAAAAGATAACAGATTTTTTATTCCTTTGTTTTTTTTTTAGTTTTTGTTAAGTTTTTCAGTATTTCAGTATTTTTTAGTATTTTTTTTGGTATTTTTTGGTATTTTTGGTATTTTTTGGTATTTCCAGTATTTTTAAGTTTTTTTTGTAGTTTCTAACTTTTAAAGGCCATTACAGTCCTATAACTTGTCTCTTAGCCCTTCTTTTTGAATAAAATCAAATTAATAACTAAAAATTAAGCTAATAAAATATATTTCCTATTGCATTTCTGCCAGTGTACCCCAGTACTTCCACAAACAATTGACACACACACTGACTATTTGATCAGCTTTCTTTGGGCATCCCCTAAGGTCAATTGCCGTTGGAGCTGCTCTCCATCTTGGCTAATTCGTGGATCGTTAACATTGGAGTTGCGCTTGCAAAACACGAAGCCAGCTGCTCCAACAGTCGCCGATTGTGCGGAGTTGCGTTCTATTTGCCAAAGTTTCCCCTAAGAACCACAAATATTGGCTATTTGTACAGAATATATACTGAATATGTGTATTATTTGGCGATGAATGAACCCGCAGCCTTGGAGCTTATATTATTTTTTTGAGAGCTCTTTGGCGGGTTAAGACCACTGTTCCTCATGGAACTAGCAACTAACAACTAAGCACCGCAACAAGCAGCCAAGTCCAGAGTCAAACCCCCTTTTCGCCTCCTTCCTCCCCCCCTGAAAACTTGAAACCCTCTCCAAGGATTTTCCTGGGCTGTTGTGTGTATGTATTTAGGGAGTACTATAATTCAGCGTTTGCTTTTAATGGCTTTCGGGGGGAGGCGGTGGGTGGGTGGGTTGGCTTTGGAGGTTGGGGGGTGGTTTGTAAAAAATGAAAAGAATATTTTATAGTTGAAAATCCGATGGCGTCTTAGAAATCTAAACATTAAACTTGCCTGAAAACTTTTTGCGCCAACCACCGACTGTGCCAACCCTCGAACCCCCTGGCCAGGACCCCAATCGCGACCAAAGCCGCGTCAAAGGAAGAAGCCCCGGGAAAGCAAGGCGCGGGGGGGGGAGGTAAGGGTCTACAGAAGAGAGCCACAAGTTGAGGTAGGCGGCAGGGGTGGCTGCTGTTGCTGTTGGTGGATGGGTTTTTCGGCAGTTTGCTTTTTTAGCTGCGTGAAACTTACAGCAACAGCATCTGCGACTATTTCTCCTCAAACCTCTCACCCTTCATCTCCTTTACCGCCGCCGCCGCCGCCGCATTTTACATAAATCTTCTTTTCAAAAAAAAAAAAGGAAAGCGGAAAAAAGGAACATAAGAAAGCGAAGCAGGGAGAGAGCAGAAAAAATAAATAAACACTAATGCCAAGGAGGCAAAGGCAAAAAAGGAAATAAAACGAACTAGAAAATTTAGTATCTACACACACACACATACAGTACACACACACACACAGTACAGACACACACACACACAGTACACACACACACACTGAAGCAAACAAACACAAAAGTACGCACACACCGATGAGCGGCGAAAAAAGAGAAAAATTTTTTATTACAGCGAGAAAACTTAATGGCTGCTGTTGCTGAGGAGGTACAGCGCGGTAGGGGGAGGTAGTGGAAGCTAGGGGGGGGTTCAGGGAAGTAGCTAGGAGGTAAGGGGTAAGGTGTAGAGGGAGGGGGGGCACCACGCTGAAGACGCTCAGGAACAAGAAGGAGCTTGCAGAACGAAACCGGCTGGGAAGCTGACGAGCATAAGGACGAGTTGCGTGGGTGTCTTCTCCTGATTTCGGCAACAATCCCCCCGAATCCCTGCTACCCCTTCCCTCCCTTCGACATATTCAAATGAAATGGAACATATTTCTTTTAATTTCCAAAAGGGGGTGTGGGGCTTGGAGGTCGGGGTCCTGGGTGATAGGGTTCTTCTTGTTGTCTCCTGACCCAGATATATCCATGGAAACGTGGCGTTAAAGTTTCATTGTACACCAAAGGGAGTAAGGAGGAGGTGGAAACTGAGGAGATACTCGAAAATTAAAAGTGTCCCGGCTGCTGTGACACAACCTCCCCAAGACGGCTAAGGAAGACTACCCCCCCATTCGTCTAGGGAAGACTCTACAAAACTCTCTTTTACTTAGGAAGACTATACAGTTCTATTGTTTAGGAAGACGGTACCTCTCTTCTTAGGAAGACTGCATCCCTGTTCTTCTTAGGAAGTTTTTACCCCCCCTCTTCTTAGGAAGATTTTACCCCTCTTTTTCTTAGGAAGATTTTACCCCTCTTTTTCTTAGGAAGATTTTACCCCTTTTTTTACTTGAGAAGACACTACCCCTCTTTTACTGAGGAACACTGTATCTCTCTTTTACTTAGAAAGACTCTACCCCTCTTCTTTTAATTAGACGCTACTGTCCTTTCGTAAGTCCTCTATCCTCCTTAGTAAGACCTTACCCGTCCTTTAATGAGACCCTAACTCACCCCTTACCTTACTTCCCCCTTTATGAAGACCCTACTTCCCCCCTTTATGAAGACCCTACCACTCTTTTTATAAAACCCTACCAACCTTGGTTAGACCCTTACCCCCCCCTGAGATCCTGGCAAGCCCTAGAATACCCTAAAATCTCTACCAGACCCTGCCCATCCTCTGCTTACACTTACAACCTCTTTACGCCGCTGTCTTGGAATGCCGCTCATTGATTTTGGCGAGAGACAACGTCTGGAGAGGGAGGAGGAGGTCGGTCTAGAGTTCTCTAAAATTGTAGTTAACCCCCCTAGGAAATCCCCCACTCCACCCCTGCCACAGCCAAACCCCCTCCCACTACTCACAAACCCTATTCGCGAACTCATTCAAGGATAGCAGCTGCGCCGCGGCGCAGTTTTCTTCAAAAATTTTCTATATCGATACTTTTTATTTATTTCGCTTTTTGTTTCTGCGCTGCTTTACCCAACACCCCCTTACCCGCACTCTGCTCCCCTCACCCCCCGCTCGTAGTCCTTCTTCCTTAAGCTTTGTGCTTGTAGTTGTGCGTCGTCGTCGACGTCAACGTTAACTGAGGCTGAGGCAGAGGCAGGCTGCTGACTTCGACTTCGACTTCGTCTTGCTCCGACCTTGTTATTGCTGCTGCTTTTGCTTTGTTGTTGTTGGTGCTTTTGCTTTTTTCAATTTTATTTCTCTATATTTTTTACGATGCTGGAAACTACCCTTAATGATGCTGACTGGTGGATGCTGCCACCGCTGCTCACCTTTGCAGCCTCCCTGCTATTTTGGTGTAAGTGTAAGTTCGGGTTCGGGTTCGAGTTCGGGGGACTTTGCCAGCGGAAATTGGGCAAAGGCGGAAGGGAAGGCATAAGCATAGAGCTACTCCTTGATCGATCACCGCTGATATCTTTGATAACTATCAAGTCTCAAGTTGGATGCGAGAATGGTGCCAAAGCAGTTTTAAATGGAATCAGAATCTGCATGGGAAGCTGACTCTGACAGACTGTCGATGATGCTGGCTGGGCTCTTCTAATTTTACATTTTATTGTTTTGCTTCTTCACTGTTTTTTTTTTTCACTTTTTTCACTTTTTTCACTGTTTTCCCCCTTTTTTTTAGGGGTTCATAAAGGGTTGATTAGGAAGAAGTAGTAGTACATACACAAAGCAGAGCCAAAAGGGGAGTGGGAAAGGGACTCGGGATTCAATTGTATTGGCAGCAGGACGACGACCATGACTACTATCCAACCCTGCCTGGTCCAGCGTTAACTTTAATGACCTGAGCATGCTTTGATTTTTGTTATTCCGCTTTGTGGTCCCCGCACACAGTCCTGTGGAGGGGGGAGTCCTCCTCCTTCTTATCCTTGCCTCAGAATCCGTTACTTCCGCTCCTGCCTTTTTATTGCGGCCAATACGAAATTATTAATGCGCGCATAAAGTATGAGAATGGGAATGATAGTAAAGATTCGGGCAGTTCTATTCGGGGTTTATGGCCCCCGGGATCATCTCTCGTGATATAACTCTCCTCTCTCTCTCTGTCTCTCTCTGGGCACCACGCATCACTGCAACTAGCCCAACTCCCCCCTCGGAATCCAATTTGGGCCTTTTCGCTTTATGCTTTATGCGCGCGTAAATGTTGATGGCCCATCGTGAGTGACCTGCTCCCCTTCCATATCCAGACATGCTCAGGCATGTGAACAGTGTGGCTGCACTTGATAATCCCTCTTTGAATTGCTTCAGAATGGACTTAGAGTAACAATAAAATATTTGATTTGAGTTGGTCACACTAAGCAGTATGGATGCATTTCTTTTCTCCCAAAGATGTACTTTTTTATATTTTTGGCTCTATCTTTAACTCTCTCTCTGCTTTTTAAGAATCTCTCTCTGTCTCTTTTTATATCTCTTCTTTTTTGAAAATCGTTCTCTTTCTTTTTCTATGCTTTTTTGAGAATCGTTTGTTTTTATAAGCATCTCTCTCTCTTTGCTCTTTTTCTCTCTGCTTTCTCTCTTTCTGCTTTCTCTCTTTCTGCTTTCTCTCTTTCTCCTTTCTCTCTGTCTGCTTTCTCTCTTTCTGCTTTCTCTCTTTCAGCTTTCTCTCTTTCTGCTTCTCTCCTTCTGCTTTCTCTCTTTCTGCTTTCTCTCTTTCTGCTTTCTCTCTTTCTGCTTTCTCTCTTTCTGCGTTCTCTCTTTCTGCTTTCTCTCTTTCTGCTTTCTCTCTTTCTGCGCTCTCTCTTTCTCCTTTCTCTTTCTTTGCTTTTTCACTCCCTCTACTTTATCTCTCCATCTCTCTCTCTCTCTCTCTCTATCTCTCTCTCAGCTTTGATGAGAGTTTCTCTTTATTTCTTTCAGTTTTTTTGAGAATCTTGCTCGCTCTTTCTCTCTCTCTCTCTGATTTTTGAAAACTCTTTCTCCTTACTTGAGATTCTCTCTCTCTTTTTCTGTTTCTCACCTTTTGCTTTCGTGGAAATTTCATAAAATTCCTATCTTTTATTGACACAAGATCTTTGGCCTGGTCACACTTTAAAGTGTGCTTTTTGACCCTAAAGACGATCGATGATCCCAGACTGTGTGTCGGTCCCCTAACCCCTGAGAACTCTCCCACATACACCCCTACAGAAAAGGGACTGTCATTTAATTTATTTCGCTTTTTCCTAACCATCACTCCCCCCCTCCCTCTCACGTCCTTGAGCCCTTCAGTGCCCGCGTCTAACTTACACAAAAATCCTTTTACCTTTGTCGCGGCATTTCGGAGCTGTCGCAATCCGCGACTTGTCTCCTGCTCCTCTGCTACCCCTCTCGCTCTTATTTTCGTTCTCTCTCTATCTATCTCCTTTCTCTCTTGCAAACTCTACCTCTCTTTCTCTTTCTCTCTCTACGTACTAACTAAGTAAACGCGGCCCACGCAAAATGCGTTAAAAAATTAACAAAAAAATAAATAAAAAAAGTAAAGAGAGAAAAGGAAAAACAAAATAGAAACCCGAAAAAAAAAACACACGAATAAGAGAAGAAAAACAGAAAAAAATTGAAAAAATGTGGCTGGGAAATAGTAAAAAAAAAAAGAGAGAAAAAAGCAACAAAATGGCAGAAAAAGTTTTTTTCGGCTTAGTTGAGCAGGGTCGTTGTGGGAGGGGGGACGGGGGCCTGAGGGGGGGCGTACCAACTGGGACTGCTGCCTCTAAAGTTGGTGGCAAAGTTAAAATAAACGGCAACTTGGCATTAGAGACACACACACAGAAACACACACACACACCAGCACACAGATGGATGTTAGGCAGCCGCCATATTAATGGCAATTGGGTGGCAAGCGTTGTTCTCTCCCTGTGTGTGTGTGTGTGTGTGTGTGCGGTACATGAATATAAAACTTTATTTTTATTTATTCGCTTTACCTACCCCCCCCTCCACCCCTCATAGCCTCCCCCCGCCCCTCCCCCCATGCCGCGCCGCGCACATAAAGCAAAATTTATTAGAAAACATTTCATTCTCATTCGGTTTCTCGCTCTGGCTCTCGCCAAAAGGACCTTCTCCTGCGTCCTTTTGGTGCTGGCAGTGCTCCTGCCGCTGCTACTTCATCTTCTACTTTGCTTTTTGCATGTTTATTCGCAATTGTTGTTGTAATTGTTTTCATTGTTACAAAGCCCGCTCCTTGCTCCTTTTGCTCCTCCAGGCTGGCAGTTAGGGAAAGGAGTCTGCAGGGGAGCTCGGGGAAAGGCCAAAACAAAACAGGGAACCAGAAGGGGGGATAGAGAGGGAGAGAGGAAGAGACTGGGGTAGAGAGAGAGAGAGCGCGAGAGAAAGAGAGAGAGCGGAACACAGAAATGTGTGGCAACATCTTTAACGTGGCTACAATGGCGGCGTCGGCATAGAATTATTGCCCTGGCTAAGGCTACAGTTCCTACCAAGGACCTCCCCCGCAGGACCTCCCCGCCAGCTTCTGGTGTCTATGCCCAGGACTCGGATTCAGTATCAGATTCAGCTGCTGCCTTCCCCTGGCATTGTTGTAGGCGTAGGCAGGAGCAGGACGAGGAGCAGGGGCAGGACGAGGAGCAGGAGCAAGGCAACTAAACCCCAGATGGCGCACTACACAAAGTTATGATATAATTTGGATTTCTTTTCGCTAAATTGCTTGTACCAACAATAAATATGTATTTATGTTCGCTTGTGTCCTGCCCAACCACTACCACTCCCCCACACACCCTCTCCCTAGCCAGGACCAGGACCAGGACCAGGACCAGGCTCTGCTCGCTCTATATTTATACGAGGCATGCTTTCAGTTAACATTTTTAATAATAGATTAGGAGGAGAGCGGAGGCAAGGAGGCAGGGAGGCAAGGAGAAACCAGACCAGGACGAGTCAGGACGAGTCAGGACGAGTCAGGACGAGTCATTTCTAGCCTGGCTTGCGACTTGTGGTGTGTTTGTGTGTGTGTGTGCGTCGTTGTCATCCGCGAAATAAATAAATATAATATTTACATACACGCCAAGGACGAGAGGGAGGCGAAGCAGAGCCACCCAACTAACCACCACCCACCAGGCCGCCGTCGTCGCCGCCGCATCAGCAGCCATCAAAGCAGTTGCCCAAAAATTTCTCCAGAGAAAGAGGAGAGAGAGAAAATGCGGGAGGGGGGAGGAGAAAAATGAAAAAAATAAAACAGAACAGAACACGAAAGAATTAAAAAAAGGGCGACGGCGACGGCAGCGGCAGCGGCAGCGACAGCGGTAACGGCGACGGCGACGTTGACGTCGAGGCAGCAACGTCGTTGGCTGATTTACATTTTTAATTGTACCTCCAAAGGGATAAAAATCGTTATATATAAATACATATATTTATACAGATGTATTAGGTATATATGTGAGTACTTGAAACTAGCTTAGATGACGTCAATTGCTTGCCAAAGCTCCTCTTCGTGACCTCCTCTGCCTGAGCTTCTCTTCTTTGCTTACTTTATTTCAATAATTTTTTATATTTTTTAGCTTGTTATATTTGGTACTCATAGGTTTTTGGAGTATTATAAAAAAAGCTTAATTATATTTCAGGATTATACTTGATAAGCCTGACCAGGCGAGTCGATTTAGCTTAATTCGTTTTGTCTTTTAATATAAGCACTTTGATCTCTGGGTTTAAAACAAATAAAGTTATTAAATTTCTAAAAACCTTCTTCTTGTAAGTTCTAGTTTAAGTTGTAGGGGAAAGAGTGTAGTCCTTCTGTCTAGTTGTGTCCGTTCTGTCCGTTAGCCTAAATTCTTTGCTTTCTGATATTCTAAGAGTTAAAACTTTCAAATTTCACCATACTATTCTTAGACCAAGAATTAGTTCAAGTTTTAGGACATTTGGCTTTATACTTCTATTCAGTTTTTTCTGTTTCCGTTGTGTCCGTTAGCATAAACTATAAGAAGTACAACTATCAAATATGTTAAAACCTTATTATACTAAAATCCAGTTAAAGTTTAAGGTGATTAGGTCTTGTCTATCTCTCCCTATTTTTCCTATTTTCCTCCTGTCCGTTGTGTCCATTAGCATAAACTCTTAGATTTCGAAGGGTATAAGAGTTAAAACTATTAAATTTGTACAAAAATAGCTTATTTTAGGATCTAGTTGAAGTTCGAGGGATTAAGCCTTGTCCGTAATGTTTGTTTGTCCGGTGTGTCCGTTAGCACAGACATTGTGATTTTGGATATTATAATAATTAGAGCTCAGAAATAGGGTGATAACTTTCTTTTACTAAATATTACTTATGGCTGTAATGGATTTTATTCGTTTTTCTGTTTGTTCGTTGTGTCCGTTTTGTCCGTTGTGTCCGTTAGCATAAGCATCTCATCTCTAAGACTATAAAATGCATAAAAAATAAATTTAAGTTGGAGGTTTGGTTAACCCCTGAGCAAGTCCTCCTAAGGCTGTCTTTCTTAGTTGTTTTTTTTTTTTATAATTTTTTTGTTTAAATTAATTTTTTTTCTCCTTTCATTTACAAGTGGTAGAGGAAGGAGACATTAGTCGCTTAGCCGCTGTTGCTGTTGCTTGGCAATGCGCGAGATTAAAAATTAGGCAAAAGGGTAGTTTTAGTCCTTGCACACACACACACTCATACAGCGGCACAGGCACACACATCCATTATGTGCTGTGTAATGAAATGAACACACAGCACTCACTCATTCACTCACACACACACACACACTGAGGAGGAGAAATGTATTATAAAATGTGAGTAGTGTATGCTAATGGCAAACGCTCGCGCTTGGCGCTGCCACCACCACCACCACCACCAGCAGCAGCAGCGGCAGCGGCAGCAGCCGGAGCAGCAGCACCACCCCCAATCCTTACCTTCCTCCCCCTCTAAGTACAACTTTCCAGGGGGGTGCCAGGGGGGTGTGCCAAGTAAAAATGGAAAATTTGTTTCTACTTTTTCTGTTTTCCGCTGTCAGCGAGGCGAGGCGAAGGCGGAGGCGGTGGCAGAGCAGAGAAATGCGTGAGGCAAGTACACACACACACACACACACACACAGCAATGATTGTGTCTAATGTATGCAAGTGTAAGTGTAAGTGTGTGTGTGGGGGCCACCCGCCCCCTTCTTATGCCACACGTCGTTTGCAATTTTTCATTTTAATTTTCATTAGCGTTTTTCTCGTTTTTCCTGCGTGCGCGATGTCTGAGTATGTGTGTGGGTGTGTGTGTGTTCGATAGCTGTCTTTTCTCTTTTTTTGTTGCTTTCCATGGCAAAAAAGGGAAAGCCAAGGGAAAGGGACCGGGGAACGGGAAAGGACCTCCCCTCTAGCAGCTCCAAACTCAAAGCTCTCAAGGCCCCCCAAAAAAAAGCAAAGCAAAAAAAGTAAGCCCGAGTTTGGTTTTCATCTTGCTTTAGAGCTTCACCCCGTACCCCCACCCTTGACACACACTCACACACACACGCACACACACCCCCTTCGGGCGCTTCTCCTTTCGGCTTTCTAAAATTCCGCACATGTACTTTGAAATTATGTAATGAGCGTATAAAATGTAAAAATGTTTTGCTGCGCCGCTTAAGTAGTGAGCGGAGACTCCTGAGAGGGCAAGGGGGATCGGCTGGTCCTGACAGCCCTAAGGGGGGGTGGGCAGAGGGGTTGAGGGGGTTACGGGGGTAAAGCGGTAGGAGAGCGGTAGAGCAAATCAAAGCAGCGACAGCGACAGCGACGACGACGCCAGCGAAACTTTGCGCTCGCGTAATTTTTCAATTTGGCAGCGGAAATTGCCTAGGGAGGTGACACACACACACACACACACACCCAACCATGGGTGTATGCTAATGGGGTGAGTGTGTGTGTGTGTGTCTTAACCCTCATGCTGCCAAGAGCTCATGTGGCAGGCTCCACCGCATCCTGCAGGCAACCCTCCTCCGTCACCGCAGCTGATGCTTTTTCTAATAATTAATTTAAAACTTTTTCTTTTAAACTGAGCGGCAGAGAGCCCATCCTTCTCACCCCTACCCCTTAACCTGCCCCTTTCCCTACCCTCTTCCTTGGGGAAAATATTTGGAGCTACTAATTAACATGAGAGAGCAAGCACAGGGGGGGTTAGGACCTCTTCAAAAAGGAAGAAAAACTCTGTACAAGAAAAAGGAAAGTAGTGAGAAGACGCCATTTTTAAGGGACACACTCTTAGGTACACCCACACCCGCACACCCACTCCACACACTCACATATGAGCCAGTCACTAATTGGCCTAAGCGACCTTCCCCCCGCCCTGAGGATTTTCCAACCCTCCCAAACTTTCACCACTAATCAAGAGCTCATTGTGTCCGAAAAGGGATTCCTGGACGGGGGGCGGGCGACCCTTGAACCCTGACTTGTCATAGGCCAGGAGTCAACACTTAACCCCGTCGAGAACCGCTTAACCTCCCCCCACAGGCTGGCGGTCGGTTGTTGTTTTTCCTACGAAAAGTGAGCGATTCGAAAGCGACGAAAAATAATCGTCATTTTATAACCCATTATCAAAGCAGGGATGTGTGTGCGTGTGTGTGACCTCATAACATATCCCAAATGCAAATCAAGTTCCCGAATGGGCCTAACCCCTGACCTAAGCTGACCTTGCATCCCCGAGAGAACAAGATTTCCAACCGACCCATACTCCAACCCTTTTGAAAAGCCCAAAAACCCGTTGCTCATGTGGAAATCTTTTGCCTAAAACACTTAGCGAGAGAGACACGGCCCAGACAGGGACAGGATGGGACAGGCCGGAACAGGCAGGGACACGCAGGAACCCGTCTGACTTGACGTCCCAGTAAGTGATAGCGCTCATGACTGCTCGACTGGTTAACTGGTTGTCGTCCCGTGCTGTCCTGGCGGATGAGCAGGACTAGGAGGAGTGATGGCAGGGGTCAAGGGTGACACAACACACACAGGACACACACGATGCGGGTTAGATTCAAATCCTGATTTTGATTCCGATTCGGTTTTGGTTTCAGTTTCGCATTCGGACGCTTGCCGTTGCTTTTCCCCCATTCATTCATCTCTATTTCCATGTATTTTCACTACTTCTTTCGCCCTTTTCCCGCTGTTTTTTTTATTTGTGTTGTTTGCTTGTCAACAATGTCTGCCAGCTTGTCCTTTGGTCGGTGTCCCCCTCCCCCAAGGACCTTCACATGTGCTTAGTGCGACAAGTTGTCTGCTTTCTCCCTTGCACGCTTTTCATTCGGGGTAGAAAATGATGAAAATTTCCATATTATCGAAGTTGAAAGGAGGGCAGGGAGGTGGGTGGGTGGGTGTGCGGGCAGACAGGAGCTGAGGGGGCAGCAATGTGTGATAATTTGTTGATTTGGGCTCAGGACTTGTTGCATGCCGCCCTTGAGGCGTCGCAATACAATGCCAAAGAGGACGAAGGCGTGACCCAGGATCGAGTGGGTGTTTCTCAGACGGGGGGGGTAGGGTAGGGTGGGGCAGGGGGAGCAGAGGAAGGAAGGAAGGAAGGCAGGCAGGCAGGACCAAGTGGGTAGACGGGGTCCTTGTCTGCATGTGTATTTCGATGCCGGACGTCAAGGACACACGGCACAAGACGGTCGAAAAATACTCGGAATGCTGAGACTACTTCTCGCTCTCTCTTTTTCTCTCTCTTGCTCTGGCTCTTGCTCCTTCTCCTTCTCTCCCTCTATGTTATTTCTCCCTCCCCCTGTGGAGTCCTTCGTCCTTCGCCCTGTCTGTGTGTCTCTCTGTCTGTCTGGCCTTCTGGCTGGCCGTGTCTGGGTGAGTGTGTTAATGTATTCATTGCCTGGCCGCACGCCGGATGCCGGTTGCCGGTTGCCGGTTGCCGGATGCCGGAAGTAGTAGTCAGCAAGCCATAAAAACTTAAGGAGGACACCTCCTCGGCCCTCCCCCTTGCCTGCACACACGCATATGGTGAATCCAAAGCCAAGATGGCAAGTGTGAGTGTGTGTGCTTGGGGTTTGCTTCGGTTTCAGCTTTTTTCTTCCTTTCTTTTATTTTTTTTTTTGGGCAACACATATGCTCCTGGCTGGGTGACAAACACACACAGAGGGAGAGAGACACAGGCAGGAGGCAGGACTCGGCTAGCTAGCTAACAAGGAGTGGGAGCTTCCACTGGCTCGCCGCCGTTTTCTTTTTCTTCTCCTTTTATTTTCATTCTTTTTTTTTCTCTTGGTTTCTGCTTTTTTTTTTTTTTTTTTTTTGGCAGGACCAAGTGAAAGTGAGTCACATGCCAGGACGACAACAACAACGAACAGCAGAAAGGAGGACGTCAACGACTCACTCACTTGCCTGGTCAATTGCCATGTGTGTGTGTGTGTGTGTGCTGGGTGGTGTGAAACGACCTTGGCCTTACTTTCTGCCTTTGTCGTTGTCGTTGTCGTGCGTGTGTTCGTCCTTGGCTCGCCTGCTTCTTGCTTCTTGCTCCCTGCTCCCTGCTCCTTGTCCTGGTAATTTTATGCGGATTATCACTGGCACAAACACACACACACACACACACACACTCGCACACCTTCTGTGGCAGGTGAGAGGCGTGCGTGTGCTTGTCAGACAGGTAGACAGACGGTGGGCGGCAGGTCTGGCTCCCAAGATAGCAGCCGCTGCAAGGTCAAGTCGTATCGAGTCGAGTCTCGGCTCGGTTGCCAGGCAAAAGCAAGCGGGCGCTCGCTCGTGGCTATGAAGAGGAAGCAGGAAGGAGGAGCGGGGGGAGGAGCAGGAGCAGGGGGAGTAGCTGTAGAAGCCGGAAGTTAAAAGTCCACAAAAGTGGGACAACAGCCAGAGCTCTGGGGGGGTCAGGGTGGTGGCGCTGCTGAACATCGACAAACACTTGAGAGCCCAGAGCACGGACAGTCTGGATTTTAATTTCCAGAAGCCACCCACCGTCGCCTCACCCACCCAGTCTCATCCTGTGTTTTCTTCAGCCCCGAGAGCCCTGTCCTGTCCTGTCCTATCCTGTCCTGTCCTGTCCTGACTTGTCCGCATTCGTGTTGGCATTGTCTGTCGGCTTTGGTGGTTATATGTGTGTGTCAGTTACTCCTGATTCTAGATACCCAGCTACCCAGTGCCCCGTGCTCCTGCCTGAAGCTCTCCATTTACCCAGTGCCCCGTGCTCCTGCTCCCAGCTCCCAGCTCTCCTTCTCCCCAACTCTCCTTCTCCCCAACTCTCCTTCTCCCTAGCTCTTCTTCTCCCCATCTCCTTGGCTGTTTGTCGACCAAACTCCTTCGCGGCGGCCACGCAACGTCCTTGAGGCAAAGCCCAGCCCACCACTCGCAGGAGGCCACACAGAGACTGAGGTCCAAGGTGGTGTGGGTGATGTTTGCTTCTTGGGCTTCGTCTCTAGGTCAGGGCAGTGCCACCTGTTGCAAGGCTGTTTGTTGAGAGTGTGCTACCCGAGAGGGAGGTTAAGGAGGCTAGGGAGGAGACAGGAGGAAGAGGCACAGAAGGAGGCCCAAGAAGAGGCCCAAGCAGAGACCCAAGCAGAGACCCCAGTAGAGACCCAAGTAGAGTCACAGGAGCAGCCACAGGAAGAGGCACTGTGCCCAGAAGTCACCACACCTGGCAGAAGCTAATTAATGGCCTCGGCCTAGGCTCCGTTCAATACCTTTGTCAATAACAATTATGCGGATATTTTGAACAATCATGAGTGTGCCGTGAGTGTGCCGTGAGTGTGCCGAGTGTGTGCCGTGTGTGTGTGCCTTGTGTGAAGTGTATTATTGTGTGTTTTGGATATTTTATTGAAAAACTTTGCGAGAACCAAAAAGCGAGAACCGTAGAACATGGAAATGCAATAAACCTGCTTCTCCTCTTAGGTGGTGAGGTGAGGAGGAGTCCTGGGCTGTCCTCCTCTCAGGCTAAACTTTGCACGAAATTACAAGCTCAAATGCGCCGCAGGAGGAGGAGCAATGAATACAAAAAAAAAAAATAAATAAATAAAAAAAGAAAGAAAAAAACAAAAAACTGCATTTAAAAAATGCAAAATGAGAAATGGCAGCAGAGGCAGCGCAGAGCAATGAGAGGCTTTCAAACAATAGCAAAAAACTATCAAAACTGACTTTCTACAATTTACACACACACCCCGCACACACACTCACACACAACAAAGATACAGATACAAAACGAAATGAGTGGAAAAAAATTTATAATTATTTTAATACAAAAGCGCAAAAACAAAAAGGCTACAACAAAAGCAAAATTGCATTAACAATGCAGCGAGCAAGCCCCCACTTGCCACCCACCCTGTAACCTACCCTCCCCCCTCCTTCCTCCCCCACAACCACACTATATCACATACATGTAAGCCACATAGCCCAGCAAATGAGGAGAAATAAGAAAAAAAAAAAGAAAATATAGACAGGAGGAGGAGGAGCAGCAGCAGCAGGAAACAAGGAGCGAAAAAAATGGGAAAAAATAAATACCGCGCCAAATTATATTATAATTATATTTAAAATGCTGCCGACGGAGACGCGCCTGGCCACGCCCCCTTCCTGGCTCTGTCCAGAAAAAAAAAAACGAATTGCTAATAATTTTGTTCGCGAAAAAGGAAAAATATGCACACAACAGCATAGACTTCGGATTTAAGCCATATATGAATATACATAAAATATAAAATAAAAAGTAATATACATGAATACCCTTCTGAGTGCTTTGTGGATTTTCTTTCTTGTTTTTTTTTTTTATCAAGAATATAGTAAAGGAAACATATAAAAAAGGTACAACCTTATAACAATTTTTTTAATGACAATTTGGAATTTGGGTAGCTTTTTAAATGACAAAAACCTGTAATATATCATATATCATTTCAAAACTAAATTTTTAACTTTGACTAATTGATTTGATTGATTGATTTTCATTGGTTGATTGATAATTTTTAGAAATCAAAAACTATGGCATTCAACATGAAAATATCGATAAAAAGACAAATATCTAAATATCATATGGAAACCCCCAAAAAAGTTTACGATATTTGTTAAACGAAAGTTTACGATATTTGTTAAATTAAAGTTTACGATATTTGTTAAATTAAAGTTTACGATATTCGTTAAATTAATATAAAAACATTTTAAATATAGAAACTATAGCATCCAACCTTAAAATATCGATATTATCGATAAATATCTGTCTATCATGTATCATATCAATAAAAATCGTGAACTCTTATATACATCGAAGTTTTAGATATAAAAAAATATGGCAATCTAGGTAAAAATATCAATATTATCGATATTCATTTATATATTCATATATAGTATCAACAAAAGTCGTATACTTTGATATAGCGAAATTTTAGATATTGAATGATATTGTATACAACCTTAATATATCGATATTATCGATAAATGCCCAAAAATTTTTACTAAATATAGTTGTCTGTTTTTTTGCGATGACATATGTCGGATATATTAATTTATAACCCATATTCTATCACTCAATGTAAAAATATCGATTTATATATCGTCTTTTCCATCACATTCGATTCATTTTTAATATTATCATATTTTTAGCTTTTATAGTCTCTAAACTCGAGGTGTTTATACAAATTAACGGACAAACGAACATAAACTCCAAAAAATTGCAGGGCATAAAAGGTGAATTTAATAATAAATATATATTTTTTTTAAATAAGCCAAAGCTGAGACACACACAAGTAGATAAAAACTAAATGAGATTTCCCGCTGAGCCTTCGGGGAGTCTTCTAACTTTCGTGGAGAGCGGAGAGTGTGGTGTGGCTAGAGCAACTAACAAAAAATGCATAATATGCCGCCGCCGGCACAACAACAATGACACAAACACACAGCACAACACAACACAACACAACACAACACAGGACACACAGCACAGGAGCTCCAGGAGCAGGAGGAATATGAGCCAGCGTGTGGACGAGGTCAGGCGAATAAATTTCTGGCGCTTCGGCTACTCGTATCACGTATACGCGATGTGTAACACGGCTGCCGCAGTGCAGCCAAACAAACGTTTAGACGAGAGCGAACCTGTTTGAGCAAGCAGGAACGCAGGGGAAGGGTACTGGAAGGAGCACATATATATACATATTTTTATATATTTGTATATATTATAGTCCTGGCCAAGAGCCAAAACTCTGATGCTAACTATAATTTGCACTCCTGCTCCTGCCGCCGCGGCTGTTTTAATTTCATTTGCATACCCTGCAATCACCGTGTCGGTGAATTACGACCATTTCCCCGGCTTTCCCAGGTTTCCCGGGGTTTTTCCCCCCGGCCTTTACGAAGAGGTATCTGTGGATCGAACCCTCTACCGCCGCCGTCACTCAATACGTGCCGCTTTGTCGGCTTAATTTCGTGCATTTTTCTCGCTTTTTGCTAAAGTAATTTATGTATTTATTATTTTTTACAAGTCGCTCTCCCTATCGCTCCCTATCTACCCATGCAATTCATTTTCGCTCCATTTGTTCTGGTTGCCTTATAGCCCTCTATTCGGGCTTTTTGTGTTTGGTATTTAGACAAAAACCCAATTGCTGCGGCCCTAACTGACTTTGGCATAGACAATATGGCTATATGTATACATATATTGTAGATTCCCTCTATCTGTGTGAATTTGTGCCTCAATTTATTACAAATGCAATTTGTTTCGATTTCCCTTTTGCAGGAGTAACCGGATTTCTGGCCTCGAGGGGAGCTTTCAACCAAGATGAGGTAAGTTTTAAGAGTTTCTTAATATTTCAAATGATAAAAGAGGTAAAACGAATGGGAATTTTAGTTTATTATAATAGGTATAGCTTCAATTTTGAATGAAAACTTGTGAGGAGGGTTTCAGCCTTCGTAAATTCAGAAATAATATAGTTTTTTTCGGACCCGATTAAAAGGGATACAGAAACAACCGTTTAGTTGGTCCTTTGGCCTAATTCGGTCTCCGGAAACCGCTAAGGAGAAAGATGTATCTCTTGACCCACTGAACCCACCTTCAAGATTCTAAACCAACTGCAAAGCAAGAGAGATATATACTCCTATTTATCTTCCTATATATCTTTCTGTATATCTTCCTATACATCCGCCCTTATATCCTTCTATATATCATCAAATCCCTGCTCCAAACTTCCGCATTTGCAACTCCAAAAAATAACGCAAATCGCAATTTCCATCTTCGGTCTCAGGCGTGACATTCCATGCGAATACATCATTTTCATTTAGCGGAAATCTCAACTACAATGTGCTCAATGCCAAAGACACTGGAAGTGACAGGAGCAGTGGAGTAGGACAGGAAGTGGGAGCAGGAGCAGGAGCAAAAGTGGGGGAGAAGTTGGATATATGTATGGGGCCCCCCCAGGAACACCCCTGCCTCCCCGTCTGGCAGTTACCGCACATTGCCAATCTTTTTTATATATGCTCGAGTAATACTTTTGCAAACTTGGCTCCTTCGCGCTTCCTTTGCTGGCTCTGCTCCGCGTGGGCGGGCTGTAAAATTTGTGTCTAAACGCAAAACAAGGCGAAAAAAAAGGAATAAAATAAATATAACTGCGAACCAGGGAGGAGATTCTCGGTGGCTGGGTTTGCTACAGGTAGCAAAATATTTGAATTTATTTGGCATTAGAAATTAAACATGAGAAATATACTTTTTTCTATGCAACTTTTATGATTTTATTTTGTATACTTAATAAATAAGTTCCCAAGGTCTTGTTAAATAAATTTCTTTAAGCTGTAAGCTGAAAGTTTTAGAATATCTCTCAAAAGATCAAAATTATGGTTAAAAAGGAGATCTTCCTAAAAGATGTAATTAAGAAGATTTAACGATGTTACGATTGACTATTTAGTTATTAAATTGGCAGAAAGAAACAAATAAAGATGCGAATACAATACAAGGCTTTCTCTCTTTTCTACTACTCAATGCTCTCTTCAAATTGAACTGAAGAAGAAAACTTTTTCTTGTTCGCTTCCTAATGAAGTGGGACAATAGCTTTTCCGAAATATACTTAAATTCATCGATAAGGGAAAACAAAAAACCGCAGATCTCTTAGACTGTAGGAAAAAAAAGTAAACACTCTCTCTCTGTGTCTCTCTCTCTTTACTCTCTCTGTCTCTCTCTCTCTATTACTCTCTCTGTCTCTCTCTCTCTATTACTCTCTCTGTCTCTCTCTATTACTCTCTCTGTCTCTCTCTCTCTCTATTACTCTCTCTGTCTCTCTTACTCTCTCTCTCTCTCTTTCTTACTCTCTCTCTCTCTCTCTCTCTTTTTTTTCTGTCTATCTCTCTTTTTCTCTCTCCCGCTCTTCCTCTCTTACTCTCTCTCACTCACTCTCTCTCTGTCTCTCTTACTCTCTCTCTCTCTCTCTCTCTCTTTCTCTCTCTCTCTCTCTCAGCAAGCTTTTCAGCAATAAGGTTGAATTTGTCTTAATTAGTAATAGTAGTAATAGTTTTCCTAATTGCTTTTTGCTTTCTATTTAAGCAGGAGATCTTACTAATATTTATTATATTTAATTATTAAGGTTTCAAACTACTTATTCACCCCGATTTCTTTGTGTGTACGTAGTAAGCAGCTCGTAGCTCGTAGCTCGCAGCTCACAGCTCGTAGGTTGTTGCAGGGCTCTGGGACAGCCGCACAACCGTTCAATCAACACCCCATTTGACTAACAACAACAACAACAAGTTGGCTATGAAGGAGAAGGCAAAGGCAAGGACGAGTGGGGCTGAGACGCCGAGGGGTGGCGGCACGCGCACACAGAATGCCAGGAAGAGAGAGAGAGAGAGAGATAGAGAAGGTTGCCCCGCACAAACACTATTCTAACGTTCGCGGAGCTATAAAAATATTTTTTAACATTTCTCGCGCGCGAGTTTTTGGCTCTCTCCGACTGTGGGTCTCTCTTTTACACTGGTTCTGTCTCTATCCTTGTCCTTGCCCTTGCATCCCTTTAGCTTCCCGAAAAAACCCCCCCGAAAACCCCTCGAAAACCCCCCAAAAACTCCCCTAAAACCCCCCCAAGATACCCATTTTTTCCGTAGGAGAAACTGTTAGAGCTGCGAAAGTTTGCGTCTGTTTGTCTTCGAAGCGCGGAGACTTGGCTGGGGTTTTTGGGGTTTCGGGGCTTGGGGTCCTGGCAGCATAATGAGAGGCACCCGTCGCTGGCAACAACAAAAAAAAAATATATAAAAATAATAATAATAATAATAATAATGAAAAGTTTTATGTTTCTGCATAGAAAGAGCGCGGACCGAAAAAATATTGCCCAAAAAAAAGCCAAGACAGGACAGGGCAGGGCAGGACGTGGCAGGAGCTTCATGTATTTGAAACTAAACTGCAAAATAGAAGAAGCTCCGCGGGTTGCGGGGTTTGCGGGGCTTGCGGGCTTAGGACTCGGGCTTCACTGCACATTAACTCGCCTCGTCCTGTTCCGCGTCCTGCCCGCACTCCTTTTCCCCCATCGAAAGAAAGTTGTAACTATGAAAATTTTATAAATTCCGCAGATTTTCTGGCGCTAAGAAAACCGAGCACAGCTAGGAATGGTGAGGGTAGGGGCAGGGGTGAGGGTAGGGGCAGGGGTGAGGGTAGCACTAAGGCTGAGGGTCCTGCACAGGGATTAAAAATGTTTGAAAAAGTTGAGTTTTGGGGTATTAATTGTGATTTGTGTTTAGAAAAGTATTATTTGCGAAGGTATTAGTTAATTGAGAATGCTTAGAGGAAATACTTAAATAAATGTATATTAAAATGAATTCTTTTTTATAATATAAAATAAAATTTGATATATATATATTAGAAAATTTTCTTTTAAAACAAATTAATTTCTGTTTAAAATATATTAATGTTAGCTTTTCACATTCTTATAAAAACTGTGTGAGGAACATTTAAATGAACAGGATTTTATGAAAGATTTAAAAAAAAAATAATAATTATAAAAAACATTCTAATATTTGCATGTACTTATATATAAATGTATATATTTTTTTAAACTTTATCCTAATGATAAGTTTTTTGACCTTACTACAATTTATTTTTTTAAATAATATTCTTGCCAGCGTAGCTACACCCTTGCCAAGTCTTTTAATATACAAAAAACTAATCCTGAAACTATTGTCATATGGTATTTTCCAATAAATCAGGATATTCTATATGAATTTTTTTATAATATATATAATTTAAATATTAATTTATATATATTATATATATATATATTATTCTCTGTGTGAAAAATAGGGTCGGTTTCTGGTCGTTTGGGGCAACGCTGGTAGGTTGTAGGTAGGTTGGGTTCCCTGGGCCCTGTGCCTTTGATAATGCGAGAGCCCTGGCATTTCCAGTTGGAGCAGGAGCTAACCTCCAGCCTCCCAGCCCCTGCTTGCCCCGCCATTCCCCTCATAGTTGGCAAACTTTTGCAGCAAGGATGATGCAGTGGTTGAGGAGATGGGCCACTCGAGAGGCGTTGCTTTGATGGGAGGCGAAGGAGTCGTAATACTTAGCAACAGAATAAGTGGCCGGCGCTCTAAACAGTTTTCAGCCGGGATGAAATATGACTAGTTGGGTGGGGGAAAAGGAGGGGGTTGCAGGAGCAGGAGCAGGAGCAGGGGGTAGCCTCTCAATTAAATCAGTCAAAATTTTCGCACAAATATTGAAAGGCAACGCGGACCGAAGGCTCCTGTCTCCTGTTGCGGTCACAGGCGGTAAGCAAGTAAATTCAAATTTAAATTCAATGAAAGTTAATAAGGATGTCTGCTCCTGTCTGGCCAAGGAGTCGATTGAATTATTTAATAAATTAATGAAGCAAATGAAGTTGTCGGCGCACCGGTCACGCCCACATCCTGATGAAGCAATTAAGAGCTAAGGAGTGTGAAGGGAAGCAGGAGAAAGGAAGGACTCCCCGAGAGTCTCTGCTGCACTTTCTCCTAATCCTTCAAAACAATGACCTAAGTCAGGACCTTCTCCTGCTCCTTGCAGCGATTCCTATTCGGCAATAAAAAATAGGAATAAGAAGTGTAGAGAATCGATCGATAATTTTTAATGTAGTCGTATTTCCTTTTTAAGCACTCCCCCTCGTCCTGCTACCTTTTTCGGCTGTCGCTTTTCCTCTCTCTGTGTCTCTCTCTCACTCTCTCTGTGTCTCTCTCTCTCAACCCCAAAGAAACCCTCCTGCTCCTGGTGCTCCCTTTTTAATATTTACCCAATTCATCAAAAAATAAGTAATTATAAACTTTTCAGTTTTTCTTCTGCCGTCTTGCGTCTATGTGTGCGTTGTGCGGAGCGCGTTTCCCTTTTGCCAAAGCGCTTTTCCTTGCCTTTTCCTTGCCTCCCCCCTGCTCCGCCTCCTGTGCACACACAGCTTCGATGCTTCGATGTCGTCCTCCAGCTCCTGCGCCTCCCACTCCCACTCCCCCTCTTGGCAAAGTAGAAAAAAATTGGAAACAACCCCGAAAAAAGAAAGTTTTTGTTGTATAAGCGAAAAACTAAGCTTCTATTCAAATTCTACGCCATCGAGTGCTTCGTTTTTATTATTCATTCATTCCCGTTTCTCCCTCCCCCCTCCTTCACCCCCTCTCCTTGTATTTTTGGCACAAGCAAAATGAAAGCACAAGGATGAAAAAAAAGAGAAGAGAAGAAAAAAAAAAATACAACGAAAGAAAAAGAATGGGAAAAAAGTAAAAAGATGAAAAATGTAAAGAAAGAGGAAAGTTTCCGATTACAGTGGTGGTTCTCTGAAGACGGGGCGGGGGCCGGGCAGAGCAGCCTGTATTGTAGGCCCAGTACAAAAGCCAAGCACTAGTCGAACCCCCTCGAACCCACCCACCCACTACGCCCCCGCCACTGTCCCGGGTCTCTCGCTCGCACCCGCAGCGTCAGAGGCAGAGGCAGCGCCAGAGGCAGAGGCAGCGTCAGGAGGAGGCGGCGATACACGCGCGTCTTTTGAGCATAAGTAGAATATAAAAATTTTGCGATTATGAATTTGAATAAAAACGATACGAAGCCAACAGCAGCGGCGGCGTCGAGACTCTGCCCGCGTCGCTGTTGGCGCCGCTTGACAATGTAGTTGCTGCTCCCGCTCAGCCTCTGCCTCATCCTCAGCCTCAGCCTCACCCTCACCCTCAGCCTCAGCCTCAGCCTCAGCCTTAGCTCCTTGGGTGGATTAGAAGCCGCCATGGTTGTGGCCAAGAAAAGGGGGCATCAGGTGTAGCAGGTTACTCTCCCCCCCCCGCAGTTGGTGAAGATTTTCAACTTTTATTGTTTTTTTTTTTGCTTATTAACATGTGTACAACATATACATATATGTATATATTATATACCTAGTTAAGACTGCTTTACTTTGCCAATTTTAATAATTAAATAATAAATAAAAACCATAAAGCATGACATATATAACGGAATAATTTGTCCTTGAATGTATTTCATATTGCCAAGAGAAACAAATTTTCTTAGATAATAATAATTATAATAATAATAATAATAATAATAATTTACCATTTATATAGATTAAAAAAGAGAAAGAAAACCTGCACAAAAATTAGTCAATAAAATAATAAAAAAGGAAAAAGACTTATAAAGCTAATTAATTATTTTTCATTTAAAATTCAAATAAAAAAGTATATAACTTTAATGTTAAACAAAAAAAGAAAATAAATTTGAAAAAATTGAAAATCATATCCCGCATAAAAACTCATTAAATAAAAAATAAAACTTAAAAAACCAGTAAGAAAGCCATATAGAAGAGTTGAGTAGATTTTTTTGTCTCTATCCCTATTGGAAAGTTTTTGTTATTATTTTTCAACAAATTTAAATTAAAAAAAATATATATATAAGAAAATATAAATATATATTTTTTTATAAATTTATATATATTTTTTTGATAACAATAAAAAAATATATTTTTTTATATGCATATATGTATGTATATATTTTTATGAATTTTTTAAACATTGTTAACTTTTTTGAAGTTGAAATTACATTTGAATTGAATAAATAATATGAATCCATATTAATGTTACTGTTATAATAATGGTATTCTTTTAGTTGCTCACATCTTTTATTTATATATTTATATTATTTAATCTATATAAGACTTTCTTTAAATATTAATTTAAATAGCAGCCACATCCTGGACTTCTTTTTAAGGTTTAAAAAATGTTAAGAAACTAAGAAGGATTTTTTATTTATTTCGTTAGTAATTTTTGTAAACTTAAACTTTATAGACTCATTTCTGGTAATTGTGTAGGTCAACCCCCTTTATAAGTTGTGCTGCCTACGCCCTTGCAACCTGGGAAGCTGCTGCCTTGGTTGGGTGTTTCGCGGGGGTTTTTCTTTTCGGCGAAATAGTCGCTGCTGTAGTTGTTGGCGCTATTTTTCCCTGATTTCCATTTTTTTTTTTCGGGAACATTACATTTTTCATTTGCCCCTCTGTGCCCCCCTCTCCCCACTCCCCTCGCCCCAATGTTAAATCACAAAAGCAGCATCGACGATCACAGGCGGCAACGGCGTTGCCTCGCTGCCGGCGTCACTGCCTCGGCATAATAATAACACAATCAATAATAAGAGCAAGGGCGTCGCAGGAAGGGGGTTAAGGGGGCTGGGGGAGGGGTTAGGGGGCTCGGGGGGAGAGGGAGAAAAATGTGAAATAGTAGTAAATAGAGGATTGCTGTATTAGAGGCTGGTGCCGCGATGTGTGCGCCACAAAGGGAAAGAAAGGCCGAGAAGGAGGTGGGGCAGGAGCAGGAGGAGCAGCCGGAGGAGGAGGAGCAGCAGGAGGATGAGGGGAGTATCTCCAGGAGGAAAACGAAAACGAAGGACGAAGACAGCGACAAGCGACACGAAGATGGCGGAGTCGTCGACGTTGGCAAATGTTTAAGCTAAGGATTAATATTTTTATTTCTTTTCTTGTCTGTTTTTTTCGCTTTTTAGAATTTTGTACTTACATGCGAGTCCTGCCTGCTCCTCCTTGCCGGCGCTCCTTTCCCCCGCTCCTTTCCCTTTCTATTAAAATAAGGACACGACACACACACACAGTGTGCAGATGTAGCAGAAATCTTTGTAAGCAGTTTTCACTTGAGGAAAATGTTTGGAATTTTCTTTTTTTTTATTTTGGTGGCTCGAACGAAATGATGAATAGAGTTACTCAAATACGAGAAGAAGGATGTCTGCTGCTGTGTCCTGGCTGTGCGTGTGTGTAGTTCAAACATGTTTAAAAATTTCTATAACGTCGCTTTCTTGCTGGCTTTGATAAGTGGTGGAAAATGGAAATGAAAATGGTGGAGAGAGGAGCCAGAGAACCTCTTCTAGTTCTCTCTTTTTTTTTTTTAATATTGTTTGGATTTGACGTCGTCGCTCGAAGGATAAGCAGGAGCTAAGGCTTAGGGGGGTGGGATTGGGGCGCCAGGCTTTTCATTAAAATTTTCCCCTAGTCATTTGACAGTATGAAGGAAAAGCGTGAGGGTGAGGCACAATGATTGATAGCTCCTGGTGGCTCCTCGGGTTTTGTCATTTAGGGATAACTGACAGGGACAGGGCGGAGGGGGAGAGAGCTTCCTGCTCAAGGATATAGTATATAGTAGTACGAATCTTAAACCAATCCCTCCCTCTCTCTCTCTGTGACTCCGATAAGGTTGACTCTGTGCACGAGATACTAAATTTAGCTTTCGGTTTTGTTGTTCGCCTCGTGCAGCGATCACTGAACCGCTGAGAGACCTTATCGGGGGGCGGGCCAAAGCTTGAGGAGATCGGTCGGGGGAGGTCCCCTGATGTGTGTGTGAGAGACAGTTCCAGGGAGTACGGAGAGAAGCGTACTGTGTGTGTGCGAGTGTGTGTGCACTTCTAACACCTCCAGCGGGTCGGCGACTCATAGGTGGGGGAGTCATCGCCCTCGCTGATCATCATCATCATCATCATCATCATCGGTTCACTTCGATTGGGTTTTTAAGGTGTGAATCATTGCCTTTTGGGCCAAGTCAATGCTCTGTGACGGAGCTTCTAAGCGCAGCTGGAGAGGCGATTCCACTAACATCAAGAGAAAGGGGAAGGGAGACAGGAGAAAGAAACAGGGGGAACAGAGTAGGGAGATTGTAGAGAAATGTAGAAAGGAGAAAATAGAAGGTATGACGCATAAAAAAGTATGAAGAAAGGGGCAGGTATAACGTATAAGCAAATAGAAGTAACAGAAAACAGAAAATGTAAAAGGGACAATTTAGAATGTAGAAAAAAGAATGGAAAACGTAGACGATAAAAGATATAATAGAAAAGGAGATGTAAGAACATTTAGAACATAGAAGGAAAAGGAAGAACATGGAGGTGAGAAGGTAGAATATAGAAAGAAATTGCAAGAAGGAAGATGGTAGAGTATAGAAAAATAATGGGAGATAGGAGAAAGGAGGAGGTAAAACGTTTAAAAAAAATGGAAAAGGTAAAACTTATAAAACAAAAATAGAGAATTTACAGCGTGTAAAGAATTAGAAGGAACAGAAACTTGTGAAAGTAGAAGGGAAAACAGAGGAGGTAAAATGTAATAGAAGAATGTAGAACAGAGCAGGCAGAATGAAGGAGGAACAGAATAAAATATAGAAGGAAGAAGAAACAGATAAGAGAGGATGTAGAAAAAGGAACATAGAAATTCCTTAGAAATTAGAAAGAAAGAGGGATAAAAAAGAAGAGGGAAAGAAGAAGGGAGAATTTATAACCCAAAATGTACAACGTAAATAGAATTTTTGGGGGTTACATAGAAGTATGCCGTAGACGAAGGAACAAGTTGAGGGGCAACAAAGAACATAGAAATTCGAAGGAAGAAGGAAGAAGAAAAGATAGAGATAAACGGACATAAAAGGAAGAGGTAGAATGCATAAACTAAAAGGGAAATAGGGAAGAAAAATAGAGAAAGGGGAAAAAATTAAGGCATAAAGAAGTTTGCAAGAAGAGGGAAGAAAGAAGGGAAACTTCAGAACATAGAAAGCAGAAAGCAAGAGGGAGGGCAGAAAAGAAAGGGGTAAAATGAAAGTAGGGGGGAAGGAAGATGTGAGATGGGTGGAGTAAGAGTGCAGAACTTGGAATCTAAAAGGCTGTAGAAAGAGGGGAAACCCATAGAAAGGAGATGGGGGAAGGAGCGAGCGCGGAGAAGATCGCAGAAAGCACACTTCCAGAGAGAGAGTGCAGCTGAAGTGAGAAGTGAGAGCAAGAACGAGAGTCGGCGAGAGCGGAGCTGCTCGGTGAGATCACCATGAGCTCCACCCCCCTCCTCCCCCGTATGTGCATGTGCATATTCACACACGCACACACAGGCACACTATCGCTCTCTGTTTAACTTGTTTGCTATCTTTCTACATCGGCACTCTGTCGCCGTCGCCGTCGCTCCCCCGCCACCGTTGCCTTGGCCCTGATCGCTCGCCTCGAGTCGTTGGTCGGGGGTCAATGACTGCCAAAAAAAGAGCCACAAAAAACACACACAGAATGCGCTGTGTGTTTTTAAAATTTTTGCACAAACTGAATAGTCGCACACACACACACACACACACACACTCCTGAAGGCGTACAAGTGTTGTTCTGGTTCCGAGAGAACCGAAACGGACCGAGCTGAAACGAACCGATCCGAACCGAACCGAACCGAACCTCTCCCCCGATCAGGCCTATGCAGTTGCTTATTTTTTCGTAGGCGTCGTTGTCGCACATATCGTATGATTATATACACACACACACACGTAATGATGTATATATTCCAAAAAACTGCGCATAAAAAAGTTTAGTTTTTGGCCTGCTTCCCTCTTGTCATTTAATACCCGAAATTCTAGTCTAACCGGATACAAGCTTGGCTGCATTATTTTGCATTTGCATTATAGTCTCTTTTATGACTCTTCTTCTGTTTTATTTTAGGGGTCTCACAGATCGCAGGGAGGGTTTATAGAAACATATAGATAGAAAGTTATAGGTGTAACAGTTCATAGTTCTAGCCAACTTATAGCTTCTCATAGAGGTACGCCATGGCGTATACTTGATATTTGAGGCAACCAGGGGGCATTGCTCTTGCTTCCTCAAACAAATCCTTTGGGGTTGCATCCACCGATCTCTGGCCTCGCTTGGCTTCATGCTCCCCCCTCCTCCTCCTCCTCTGGCTCCTGCTCATCGCATGAGTAATTTGCTATTTGATATTTTTTTCGCACAAATTTCAGGTTTCAGAGGAGAAAACATCGTCATCTCTGCGCGAATTTCGGCAACTGCAACTGGTCTCTTTCTTCTCGTTCTCCAAAAAAGAATCTGGCAGAGAAGACGGCGGAGAGACCTTTAGTGCGGCCTTTGTTGTTGTTTTCTGTTTTGGTTTCGGTTTTGGTTTTTCGGTTTTTGGTCCCTCGGTTGTATTATTTTTTATTTTTTATTTTTTGGGCTTTTGTTTGGAATCAACGCCGCCTGTTTGGGTCATTGAACCTGTCGTTCTGTGTGTGCGCTTTGCTTCTTTGCCTAAAAACAAAAAATTGCAGTCTCAATTTGAGGGACTGCGTGAAATTTTTGTTTTTTTTTTCTGCTGGAATTTGAACCCAACCTACCCCCTCCCTAACCCCTGCCTATCGCGATCGCCGGGAAAGAGAGAAACTCACAGAGATTGCAAGCGAGAAATATACACACAAAAGTCCAAGTAGGAAGTGAAATTTCACACAAAATAAAATATATAAAAAACAGGGGAGAGGTACTTAAGTATCTTCAAAGGAAGTCAAAAGTGACTATAAACTTTCCTCATATTTGCTTTCGTTTTTTTGCTGTTTTGCTTAAAAAAATAACAATATAATCAAACTGGAACTTGAAAAACCAAATATCTAAGATTATGGTTAGAAATTCGTTGAATTTGTTAAGGTTTTTCGAGAAATTTATAATGAAAACAATTTTTAATAATTACAAATTTAGTTTAAACCTAATAGAAATTAATCGATGGAAAATTTTAATTATATATTATAGATAAACCACCTAACTATTGATTTATATAATTAAATCAATTGAGTTCAGCTGAAACCCTTAACCAAATACGTAGTTATAGGTTACTAAAACCTAAGCTATTATCATATAAATAAAACAAGTAGTATAAATATATATAAGGTATTATAACATTAATTATACCTTATAAAAGGCATAGCAATTTAACGATTTTTAAAAGAAAAATAATGAAATTTATATAAATTTAAAATATAAATACAAAAATTATGAAATTTTGCAAATTAAAATACTATTATAAATTCTACAAAGCCCTAAACTGCTGTGGTTTTTAACCCTACATCAGCGCTTGGTTAAAAATTAATTCTTACATTTAGACAACAAAAAAAAAAAAAAAAATTAATCATTTAAAGAGAACCAATCGAAATTTTCGGATTTCCTCAAATTATAATAATAAAATAATATATAAATAAAAAAATCTAATAAATTACAAAATTCTACGAATTATAAAATTTGTAAAAATATAAAATTGTTATAATTTATTATATAATAAATCTAATAAATTATGCATTAAGTGTCAAACTTGTGCTTGTTTTTAGATTTGTAATTAACTTTGATACAGAGCAAACTTTGTCTGGCTATAATAATTAAATATTAAAAATTAAAAGTTAAATAATCATAATAATATAAAATAATACTATAGAATAGACCGACTAAACCTTGAGTTAAATGTAAAATACTTCATAATAAGAAAAACAAGGGTTGCTAAAGATATAATTATTAACAATTGATATATTAATAAAATTAGAATAATAATAATATAAATAATAGCAAAAATAATCAAAATATTAATAAGTAAATAATATAGGAATAATAAATAAATTGAATGCTTAGACAAGTTAAAATTGTGGTTTTCATAGGTTTATAAATCCTTGACTGGTTTTAATTTAAAAACAAACCGAAGATGCCATTTCATTATTGTGAAACCGTAGCAGTAATAAATATAATTATACACAAAAATATCAACACATAATAATTTATTATAAATATAATAATAAAATCGTATTTGGACTATCAATGATTTAAGAATTATGTTATATATACTAGTTGTCAGAGGTCTAGGACCTAACCAGATTTAAGGATTCTTTTTATTTGATATTTTTTTAAACTCAATACCAATCCCTTTCCCCCTCTCTCTGCTTGTATTTCATTAACTTTTAGCGCCTAATTAATAAAATAAGCAGCGATTTAGAGCGCTCACCGCACAAAATTGAAATTAAATGTCGGACATTAGTGGTTGCCGCCACCGCCTCTGCCCGTGGAGGAGGAGCTCTCCATGGAGGCCAGGAGGCAAGCAGGGAAGCAGGGAGCTGCACGAGGTGTTGTTGGGCAATTGACTCTTGGACACTTGGGCCTCGAGGGGCCACACACTCCTCCCGTTGGTCCTGCTAGTCCTGGCCACACCAGTTTCATCCTCACAGATTTCCTGCCTGTGTCGCGGTCGCTTTTCTGTTGACTTTGTCTGTGTTTGCATTTTTTGTTGCAATTTTTTTTTATAATGCAACCTGTTCTAAGAGGGGTCTGTAGGGGGTGTAGAGGGTGTAGAGGGTGTGTGAGAGGGTTGTGTGAGGAGTGTGTGTGGGGTTTGTGTGGGGTTTGTGTGGGGTTTGTATGGGGTTTGTGTGGGGTTTGTGTGGGGTTTGTATGGGGGAAGTGTAAGGGTATTGTAAAAGGCAGTTTGAGGTGTGTTTGTGTGGGGCGTATCTATCCCTAGTCTATGGCTGTGTGCCTTTCTATGTCCTGGAGTTGGGGTCCTTTGGGAGGATGCTAGGCGTGTGTGTTAAGCGCCGTTTTAGTTGGTGCCGCTGGTGTTATTTTTTTTTCGTCCTTTTTGTAGGAATAGGCAAAGAGGAGCAGTACGTGGAGTAGGAGCAGGAGCAAGAGCAGAACTAGGAGCCGTAGGAATAGCAGGAGCAGGAGCAGGAGCAGGAGCAGGAGCAGGAGCAGGAGCAGGAGTACGAGTAGGAGTAGGAGTAGGAGTAGGAGTAGGAGTAGGAGTAGGAGCAGGAGTAGAAGTAGGAGTAGGAGTTAGAGTAGGAGTAGGAGCAGGAGCAGGAGTAGGAACAGGAGTAGGAACAGGACTGAAAACAGTAGCGGAAACAGCAACAGGAGCAGGCAGGATATACTGATGTAGCACTAGGACCTGGAGTAGCAAAGGCAGTACTAGTAGCACGACCAGGACCAGGAGCCCTAGCTGCCTGCTTCTATTAGTCCTTTTTTCCCTCACCCTCTTAACCAAAGTGTTGAAAAATGCTAAAGTAAATGTTTTGCTTTCTCCCGGTTATTGTTGTTATAACTTTGTAATTTCTGACGCCAAACTCGGGCGGTTCAAGGGGGGGTTGGAGTGTGTGTATGGAATAGAACCACCTACCTGTAATTGCAAGAGGATGTCCTTGTGCTTGTCCTTGTCCTCGTCCCTGTTCTTGTCCTTGTAAACTGGTTTATTGTTTATATGTGAAAACTGGGCACTGGGCACGCACTTTCAGATCTAAGGTGATGATCTTGGGTTCCTTTTCGGGAGTGTTTTTAGTGGGGGTTTTTACTGGAGGCTTTACTGTAGTTTCTACTGAGGGTTTTTCTGGAGTTTTCCTGGGGTTTTCCAGGGCTTTTATTGGGTTTTTTTTTACCAGGGTTTTAAATGGAGTTTTTCCCGGATTTTAACTTGTTTTTTTTCCAGAATGTTGAAGGAGTTTTTCCTGGAGTTTTATGGGAGTTTTTCCAGGATTTTTATGGGAGTTTTTCCTGGATTTTTAGTAGAGTTTTTCCTGGGCTTCTTACTGGTTTTTAATTTAGGATTTTTCTTAGACTTTTCCTTGATTTAACTTCCTGTAACTTGGTTCTTTTTCTTCTTCACTTTTTCAAAACAAACCAAAAAAAAAAAGAAACTGTTTTTCAGCGGCGCACTTGAACAAAAAAATAGAGTTTTTCTTTGAGATTTTCTTCAAAGGATTCACGTGGATCCTGGCTCCTCCATAACGTTTAGCGACGGATTGTCTGTATTTTAAGCATTATTATTATTATTGCACTAGAGTGTCCTGTTGAGTGTTGTAATCTTCATTCGTTTATAATTTTTATTGAGAGTTTTTGTGTGTGGATCCTTGGCAACTTCACTGGGTGCTTCACTGGTGTGTTGTGGCAAGGCTGTCCTAGTTGGTCGAACGACGCACACGTCCAATCCGATAGCTAACTGATGTTCATCTAAATGGATCCCAACTATACGGAAAATAATGTTGCCCAGAAAATGTGTTTTTTGAGATCAGGCGAGGCGGCGGCGTCGCTGCTGCAGTTGGCAGAGAGCCGACTCCCTGCCTCCCTGTTGCCCTACCCTACCCTGCCTTACCTCCCCCTGCCCCACTCGGATTCTCTGATTCGGATTCGGATTCGGTTTCGCGCGCGGGGGGAGATACAACAAATTTTTGGAGTCCGTCCTCTCTATGTGTAGTAGTTAGCACATAAACACACTCATCCCTCTGCCCCATGCGTGTGCTACCTAAGTGTGTGTGTGGTGTGTGTGTGTGTGTGTCGAGTGTGCGGAGTGTGTTGTGCGTGTGCCTGTCCCTGTGTGTGTGTGTGGGGCAACGGCAAAGTCGCTTCTGAGCCGCTGCACCGCTTGGCCAGCACATAATATGCAGCGGCAGGCAGCAGGCAGCAGGCAGCAGGCGCACTCGTAATGAGCCAACATCATCATCGTCATCAGTGGGGAATCACACACACACACACAGAGCTACCCCTGCTGCTGGAGCTGGTCAAGCGCCTGCTCCTGCCTGCTCCTGCCTGCTCCTGCCTGCTCCTCCGTTGCAACTCTCTGTCTCTGTCGGACGAGCCGGTACTGGTCGCCGAAAAATAAAAATCTGCCCAAAAAACAAAACTGCAAAAATGCACAAAAATCGCTCACAAAAAACACACACCAATACACACACACACACAGCATAAAAAAACAACAAAATATACAAGGCAGAGGCAGCACACACGCACACTCTTGCACACTCTTGCACACTCTCGTCAAATTGGTTAAAAAACAAGCTAAAAAAAACAACAGGCAAAAAATGCAATCGAAACCCTATAAAAATATGTGTGCAGCACCCCCCGAAACACCCTGCACACACACACACACCCCACACACACACACACCCCACACACACTCGCACACACAGATGCGTGGCAAATGAGCGACGCTTTTCGTCCTTTTTCGGCCTACGCTGCCTCGACCACCACGACGTCAGCGTCGACAGAGCAGCGCAATGTGCGTCGAAAAAAAGGAAACAAATAAAAATCATTTAAAATAAAAATCAAAATAAAAACAAAACAAAAAAAAGGAAAACAAAATAAAGCGTCAAAAAAAAAAGAAAAAGAAATCGGCGCGCAGCCTTTTTATATTATATTTCGCTTATATAGAAATAATGCACAAACACCAGTTGCAGTGGCAGCGAGTTGCAGTTGCAGTTGCAGTTGCACTCCATATACACCACACACACACACACACACATGTGCATATAAATATATACATATAAAATATATTTAATCGTGCTAAAAAAAAAGCAAAAAAGAAGAACTAACTGAAATGCATTTTCAAATGGGGAGAAAAAAGTTCAATGCTTATTTATCGTGTGTGTGCGTGTGTGTGCGATGTGCTCTCTTTTTTGCATTTTTTATTATTCCTTTTTGGCTAAAAATCGAACCAACCCCAAGCCCTTTTTTTATGTCCTCCTCCTCCTCTTCCCCCTCCCCTTGGGGTCCTGGCAGTGGGGCAATCGCCGCGATTAAGCCGCGAAGAGCAGAGAAGCCAGCAGAAGGCAAAGGATTAGGCCAGGGCACCTGAGGAGCACCTGAGGAGCACCTGGGGAGCACCTGAGGGGAATAATAAAAGTAATCATAATAATACCAAAGAAGTTAAATAGGAAAATACCTTATAAACTCATATAGTTTACATATTTTAATTAAAAACCTACACGTTTTGAATGTACATGTATCGAAAATATCGCAAACTTTCATGTATCAACATTTTAAATATACAAAAATATTGTTTTTAAGGTTAAAATATTAAGACCAAAGAAAATATAATACAAATATGTTATATTAGTTTATTCGATATGTACTATATATATATATAGGAATATATATTTACAATTTTTTAATGTAAAAAAATATAAGATTTACATTTGAAATTTTATTTAAATATTTTTCTTGTGGAAAAAATCTCTTTTTTTTTTAAATTATATATAGACTGACTTTATATTATATTGATTATTATTATATTTTAAAGTATAAAACGGATTATCGACCTATCGCACATATAGTGCAACGTTAAGTAATTGATTTATATGTAGATTCATATCATTATTATCAAAAGAGTATCCATTATACATATTTTGTTATATGAGAATTTAAAATAATATTTAACAAATTGTTAATTTTTATACCCTTGCAGGGTATTATAATTTTAGTCAGAAGTTTGCAACGCAGTGAAGGAGACATTTCCGACCCTATGAAGTATATATATTCTTGATCAGCATCAACAGCCGAGTCGATCTAGCCATGTTCGTAATTTTCAAAAAAAAAAAAATTATTACTTGTCCAATTGTCAACATATCTTCATATAATTTAAGACCTGGCCATTTTATATTATTCTAGAATTTCGGTTTTAATTTGATCAAAATCGGACAACTATATCATATAACTGCCATAGGAATGTTCGAAAAATATTACGTATACGCAATGTTAAACCGAATTTTTGTATGTATAAATTTCTGTTAGTTTTACTGTTCATTTAATAAAATTTTATTAATTCATAATGATCCAATTGTAAGCTGCAAGGGTATACAAACTTCGGCGTGCCAAAGTTAGCTTTCTTTCTTGTTTGTATTATTTTTAATTTATTTTTTGTATTATTTTAATTTTATTTTTTGTATTATTTTTATTTGTATTTTTTTTTTATTATTACTGTATTTTAATTCAGTTTATACCTATTTCTTAGGGTTACTAACAGAATAAGACTGCTAATATCCTTCAGATTGACATTTCAACAGCCTTTGTGCCAGTGTCCAACTCATTATATTTATTTAGTTAAGGACACACACACGCATCCACACACACACGAGTGGCGCTATGCCTATGACTCCAAAAAAAAACAAAAAAAAATAAAGGAAGCTGAGAGCAGGATAAAAATGCACATAGCATTACGTATACGCACCGCCTGCCCTCGGACAAACGGCATAGCCATAGCCATAGCCATAGCCAGTGCATGTATCATCCTGCCCAGCTGCCAGCTTCCAGATCCCCTCTCTCCTCTCTCCTCACCCCGCTCCCTGCTCCTGCTCCTGCTCCTGCTCCTGCTCCTGCTCCTGCTCCTGCTCCTGCTCCTGCTCCTGCTCCCCGTACATAGGCAAACCTTTCAAATCCCCCCAAAATAAAGCGAGGCGCAGGCTGTGTAGGCCTATCAAAAAGTCGCAGGCAGTCACGCAAAACGAAGCACATAATGGGAGAGTGCCAAAAAAGGCAACAAGAGGGCCAAGCCAGGGGCAGGAGCAGGAGGCAGCAGGACGTGAAAATGTGAAAATGCAGTGCGGGCAAAAAACCAAAACTGCAATCGGGGGGGGGAAAAAAGGAAACCACCTTCCCAGCGAGGCAGCAACAGCAGCCGCCTCGCTCTATCACACGCACTTTTCACGCACAAAAAATACAGGATAAAAAAAAGACAACAAAAAAGGACACACAAAACAAAACAAAACGTTAAAAAAGGACTAAGAGCAACGAAAAATATAAATGCAACGCGCACAAAAAGTAGGCAACACAAAACAAAAACCCAAAGTCCTGCCGATGCACTGACATTGAATGAAGGCTGCACCACCACCCCTCGGCCTGATCCTGCCGCCGCCCCTCCCCCAGCAGCGACGGCGACGTCGACGTCGATGTCGATGTTGGCAATAAAATTAAAAAATAAGTCAATGCAAAAATCGAACGAGCGAGACGCACACGAACGAACGCGTTGCATTCCCCTATATTTTTTTTCTTTTTTTTTTTTTTTGTATGAAATGCATGTCCTGGTGCATCCTGCGAGCTGCATGTCCTGCCTGTGCGTGTGAGCAAAACAACCCCCGAAAAAAGGACATGCCGCTGCGTGCGTGTGCGTGTCCTGGCCAGTCCTGGACCAGTTATGGGCGTTTTTTCGTGCGCCAAAAAAAGGAAGCGAGGAAAAATTCAAATAAAAGTACAAAAAAAGCTAAAAAATTATAAAAATGCAATGCTGCCGCTGCCGCTGCTGCTGCTGCTGCGTTCGAGTGCAGTTGCAACAGTGCAGCGGCAGCAGCAGCAGCCAGAATGCAGCGCAGTTAATGGCAGTAGGCGGGTGTGGTGCGGCAAGGTCGCGGCGCGTGTGGCAGCGGGCCTGAAAAAAATTACAAAAAAAAAGAGAAAAAAAGGGGACAAAACAACCAAAATAAATAAATGCGCGCGCGAGGCAACAAAGTGGAAATTATATAAAAATGCGCTAAAATCCCCACGCACACACACACACACACACAGCTGCAGTTAGGCGTTTGCTATATACACACACACAACACACGCACACTCGCAGGTTGTGCAATTTTTTCGCTGCCTGCTTTCGGGCGCCCTGAGTGTGAGCAGGCCAACCGCTGGGCCAGGGCCAGGGAGAAGGATGTGTGTGGGTGTGTGTGTGGGTGTGTGGGTGTGGGAGGGTGTGTGGGTGTGGGAGGGTGTCCTGGTAATATGTTTGTTTAATAGGCCTAGCCAGAGCGAGGCTGTGTGTGGGTGTGTGGCAATGCATCAATGCAACCAGAGCTCCATAAACTTGAGCTTTGATTGGTAAATCTAGGAAAAATCTAGGAAAATCTAGGAAAAATCTAGGAAAATCTAGGAAAATCTCGTTTTTAGCCACTAGAGTCTTGGAGGGTTAAAGTTGAGGCACCTGTTGATTCTAGATTGAGAAGCTGTTTTGGCTTAGAGGGAATTGTGATTGAGATTGAGGGAATTTTCTTTAGTTAAATAAATTTTCTTCAAACAATATTTTAGATTTTTTTTTATTATTTTAGCTTGTATAAAAAATAAATAAATAATTAAAGAAATATAAACTATACTTTCCTACATTTTTATATATATAAATAAAAAATTAATGTCTGAATACAAATAATAATACAAATTTATAAGATTTTATTAATAAATAATTAAATAAATAAATTAAAAATTATTAAAAATTAAATAAACTTTCTCTCATCTGAATCTGTATAAATTAAAAATAAATGTATGAATAACGTGTGGAAAGAATCAATAATAAAATTTTTTAAGAGTTTATTAATAAGTTATAAAATAATTAAATAAAAATTATTAAAAATTAAATAAACTTTCTCTCATCTGAATCTGTATAAATTAAAAATGAATGTATGAATAACGCGTGGAAAGAATTAATAATACAAATTTATAAGATTTTATTAATAAATAACTATATAAAGAAATTAAAAATTATTAAAAATTATAAAAACTTTCCTACATCGGAATCTTGTGGAAACAAATAATAGTACAAATTTATATGATAATATTTATATATAATATTAATACAGATTTAGTAATATTAGAAATTAGTACTAATAAATTTATATTATCCTGCTTAATTATTAAATTGCTTTATGTACAATGATTTTTAATTTTTTAAAGAGCTCTTTGTTATTTTTTCTTAACTGAAAGGGACTTAATAATCAAATAGGAAATAAGCAAGCTAATGTATTGTTTTAATACCCTTATTTTAGGACTTTAATTAGATTATTATTATTTATTATTTTTGTATTTATTATTATTTAACATATTTATTTGTTTTTTTTTTTTAATATTATAATAACAGCCAAAACAACATTGCATACATACTTTTAATTCGGATAGCTTTTCTGTGCAAGTATTTATAAGATTAACAAATAAGCATAGTACATTTTAAGTTTAAAAAAATATATACTATTTTGTGTGTTAATTTTTTACAATCCTAATGATTTGTGAGCTTTACAATTTTGAAATTTGTCTGTAAAAATTTGTTTTCTCTCCCAGCTGTCACGACTGATCAAGAATATATATCAAATATCTACCTAAAATTAGTAAGCTCTTTTACAAGTTTTTAAAATTATATTTCAACAAATGTTGTATGCATATTGGATTAAAAGGAATTAACTTCGATTTAAAATTTTTTAACACCGATTTTTAAATGCAACAATATATTTAATATTGATTATAAATATTACATCAATTTTGATTAATCAAAAATTATATTATATTGATTACAAATGGTTTTAGAAAATTATATAAATTTGTTTAATCTATTTCGGCCTTTCGCTCTACCATTCCTTTTTTGTTTATTAGTTAAATAAAGCAAAAAGAATGAATTAATCAAATATCCAGAGAAGTTAATTATCCTTAAACGAATCAGAGCTAGCCCAGGAACTTGCATTGATCCTTCCTACGTTTGACTAACTTGCATATAGTCTATATTTGCTTTATTTTATAGACAGGACATTCAAAGGACCTGCATTCCTTTCATTTCCCTTATGCTTTCGCTTCCTTTTGGGGGTTTTGTTTGTCATTCAATTGTCGTTGGGTTGTAGTATCCCGGAAAAATCCTTCTCCTGCCCCGCCCCCTGCAGAGGTGGAGGCCATTGTGCGCTCGGACATATTGGTTGTCCCTCCTGCGGAGGAGCCTCGAAGGGATCGAGATCGAGAGAGGCATTGTGTGAGGCAAGGCTGGATCCGGCTGATTCTTTGTTGTTGGCAACCAATTTCGCGGCTATTCTGGAAGAGTCGAGAAAGTGCAGCGGCAGGCACAGCCTCCTTCTCCCAGGACATGCAGTTCTCCCAGCTACCAGGACTGTCCAAATTGCCGTTAGCGGCAGGAAAATTGCGTGAAAAACATTTTTTTGTATGCACGAAAAAAAACACAAATATATATATATATACATATATATTTTTATGTATGTATGTATATATATCAGTCAGCAGGAAGAAGGTTGGGGAGAAGGTCCTGTGTGTGTCCAGTATGTCTATGTTATGTACGTGCACGTTTGGGCTCCCCGAAAAATATCGCATTAACATCAGCGACATGCTCTGCTCACCCTCAGCTCCCACTCTCCTTCCGAGTAATACATAATGTACAAAAAAGGACAACAAAATTGACAAAAGTTTAATAATAATGATGCAACAAAAAAAAAAGTAGATAAAAAGTAGAAAAAAGTGTAAAAAAAAGTTGAAAAATCACCAAAACTCTCCTCGCGGTGTCCTGTGCACACGCATGAAAATAAAATGCAGGGGCTGGCCCAGGATATGCCGGATACAGTGTCCACCATAAGGCCAATGCATTTTTGTTAATCACGCACACACAGGCACGGACATGCACACACATGCACAGCTATACACACCCTCACACACACACACACACGTGGCATTTATTTGGTTCATTTTTCCTCTTTTTTTGCGTTTCGCATTCTCGCCTTCGTTTGTTTTGCTCGTTTTCTCCACTGACATCGTTTCTTTTTTGTTTTTTTGTTGTTTTGTTTTGTTTTCACTTTTCTTTTTTTTTTCCGTTTTGTTTTGTTTTCTGTATGCGCGCTGCACTGGGCGTTGGGCGGTGGGCGGTCGGTGGGTGGGTGGCTTTCTGTACAAATTACACATACGCCGCGTGGTACATGATGCATCAATACATGCCAGGCCGTGCGTATTATGAAAATGACATACGATGGGTGGGAGAGAGAGAGAGAGGCAGAGGGAGGGGGAGAAAGAAAGAGATAGAGGTACTAAGAGAGAGAGAGAGAGGGAAGAGAGAGAGAAGGAAGCCACCGGGGCAGTGCGTAAGTTGGCTAGCCGAAGCCTGGCTCCACCCCCAGTCCTGGCCAGGATGCGGCCGTGTGTGCGCATTTGATTTTGGGAATTAGCAGGTAAGAGAGCAGGGGCAGAGGGGGTAAGCCAGAAGCAGGAAGCAGGAGCGGGAGCAGGCATAGGAACAGGACCAAAGGCTTTCCAATAACTCTGCCCAAGTCTCCGGCGAGGGGTATTTATCTATACTTTTGGATTATATTAACGTTAACAGGCGCCACAGCAATTTGCCTAACCATGAATTCAGATTTTCTTTTGGGGTGCAGTTTTTGTTCATTTTTTCCCGTTTTGTTTTTATTTTTATTTTTGAACAATAAATTGTTATGCCTACGAGAGTGAGAGAGAGTGCGAGGTTATTTATTTTGATTTTTGTGCAACTTTTTGTGCAATTTCCAAACCAATATGTATATATATATATATTTATAAGCTTATATTGTCTGAATGCACACACAACACCACACACAAACACACACACACACACACACTCTGGCAGCATAGCAAAAAGGCAGCCATTTTTAAAATGTTAAAAATATAATGTAACGCCGCTGCGTGTCGTCCTTTTTTCGGTGGAATCAGGATCATAGTGGTGGGGGGAGGGCGGAGTAGGTGGGTGTGTGGGGCCACGCCCCCTGCTCTCTGCTATCGCCTTTTTTGTGGTTGCATGCAATTTTTCCTTTGCTTCCTTTTTTGTGTATATTTTTTTTTTGTGTACCCTGTTGTATGTGTTTTTTTTTTTTTTTAATGATTTTCCTCCTTTTTTTTGTTTAATGTTTACCCGGGCTCTTAATGAAAAATGCTATACAGAAGAGGAGTGAAAAAAATTAGCATAAACGATTTTAATTGATTCCGTTAGAGGCAGGTGAAATGCAATTGCCACTGGACGTGGACGTGGACGTGGACATGGACATGGACATGGACATGCCTGGCTTGCTGTATGGCCAAACCCATCCTGAACTCAATTCCCGATCCTCTTTAGCTGGGAAAAAGAGAAATCGTTGTCTCACAACATCTCACAATATTTTTTTTGGCACACACACAAAAAAAAGAAAGAAAGAAGAGTCAAAGCCCAAATCTGCAAAGAAACTTGCACAAAAACTTTCTACTGGGCAGAAGTTACCTTTCTTCCCTGCTCTTACAGCACCTCTACCTTTCTTTCTACCTCCTCAGCCCTCTTTCCACCTTCCTTCCCACCTTCCTTAACCCTTCTTCCACATTTTTTCCCCGCTCCCCCTCCTCCTTAGCCACCGAGAGGAATGCTACCCATCGATCTTACATGATTTAAGGGCCCCCATGCCAAGGCTTTAGCCATAGAAAGCTGTGCGCAAATTGGCCAAACAAGATCCAACAACCAACGGCCAAAAACCAACAACCAAGAGTTGCAATGCCCGAAAAAAAATAAAAAAACGAAGCCAAAGAAAGGAATATACATGTGGATATATATGCACAATATATACAATATATCTGAAGGGAAAACCAGTTTGTGTGTGTGCCAAAAAACAAAATTGCAAACTCACAAATCTTCTTTACCGAACGAGTTTGTGTCTTCTTGTGTTTTTCACAGTCTCGTGTTTTTATTTTGCGTAATTTTTGTGTAATTTTTGGTGCCACACTCAAGAGCACAAATACAGCAGAAGCGGCCAGAGCACCAAGCACGAAGCACAAAGCACAAAGCACAAGCGCAAAGGCGCTCGTCGCTGCACACACATGTGTTTGTAGTTTGTCTGTCCGTCCTGCGGATATTTCGGCAAATGACTTCACTTTAATCGCTCTCTCCCTCTTTCTCGCTCTATCTGGCTATCTCCTTCTCTCTATCTGGCTTTAGAGGAGCACTTATAATTTCAAAAAAGCAAAAAAACCAACAAAAAAAGCACAAAAAAAGCACGAACGCCTTGCGCTTGGCCGAGGTTAACGGCTTCAATGCAACTTTTTTGAGGTTTCTCAACGCATATACTACATATACTGCACATATATATATATATCTATGTATGAGTTTATATATATATCACGTTCACTGAACGATCAGCGACCTAGCGAGGGCAGCACACAAAATTTAGGAAGTAGCCCCCGAAAAATCAACCCGAAAGAGGGAGAGGGAGAAGGAGAGAGGCCGAAATGTGGACTTTTGCTGTGTGCGTGTGGGAACATGCACATTTCAAACTATGGCAAGTGTGAGGGAGAGAGAGGGAGAGGGAGGGAGAGGGAGAGAGGGGGCAAGAGAGAGAGAGAGAGAGGGAGAGAGATCTTTTTCGAGAGAGACAAGGACAGTCTGCCGACGAACGATCGCCGTCAAGCTCCGCTCGTTCTCTGTTTTGCCCTTCGTCACTCTTCGGCTGAGTAAATTTGCCAAAAAAAAAAGAAAAAAAAAAATTAATGATAAAAAAAAACTTTTGCCAAAAAATGTGCTTGCTCTCCTGCTCTGACTCACTGAGTCGTCCCTCGGCATTGGAGTCGCCTTTAGCCCCTCTTTCTGCTTCCCTGGAAGTCTTTGTCGTTTGCATTACATAGATCGCTCTGCCTGTGCCTCTTCTCCTGCCTCTTCTCCTGACTCTTCCGCTGACTCTTTCCTTGCCTCGTCTTCTCCTGACTCTTCCCTTGCCTCTTCTCCTGACTTTCCCCTTACCCTTCCGCTGACTCTTCCCTTGCCTCTTCTGCTGACAATTCCCCTGACTCTTCCCTTGCCTCGTCTCCTCCTGACTCTTCTCCTGACTCTTCCCCTGACTCTTTCCCTGACTCTTCCCCTGACTCTTTCCCTGACTCTTCTCCTGACTCTGCTCCCTTGGCTTCACCAGCCCCATCACCCCCTTTGACCAGGCTGAGATCGCTTTACTTGGAGCTGCTTTGAAGTTTGAAGGCCCTAGCTGGGACTGTACAAATGCAAGAGAAGCCTCTGGTTTTCGGAGGCTCTCTGATTCACACACACACACACACACACACACAAACTCTCCTTTTTGGGGCTGTGATCCGAAGATTTCCAGGCTAAATTATGGCCTCACCGGGAATGGGATCAACGCACTCGGGCTCATCCTACTCCTAACGCAGAGAACGCTGCCTCGTTCTCAAAGACGAGATATCTTTGGGAAAACAACTTGTTTCCATATTCATTATCAATCACGCTTCTGGTTAACCGCCAATTTAGAAAGCACTTGCAGGCAGTAAAAGCCCCTCTCCGAAAACCCCTAGCTCTAGGGCGGGGGATTATGTTATGTATTAAATGATTCGTCACAGCCCAGAGTGGGGAAGGGGAGGTGGGGAAACCGTAAAATAAACAAGCAACAAATGGTGGCAAAAACTACCAGCAAAAGCGAACCAACCAGCCATTCCTGCTATCCCGCAGCTATTCATTCCCCCTCCCAGACCATTACCCGGGAGTTCAAAGTTCAAAAAGGCTTAAATGCCACAAAATCAACACCATCTCAACACACACTCGCACTCGCACTCGCACACATGTGTGAGTGTGCCTAATAGAGCAGGCAGGGATTGGGCGGGCCTGGGGTTGGACTGGGCTTAGAAGTGCCGCCGAGAGGCAAAACCACTTGAGTACGCCTATAAAATGGCTGTGAAATTTTCACACTAAAAACTTTCGCCTCGGAAAAGCCGCACAGAAAATCCAGAACCCAGAACCCAGAACCCAAACCCAGAACCCAAACTCGAACTCGTACCCAAAAACCCTCACCATAACCGGGACAAGTTTAAGTCAAGTTAATGATGATGAAGTTGTTGATATGTTGTGCGTGTCCCGGCGTGTGTCCCATGTCCTGTGTGCGTGTGTGCAAATGAGCTAGAATTTTAGGGCAGAAAATTCATCATAAAATCACTTAAAACGGCATTAGCAACCCCTCCTCAACTGGGACAGGGGATGGGGACTGGGACACACATGATCTCGGAACCCCGGTAATTGCGTGTCAAAACTTGTGTAACCTCTGACCCCCCGACTCGGGCCAGCAACCCTTCCTCCCGCCTGACTTGGTGTCCTGTCCCATTTGCCGTCTAATCCTTTGATGGCCCTAATCGCTGCCCGTCCGTCCATCCTCCTGTCTATCTATCCTGCTCACACACACGCACACGCACACGCACGCATATCATGCTAATTTGCGGACAGCCGCCTTCGTTTGACTTGGCTTCCGGTTCTTGTTGGGTTAACGGCAACCGGACACCCCATAAAAACTTGGCCCGAGCCCAGGGTCTGACCTTATGCTTATGCTCACTCATGTGGCTGTGGCAAACGGAGGATATAAAGGATGGAAGGCGGCGCTAAAGTGGCATAAAAGTGTTGAAATCATTTTAGGGTTAATTTCCGCCTCCTTGTGGGACACTAGATGAAGGCAGAGGGCGTGAGCGGAGGGGGGAGAGTGAGTGAGAGAGACCTAGTCCTGGAGGAGACTATTGCTAATTAATTCACACGATACCTGGGAGATGTTTTTGGAGGAAAGGGAGCAGGAAAAGGAGTGGGAGGGGGAAAAGGAGTAGGAACAGAAATTAGAATAGGAATAGGAGTAGGAATTGGGTAAAAGGAGTAGAAATAGTAGTAGGAGTAGGAGCAGAAATAAGGAAAAGAATTAGGATTAGGAGTAAAATTAGGGAGAAAGAAGTAGGAGTAGGAATTAGAGCAAGCGTAAGGCTAACGTGTAAGGAGTAGGAATAGTAGTAGGAGTAGGAATTAGAGCAAGCGTATGGCTAAGGTGTAAGGAGTAGGAATAGTAGTAGGAGTAGGAACAGAAATAAGGAAAAGGAGTAGGATTAGGAGTAGGAGTAGGAATTAGAGTAGATTAAGGAGTAGGAAAAGGATTCAGAAGAAAGAAGAATTGGGAATAGAAGTAGCAATATAAGTTGGAGTAGGCGTAGGAGTACGGATGAAATTAAGGAGCGTGAAAAGCAGTAGAAGAAGGAGAAATACTAGAAAAAGGAGCAAGAGTAGACGTAAGAGTAGGACTAGGAAAAGGAAAAGGAATAGGAGTAGAGATAGGAGTGGAGGCAGGAATAGTTGTAGGAATATATGTAGAAAAAGTAGTAGGAATAGTAGTAGGAATAGTAGTAGGAATAGTAGTAGGAATAGTAGTAGGAATAGTAGTAGGAAAAGTAGTAGGAATAGAACTAGAAGTAGGACTGGAAGTAAGGCGTGAGGAGTAGTTGAAGGAGTAGGAGTAAGAAGTAAGAAGTAAGGAGTAAGGAGTAAGGAATAGTAGTAGAAATAGTAGTAGGAATTGGACTAGAAGTAGGACTGGAAGTAAGGAGTAGGAATAGGAGTAGCAGTAGCAGTTGGGGTAGAAGTAGGAGTTGGAGAAGGAGTTAGGAGTAAGGATTGGGAGTAAGGAGTCGGAGTAAGGAGTAGAATTAAAAGTATGGAGTTAGGGGAAGTAGGAGTAGATGAAGGAGTAGAATTAGGAGTGGAAGTAGGAGTAGGAGTTGGAATAATAGTAGTGGGAGTAAAAGCAGGAACCACACTGGTCAGGCGGAAAAAAGTTGCCCGCAGCACGCGCCAACGTCCTTGGGAGTCTCTAGGACACCCTTAGCCCTCCCATTGCGGAAGTTCCATTCCCCCTGAAAGTCCCACTCCCCCAGGAAATCCCTTTCCCCCCCCGACACCACCACAAGCTAAACACATTTGTGGGTCAGTCAATCGAGGACGTGCCTGGTGTGTGTGTGTGCCGAGAAATCCGAGAGTTTCACTCTTGAATTTCTAATAAATTCATAGGGCTGTCTTCTGGGGAAAGCCCTTTTCCCGTGGAGTGTGTGGAGTGTGGGGAGTGTGTGTGTGTGTGCGGTTTGGCTTCTCCCTGCTCCCCCCGATGATGTGTGTAATTTCCAATTATGACTTCCTTTGACGTGGTCGCTCCTCCTTGGCTTAGACTTATTTAATAAACTCGGCAAATGGTCTCTGGTCTGTGTTATTGCTTAATTTGAATGCCCGCAGGCTCGGGGTCAAGTCCTTGGCTTGCCGAGAGGCGGAAGTGGCCAAAGGCCCGAGACCAAGGGTTGTCCTTCTTGTCCCTGTGCGTCTCGGTTAATCCCCAGATTTCTGGGCCTGTGCCCTGACCTGCCGTGGAGCGTGCGTGTGTGCGTGAGGGTGTCGCCTTCGCATAATTTGTAGGTCATGCATATTTGGCATGTTTGACATGTTTTCTTGGTGTTTTACATGATAAACACTTGAGGGTCCTTTGGACCGGCCCAGTGTGTGTGTGTGTGTGCTTGTGTGTGCTTTGGGAGCTATTTTCCCAGTCAATTGTCCGGGGGAAGAACTTAATTTCATTTTCAAGTGGGAAAACTTGTAAATCCTTCTCCCTATCCCTGAGCATCCTCTTTTGGGGGAAACTGGCCCCCAAACTGGGGACTTTAATCAAATGCCAGTGGCCCGAAACCGGGAAACCGGTTTTTAAATCACACACAAGGAAAGCGTACGAAAGCCTTGGCGAAACTTCAACTCAATTCAACTCAACTCGAAACGAGTTTTGTTAGTTCCGCGTCCAACCTGGCCACGTTGCTGGCAGGCCTCGGAGGAGAGGACTCGCCGCTCGCAGCTCTCCTTCTATGTAGGTCGCTGCAACACAATCGTGGCTCCTTGGCGCTGGACTGGTTTTCTTTTTGCTGGCTAATGCATTGCCTTTTCAAATTCATCCCCGACTACACTTTCGACCTCGCGCTGCAGTGGCCGGGCAAACGGGTTTTTCATTGGGACAGGAGGCACGGGACAGGAGGCAGGAGATAGGGGACAGGGAACAGGGAACAGGGAACAGGGAACAGGGATTTTTCGTGGCGATTAACTCATCAGAGAGGCGCAGGCTCTGACCCGGCCTGACCTGACCGATAGCAGGGACAATAAATCAAGGCGGCGGCGCTTAATCGCAGGACTTGACGAGGAGGCGGCGCAACAGGACAGGACAGGACACTATCCGGGCTAGCCAAGGGGACATCTTGAGGCTGCCGGCTGCCACACACGCTCCACACTCACACACACACACACACGATTGCCCAGCCAGGACACGCGCCCACACACACACACACATGTCTGGTTGCCAGGATTACAGCCCAGACGGGAGCAGGAGCTGGGGCAGGAGCTGGGGGTGACGCCTCGACTGCTGTCATGACAGCGCTTAGCCTTAGCCCAGCACTCAAGGTCACTGGGTATGGTCCCGGCAAAAAAGGACACCCTCGCAAGCACACACACACACACACGCAGGCACGATTGCAACCTGTTGAGAGCCGAGAAAGCAGAGAAAGCTAAGCGCGAGAAAATCCTTCTGGCAGAGACACAGCAGCAGCAGCAGGAGCAGGAGCAGGAGCAGGAGCAGGAGGAGCAGGGAAGAAGAATAGAAGGAAAAAGAAAAGCAGCACAGCCTTGGGGAGTGTGGGGTGTGGGGTGTGGAGAGCCAGCAGCATCCCACCCTAATCTACGGTCAGCGGCGGGGCAGGACTCTAGTCAGGACTACAGGTGGTTATCCGCCAGGGTGTGTGTGTGTTGCGGAGTGTGTGAGTGTCAGCTGTTGGTGTAATTAGAACTGCACAGAAAATAAAAAATAGGTCAAGACAATATGGATATTATAAAGATATTGTACTAAAATATTGTACTAATAATATAGGTATTATATCATTTTACACAATACCTATATAATTATTATCTATAGTTTCATTAACTATATAATATATAAAATATCTTTGATACATAAGGACTTTATGGATAGATATTATCTAAATATAGATAGTTAACATTTTTGATAATATACTCCATTTAACATTTTTTTAATTAAATATATGTATATATTTCGATATTCATTGAGCATATCAGGAATACAAATTTCAAAATATATGTTTTCATAAGCTATTTGGCCAGAAGCTCTCAAGGATCAAGGCTCCAAATCATCACATAGTTATCCATAATTATAATTGTAAAAATCATTAATTAGAAATTGTCTAAACTTTATTAATTTCAGTTTGAAAAACTTTCCCGTATTAGTTCTTCTTTGGTTCATAAATCTTCATCTATTATTTATTTTGTTCTTATAGATTCGTATTTATTTTCGAGTGCTTGTTTTTTGTTTTGTTTTTAATTTTATATTATTTTCAATTATTCAAGATTTTAATGGGATTTTAATCGGAATATATGTATGTACATTACTCTTGGAAATAATTCGTTATTCGGCCATCAAATGAAACCAAGAATTAAATTCGGTGTATTTTGGAAATTACAAAATGTATATAAATATATAACATTTTTGTGAAAAAATTAAATGAAATTCATTAATAAAATCAAATGAAAATGCGAGAAATTAATATACATATCAATAAAGAAACGGTTTTAATGTTAATTTGTATTTCTTTAATACATCTGAAGAATAAATTTCAATAATTAAAATTTATATATGTAAAGCTAACAAATAGTTATAAACTAAGAGCTAACTTAAGGTTAAGAGCCTTAGTAGCTAGGACCTTCGGCTCGATTTTCTACTATATAATTTTGAAAAAAAAAAAATAGTAAAAATATTTTAGTTTAATTTTTAATATTTTACTTTAAATGCATTCAGATTTTAAGTTTAAACTGAAAAATATCTGACATTTTATAATTATATTTCGTTACAAAGAAATTAAGAAAAGAGTAGCTTAAATATGACTATTTTGGGACTTATAATCGATATTTATCGATCTTTTGTATTAAATATATTTTCCTGACAAATCAAAGTTAACAAAAATCATAATTAAATCAAGAAAGGATTTCTTTTTGTAATATATTTATTTACTCCTTATAAATTAATAATCATAATTGCATAATTGTTAGAAATATTTTATAATATTTTATACTAAAATGTCTGATTAACCAATATGTATTTTAGATACTTTAACATCTTGTTACAATCGAAATGGAGTATTTCTCTCCGTGTGCGTCTCTCTAGTTGTTGGGCCTAGTCTTGGTCCTGGTTTTGGTCCTGGTCTTAACTTTGGTTCTTGGGTTACCTGCCTTCCTGGAACGACGTCTGCCGTCCGTCAGTCCGTCCGTCCGTCAGTCAGTCAGTCAGAGAGCCGGGGTCCAGCTCAAGGTCGCCTGCTGCCACCCACGTCCCGATTCCTGGCCTGTTTGCGTGTTACCTTGAAACCGAAGCGTTGCCTTGCTGCTTTTCTTCCCTTGGTTTTTCTTTCTTTCCTTTCTTGTATTTTATTTTCCTTTTTGGATTGTATTTTCCTTTTGGATTGTATTTTCCTCATATTTTTTTTGGCAAAGAAAGAAATGTATCAGTTGCCGCACTCTGGCATGCTTTTTTCTAGCGCCGCACTCCTTGATGAGCACCGAATTTCCACCCGTTTTAACCTCCCCACAGAAAAGGAAAAGCCGAGCTGCAAAAAAAAAGGAAAGATGGAAAGAAAAACCTGAAAAACCTGACGGCGCTGTTGGCGTCGTTGTTGAGCTGAAGGAAAAACGATGGAACGGCGGAACGAGAGTGAAAGTCGTCCTGGCCACATGGGGAAATGCGGGAGGGCGGGGACAGGGACCGAAGCCTTACGCACTACACCCGCACACTCGCACACACACCCACACACACACACAGCGCCTACGCTGAAGTCGACGCTGACAGCGAGGCTGCGCCGATTTACCAATACCAATAAAGGATGAGGATGGAGACGAGGGATGCAGGACGAGAGGCTGCCTTCGCCTTTGCCATTTTTTTATTCACTTTTCCTCTGCCTGGTGTTTTTTTCGCCGCTCTGCCACTGCTCTGCCACTGTTTATTTTGGTCGCAGGACCTGCTCCTGCTCCTGCTCCTGCTGGGAGTAATTTTTCTTATTTTCATGCGCTCCTTCGTCTTCGGCAGGCACAAAAGCGAACTTTTTCTTTTCCCAACTTTTTCTCTCTATTTTTTTCGGTGTCCCCTCCTTACCCTTGTTGCCCTATCTGCTCTTGAGAAATAGTTGGGTCAGGATCTTGGGAGGAGTAGCTGGAGAAGGTACATTTATTTTTCCTTAAGGTTTTCCTTGATTTTCTTGGTTTTTTTTCGCTTACAAAGCTTCTAGTCAAGAGCTTTTCTCGATTCGTGGTGTGCGTCTTGGCTGCGCTTTCGCGATCAGTAGTGGAGCTGCAAACCAAAGACTGGAGACTTCTTAATTAGCAAAATAGAGGATTCTTTTCTAAGCTGAGTAAATTGTTCCTTAAGCTGAATGGCAGTCTGACATGCACTGCAAAATGTAGTAAAATCTTGTCAAATTCCTGTTTAGAAATTCAACTTGATGCGGTTTTTAGCTTCTCTTGCAACGATCACTAGTAAAGCCACAAACCATACTTTACATAAAGCAACGCTTTGAAATGCACTGTATGCGAGTCGTTTCATGATTACTATTGGAAACTGATTCCAATGTGGAGAATATTGAATGCTCTTCCCGCTGAATTTCAGTTTAAAATGCATTAGTTTCAACGATCAAAAGGAAAGCCCTTTTTTTTAAGTTAAATAAGTCATTATAAGGCACTGGGTATGAGACAATACTAATTAGTAAAGATCTACAGTGTTGAGTTTTCCGTAATGTTTAACAGTTTAAAAAGCACTGGTTGCACGTCTGGACTTGGCTCTTTCGATCTAAAGCTTAGCCTCAAACCTTTTTATTTACATGAAATGATTTTTGAGGCACTGAATATGAGTCTCCTGATTACTAGAGTAGAACCACACGCCTTGTAGACTCGTTCTACAATGATTCCAAAGCTAATTAACAGTCTAAAAAGCACTGGTTGCAAGTCTAGGCTTAAAATTACAGTAAAATTAAATGTCTCCACTTGAAGACTCTTCGAAGTAAATTGGTTGTGTGTCCCGACTAGGCTCTCCAAGATCGCAAACTGTAGTAAAGATATAATTTTAAACCTCAAACTGTAGAAAAGATATAATTTTAAACCTCGAACCGTAGTTAAGATTTATTTTTAAGCCACAAACTGCAGTATCTTCACTATTTTAAGACTTTTTTAGGGCTCCAAGACCCCAAGTCTAGTCTTACATCTCTAAATCTCCAATGATTGTGAAGACTTTTCCTCAATAACTCTCCCCCTGCTGAACAACAGTTTAGAAAGCATTGGTTGCAAGTCTAGACTAAATTCCCACGATCGCTAGTGGGGCCTCGAACCCCGAGTAGAACAAAAACAAAATTAAATCAAAAATAAAACTTCAAAAATATGAATGAAAGTGTGGCTTCTCCCCCTCTTTCTCTGACTGGCTGCGTCACGAACTGAATGAGCATTCCCCCGCCTAGAATCTATCGCACGTGCCTGGGTGAATATTTTAGCAAATTCCAGATCTTCGCTAGACTTGGATGCATCTCTGAAGATCTCTGTGTCTGTCTCTCTCTCTTCTCTAAACCTCTTTCTATCTCTGTTTCCCTATGCTTCTTTCGTGTTTATCTTTAAGCCCATGGCGACGTGTTCGAATCCAAAGAATTCTTGGCAGACACCAACGGCGGCTTGCTCAAGAGCTTGTCCGACATGGATGACATGGTGATAGCTAAGCTAGGTGGCTCCAGCTTTTTGCCAAGTTTCTATATTCCCTGATTGATTATCACGTAGAGAACGGGTGCGGTCCGGATCCAGTCCGGCTGATAGGAAGCTCAGTGGAACTCACAGTCCAGCTGATTGGAGTCGCTATCAGGGGCTTACGGATGGTGCAATATCAGCTATACTTCCATTACCGGAAGAGCAAAGAGTCCAAATCGCTTGCAGAAAACCTTAAGAACTGAGTAAAAATCATGTCCGAAGTAGGGTTTAAAATACAGGGGAATATCTTTGTAATCAATATCTTAAATTTATATAGTTTGTAAGTTATAATCGATGGTGTTTAACAACTCGAGAACAGGTTAAAGGTGATTATTAAACATTGATTAGAAAAAGCAACAAAAATACCTTAAGTCTACATTCCTTGTGGGGTCACCAACGTGCTTGGGCTATACCTACATATCTTACTAGCATTACGTATAGGCCTCCGGTCTCCAATTCGTGCCGAAAAAGCTTGACAACATGAACGAACGTGTTAAATGGGGCTTCTCCGAAATTTCCGAAATTCGGAATTTTCGCATTTTTTTGGATGCGTAACACCCACAGCGTAGGTTCGTACGTGTAAGAATCGGAAGTGCCGAGTGGAGGGGCGTGTTTTTGACCAGAGATTTTCCGTTGGTTACATGACCTTACAATGCGTTCTTTAACTTTATTGTTGCAGGTATCGGTTCCGCCATCAGAAGAGGGTTCTTCTAACCACTGATCACGTCGCACTGGGAGACTGCAGAGAGAAGATTACTCATGCCCAAGAAGAGCAGAAGAAAGCCCATGCATCTCCGTTGCGGAAGTGGAGCACGTCAGTGCTCTCCGGCGGCGTTTTAGTCATGCGGCAGTCACTATCTTCCGGTCTCCACATGGCGGGAGAGGGAGCGTGAGCTCCAAGATCGCCGTACTTAAGCCACGGGCAACGGTAAAGCGGCTTTAAAGTTATGCAACATTCTCGACGGCAGCGAGAAGCAGCAGCGCCAGCAGCGACCTATTAAAGACTCGCTGACCCGCTCCAAGTCACCACTGCCTCCAGAGAGCTCCGCGGCCAAGGTTTCCCCTCGTAAAATCGCACAAGGGAGTAAAGCTCAAGGATCTGCCACAAATGTGCCCAGGATACTGCAGCCTAAACAAGTGAAAAAAAAAAAAAAACTTCAAGAGAAGACCAAAGATCGACACCAAGTGCAGTGACTCATCCACGATGCACTGCCTCTGGTCGCAGCTGCTGCTGGGCCTAATGGCCACCCTGCCCGCCCTGGCCGCCAGTCGCTCGGTGCGTCAAGTCGGCGGTGGCTATCCGCCGGTGCTCCCGGGCGGCTACTACGCCCAGCCCCCGCCGCCCCACTACCCGGTCTATCCGCCGCACTCGTATGGCTATGGCGGCTACCAGGCTCATCCGCCGCCGCCTGGCTTTGGTCCCGCTGGCAACTACTACGGAGTGTACCAGAGCTTTCCCGGAGGCGGCGATCCAGTACAGTTTGATTATGTGAGTCATTATTGTTTTTATTTGTTGTTATTATTCTTATTATTATGTTTATTTGATTTTTATATGGTTTTATGGAGGGGAAATGCTTTAAGTAATTCTTAATAACATTATTTAATTATTAGTTTTTGATTTTCTTGGGCTGAAATAATTATTATTATTTTTTTTATTCGATTTTCTGATGGGGAAATACCTAATTTATGCTTTTATATCTTTAAGAAATCTTTTGAAAAAAGGTTTGACGTGTTGAAAAGTTGTCTTTATTTAGGAACATTTATCAATTTTTTATTTATATTACTTTCTTGGGGAATATTAATAATTATTATATTATTTAGTAGGGGAATATTTCAATTTATCTCTTTTAACTTAAAAAAGTTTGTCTTTAGGGAAAAGATGTTTTTTACCTAGCAATATTATTATTTGTATTGTTTAAATTCAAATTCGGGTCAATTGTTTAAATTTAGGTAGAATAAAGTAATGTAATCACAAAACTAAACGGGATGGCTTTTTAAAAATATATATATGTATATATATATATTTGTATATTTGTATATATATATATTTGTATATTTGTATATATATATATTTGTATATTTGTGTATATATATATTTGTATATTTGTATATATATATATTTGTATATTTGTATATATATATTTATTATTTTAACCACTTTTATTATTATTATTTTATTATATGCTTTGCGGAAATAGGTACTTTTATTTGCATCAAATTTTCTAGAAGGGGAAAACCTTAACTTTTTGTTTCATAGCTTTAAAAACTCACATAAATCATTTCTGCCGGTGAAAAGTTGTCAATATTTTCTGTTTCTAAATTATTTTAAATTTTTTTTTCCATATTTTCGGTGTGAAACATGCTTCAATTTAGAGGAAATATTTGGTTAATTAAAAAGAAAAAAATACAATATTTACAGTCATAATATTAATGATTAGTGGTCTTGTCTTTAGTACTCTTTATAGCCTTAAACTATGGTTTTCTTAATATATTTCCTTAATAAAGTCTAGGGCGGAATACAAAACCTATATTAAATTTCATTGTTAAAAAAAAAAAAAAATGGTTTCAGTTAAACTTTTATATTTTATATAAAAGTTGCCGTAAAGAGTGTCGAGTGTCCATTCATAAACATTGGATGTTCTCACCCTTACCAAGAATTAAGCTACAAAAGCATTTTGTAAAATGACTCAAAGAAAACCCTCCTTACCCTTATTTGTTACCTTTACTCGTTGTGCCTCAGAATAATCGTTGCTCGCGGAACTACATTGGCATCAAGCCGCATCCCGACCAGCATCAGTACTACTATGTGTGCCAGTCCAACTGCGTGATCTTCAGCAAGTGCCGCAACCACCAGGTGAGTGATGAAGAGTCCAAGATTGTGAAGTCCCAGGAGTTTAAGAAGTTCAAGAAGTCAAAGGAGTCACCTAATCGCATTCTTGCTCTCCTCAGAGCTTCGACCCCAACACCGGACGCTGTGTGCAGCAGCAGCAGCGGAATCCGCAGCAGGCTGCCCAGACGCATCGTTCCCGGCCAAAGGAGTGCCAGCAGGAGGGTCGCTTCCCCCATCCGGATGACTGCAAGGTGTACTATCGCTGCGACAAGAACCAGACACAGCCCTGGCTGTTCGCCTGCCCCGTGGGCACCATCTTCTCGCCGCTGGTCCGCAAGTGCGTGCCCGGCGACCAGTGCCCCTCCACGGAGATATCCTCCAGCGGCAGCTACATTCCGCAGAACTGTGAGCTCAAGTTTCCCGTGTGCACCGAGGAGGGCACCTTCCGGTCGCCGACGGACTGCGCCCTGTACTACACGTGCCGCCAGCAGGAGAACGGCAACTACCTGCAGACGCGCTTCAAGTGCCCCGGCAGCAATAGCTTCGATACGGAACGGAAGCTCTGCCGGCCACGCAGCGAGGTGGATTGCTACGACTACCCGCCGGCGGTTCCCTACTATCCCTACTACCCGCCCTATCCGGCTGCTCCGCTCTACGAGGAGGATGACTACGATACGGGAGCGGGAGCGGCTGACAAGGAGCCCACTCTGAAGTCTGGAAGGTTGCAAGAGGACGTTGTCATATTGCCCACCACGACCACAGCTAAACCTAACTATGGCTATCCTTCGTATTCCTATGACCACTCTTCCTATTATCACAGCAAGGAGCCGGCCTCGGACAGCTTGCACCTTGGGGACGAGAAAATGGCCAAGCCTTCGGTGAATGTTGTCATCCTGCCCAGCTCCACACCGGCTACGACCAGCACTCAGTATCTCTCTACCAAATACCAATACAAGCGGTTCACAGAGACCCCGCAGCCGAAGGAAGCTGTAAAGGGTCTGCATCTTTCCAATAATATTGTTATTATACCAACTACCGAGACCACGACGACGACGACGACGACAGCCAAGACCCCGGCACACACATGCCCAACTTTGCCGACAACAACTTCAACTCAGAAACCAACGACCATTCCGAATACCAGCACGGTACCAACAAGCACTCCAAAACCCACAACGACTACTCGAGAAACCAGTACGGTCACTACAACTACTCCAAAGCCGACAAAAACTACTGTTACAACGACTACGAGGAGACCGACAACAACTACTCCAGTTTCAACAACATCCACTCAGAAGCCAACAACTACACCGAAATCAACGACAAGGGAAACCAGCACTCCGAAGCCAACAACAACGACTCCTAAACCAACAACTACGACTCCTGAAACATCTACAGTGACAACAACAACTCCAGATCCATTAACGACGACACCTAAATCAACTACAGTGACAACAACGACTCCTAAACAAACAACTACGACTCCTGAAACGTCAACAGTCACTACAACTACACCGAAACCAACAACAACCACTCCTAAATCAACTACAGTGACAACGACGACCCCTAAACCAACAACAACGACTCCTAATCCAACAACGACCACTCCTAAAACGTCTACAGTCACCACAACTACCTCGAAACCAACAACAACCACTCCTAAATCAACTACAGTGACAACGACGACCCCTAAACCAACAACGACGACTCCCAAACCAACCACGACGACTCCTAAACCAACAACTACGACTCCTAAACCAACAACGACGACTCCTAAACCAACAACAACGACTCCTAATCCAACAACGACGACTCCTAAAACGTCTACAGTCACCACAACTACCTCGAAACCAACAACAACCACTCCTAAATCAACTACAGTGACAACGACGACCCCTAAACCAACAACGACGACTCCCAAACCAACCACGACGACTCCTAAACCAACAACGACGACTCCCAAACCAACCACGACGACTCCTAAACCAACAACTACGACTCCTAAACCGACAACTACGACTCCTAAAACATCTACAGTCACCACAACTACCCCGAAACCAACAACAACCACTCCTAAATCAACTACAGTGACAACGACGACTCCTAAACCAACAACTACGACTCCTAAACCAACAACTACGACTCCTAAACCAACAACGACGACTCCAGAAACGTCTACAATCACCACAACTACTCCGAAACCAACAACGACCACTCCTGAATCAACTACAGTGACAACGACGACTTCTAAACCAACAACGACCACTCCAAAAGCAACAACTACGACTCCTGAAACGTCAACAGTCACCACAACTACCCCGAGACCAACAACAACTACTCCTAAATCAACTACAGTGACAACGACGACTCCTAAACCAACAACGACGACTCCTAAACCGACAACTACGACTCCTAAACCAACAACAACGACTCCTAATCCAACAACGACGACTCCTAAAACGTCTACAGTCACCACAACTACCTCGAAACCAACAACAACCACTCCTAAATCAACTACAGTGACAACGACGACCTCTAAACCAACAACGACGACTCCTGAAACGTCAACAGTCACTACAACTACACCGAAACCAACAACAACCACTCCTAAATCAACTACAGTGACAACGACGACCCCTAAACCAACAACGACGACTCCCAAACCAACCACGACGACTCCTAAACCAACAACTACGACTTCTAAACCAACAACGACGACTCCTAAACCAACAACAACGACTCCTAATCCAACAACGACGACTCCTAAAACGTCTACAGTCACTACAACTACCCCGAAACCAACAACAACGACGACACTACCACCTACGACGACTACAGGAAAGCCGACAACAGTTACCACCTCGACCCCAAAACCAACCACAACGACTCCTAGGCCAACCACGGGATCCACGAGAACAACGGAAACAACTACAGTACTAATAACGACGGAAAGGCCAACGACGACGACTCCGAAGACATCCACAGTGACCATAAGTACCCAGGGACCAACTACAACTGAGAAATTGACGTCCGTGACTGCGACGAGCACAGTGACGACCTCGGACCCCGACCACAACAGCACTGCCACGACGGATCTGACGACGCGACCCCACTGTCCCGACCCGGACTCCACCTCAGGTAAGCCACAGCCCCGAGCCACCTGCGATCGCCACTCGACACAAGCAGCAACAGCAGGGAACACCTAATCCACACACACACTCGCATTGCAGATACAAACACACACCCAGCATGCACACCGACACAACACCTGAAGTCACTCCGGGTGAAAGAACAACAGTCCAGCGAACAGTCACCCCACCACACACACCCCGACACAGCGGTAACTGGGAGCGGGAATCCTTTAGGCAAGCGGGAGGAGCTGAATCAGCCCCTGGGGGCCAACAGCCTTCACTCCAGAGCAGAGTCCCTGGACTACATGGACGATGGACCATCGTTTCCCGCTGAGTCCGAGTCCGAGTCCGAGGCGGAAGCGGGAAGGGCAACGACAGCCAAGACACCGACCATGTCTACCCTGGCAGCAGCTCACATCCTGAGGAAACTGTTCCACGTAATCTCCACCACCACTCCTGCCAGTCGAGAGCGTGCTCCCAGCCAGCGTCCGCCCGGCGTGACCATTGCGCAGATGGCCAAGCACAATCTGGCCACCTCCAAGCCCTTCATCGCCCACTCGCTGCGTCTCTCCATCCAGCAGCTGGCCTCCACGCAGAAGCGTTCTGTGCAGTCGCCGGTCCTGCCTGCCAAGAAGGAGCCAGAGGACTCCGAGTATTATGACTCCTCAGAGCAGCAGTACCCCGACGACGAGGACAATCAAGTGCTGGAGAGAAGGGATGCTCCCAAGGCCATGGCCAGCAGCACCACGATGGCCGCTGTGCTACCAGCGGTTCAGGAGACCACAACGACCACGGAGCAGCAAGAAACTAGCTCCGAGCCGAGTACCACGCGGCGGACGACCACAGCCCAGCCGCTGGAGACGACGGCGATTGGGGATTCCGAGTACTCAGACTCTGACTATGCTAATGATGAGGCCGAAAACGAGATTCCGGGTGGTGTAAAGAGTCTGGAAGCACGAAAGAGTCTGTTGCTAAGCCTGCTGAAGGAGAGGCTGCAGCCACTGCCTGTGGCTTTTGCAGGAAGGAACCCCGGGACGAGTTCGAGTACAAGCACCAGCTCAAGTTCAAGTACAAGTACAAGTTCCAGTACTAGCACGAGTACCAGCTCCCCCATGACTTCCACTGATCTGCCCCCTAGCCCAAAGCCACAACTTCAAGCTCGAAATAAGGGCCACCGTAGCTCGGAATACTACGACGATGACGATGACTATATGGAAGATGAGCCTGCCAGCGACTTGGCTAGCCAAAGTCAGGATGCATTGGCCAAGAAGCCACCGACGGTCAATGCCAAGCGACACATAGTTGTAGTTCCACAATCACAGTTACAGCCACAGCAACAAGTACAGAAGATTGTTCCTGTTTCTGATCCTGCTCCTGTGCCTCATGAGGTAGTTTCTAAGGGATTGAGAGGAGAGAGTCCACTTTTGCCCACTGCCAGCTTCCTGAGGCAGCCGTCCTCAGCCGAAGTGGATGGAGAAAAGAGCAAAAGCAATTCCCTGGCAGATGAAGCCAGTCGAAGACTTAGTTTCCTTGGGCGCATCCTAGGGCTCACCAGCAGAGCCACCACAGTCAGTCCTCCAGAGACGACACACAACACACAGTCAACTAGAACATTATCCACTTCACCATTTACAGCCTCATCCACAGAATCAGCCACAACAACAGCCACAGAATCATCATCAGTGACACAGGGAGAGCCAACGAGAGTGCCAAGAAGTTTCTTGACAAACCTGCTGGAAAAAGCAGGAAAAGCTCATCCTTCCAAGGTAGCCAAGTCCAGAACAGCCACACCAACAGTCACCCTGAAAACAGGAACACCAGCCACGTTGCCGCCGCCGGCAGTTCGCCAGGAAGTGCTGTCCGTGAACAGCAGGCCATGGCTGCTGGCGGCGCGCAATCAAACCGTTCACCTAACACCCATCGCCGTCACTTCCACCTTAAACCCAGTGAGTCAAGCTAATAGTTCGAATATCCCCCGCCCGCTAGTGTCCGTGCCCGGAAACTACTCCACCGAGAAGGTGCCGCAGCTCATCGTCAAGGTGTACGAGCCCATAGACCTGAAGATTGTCTTCTGCCCCAAGTCCTGTGACGAGGACCATGAACACAATTACGGTGAGTACCGAGAAGGATTCCCCGCGCCTTGACTCCCTTTAACTCTGATTCCAAATGCTACTCCATAGACCCAGCTGATAATCATAAGAATAAAACCAGCTGCACTGGCGGTAACTGCGAGGACGAGGAGATCCGCAAGCATGTGGACATCCAGTGGAAGCCACTGGAGCTCAGCGACATTGCCAGCTTCCGGAATGCAGTCTAAGGGAGCACATTAACTTTTAACCTAGAGCCTAGAGGAATCACACCAAGAATTATGTTTAAATAAATCGAAAAATGCTTTAAATCAACATTTTTGGTGCTTTCTTTGGTACTGGGCGCCCGCACACAGGACCCGCTGTGCTGCTGCCTGGTCAAAGGGAAAAGAAAAAGGCAAGGCAAAAGGAGCAGTCAGGCACACACACAAAAAACCAGTCTGACTGCCTGCATGCCTGCATGCCAAAAGGAAGGAAAAACGTCCTTCAGTGGGCAGTGGGTCGTGTCGCGGTTGTGGTTGTGTCCTGTGGCCGCCTGCTGCTGCCTGCTGCCTGCATGTGTCCAGGAACTTCAGTTCCAGGTGCCACCTGTTGCCGCTCAAACAAAAGAAAGAAGTCCCTAACACAACAGGACCAAGCCAAAGTCGGAAATGCATGTTGCATCATGCACACACACACACATACACATGGCGCCCAGTCGGGGACCACGGCAGGACGAGCGAGTTCCTCTTTCGGTGTGTGTGTGTGTGTTCGCTTTGAGTGTGTTTTTTGTGCGCCAGCAAAAGAAAATCCACGAAACGGAGCAAGTGCAGCATGTTTGGGTTTCGGTTTTGATTTTTCTGTTTCTTGATTTTTGTATTTTTTGGCTTGCTTTTGTTGTCTTCATTGGCTGAATGTTGTTCTTGTTGTTGTTGTTGTTGTGTGGCACAGTTTGCACAGAGTTCGGGGCAAATAGAGCAGAAAGCTCAGGACGGGCCTCCACTTCCTGGTACTGTTTGTGCTGCTACTTCTGCCCACTCCCGCTCCTTCGCACTAAGCCTTCACATCCTCCACTGGCTCAGCATTTCTGTGGCTGGCTTTCCGGCGATTTACAGTTATGCGTGCCACAAATCGGCATCAGGCATGCTTAGGCAGACATCATCATCACACACTGAGGCTCCTCTGATGCCCCACTGATGCCCTGCACAAATCTCCAGTTGGCCATGAATTATTCAGCAGTTCAACAGTTGGCCCCCAGCCCCCCGAACTATGTACAATTTGCAATTTTCATGTAGCACTGTAGTCGGTAGTCTTGGAAATTGACTTCCTTCGAGAGACACACACATGCTGCTGCTGCTCCTTGTGCAAATCCTTTTTATGCCCGCATTATATAGTTCGCACAGTACACCAAAGGCGGGGTGGAGACGTCACATTTGGCACACGATACGCGCGCGTCATTCAATTCCATTTCCATTTCCATTGCCATTGCCATTGCCATTGCCATTGGTATTTCCCTTTTGCACCCTTACAACCTCTGAACCCCCCCAGCCCTAGGCGATGCTCCGGCATTTCCACATTTCCATTTGCAAGAAAAACGCGCGAGAGCTCCGCGATGCCATTCCGAGGGCCATATAACCAAGTTCAATTACCTGTTACAGCCGTTAGATGAATTTCTATGGCCAGTACATGTCCCGACTAGTTGAGTACAGTTCCCAAGGACGGTGGGAGGGTGTGTGCCTGTGCGTGTGTGTGGCTTTTTTGAATATTTGAAATGTTTTTGTTCGCGCCAAGCCAACAACTTCGACAACAACATCGACACGCAGCTCCTTGTGAGAGGGGGAGCTAGGGGGAGGAGCAGCCCGGCAGGATGGCAGGATGTAGTATGTAGTATGGGAGAATGGACAGGCTCTGACTCTTGGGGGAGGGTTAGGGGGCTGTGAAAGAATAACGACACACTTTGGCACGCATTTGTGATAAACATAAATGAGCTTAGAAATGAACCCCGCAGGATAAGGCGCGCACAGCACACACGCCCACACACTCCAGCCCACTCCGGGCATAGTGCAAGGAGGAAGGCGTGGAGCCATCGGAGCCAGTATTGACTGCTCGTACAGTAGACATCAAGTATCGCACCCGCACACAGCCACACAGAGAGAGCATTATACAAATGATACGACATTAGATAAGCCTAAGTGCAAATTGGCTTACAAACCGGGATTTGTGTTCTCACTCTCCCCCTTCTACTCCTTCGACTTTTGGCGCCTTTTGTTACTGCCACTGGCTGGGCTTAGTCGCGGGATTCGCAGCCGCAGCCGCATCCGTATCCGTATCCGCATCCCGGGCTCTTTTGCATGCCGCAGCTGGTGCTCGGTGGCATCATAACATCACATATGCATGAGCAGGAACGGGAGCGAAAGCAGGAACGGGAGCGAAAGCAGGAATGGGAGCTAAAGCAGGAACGGGAGCAGGAGCAAAAAGCATGAGCAGGAACAGCAAAAGCAGGAGCAGAAGCAGTTACAGGAGCAGAAGCAGTTACAGGAGCAGGAGCAGCAACTGGAGGAACAACAACAACAGGAGTTAGAGCAGGAGCAGCTTGGATAGTGCTTTAATCCACTGACCAGATGGCATCTCTCCCTGCTCAGCTTTCACATTGCTTTTTAGCACCGCTTTCAGGAAGGGGCAGGAGCATGAGGAGCAGCGTCAGCGGTTAACCTAATGAGCATTCAATGGACGTCACCTCAATACACTCCATTCTCCCCTCTCCAATCTCTCACACTCCCCTGTCAATCCTCAATAACTGGGTCGCCTTGCCTTCCTTTTTCGGCCCAGTCGCTGGAAAAAAGCGCCAAAGAATCGCCACGTGTGCATCCTGTCTGTGTGTGTGGCGCCAGGAAAAAGGAAAGCAACAGTCGAGAAAACAAAGCCAAACCGACTGCTGGCAAAAGAGATTGCAGGAGGAGAGTAACGTGGATGGATGGATGGATGGGTGGGTGGCTCTGGATGTGGACCTGAATGTGGAGCTAAAAAAATTGCCAAAAAATTCGTCCTTGATTCGTTGCAGTTTCTTTTTGACGACGGCGGCGGCGGTGGCTGGCTCTGGCTCTGGCTCTGGCTCCGGGTTCGAGTGTCGTGAGTTTTCTAAAACGAAAGCAAAAAGATGCACACACACACACACACACAGGCACTGAGGGGTGGCAAGGACATGGGGCTTTCGAGCTCATCGTCATGAATGAAAGCTGGGGGGAAATACACCCAGGACCCAGCTCGTCTTCTGCCATCTCCGTTGCATTCTTTTTGGGAGACTGCCGACGCACTCTGGCACTCTGATTGCTTTTGGCTTTTCGCCACCGACACAAGGACATCCCGATACCCCAGTACCCACTCCCAGGACCCCCTTTTTGTGAGTGTGTGCCACATTCTCGCGTGCTGGTCCTTTTTTGGAAATGCAGTCCCAGTCGCAGTCGGAGTCGCTTGTGGCTCCTGTTTGTTAAGGAAAAAAGGAAGGTAGGAGCTCGTTTTAGCCAATTGTTTCGTTTGATTTTCGCTCCGCTTGCTCTGCTCCGGGGTCCACTCGCCGCTCCAGTTAACTGGAGAAACATGGGGTCAGGGGAGGTCTTTGTGCCCGGATTTCGTGGCCGAGTGCATCTCGACTGGCGTGCATCGGCGAGTTTGCACAAAAAATGGCAACAAATTTCGCAACTCAGCCGTGGAGGGTCCTTGAAGCGTGTCCAAGCTGCCAAATCCAAGCCCGTATCTTGACCTCTCAGGACCTACACCCCCCCAGCCCTTTTTACCCTGCACCTTCCCCTCTGTATACATACATATATGCAATCGCATTAAGGTTGTCCTTATTATTTATTGACTTAATTGATTTTAAATATGCATAAAGCTGCGGTCCATCCAATATTTGTCTTTGGCTGCAAAGCGCAAAGGCGGCAGTGGCTTTCAATTAGCGTTACCAAACACGGCATCAGCATTACCAGGACGAGAATGGGAGCAGACAGGGGCAGGGATAGGAGTAGGGACAGAGGCAGGGACAGAGGCAGAGTCACAGGGACATGTACGAGGCTCCCTCTCTCTCTTTCTCTTTCGTTTTTAATTTGCTGTTTGCATTATCCGATTTTCATTTTTATTTCAACGTTTTTTTTGTGCCGCAGCGCCCACGCACTGCAAATATTTTCGTTTCTTTGATGCAATTTCGCTAGTTTCATCATCAGGCCGGGGCCCGGGCCTGAGCCTTGGACCCTGGACCCATGCATCCTGGCACTTTGTTGATTAAACATTAATTGTGCCTCGAAAATGCACAATGCAAAATGCAAATCGATTGGGTTGGTGGGAGGAGTATGGGATTGAGGGAGGAACCTAGGCAGGAGGAGCAACCCGAGCAGGAGGAGCGACCCGAGCAGAAGGAGGAGAAGTCCTTCCCGCACTAAGGTAAAGTTTCCAGCATAGAGACTAGAGCGAAGAGTAGCCTTTCCTGGCTGGTTGTAAGTCCTGCCGCGCTTATTTTTTACGCTAATTGCTTTGTCCGGATGACAATCCCCCTCCCACCAAAGGAGCTAGAAAAGACTCCTTTTTAATGCAAACTTTTTGTATTTTATTGAAGCATTAAAACGCATTTTTAACAACCGTATAGCAATATTGACGATACCCTCCAGGGAGATAGACAAAGAGAGAGAGAGAGAGTGGGAGGGACAAAGCCCTGTCTAGCCCGGGTCCAAAAGCCAAGAGCCGAGGACACTGGCGAAGAGAACACTTGATGGTCCATTAAAGACAAAGATTTTTGTGAAAAATTACTACATTCACTTTACGGGCCAGGAAAGGAGGTGGACCAGGAGGAGGACCTCCAGGAGGTTCGAGCTTCCCAACTAGAAATGCTCTGCCGCCTGCCGCTGGCAAACAACAAAGTTGTAAAAATTGTTTCGTTTTTAAGTCAGCAAAAAGAAGGGAATGCGCTTCGGGGGAGGGAGCGAAGGTAGTTTGGGTTAAGTAAAGGTCTGGGGGGAGGTACAGTAAGGAACCAAGGAGATCTGAGGGGGGGCTTCAGTAAAGAACTAAGAAGGTCTGGGGGGAGGTACAGTAAGGAACTAAGGAGCTCAGAGGGGGGTTTCGTTGAAAGGTCTGGGGGGGGGGTTGGACCGCGGTAAACTACCGTAAGTTTAACAGCGGCGCATAAACTGCAGCAGCAGCCGAAGCCTCCAGTTGCTCTCCGCCTTTGCCATTAGCAATAAAAAGGGGAATGGGCAGAGGACGAGGCTGAAACTGAAGCTGAAACAGAAGCTGATGCTGAGGCTGAGGCTGAGGCTTCCAAGGACTATATACCCTTCGAAGATTGAGTTATGTGCGTTTCGACTTTGTTTCTGCGCGGGGAACGGGGATGGAGATGGGGACACAGAGACGCAGAGCTACGCGCGCGCTGTTTCGGCAATATAATGGTAATAACCCAATCGTTACAATCGCGCTCAGAGCTTCCCGCTCCACTCCACTCCCACTTCCACTTCCACTTCCGCTTCCGTTCGTTTTTAGTTGCCGTTAGAATGCACACTCGAGGGGGGCTCAGGCCGGGGAGGGAGCAGAAGAAACCCCTGGTATGGGGCGGCAGTTGCAGGTCATGAATTTGCCATTTTACAGCCGTCGTATTTTTTCCATCCTCCCATCCATTCATCCATTCCATCCATCTTCATCTTCCCCCCATCTGCCCCCTGCCTCTCCTAAGCTCTTATCCGGGTGAGCTGATTTTTCGGTAGCAGGGGGTAGCTGGGGGTGGCTACCCTAGAAATAATAACGCTTAAACTTTTTAGTGTTGTCATTAAATTCCTCGTGTAAGTTGCCAAAGGGGGTTGAATGGGCCAAAAGGACTCTGTCCCACTGGCTCTCCTTGGCCGCGTGTTTGGTTTGTTTTTGTGTGTATTTTGTTACTGTTTTTATTTAACATTTTAATGTCGCCTCAGTCTCAGCCTCCGTCTTGGAGCACACTAACGCCCCCGCAAGGCAACCGAGGCAACCCAACGGCAGCACATCTGCAGGTCTATAAATTTCGATATTTACTTTTTATATTGCAAAAATTTTTCTGCTGACGGAATTACGGAAATTAAAAACGAAATGAGCCTTGAACCAGGAACCGGGAATGGAGAGTGGGGAACGGGAAACAGGGATGAGATGAGATGTCAGCGCTCATGCGCGCCCGCCTCTGCTTATGGAGGTTAAGAGGTTCAGGGTTCAGTTTGAGGTTCCGCCTCCGTTCCCCAGTTTCATGTTCAGGTTCAGCTTCAGCCTCAGCCTCAGCTTCACCCCCTTGGTCCGAGATGCCACTTTAGTCATAAAAGAAACATTATTCCGTGCACTTTTTAATATCCCGCACGGTTTTAACTTTCCTCCTTTGGCTGTTGCTCCTGCTCGCTCCTTTTATTTAATCGTAAAGTTTAGAAACTTTGTAATGGCAGAAGAAGGCTTTCTTTCGGATACGAGATACCAGCAGATACCAGACTCCAATGACTGTAAAGTGTACTAGGTTGTTCAGGAGATTGAATCGGAGCGGAGCTCATGCATTCGGCTCAACCGAATCAATCATTAGGATTTACTCTCACACAAAAGGAGAGTTAAAAGAGAAGACTTTCTTGGAGAGGAGTTAGTTTTAATTGTATTGGAAAAAATAAGAGAGCTTCTGACTGCAGCTAAAACAGAAACTCTCTTTCTTTTTATTACTCGTTCGTGTTGGAGACAAAACGTGAAAGAGAGTGGAAGAGTATGAAATATATCTTTCCTTAAAAGAGCATAAACTGCTCTCACAAGTAAAGTAAGAGAAGAATCCAATTCTAGGAGCTGTCCCTCTCTCTCTTTCTCTCTTTCTCTCTCTCTCTCACTCTCTCTTTCTCTCTCTCTCTCACGCTCTCTCTTTCGCTCTTGTTTGCAGAGCTGTATATGCAGAGAAAGAAAGAGTGAGAGAGAAATAAATAGAGAAAGAGATTTAGAGACAGAGAAAGGGAGAGAGATAAATGGCGACAGAAAAAAGGAGCTAGAGTTAAAGAGACAATGACAGAGAGTCAAAGTAAGAGAGATAGAACAGGAGAAATAGGGAGAGAAGGAGAGGGAGAATTTGAATAAAAGAGAGGGAGAGGTAAAAAGAGATAATGAGATATAGATAGAGTGATACAGACATAGGGTGATAGAGATATATAAATTAGATAAATAAAGAGACTCAGAGATCTCTTTCTTTTTAAATCAAATGACCACAAGAGTGCGAAAACGGCTTGCATATTTTAAGATCAAGGGAAATGATGACCTGAGGAGCTCACTCTGAGAGAAGCTTAAACATAAACGTTCTCTCTTTCTCTATTGAAAAGAGAAGGCTGAATAGCAAGGAGGGAGAGAGAAAGATTGATCTCCTTAAAAGGAAAAAGCGCGAGACTGTTTTAACAGAAGAATTCAAACTAAGTGGTTCTCTCACTACTTTTTTCGACTCAGAAAGGAAACCCTCTCTTGCCTGGTCCGGCTCCCTTCGATCCTTCTCCTGACCATCCCCATCTCTCCACCGCTCCAGCCCAATCCCATTCGCAGTCCCCTGATTAGAGGCCTCTCCACACAAAACGTTTAATAGCTAATCAACAGGCAGTGGAGAGAGTCATCTAATTTTCGAAATTTATGCTTTTTCCCGCATAGTTGTAAACTGGGAAATGTGAATAATGATGGGCGAGTGAAGGAGGGTGGTTGAACGTTGAACGCTGAACGCTGCACTTTCTCCCAACTGCCACCGACTGGGCTTTGATTTGATTTTTACGCCGCGCCCATAAATTGTTTAGATGAGTTTTTTAATCGAAATTGTTCGAAATGACTTAGGTGCGCATAAAATGTCTCTGTCTCCCGGGATAGGGGATGGCTGGATGGTTCGTTTTGGTTTGGTTTGGTGAATGGAAAGCGCTTTGCGAATAAATTGCCGGCCGATTTCGTTTGGGCCTTCCTCGCAGTTGCTCCTTTTTTATAGGGCTTATAAAAAGAATATTTTTAATAGCGCATAAAAACTGTTTGTTAGTTGCAGGAGCCGCGAATGCACGAGGGTGGGTATCGGTCCTGCTTAGGCCTTAGCCTAGTAACCTCGGTCCCCCGGCTGGCTCTCGACTGCCACTCGTCGTGTCAGGTGGGGATATTGCTCCATTGGCATGCCTGCTCCTTGCTATTGGCCGGATCGCTGGCCGGGATCGTGTTGCCCTTCACTTTTTACTGGCCAGCAGGACTTGGCAAGCTCGTGACTCGTAAATGTTTGCCGAAAAACTTTGAACTTGATGGCCTTCCTTTGCCTTTTTACGGCAATGCCGTGTGCTGGCAGCATCTCTCATGTGGTCATGAGGGAGGTGGTGGTGGTGGTGGTGTAGCACCACTGGCAGGGCCCAACATAAAAAGATACATTTGGCAGGCACCCAAACGACGCATAAAACGCGTTACTTTCATCCATGAGCGACGTTGATGGGCTCATAAATGCCGCGAATGTGCATGAATCGCGTATTTTTCTACTTTTTGATGATTTTGAAATTTTGTATGCGTTGAGTGCCGTTAACAGAGGAGTGTGTGGGTGTCCTGCCCTCCGCCCCCGTCCCCCCGAAAGGGAAACCCAAACTTGAGCCGGAATTGTTTTTAACCCACTAAAGGCCGCCGCTTCGTAGCAGTTGCTGCCGCCGTAAAAGTAATAAGAAATGTCTCATTTTTAGAGCTTCGAAAATAAAAAAAAGTTATCGGCCCGCCATTTCGTCAGGATCTCTCACTCTCTCACTCCTCTCTCTCTCTCTGGGCAGCCATAAAAAGGGCTGCGGTTTAGTTTCCTTCAGGAGGCTTCTCCTTGGAGGCGAAGGATGCCCGCCCTAATCCCTGAAATTAAACCTGGCCCCCGGGCTGGAAACTTCCTAGCCAGAGCCTTGGTAAAGCTATATATAGCTGTCCGTAGGTCTTGTTTTTTTGGTAATTAATCCTTTGATTCAGATCCTGCCTCTCATTGAGCACTTTTTGCGCTTTTGCCCATAAATGGCAATGGAGGAGACAGAGTCCAGAGTCCAGAGCAGGAGCAGCGTCCAGGAGGCCTTGTCTGAGTGGGAGGAGCTGTCATAGTTGCGCATTTTAAATTAGCGTATCCTGGCACACACACACTCGCACACCCGCACACCCACACACCCACACACTCGCACACCCACACACTCGCCATCTTTGCTCCTTTTCGGGGGTTCGTTCGCTGGCATTCATTAGATTGATTTTATTGCCTCGCATTTTAGGGCGGAGTTTTTACATATTTTTTTGCATGCGTCCGAGCGAGCGAGAGCCGCGCTGTCCCTGTCCCTGTCCCTGTCCAGCTTCAACGCCCATTTGGCATTTTAAATATATTTTTTCGCATTTTTTTAGGCCTTTTTAACGCTTTTTTACGCCTTTTCCCCATGTTGCTTGCCTTTTTTGTGTCATTTTTGTCACTTTTTTTGAGCATATTTTTTTTGTTTTTGTTAATTTTTTCCTTTTTTTCCCCCACTAAATTGCCAAACTGCACTGACCGCCCCCCCTGCTCCTATGTAAAGTGCAGTTGCAGTTGCAGTTGCAGCAGCAGCAACAGCATCCTGCATCCTGCATCCTGCATCCTTTTTTTCGCTGTCATCGTTTCGGTTTTCAGGTTTTTTTCCCACCTCCCTCTTTTTTCTCTCTCTCCCTCACAGTGCTCTGCTTAATTTTATTTATTTATGGTTTTTATATATTTTTTATACTTTTTTTATTTCAATTTTGCGCTAGCCAGCCGCCCCCTCTGGGTGCTCCACACACACACACACGCACACACACTGCTCCTCCCACCTTGCATCGGCATCACCAGCAGCAGCAGCAGCATCGGCATCTTCCGTCTCATCCCACAGCGGACGCCTCTCGCTCGCACCTCGTGCTGCTGCAGTGCATCCATCCGCGGGGGGGAGCAGGCGGAGCAGGCCTAGCTGGGCGGGAGAGAGGAGGGGGATCCAATAAACTGCATTGCCGGCACAGGAGCGGATCGGGAAGGACTAAAGGAGAACTACAGGATATGCAGGACCTACAGCTCTCTGTGAGTATCGTTTATTTTATTTATTTATTTATTTTTTATACTAGTGTAAAAAGGTTAAAATTATTTATTGCACTAGTCAAAATGAACATTTAATATATAATTTAAACATTTTTGTGTGGTTTTAGTTAATTTTTGATGAAATTTTAATTTAATTTTATTATCTTTTTAAAATTACACACAAAAGCTTGCTACAAAGTTATAAATTTTTTTAAACTAAAAATCACTGAAATTAATTAATTTCCAAATTCTAACAATTTCTTTTCTGCTAAAAAATTCTGCAGGAATTCTAAAACCCCTAAAGGATAGTATTCTATATATTTACGTCACTAAATTCAGAGGAAATTCCATTAAAAAAATTAGTTGTTTGTTGATTATTATTTAACACCTTTTTAAAGGGATCTCAAAAACTCTGGAATTTTTTAATGCCTTTTTAAAAGGATCCCCAAGTCTTTTTTTATCGTATTTTTTTTCCGAATTTCAAAAAATAAATCGATACTCAGATAAATGCAAGATTACGATGTTTATGAGACTACCGTTAGTTGTTTGTTAAAGGTGACATTATTTTCTATATATTAAAAATAGGATTTATAAAAATTTAGTAAATTTTTTTTAAATTATCGGCACTATTTTTTGATATTTCAAATGAAGATATGTCAAAGTTTACGATATTTTCTATATGATTTTAAGTGAGATATTTTAATCGATATATATAACTTAACCCTTCGATAATATAGTTCATAAATATCGATAATTTCGACAACTAACTTGTTTAAATAATATCGAAAAACTCCAATGCACTTTCTGAGGGAAAGCATGAAGCTGCGCTCCTGGGAAATGCATTTTCTGGCAAAACAACTAAAACAACGTCCTCTGCTGCGCTCTGCAGCGCGGCAGCAACAACTGCAACGGCAGCAACTGCTGCAGCGGCAAGCTGCAACTGCAACACACGCTCTTCCCTCTCGCTCGCTCGGCCATCGTCCGGCCTGCTCTCGCCCAGGGCTTAGGATGTGTGCGTTTTGAGCCTATGCTCCTTTTTTTTTTGTTTCCTTTTTTTTTTTTGCACTTTTTCGGACAATTTTTATATATTTCTAGGATCTGCCTCGTTTTTTTGCTGCTGCTGCTGTTGTTGTTGTTTTGGTTTTTTATTTTTATTTCAGGGCCAAACTCGGCGGCGACGGTCCGAGTCCTGAAAGCCGAGTGCAGCCGAAAGCCGAGTGCATCGGCGTGCGAGCCCCTCCCACTCGAAGGAGGGGGGAAGGCGTGTGCAAGGCGGGGGGGTGGTGGCTAGGGTTGCAGTGGGTGGGCGGGGGGTGGTAAGGTGGCTTGCTGCAGTGGCCAGTGCAGCAGCAGAGCCTGCTGTCATTTCACTCGCACCCAGGCCGCCTGCGATTGGGAAAATGTTGTTTGATTTTTCCACCTCCCACTTGCAGTCCTCTTTGCCACCTTTTACCTCCTTTTTTCAGTTTTCCTCTTTTTTTTTTCTGTGCGTTGGTTTTTTGTGTGCATTTTTTTTTTAGTCTTTTGTGCTTTTTGGGCGGCTTTTTATGCCTTCCTGTTGCACGCAACTTGCAGCGCTGCATTTTTATTGGCTGCCTGTCGGTGTGTGTGTGTGTGTGTGTGTCTCTGTGTGTGCCATAAGCCATAAGTAGGTGCTATGCATGTACTCTTTTTTAAGGTTTTTTTGTACATTTTTTTGTACATTTTTTTTGTATTTTTTTTTTAAATTTTTTTGTACATCTTTTTGTACTTTTTTTATATTTTTTTTGTGTACTTTTTTGTATTCCTTTTTTTTTGTATATTTTGTTCTCCTTTTTTTTCGTTTTTTTGTTTTTTGTTTTTTGCCTGCGTATGTATTTTAGCTATCGACATGGGCTTTTTTTGGGTTGATTTTTCACATTTTTCCCGCTGCCGCTGCGGCGCTTAATGCAAATAAAATGTTTGCATTGACTTGCATTATTCGGATGCCGCCCCTCCTGCTCCCGGCTGCTCCTGGCTGGCCCTCCCTGGCACCATGATAACGCATCCTGCCTACCCAGCAAAGCCGTTTTTTATTTTTCAGTCATTAAAAACTGCCCACGTTACGGCTCTAGGGCTTGGTACTGGTTCTGGCTAGGGGTACGAGTCCTGGTCCAGGCCCAGGACCGGCTCCTGCTCCTGCTCCTGCTCCTGGTGGGGCGCCTGTTTGTTGTGGGTCGAATGTGGGTCGCCGCCTTTTTTGTTGCCTGTCTTTTTGTTGGCCAGCTTGCGTCGCATAATCGCCGGCTTCACACGCAGTGGAGAGTACGCCGTACCCCCAGGACCCAAACGAACCCCTTCCCCCCCCATAGACCAATCCCAGAATCAACGTTTTTTCGGCATTTTGCATGCAGCTTTTCCATGAAGGGGGCTGCCTTTCCGCCTTCCACATTTCCACATTTCCACATTGACGTTGTTATGGTTGGGTTTTTTGTTATTTTTTTTTTCTGGTACAGCTCCCCCTCTCTCTGTGCTGTTCATTCCTGTCCTGTCCTGTCTGTCTGACTCTTTCCAGTGCTGCTCCCCCGGCTGCATTTTTCACATAAATTTCACATCCTTTACAAAATTACCGATATTTTGATAGCCAGACCCCGGGCTTAAGCTGTCGATTAACATTGTGTAGGCCTGCTTTTTAGGGTCTCCCCTTCACGGTGCTGTCCCCGCGTACTCTCCACAGTTTACTGTCCTCCTGCGCGGTCTCCACACCCCGATGTCCCTGCCTACTCTCCTTACCTGACTGCCGGGGTCCTGTTTTTTTTTATTCTACTTCATTTTTTAGCGAGCTTTTGCGTTTTGTGCTTTGCTTTTCAAACATTTGCATTTTGCCACTTGACGCTTTTGTGTGTAATTGATTTCCAACGCTTTGATTGTCAAGTGGCAGCTCCTCCCCGGCTGCGTTCCTGCCACAAGGACAAACAAAAGAGCGCTGCCCCTCCAGGTGCTTGGCCAACTATTGTTGTTTTGTTCCTGCTGTTCCTTTGTTTTGCTCCTAACAGCAGTGCCCGCTCCCGGACTCCCGTCTATTGCGCCCCCGTTTGGCAAAGTGCAAAATGCAAACACAAATTAATTTCCACCATTTAGTTGCACTGCCGCTCAAGTGGCAAACAGGGGAGGCGGGGTCGGGGGCGGGGTGTCCTTGACCAGGCAGGGCTGGCACTAAGGCAGCAAAGGGAGCAACCTCTGACCTTAGCTGCCGGCACTCGAGTGCCTGGACCTGAGCCTGGGCCATCGATTGCGGCAATGAATCGATCCGCGGGGCAGGCAGCGGGCCAATTGTGGCTCTTTTCGTGCTGAAATTATTTATTTGATTTATCGAGACAGCAGAAATCAAGGGGGGAGGGATGGGAATTTATGGAAAATAGAAAGAGTTGAGGATAATTTGTTATTTAGAGTATTCTGCAATGCAGACATTATGCATAAAGTTATTTCTATATTTAAATTATACAAATACTAAGCATATTTATATATCTAGAATCACTTGAGACTTGTATTATTTATTTTTATCTTATATTTATCTATTTATATTATCCTTCCGAACTTTGATGTTAAGAAATAGCAACAAACACCAAAAATCAGTTATTAAAATAGCATCAAAAGTATATTTAAATATTCAATTGCAAATAGTATTTTAGTAACAATAGCTATAATAACTTTATTTATTTATTTTAAGTTTAAGAATTAACAATAAACACATCAAAATCATACAACATATTCAATTACTTAATTAGTCAATTGCAAATAATATAATCATAATAACAACAATAATACATGTATAAATATCTTTGTCAGAATAAAAATTTAAGTCAAGTATTTATTGCTGGCAGCTCAAAGTCTTTATTTCTGTATTTTTTATTATAGTTTTATTATGCCTTTGTTGGACATATGAATAGTAAATAATAATAATAATAATAAATAACAAACAAGTATTTTGTATTTTTATTAATAAGTATTTTTCACAATAAATAACTTAAATAAATTTAGTTAAATTTCTATAAATTTCAGAAAAAAAATTTTCGTATCTATTTATCTTTTTTTTTCTTTTTACTGCGTATTCTATTTCTATTTTATTCACATTTTAAGTTAAATAAATATTTCTTCTTCAATGTATTTATTTATTTATTTGAATATTATCCAATATATAATAAGGCTTACCTTGAATATTACAATTTATCATAAAAGAAATAATATTTTTCTCCAAATTATGTATATGTATATAAAATTATTATGTATATAATAATAATTTATTAATATGCTAGATAAGTTGAATAATAATAAGAGTAAGATTATAAGTTATTATAATTAAAAGTGTAGTTGACATAAATATAGTCGTGTTTCGCTTTTACCTATTATTATTACTTATTTGGTTATGTAAAAACATAGATAGTCGCTATGGTTGATAATATCGGGCTCTCGTCGTGTTTTAAATTGCTCATTTACATCATTTTTTTTTTACTTTTAAATAAATGCTGTCAAAAACAAACGCAATAACGCAAGTTAAGGCAGTATTACCACGTACCCTGCGTTTTTGCATTAACTTGAATATCAATAAAGTGCGTTACCTATTTTAGTGTATATAGTCTAAGTGTTTCAACAAGTTTTAACAATCCTTAATGTTTCCCCACCTCGAATTCCTATGCTAGATTTAGCCAGAAATAAGGTAAACTTTTAACACTACGCTGATCATAACTACTTGCTTTGAAACACTTGCCAACACTGTTCACTCCATTGCCGTCAACTGACAAGCTTGTAGAATTTTAGTCTCGCTACGATTTTCAGTGAAAATTTGTTTCTACTAAAATTTTTCTGGCAAAAGTGAAACAAGAACAGTAACAGGAAAGTGCACCAAGGACAAAAGGTGAGTTCTGGGCAATAAGTTGGAGGGCGGTAGGCAGGTGCTTAAGGCTCGCAGACACCTGCGCGCCGGCGCTCTTTGCGTTTGTCTTTCTGTGAGTGAGGAATGAAAGCGTCGGAAAACGAGAAAGTGTAGGGAATAAATCCAGATCAAGGAAAAAATCAGAGGGGTGTTCAGGAATAGTCTAGGAAAGGCGCAGAATCTGCCGAGAAACAGGAAATTCGCAGCAAATGGAGAAATTTTCTTTCCAACCAAAAAAGTTTGCCATTTTGTGGAAGTTTCCAATGTTGCACAATCACCAATACTTGCAACAGCTGCAAATACAACTTATATAGTACATATTCCCTTAGATTCATGAAATTTCTATAAAACGTTAAGCGGCAGCATGAATGGTCAAGGAGAACCCGGAGGTGATGGCCAAAAGCGACGCCGGAACAGCCAGACAACGCTACCGCAAGCCAAGAAGCTCAGGGCAGAGCCAACCGAGAGGGAGCCATCCGCTTCCGCTTCCGTTTCCGCTTCCGCTTCCGTTTTCTTTCTCGGAGAGGCATTCGGCAGAATTCTATCTGATCTCAGGCAGAACAACGAGCAACCGACACCGATACATACCGCGGAGGAGATCCATCTGCCAGAAACTGATCCGCCGAGGCATTCGTCAGACACCAGTGACAACGAATTCCAACCGGACGACTCGTTGCCACCAGTGGCAGTGGGTTCGGCCACCGAACAGTTTTCGAGAGCCTCCACGCTTGTGTGCGGACTGTGGCCCCTTGACAGTCCTGGGGGGTCAAACGCAACCATGCAGTTGATCCCCATTGGTGGGGCTCACGATTATGAGGCTGCCATGAACCTAGTGGGGGAGTTTATCAATATTTCTCAGACCACGGCAGAGAACCAGAGTGATACCGAGACGGAGGACATGAACGAGACTGACAGCGAGAACGACGCGGACAATCTGAACGAGAACGACAGCGAGACCGACGAGGACAATGTGAACGAGAATGACAGCGAGAACGACGAGGACAATCTAAACGAGAACGACAGCGAGACCGACGAGGACAATGTGAGCGAGAGCGACAGTGAGACTGACGTGGACAATGTGAACGAGAACGACAACGAGAGCGAGACGTTGTATGAGAACAATAGAGAAACTGAACTCGAAATCGAGTCCGATTACGAGACGCCGACTGGGAACGCAACTGAGAACGAGACAGTGTATGGAAACAATAGCGGAACTGAACTTGAATTCGAGTCCGATTATGAGACGGCGACTGGGAGCGCAACTGAGAACGAGACGGTGTATGAGAACAATAGTGAAACTGAACTCGAATTCGACTCCGATAACGAGACGGCGATCAAGAACGAAACTGAAAACGAGACGGTGTATGAGAACAATAGCGAAACTGAACTCGAATTCGAGTCCGATAACGAGACGGCGATCAGGAACGAAACTGAGAACGAGACGGTGTATGAGAACAATAGCGAAACTGAACTCGAATTCGAGTCCGATAACGAGACGGCGATCAAGAACGAAACTGAGAACGAGATGGTGTATGAGAACAATAGCGAAACTGAACTCGATTTCGAGTCCGATTACGAGTCGGCGATTGGCAACGAAATTGATAACGAGACGGTGTATGAGAACAATAGCGAAACTGAACTCGAATTCGAGTCCGATAACGAGACGGCGATCAGGAACGAAACTGAGAACGAGACGGTGTATGAGAACAATAGCGAAACTGAACTCGATTTCGAGTCCGATTACGAGACGGCAATTGGCAACGATATTAATAACGAGATGGTGTATGAGAACAATAGCGGAATTGAACTCGAATTCGAGTCTGATAATGAGACGGTGACTGGAAACGAAATTAATAACGAGACGGTGTATGAGAACAATAGCGAAACTGAACTCGAATTCGAGTCCGATAACGAGACGGCGATCAGGAACGAAACTGAGAACGAGATGGTGTATGAGAACAATAGCGAAACTGAACTCGAATTCGAGTCCGATAACGAGATGGCGACCAGGAACGAAACTGAGAACGAGATGGTGTATGAGAACAATAGCGAAACTGAACTCGATTTCGAGTCCGATTACGAGACGGCAATTGGCAACGATATTAATAACGAGATGGTGTATGAGAACAATAGCGGAATTGAACTCGAATTCGAGTCTGATAATGAGACGGTGACTGGAAACGAAATTAATAACGAGACGGTGTATGAGAACAATAGCGAAACTGAACTCGAATTCGAGTCCGATAACGAGACGGCGATCAGGAACGAAACTGAGAACGAGACGGTGTATGAGAACAATAGCGAAACTGAACTCGAATTCGAGTCCGATAACGAGACGGCGATCAGGAACGAAACTGAGAACGAGATGGTGTATGAGAACAATAGCGAAACTGAACTCGAATTCGAGTCCGATAACGAGATGGCGACCAGGAACGAAACTGAGAACGAGATGGTGTATGAGAACAATAGCGAAACTGAACTCGAATTCGAGTCCGATTACGAGACGGCAATTGGCAACGATATTAATAACGAGATGGTGTATGAGAACAATAGCGGAGTTGAACTCGAATTCGAGTCCGATAACGAGACGGTGACTGGAAACGAAATTAATAACGAGATGGTGTATGGGAACAATAGCGAAACTGAACTCGAAATCGAGTCTGATAACGAGACGGTGACTGGAAACGAAGCTGATAACGAAGCTGATAACGACGCTGATAACGAGATAGTGTATGAAAACAATAGAGTACCTGAACTCGAAATCGAGTTCGATAACGAGACGGCGATCTGGAACGAAACTGAGAACGAGACGGCATATGGGAACAATAGCGAAACTGATCTCGAAATCGAGTCTGATAACGAGACGGTGACTGGAAACGAAGCTGATAACGAAGCTGATAACGAGACAAACAACGAGGAAGAAACAGAGACCGAGCCTGAACGTGAGCGTGACCCTGAGACCGAGACAGAGACCGAGCCCGAAATCGACTTCGAACCCGACTCCGAATCCGAGATGGAATTCGTAAACGAATTCATGATCGAGTTCGAGATCGCGGAGGGGTACCAGGTATGGTTCAGTATTAGTAGTAGTTTACTAGTTCACACTATATTCTAACCATTATCTTTTCCCCACAGCTGCACATGTGAGTTTCAGAAGTGGAAGGACTTGGCGGGCTATTTCTTTGATAGAAGGATCATCCAGAAACATCATACCAGCTGCTGGACATATTGAAAAGTGAGTGAATTAATCCGGATCCCGAATGCTGCACCGAAGATAAAGCTTAAGAAGTCCAAGTAAAAGAAGAACCTAGCAGTCGTCACCTCAGCCTGCCATGATATAGGGGACCGGTTCCATTTTAGTTTTTCATGTATTTTATACGAACCTTGCCACTCACTTTCAATGAATATAATGTCATGTCAAGTCATCTCACAAGTCAAGTTCGATTATAACTCTTATTTCACGCTGTCCGATGTCAGTGAGTTGGATATTTGCTATTTCTGTCTAAGATTATAATACCCTGCAATACCCTGCAATGGTATTAATGGATGTTCACAGGGTGTAAAGGATAAATTTGTAAATTTCTTCAAATATTTATTTTGTTTATTGATTGGTCTTTGATTTTCAAATCGAAGAGTGTCTTAGGCACGGCAATTTATAGATTTTTAGCTAAAAAGATAGATATTACAATGGTGATATATATTTTTGTATTTGTCTGTGTACATATATTTTTTTTTACTTATGTTTATCCATATTCCATATCCCATGTTATATCCTAGACTAGACCTATTTAAATTCTGAAAACTAAGTCCAAATCCAAATGGCAGCAGCTTTCCCTGCACTGGACATCGATCGCTTTGGCTTCCCGAGGAGTCTGAAGCATGTGTAGCTTATGTACATACATTCCCTGAGCCTTGGCATGAAATAAATAAATATTTCTGGGTTCTTCGTTGGGCGACAAGCAAAGGCATGCAAAAAAAAAAAAAGAGAAAAATATTAAAAATCTTCGCACGCATTTTGGTCGCGCATTAAAATCAAAGTAAAATGGCATCAATATAAATACTCGTAAATTTGCAATTTCGAGGCAAGTCCCCAGTCCTGCCACGTTTCTCCTGCTGCCTGCTCGGGGTCCTGCTGCTCCTGCTCCCGCTCCTGCTGCTCCTTCTCCCGCTCCTGGCTACATGCGCCTCTGTCAACATACGCGACGCCTGAACGGGATGTGAGTGGTGGAAGGAGCAGGAGCAGGAGCTGGCTCTGCGTCGCATCGCATCGTAAAAAGCCTGTCCTCGTCCTCGCCTCGTCCTCGCCTCGTCCTCGCCTCGTCCTTGTCCATGGCTCATTCGCGTGTTTAGCCTGCGAAGCGCATATGTTTAGAGAAATTAGTTTTTCATAACGCACAAGTTGTTATTGCCACCCACGCACACACTGCCCCCACACACACCCTCGTGCACACACACACACTGCCTTTTAACGGGATTTTTTATTGCAAATTCTATTCAAATATCCATTCAGTTTTATGGGCCTACCCTGCCGGAGCTTCCTTTGAAGCCCCCCCCCCCCAAAAAAAAAAAGAATTCGCATATGAGCTGAGACCCAAGGGGCTGCTCCTTGCTACCTTGTTGTTACCGTTTTTATTTTTATTTCATTCTCTCCCCGTCTCGCTCTGTTTTTTTTTTTAAACAAACACAATTTTTAATATGCCTGCAATTTTTATGAGTGTTTAGAGGAATTTTATTGCACAAGATTTCCCTGGCCCCGGCCTAGGCGCCAGAGGGGGAGGACTCCGGGGCGGGAATGTGGTCCCACGTCGCGTATGCGCGATAAGCGCCCACACTCTGCCCACGCCTCGTCCTTGGCGAATCGCATTTGTGTTTGTGGCCCGAAATGTCCTCGAGTACCATAAAAATAAAGAATGAAAATAATATTAAATATTATAATGTTAGCGAAAAAGAGACAGAGAGAGAGGGTGTGTCCTGGTGTCCTGGTGCCTCCTTGGACGCTTAGCTGCCAACTAGTCCTGGCTTAGCTCTCAGTCAAATGATCCCTATCCCTTCGACATTAATCCTGCGAAGAGAGGCACGTTGAAAATGCCTAATTTTCCTGACACACTTTGTCCTTGCCACAGCTTCAGGAGCTCCTTCTCCTGCTCCTTGAGTCCTTGGATTCCGCTCTGCGCAAATTTCAAAGCTCACGTTCCGGCACATGTGTCCCCCTGGCCAAGGACTCCTAAGCTAGCTACCCTTTTAAGAAGCCTGAACGGGGTTTCAAGTCTAGAATGAAGTCCTAATCTGATCTTTTAAGGTTCCTTCTATGATTTGTTCCCAAATACTTGAAAAAAATATATAAACTTTTAGGAAACTGCCTTGAAACAAAGTTTTTCTTTAATAAGAAAAGCCACAGGTCGAGGTGAGAGTAGAGTTGAGAATAGGGATTAGAGTAGAGGGTAAAGTAGAGCTCTCTTTATAGCTAGCTGGAGGCTCATCCCAAAGATATATCCTTGCAGATTTTAACTGTCTCTAAAGGAGAACCTATACTTTTCATTATCTTCCTAGACAGCTCAAGCAGCTGGCAAAACCTTCAGTTTCTTGTCGAATTCCTATTGCTTTTTAATCCTTAAGTTTTTATAATAACACTTATATTTAAGGTCTACTTTTATCAAACTCTGGTTAAAATTAAAAAAATATTTATTAGAAAAGTATTTGTATAACTAAAACCTACAAAATTAATTGTGTGTTCATCCACAACCTACTTTCCTCCTTTTCCTTAACATTTTTCACCTTCTTTTCCCCTTTTTTTCAAGGCTTTTGGTTTAAAGAATTCTTGAAAATGTTCTTTCAAATTTTTTTTTTTAAATATGCCAGGCAATTATAACAGAAAAGTAACTAATTTTTGGTTTGCTATATCAATATTATTATTTTTTAATTAAAAAATCAGCAATATTATTGTTTGACATTTAAATTAGGGTTCATTATATCTTTTTTAATATTTAAAACCTTCAACACAAGTTACAAATAAATTATTTTTGTTGTGGATAATAAATATAGGTATATTTTACTATTATTATTGTTAGTTGTTATTTAAATTAAAGGTTAAAATTATTATTAAAGTATTAAAATACTGATATTGTTTAATTTACAAAATATATTAGTTTATTACTATTTAAAGACCAAAATAGGAATTTATTTATTTATAAGTAGTACTTTAAATTGAAAATAAAAGCCTTTTTAATTGCTTTTATTATATAAAATCAAAAATTAATACCTACTCCATCTCTTTATCATTATTATTATTGTTATTTTAAATTCAAAATAAATAGCTAGTATTACTGTTTAAAATAATTACGGGCTTATGTAATCATTTTGTATTATATAAACTAAAAAATTAAAACTTCTTATGCCATTTTTATTATTTTAATTGCAAAATAAAAGTTTATTTAATTATTTATATTATTTTAAATACAAAATAGAGATTTATTTTATCGGAAACGTTTTATTTATTATTTATATTATTTAAATTACATAATAATGATTTATTTTATCATTAAAGTTTTTCAATATTAAAGAATAAGGTTTGATTAATCATTAATATTGTGTTTAGATAAAAAACTTAGTTTATCATTATTGTTATTTTGAATACCAAATAGAGGTTATTGTGATTATTTGTGTTGTAATGTTTTCTTAATATTTAGCATACCAATGTTTCTGTATAAGAAATCGTTAACTTTTATCTATTAAATATGCCTTTTTTGTATTTTTATACAAGAAAGTAGTAGTAGTAGTAGTAGTATTAGTGGTTAAGAAGGTCGGTTTATAAAAAATTTTATTAAAAATTGATAAGTATATTGAGTAACATATTTATTTATTTATTTACATTCTGTTTGCTTAAAGTTAAGAACTAAAGCTACAGTGGGGGATGCAGCCATTGCTACCAAGGCTTTAGACTGGTAACATATTTTATTAATTTACTTGACTTTACTTTTAATTGATTAATAAGTAAGTTGTCATCAATGGTTTTATTTAAAAAATTTTTTATAATATTTAGCCCCCATTTATTTTGAATTAATCTATAGTTTAGTAGCAAGTTAAGGACTTACTGTTGGCGATATAAATACAAATTTAAATTAATTAAACAGTTTATTTATATGTAAATTAAGAAAGTAAATTAAAATATAAGTAACTGAATATATAAGTAACTTAATAAATATCTAAATAATTGGGTAAATAAATAAAGCTCAGCCAGCTGTATCAATATGCTAGATCCTTTTAAATCAGATGATGGCGAGGAGTAGCCAATTCCAATTCCAATTCCCCAGGAAGCCGGGCGCCGCTGGCCAGGCTCACAAAGAACCAGGACATGGTTCCTGTTGCCATCCCTTGGGGTCCCAACTCTCATTTCCCCTTATCGCCAGACACAAATCTTGGCACAAAGAGAGCTCTCTCCCAGTTGGGGGTTCAGTGTTCTTCTCCGCCAGTGTCCTATGTCCACGTCCTGTGTCCCCATCCTGTGTCCTCAATGATGAGGAGGACACATGAGTGTCCTCGTCCTGTGTCCAGATCTGAGCTGCAGTTTCGGACCCCGTTTATGGGTGATCGTAAAAGGCTAGAGCCTGCCTTATGGAAAATAGGCAACAAATATATTTATTATTTTCATGCAATGCCATTTTTTGGGGGCACAGAGCAGAAATATTATTACCAGAAGTCGCCACACATATCGAGGATATCGAGGAGCTGCAGGGGAAGGGGAAAAAACGGATCCGGTTCCACGTATGGATGGGTAATGACTTTTTTATGGCCATGTTGGAACAAGAGCCGCCGCGTCGAGGCAAATACTTTTATGGCATGTTATTAAAATTTGGCAAATCGACAGGAGGAGGTCAGGTACGCGGCGAGTGGAGCTTATTAGAAAAAAATTACTTGTCCTTGTTGGCGAGGCTGCTCCGCAACCCGGTGACTGTATCTGTGGGCCTGTATCTGTATCTCTGCATCTGTATCTTTGTATCCTATGGCCTGCATTTTTATGTATTGCCAAAATGATGTTCTATAACATTTTTATTATGAATAACGGTTGTAAAATTGCGCGAGGAAACAAAAGGAGCTGCCAGCAACAGTCGCAAGTCAAGGCTCAGGGTGGCTTAGGTGGAGTGGAGGAGCAGGAGCAGGAGCAGGGGCAGCTCCTCGACCACACAACACATAAAAACACACGAAATGCAAATTGTAAATTACAAATTTGCAATAAAAATTTTTAATAGAATGAAACATTTTGCCTTTATGAGTTTGTCCTTCTGAGGGGCTGGGAATTTATCTGCTTTTATGATAACGTTATGTGTGTGTGGTGGGTCCTGCTCCTGCTCCTGCTCCTGCTCCTGCTGCTCCTGCTCCTGCTCCCCCCTCAAGCATCATCATTTTCTCGTATTGTTCTTGTTTGTCGTAACAGTTTTGCATTAACATTAACGTAATTCTCCCTGGCATTATCATAAATACATTTTACGCATATTGCCAGGCAGTCCAAGGAGCCAAAAGGAGCCAAAGGAACCACGAAGCCAGGACATTCCACTCTCTCCCCCGACCTCCCTCTGGACTATCTGCAGCATCTGCTTTCCGTTTAGTGCTAATTTCGTGGTCCTTATCGATGGGCATGCATGGCATACTCATGAATTTAGGAGGCTCCAAGGACAGGCCTAGAGAGCCTTCGGCCCGGTGGGGGATCCTGCGTTGCATTAGTTGGACAGGACTTGCCACTCGGTGGCCAATCAACGCCGGCAGCGGGACTTAGAAGCCTTTCAAATCGTTGCATCCGCACACACACACACGCGTCCTCGTCCTCGGTGGCACTCGCTGGCTGCTCGGGACATGTTCGGGACACATTCGGGGTCCTCGGCTCCCCTGCGCTTTGCTTTTTAGCCTCTCTAATCAGCCGGGGGGCGGGGTGGAGGGGTCCTTCGGTTAGCAAATCGTCCTTGCTGTCGTTGCTCGCTCTCGCTCGCTCTCTTTTGGCCCGGGACTGGGTCTGCTCTATTCCTGGCATAGTTGTGCCCGCTAGCCATGTGTGTGTGTGTGCTGGTCGTGCTCTTCCATCAGCCACATCCTGACAGGGTCCCTTCGCGCCCCCCTCCTGCCACAAAGCTCGCCTCGCCTCGTGCTCTCGGCTCCGCACTCGTCGTCGTGTGCGTCGGCTCCGACCGCAGGCAGCCGGCAGCCGGCAGCAGGCAGCAGGCAGCAGAAGGGTCGGCGGGGCGAGGCGAGAGTCCTGTGTCCTAGATTTGTTTAAATTATTTTGCGATAGTGTGATTGGCCTGTGCGCCCAGGCCAATGGGAGCCTTGCACATGCTTAGAGCTCTCGCTGTCTGCGAGGAGGTGCTCGCTCCTAGCTCTGACCTAAATGCGTGTCGTCCTCGTCCTCGTCGTCGTGGTCCTCGTTGCCGAATAGTGCAGGACCTGCGCCTCCTCCCCCAGCCCCACCCGGACTAGTGTGTGTGCTCGTGGTTGGCCCGACAGCCACGAGTGTGTTTAGTTTGCGTGATAGGCCCGTCCTGGCTGACGAGGACATGGATTTGCATATGGGTTTTGGGGGAGTTAGTTTAGAAGCCGAGCTGTGGACGAGCCTCGGAGCCAATGGTCGCTCGATGTCCTCCAAAGTAAAAAGGGTTGCGATCTATGTGGGCTTAGGACTATGCCCATACCCTAAGGGGGATCCCATAGCCCAGGTCCTGCGAGCTCTCATCAAGGACCACACGCACCGCTTTGGAGCGGCAGGCATTTAAATTAATTTCAAAATAATCATGAGCAGGAAACAAGGCAGTCGAGAGGAGCTTAATTCGCTCTTGCCAGGACCAAGACAAAGGCAAAGGCAGAGGCAGAGGCAGAGGCACTGGTGGAATGCCGGGAAGGAGACCCCTGTGTCAAGGATTTTCAGGGTTAAATTAGCTGACTGCGAGCGTGCGGTTAATTTTTTTACAGAGCCAAGCGGGGTTTTGAGAGCAGGAGCTGGGGGTGGAGAGAAGGAGCTGGGGGTGGAGAGAAGGAGCTGGGGGTGGAGAGAAGGAGCTGGGGGTGGAGAGTTATTTCTGGGGGTGGAGAGATGTAGAAGGAGGTGGAGAGTTCGAGCTGCAGAGGAAGAGGTAAGAGCTGGAGGTTGGAGGTTGGTGAAACGGAGATGTAGCTGTTGCTGGAGGATGAAGAAGCCGCCTGGATGGGCTCCTTTGTCAGCGAGAGAGAGAGAGAGAGAGAGGCTGGCTGATGATGGGCACGAACGATCTTGCCTGACATCTGAGACGGTGACGGGCGATGAAGACGTTGCTGGGGGAAGCCCCGGCAAGTGGCACATGTAATGAAATATGCTTAAGAAGTGCGGCCTCCTCCTGCTCCAGCTCCTGCTCCTTCGCTGCTTAACTTTTTTGGAGCTCCAGCACAGGGGGGATGGAGTGGGTGGTTGCCTACGCAGCCAAGGAGTCCCAAGGATCAAGGAGGAGAAGGACGGGGCAGGGGCACAACAAGCATATGAAAAGTTTGTTAAGAATTCTTTTTGTGTGTGCGGTGCGCGCTAACCCCATAAAAAACGACACACACACCGCTCCCACTTACACACACATACACCCCCTTCCACACTCACGCATTTCTACTAATGTCGCAGCAACATTTGCGGTTTTAATTCCCTCCGAATCTCACATCTGCCTACTGGAAAACCCCCTTACATAGAAAGAAATATATGTTTATGATAAATATATAGCATGAATATCTTTATACAAAGTTTTAGGGATTCTAAAAGCTATTTCTGAGATCTTTTTAATTAGAAATTCCAAATTTTTATAGGTCAAACGCTGATGAAGTTTGGTTTTAAAAACCCTTTGAAGAAGTCATAAGAAGGAATTGTTTAGGTAGGCTAAGGGGTTACAATAAATTAATATATATATATGCAAACTGTATCAATACTCTATATCCTATCGATATTTACTTTAAATTCGTTAAATTCGATATATAAATCAATATTTTTAAATTGCAATATACTTATGTTTAGTAAATATATATGCTGTTTGATATATATGATAAATATTATCAATAATCTTTATATTTAATGGTTGAATGCGTTATATTTTAATATTTTACATTGGATTGTTCTATATTTTTTTTTTTAATTATCAATACCTTACTGTTAAATGCGCTATAGTTTGGATATTTTACAATAAAATATATCAATGTTTCTGATAATTATTGATCAATATCAATATTTGATATTTTAAGATTAAATGCCATATTTTTTTTTACATATTTTGAATTTAATTTAATAAAAATGAACAATATTTTTTTGAAATTATCAATATATTAAAGTTAATTGTGATATAGTTCTGTTATTTAAACTTTTAAACATGTGATATATATAAAAGTCTCTGATCCTTTTCATAATATTACTTTTTTTAAGTTTAGATGAAATATTTTTAGACATGTAAAATATGAAATATCATAATTTATACGATGTTTTCGATATGATTTTGAGCGTAAACATGATTTTTTAAATATATTATACGAGTATGGAAAATGTCCTCTCGATATATGTACATTCCCACCTAGATATCAGTGATTATTAGAGGTAAAACCTAGATGAAGTTGGTTTTTAAAACCGCTTTCAGAAAATATAAAACAAAGCTTTTTTAATAAGCTATTTAGCCTAGATATACAAGAGATTTAATACAAATAAATTCAGTTTCCTTGTAAATAAAATATATATTTAAAATATATGTCTAAAGGTTCACAAGTAGCTCCTTCTTATCTCTCCGTGTAGTGGGGATACAGTACTGAGAGAAAGAAAGAGGAAAAGAATTGTAAGAAAGTTTGGCTCATTAAAGTCAGAGCCCGGGAATCGCCAGAGACGAGGCCTGATGGCTGATGGCTGATGGATGATGTCCTGATGGCTGAAGCAGCTCATCTTTGCCGGAGATCTGGCAGGCGGGATCCCGAAGCCAGAATCCCCAAGTCCTGGTCTCTCCGTCTTTGAGGAGTGAATAAAAATTGCTAAGAAAAAAAAATACAAAAAACAATTGCGCGGCTTCGCTTCGTTGGACTAAGCCTGGGCAAGGGGTACAGGGTAAAGTGGGCTTGGAGGACGTTGTCAGGACACTGGGTGTGGTGTGGTGTGCTGTGTGTGTGGTGTGTGCTGTGTGTGTATGTGTGTGTGGTTACGCGTGTGCTTCTTCGCCTGCCGCGAGGCAAATTAAAAATTTCGTTTCTCGACTTTTTCTCTCTATGCTCACTTTTTACCAGCGCCCCGCGTTCTTTTGCAACTTTCCAGCGGCACCGGATCCGAGCTCCCAGCTCCAGAAAACTTTCTAATAATGTTGTACACAATTTAAATAGAATTTGCTGTGTGTTCCGGAGGAGCAGCAGCTGCGGGAGCAGGAGGGGCACCACCGAGCTGCGAAATACTGACGCATGTGAGGATGGCGCACAATCAACTTGGCCAAGAATATGGCTGCTCGCGTGGGAACAGAGCGCTCCGGAGGACGGGTCGGGGTGGATTCTGGGTTTGGGGATATGAACACGCGGTTTCTCATTATGCTAACGAAGTAAAAACTTTACAAGCACATATGAGAGTGCGAGGAAAACTCGGGAAAAGCAGTGGGAGGTGCGGAGGGAGTCAAGGCGAAACAAGTGTGCGGGAAATTGAAAGAAGACGCAGCAGCCCGAAAGCACAACAATAACAGCAACAACTATTTCAGCGGCAGCGCAGCAAGTGCAGGAAACTAAGAAACTGCACAGAAAACTGCAAGGGAACCAAAAGAAAACTGCAAGAAAACTGCAAGAAAATCAAGAAAACCAAGAAAAAAGGAAAATTTATGATTAAATCATGAAAAAAGCCAGAAAAACGTGAAGACACAAAAAAATGGCTAGAAAAATGCAAGGAAAAAGCAAGAACAAAGCAGGAAAAAAGCAATAAAAAAGCAAGAACATATGAAGAAAAAAGCATGAAAAAAGCAAGAACAAAGCAAGTGCAAAGCAGAAAAAAGCAAGAAAAAAGCAAGAATATATGAAAAAAGCAATGAAAAGCAAGGATAAGGCAAAACTAAAGCGTAAAAAAGCAGCAAAATTACAAGAAAATGGCAAGGAAAATGTAAGAACAAGAAAGGAATATAGCAAGAGCATATGAAGATAAAAGCATGATAAAATCAAGAACAAAGCTGGAATAAAGCAAGAGAATGCAAGAGCATGTGAAGAAAAAGCATGAAAAAAGCAAGAATATAGCGAAATTAAAGCATAAAAAGCAATTAAACTGCTGAAAATAAGATATGAAAAGCAAGACAAAAGCAAGATAAAAGCAATAACAAAGCAGAAATTAAGTACTAAGAAAGCAAGAACATATGAAGAAAAAGCATAAAAAGATCACGAAAAAGCATGAATATAGCAAAACTAAAGCGTAAAAAAAAAATAAAAGACAAAGGCAAGAAAAAACACAAACAAATGAAGAACAGAGAAAAAATTTATGAAGAAGAAAGCAACTAAAAAGCAAAAATATATCTAGAAAAAGCACAACAAAATAAGCAGAAAGCTAAAAGAAAGCAAGAACAACCTAAAAGAAAAACAAAACGTGCAAGAAAAGCCAAGCAAAACCCCGAAATAAAATATGCATAATAATATTCACAATAAAACATGCATATGTGCCGCCAACTCTCCAGGGGATCGGGTGGCGGGTGGCGAGTTGTGGCAGTGCGGCAGTGCGTGTGGCTGGCTCTGCCAAGTTGCTAACAAGCTTAGTTCCTCCTCCCTCTGGGTCCTCTCTCTGCCCCTGGAGCCAGCTACTCAGGCAGGAGGAACCTGGAACCAGGCACTAGGGTGCTGGGACTGGCATGAATATGCTCCTCCGCTGCAATTTTTAATCCATTTAGTTGCCCAAAACCATGGGCAAGCCAGGAGCCTCTCAGGATGTTTTGAAGAGGAGTTTTGCTAGAAAATACTCGTTTTTACCAGCATTAACATTCAATATTTGATCCCTGGAATTCTGTATACGTTGTGATTTTCTCTGGGTTGCCTCATGATTCCTTAGAAGGATTAAGAGCTAAAGAGAGTTAGAGAGATTGATAGATAGAGAGATAGAGAGATAAAGAGATAGAGAGATAGAGAGATAAAGAGATAGAGAGATAGAGAGATAGAGAGATAGAGAGATTGAAAGATTGAGAGATTGAGAGATAGAGAGATAGAGAGATAGAGAGATAGAGAGATAGAGAGATAGAGAGATAGAGAGATAGAGAGATAGAGAGATAGAGAGATAGAGAGATAGAGAGATAGAGAGATAGAGAGATAGAGAGATAGAGAGATAGAGAGATAGAGAGATAGAGAGATAGAGAGATAGAGAGATAGAGAGATAGAGAGATAAGAGATAGAGAGATAGAGAGATAGAGAGATAGAGAGAGAGATAGAGAGATAGAGAGATAGAGAGATAGAGAGATAGAGAGATAGAGAGATAGAGAGATAGAGAGATAGAGAGATAGAGATAGAGAGATAGAGATAGAGAGATAGAGAGATAGAGAGATAGAGAGATAGAGAGATAGAGAGATAGAGAGATAGAGAGATAGAGAGATAGAGAGAGAGAGATAGAGAGATAGAGAGATAGAGAGAGAGAGATAGAGAGATAGAGAGATAGAGATAGAGAGATAGAGAGATAGAGAGATAGAGAGATAGAGAGATAGAGAGAGAGAGAGATAGAGAGATAGAGAGATAGAGAGAGATAGAGATAGAGAGATAGAGATAGAGAGATAGAGAGATAGAGAGATAGAGAGATAGAGAGATAGAGAGATAGAGAGATAGAGAGATAGAGAGATAGAGAGATAGAGAGATAGAGAGATAGAGATAGAGAGATAGAGATAGAGAGATAGAGAGATAGAGAGATAGAGATAGAGAGATAGAGAGATAGAGAGATAGAGAGATAGAGAGATAGAGAGATAGAGAGATAGAGAGATAGAGAGATAGAGAGATAGAGAGATAGAGAGATAGAGAGATAGAGAGATAGAGAGATAGAGAGATAGAGAGAGATAGAGAGATAGAGAGATAGAGAGATAGAGAGATAGAGAGATAGAGAGATAGAGAGATAGAGAGATAGAGAGATAGAGAGATAGAGATAGAGAGATAGAGAGATAGAGAGATAGAGATAGAGAGATAGAGAGATAGAGAGATAGAGAGATAGAGAGATAGAGAGATAGAGAGATAGAGAGATAGAGAGATAGAGAGATAGAGAGATAGAGAGATAGAGAGATAGAGAGATAGAGAGATAGAGAGATAGAGAGAAAGAGAGATGGAGAGATAGAAAGAGATCAATTCATACAATATTTTCAGCTTGTTTTCATATTCTATGGAATGTATATATTCGTTAAACGTTTACAAAATTCTAACAACTTTTCTGAAATTATAAGAAAATAATCTGTTTCACAGAATAGATGGTATTATATTGAAAAACAAAAAAGCTATAATATATTTTCTATTTAATTCGGCAACATTCCCAAGTCAACTATATCTCCAGAAATGTTTAAAGAAGAGATCTATTGTACATCTATTTTTAATGCAGAAGAGCTATACTTACACCAATATGAAAAGGGAACCCCAGAGGAACCCCTAGAAGGCATTTAGCAGCTAGCAGCCAGGTTCCAGGACGAACATTGAGTACAGTTGCGTCCTCCAGCCAGCTCTTTGGGCTCCTTCCGGCACTAAGGACTACTGGGGCTTTGTGATTCCCCGGGAACTGTCGCAGAAGTGTGTAATTACTCATAATGCCAAACACCCGGTTCGGGCTAACAAAGGACTTTAATTTAATTGCGAGCGAACAAAGGGGCCTCGCCTCGCACCTACCCGGCGATTGCAGGACGCCAGGACGCCAGGACGAGGCGAAGACCCAATTCAGGTGGCTCGGCAAGGGGGAAAGGAAACAGCAGAGGGGGAGAGAAGCTATGCTGTGCAGGTGTGGCGAGCGGAAGGATAACGGCCTGATGACAGGATACATTACGGCGATTCCAAGACAAAGCAGCTAGGTAGCAGGCAAGGCGTGGGAGCAGGAGCAGGAGCTGGGACTCAGTTCGAGGCGAGTCCCGAAATAAACCAGTTGAAATTATAAGCCATAAAGGATCTCCAAGGGTCAAGGCCGAGCGTGAGACACCTTCTCCAGCGGCTCCTCCTACTCCCCCTCCTTGGGGGGCCCTATCGATTGACCCAAAATGTGTCACTCTCCAGGAGGAGAGAGGGGGAGAGAGAAGGAGTTGGAGGCTGCCTCTGTTGGCCCAGTCTGGCGAGGTGTGTCCCTGTGTTCCTTGGCACAAAAAACGAACCCAACGCCCCAGAAGTTGGCCAACTTCGCCTGTCCGTTTGGCCTTGAAGTGTCGAAAGGCAACGGAAACAAAAAGTCCAGATGGAGATGGAAATGGAGATGGCAATGGCGATGGGGCACCACCCCCTGATGATGGGGCTGAGACAGACAGAGGCACAGACGCACTCTTTGCCTTCTTATTGCGGCAGACACACACAGCCGAAGCGTGCCCCAGCAGACACACACCCCTGACACACACACACGCAAACACACACACCTCTCATACACACACCCCCCTGCGAGCAAGGCCACTGCCACTGGAAGCTTGCAATCGTCGCTTTTTCTTTGGCGCCTTTAAAAAATTCGACAACAATTCAATTTTCAGCGGCTTCCTGTTTGGGTGTCCTGTGTCACCTGGGCGGGGCTGCCACCCACCCAGAGCCAGGGATTACTGCAATGCCCTTAGAAGCAGGAAGAGCAGGAGAAGCAGGCGGATCAGGTGGAGGAGGCTGATAGACAGGACCATGAAGCACCTGCAATTAGCATTAACACAAAACGCAACTGCAGTTGCTTTTGCCAAACAAAAAGCAAGGCGAATGACTTGTCTATGGGGCCACTCCAAGGGCCACAGGCCAGCAGTCACTCCTCCTGCGACTCCTGTGACTCCTGTGACTCCTGCTCATCCTGCTCAGCCTGCTCCTCCTGAGCCTGCTGTTCCATTTCCTGCTCCTCTGGCCTAAGAGCATACAGCGGCATGCGGCGCAATTTGCGGCCCAGTGACAACACTGCCTCTCGGGAGAGTGGGAGAGCCAGCGCAAACTGGCCAGGGAGCAGGGATCAAGCAGCAGGCAGCAGGCAGCAGGCAGCAGGGATCAGGGGCCAGGAAGACCAGGTAACAGTGACCACGACTTGGTGGCAGTAGGACCAGGCACCTCCATGGCGGAGTAAGTCAAACAACGCGGAGAAATGAATTATAAAACAACATGCCAACAAAAAGTGGGCCCCTCTCTGCCGGGTCTATCGCTCTCAAACCCTTTTGGTCAGGAGCTGCAGGACATGGACCTGGAGCTGGAGCTGGAGCTGGACCTGAGTTCTGGACTCTGTACTCTGGACTCTGGGGGGAGGTGTGCAGTGTGTGTGTGCGTGGGTGGGGCACATGAAATTTTTATTTTATTTAAATGTAATTATCTGCTTGGAACACAAAAAAATGCTCATCACGATGAGCAGAGAGGCAGAGCCGACACCAACAACAACAGCAACAACAACAGCAGCAGCTCATGAAGTAAAACACACACACCCACACACACATCCCCCCAACCCATACACACGAAAAAATCCATTAAAATTGTGCAGGAAATATAATCAACAAAAAAAAGCAGGAGAAAAAAACACACACAGAAGAAAAGCAAGCAAAAAAAATAGAGGGAAAATCGCCACAAAAAGTTAAAAACAACAACAAAAACACACATCCTGCCAAAAAGGATAAAAAAAAGGGTTGAGAGCCAGGGAACGAGGAGGAGGGACCAAGCGGGCGTGGCCTTTTTTTGCTCATTTGCCACGCACTTTTCGGCCAGAGTTGTTGCAACCAACTGCAAGTTGCAACGCGCAAGCCTATGCCTACGCCTATCGACCAGCGACCAGCGACCAGGACCAGCGACCAGGACCAGCGACCAGGAGCAGGACCAGGACCAGGACCGGGATCAGGAGCAGGGAGCAAGGACCAGGGACCACTGGCAGCTGGATGCAAGGACCAGGAGCCAGGAGGAACCAGGGACGAGCTTGATTATGCACATGCCACCAATGACGTGTTGCCTTTTCGATTTATTTTTCGACAGCTCCTGCCCCACCTCACGCACACACGAGCCTATGCGAGCCTCTATATATACACACACACACACACACACACACGCTGGACCAGGACCTCGTATGTACTTCACTCTGCATGTGTATTTTCCCTTTTCCCCCTTTTTATCCCTTGTTTTTTTTGTATTATTTTATTTTATTTTTTGTTTTCCTGCAGCGCACAGTTTTTCGTTTACTTTTTTGGCGGCCGAAAAATGTTCAAAAATAAAACGAAGCTGCGCCCGCATTACGTGCGACACCAGCCTCTCACCCCCAGACCCGCGTCAGTCCCAATCCCAATCCGAATCCCATCTGCCCCCAGCTCCTGCTCCTTTGCCACAGCTTTGCAGCGGGACTGGGAGCAGCACAACAACGGCAGTGGCAGCGACACATCGACATTGCCATCGACATGGACATGGGACCTCAGACTTCGGGCTCGAAAATGTATCAGAGTCCTTGAATGCCAATGGGGTGTATCGGGGGAGGGGGAGGAGGAGGATTTCCCCCAATTGGGGATTTGCGATCTGCTATCGGATCAGTCTTTGTTGGTGGAGAAAAAAAAACGGAAGCGGAAATGATCTGCGAGGTTATGTCGTATTTTGGTGACAAGTTTTTCCTAAGAAGAATTAGAAAAGAGGAAATATTAATCAAATGGGGAATATTTATGTTACATTTGGACTCTTGATAATATTAATAACTTGCTATGTTTATACCTACAGGACTAAGCTCATTAATTAAATATATAATATATATTTAGGTAGAGAAAATTCTAACCATTAGGAAATATTAGCATTTGGTTAATATTTTCTCTTTCATTTTTTATATTATATTATCGAGTTTGAACACCTTCGAGGTAAAAATAGTACAAGTTATTCTTATTTTTAAGAGTCCTTAAATTGGGTTCCTTTTCATTTTAAGTTCATAAAATATTGAACTGAGTTGAAAGAACCTTTTAGTTAGCCATTTTATTATTGCTGTCTTGGGGAGGCTTTCTCTTCGGGAATATCTCTCCTTCTCTGTGTATCTCTCTCATTCTCTGTCTATCCCTAATTCTCTGTCTATCTCTATTTCTCTGGCTCTCTCTCTTTGTTTCTCTCTACTTCTCTGGTTCTACTTCTCAATCTGTTTCTATTTCTCTGGCTCTCTTTCTCTGCGTCTCTCTATTTGTCGGGCTCTCTTTCTCGGCCTATCTCTCTATATTTTTCTGGCTCTCTCTCTCTCTACTTCTCTGATTCTACTTCTCAATCTGTTTCTATTTATCTGGCTCTCTTTCTCTTTCTCTTTCTCTTTCTCTTTCTCCTTCTCTATCTCGCTCTCTTTCTATGTCTGTCTCTATTTGTCTGGCTCTCTTTCTCTCTGTCTCTCCGTACTCCTCTGGCTCTCTTTGTCTATCTCCATCTCTTTTTTAATTCTCTGCCCCCTTTCTCTCTCTCCCTTTCTCTCTCCCTCACTTTCTTTGTTCTCTGTTTCTCTTCCTATCAATATCTCTCATACTCTCTGGCCCTACGGAATACCAAGAGTATTCTAAATACAGGGTCGAGAGAGAGCGCTCTTTGAAGTTTTCTGGGAGCAGAACTCAGATATACGGGTTAAAATAATGGTACGTACTCTGCTTTTAAAGTAGCATTCAAATCAAACTGACCAACCGTTTAGGAGTCGTAGCAAAGATATTGTTAGTGGTTAGTACTTTGTAAAATAATTTTATTTGTTTATTATTGTTATTTGCACACAATTTCTAAGCTGGAATTTGTTCTTTAACTGTTGATGTAATTATTTCTGAAATCAATGTTTGTATTTAATCATTGGTTTATTTATTTATTTCATATTTTATTTATTTATGTATGTTTCATTATTATTATTTAGTGCCACAAATATTTGTTATATACTTCATTTTAAAGGCATTGTAAATGAAGATAATGGATTAAAAAACTCCATAAAAATACTACAACTGACTAGAACTTGCACAAATCCAAGGGTTCTGTATTCAGAAAGCACTTTTCTTTATTTCCAAACTTGTTGGGGAACCTACATAGGTGGCAGCTCCCTCGAAAACCCAATCTAAATGTGTTAAAAAAAAAGGAAACCCTGAGAGAGCACAAAGAGCTCAAGGCGAAGGCAAGTGCTCCACTTGGCCAGCTTTGTTGCCGTAATTAAAATCATGTTAGACGCTTTGCAGCTCGTGTGGCTGGGCTGACAGGCGACAAGCTCAAAGCGACACCCCAATCCCAGTCCCCGTCCCAGTTCCAGCTGCATTTCGGATGCAACTGCAGCCTGGATATTAAAATCCCAACTTTGATGCAAGGATGTGTCTTTGATTTTAGTCTGTGCCTTTCATGTTCCCTCTCTCTCTCACTGCCTGGAGCTTTCTCGGATGATTAAAAGCGTTTTCCCGGACTTTGTACCAAAAACTGTTGGCATTTGCGCTTTGGGGTTTTGTTTTTGCTGATTTTCCGGGCATAGTTTGCCATCAAGTACAGTCTACACAAGGCGAGTGGATAATCAACCCTGTCGCGCTGACCACTCCCGTTCCCCAAAACCATCTGGCAACCCCCACATTTACCGCTATAAACTTGTGCCTTCGAATTCCCAAACAAACAATCGCCGCTAGTCACCTTATCTAAAACGAGGCTGCCTGGAAGGGGACTATATATCAGGATATATATGGGATGGCTATGGGGGGGGTCCAGGGTGCAGGTGGCAACCCTTTAATTTTAACTCTTTGTGTGAATTTTTTGCTTTTTTTCTTTTTTGTGTGTGTTTTGGGCGCGTTTTTTATTTAATGTGCGCATTTCACACATGTCGACGATTGCGGTGGTGGTCGAACTTTTTATCGATCTGCCGTCGCCATATAGTAATGAGACGGGGGGAGGACCGCGTCCACGTCCAACTCCACGTCCACGACCACGTTCAGGTCCTGGTCCAGGAGATGGGTCGCCAAAATATATGCCTAGAGAGAGGCAGCGAGTGCCGGCAGGGTTGGCACTAGGCAGGCCGGGTGAGGAGGCAAAAAAAGCACCAAAAACAAAGCCCAAGTGATTAATTCAACATGCGAATATTCATATACAGCATACTATATATGTGTGTATATAGTACGTGTGTGTGTGTGTGTGGGCAGCCACCCCCGAACCCAGCCCCAACTCCAACTGGAACCCAATCCCGGGGCAAGTCATGTAATGAGCAGAAATTTTCAGCCCAAAAAAAAAAAAGGAGGCAAACCTCGGGTCAGTTGAAAAATGAGCGGACGCGAAGGCAACTCCAGGTCCGCCTCCTGCTCCCGCGACCGCAGCTACTTTCTAATTAAGCGTGCTTAGTTGTCCCGGGTTACGCGGCATCCGGGGGTAGTGAAGGGTCGGGGCGGGATCGGGGAAGGGTCAGCTTGGACACCGAACATGTCAGCGACAGACCTCGGGTGCCACGCATGTGTCTAAAATATCTAAATCGACGTCGTCGTTTATCTCTCATTCGCCCCGTTGGCCGCGGCAACTGTACATACTATTAGGTGCGGGACTGTACCTAGTGACAGGATGGTTGGGGGGAAAGGGCACGAGGCAGGGCAAGGGCAGCAGGCGAACCCTTTTTGTTTATTTCCCTGAGCATGAGGTTGGCAAAAAAAAAGTTTCTAATGAAAACTCCCCAAAAAAAGCAAGAAAAAACAAAAAGGGACATGAATACGCATGCACTTAGCAGGTGGGGCCCTGAAGAGTACAGTCTCCTCATTACACAACGCAAATAAAATACATAAACACCGAGCTAAGCACACAGCTAAGCACATAGCTATGCACATAGAAACACAGATAGATATATGAATATGAATATGCAAATAGAGCTCGGCTGCAACATCCTTTGCACACCGCCCGCGGCCAGTCGCTGCGGGGGGTTTGCCTAAGCAGGGACACAGGGAAGCCGGAGAACCCAGGGAATCCAGGGAACCCAGCGAATCCATTCATCGGGAAAGGGGCTTCCAGGGAGATGACACGCACACACACTCTCGCTCAGACTGACAAGTTTAGAGCTTGAAAGAAACCCCTAACGACACTGCTGCATCCTGACGACTAGCCAGAGCTGCATCCCTTAAAGGCAACGCACACGAACACGTGCCGCACACAGAGGCACAGGACACGGTGGCATAACCCCCCTAAGTTGGTGTAGTTCAAGTGCAGTTCGTGGCAGGCTGCCACCCCCTAAGCCAGGAGCAGGAGCAGGAGCAGGAGCAGTAACAGGAGCAGAGGCAGGACAAGGAGCAGGAGCAGGAGCTGTAACAGGAGGCCACGGCGACACATGTGCACAAGTGCAGGCAGGGCCCAGGCACAAAAGGACGAACAGGAGGACACAAAAGACGGCTCCCAACCTGCTGCTCCTGCTGCCTTCATTTCACTTTCCCTGAGACGAGCCAGGCTACCCACTCCTGCCGGCAACCAATCCCTCCTCCTTTCACCTCCTGGGGAGGCTGCGCCTCAATAGCGTCTCAAACTTTTCCTTTTCGTTGTCCTCCCTGCTGCAGCTTGACCCCACACCGCCTGCCTGTGTGTGGTGTGTCACCCCTCAAGTTGCCCTGGCTTGCATCTGAAGTTGTTTACGTATTTCGACATTCATTAGCTTGTCTTGCCAGGCAGGCCCACTCCCTGGTGGCAAATACAAATTACTTAGGCGTAGCGGAGCCTGCCTTTGTCTCTATCCTCCTTTCACTTTACTCGTTTACTTAGTCCTAGTCCTGATCCTGTTCCTGTCACTGTTTGTGTTGCAGCCAGCAGATAGCTGCAAGTGCAGCAGAAAGCCTCACGAAGTCCTGCATTTAAGGATGATTAATTAGTTTTTGAGGAAGCCTTTTCTTTTAACATTTTTTTTAAATAAATGTATGGAAATGTTTTTAAATTTATTTATTAAGATTTTTAGGGTGAATTGGAAAATATATAAGAGTAATTAAACCATAAGGCCTTTAGGTGCTCTCAAGACGCCCTCAAATATTCGCTTTCTAGGGTCTTTTATTTGATATTTAATATTATTAATTGATTTATATATATGTATGTATATATTTTATTATGAATACAAACTTATTTATATATAATTATGTATACATCATTATTTTTTTGTATTTTGTATACTTAATTATAAATTAAGTTACAGGATAATTATCAGCCTAAGCAGCTGTGCCTTTCGGTTGGTATATAAAATTTACAAAAACATTTTGAAAGTTTTTCTGGATAACAACTCAACAAATGACTTATGTTAACCTTCTAGCCTCTAGCATCCTTCTTCAATCCCCGCTGCAAGGTGCATTCCCTGAAAACCAGAAGACAGGAGTCAGTGGCTAGTAAACAGTAACCAGAAGCCAGGAGTCAGGAGTCACCTATGTACTCCTGCTCTCCGGAATCGCAATTAAAGGACAGAGACACACAGACAGACCGATGTGTGAAGAGGCACCTCCTAATCCGGCTGCCCAATTTGCCAGCGGCGCCTTGGAGAGGCGTCGAAAGGGGTTGGGGAAGCTAGGGTAGCTAGAGGGGTTACAATCAGCTGGAGGTTTTAGAGGGGGTTACATAGTCCCGGAGGCTGGCAGACTTTTTTTTTTTTTTTTGGGGTTGGTCTAGGAGTTGGGGTTGGGGTTGGGGTTCGGGTTTGGGTTTTTTCTCGCAGGAAGTGTGCGTCATCAGTGCAAGGGTCCGCCCCTGCAGCTGTTCGTTCCTCCTGCACGAAAATGGGGTTAAATTGCACAGAAATCACGCGTCACGTACACCCCACCCCGGCTCCTCCACCTAGTGCTAGTGCCCCATCCCCCCCCGGCACACAATCCGGGGCTTAGGATGGGTGGCCGCTTTGTTTGGGAGCACTTAACACGGCGTCGTCGGCGCTGACGACATGCACTTGAGGCGCACAAAGGCCCAGGAGGGGAGAGCGAGACCAGGAGCAGGAGGAGCAGGAGCAGGAGCAGGAACAGGAGGCGGAATTGCACAGTTAGATGCACTAGACGGGCACGAGACAAAACGAAAGCGAAGCGAGACGGTTTCTAACCCTTTCGCCGGGTTGATTCCACCCCCGGAGGAGGCCGAGACTCCTGTCATGTTGACATAGAATCCTCGGCTGGCCGTGGCTTTAGTTGCACCACCAAGGATGGCTGGCTGTCAGACAGCAGCAGCCACCACCAGACCCTGGGCAGGTGTAAAACCGAGGGGCGGGGTGGCGATGCTGCTGCTGCTGCAACGAAAGTGAAACGGTGGTGGCTCCTGCCAGGAAGGAGCCGGGGGGCCCTGGAGTATGCACTTTCCTGCACTATTCAAAAGCGAACTTGGGGGTGCCGAGCGCTGCTCCGGCTGAATAATGCTGCCGCCTGAGTGGGTTGAAGGACGTACGCGAGGCGACACGTCTGCCCCCCCACAAAGGAAGGGTGGCGATGCAAAGATGGCGATGTCGCAGCCTCAGTTTGAGGCTCAGTTTCAGGCTCAGCCTCCGCGTCAGCCACTGATGTCAATGTCGTTGAGAGCTGCTCCTGACACGGCTAGGGAGTAGGAGTAGGACTTGGAGGAGGAGTAGGACTTGGAGCAGGAGTGGGAGTGGGACTCGGAGCAGGAGGCAGTCTCAAGGCGAACTGAGCTCAGCCAGGAAAAAGTGAAAGCCATAAAAACCAATGAAATTTCGCTTAGGCTCTCGCACTGTGCTCCTTTACGAGCTCTCCCGGAGGCCAGCTCCTGGTCGAGAGGGGAACAGGAACAGGCATAGGAACAGGCAACACTGAGGGAAAATATTTGTACATTTTAAGGTATTCATGGTGTCACAAAAGACACCATAAAAATAGGAAACACAAAACAAGGAAAATATATAAAAAGAAAGCTGGTTTCACATAACAATTTAAGTCATGTTTACAGTTGTTTCAAATAACAATTTAAGCATGTTTTCAGTTGTTAATTATATAACTGAATTTTTATTATATTATATGCTATTTATTGATCTTTTTATTATAGATAAAAGTTAACTTTACAAATCTAAGACTACGAGGATAGTTTGTATTTATTTTTCATTGTTTACGTTTCAAGACCTTTTATATTTCAAAGTTTCTAGCTTACTCAATAACTTATCTGAGTTAGTTATTTATACTCTAGTTCTGTAACAATTACTGCATTAATTATTATCAAACATTAAAAAAGGGTACAAGCCTTGCAGGGGATATTATAATTTTACTCAGTCAAGGAGTCACTTCCGACCCTATAAACCATATATATTCTTGATCAGCATCATCAGCCGAATCGATCTAGCCATGTTTGGGCCAAAAAAAAATTTGACCCGATTTTTCAAAAAAATGTAAGGGGTTACATCGTTAAAATTGTCAAAAAATGGCCAAAAATTAGAAATCGAGTTTTAAATTCAGAAATATTCTCCTATGAAAACCAAGAAGAAAACACCAAACCAGACTGAAATCGGTTGAGTTTGAGCCGAGTTATGACAAAAAAACATGCAATATTGAACAGATTATTAAATTATGTGAATATTTCATTTATTCTTGATAACATAAGATGCCAAATGTCATATAAATAGATAGATTAAATAGGTTCGATTTGATTAGATTATATTAAATTAGGTTAGATAGATTAGATTAAGGATTTCAAATTAAAAATCCTAATAAATCATTAATAAAAAATTTAATTTTGAGAAAAACGTAGTAAATTTGTTTAAAATTGTACATTATTAAAATGTTACAAAATTGAAAACCAATACAGTAAAGCATTTCGAATTAAAATTAATTCTGTTTTGCCTTAGGAAGCAGCAAGGGTATAGTTTCCTTTCTTGTTACATAGGTTTTTTTCGAGAATTATTGATATTAAAATATTGGTATGGCTTAAAGCAATTTTTTTTTATATACAAACATTTTAAATATTAAACTTAACGATATTTTCGATTTTATTCGAAATACTATAGCTATTTTAACATTAACTTTTGATGTTGTTTTAATATTTTTCATATCGCTATATCAACGTTTACCATATTATTGTATACCATAATATTTAGCGTTGATATTGTTAACCTTTCTTATAGGGAGATCCTTAATTTGTTGGACTTATTTATCGGTGAAATTGCTATATTAGCATTATCTTTTGATATTTTTTAATATTTTTCCTTTTGTTTTTGAAAAGTTTAAGATATTTTACGATATGGAAATTAGTTTAATATATTTTTCGATATTACCACTATTTTACCATAAACTTTGATATTTTTTAAATATTTTCCTATGTCCGATATATGATATTTAATCTCATTTTTAAGTTCTTTGAATATATATGCAGAGTTTAAGGCCTTCAGCTGTTATAGCTAATCAAAATTACTCGTAATTTCTCAATAATAATTATAATAAATATATGCATGTCCCTTGTCTATATTCTATATATAAATGGCTTCTTATATATTCTGTCCATACTTCCTTCTAAAGTCATCTCTTTTTTTTTTTCTTGACAGGTCCTGGCTGTTAAAACCTTGACTGCTTTTCCCCCAGTGATCGCTTGGACATGGAGGCCGGGGGCCAGCAACGCACTAATGTCCCTTTTCCGCGACTGCGACCGAAAAATAAAAATAAATAAAAGTTTCCTCCGGCGGAGGCGACGGTCTCATGTGCGCGGCGACAAAGTTTTTATTCCTTTGTTTAGAATAAGCATAAATGCGCACGTGTCCTGGCCGCAACTCCACTTTAGTGCGGGGCTGCGGGGGATGCCCTGCCGTTGCCGTTAAATTTTAATGCGTCCACATATCGATATATGCGTGCATGACCTGCCTGCGCCGGCGGAATCTATAAAAGCCAGGAGCATGGCACTTGCGCCTCCTTGGCTGCGCAGCCGTGATAAGGGCCAGGCCAACTGAAGGTTAGTGGCCACGCCCCCGGTCCCCGCCTCCGCCTCAGCCTATGAATATTGCATAAGACCACGCTCGTACTTTGCATAAATTCGCAATGTCGCGGCTTCTAATCAATACTTACCGCGGATCTGGTGCTGGAGATGGAGCCCAGATGAGTTCGTTTTGAGCGGATAACTAGCACAATAGGTAGATTAAATCAATTTTAATTTAATAATTCCCTTACCCTTACCTTAAAAAAAAACAAAAACAACAATAAAGTATATATATTTGGTATATTTTATGAAAATAGTAAAACACATATACAAGTCTACATAAATGTACTGGGGGAAGTCGTTTAATCTGCTCGAAACGGTTATGGATGCAGTATGCAGGAGCAGTTCTGGAGTCCACGGTCCAGAAGATTCCGAATTAGGACATCGCAGGGGGGATTCCGGTAAGTAGGACCAACAGGACTCGTGGGGCTTCTTTCTGAAACTACAAAAATGAATTAATACGTCGACCAAAGCTTACCAACTTCAAATTCGAGTTGGCAGCACCGGAAAAACTATCGAAATAAAATCTGGAATCCATCATTATCTAAGAGCAGGGAAAGGTGGCTGAAAAAAGGCAGTCACACTGGCCACGTTTACTTGTTAAAGGCAACTGTACCCCTAGCTTCACTCCGAGTTCACTCGTCCTAGAGTCAACATCTTTATTTTGTTCCCTTTATTTGATTTAATTTTTATTTAAAATATTCTTTTACGTTCCACTTTCTTCCTAGACATCGTGTCGAACTTGGGCATGTTACTGACGCCTTGCTTGCTTTTGTTTTACTTTGAAATTTATTTAAAACTTTCATTTGCCTTTTATTGCTACTCTTCTTCTCATTCATTTGTTTAACCTTCTTCGTCGGTTGATCCAATTTTTTATGGTTCTACAAAAACATATCGTTCTGCATGAGTAAATCGGAATCCATGATCCAGGTGGTGTGCAAGCCCTTCGAGAGGCGTCTATGGGGTCTTTAGCCAAGGCAAAGCCATTTTCCTTGTATTTTTTTATATTTTTTATAAGGGGTTACACAAGGGTTTTTGGCTTAAAAATTGCTAACACCTACAACAGTTTTATGACCATAACTCGGCTAAAACTCAACCGATTTCAGTATGGTTTGGTTTTTTCTTCTTGGTTTTTGAGTGCAAACAATTCTGCATTTAAAACTCGATCACGAATTTTGGGCCAATTTTTGAAAATTTTAACGATGTAACCCCTTACATTTTTTTGAAAAAATTGGTCCCTTTTTTTGGGACAAAAATCTTCAACGGTTTTTTGATCATAACTTGGCTTAAACTCAACCGACCGTTAAAATTGTCAAAAATTCGTGATCGAGTTTTAAATGCAGAATTGTTTGCACTTAAAAACCAAGAAGAAAAAACCAAACCCCACTGAAATCGGTTGAGTTTTGGCCAAGTTATGATCAAAAAACCGTTCAAGATTTTTGTCCCAAAAAAAGGGACCCATTTTTTCAAAAAAATGTAAGGGGTTACATCGTTAAAATTGTCAAAAATTGGCCAAAAATTCGTGATCGAGTTTTAAATGCAGAATTGTTTGCACTTAAAAACCAAGAAGAAAAAACCAAACCCCACTGAAATCGGTTGAGTTTTGGCCAAGTTATGATAAAAAACCGTTGAAGATTTTTGTCCCAAAAAAAGGGACCCATTTTTTCAAAAAAATGTAAGGGGTTACATCGTTAAAATTGTCAAAAATTGGCCAAAAATTCGTGATCGAGTTTTAAATGCAGAATTGTTTGCACTTAAAAACCAAGAAGAAAAAACCAAACCCCGCTGAAATCGGTTGAGTTTTGGCCAAGTTATGATCAAAAAACCGTTGAAGATTTTTGTCCCAAAAAAGGGGACCAATTATTTCAAAAAAAATGTAAGGGGTTACATCGTTAAAATTGTCAAAAATTGGCCAAAAATTCGTGATCGAGTTTTAAATGCAGAATTGTTTGCACTTAAAAACCAAGAAGAAAAAACCAAACCCCGCTGAAATCGGTTGAGTTTTAGCCAAGTTATGATCAAAAAACCGTTGAAGATTTTTGTGCCAAAAAAAGGGACACATTTTTTCAAAAAAATGTAAGGGGTTACATCGTTAAAATTGTCAAAAATTGGCAAAAAATTCGTGATCGAGTTTTAAATGCAGAATTGTTTGCACTTAAAAAACAAGAAGAAAAAACCAAACCCCACTGAAATCGGTTGAGTTTTAGCCAAGTTATGATCAAAAAACAGTTTAAGATTTTTGTCCCAAAAAAAGGGACCCATTTTTTCAAAAAAAATGTAAGGGGTTACATCGTTAAAATTTTCAAAAATTGGCCAAAAATTCGTGATCGAGTTTTAAATGCAGAATTGTTTGCACTTAAAAACCAAGAAGAAAAAACCAAACCCCACTGAAATCGGTTGAGTTTTGGCCAAGTTATGATCAAAAAACCGTTGAAGATTTTTGTCCCAAAAATAGGGACCTATTTTTTTAAAATAATGTTAGGCGTTACATCGTTAAAATTGTCAAAAATTGGCCAAAAATTCGTGATCGAGTTTTAAATGCAGAATTGTTTGCACTTAAAAACCAAGAAGAAAAAACCAAACCCCGCTGAAATCGGTTGAGTTTTAGCCAAGTTATGATCAAAAAACAGTTGAAGATTTTTGTCCCAAAAAAAGGGACCCATTTTTTCAAAA